>CM060384.1:148358741-149781241 GCA_030545235.1 Helianthus tuberosus | reverse complement strand
CTTTTACTATGATGAGCTTTTCATAAATCCAAAATCAAAAGACTTTATAAAGGAATTAGGAGAATTGTGATCCTAATTGGTTATTCTTTCTTAAATTTGATTTCTAAAACTTATTTCTTAGTATTTGTTGATGCATATTTTGTGTCTGTAACTTGTCTTTATTAACGTTGTAATTTATGGTCTTTTTAGTTATCGAGTCTGTATTTTCGTTCGTCGACCAAGTCGGATATCCTCCTATCCTACTTGTGTCCGACAGTTTATCTCATTGTTTTGTAATGCTATATGAACAATACATGTTGCATATTTAAGTAGTTATGTTTGTTTGTGTGTTTATACATGTCTGCTACAAACTGTCACAGTTTGCAGCATAACAGTTTTTGCAGCCCTCGACGAAACTCTGTGTTTCGTCGAGTACATGTATGACGAAACACCCTTGAGTGGTAAATCCAAGTTTCGCCATGAACAGTGAGAAACACCAAGTGTTTCGTCAACTTTGGTGTTTCGTCAGGCCCACTTCAGTGTTTCGTCAACACTTGGGCTGGGCTGCCTATATAAACACAACATGGTTTCTGTGTGAAACGATGAGAGCATACCTACTGTGAAAGTTTACTGTCAAACATTGTGTCTATTTGTTTGATCCTTGTTCTCATCTGTTTTAATCAATTGATTGTGATTCGTTGGTTACTTCGTGTTGTTATTATGTGTGTTTGGTTTGGCATCGTCACGGGGATTCCGCACTCGTGACCGTGTTTGATATAAACACGGGTTTGGTTTCGTAATCGATCCTTCGAAAACGGTACCTACAAGTGGTATCAGGGCATTGGCTCTTATTCTTATTTAAAACCAAACATAGTTCGGATTTTATCAAGTGTTGAAACTGTTTGTTTGTGATTTTCTGAAAACTATTGTTCTTGAAACTCATAATTTTCTGGAAAAAGCTTCTGAAAATCTGTTAGATCTTGTTTGTTTGCCAAAGTTTTATCAAAAACCTTTGTTATATTACTTGTTCACGTGATAAAACCGAGTTTTAATTGAAAGTTTGTGCAAATCTGTGATTCGGAAAATTCTCCGGTGAAAAACTTGGCCGGAAAGTTCAAGTGTTCATCAGTGTTCTTCATATCTTCATGCGACATTCAAAGTGTTCTTGGATTTTAAAATTAAAAGATAAAAAGATAATTTGATTAAAATATGGTAGACCATGCTTGGGTTGGTAGAATGGGTATGTTGGTAAGTTGAAATCGTGTGCTTTTGTCAGACAATAGGATAAGATTTGCTTTTGAAAAATCTCACCAACTTTCTGTCTGTATTTGTGACCATATCTCGATGAAAGACAAGGCGAGGAAATCCCCTAGTGTTTCGTCAAAAGCAACTTCGACGAATCACCTAGTGTTTCATTAAAGGTACTTCGACGAAAGACCTAGAGTTTCGTGGCAAGAGTGTTTGACAAAAAACCATGTTTCATCAGACTTGGTTTTTCACCAAAGACCTGGTGTTTCGTCGAGACACTTGTCATATTTTTCACAGAAGGTTTGTAAAAGTAGTTTAACTGTTTCTTTTCAAGTGTGTGATTAGGTATTATCTTTTATACATCAATCATGAGTAGTACTAGTCCATGGGATTGGAGCACGGACCCAAGACCAGGTCAAGATCAGACCTCCGCAGCCGCGTGGTTAAGGAATGTTATGCCACCACAATCTATAAGTGCAAGTCAATGGGCATTGGTGACGAACCAGAATCAAAGCATTCAGAATCTATTGCTACGTGAGGGTGAAACGGGTAGCAACAATCGCCCACCAAAGCTTAATCATATGAATGACTATCCATCTTGGAAGGGTCGTTTTCACACATATGTTCTAGGGCAAAACACCGAGTTATGGACGTGTTTCACTTCGCCTTACAACACAGCTCTCGAAGAAGCAGGATCAAGTGCGGCAACCTTTGCAAATATGTTAGAAGATGACAAAAAGGCATATGATCTGGAGAAGAAGGCATTTGCTATTCTTACACAAGCACTTCACAAAGAAATCTATCATCAATTCGCTTATTGTACTAGCACAAAAGCCTTATGGGATGCCTTGGTAGCAAGAGGAGAAGGGAATGCGGCTACAAGAAAGACACGCCACGATTTGTTGAAGAAGGAATTTGAATCATTCTAATTCATGGAAAACGAAATGCTAAATGATATGACAACTCGTTTTTATCATTTGATTAGTGAAATGTATTCTTATGCTGTTCTTGCAACTCAACAGGAAATGGTTGCACAATTTGCTGATGCTCTACCTCCAAAATGGGGTCCATTCATTGAGCTTTTAAAGCATACGGGCGTCTTGGATGCGGTTAATATCTATGAGTTCGTTCAGAAGTTGGAGCATAAGAATGAAGAGGAAATCCGGAAAGCTAAACGGATAGCACTTCCTCGAAACACGGAAATGTATCTTGGAGGTTTTAATCCTGCAGCTAGTTCCAGTTCCGTTCAGCAACCGAAGCTACAAACGGCGTTTTTGTCAAATACAAGCTCTTTTCCTTTTCCCCAGTCAGCTCCACCTCAGGTTTTCGATCTGAGTGCTTATCTTCCGCCAGCGCATGTTATTGCTCAAGCTCATGCTTTTTCTAAACCTCAACTCAATCCGAGTGCCTGGCTACCTAAACCCCAACCTCCACCTCCAGTTTCCACTACTCAACCTCAGGTTGATCCAAGTGCTTATATTCCTACCTCACCACAACAAGCCCAACCACAACAATAACAAGCATGTTACAGTAACAACCCTCCACCCCAAACCCCAACACAGTCAGAGTTGATACTTCAAACCTTTCGAAAGTTAGCATCGAAGTGGCAAAGGAGCATATGGAACTAATCAATACAATGGTCAGTGCCTACTGCGGATTGGTCGCAGGTCAAATTGGAAACATTAATTTGACCAATGAAGATTATCAACAGATAGACCGTGATGAAATGGAGTTGATGGATATCAAGTGGGCGTTCGCAAGTGCTGTTAGAAGGGCTAAGGATTATATGAGTCGAACAGGAAGAACATCCTTGGAAAGAAAGAAGGATACAAAGTACGGTTTCGATAAGGATGCTGTTACGTGCTTCAATTGCGGCGAAAAGGGCCACTTCAAACGTGAGTGCACTCAACCAAGCAAACAAGGCAATCAAAATCCATTCCAAAATCAGACAAGTACTTCCAATGCAAATCAAGACAATCGTGAAAGAAGGATGGTAGCTATGAATAACACCACCAACCAGAACCAGTCTGGACCTTCAAACACCAACCGAGCATTAGTTGTTCAAGCTGATGAAGGGTGTAATTGGTCTGTACAGTTTGGAGATGGTGTTCAAGAAGGAGGGGGAACCGCATGTTATGCCAAGATCATCAATCACATCAAGCATGTTCACAAAGAAGAATTTTCTGAAAGTGATGATAGTTCGGGTTATAGCGGGAGTTCGGATGAAGAAAGCTCGAATTCGGGAGGTTATAATTCAGAATCTGATGTGAAGGAAGAAGTAAATTCTGATGTTGATGATTTGTTGAATGAAGCAGAGGAGTTAATGTCACAGCCCCCGCCCCGGTTTGACCCGGTCCAGGAGCCGCGGGACAGGAACCCGTGGTAATTATTAATTGAGTTGACAACGGAAGATTTTTCAGGATCTTTTTAAAACTTGAAATGCCCGATTATTTTATTTCATAATTCGGGATAAACCCCCGTAATTTAGAATAGAGGATTTTTCCTAGGAAATTCCCTAGTTTGTAAAACATGTTTATTTATTTAACTGAGCCACTACTTCAAGCTTGTTAGTGCTCCGTAACACTTTTCCTTGGTTCACAGTAGTCACCTGAAACATGTTTTGAAAATATTTTATCAGCGGGGAAATACTGGCGAGTCACTCAAATTTAATAAAATGACGCATAGTTATAAATTACAGCATAAGAGCGATTACAATGGCTTCTATCTTATTTTTAACTGGCGCCGTGTCACCTCCTGGTGACGATGGTCATACCACTATTGGGTCTTTCCCCAAGTAGTGATGATTATCACTGTTAGGATTTATTAGCCTAACTGTGAGAAATTAGTAATGTGCACAATACCCCACTAGCCAGTGATTCAAGATAACCACGACTTAATCCCAATAATTATAACTTTTTGAAAATAATTAAAGTATTGTAAAATACTTTTGATAAAAGAGAATGACTCACATTGCAGATTTAAACGGGCAGAGTTTAGCCTACTGATTAGCCTTGTAACCTTATTTAAATAACAATGCATACGAACTAGGTTAGTAACTAATACAGCATTTACGATAACTCACGAGATTAAAACCCTCACAACGAATGACAAAGCGCAATACTTAAACATCCATCAAATTCACGACGAATGACAAAGTATAGCCCTAATTTGGGCAGCACTTAAACATCCATTGGATAGTTTTCAATCAATCGGACATTAAATCGTAGCAGCGATCGAGTTAATACCCTGTATCGTAGCAGTGCTTCACTACTGTGAATATAATTTTCGACTTTTGAGCAGTATACTTCGTGTTTTTTATTGAAATTTCGACACCATTGAACTGCTCGGGATCGAATCTATTTATAGCTAAAAATTGGGTCTCACGCGGCCCGCGTGAACCTTTGCTCGACCCTTACGCGGCCCGCTTGGCCACCTAGTCTACGTGTAGGGTTGCTGGGTCATCAGTAGGTCTGCCAGGTGGATGCCACGTGGATCGGAAACGCTTATCCGGTCAACACCACATTGACGCGGCCCGCGTCAACTTAAGCTTGACCTTTACACGGCCCGCCTGAAGACCAGTTTTCTTGTTTTCTTGATTTTTGATATGGATTGGGGTTTCAGGGGTCCGGGTTTTTACTTACGGGTCGTTTTAGGACATTTTTGAAGGTCCTTATATCTTCCCCACCTTATTTAAAATCTCGTCCTCGAGATTTACTGAAATAAGTGAGGATACTTTCGCTTCATTTCCGATTCCAGTTCCCAAGTGTATTCGGGTCCTCTTTTGGAATCCCATTTGACTTTGACTAGTACCAATCTTTTGTGCTTGAGAAACTTGATCTTTTTGTCTTCTATTTGCAGTGGCTTCTCGACAAATTTTAGCTTTTCATTTACCTCTATGTCTTGAAGAGGTACTACCAGAGATTCGTCCGATTGACATTTCTTGAGATTGGATACATTAAATACGTCATGTACTCCAGCTAATTCCTCTGGTAGTTGTAAGCGATAAGCAACTGGTCCTATTCGCTGTATTACTAGGAATGGTCCTATGTACCTTGGACTTAGCTTTCCTTTCTTACCGAACCGAACTACTCATTTCCAAGGAGAAACTTTCAAGAGTACCTTGTCTCCAACTTGAAATTCTAGTGGTTTGCGTCGATTATCGGCATAACTCTTCTGGTGATCTCGAGCCGTTTTCAGTCTTTCCTTGATTTGAGTGATCTTGTCGGTGGTCTCTTGCACGATTTCAGGACCTGATAATTGACTTTCTCCTATTTCTGCCCAGCAGACTGGAGTTCTGCACTTTCGTCCACATAGTGCTTCCAATGGGGCAGCTTCTATGCTTGCATGATAACTATTATTATAGGAGAATTCGATTAAGGGTAGGTGGTCATCCCAGTTTCCACCAAAATCTATTACACATGCCCTGAGCATGTCCTCCATAGTTTGGATCGTCCTTTCATTTTGTCCGTCTGTCTGAGGATGATATGCAGTACTTAGATTTAGTCGGGTTCCCATTGCTTCCTGGAAACTTGTCCAGAAATGGGAAGTGAAACGACTATCTCTATCCGATACAATGGAGAGTGGAACTCCGTGTAAGGATACTACTTCATCTACGTAAAATTTTGCTAATCTTTCCATGCTAAAGGTTTCCTTCATGGGTAGAAAATGAGCTGATTTGGTTAATCGATCCACAATTACCCAAATCGCGTCATTACCTTTTCTGGTTTTGGGTAACTTAGTAACAAAGTCCATGGATATAAGTTCCCATTTCCATACAGGCATTTCTAATTGTTGAAGTAAACCTGAGGGTTTCTGGTGTTCTGCCTTAACTTGTGAACAAGTAAGACATTTAGAAACATATCTAGCTATATCCTTTTTCATTCCTATCCACCAGAAATTATTCCTTAAATCTTGGTACATCTTATTGTTACCAGGATGCATGGTATACCTAGATTTATGGGCTTCTTCTAAAATCTTATTTCTCAACTCTCCTTGCTTAGGTACCCAAATTCTTTTCTTATGGAATCTCCAAATTCTATCAGATCCTTGCTCTAATTCCTTTATTCTTCCTTTCCTTCCTTCAGTATCATCCTTGATTGTTGTTTCTTGAGCGTTCTTCAGTTGTTCTATTAAGTCTAGT
This sequence comes from Helianthus tuberosus, assembly GCA_030545235.1. NCBI lineage: Eukaryota > Viridiplantae > Streptophyta > Magnoliopsida > Asterales > Asteraceae > Helianthus > Helianthus tuberosus. The sequence goes on along the minus strand of CM060384.1, from coordinate 149,774,874 downwards.
TGTAGACTTAATCTAAGAGCACGAACTCGTCGTTATTTCTCATGATACTTACGACTTAAAGCATTAGCAACTACGTTTGCTTTTCCTTCGTGATATTGAATATCACAATCGTAGTCACTTAGGATCTCCATCCATCTCCTTTGCCGCATGTTTAATTCTTTTTGACCAAATATGTATCTTAAACTTTTATGATCTGTATAGACAGTAAACTTACTTCCATACAAGTAATGTCTCCAAATCTTAAGGGCAAACATTATGGCTCCTAATTCTAAGTCATGAGTCGTATAATTTTCCTCATGCTTTTTCAATTGCCTTGAGGTATACGCAATTACCTTTTTGCGTTGCATTAGTACACATCCTAATCCTAGCTTAGAAGCATCACAGTAAACTTCAAAATCCTCTGTTCCTTCTGGCAAGGCTAGAATTGGGGCGTTTGTTAACTTTTGTTTCAAAATCCTAAAGGCTTCTTCTTGCCTAGGTCCCTATTCAAACTTAACTGCTTTACATGTTAGCTTAGTTAATGGTACATCTATCTTGGAAAAATCCTTAATGAATCGTCTATAGTAACCGGCTAATCCTAGAAAACTTCTAACTTCCATAGCTGTCTGAGGGACTTTCCATTTGGTAATTGCTTTTATTTTAGCAGGATCTACATGAATACCTTCGTGATTTACCATGTGTCCTAAAAATTGCACCTCCTGTAGCCAAAATTCACATTTCGAGAATTTGGCATAGAGTTTCTCTTTTCTTAACAAAGTTAAGAGTGCATGTAGGTGCTCACAATGTTCATCCTGGCTTTTGGAATAAATAAGTATATCGTCGATGAACAAAATTATAAATTTATCCAAGTACGGTTTACAGATTCTATTCATCAAGTCCATAAATGCTGCAGGAGCATTTGTTAGTCCGAAGGGCATGACTGTAAACTCGTAATGACCATACCTAGTTCGGAAAGCAGTTTTAGGTATGTCTTCTTCTTGTACCTTCAACTGATGGTGTCACGGCCCCAGCCCCGGTTTTACCCGGTCAGGAGCCGCGGGACAGGAACCCGTGGTATTTATTAATTGATGCGACAGCGGAAGATTTTTACAGGATCTTTTTAAACTTGAAATGCCCGATTATTTTATTTCATAATTCGGGATAAACCCCCGTTGTTTATAATAGAGGAATTTCACAAGGAAATTCCCTGATTTACGAAACATGTTTATTTATTTAAATGAGCTACTACTTCAAGCTTTGTTAGTGCTCCGTAGCACTATTCCTTGGTTCACAGTAGTTACCTGAAACATGTTATAAAAATATTTTGTCAGCGGGGAAATACTAGTGAATCATTCATTTTTGCACAAAATGACACATAGTTATAAATTACAGCATAAGAGCGATTACAATGGCTTCTATCTTATTTTTATCTGGCGTCGTGTCACCTGGTGACGATGGTCATACCACTATTGGGTCTTTCCCCAAGTAGTGATGATTATCACTGTTAGGATTTATTAGCCTAACTGTGAGAAATTAGTAATGTGCACAATACCCCATCTGCCAGTGATTCAAGATAACCACGACTTAATCCCTGTAATTATAACATTTAAAAATAATTTGGAGTATTGTAAAATACTTTTGATAAAAGAGAATGACAAACATTGCAGATTTAAACGGGCAGAGTTTAGCCTACTGATTAGCCTTGTAACCTAATTTAAATAACAATGCACACGAACTAGGTCAGTAACTAATACAACATTTACGATAACTCACGAGATTAAAACCCTCACAACGAATGACAAAGTGCTATACTTAAAAATCCGTCGAATTCACGACTAATGACAAAGTATGGCCCTAATGTGGGCAGCACTTAAACATCCATTGGATAGTTTCAATCGATCGGACATTGAATCGTAGCAGAGATCGAGTTAATACCCTGCATCGTAGCAGCGCCTCGCTATTTTGAAAATGAATTTCAAACAGTATAACTTCGTTTTTGTGAATTGGTTTCGACACAGAATGAAAGCTCGATGTCCAGGCAATTTATAGGTGAAATTTGGTTCTCACGCTGCCCGCGTGAACCATAAGCCGACCCTTAGAGCATTCACATTCAAACCATCAAATTATGTGAGGAGGGATTTTTATATTATAAAGGGTATAAAAAGTGGTTGTGAGTAGAGGAGAGAGAAAATGTTACTGTTCATCTGTATATTTGGGGGGACACTGTTCACCCGTTATAATTTTTTAATATATTTTGAAAGTGGTTGTAAGTGGAAGTGAGAGAAAAATGTAATGATAATATTATTTAATTGAAAGGAGAGAGAAAAAGTATTTGTTTTTAGTGGAAATATATTTATATAGGAGTTGTTTTTTAGTGGAATGTATGTATAATTTGATGGTTTGGATGTGAATGCTCTTACGCGGCCCGCGAGGAGGTCTAGTCGTAGATTAGGGCATCCGTGTCATTGGTAGGCATGCCACGTGGATGACACGTGGACTGGGAACGCTTATTTGGTCAATGCAAGTTTGACGCGGCCCGCGTAAGGCTAAGCTTACCTTTACGCGGCCCGCCTGAAGACCAGAAATCTGGTTTTCTTATTATTTTATATGGATTAGGGTTTCAGGGGTCCAGGTTTTCACTTACGGGTCGGTTTGGGACATTTTTGAAGGTCCTTACATCCTCCCCACCTTATTTAGAATCTCGTCCTCAAGATTTACTGAAATAAGTGAGGATACTTTCGCTTCATTTCCGATTCCAGATCCCAAGTGTATTCGGGTCCTCTTTTGGAATCCCATTTGACTTTGACTAGTACCAATCTTTTGTGCTTGAGAAACTTGATCTTTTTGTCTTCTATTTGCAGTGGATTCTCGATAAACTTTAGCTTTTCATTTACCTCTATGTCTTGAAGAGGCACTACCAGAGATTCGTCCGATAGACATTTCTTGAGATTGGATACATGAAATACGTCATGTATTCCAGCTAATTCCTCTGGTAGTTGTAAGCGATAGGCAACTGGTCCTATTCGCTGTATTACTAGGAATGGTCCTACATACCTTGGACTTAGCTTTCCTTTCTTACCGAACCGAACTACTCCTTTCCAAGGAGAAACTTTCAAGAGTACCTTGTCTCCCACTTGAAATTCTAGTGGCTTGGGTCGATTGTCTGCATAACTCTTCTGGCGATCTCAAGCCGTTTTCAGTCTTTCCTTGATTTGAGTGATCTTGTCGGTGGTCTCTTGCACTATTTCAGGACCTGATAATTGACTTTCTCCTATTTCTGCCCAGCAAACTGGAGTTCAGCACTTTCGTCCATATAGTGCTTCGAATGGGGCAGCTTCTATGCTTGCATGATAACTATTGTTATTGGAGAATTCAATTAATGGTAGGTGGTCATCCCAGTTTCCACCAAAATCTATTACACATGCCCTGAGCATGTCCTCCATGGTTTGGATTATCCTTTCACTTTGTCCGTTTGTCTGAGGATGATATGCAGTACTTAGATTTAATAGGGTTCCCATTGCTTCCTGGAAACTTGTCCAGATATGGGAAGTGAAACAACTATCTCTATCCGATACAATGGAGAGCGGAACTCCATGTAAGGATACGACTTCATCTACATAAAACTTTGCTAACCTTTCCATGCTGAAGGTTTCTTTTATGGGTAGAAAATGAGCTGATTTGGTTAATCGATCTACAATTACCCAAATCGCGTCATTACCTTTTCTGGTTTTGGGTAACTTAGTAACAAAATCCATAGTTATAAGTTCCCATTTCCATACCGGCATTTCTAATTGTTGTAGTAGACCTGAGGGTTTCTGGTGTTATGTCTTAACTTGTGAACAAGTAAGACACTTAGAAACATATCTAGCTATGTCCTTTTTCATTCATATCCACCAGAAGTTATTTCTTAAGTCTTGGTACATTTTATTGTTACCAGGATGCATGGTATACCTAGATCTATGAGCTTCTTCTAAGATTTTATCTCTTAATTCTCCTTGCTTAGGTACCCAAATCCTTTTCTTGTGGAATCTCCAAATTCCATCACTTCCTTGTTCTAATTCCTTTATTCGTCCTTTCATTCCCTCAGCATCATCCTTGATTGTTGTTTCCTGAACGTTCTTTAATTGTTCCATTAAATCTAATTGTAGATTTAATCTAAGAGCACGAACTCGTCGTTGTTTCTCATGATACTTACGACTTAAGGCATCTGCAACTACATTGGCCTTTCCTCCGTGATATTGAATATCACAGTCGTAATCACTTAAAATCTCCATCCACCTTCTTTGCCTCATGTTTAATTCTTTTTGCCCAAATATGTATCTTAAACTCTTATGATCCGTATAGACAGTAAACTTACTTCCATACAGATAGTGTCTCCAAATTTTAAGGGCAAAAATTATGGCTCCTAACTCTAAGTCATGAGTCGTATAATTTTCCTCGTGCTTTTTCAATTGCCTTGAGGCATACGCAATTACTTTCTTGCGTTGCATTAGCACACATCCTAATCCTAGTTTAGAAGCATCGCAGTAAACTTCGAAATCTTCTGTTCCTTCTGGCAAGGCTAGAATTGGGGCATTTGTTAACTTTTGCTTTAAAATCTTAAAAGCTTCTTCTTGTCTAGGTCCCCATTCAAACTTTACTGCTTTACAGGTTAGCTTAGTTAATGGTACAACTATATTAGAAAAATCCATAATGAATCGTCTATAGTATCCAGCTAACCCTAGAAAACTTCTAATCTCCATAGCTGATTGCGGAACCTTCCATTTGGTAATTGCTTCTATTTTGGAGGGATCTACGTGAATACCTTCGCGAGTCACCATGTGTCCTAAAAATTGTACCTCCTGTAGCCAAAATTCGCACTTCGAGAATTTGGCGTAAAGCTTCTCCTTTCTTAACAAAGTTAAGAGTGCATGCAAGTGCTGACAGTGTTCATCCTGGCTTTTGGAATAAATAAGTATATCGTCGATGAAGACAATTACAAATTTATCCAAATACGGTTTACAGATCATATTCATCATGTCCATAAATCCTGCAAGAGCATTTGTTAGTCCGAAGGGCATGACTGTAAACTCGTAATGACCATACCTAGTTCTGAAAGCAGTTTTAGGTATGTCTTCTTCTTGTACCTTTAATTGATGATATCCGGAGCGCAAGTCGATCTTAGAAAAATATCTAGCTCCTTGCAATTGATCAAAAAGATCGTCAATCCTAGGTAATGGATATCGATTCTTAATTGTAACCTTATTTAATTCCCTATAATCGATACACATTCTCATTGACCCATCTTTCTTTTTCACAAACAACACTGGAGCTCCCCACGGGGATGAACTAGGTTGTATGAATCCTTTGCTTAATAATTCATCTAATTGCTTTTTTAATTCTAACATTTCGGTGTGTGCTAACCGATAAGGTGCCTTGGCTATCGGTGTAGTTCCAGGAATTAGATGAATCCTAAATTCTACTTCCATATTTGGAGGTAATCCAGGTAGTTCTTCTGGGAATACATCCGGGTATTCTGCTATTACCGGAATTTCTTTAAGTTCCTTACCTTTTGTGTTAATGATTACTGAAATCATATACACCACCTCTTGTTTTCTTGAATAACTGGCCAACTTCATTACTGAAATGAATTTCAGTGGCTTTCGTGGCTTATCTCCTGTAATTACCACTAAATCTCCTGTGGGTGTATGAATTTCTATGGAATTCTTATCACATAGGATTCGAGCATGGTTGGCTACTAACCAATCCATTCCAAACACAATATCGAATCCGGCTAAATTCATAGGTAATAGGTTTGCAGAAAATTTATGGCCTAAAAGTTCTATCTTTCCTTCACGCAAAACCTTATCTATGTTAACAGAATTTCCATCTGCCGTTTCAACTGTAAAAATCTGCCTAAGGTTGGTTAAGGGTAAGTTAAGAGTTTGGCAGAATGAAGTATTTATAAAACTTTGGTTTGCACCAGAGTCAAATAATACTTTTGCATAAACGTCGTGAACTAGGAACGTACCAGCTATCACGTCAGGGATTAGTTCTGCTTCCTGAGTAGTTAACTGGAAGGCTCTTGCGTTCTTTTTGGTAGTTCCTTCTGCAGGTTTGGCTTTGTTATCAGTTGGTTTGACTAATTTCGGGCAGTCTGGCCTAAAATGTCCAGCTTCTCCACAATTGTAGCAAATTGTGGATTTCTTTTTCCTGCAATCTTCTTCATGATGCCCTGGAATTTTGCAGAAATTGCAATACCCTTTGCATCTTCCAAAATGCTTTCTTTTACAGGCGTTGCAAAATGGAACGGTGGAAGTTTGCCCGGTTCCCTTTTTCTTGAAATTGTTATGGTTACCCATACAGAATCCCTGGGTAATCTTTTGGGCCACTTCTCTTTTTCTATTTTCTTCTCGCGTACGCACTAGTCCGTCCGTTAGGGTGTTAGCTAATTCCACAGCATCGTCAATAGTGCGAGGTCTCGCAGCTTTAATGATATCACGGATTTCGCCAATCAATCCCCAAATATAGCGGGAAATAAGCATCGGCTCTGGCGAAGCCAGGGTTGGTACTACTCTAGCGTACTCGAAGAATGTCGAAGTATACCCTCGACAATCTACATCCACCATCCGGTGGTTCAGGAATTTATTTGCCATTTATTCTTTCTCATACTCGGGATAGAATTTTCTTTCCACCAGTCGCTTAAATTCTTCCCAACTCATGGCATAGGCCGCATCGCTTCCCTTGGCTTGAAATACCGTATTCCATCATTCTAGCACCCCTTCTTTGAAAAGATGCCACGTGTACATGACTTTGTCTTCTTCGGTACATTTACTTATTTTAATCACTGTCTCAGTTTTCTCTAACCAACGCAGTGCAGCAGTTGCCCCTTCATTGCCTGCAAATTCAACCGGTTTACAGGCAAGAAACTCCTTGTAAGTGCAACCAGGTGTTGCAGCTTTCATTTTCTTAAGGAGTGGAGATTGCATTCCATCGTTGTCGTTATTAGCATGGTTGCTGCCTCCGTTTACACTATTACTGAAATTGTCGCCGTGTGTACATTTACTAGGAATAATTTGTTGAGGTTCAATTGGATTTCGGGCAGCAGGAAGAATTGCTGAAATAGCATTGGCTATTCCCTGAGCAACGATATTCTCGATATCTTGCCTATTCAGAAATTGATCTTCATTGTTTTGCTCAGAATGATTAACTTCATTTACGGGTTCATTACCAGCGTGTTCCATCTGGTAATTAATTTATATAAATAATTAGTAGAAAATAATTAATAATCAAACACAAAATAATTGCACATAATCATGTCAACATGTATAGCCAAAATTGTCGTTTTTCGACGTTCGATATTTTATATATTATAATAGGCATCCGTACACACTGGTTATCTTACAAAAGTTTTATTTTGAAGTTATTTCATACGATTATATTTTGATTATTATATTATTATTAAACACATGCTTCCACTATCACATGCTATCCTATCAGCTGGCATTTTCAGTAACGACGTTCCCTCTCGTCCTACTTTCAGGAGATCTGTTCTCCCACCTCTCTAATTCGATTCCCTGCATCCATCAGCTCCTCGCCAAAATGGTGGAGTTCAGCCAGGTTCTCATTGCTCATCGGTGGGTTTGGTGCAGGTTCGGGGTCAAACTGAGGGAGAAAAGTATAAGGGTTGTTTAAAAGATTCTGGAATTGCCAATCGTTGGTCCACCATTCTTCCATTTCTCCTAGAGGTTGGGTGTGGATCAGAGGGTCTGGGATAACCGGTTCCAAGTTTATTGGCAGTTGGGTTTCGGCAGGATAAGGAAAGAGGTTGTTATTGATAGGCCTAAGGATATCACAGCTTGCCAGTATATGATCCAATTCCTCCTGTAATGGCAATTCCTCGGCTTGCCTAGAACTTTCCCCAATTTCCATTCCTGCTTGCCTAGAACTTTCCCCAATTTCTATTCCTGCTTGCCTAAAACTTTCCCCAATTTCTATTCCTGCTTGCCTAAAACTTTCCCGAATTTCTATTCCTTTTCCTTTACCCATAGGATTCTCTATTTTGAGAATTTTCTTAGTTGCTGATTTCCTCCTGCGTACACGCCTCCAGCCCACAAATCTTCTTCTTTTCTTTGGCTTTTGTTTCTCCGGAGGTGGAAGCTTGAAATTCCATAGGTTTCTCAACATCGGCCAAGTAACCAGTAAAGTCTCTGGAAACTTCTATTTTCACAGGATAGAGATTGAGATTCTGAAGAGCTTCTAGATAACTCATTCATGCTGTTTAGCATATATGCAAAAATGCACACAAAATGCTAAGTTAAAATTTTATAATAAAAATTTCACAGACTAATATTTAGTACAACTTATTCAAATATTATTGCACACAGTGCGACTTATATATATATATGTTTAATACAGAGTACAACTGAAATTCAAAATATACTAGGGTTTGTGGATTCATAATTTATTGTATTTTTTCTGACTAAATTATTTATCTAATGGGCAAAATATTCTTTAAGGTTTCTGTAGGTCCGGCTAGGGGAGGATCTAGTCGCCTAATCCTTGTGTACAAACCAACCCGGTTGTGCGGAATCCAACCGGGAAAGCAAACCGAGATCGAACACGCAAATACACGACACGCAATATTCACCGATTAACACCTCTGTATTAATACGTATGAAAAGATCAGTTACAAGCACAAGGTTTACAAATCTATTCTGCAAACTCTCTCTAACTCTCGTGTGTGTGTGTTCTTCACAATGTGTTCTCTCCTGTGTTCTCTTCAAGTGTCTACCGAAACAGAACAAATGAAACCTATTTATACTAACAGACACACCACACATGACGAAACAAACAATGCACGACGAATCAGCATCATGGTCGACGAAACACATATGTTTCGTCGACTTTTGGGCTGTTTCGCCGAGGATGTCTTCGGCCCAAAGCAGATAAGCCCAAGTCTTGATTCGTCATCTTCAGTTAGCCCAAGGACTGTGATATTGAGTCCAGTCCTTGTCTTGTCTCTTTTGTTGGCTTGAAGTCTTGTACACGACGGAGGAAAGTCGTCACATTATAAGCCGAGCTGAGTCGCGTCGAGTCGCGTCCAAAAATATGTATCAACAAACTCCCCCTTGGACGCTACTCGCGAGATTCGCCTTTCATGTCTTCTATGTCGGAGGATCTTCAAAGTCTTCACGTCTTGTAAGCAGAAAGTGTATCAACAAACTCCCCGTTTCATGTAGGAAGTGTGTTGACAAACTCCCCCTTAACATAAGCTCCCCCTTGAGTTATGCTCGTGAAATACTTGTTCGTTATGAAGTGAGATCCTTGTGGTATTGATGATGGTCAGCGGCAACTCGATCATCTTCATCGCTTGAGTGCCTTCACGTTGTGCCTTCATTCCGAGGCTTGTCATCGACCATGTTCTCCTTGCCTTTAGAATCTGCACATGCAAGAAATCTAAACGCGTAATGAGAACAACTGCTTGGAATATAGTAAACATAAACAAACGACACACGTGTGACTATCATTTAATCAAACACCGTCCGACAATATTCTGAAAGTTTAGAAAAATATTCAATTTTAATTCTTTAACTTTCAAAATGTGTTAACTTCGACCATTTATGAAGATGCAATTGTTTTCCGGCTTACGATCAGGATTTTGGGTAGGATAGACTCGAGTTCCAACATCAGTCAATCAAAAATAAACTAGAAGCAAAATCTTTTTGGATTTTATAAAGTTTATATTAAAACACACCTAAAATCTTTTTGGAATTTTTCATTTTTCAAATGTAAAGACGGAAAGCAATAAATAAATATATACAAAGATACAGAAACTGAAAGCAGAAAATAAATATTTACAGACAGTCTTTTTTCGAGTTTCGAGGGTAAGAGAATCATATCAGTGTACGGTCATGCCAAAACGCTCTTGTTGTTCAATTAGTTACCATTTTAGATAAGCATCCTATAACAATTATCGGTATTGTTGTCCACTTAAGCTCAACTTATCAGATGTAATCATGGCGAGGGGATACGTTAATGTATGATTTATACTTACCGACCGGTGTTCATCCACATCACGACACATTCCCGTATCAAGGTATGCACGAGGGTTCATCTTACCGGTGAGTATACCGATTATCATCTGTTTGACCGTATATGATGTGAGAAACTCACTTATTTTGATTGAAAACAAGCCCTGTGTGATAGAATCACTTATTGATGAGGAACTTGATTTTCGATGCATGAGGGCACAGGAGCAAGTCCGTGAACAGGTCAGTACTTTCGTACAGCAGAGAGACGAACTTGACTCCCGGAAAGAATTTGTGATATTTTATCACTTATTTTGAGGGACATGTGATTGTTGATCACTTATTGAGGTCGTATGCAGTATGCAGTATGTACACGTATGTATAGCATCATGGAAGATCTAGACTTGCGTCCCCGTTATTTTTCGGTAAAAGATACAACCATGATACCCAGATGATAAGCAGCATAAAGACCGAATATCTCAGAACCTCGGCAATCTCTCAAACGAAATTTCGGTACTAAGACCATATGCCAATGAATGGTTCCCACCCAGTTCCCACCCAGTCTTGTAGGTCCGGCTAGGGGAGGATCTAGTCGCCTAATCCTTGTTGTCAAACACACCCGGTTGTGCGGAATCCAACCGGAGATGCAAACCGAGATAGAACACGAAAAATACACGACACACAAAGTTCACCGTTTAACACCACTGTATTAATACGAATGAAAGGTTCGGTTACAAGCACAAGGTTTACAAATCTATTCTGCAAACTCTCTCTAACTCTCGTGTGTGTGTGTTTTTGCTCTGAGTGTTCTCATGAGTGTTCTACTCTTTTCTGTTATGTCTTCAGCCTTTATATAGTAACACAACACAGCAGCATCGACGAAACAGCTCTTGGCTTGACGAATCAGGGCTTGGCGAGACAGAAGCTTGGCGAAATAAACAACCTTCGACGAAATTGAATCAAGCTTGACGAAACACACTTGTTTCGTCAAGACCCCATCTTTTTCGCCAACTTGGGCTTGGGCCCAAGATATGTTTCGCCAAACAGCTTTGGCCCATGTTGTATTGCTTGATTAGCTGATGGACGAGGCCCAAGAACTAGTCTTCAAGTTCTTTAAGCATCTTGGCCTGCTTGTAGTCTTCAAACGCACGACGGAGGAATGTCGTGTCCTAGCCAAGTTGCGTTGCGCGAGTCGTGTCCACAAATATGTATCAACAAACTCCCCCTTGGACGCTACTCGCGAGATTCGCCTTTGATGTCTTCTATGTCGGAGGATCTTCATAGTCTTCACGTCTTGAAAGCAGAAAGTGTATCAACAAACTATCCGTATCATGTAGGAAGTGTGTTGACAAACTCCCCCTTAACATAAGCTCTCCCTTGAGTTATGCTCGTGAATGACTTGATCTTCAGTACTTGAGATCCTTGTGGTGTTGATGAAGGGTCAGCGGCAACTCGATCATTTTATCCTTTGAGTGCCTCCACTTCGTGTCTTCATTCCAAGACTTGACATCGAACATGTTCTCCTCACCTTTAGCATCTGCACATGCAGGAAAGCTAAACGCATAATGAGAACAACCGCTTGGAATATAGTTAACATTTAAACAAACGACACATATGAGATCAAATCTCAATCAAACACCAACCGACAATATTTTGAAAGTTTAGAAAAATATTCAATTTTAATCCTTTAACTTTCAAAACTTGTTAACTTCGACAGTTTATGAAGATGCAATTGTTTTCCGGCTTACGATCAGGATTTTGCGTAGGATAGACTCGAGTTCCAACATCAGTCAATCAAAAATAAACTAGAAGCAAAATCTTTTTGGATTTTATAAAGTTTATATTAAAACACACCTAAAATCTTTTTGAAATTTTTCATTTTTCAAACGTAAAGACGGAAAACAATAAATAAATATATACAAAGATGCAGAAACGAAAAGCAGTAAATAAATATTTACAGACATTCTTTTTGCGAGTTTCGAGGGTAAGAGAATCATATCAGTGTACGGTCATGCCAAAACGCTCTTGGTGTTCAATTAGTTAACATTAAGATAAGCATCCTATAACAATTATCGGTATTGTTGTCCACTTAAGCTCAACTTATCAGATGTAATCATGGCGAGGGGATACGTTAAGGTATGATTTATACTTACCGACCGGTGTTCATCCACATCACGACACATTCCCGTATCAAGGTATGCACGAGGGTTCATCTTACCGGTGAGTATACCGATTATCATCTATTTGACCGTATATGATGTGAGAAACTCACTTATTTTGATTTGAAAACAAGCCCTATGTGATATAATCACTTATTGATGAGGAACTTGATTTTCATATGCATGAAGGGCACAGGAGCAAGTCCGTGAACAGGTCAGTACTTTCGTACAGCAGAGAGACGAACTTGACTCCCGCAAAGAATCTGTGATATATTATCACTTATTTGTTTGGACATGTGATTGTTGATCACTTATTGAGGTCGTATGCAATATGTACACGTATGTATAGTATCATGGAAGATCTAGACTTGCGTCCCCGTTATTTTTCGGTAAAAGATACAACCATGATACCCAGATGATAAGCAGCATAAAGACCGAATATCTCAGAACCTCGGCAATCTCTCAAACGAAATTTCGGTACCAAGACCATATGCCAATGAATGGTTCCCACCCAGTCTTCAGTCGGATTAAGTTTATATCACCCTGCACACTTTAAAATGATTGTGAGCCTACCGATACATCTTATATAGAGCTGCTTATCGCTTTTTAATTTAAGGTTTAAAGAGGTTTGGATAGACCACCGATGTACTATCATTTTCTCTTTTTCTCGCCAGGAAACTCATTTTTGTTTTTCTATTGTTTTTGTGCTTTTTAAATTTTTCGATGTTTTTGGATTTTTCAAATATGGATTTACTCCCCCTAAAATCAACAAACTAAGAAAAAAAATTTAAAACACAAAGGTATTTACAAAAATGACTTTCCGATGTTGGTTAACTCATGTTTTACCTCAATGCCGTTTACCAAAATTAATTTTTAATCAGAAAAGATTTATCGAATTTTGGAAAAATCAGTTGGCATGTCGGTTTGCGGTGCGGACCATGACAAACATTGTCTGGCCAAAGAGTGCTGCGAGAGGATAACAATTTATAAAGTAGCTTAAATAACGACAAGTAAAGGAGAGATTAGAAATTTTAAAACCGTATCCTGCAACTGCTTCGTGCATTGCCAGGAATCTGAGTGCTCTCCCAAACCTGGATATCCACCCGGTGTGGATTTCAAAGTCGATTCTTTGTAGCTACTGAGAAGTCTCTTGACAGCAACAAGATCATAAACCTTTGGGTCCGGCTGGTCTTCTACATTTCACCAGCGAAGGTTTTTGTCTTTCTCTTTCAGAAGTAGTGTGCGGTTGTTCAATCCATGCCAAGGCATCCGCACACCCGGTGTAGTTTGATCAACTAACACATTTTCTTCAATCACACCGCGAAGAAATGTACACTGCACGTTCATCTTGTTGATTGTGAACTTCAGACGTGCTACAGGTGCGTACATTTTGATTGAATCTATCCTGGGGACCCGATCAAAGCTTGATTGTAAAAGGCTTTGCATTTTTGTCGAAGCTTTTCAAACTCTTTCAACAGACATTTCTGTTCTCTTTCCATTTTCTCTCCATCAAAGGCAACAATTTCTTCTGTCGCCTATTTTGTGCATGGACACTCCACTATCAACAATCTTACGACTATCGAAAGTTCCTCCTGGAATATCCTACACACACATTCAAAGATTAGACGGAGAGGGGGACCCAAGCCTTTGTGGACTTGGGTCGTCCTTGATCATCAAGGAAAGTAATCTCAATCTCCTGATGATTAGGAAACAGAACTTGTGGTGCTCCCCCTGATTGAATTACCTGTTTTTGCTTCCAAGCTGTTTTACCAGTATTTGTATTAATTGTTTTTGCATTTACTGGTTTTACCGTTGTAGATTTTTCTTGAACAGGTTTTTCTTCTTTGACCTCTGACTTTAAGGCCTTTTTAATTACCTTTTGATTCTTTTGTTTTAATTTCTTTTCCCTTTCTTTCAAGACACGTGGGTCTTGTTTCGGGGAAACTGATCGTTTTTGGTAATTGGTTTCTTGGGGAGCCTTCAACTTTTGCAGGTATGGGCAGTATCTTACAATATGCCCAATTGTGCCACACTCAAAACACATTCTCCGCTCTACAAACCTCGGAGAAACATGTTGATGACCAGATGGAGAACCAGACAATGAACTTTGTGATCTAGATGTACTTGTGCCTAAATCACATCCGTTGGTGTGTTGGGTGTAATTATTCTGATCATTTCGTTTTAAAATTCTAACTTGTTTTACAAAATCAACGTTAGATTTATCCTGAAATGTTTCAAGGTTATCTGTACCCTTGGATCCAACAAAGTTCACTTTCTGTTCTCTTTTCTTAACAGGAGCTCTTTTGTTTTGCACCTTTTGCTGTTGAACTTTAGGCGCTTGAACATTCTTGTTCTGAGCTTTCTTTCCCTGTACCTTACCTTTTCCGGAGTTCACTTGTTGTTTTCGCTCAATTGGTTGTTTTTGGTTTCCGTATTGTTTTCTAACTTGTTCACACGGAATTGGATCACAATGAGTGACGGTGACTTTGCCACTTTTGTTTCCCAAAAACTTATCAATACAACCTTCAAAAATTTGCTCAATTAAATCTTGATTAACATTTTTAATTGGAAAATCTTTGTTAGAGTAGATTTTGTCATCTCCTTTGAGCGTGTACAACAAGTTATTCCCTTCACAACTAGATACAAGGGACTCCATTCCTTTTGACATTTCAGTCTTACTCGGTTCCACTGGTGGATCACATAAGATGTGATTCTCGATTGGAATATCTGTTGTAACCGAGTTAGACTGTTGATTCACAATTTTTACAGACTCATCATCCGATGAATCAGATTCATCATCCGAAGAATCAGTATCCTCAACAGTGGGAGAACTCTGTTCCTTAACACATGATGAATCCGTCACATTCTCAGACTCAGATTCAGATTGACCCGAGGATGATGTACCAGTTGTGAACCCGAGGCCTGCTGCAAAATCATCTAGATTGAGTGGCATAGTAGGTTCAAAACGGGGCATATCCTCGTCATCAGGCAATTTGGAGTAATTGTGATTCATTGGGGGAGGACATGATTTGAATCCATTACACTTCCTATCCCCCTTTTTCTTTTGAACATCAATAATGTGATCCAAAACATAGCGAGAATTGGAATAGCTTTCCAATTTCTGCTTAATTGTCTCACATTCACATCTAGCTGTTGCTAACTCTACCATTTGCTTTTCAATTGTGTCAATAAGATTATTGTTAGCATGTTGTTTTCTCAAAACAGCCTTTTGTAATTCTGAAACATCATGTCTTAATGACGCAATTGTTGCTTTAAATTCCTTTTCATTTCTGGTTAAGAACAAGTTAGCTTCAGTTGCTTTAGAAAGATCAACAATCAATTCTTGATTGTGTTTTTGTGTGATTTCAAACTGACTTTCCTGTTCAGCATATTTAACCTTTAAACTATCACAATTTTCACAACTAACTACAGTGGGTTCATCGACACATACCTGACTTGATGAACTGTCGACATTAGCCGTAAAGGCAGTCTGAGAAGAGAAAGATCCATCTTCAGTGAGAATCTTCTCCATTTCTTTTGATGTAGCATCAGCTTTCTTGACCAAGTCAGAATTTTGACATTTCATCTCCTTGGCACCATTCAATAAACTATCAGCTTCAGAATCCATTCCCTCTTTGACGTCCGATTCTGAACTGTAATCACTCACACCTGAGCTATCTTCATCAGTGCCACTACATCCTGAACTGTCATCTTTTCCTGAAGATTCACCATCATTGAAATTTTTGACAATTTCAGCATAAAACGCAGTTCCTCCTTGATTTCCACCTCCACATTGTACAGACCAGTCACACCCATCATCGGCTTTATTTGAGTTGGACGTGGATGTACTTGTTTGATTTATGAAAGGATTTTGGTTGCCCTGTTGAGGTTGGGCTTGAGGTGGTTTCCAAAAATAGGCAGTTGGATCAAATTGGGGTTGAGTTGGGGCAATAGCTCGCAAGAATGCATTTTTGTCGAACTCTGGCTCAGGTTGTGTAGCTGATGATTGTGGAGTCGAAGTTAATTGAGTCCACCACTCACCGTTTGTTCCCATTTTATAAAAATTAATATATTAAGTGAAAATTGATTTTTTTTTTTTTTTTTTTTTTTAATAATTTTCACAAACTATGTTAAAATTTCGAATGATAACAACCAGCCGAAGGATCCTTGATCGAAAGACCTGAAACACACAAACAGTTAAACAACTAGTGCAAACCTTCTGTTTAAAAATTACAACTTTCACGACGAAACAGAATGTTGACGAAACTGAATTTTTGAATTTTGGGCTTTCAATTTTGTCAAAACACAGGCCCAACAATGCAATTGACGAAACAGGTTGTTATATATTTGACGAAACCGAATTTCTCGTTTTGGGCTCCTAAATGACGAAACAGCCCAGCCCAGTTTAAGGCCCAAAATCTTTGTAAGCCCAAGTCTTTGACGAAACTGATTTTTAATATGGGCTTTGACTGGTCGACGAGACAGAAAAAGTGAAATCTGTTTCGCCGATGGTGTTTGATTCGTCAAAAATGTGTTTCTTCAAAATTTATGTTTCGTCAAAAAGGTGACAGATGGTTGGTAAAAAGTTGGTGACTGCTTTCGGCTGAGCCTTATCTGATCTGACACAAGATAAGATTTTTCAAACTATCACTCTTCTCAATTTACCAACCAAAGTAAGGTGGTGAATTATTTTAATCAGTAAAACAATTACCAATGCACAAACAACTCAAAAGATAACTCCCAATGGATCAAAAGGTTGTCAGAATGAAGAACACTTTGAAGATATTATGAAGATATGAAGAACACATCCAGAAAATCTGAATTTTCTGGTAAACCGACAAATTTCCGAAACGCGGTTTTGCTCGAAACTTCACTAAAAACCAACTTTTAACATGTGATAATGAAAAATAACAAGGTTTTTATAAGAACTTCCAGCAAAACAACAAGATTAAAGCCGATTTTAACAAGTTTTTCCAGAAAATATGAACTTTTCAAAACCCGAAAAACAGCCCAAGAACACACTCGGTTTTAACAAGGAGAAGAGCCAAGGCTCTGATACCACTTGTAGGTCCGGCTAGGGGAGGATCTAGTCGCCTAATCCTTGTGTACAAACCAACCCGGTTGTGCGGAATCCAACCGGGAAAGCAAACCGAGATCGAACACGCAAATACACGACACGCAATATTAACCGATTAACACCTCTGTATTAATACGTATGAAAAGATCAGTTACAAGCACAAGGTTTACAAATCTATTCTGCAAACTCTCTCTAACTCTCGTGTGTGTGTGTTCTTCACAATGTGTTCTCTCCTGTGTTCTCTTCAAGTGTCTACCGAAACAGAACAAATGAAACCTATTTATACTAACAGACACACCACACATGACGAAACAAACAATGCACGACGAATCAGCATCATGGTCAACGAAACACATATGTTTCGTCGACTTTTGGGCTGTTTCGCCGAGGATGTCTTCGGCCCAAAGCAGATAAGCCCAAGTCTTGATTCGTCATCTTCAGTTAGCCCAAGGACTGTGATATTGAGTCCAGTCCTTGTCTTGTCTCTTTTGTTGGCTTGAAGTCTTGTACACGACGGAGGAAAGTCGTCACATTATAAGCCGAGCTGAGTCGCGTCGAGTCGCGTCCAAAAATATGTATCAACAGTTTCTGGCTTGTAGGTGTTATAGGTGCTAGTACTGGGTTAAGGTGTTTTAAAAATTTGCATTTACTGCTGTAGTGGCTAACATATAAAGATCTGCCCATTTTTCATCTAATTCGTCTTCCCATGGTGGGTTATTGCCTATTTCCTGAGTTTCCTTAGGAATCATCACTTCTTTTGGTTGTGATTTCTTTATTTTCTCTTGACTTTTTCTAATAATCCACCCTCTTTTCTTAGTGGTAAGTGGTTTTTCAAACTATGTCTTACGAACAAATATTCCTTCCTCGGTATCTACTGGGTATTTTGAGGAGGCAGTTCCCTTATCTTTTGGTGAACTATCTAATTGACATTAGATGTCGGAAAGTCTTTGCTTACCCATACTGTAAACAAATAGTCAAATAACAAAACACATAATCACAGAATGGCAATCAGTAGAATATAAGTATTTCTAAATACTTAATTGGCTTAAACCAGTGGATCTGATACCACCTTTTTCCTGTCACGGCCCCAGCCCCGGTTTTACCCAGTCAGGAGCCGCGGGACAGGAACCCGTGGTATTTATTAATTGATGCGACAGCGGAAGATTTTTATAGGATCTTTTTAAACTTGAAATGCCCGATTATTTTATTTCATAATTCGGGATAAACCCCCGTTGTTTATAATAGAGGAATTTCACAAGGAAATTCCCTGATTTACAAAACATGTTTATTTATTTAATTGAGCCACTACTTCAAGCTTTGTTAGTGCTCCGTAGCACTGTTCCATTGTTCACAGTAGTTACCTGAAACATGTTTTAAAAATATTTTGTCAGCGGGGAAATACTGGTGAATCATTCATTTTTGCACAAAATGACACATACTTATAAATTACAGCATAAGAGCGATTACAATGGCTTCTATCTTATTTTTATATGGCGTCGTGTCACCTGGTGACGATGGTCATACCACTATTGGGTCTTTCCCCAAGTAGTGATGATTATCACTGTTAGGATTTATTAGCCTAACTGTGAGAAATTAGTAATGTGCATAATACCCCATCTGCCAGTGATTCAAGATAACCACGACTTAATCCTTGTAATTATAACCTTTAAAAATAATTTGGAGTATTGTAAAATACTTTTGATAAAAGAGAATGACTCACATTGCAGATTTAAACGGGCAGAGTTTAGCCTACTGATTATCCTTGTAACCTAATTTAAATAACAATGCACACGAACTAGGTCAGTAACTAATACAGCATTTACAATAACTCACGAGATTAAAACCCTCACAACGAATGACAAAGTGCTATACTTAAACATCCGTCGAATTCACGACTAATGACAAAGTATGGCCCTAATGTGGGCAGCACTTAAACATCCATTGGATAGTTTCAATCGATCGGACATTGAATCGTAGCAGAGATCGAGTTAATACCCTGTATCGTAGCAGCGCCTCGCTATTTTGAAAATGAATTTCGAACAGTATAACTTCATTTTTGTGAATTGGTTTCGACACCGAATGAAAGTTCGATGTCCAGGCAATTTATAGGTGAAATGTGGTTCTCACGCGGCCCGCGTGAACCATAAGCCGACCCTTACGCGGCCCGCGAGGAGGTCTAGTCGTAGATTAGGGCATCCGTGTCATTGGTAGGCATGCCACATGGATGACACGTGGACTGGGAACGCTTATCTGGTCAATGCAAGCTTGACGCGACCCGCGTAAGGCTAAGCTTACCTTTACGCGGCCCGCCTGAAGACCAGAAATCTGGTTTTCTTATTATTTTATATAGATTAGGGTTTCAGGGGTCTGGGTTTTCACTTACGGGTCGGTTTGGGACATTTTTGAAGGTCCTTACAGATGGTATCCTGATCGTAAATCTATCTTAGAAAAATACCTAGCTCCTTGCAATTGATCAAAAAGATCATCAATCCTAGGTAATGGATATCGATTCTTAATTATAACCTTATTTAATTCCCTGTAATCGATACACATTCTCATTGACCCATCTTTCTTTTTAACAAACAACACTGGAGCTCCCCACGGGGATGAACTAGGTTGTATGAATCCTTTACTTAATAATTCATCTAATTGCTTTTTCAATTCTAGCATTTCATTGGGTGCTACGATAAGGTGCCTTGGCTATCGGTGTAGTTCCGGGAATTAGATGAATTCTAAATTCGACTTCCCTATTGGGTGGTAATCCAGGTAGTTCTTTCGGAAAGACATCCGAGTATTCTGCTACTACCGGAATTTTTTTAAGTTCCTTACCTTTCGTGTTAATGATTACTGAAATCATATACACTACTTCTTGTTTTCTTGAATAACTAGCTAATTTCATTACTGAAATGAATTTCAGTGGCTTTCGTGGCTTATCTCCTGTAATCACCACTAACTCTCTTGTGGGTGTATGAATTTCTATGGAGTTTTTATCACAGAGAATTCGAGCATGGTTGGTTACTAACCAATCCATTCCTAATACTATATCGAATCTGGCTAAATTCATAGGTAACAGGTTTGCAGAGAATTTATGGCCTAAGAGTTCTATCTTTCCTTCTTGCAAAACCTTATCTATGTTAACAGAATTCCCATCTGCCATTTCGACTGTAAAAATCTGCCTAAGGTTGGTTAAGGGTAAGTTAAGAGCTTGGCAGAATGAAGTATTTATAAAACTTTGGTTTGCACCAGAGTCAAATAAGACTTTTGCATAAACGTCGTGAACTAGGAACGTACCAGCTATCACGTCAGGGATTAATTCTGCTTCCTGAGTAGTCAACTGGAAGACTCTTGCGTTTCTCTTGGTAGTTCCTTCTGCAGGTTTGGCTTTGTTATCAGCTGGTTTGGCCCATTTCGGGTAGTCTGGCCTGAAATGTCCAGCTTCTCCGCAGTTGTAGCAGATTGTTGCTTTCTTCTTCCTGCAATCTTCTTCTTGATGTCCCGGAATTTTGCAGAAATTGCAATACCCTTTGCATCTTCCAAACTGCTTCCTTTTACAGGCATTGCAAAATGGAACAGTGGAAGATTTCCCGGTTCCCTTTTTCTTGAAATTGTTACGGTTACCCATACGGAATCCCTGGGTAATCTTTTGGGCCAATTTCCTCTTTCTATTTTCTTCTTGCGTACGCACTAATCCGTCAGTTAGGGTGTTAGCTAATTCCACAACATCGTCAATAGTGCGGTGTCTCGCAGCTTTGACGATATCACGGATTTCGCCAATCAATCCCCAAATATAGCGAGAAATAAGTACCGGTTCTGGCGAAGCCAGGGTAGGTACCACTCTAGCATATTCGAAGAATGTCGAAGTATATCCTCGACAATCTACGTCCACCATCCGGTGGTTCAGAAATTTAGTCGCCATTTTTTCTTTCTCATACTCGGGACAGAATTTTCTTTCCACCAGTCGCTTAAATTCTTCCCAATTCATGGCATAGGCCGCATCGCTTCCCTTGGCTTGAAGTACCGTATTCCGCCATTCTAGCGCCCCTTCTTTAAAAAGATGCGACGCGTACATGACCTTGTCTTCCTCGGCACATTTACTTATTTTAATCACCGCCTCGGTTTTCTCTAACCAACGCAGTGCAGCAGTCGCCCCTTCGTTGCCTGCAAATTCAGCTGGTTTACAAGCAAGAAACTCCTTGTAAGTGCAACTGATTGGTGTGTTTTAGGTACACGCTATTAGATACTAATTATGATAAAAAATGCATTCATAATATTATAAAAAATATTAGCTTGAGTGGTTTTTATGTTTTATAGGTTATAAAAGAATATGATATAAAACTAGTGCATTTATATTATATAATAATTAAAAGAAGTAAATGTGGCAATGTTAGAATTTAGAATAGCATGTTCATATTAATTAATTGCCATTAATGTTTGTTTGTTTGTAGTGCTTATACAGGAAGCGAGAGAATGGTCTGAGTTGGGAATTAAAAGAAAGTGAGAGATGCTACTACTCAATTGGGTAAAAAGAAATTAAAAAAAATCAATTAATAAAAGAATGTTAATCAAAGAATGCAGGCCCACTATTCCATGATATCATGTGGGCTGGTTGAAGGGTTAGAGGTGGATGCACGAAGAATAAAAAGGAAAACAATTGACGGCTGGGGGATTGAGAAGTTATTAGGAGGCAACCGGCTGAGTTGAAGGCAAGGCAGGAGGAGGGACGCACGGAAGGCAGCCGCCTTTTGGCGGCTGTACACGGTTCAAACATGAGCGACTAGGTGGTTTTCTCCAAGTGGACGGTTTGTAGGGTTTATTACTTTTCTTAGTTTTATTCATTATTGGATTTGTTTTTGACATTGACAATGTTGTTTAAACAATTTGATGTGTTGGTTTCTTTGAACTATTTTTATGTGTTTTGAGTTCTTACTTTACAACTTGCTCGGTTGATGACAAAACTTTGTAGCTCGTTGGGTGACATAGAGTAGGTTGACTCACACTAGTAAATAGGGTAATTGAACTGTAAAAGATCTGATGACAAAGACCTATTTTTGATTACCACTTAAATTAACCAACTATTCAGCACCATGTCTATGTGGTGTCCAATAAATGATTAAATTGAGTTTTGTGTAAACCTAGAATATGAAACTTGGAGAACATTACCTTTTTCTTTTTGCTTGTGGCTTATGCCCGGATGAACGGTTACTTTGTTTTTCATTAAACTTTGTTTACGGATTCTTTTTAACTGGTAAAGCTTGACCACTTGTGTTGAATTCTTGGTAAACGTTTTTATATTTGAATTATTTGTCGTTTATCAAGCGTATTGACGATATACTTGCGTCGTTAGCGGGTTGGTAAATTGGTGGGTAGTTGATATAAATAAATGGATTATTAGGTTGTATGGTGAATCTTAAAAACTATCCCTAATAATTAATCAAATTCATTAATTCCGAGGCCATGTCTATGTGGTGTTTTGAATCGGTAAACAGTTTTTTATGTTAAACTTGCAATCGGGATTCTGGGTGGGAGTTGCTTTCATTTAATATATAATAATTCTCTAGTTAAACACTAACCACATATTCCCCGTGGATACGATACTCTACTTACGCTATCTACGTAGTTTAATTAGGTTTTTGATTGACTCTGACGACAGTCATAAGACGGTAGATTATAAATCTTTTGATGACGGTCGTCAGAGTCAATCAAAAACCTAATTAAACTACGTAGATAGCGTAAGTAGGGTATCGTATCCACGGGGAATATGTGGTTAGTGTTTAACTAGAGAATTATTATATATTAAATGAAAGCAACTCCCACCCAGAATCCCGATTGCAAGTTTAACATAAAAAACTGTTTACCGATTCAAAACACCACATAGACATGGCCTCGGAATTAATGAATTTGATTAATTATTAGGGATAGTTTTTAAGATTCACCATACAACCTAATAATCCATTTATTTATATCAACTACCCACCAATTTACCAACCCGCTAACGACGCAAGCATATCGTCAATACGCTTGATAAACGACAAATAATTCAAATATAAAAAACGTTTACCAAGAATTCAACACAAGTGGTCAAGCTTTACCAGTTAAAAAGAATCCGTAAACAAAGTTTAATGAAAAACAAAGTAACCGTTCATCCGGGCATAAGCCACAAGCAAAAAGAAAAAGGTAATGTTCTCCAAGTTTCATATTCTAGGTTTACACAAAACTCAATTTAATCATTTATTGGACACCACATAGACATGGTGCTGAATAGTTGGTTAATTTAAGTGGTAATCAAAAATAGGTCTTTGTCATCAGATCTTTTATAGTTCAATTACCCTATTTACTAGTGTGAGTCAACCTACTCTATGTCACCCAACGAACTACAAAGTTTTGTCATCAACCGAGCAAGTTGTAAAGTAAGAACTCAAAACACATAAAAATAGTTCAAAGAAACCAACACATCAAATTGTTTAAACAACGTTGTCAATGTCAAAAACAAATCCAATAATGAATAAAACTAAAAAAAGTAATAAACCCTACAAACCGTCCACTTGGAGAAAACCACCTAGTCGCTCATGTTTGAACCGTGTACAGCCGCCAAAAGGCGGCTGCCTTCCGTGCGTCCCTCCTCCTGCCTTGCCTTCAACTCAGCCGGTTGCCTCCTAATAACTTCTCAATCCCCCAGCCGTCAATTGTTTTCCTTTTTATTCTTCGTGCATCCACCTCTAACCCTTCAACCAGCCCACATGATACCATGGAATAGTGGGACTGCATTCTTTGATTAACATTCTTTTATTAATTGATTTTTTTTTAATTTCTTTTGACCCAATTGAGTAGTAGCATCTCTCACTTTCTTTTAATTCCCAACTCAGTCCATTCTCTCGCTTCCTGTATAAGCACTATAAACAAACAAACAAACAAACAAACATTAATGGCAATTAATTAATATGAACATGCTATTCTAAATTCTAACATTGCCACATTTACTTCTTTTAATTATTATATAAATGCACTAGTTTTATATCATATTCTTTTATAACCTATAAAACATAAAAACCACTCAAGCTAATATTTTTTATAATATTATGAATGCATTTTTTATCATAATTAATATCTAATAGCGTGTACCTAAAACACACCAATCAGCAACCAGGTGTTGCAGCTTTCATTTTCTTAAGGAGTGGAGCTTGCATTCCATCGTTGTCGTTATTAGCATGGTTGCCGCCTCCGTTCACACTATTACTGAAATTATCGCCATGTGTACGTTTGCTAGGAATAATTTGTTGAGGTTCAATTGGATTTCGGGCAGCAGCAAGAATTGCTGGAATAGCATTGGCTATTCCCTGAGCAACGATATTCTCGATATCTTGCCTATTCAGAAATTGATCTTCATTGTTTTGCTCAGAATGATTAACGTCATTAACGGGTTCATTACCAGCGTGTTCCATCTGGTAATTAATTTATATAAGTAATTATCAGAAAATAATTAATAATCAAATATAACAAAACAATTGCACATAATTACGTTAACAAGTATAGCCAAAATTGTCGATTTTTTGACGTTCGATATTTTATATATTATAATAGGCATCCGTACACACTGGTTATCTTACAAAAGTTTTATTTTTAAGTTATTTCATACGATTATATTTTGATTATTATATTATTATTATTATTAAACACATGCTTCCACCATCACATGCTATCCTATCAGCTGGCATTTTTAGTAACGACGTTCCCTCTCGTCGTACTTCCTGGAGATCTGTTCTCCCACCTCTCGTATTCGATTTCCTGCATCCATCAGCTCCTCGCCAAAATGGCGGAGCTCAGCCAGGTTCTCATTGCTTATCGGTGTGTTTGGTGCAGGTTTGGGGTCAAACTGAGGGAGAAAAGTATAAGGGTTGTTTAAAAGATTCTGGAATTGCCAATCGTTGGTCCACCATTCTTCCATTTCTCCTAAAGGTCGGGTATTGACAAGGGGATCTGGGATGGCTGATTCCAAATTTATTGGAAGCTGGGTTTCGGCAGGATAAGTGAAAAGGTTTTCATTAACAGGCTTGAGGATATCCAACTTGCTAGTATGCAATCTAGCTCTTCCTGCAATGGTATTTCCTCTGTTTGCTTGGAGCTTTCTCCAATCTCTATTTCTTTCCCTTTATCCATTGGGTCTTCCGTTTTGGCAACTTTCCTAGTTACTGGTTTCCTTCTGCGCACACGCCTCCAACCCATGATTCTTCTTCTTTTCTTTGGCTTGGGTTTCTCCGGAGACTGGGCTTGAAATTCCATAGGTTCCTCAACATCGGCACAATACCCAGTAAAGTCTTTGGAAACTTCCACATTAACAGAATAGAGATTGAGATTCTGAAGGGCATCAGATAACTCATTCATGCTGTTTAACAGATATGAAGAAACACACAAAATTGTAGGTTAAAATTTTGTAAATTGAATAATCCCAGAAAGAAATCTAATATTTAGACAAATAGATTGATTAAAATAAAATATTGCGATTTATATATATATTTATTACAAAATACAATTGAAATTTAAAATATACTAGGGGATAATTTATTTTAGTCTATCTTTTCTTACTAAGTTATTTATTTAATGGGCAAAGTTTCTGGCGTATAGATGATATGGGTGCTGGTACTAGTTTGGCGATTCAACTATAGGTTAGCATTTACTGCTGCAGTGGCTAACATATAAAGATCTGCCCATTGTTCGTCTAATTGATCTTCCCATGGTGGGTTATTGCCTATATCCTGAGTTTCCTTATTACTCATCACTCCTTTTGGTTGTGACTTCTTTATTTTCTCTTGACTTTTCTAATAATCCAACTTCTTTTAGTAGGGGTAAGTGGTTTCTCAAACTGTCCCTTGCGAACAAATATTCCTTCCTCAGTATCTGCTGAGTATTTGGAGGAATTTGATTGAGATGAAGTTCCCTTATCTTTTGGTGAACTATCTAATTGACGATAGATGTCCGAAAGTCTTTGCTTACCCATACTGTAACTAACAAGTAGTCAGTTAATAAAACACGTAATCACCAGATGGCAATCAGAAAAATTAAGTATTTCTAAATACTTAATTGGCTTAAATCAGTGGCTCTGATACCACCTTTTCCTGTCACGGCCCCCGCCCCGGTTTGACCCGGTCCAGGAGCCGCGGGACAGGAACCCATGGTAATTATTAATTGAGTTGACAGCGGAAGATTTTTCAGGATCTTTTTAAAACTTGAAATGCCTGATTATTTTATTTCATAATTCGGGATAAACCCCCGTAATTTACAATAGAGGAATTTTCTTAGGAAATTCCCTGGTTTGTAAAACATGTTTATTTATTTAACTGAGCCACTACTTCAAGCTTGTTAGTGCTCCGTAACACTTTTTCTTGGTTCACGGTAGTCACCTGAAACATGTTTTGAAAATATTTTATCAGCGGGGAAATACTGGCGAGTCACTCAAATTTAATAAAATGACGCATAGTTATAAATTACAGCATAAGAGAGATTACAATGGCTTCTATCTTATTTTTATCTGGCGTCGTGTCACCTCCTGGTGACGATGGTCATACCACTATTGGGTCTTTCCCCAAGTAGTAATGATTATCACTGTTAGGATTTATTAGCCTAACTGTGAGAAATTAGTAATGTGCACAATACCCCACTAGCCAGTGATTCAAGATAACCACGACTTAATCCCTGTAATTATAACTTTTTGAAAATAATTGGAGTATTGTAAAATACTTTTGATAAAAGAGAATGACTCACATTGCAGATTTAAACGGGCAGAGTTTAGCCTACTGATTAGCCTTGTAACCTAATTTAAATAACAATGCATACGAACTAGGTTAGTAACTAATACAGCATTTATGATAACTCACGAGATTAAAACCATCACAACGAATGACAAAGCGCAATACTTAAACATCCATCGAATTCACGACGAATGACAAAGTATAGCCCTAATTTGGGCAGCACTTAAACATCCATTGGATAGTTTTCAATCGATCGGACATTAAATCGTAGCAGCGATCGAGTTAATACCCTGTATTGTAGCAGCGCTTCACTACTGTGAATATAATATTCGACTTTTGAGCAGTATACTTCGTGTTTTTGATTGAAATTTCGACACCATTGAACTGCTCGGGATCAGATCTATTTATAGCTGAAAATTGGGTCTCACGCGGCCCGCGTGGCCACCTAGTCTACGTGTAGGGTTGCTGGGTCATCTGTAGGTCTGCCAGGTGGATGCCACGTGGATCGGAAACGCTTATCCGGTCAACACCACATTGACGCGGCCCGCGTCAACTTAAGCTTGACCTTTACGCGGCCCGCCTGAAGACCAGTTTTCTTGTTTTCTTGATTTTTGATATGGATTGGGGTTTCAGGGGTCCGGGTTTTTACTTACGGGTCGTTTTAGGACATTTTTGAAGGTTCTTATAGTTTAAGTGTCAGAAATCTATTCTGATCAAGAAGGCTGCTGTCGCATCAAAGGAAATGGAGAAGTTCTTCTCTGAAGACAGATCTTTTTCTTATCAGACTGCCTTTATGGCAAATGTCTCAGCCTCGACCAGTCAGGTAAAATCTGAAACTCCTACTCCTAGTGTATGTAATTTGTGTGCAGATTTGAAACTGGAATCCGAAAAGATTCATAGTGATAATCAAAGTTTGGTTATTGAGCTGTCTAAGTGCAAAGAGGCAAATATGGCTTTAGCTCGAAATGAAAAGGATTTTAAATCAATAATCGAGACTTTAAAAAAAAGTGTTTCCGAATTGACAAAAACTGTTTTCAATAAACAAATTGGTATTAATAACTACATTAATATCATTGAGGAAACCAAGAAAGAGCTAGCCATTGCTAAATGTGAGCATGATGCAATCAAGCTTAAATTGGAGAGTTATTCTAACTCCCGATATGTGCTCGATCACATCATAGACGCTCAACAGCTGAAAGGGAACAAGAAAGGCGTTGGGTATAAGAAGTGTCCGCCCCCTTTGAGACACAACTATACTCGAATGCCCGATGAAGAGGAAATGCCTCGTTTTGAACCCAGTGTGCCTCTTGATTATGAGGAAGTTACTACTGGCTTAGGGTTCAAATCGGACAGTTCCTCGAGTACCTCATCTGATGAAACAGAAACTTCAACATCGACGCATCAAAGTGCTCCAATTATTGATGACTATGAGTCGTCGGATGATGAATCAGATGTGAGTGATCAGGATAAATCACTTGATAAGTTGAAAGGAGTAGAAATTCAAATCGAGAATCATATTCTTTGTGATCCTCCTACTCCTGTTATGCAACCCATTGCCAAACAAGTGATAGATCCTGTCAAGGATGACAAGGAATGTGTGTTTACCATTAAGGGTGATAATGTGTTGTATACTTTGGTCGGTGATGCTAAAATTTATTCAGACAAAGATTTCCCAATTAAAAACGTCAATCCATATTCGATTAATAAAGTTTTTGAAGATAATACAAGCAAGTTTTTGGGAAAGACAATTCCAGGAGTTGTGGTAACTCAATGTGACCAAATTCCAAAAGCTGAAATTAGAAAACAATTTGAAAATCAAAGACAACCGACAAAGCAACAACCTATTGCTTCTAAGGGTAAACAACCAGTTCAACGAGCTCAAAAGCCTAAAGTTTCTCAATCAAAGTTTGAAACTAAAGGAGCTCGTTTCAAGAAGAAAAACAGTGATGTCAAATTTGTAGCATCAAAGGGTACTGATAAAATTGAGACTTTTGAAAATAAATCAAACACCGATTTTGTCCAACAAGTCAAAATTTTAAAATGCAATAGTCAAAACAACTACACCCAACACACAAATGGGTGTGATGAAAAAGCAAGTACCTCAGTGTAACAACCGTCTAATTTCATATGAATTTAATTATATATTCATGATTTGATATAATAAAGTGATTAATTTGACCACTGGTACAAAATTTATAGTTTTAAGTGATCAACTTACAACATCTAACCACTAGTTAAAAACATTCAAAACACAATTAGTAATTTGTTTACATCCCAAAACATTATTTAAACATAGGTTAAGTCCACGCGGAAGCTTGATAGATTTGTGTTCGGTTCTTCAAAATGTTTCTTGATCACCATCCGGAAAGTCCCTTCAGTCACCTAAGGTCAAAACCACCTCAAATGTTAGGTTTGACCTTTAAATAAAGTGTATAAACAAGTTCCAAGCGTTGAATCACACAAAAATAAAATAAAATAAAATTGAATTTGGCCCTGTCGCGTGGCGCGACGGGTCTTCGCGTGGCACGACAGCCCTCGCGTGTCGCGCCGGATCCATGTGGTTCTCTCGCATGGCGCGGGGGGAACGGTTTTCCAGCAGATGCAGGTTTTTGACCTGCATTTGCTGCCAACTCCGGAAATTTGGATTTTTAACTTCAATTGACCATAACTTTTGACTCGTAAGTCCGTTTTAGGTGATTCTTTTTCCTATACGTCTGTAAATTCATTACCGACGTTCTTATTACAATTCCAAAAATTTTAATTTACAGACCGAAAAATCAAAGACTTCTAAACCGTTGTTCGACCCACTCTATTCTTCACTCATTTTGCTACCGTTTCAATAGTAAGCCTAAGGCGACTTGTTCCCAACATCCAGGGCATATCATCACTCGCATTTCCTTACCAATCTCATGGCTTCATGCTATTGTGAATGTTATCGCCATCGCTAACTATTAAATCAACTCAACACTACTTATTACATCATTATTCAACCCGTTTGGCTCATCTGCGGAATCCTCCATTATGATAACTACCAAACGACTTCTAACCAATTCTTATCCTAGTATTTGAAGTAACAAACATTGTCACTTCGATCTATATGACCCTTATTCTATAACGCAACCATACATATTCAAACTAACAAATTCTCAATGTAACGAGTCGAGTTACATACCTTTAGTGCACGCCCTTTAAACGCAAATCGCCACCGACTTGTCCACTCGACGCTCCGGTATCTTTTCCTATAGAGTTCAATCATGACGCGTTTAGAACTCTTTTCAATCACATATCGCATAATTTGCCAAAACATCACAATTATGCGTTTTAACTTTTAAATTTCAGTTTCGAGCCTTCTTTGAGGCATTTCTACAAACACTTAAAGGGCAGGATTTTATATCTTTTATGTTCAAGTTCATGGCTTGTCGCTTAGCCAACATTAACATCAATCGAGCTATCACATATAGAATCAAACATCAAATTTTTCAGGAATCAGTTTCTATGAATCAAATTGCACTAGAATAACATTCAAAACCCTAGTGTTCATCAAGTTCTATATAACCCACTAACCACCTACAATGGTGGCCATGGGTTTCACTAGAATTTAGCATGATTTCAACATGTACTTGTCTAGGGTTTACTCCTAGACATTTTAATGTTCCTATTTCATCTACAAATCACACATGCATCATCAGATTTCGAATTCTCTAAATTCATGAGAATTTCAAGTAGAGAGTTTTTATCAAATTTTGCATACCTTATGATCTCCTTTCGATGGGGATCATTAATCTTAGCTCGAATTTCGTTTTTGATCAGATTTGAACCTTCAATCTGTGAGATTTGTGGAAGTTTAGGGTTTTGAAGAACCTTGGTCGCCCCCCCTTCTTGTCTGGTTTGATCTCAGCACACACAAGTGTGTTTGAGTTTTAATTTTTTTGTTTTATTAATATTAGTTTCAAATTAAACACTTTTGGCCCCTCAACTTTCGTTTTTTTTTATTTTGTTTTAACTCCTTAACTACTCATAAGTCATCATCTAACTAGATTAGTGTCATTCCCAGTTAGTTTGTTTCACTTATTTATTTACAACTTATTTGTAATATAAGAATTTGTATTTTCGGGGGGTTACAAGTCCACCCCCCCCCCCTTTAAAAGGGTTTCGTCCCCGAAACCAGAGTACGTACCAAACAGTGTAGGGTAGAGACGTCGCATCTCCTCTTCGGACTCCCATGTAGTGGCCGAACCTTTCCTACGCTCCCATTTGATCTTAACTTGATCAATTCTCTTATTTCGCAAGTGCTTAACCTTTCGATCTAGGAACTCTAATGGCCTTACCGCATAATTCAGGCTATTATCCACCTCGATATCATCGTAATGGATATAAGTTGTTTCCTCCGCTAAACATTTTCGCAACTGAGACACGTGAAACGTGCCATGTATTCCACTCAACTCTTCCGGTAGCTCGAGGCGATAAGCCACCTTGCCAACCCGTTCGATGATTTTAAATGGCCCGATAAACCTCGGGCTCAGTTTCCCTCTTTTTCTGAATCTGATAACGCCCTTCCATGGGGAAACTTTTAACATAACCATGTCGCCTATCTGAAATTCAATTGGTCTTCGTCTTTTGTCGACATAAGACTTTTGCCTATCTTGGGCTGCTTTCAAATGGGCTCGTACCACTTCAGTTTTCTCATTAGTGGCCTAAATTATGTCTTTATGTGCCAACTCTCGCGAATATCATTAAAAACTGTGGGTTCGCGTTCTTGCAGTTTCTATTATGTCTTTATGTGTGGGTTCGCATGAGTTGGCACATATCTGTGGGTGATCCTTGGATGTTCGATTATGATGAACTATTCGACTCCTTTAATCTGCCAACCTTTGACGAAGCATCTGCAGCTGCTCAAATGCTATTTGATAGTGACAACGCGGCTGGCTCGCCATTGATTAGACCAATTATTATTAACCCCCAAGCTTCTAATTCGGTTAACAATACGGTTCAAAATGAGGTATTTGAAGATGCTGCTGATTACAATGAGTCATCGGAAGATGATGAATACCATAATGCGAATGAAGGCACTTCAGCTCCGGTTGCTCCAGTTCAAGGTGCTTATGTAGAAACTCCTCATGTGCAGAATGTTGATACTGCTGAAGGGAATGCATCCACTTCTACGCCTATGCCCGGTGTGGAGTTGGTTGTTGATCTTAATCTTAACAATTTGGGTATTAATACTCGTGTTCCTGATTTTCCTGAAACGAGAATTCATGATACTCATCCGCAGCAGAATATTATTGGAGATGTCCAATGCGGTGTACAGACGCGTAATCAGCTGAGAAACAACCAGAATGCTGGTTTGTATTCAGCCATCAGAGAATCTGGTCTTCAAAATGATTGGTCCTTCGTGTGTTATGTTTCACAATAAGAATCAAAGTCTTGGAAAGAATCCTTAAAGGATAATTCTTGGGTTGAAGCCATGCAGGATGAACTACAACAATTTCAAAAGCTAGGTGTTTGGAAGCTTGTTGAAAGGCCTGAAAACTACAAGAAAATTGGCACACGTTGGGTTTTCAAATGCAAAAAGGACGATCGTGGTGTAGTCATTCGAAACAAGGCGAGATTGGTTGTTCAAGGATTTCGTCAGATCGAAGGCATTGACTATAATGAAGTTTATGCACCAGTTGCACGTCTGGAAGCTATTCGGATCTTTCTAGCTTATGCTTCATTTAAAGGATTCAAAGTCTACCAGATGGACGTCAAAAGTGCTTTCTTACACGGTGTGGTTCAAGAAGAGGTGCACGACGAACAACCTCCGGGTTTTGAAGATCCTATTCATCCTGATCGGGTTTGGTTGCTCAACAAAGCTCTTTATGGTTTACATCAAACACCGAGGTCTTGG
Source organism: Helianthus tuberosus (assembly GCA_030545235.1). NCBI lineage: Eukaryota > Viridiplantae > Streptophyta > Magnoliopsida > Asterales > Asteraceae > Helianthus > Helianthus tuberosus. The sequence continues at coordinate 149,742,019 of CM060384.1, read as the reverse complement.
TATGCAACCTTATCTAACTATCTGCTGGAGATTGGTTTTCGACGAGGTCTTATTGATTGCACTCTCTTTATCAAGGAACAAGATGGAGATCTTCTGTTGGTGCAGGTATACGTTGATGATATAATATTTGGTTCAACTAATGATTCTTTGTGCAGGCAATTCGAGCGTGTGATGCAAGAGAAATATGAGATGAGCGCAATGGGGGAAATGAATTTCCTCTCGAGCCTACAAGTTAAACAAACCGAGTCTGGGATATTCATCCATCAGACTAAATATGTTGGTGACATCTTGAGCCGATTCCAGATGTCTGATGCAACGCCCATTGGTACACCACTTCCGCAGAATCATGGGATTACTCCGGATTTGAAGGGTGAAAGCATTAACTCTTCATACTATCCCGCTATGATCGGATCTCTAATGTATCTCACAGCCTCGAGGCCCGACATCATGTATCTAACGTGCCTGCTCGCAAGATATCAAGCCAACCCGAAGGCCTCGCATCTGGCAGCTGTTAAAAGGATTTTCGCTATTTGAAGGGTTTCCCGGACACCGGTCTCTGGTACCCTAGGGATGATAGCTTCGACTTGATTGCATACAGTGATTCTGATTTTGGTGGTTGCAAAATCGACGGCAAATCAACAACAGCTGGATGTCAATTCTTAGGAAATCGCCTGGTCACGTGGCAGTGCAAGAAGCAAACCTGTGTTGCTACATCAACTTGTGAAGCATAATACATTGCTGCCTCTAGTTGTTGCTCCCAAGTCTTGTGGATACAACAACAAATGCGCGACTACGGTTTTGAATTCCTATCTACTCCTATTTTTGTTGATAACAATGCTGCCTTACTGATCACTAGAAATCCTGTGCAGCATTCTAAGACCAAACACATCGAAATTAAATATCACTTCATACGTGATTGTTTTGACAAAAGATTAATCGATGTTGTTAAAGTTCACACCGATCACCAACGTGCCGACCTGTTCACAAAAGCTTTTGATAAATCACGTTTTGATTATCTACTTTTGGTCAATGGCATTAAGGTGATACCCGAGTAAAACTTCTTTGGCTAATCGTTTTTGTAAATATTTTCTTTCAAAACTCTAAAAATACAAAAAAGATTTTCGTTTTCGTAACCTTTTAGCATTTTAGGGGGAGTAAATTCAAGAAAATACAAAAACTTTTGAAAAAGTCAAAAATCCAAAAAGATGTCTTTACTTTCTGTCTTTACGTTTAAAAAATTCAAAAAAATTAGAAAACCAAAAATGAGTTTCTTGGATAAAGGAAAATGATGATATTAACTGGTGTGGTCGGTCAACATGTTCAAAATGTAAAACACAAATTGAGAAATGATAAGTATCTCTACTAACGATGTATCGGTAGGCTCACAATCAGACTAAAATGTGCAGGATGATACAAACCTAACAGACTTCAAGTCAGGTGGGAACCATTCATTGGCATATGGTCTTGGTACCGAAATTTCGTTTGAGAGATTGCCGAGGTTCTGAGATATTCGGTCTTTATGTTGTCTTATCATCTGGGTATCATGGTTGTATCTTTTACCGAAAAATAACGGAGACGAAGTCTAGATCTTCCATGATACTGTACATACGTGTACATATTGCATTCGACCTTAATAAGTTATCAACAATCACATGTCCAAACAAATAAGTGATAAAATATCACATTTATCCGGGGGTCAAGTTCGTCTCTTTGCTGTACGTTGTACTGACCTGTTCACGGACTTGCTCCTGTGCCCTCACGCATATGAAAATCAAGTTCCTCATCAATAAGTGATTCTATCACATTAGGCTTGTTTTCAATAAAAAATAAGTGAGTATCTCACATTCTTTTATACGGTCAAACAGATGATAAACGGTATACTCACCGGTAAGATGAACTCTCGTGCATACCTTGATACGGGAATGTGTCGTGAGTGGATGAACACCGACTTGTAAGTATAACTCTTACCGTAAATCGTATATCCTAATTATGATTACATCTGATCAGTTTGAGCTTATGTGGACAACAATACCGATAATCGTGGTAGTATACTTATCCAAAGCTTTAAACCGAAACAAAAATCATGTTGACTAAGACCCTAAGCTGGTATGATTCCCTTTCCTTGAAACTTGCAAAAAGTTTGACTTTGTACAGTCGTTTACTGCCTTTTATAGATTTTCGTTAGTTTACCGCACTTTAAATTCAGTTTTAGTGTAATTTGTAAAGTTCATTTTTTATTAGCCGAAGTTGTAACTTGTTGTTTTCTGCCGGAAGCACCTGGACGCTGAAGCACTGAAGATTGAAGACCGAAGACTAAGTAACAGACAAGGGGAAGTTTGTTGATGCATATTTTGTGTCTATAACTTGTCTTTATTAACGTTGTAATTTACGGTCTTTTTAGTTATCGAGTCTGTATTTCCGTCCGTCGACCAAGTCGGATATCCTCCTATCCTACTTGTGTCCGACAGTTTGTCTCATTGTTTTGTAATGCTATATGAACAATGCATGTTGCATATTTAAGTAGTTATGTGATATACTCTAAAATATACATATTTTTATATAATATTTCCTACACTTTTGAGTAACTTTAGGGTAAATATTTATTAAATTTCACTCATATTTGTTTCATAATAGATTTTTTGGAGGTTTAAAGAAAAGTGTATAGAATTCTAATGAAAATAAAGTCATAATTATGCTTTAATGAATTGTTGAATGCTATTAATTTCATGACAACAAATTTATTTGATATTTGTTTATATGCATCGTAGGTTATAAAAAAAAAAGGAAGGAATCCTAAAGGGTCTACATATTTACACACCCTATTGCCTATTTGGACACCCTTCAAGACGCCTCGTATAGACCTATACGAGGCGTATAGCCTTTTTCCAATTTCCAAGAGAATCTCTGATTATGTCATATTTTGTCTTATTTGCCACGTATACGCCTCGTATAGGCCTATACTGGGCGTCTAGGCGAAAAAGACCATTTAGCCCCTGATTTAGGCCTATACTGGGGGTAAATTGGTCTTTTTTGCCTCTCTTATATGCCTAGTATAGGCCTATACTAGGCGTATATAAGGGGTTTTTTTTTTTTTTTTTAACAAACATTTTATACAATATTAATCGTTTTAGCAAACTTTTATACAAAAACAAGTTTTTTTATTTTAAATAATTAATATTAGGACCCCTCGTTGGTTTTTTTTTAGTTGAGTTGTTTTTTAAGAAAAGTTTTATTTTTTTATAAAAATATTCGATCGTAGAAATATTACATTCGGTAAAATATTTTTATAAAAAAATAAACGTATCAAAAAAAACCAACGAGGGGTCCTAATATTAATTATTTAAAATAAAGTTTTTGTATAAAAGTTTGCTAAAACGATTAATATTGTTTAAAATGTTTGTTAAAAAAAAAAAAAAAAAAAAAAAAAAAAAAAAAAACCCTTCAAGACGCCCAGTATAGGCCTATACGAGGCGTATAAGGGGCAAAAGACCATTAAACCCCTGAATTAGGCCTATACTGGGGGCAAAACAGGGCTATAATGGTCTTTTGGACCCCTCGTATACGCCCAGTATAGCCCTATACTGGGCGTCTATTTTTATTTTTTTTTGTTTTCACTTTTTAATATTTAAAAAAAGAAAACAAAAAAAAATAATAATAGACGCCCAGTATAGGGCTATACTGGGCCTATACGAGGGGTCCAAAAGACCATAATAACCCTGTTTTGCCCCCAGTATAGGCCTAATTCAGGGGTTTAATGGTCTTTTGGTCCACATAGACGCCCAGTATAGCCCTATACTGGGCGTCTTGAAGGGTTTTTTTTTTTTTTTTTTTTTTCTCTTTTTAAATACCAATAACACTAATATTAACTATAAAAACTCATATTAATTATAATAAACTCATATTAATTATAAAAAAACTCATATTAATTATAATAACACTAATATTAATTATAAAAAACTCATATTAATTATAATAACACTAATATTAATTATAAAAAACTCATATTAATTATAATAACACTAATATTAATTATAAAAAACTCATATTAATTATAATAACACTAATATTAACTATAAAAAACTCATATTAATTATAATAACACTAATATTAATTATAAAAAAACTCATATTAATTATAATAACACTAATATTAACTATAAAAAACTCATATTAATTATAATAACACTAATATTAATTATAAAAAAACTCATATTAATTATAATAACACTAATATTAACTATAAAAAACTCATATTAATTATAATAACACTAATATTAATTATACGATGCCTATACGAGACCTATACGAGACTTATACTATACGATACGATACAACACGATAGGCTTATACAAGACCTATACGAGACTTATACTACACTATATTATACGATACGATACGATACGATACGATGCGATACAACACGATACTATAGGATACGATACGATATGATACGATATTAGACTATTGGATAAGATACAACACTCGTATAGGACTATAGGTGTGGTTTAGGTCCCGTTTAGGCCTATAGGCTTATACAAGACCTATATGGGACCTATACTAGACTTATACTATACACTATACGATACGATACAACACCCGTATACGTCGATAGGCCTATACAAGACCTATAAGGGACCTATACTACACTATATGATACGATAGTATCGTATTGTATCGTATTGTATCGTATAGTATGGTATCGTATAGGTCTATACGAGAGCTATACGAGACTTATACTACACTATACGATACAATACAATACGATACGATACTATAGGATATGATACAACGCCCGTATACGTCGATAGGCCTATACAAGACCTATAAGGGACCTATACGAGACCTATACTACACTATATGTTAAAAACAATGTAATATTTCTACGATCGAATATTTTTTAAAGGCCGATCTTGAAAACGGTAAAATATTTTTATAAAAAAATAAAACTTTTCTTAAAAAACAACTCAAATTACCCACCAAAACACCCATTTTTTACTCAAAAAACATCACCCTAAAAAAACAATCAAATTACCCTACCAAAACATCCATTTTTCAACTAAAAAAAACCAACGAGGGGGTCCTAATAATAATGATTTAAAATAAAAAAACTTGTTTTTGTATAAAAGTTTGCTAAAACGATTAATATTGTATAAAATGTTTGTTAAAAAAAAAAAAAAAAAAAAAAAAAAAAACCCTTCAAGACGCCCAGTATAGGCCTATAAGGGGCAAAGGGTCCTATACGAGGCCTATACGAAGGGTCCTATACGCCCAGTATAGGCCTATACGAGGCGTCTTGAAGGGGTCAAACCAGAAGTGACATGAGTCAGACACTGATTTTGATGTAACCCTATACGCCTCGTATAGGCCTATACGAGGCCTATACGAGGCAAAGGGTGTCCAAATAGGCGCAGAGGGTGTCCAAATATCTCCACCCATCCTAAATGCTAAAGGAATTATGAGCAAAATCTATATAGACCTTTATAAAGCATACCTATGTACATATTAGTAATTTACAACAGAATTTGTAAGACGGCAGACCGAAAGTCACTAACAAAACCCTATATTTGTACATTTTTCTTCCTATTCTACCCTGCTATCCCTGCATCGCCCTTATCAGCCATCAGTTTCTTCAACTCAATCGTCCTCTTCAATGCTTAGTTTCTTCAGTTATTTAGCCCTAAATGCGTCCTCTTAGTTTCCCCGCCTGTCACCACATCCCACCTTTTAAGAAGTCGCCCATGACTCTACTGTGGTGTCCGTTGAAGACCTTCCACCAATCCACCAGTCGGTGTGACTGTCATCACCAAGCTCCATCAATGCCAATGAATCTCATCTCCTCCCTAACCTGTTTTTCGATTCTTGAAGCTTTAATCAATGGCGATGAACCATATTTAGTTAACAACACCCAATCAAAGATCATATTTCCCACTCTTCTTCATGACTCTTCTTCATCAATACGACCTAATTTGACCCAGAACGTACAGAGTATCAGAGCATTGGTAAGATTTTTGAGATTTCCCTGTTTCTTGAATGGCAATCATCTTACTTATATTATTTTTATGTGTTTATCTGATGCTAGGGTTTCAAGAACATATATATTGATATAATTATATGATGTTTATGTATATTAGGAGTTACGATCAAGTCTCACTATTTCAGTTTCAATTTGTGGCTTGATTAATATATATAGTTGCTGAGATATTGTTAGGTTAAAGGATTAGGGATAGGGTTTAGTTTTTTTACTAGATTATGCGGTTTATGGAACTTTGCAGAGTTTTTTTACTAGATATGTGGAGCTCCTCCATGTCAAGGAATCAGTGGTCATAATCGGTTTAGAAACTATACTGATCCTTTAAAGGACCCAAAGAATCACCAACTTGTAGTCTACATGGATATTATTGATTTTTTTAAACCAAAATTTGTTTTGATGGAGAATGTTTGTGATCTTGTCAAATTTGCAGATGCTATTTTGGGATATCATGCTGCTGGGCGTTTAGTTTCTATAAATTATCAAACACGTATGGGGATAATGGCAGCTGGATTATACGGAGTTCCTCAATGCAGACTGAGGGTCTTTCTTTGGGGTGCTAATACGATGACGGTAAGTATTTTATAAAAATAGTTTTGTTCTAAGTATGCTTGAAAATAGAGGTGTTCATCGGCTCTTGTTTTCGGGTCAGGTTGTTTGGGTTTTTGATTGGGTGTTATAAAAAATAGTTTTGTTCTAAGTATGCTTGAAAATATTTCCAAGTATGTTTTTGTAAGATTTTAATAAGCTGTTCTATATATAACTGTAGGACTGTATTGTCGGGTCTGATAATGATAACTCATACAAGTTAGAGAAGAGCATACGTCTTGGTGATGCAATTTCAGACTTGCCTGAGGTAAGTGCTAATTACTTTTATACAATGTCATGGTTATTGTTAATGTTATTTCTTTAATTATTTTCAAAAGTCATACTTATATAATTTATCTTTAGGGTACAAACAGCAATGGTAAGGATGAAATGGAGTATGCAGGTGCCCCACAAACAAGTTTTCAGAGTTTCCCTTTGCTGTAAGTGTCTTCGATGGTACACAAAACATGCTTTTTGTACATCTACGTATTATTTATTTGGAGATATTTTTCTTGTTTGTTCGAGTTTTTCCTTTGCTGCCCATTAAATATATATGCCCGTTAAAAATATGTATTGACTGATTTTCCTTGATCAACTTTTCTACTTGTTATAGGATGATTCTTACTTGGACAGTTACATAAGCACCATCGGAGTCGATTTTGTACGTAATTATTATTTCTGTTGATTGCTAACTCTTGAAGTTTGACTAAACTTTTTTGCTTCTTTCCGGTTAGAAAATTCGTATCGTGGAGTCAAAGATTGCAATTTGCATCGTTGTTGAGTAATGTGTCTTTTTTGTATGTGTTCAGGTGGTTTATGATGTGACGGACCAAGAGAGCTTTAATAATGTTAAGCAGTGGCTGAGTGAAATCGACCGTTACGCCAGTGAGAATGTCAACAAAATCCTTGCTGGAAACAAATGCGATCTTGTTGCAAATAAAGTCGTTTCAACCGAAACAGCCAAGGTAAAATCTCAATTGGGATTTTCAGTACTATAAACGCATCATTTATGTGAATTATATGGTTGATATTTACAGGCATTTGCTGATGAAATTGGAATTCCGTTCTTGGAAACAAGTGCAAAAGATGCAACCAATGTCGAACAGGCTTTCATGGCCATGACGGCTTCCATCAAAGACAGGTAAGTGTCGTGACATGATCAAACAAAAATCTATCATGAGTTTTCCGAACGTAACGAGTACTTAATGGGTTATTGTGATGAAAGAATCTGAATTCTTCCCTTGATAAATAGGTTTCTAAAGATGAAGGATTCTTGGTGGCAGAGTAACAATTGAGCACACACAGAGTATCCATTACAGAATCTTGAAAATGTATCAAAACTCTTGATTTCTAAAGCTTTAGAAAGGGAGTCTGACAGAAGTATTGTGATCAGGAATTGAGGATAGAAAGATGGTCCTTTACAAAACTAATAAAAAATCGGGTTTGAAAAAAGTGTGAAAAGGCCTAGATACATATGCTGGCCTTGGTAATGGCTCGGTTTGGACCCAACTGGACCCCGCCAGCTGGACACACACGAACATACTTCAAATGAAATGGAACTTTCAGAGCCTCTTCTCTGATAAGTGATAACCTTCATGTTTCTGGTAATTTTTTTTAATCTATACACTAATGTGTCCAGTCTTTTACAGTCTACCACACGGTATTTTCTGTCTTTTTTTTGTTTCTTTTGAACCAGCTCTTATATCTTTTTACATTGTTTATTGTTATTAACTTGGTGGATTTTGGTTATTGGTGCTGCAGTTGTAAGGTTGACTATAGTTCAGTCTCCACGGTTTTTTATAGGTCAACATAGCAGCAGCCTCTAGAGCTTCAGCACAACGTTAATATAAATTGCAAGGCATCTTCTTTATTCTCTTAACATGAATATCTATTGTTAATCTTATTGCGTATTTTGAATGATATTTAAGAAATAAGATTGGGCAAAACAAAATTTGTGATCATGTAAACACAAATATAGCTCATGAATATTTATTGTTAATCTTATTGCGAATTTTGAATGATATTTAAGAAATAAGATTGGGCAAAACAAAATCTATGATCATATAAACACAAATATAGCTTATTTCAGTCATCACTTTGTCTTTTTATATTCTGAAAATTTAACACCATGATACTCTTTGCTATATCTTTAAACTTACTAATTCATATTACCATTGTTGCTTTTATATTTTCATTTTCTTTCTTTTAGGCTAAGAAGGCAACACTTGAAGAGCTAGAAGAGAAACGGGAAGAAGAGGTACATTGATATTTGTGTTTTTTTCTCGCAATGTTGGAATCCTTGTCATTAAGCATAGAAAGAAACTTTCGTAGACGATGTTGTATTAACAAACAAGAAAAGTTTCTACTACACCACTAAAAAGGCGTATAAAATTATGTTTCTTATGATTTATTTAAATTTTTGTATGTCTGATAGATGATCCGAAGAAGCTCCCAAAGTAGAATTATGATGGGTCTTGTGGGTTTGAGTCATATGGTTCTAACCAGGTTGGGTTTAGGTGAAACAGACTGTTTTAGAAAGTGGTCGACTGGTTTGGGTTAGAACGAGTTCGGGTTTGAGTGGGTTCCGGCCAAACTGAATACGGGTCAAATCGAAGTATTTAAAAAAGCGGTCATTTTGGTTTTGGCAGAACGAGTTCATATCTTGGGCAGGGTAACGGGTCGTAGGAGGTTCGTGTCTCAATGGGTTCCAACCAAAAGTGAGTACGGGTTAAAAGAGGTGGTTTTAAATTGGGGTCGTTTGGTAGCTCTATGATTGTTGTTTCATTTAATAACACTTGATTCATGAAAGGTGTATAGTATATGATTATCCTCTTGAATTCCTTCTGCTACCATTTTATACTTTAGTTTCATAGCCTCTTACATAGCCACACTTTGATACATAATAATCAAAGCACTACTTTTTTTCCTCATTCGGTATTTTTTTACAAACAAACGGTGTTACTGGAAGTTGGTTTTGCAATCAGTTTCTTTTTTATTGTGAAGACTTCAAAACCGATTTGCGAAATCATGATATCCACAACGAAACTTATCTACTGCAAAAAATATATCTTCAGGAAAAAAAGTCCTTTTTAAGTATTTGGACGTGTTCTCACCAAGAAGGATTGTTCCTTATTAATTCTAATTCTATGTACACATATTAATAATTTCTTGAAACCTTTTTGAGTTTACACCGAGGCAAATTCAGGCTGCAATAAACAATCACGCATCCTAGCTATCGGATGTGGCCAACCCTCAATTCATAAGCGAATTTCGTCCTATCAATCTCATTGGTTGTATTTCGAAATTGGTTTCTAAAATCTTGGCTAAAAGATTGAAGAAAGTAATGGGTTTCTTGGTGAGTGATACTCAAACGGCCTATATTGAGGGGCGTAGCATCTTGGAGGGTCCGCTTATAATAAATGAACTAGTCTCGTGGAGCAAGAAGGCGAAAAAGAAATTAATGTTATTCAAAGTCGACTTTGAAAAGGCTTTCGACTCTATTAGCTGGGATTTCTTAGACTCAATTCTCTCGCAAATGGGGTTCCCGGCTCTTTGGAGAAAATGGATCTTTGGAATTTTGTCGTCTTCGAGATCCTCAATATTGGTTAATGGTTCACCATCAGAGGAATTTAGTATCGAACGTGGAGTTCGTCAAGGAGATCCTTTATCTCCTTTATTGTTCATCCTTGCTATGGAGGCTCTTCACGTCGCTACGATCACGGCAAATGAAAACGGCTTATTCACGGGAGTTAAAACACCAAATGAGGGTCCAACCATAACACATCTACTCTATGCAGATGATGTTCTGTTTGTAGGCGAATGGTCGGACACAAATCTTCATAGTCTCTCGAGATTATTAAGATGCTTTCATTTGTCTTCAGGTCTAAAAGTAAACTTCTCCAAAAGCCAACTGTTTGGAGTGGGGGTATCAAACGAGGCTATTTTGCAAAAGGCGTCAGTTCTACAATGCAAAACGGGTAAGTTCCCATTTATTTACCTCGGACTCCCGATCGGAGCAAATATGAATCAAGTGAAATTTTGGAAGCCTATCATTCAAAGATTTGAGAAAAAGCTTACACTTTGGAAGGCTCGTACATTATCTTTCGGCGGTAGGGTGACTCTAATCCAAGCGGTTCTAGGTAATCTCCCGACTTATTACCTTTCACTTTTTTGTGCTCCAATTCAAGTTATTAAACAATTGGAAAAAATCCGTCGTAAATTCTTGTGGGCCGGTGGTATGGATAAAAACAAAGTAAGTTGGGTCCCATGGTTTAAAGTTGTAGCTCCTAAAAACAAAGGGGGTTTGGGCATAGGAAGTATCGGATCAACAAACAAGGCTCTCATGATCAAGTGGTGTGTGCGCTACAAAAATGAACCATCCTCTTTTTGGGCAAGGGTGATCACGGCTCTTCATGGGGGTGTAAGAATTAAATCCTCAATTCCACTAAAAAACTCTATTGGGGGTGTTTGGAAAGCAATAGTTAACATGGGACGAATAAACTCAAATCAGCCTATAATTGTGCGAGATAGAATGGTCGCAGATTTAGGTAAAGGTGATAAAACCCTGTTTTGGTTAGACATGTGGGCTGGAAACAGAACATTAAGCGATATTTTCCCCAACCTCTATAGCCATGAAAGCGAAAAACGATGCTACGTCTCGGATAGATATAGAATAAACCTTGGAAGTATAGAATGGTTCTGGGGGAGCGAAAACAACCTGTCAACCGATGTACTAGTAAAAGAATGGGTGGACTGTTTGGCACTTGTCAACAAAATATCTATTCGAAGCATACCAGATGTATGGTTATGGAGGACGGGCGATAAAAGTGAGGAATTCCAAGTCGGCTTGGTTAGGGCGGAGCTGGACGAAATCAGCTTAATCAATGAAACGAAGATGCTGAATTGGCTGCATTGGATACCCAAAAAAGTAAATTGCTTCCTTTGGAGAGTAGTTTTGGATCGCATCGCGACAAAAGAGGCTCTGCAGATTCGCCGAATTCATCTCTCTTCCGTCAATTGTGTCTTGTGTAATGGGGAGTTAGAATCGGTTAACCATCTTCTTGTTACGTGCGACTTGGTTCAACAAATTTGGGCAATAATATTTCGATGGATGAAGATCCAATTACCAAGGTATATCCTCAGTGTGGTACAACTATTAGAATTCATCGACTCGTATCAGGGGATCAAGAAATTCAAAAGGGCGGTATATACGGTGGTGGCGGCAACTTGCTGGATCACTTGGAGAACGAGGAATGAAGTCGTTTTTAAAAACAAACCTCCGGTCCTTGCAAAACTGATTGGAGACATTAAAGCCACTTCGTTCGCTTGGGTGTGCAATCGTTCTGAACTCACAGACTTAACATGGGAGAAATGGAGAAGTTTTAGTATGAGAATGTAATCGCATTGTATTTCCTTTTGTATTTTTTACTTTCTTTGTACTTTGCTTGAGCATCTTGCTTAAGGTTTTATATACACCGCCCTTTATTTTCAAAAAAAAAGCTATCGGATGTGCATTGGAGTTGATCCGCACGAATAGGCTGCGTGGAATTAGGGTTATGTTTAACATGTTGATCCGCGCAAATCAATACATCCGCATTTATTGAGTTAATCCGTGTGTAGATGTTGGTCCGTAGGTATTGTCAATCCGTGCAAGATCTCATGCGAACCTACATTGCCTATAAATACTAGGCATCATAATTGGATTGGATATCAGACGGGACACCCACTAGTAATAAAAGAGGGCTCACATCAGATGCAAAGAACAAAAGTTGGAGATCGGTTGGAATTAAATGAAAGGGCATTAGAATTACCAAATGCCCCTTGAAATCTAACTTTATTACAACAACATACCACCGCCATTTATTGTTCTGTGACTTTGGGCCGTTTGGAGTAATGTGCATCATATGGGCTTGTGGTGAGAAATTGTGTATGGCTCAGTCTAAGATACCGTATGAAAAACAAAAAAAAGTCTCGATATATACAACATCCTGGGACGGTTAGGGGAGGATATCATATAGAAAAAAAGAAAACCCTAGTGGACGAACGGCAGTAGAGACACAGGAGACATAGAGAGCAAACAAGCAAGTGGTTGGATTCGAAGAGCGCGGTTCGTGATTGAAGCTTGCAACCCGTAACGTTTTTTGTTTCGATTATTTTTTTAAGCAATTATGAACATGTTTTCATCTTTTAGACTTTGTTTTGAATCTGAAATAATGTTTAGAGGCTAAAACTTTTTAAGCCACTTAGGTTTGGATGATCTATTGATGCGTGTTTGACGGTTATTTTGACTATATGACTTTGACAACGTTTTGGGGTAAATTGGTTATAAATTGTTGCTAGAATTGATTGTGTATATTATTGTTTTGCTGAATTTATTGATTTGGTTGATGAGTTTAATGCTTTTGGTAGGAATAAGTCACCATTAGTTGCGTTAAAACTCGCTTTTAGGTTGTTTATTCGCGATTCTCAATCTAATTGTTTGAACTTGGTAACAAGTCATAACATAAAATCAATTTAAAATCAGTTAGACATTAGTGTGCACCCGTCTTCTTTGATTCGAAAGATAATTAGAATTTGCTAGGTAATTCTGTGCATTGTTTGGTAGTTTTGAGCACCTGATAACTCGGGGTTCGTCTGCTTATTCGTGCGTCAGTCAGTCCTAGGATTTTGGTGTATCATCTTATAGCTTGCTTCACATCTAGAGGGTTGGTTAAGGGTAATCCTTTGCAATTTAATATTTGTGGGATTTAGGACCTTTAATTAGGCTTGTTTCCTTATAGCACTCCATCACACGTTTTGGTTGTTTTATTGGTCGGTTTTTAGGTTCTTGAGTTAGTGGGTCACTTTTCTTGTTACCTAATTACTATAGGATTTATTCTCTTTCACAAGAGAGTAGTCAGTTAGAAACCGAAACCTAAGTCATTTTTCAAATTGTTGTCTTCATGTGTCATTAGTGATTCCTACCTAAGTGGTTTGTTCATCTCTCCTGGTTAAGTTCACCGTTTTTAGTTGCCTCCGTGTTCGTTAGGTTCGTTAGCTAGTAAATTTAGTTAAAATATTATTTAATTAATTCTAAAATAAAAACCAAAATTTTAAAATCAATTTAGGACTAGAATTGTGATTAGGGTTAATTATTAGAGGTGCCAGCCTAGAGTCCACGGTTCGATACTCGGTCTTGCTAGTTATACTACTTTCACGTCCGGTTCACTTGCCGTTGTGTGTAGTTAGCGAGTTCCACTTTTAAAACTTGGCCATAAAAATTAATTGCAAAAATCACACATCATTATGTTTGTTTGTGTGTTTATACATGTCTGCTGTAAATTGTCACAATTTGCAGCATAATAGTTTTTGCAGCCCTCGACGGAACTCTGTGTTTCGTCGAGTACATGTATGACGAAACACCCTTGAGTGGTAAATCCAAGTTTCGCCATGAAGAGTTTCGTCAACTTTGGTGTTTCGTCAGGCCCACTTCAGTGTTTCGTCAACACTTGGGCTGGGCTGCCTATATAAACACAACATGGTTTCTGTGTGAAACGATGAGAGCATACCTACTGTGAAAGTTTACTGTCACTGGCAAAGTGCAACCTAGGCTAGCCCCAGCAAGTACTGCACAGTCCAGTGAGTCTCAGCAGAAGAAAAAGGAGCCCGTTCGAAACATTGTGTGTATTTGTTTGATCCTTGTTCTCATCCGTTTTAATCAATTGACTGTGATTCGTTGGTTACTTTGTGTTGTTGTTATCTGTGTTTGGTTTGGCATCGTCACGGGGATTCCGCACTCGTGACCGTGTTTGATATAAACAAGGGTTTGGTTTCGTAATCGATCCTTCGAAAACGGGACCTACAGTATTTCGTTTTCTCACAGTCTCAATATTTTAAAGTTGTATAGGTTAGATATTTTTCACACGGTTAAGTTAATAGATTTCGTGTCGTAGGATTAATACTCGGTAACTTATCTTAACTATACAATATTTCTGATAGGTACGCTTGCCTGTTACGTGTGTAGTTCGGTAGTTATTTGGTTTTTTACCTTAAAGCTCGTCTGTTTTTTGTTTCAATTTATTTGTTACTATCTAAGCATATCAACTATGTATTGAATCTAACTTATAAAACAATCATCGAACGTACTTCAACCACATATAACGTAGGTTTACCATAGGCATCAACACTAACACCAATAATCCTTCCCCACAATTTTTTGTAACAAAGACTTGTACTTTGTCAAATACCCTTGATATGGATCATCAACTTCAAATTATGTATCGAATTAAAATCACTTACATCATTTTTTAATTAGGCATAATGCATACACAAGCACATGAGACTGCTACATCAATGACATCATTGGTATCAGATACGGGTGTGTAACAAATAAGAAAACCAATGTATGCATTTCAATGTTACTACATTACAACGTCAATAATACCGACTGAAGCTTGTTTAGATTAACGTTCGTAGATTACAACGTCAATAATACTGCCACAACCCATGGCCACCATAGCTCGAGTAGAACAACAGTACAAATTATGATTTTTCTGAGCTCAAAAATTATTAATTTAGGCGGTTCGACACATAAACCGCCCAAAAATCAGCACAATAAACTTACACCCACGTTTTTAGCTATATGGCTCAAAAAAATGATTTTTTTGAGCTCTTACAAATTTTAGCTCAAAAAAATAGGGTTTTTTGTGCGAGCATAACAACCTAGCTCAAATAAATAAAGGGTTTTTATCATATTTAAAAAAACTCTACGAAAATCCCATCTCTTTAATTATTTTTTTCTCTTTGCAAACCCTAGCTAGCCTAGCCTCTGTTTCTTCAATTCAATTCATTCTTCATTCTATTCAAACATTACTTTAGTAACAGGTATATATCATATGTATTCTTGTATATACATATATTAATTGTTTGATCAACATGTATTAATTAATTATTTGTTGTTATTTGATTGTAGATAAAAATTGAATTATTCTAGCTTTTATTCTTCATTAAATCAAATCAAGAGGTTAAAGGTATGAACTTTTGTTTCTTATTATCTTTGTTGTTGATGTATTTTATTTTTTTATGCATAATATGTATGTATACATATATGACAAATTAGATTTAGGTGATGCTCGTGGTAAATATGTTCAATGGCCACGTTTTGCAATAAAGGTAATTTCGGGTTTACGTAACATTTGTGGTTTATAGTTTCATGTTTATTGATTGTTTCAGACAGTTAGTAAGTGTGTTGTTTTGAATTAGGTTTATTTCGGGTTTACGTAACATTTCGTTAGGTTAAGTTCGGTTTTATTGTCATGAGTCTTTTAGCGATTTTAGAAGTTTTTTTTGGAATTAGGTTTTAAGGGTAATTCAAAGGTCTGATTGTGATTGTAAATGTAATAGCAGATGAGATGGTAAATGAGAAATGTTAGAAAATACTAAAAGACTATTTTTAGTATAATTAAAAGTCATTAGCTATTAAAAAAGATTGTAGGTGACTAGAGATTTTTACCCATCTGATGGATGGGCTCTTAATACAATCATATGATTCTCACATATTTGACAAATGAAAGAAAATAATGTATGTTTTGTTAAATTGTAGCTTTTGAACACAGAGACAACTCCCCAAAACCAAGACTTGACACAACAGTTGGAGGACGTCACATGTTATGAGCCACAGGTTAGTGGTTTGGTATTACTTTGGTCAGGGTAATATATATTTTATAATAATTTTATTTTATATTGCAACAATTTCGTTTGTTGTAGTTTGAGGAACCTGATGAACTAAATCAAACTCATCATTATTATATTGATCCGACTACTATAGAAAATTTTGATGATGAGGTAATCAACAACTCAAATTCTCATTATATATACATATATATAAACAATGCACAAATAATTAGTTTTTCAATTAATGTAGTTTGTTTCTGGCGCATTTTTTTCCGATCAACATGATGTACACATGTCGGAACGACTCGATGCGATGGTAATCAACAACTCGAACATGTTATATGTGTGTGTGTATGTGTGTATATATACTCTTAAAAGTGTTTGTTTAATTATGTAGTTCGATGAAGAACCTCCCGCTCCAAAGTTGTCAACGGCTGAACAAAAAAATACAAAATGTCTTGTTGAAGATAGAAAATGAGCGGCCTGAAAATATTAGGTTATGGGCTGCACGATTATAGGATCTCTTAATGGAAAGATGAGCATTGAGATTAATTTGCCTAAGGAGATGTACCCCAAGACTTCGTTTGATATCGAAGTTGAATCCATCGAATATGAGGGGATGTTACAGTTTTTGGCGAACGGGTTGTTTGAGGCTAGCTTTTTGCATTGGTGTCAAATGTAAGTTTTTTTCTTATTATTTTTAGAGTTAAATGCCATTTTAGTCCCTGTGGTTTGGGCCATCTTACCAGTTTAGTCCAAAGGTTTTATTTTTAACCTGTGGGTCCAAAAAGGTTTCACAGTTGCCATTTTAGTCCACTGGGTTAACTTCATCCATTTTTTCTGTTAACGAGAAGGCTAATTAGGCCATTTTATATGTAATTCTGTTAACTAGAAGGGCAATTCAGCCATACAAAATGACCGAATTGGCCTTCTTATTAACAGAAAAAAAGGATAAAGTTAACCCAGTGGACTAAAATAGCAATGGTGAAACCTTTTTGGATCCACCGGTGAAAAATGAAACATTTGTACTAAACTGGTAAAATAACTCAAACCACAGGGACTAAAATGACATTTAACTCTTATTTTTATTTCGTACAATAAATTTATTTTTTAACACAGCTGAATTTTTAACCTTGTAATTTTTTTCTTGTTTGATATCAGATATTTGTATAACATAGTATTTTATAAAATAGTTCCAGAAGACCCTAAAGTTGCCTACTTCAATATCCACAAAATAACCTTGTTGTTTGATTTCTTTTTAGATTTGGACCCAGACAACAAGCGTAACACAAGAGGAAATCGATATGTTGGTTGAAAACATCATGACGCGGTTTTTTAAGAGTAAGAGTGTAGGTTGGTTGGGTTAGGTTGGTGTAGTTATTTGAACTACTTTGGAAGATGGGTTAGCTAGGTTAGTGGTAGTTATTTGAACTACTTTGGATTATTATGTTTAGAACAACTTTTGTAAACTTTGGAAGTTATGTAATCAAGAGGTTCTATGATGTTTGCTGAGTTTTTGATTGTTTTAGTTCTGTGTATCCATTATCCACTATTTTGAGCCAACACATTATTTTCTCTTTCTGTGCGTGCTGTGTATATAGCAGCCATTATTTTGAGCTCTCCCCATTATTTTGAGCTCTGCATTATTATTTTTTTGGGCGGTTGGGATATTAAACCACCGCTCAAAAACACAAAATCACAAAATTATTGGCATGTTTTTTGGGCGGATTTTGTATTATTTTGGGCGGCTTTTTAACCGCTCA
Organism: Helianthus tuberosus; assembly: GCA_030545235.1. Taxonomy (NCBI): domain Eukaryota; kingdom Viridiplantae; phylum Streptophyta; class Magnoliopsida; order Asterales; family Asteraceae; genus Helianthus; species Helianthus tuberosus. The sequence continues at coordinate 149,723,990 of CM060384.1, read as the reverse complement.
GATTAATTAAACATTTTTCCTGCAACATTTGTTTAGGCGGTCATAAAACCGCTCATAATCTTCATTTACACCGCCTAAACAAATACTTTTTGTAGTATACAAATGGTCAATCACATTCTGCAATGTAACAAACAATTTAACAATTTGAGATCACTAAACATTTTTGATATAGCGTTCGGCTCCAAAAGGCTTCTAACAGTCTGATAATCTTTAAAAAATATTCTACTTAACAACGGATTCAATAATTAGTTTTTCTATGTTCTTTTGGTTCTTATTCTAGTTGTAGTTGAACCCTGACTTGCAATTAAATATGGACAAAAAAAAAAAAAAAAAGGTTAGCTGATGTTCATTTTTATATTCACAAACGGTATAAATGCATACTATATGAATAACGTATGTAAATGCATGCGAAGATAATAGGGTTATGATGGGTCTGCAAGGAGAGTAGAATAAGAGGAAACTGTGATTTGAAACCAACATTGAAAAACAATAAGAAAAATATTTATAGTTCTGAAACGTCTGCAATGTAACTATGCAGGTGGCGGTCAATTATAGTTTATCATGTTAATCATTTCTTCGATGTGCTTTACATTCTTAAGGATGATTACATGCTGTTTTGGTAGACAAAGAGTTCAAGTAAGCTCTTTTTTGTTTAAGGAAAGACTGCGCCATAATACGATGTTATTAGAATCAGGTGCAAGATTGCCAACCTTGGCACATGTTAATGTACGCCACAACTCATCGCTGCAAGTCCTCTTTTTTTACTCTAAATACATTGGGTATAGAGGAATCTGCGGCAGATGCACATGAATCTGACAAACCTCAGGTTCTAGAAGATTGAACAACGTCCATCAGGGGCGGCCCAACCATTTTGAGGCCAAAGCGAAGTAAAGATTCGGGGCCTGTTTCCTATGTTTTTTCTTGGGTCCTACTTTCAGTTTCTGCTACTAAGAACTAAGAAGAAACTTATATTAAGAACTTATATAACACTTAATGAATCAGAAATCTGTTCAACAAACTTGTGCAACAAATGAATCAACAAACATGTTCAACATATTTGTAAATTCATGGTAATACATGATGTTCAACAAGCTGCACATAAAGTTGAATCAACAAACCTGTTCAACAAAAGTATGAATCATGGATAATGAAACCTCAAAAAACAAAAGAACATAAAACAATGCATTATGAAAGCAGGCTCAAGAAAATGGCTACAAAAATACACTCAAGAATCTTAACTTTAATGGGTTGACCATAAGAACATAAGGTCTGAAACAACTATCAGTTTATATATTATTATGTATAGGAGCATCACTCAAATATTGAAAAAAATACAACTTTTCTCTGTTCTAGATCAATTACATTAATTAAAAAACATATATAATACGGATGAGTAAATGGTACCCTGTAAGGAAACCAAACCGGTAGCGTACCAACACTGAACCGTCCTGTACCAAGCAGTTCATGAGTTTACATAATTAAAACATGGCCCAATTATCAGTTTTACTATTTATAACAAACTCTGTTAAAAAAAATTAGGAGGCCCAAAGCCCTAGCGTTACGTAACAAGCTTATTGGGCCGGCACTGGCCGTATTCTAAATTATTAGAAAAATACTAATTTTTTTTCACATGAGTAAATTCTGATACTAAATAATTTTTGTCACACTAATTCTGATACAAATATTTAAGATAAAGGTAATTTTATACCAAATTTTATAAAGTTATAAACCCACAAGAATTATAATAATAATCCTAGCATATATATTTATGATAGAAAAAAAAACTTAGGGACTAAGCTACCAAACCAAAATAAAACTCTAGTAATTATGAAAGAAAAATAAAGACTCAAATCCTAACAAAAAAAATAAAAGATTACACAAGTGCAACTTTTACAAAACTCAAGACTAAACACGAATTTTTTTTCCAGATCGAGCTAGTGGGTATTTTTAGCTAAAAAGGGTTATTATGATACCTTCATACATTCAATCGTCAATCGTCAGTTTGTGAATCTGTTTGAGGTATATTGGCGGATTCAGAAATTATTTTATGGGGTGCGAATAACGGGTTCAACCATATTTTCAAAAGGTGTGATCCAGATTTTTGCCTATAAAGCACACTTTTTTCATGGGGTGCGCCTATCCACCCATCCATATACATGGGTCCGCCCTTGGTTGTAGCCGGCTCCTCTCTCTCTATCTCTCTTGGTACTAGCTAGGTCGACATCTCACAGATGTCCTACATGTTTTCATCGATACTAGCTTGACCATTAGAGTTTGGTCCTCAAGGCTGCAACCTCAGGGGGCCTTCTAATGCGCGGTATGTGATCTTTGTAGTCTAACTTCATGCTCAAAAACGACAAGAATCATCTCAATGAAACCTTGAAATCATCATGTCATATTTCAACAAAAGCAATTGTTTAAACATTCATAACAAATAAAAATTGTATGATAGGGTACACATTAAGAGCAATAGCATTTGTGAGCACTAGTCACTTCTCTATACAGGAAATAAGCCATATTTCTTACAAAGGAACATACAAGAGTGATATTGGTTCGGCTCATCGGTTGTTTTAATTATAACTAAAGTCGATAAGCCGAAGCAATATCACATCATGTCTATTTCTTCGTTGGTTGACATGGAGTGATGGCTCTTGCTCCTTTTTATAGACAGGAAAATGGACATAAATACAAAGATGTGACTCCATATTATTATCATCAATGATGAAAAGGAAGGGGTGCTACTATACACACCCCCCCTATTACTTTCTACACCCCCCTTCTCTCACATACTTACAGGTGGGGCCTGCGTGGGACCGACAGTTTTCCTCTCACAAGGGGGTGTAGAAAGTAATAGGGGGGTGTATATAGAATTGTCAATGCTAAAAACAAATAATATTATTATTTGGTATTATTATATCTATTTACACAAAATTAGTAAGCATTAAACAAGCAATGACTGTGGTTCAAGATCTGCGAATCCATTATACTATATTCAAAACTTAAAATATTCCTAATTTTATAAATGTTTATAGTAAATTTTAAAATTTGTTCCTCATGTATTCTTAATGGGAATTTTAGTTCAAAAGTTTAACTTGCTTCAATGCGTATCCTAACTAATAATTCTATCATGCTAAGGCTAGAGGGTGTGGTTTAAAGCCCTAGGAGCTTTATTACGCCACGTAAGCGTCACGTAGACGACACACAAGCATGAGGCCTTATCGCTAACTTACACGGTGTGGAATAACACCCCTTTTAACTATATTAAAAAAAATATAAAAAACAACTTATTGGTTAACTTTTCGTGGGGCCCCTTCATTTGTTTCTCTCACGCTCGCTAACCCTTTGGCGGAACTCAAGGATGTCGCCCCCTTTAACGGAGGCGGGTGGCAAAGGGCGCAAAAAGGCGTTATAATGGTTGAGGTGGCGAGTGGCGCGAGGTCACACCCCCTAGCCTAACCACAAATGAGTTAAAATGAATGTTCCTTTTGTCTTTTTATCCCATTTTCATCGCATCTTTATCTATTTTATATATGCATTTCCAATAAAATAAATCAACATTTTGAGATTTTACGTTACTAATATTAAAAAAAACAAGGCTTAGCGACCATTAGGTTCTGGGTTCGATTCTTACAAGGGTTTTTTTTCCAGATTTATTGTGTTACCTCCTGAATTGGTGTATAGGTATTATTGTCTAGTGAAGATGGATATGAACTGGTGGTTCCGCCGTTGGCACGATGATACTCTAGTGCTCCGTCAGTGATCCAAATTTGCCGTTCAAAAAACAATATGAGTAAATTACAAAAAATGTCCTTTATGTTGACATCAGATTGCAAACTATATACTTTATAATCATAAAGTACAAAAAACGTACTCAATGTTTGCAAACCCTTACACGGTATGTCATTTGACCCTTACCCAGTTAGTTTTCATGGTTAAATCTGACCATATGGATCCCATGTAAGAGCAAATTAGTCTTTCTACCCAATTATTTAAAGTATCTTAACAAATAAACTCCTCCACCAACCTAATTCTAACTGAAACATTGGCTGGGGCGGGTGCACCCTCCCCCCTCCCTGTCCCTTAAAAGCTACGCCACTGCACGGTCACCTCACCATATATGATACCCTGAGCTCGACAACAGACTCAAAAGCTTTCGAAACACTACCTTCGACATGCATATGAACAGAAAGTGTAAACCCCTCGATGTAGCACATGATCCTCCTCTCCTCGGTGTTGACCATGTGGGGGATTAGCATGGCCATTTAGTCGAATCCCAAGCGATATTGGCAATGAGTCACAATGCTTGCCTGGGTCATAATGGTTATAATCTAACGGGATCAAAGAGGTCCGCTGGTCGTTTTAGTGGAGTTTGGCGAGCTAGTTTGGGGCCTGAATCATGCGGAATGGAACTATGACTCTATGAGGACCCCCTGTCGGCCAGGGGTGTGCGACGGCATAGAGTAGGCGACGAGGAAAGGGACACGATGAGTTGGAGTTCGGTTCTTGGTCTCCATTCGATTTTCAGGTAAGCTACAGTTTGTTTTAACATTAATCTTACTTGAGAGAAGTGCAGCATAACATTTTATATAATAGTGGAAGCTGAAAACAATATAAGCAATGAATGAACTAAAAAACATGAGAGCTCTCTTATTATATATATTATGTTTTCCTATACACACAAGAACTAAAGCATACATCTATAATCTATACTGATAGAGATGTTTACAACTGAAGTCTTACATATTATTATTTTTCTTTTTTGATGCCTGATATATATGATCAATCACATGCCAGCAGCATGATACATTTTGTCGGATAAACGAGGAGCAAGAAGAACCTCCAGTGGCTTAGCTTTGAAGGCAGTCAGTGCCGGGCGTTCACTCATATCAATCGGTTCATTTGATGGTTTGTTTATCACAAACTGTTGAATCACATTGGCTAATGCTAAAGGCATAACATGTAAGGTAAAGATAATACCAGGGCATATTCTTCTACCACTGCCGAACGGAAGTAGTTTAAAATTCTTTCCTTTAGGGTCAACATCCTTTTGACTCGTCAAAAATCTTTCTGGCTTAAACTCATTTGGATTTGTCCATATATTTGGATCACGATGTATTTTCGAAAGATTTACCAACAAACGTGTGCCTTTCGGGATGTTGTAGCCACCCACAACGCAATCTTCCATGGACTCGTGAGGTACGTCGAGAGGTCCAGCTGGGTATAAACGCATCGTTTCTTTGATAATAGCATTGAGGTAAACCAAGTTCTTTATGTCTGACTCCTCTACTAATCTGTCTCTTCCAACATGTTCATCAAGTTCATCTTGGGCAGTTTTTAATGCGTTTGGGTTATTGAGTAGCAAAGATAAAGCCCAAGTTAATGTTATAGATGTTGTGTCCGAGCCAGCAGTTATTAATGTCTGCAGATTGAAATAACCATAAATGTTGTTGGATTTGATTATAACCAACATCATCATACTAGTTTGTCAGGCTTAGGAACCATGAATATATAATATGGTCAAATCATCATCATCATACTCATACTCAGTAAATCCCACCAATAGCAAAGCAAAGGTAGGATTTAAGGAGGGTAAGATGTAAACAGCCTTACCTCTATCCCGTAGAAATAGAGAGCCTGCTTCCAGTGAGACCCCTGGCTTGATAGTAGTTTTGCATCAAGCCTTGGACATAAGGCACATAACACTCAGCAATCGGGACAAAGACCGATTAGTGCATGTACCCTTTTGTCTTTCAGCTATCAACGCCACCACATGATGCATGATTAACCGTCCTCAGCTTTTAACGTTATTTTCACGAAATTAGTAAAATAACGTTAAAATGAGTGCACTTTCACTTTTGCCCCCCGATGGCCTACACATATATACATTATATGCGCATACCGCAAGCGAGGCGTAATATAATATGGTCAAATGATTTTTTTAAAATCTGATCAAGATGTATAAATCAACAAGTAATGATGCAGTAATTGTAACGTTAAAGAAGGTAAAATAAGATTACCAGACATGTAGCTTTGATCACTGTGTCATGATCTTTACCCTGGAAATCCTCTTGAGAAGCATCTTGGAGAACAGAAAGCAGCACATCCATGAAGAGTTTTTCGCCTTCTTGTCGCTGCTGCCTAGAGTCCGCCGCTCTCTTTCGCTCGTTCAACCATCCTTGAAGGATGTTGTCCATTTCTTTACCCGCCATCTTCATTTCTTTCTCATGTCCTCCAACGTCGAAACGATTCATAAAAGGAACAAAATCCGACACCACAAAAGCGCCTAATAACTGAAAGAACTTCTTCACCACTTTCTGAAACCGCTCGCCTTCTTCATCGTTGACCCGAAACCTCTTCCCTGAAATAATCCTAACCAAGATATTAAATATCAAGTTCCCAAACCATTGTTGCATGTCCACCTTTACCATATCCGAACCTTCACTCTCTTTGTTCGCTATCCACGCCTCGTATATATCTCTTGTGGATTCTCTAACTTCTGAAACTCGATCATGCGCGAGCATCTCAACTCTTTTTTGAGAGAGAACCTCGAGCGTAATGATCTTGCGAACTTGTCGCCAGTAATCCCCATACGGAGCAAGCCCAAACGAGGCGTAGTTATACGTCATGATCTCTGCTGCCTTTGATTTCGGTCGGCTTGCAAACACCTTATCGTTTGTGGTAAAGCACTCTTTAGCTATCTCCCCACTACTCACAATCAAAGCTTGGTGAACACCAAGCTTGATGGTAAATATAGGACCATATTTGTCTGCCATATCACCTAAAACATGATGAGCGGGTCGCGATCCGCCTAGAAGGTGCAGGTGTCCCATTATTGGCCATGAACCCTTTGCTTGAGGTGCATGTTGGTTGTTCACTATGTTTAACTTCTTTCTCCTCAAGATCTGCAGCAGGAAAGCTACTGAAAAAACGACTAAAAAGGATGTTATAGTTGTTGAAAATGAGAGATGAAACTCCATGACTTCTTGTTCGATATATCACACAAAATTTGGGTGTGATCATATAGCCAAAAATGGATATATTTATAGGGAAATTTACGAAAATGTCTCTTGACCAAGTGCATTTGCAAAATTGTCACCTTCCTGCGTCCTTGGAAGGTCCTCCCAGCCTCGGAAGCGTCCGCCATTCACGTTGAAGCGTCCGCCTTTCACTTGAAGCGTCCGTTTCCTTTCGAGTGACACGTGTCAGATGTTGAAGCGTCCGCCTCAGGCGCAATGCGTCCGCGAAGCTTCTTAAGCGTCGGCCAACGACGCATGTTCCGTATCTTTGTCCAATTTTTTTTTATTTTTTTATAACTTATAAACAGTTTTCTAACATGGGATCATGTGCATGCTCTTTATAAAAATTAAACTATATGTATGTTAACGGAGCAAATTTTAAACGATATAAAACATGTTATTTTTTAGTTAAAAATTTTTATATTAAACATTAAAAACATAACATAATAAAAAACAAAAAAAACCAAACAACACATAATATTATTATCTAAAACCACATCCTAATAGCTTCCCACTCCGAGACATGTTTGAAATCATGTCTCTCTTCATGGCGGTAGTTGATGAGGGCCACCTCCTTCTGATCGTCCTCACCAAGGTCCGGCATTTCTGTCTCCACTTTCTTGAAATATCGATCAAATCTCTCACATTCCAACCGCAGCACACGGAACCTGGAGGATAGTGCGTCAACGGTCCGGTTGTGTTCCGGACCACGTAGTTGGGCGAAAATTTGTTGAACACTGACCCAGAGCCCACCGTGTCCTCGAGGTGGAGGATCGATCATTGCCTGCTCCCATGCTTCGCACAGAGCAATGTCTTCAACGTCAGTCCAGGAGGTGGCCATTGTCGAGTCGTTGACGGCGTCGGATTTTTCTAGTGAAACGGCTGCTGATTTTTTTTGTTTGCAATTTTTTTTGAAAACGGCGGGTGTTTTGATAAGTGATAAGTGAACGGGTTATATAGTGGGGTAAATGTGTGCAACGGTAAATGTTAAACGGCTTTTGAGTTTCCATTTTTTTTTACGGAAGCGTCGGGAAGCGTCGGTCAAGCATCGGGGAGCGTCGGGGTCAAGCCTCGGAAGCGTCGTCCATGCCTCGGAAGCGTCGTCCAGGCCTCGGAAGCGTCGTCCAGGCCTCGGAAGCGTCGGCCAGGCTTCGGAAACGTCGGCCAGGCCTCGGAAACGTACACATGGTCAGTTCATGCGTCGGTGACTGACGCAATTTCGATGCCTGGCCGACGCTTGAAAGGGAATGGACGCTTCAACACGTGTCGCTTGAAAGGGAATGGACGCTTCAACGGACTGGCGGACGCTTAAACGCGAAAGGCGGACGCTTCCGATGCTGGGAGGACCTTCCAAGGACGCAGGACGGTGCCAATTTTGAAAATGCACTTTGTCAAGAGACATTTTCGTAATTTTCCCTATACGTTTGATTGATGTCAGTCAACTTTATACGTAATGTCAAATATGGCGTCTTCAAATTGTCGCCTTGTTATTGGTTGGCCGGTTAGTATTTGACTGTAAACTTCATACGTAATGTCAAATATGACCGATGATACTCTTTTTATGTTTATGTTTATTAATAATACTATTGGGGTGCTCATGTGAGATGCGGTGGAGAACACAACATTTAGGTTAGTGATTATATGGATGTGTAGGGTGCGATTCGGTTTAGTTTTGAGCCATAAGCAAGACCCACTCAGATTGAGTCGAGTAACGGGTGACATATATAACTTCCAACAACATGAATAAAAGCTTAAAGATGTCAAAACATGTGTGTCAAGTAACAGATCAAAATGTTTAAACTTTTTAATAAGCAATGTGTTAAAAATGATTACAAATAAAAAAATCTTGTAAATATTACCTTGAAGCTGTCAAGAAAGAAAATCAATGGATTTTTATTATTAAATACCGTCTTAATTGCCAATGAGGTAGTGGTGGAGTGGTTGGGGAAAGACTTGTTGTTCCTTGTGACCCAGGTTCGCCTCCCACTCTCTTCATTATTTTCTGCGGCATCCAGGTGAAGGGAGAATACGGGTTTCGCCGGTTCGTCTTGGATGGGAGGCGAAGTTTTACCGATTATTCCACTGTCGTGCCTTCGGGCAGGTGGAGGTTGGGTTTCCGCACATTTGGGAGAGCCACGGGGCTGGCGGCGGTCGAGTAGTTGGCCTTGGCCACAACGCCCGGTGTCACGGTGGTTGACAGGTCATTCCTTGCCGTTCAAAAAAAATATTGTCTTAATTAAGAGAAATTTATTAAATGGCGTCTTAATTAATTAGGAGAAGTGCGAACAAACGCATAGCCAAGTCTGACTACACCCAGCGCGGGCCCGGTTAAGACAACATAGTCTGGGTCAGATCTTGGTTAGGGTCCCCGACTTAGGGATGTAAATACCTAAAAAAAGAAGTTCACCTGTCAAAAAAAATGAAAATGAATATTTTGTGTCTTAAAATAGAGAGTAAATTATAATTATATCCTTCTCAAGTCTTTTTATATAATACTGCAACTATCAGTAGGAAGATTTGCTTATTGCTTTACTCCATGACATATGAATATCTTAAATATACCGTGTACGTATGCATCGTGCAAATGTGAAAGGTTTGTGCTAGTCATGTATTGTTAAGTCATTTTTAAATACTTGTGACAAATTCTTGGATGATTAGGTCTCTAAACGAATCGAATGAATATGAATATAGGCATGTCTATGTTTGTTCATTTAACTTTAACCGAACACGAACATATAATCGAACACATTTTTTCGTTCGTCTTCGTTCCTTAAGAAATCGGTATGTACGTGTTCGTTTAAAGTGTAAACGAACAGTTCACACGAACATAAACAAAAAAAATTAACTGAACATATTTGAATAAACTTAAAGAAGCATAAATTAACATGATTGAACAAATATAAATGAACACAAATTAACGTAATTAAACAAATATAAACAAACACAATTTAAAATTAGTGAACACAAACAAGTCTAATAGGGAAAATTACTTCTTGAGTCCCTGTGTTATAGTGGTTTTAACCACCTGAGTCCAAAATCAAAATGTTTAACGTCCTGAGTCACTAAGCGCTTTTTTTCTAACATTTTGAGTCCAATTTTTTAACTCCGTTTGAGTATTCTGTCAGTTTCTAATAAAAAGACTAAAATGACCCTATATTTAAAAAAAATATAAATATAAATAAGTAACAAACCTTATCTCATTTTTACAAACACTCAAACCCACTCATCAGTCTCTCTCTCTATCTTCCCCTCTCTCTCTCTCTCTCTAAACACCACCAAGAACCATCATACACCACCGTACAACACCTCCTCCTAGCAACCACAACCACCTCACCTGCAGGCTGCAACCATACACCACCATCACCACAATAAACCATCTCCTGCCCACCTCCGATAGCACCATCAGCACAATAAACCACCGCCTTCAGCCTCACCTCCGACACCACCATCACCACAATAAACAATCATCATACACCACGCATGGCCTTACCTCCGACAGCACCATTAGCACAATAAACCACCACCACTTCCCTACCTCCGACAACACCATCAAAGCCGCCACCACTGAAACCCTAAACCGACATCACTGTCGTCACCATCAAAGCCGCCACCACTGAAACCCTAAAACCGCCACCACTAAAACCTTAAACCGACATCACCATCGTCACCTCTCCGACTAGATCTGGTGGTGGTCTCGATTGTTTATGTTTCTGTTTCTATCATGTTAGGTGAGTTTGGTGGTAGTCTTGACTGTTTATAGTGATCTCGACAGTGGTGGTTGACGGTGTGGAAGGTGGTGATAATGGTGGAGGTGTTGTTTGCACGTGGTTGGCGGTCAACGGAAGGTGGTGATATTGGTGGAGGTGCGGTGAGGATGGTGGTGGTGCAGTGGTGTTAACGGTGGTGGTAGGGGTCTAAATAAGAGAAAGAAGGGAGGGATGGACAGGCGTGTGTGTGTGAAATATTTGTGTTCAGGTGTGTATAATAATATATGTAATTTATTTTATATATAATATTAAAATCTTTATGCATTAAACACTTGTTTCTTATACTTATGTGCATATAAGAGTTGTACTTTGTGTATAAATGACTAAATTACCCTCCTAGTTGACAGACTTGGTGGATGGAGTAAAAAATTTGAACTCAAAAAAATAAGCGTTTATGGACTTAGGGCGTTAAACATTTTGATTTTGAACTTAAGTGGTTAAAACCACTATGACACAGGGACTCAAAAAGTAATTTTCCCCGTCTAATATATTACAAATCATCCGAAAATACATCTAAATTAGGGTTCATAGATACTAAAATTAAGTAGTTTTTATATAAATATTAAGTAAGTGATCAGTTGCGATCTAAGAAAAATTTTAAAATTTCATTATTTATTACTAGAACACTCAATTACTAATTAGTTATATTTATATAAATAGTTAGAAAACCTAATATTTATATAAATATAACTATTTATGTATTGACTAAAATTTAAACGAACATAAACGAACGTTCATGAACATAAATGAACGAACACAAATAAATAAACGAATGCAAGGTGTGTTCAAGTTCATTTATTTTCTTAAACGAATAAAATTTTTTGTTCATGTTCGTTCGTTTATTAAATAAACGAACTTCCCGACGAACAAGTTCATGAACGTTCGATTCGTATATATGTCTTACATTATAATATAATTGAATACAAGTTGGACAATGCGGACTAATATGTGATTTTCAATTTAAATAGATGTGAAGTTTGAATTTCATATCTAACTAGATTGTTTCCTCGCTCATTGCGGCGGTACGTTATCGCAGACATTTGATTAGTGTCGTTTAGGTTCGTTATAGTACTAGTACGATACATGCACTCGGTATATAAATCAATACATGTTTTACGTCTACCGAAAACGAAAAAATGAACACTGGTACCGGCAACGATGTTGTCCGCACGATATCAATCACTTCAGATCGTCACGGTATTGGCAATGATATCCGTTTATAATCGCAAACAGAGTTGTATAAATAAAAATATCAGAACCGGGAACCATAAAAATGAATATAGGTACATATACCAATCTTGTTCGGTAGGATACGTCAGTTTATCGAAAGCAAAAGCAATAAAAATAAGTACCGGTACCGGTACCGATACCGATGTTGTTTGGTCGATTTAGATTTGGTTTACTACAGTAGCGGCATAAAACTCATTACCAAACAGAAATCATACAAATGAGTACATGTACAGGTACCGATGTTGTTCAGTACGATGTGGTAACGATACGATGTCAATTTATCAAAAGCAAAAACAATATAAATAAATATTGGTTTATCGGAAGCAAACATAATATAAATAAATATTAGTACCAATACATATAGGGGCACAATATCCGTTTCAATAAAATTTATACTGCAAAAAACAATAAGTTTTGCTTCGATTTTGTACGATAGTGGCACATTATCCGTTTTCAATAGATTTATACTGCAATGTTAAAAAATAAACATAGAACTCAAGTTGTTAGAAAAATAATAAAATTATATGATAAATAAAATATTATTAAGAAAATTAAAACAATTACTTAAAAATTAAAAAATCACTATTCATGGCAAGTTTATTTTGATATGTATACTAGTTATAAAACTGTCGCCGCGTTGCGGCAAACTTATTTTGTTATTTAGCATGTGTTTATATGTGTTTGAAATCAATACAACCGCATTGCACACGGAACCGCTGACAAGAATAAAAAGAAAATGTATAAAAAAAACACTACAAAATAACCGAAAGAAAATCAACTAAAAAGTTGTATGGTAATGATGTTGTTCGGTAGAACCCGTAGTCAGAGATGAGCAAATAGTAATAGGTACCGGTACCGAATTTTCTGAACCAAAAGATCCTAAGTACCAGTTTGGTACTAACGTTTGGCGTTCCTGGTACCGGTTCGCTACCAGTTTTTACATTCATATACCGATACCGTAACCGGGGTATCAGTTGGCACCGAACTCATCCCTACCCCTGAAACTAAAAAAAAGGTGTACGATACCGTTGTTGTTCGTACGGTACCTGTGATCAGGGATGAGGAAATTGTACTGAGTAGCAATACCAAATTTATCGAACTAAAAGACTATCAAACTCAATCCGGTACCGACTTTTAGCGTTGAACCGATATTTTATTTTCGATACAAATACCGGTTGACACCAAACTTATCAAACATAAAAAGTAAAGAAAATAACAATTATTATAATATTTTATTATAATATAATATATAAAAAATACTGTTCATTTCGTTCTGATTTTAATATATAGATAATTAGTGGTCTATATTTGTTCGGTCTCGTTTCACATTAAAGTTTCATTTCAATAAATCCTTTCTCATACCATATAAATATATAATACCACTTTACTACAAGGTAATGGTGTGAAAAATATACTAAATTCTGGCCGTTTTTTTGGTGATTCTAAAACAGTAATCCAATCCCGATTCTAAACACTTATCATAATTTTGAAGAAAATAACATTTTTATAATACGAACTAGTGAGATTCTCCCGTGCTTCGCGACGGGTGCTGCTATCATACCAAACCATACCGAAACTGACTGAACAACATCTATATCGGTATCTGCGTTTATTTTTGCTGCTTTTGATTTTGATAAACTGACACCGTATCACTACCGTACTAAACAACACACATACCAGTATTTGTATTCATTTTTATGGTTTCCAAAATTAAGAAAAAAAATCGTTTATACAACTTTGTTTGCAACATAAATGAATATCGGTACAAGTATCGTGATAATCTAAATCGATTGATTCATTGGTGTTGGTGCCGATGTTCGCCTTTATTATTTTCGGCTGAAATAAATCATGTGTTGATTTCTATATCGAGTGCATGTATCGTTTCGGTACTATAGCGAACCGAATTGATACAATGCTCGCCATAACTTACCGTCACAATGCGTAGCCAAATAATTTGGAATGTAAAAAAAAAAATAAAAATAGATACGGATTTAGAGTTTTTTAAAAATATAAGAAACGCAGGTTATTACTAAAATATCAAATTGAATAATAAATAACAAAAGTTAAAAAGCAAATTCTTATATATTGTCAACTACCAATTGTCATTTAAAACAAATTATATAATATATGATAAAGATCATTAATAAAAATAAAAATAAATTGCAAAATACTATTTATCAAAAGTTTTTGTTTTAATATGTATATATCTATACTATATAATAAAAGAAACCACTTTTGGGACACTTGTCATTATATTAGGCCATCTCTTATAAACAATTATTATTTTAGTTTAATTTCTTCTAATTAATTATGGATAATCCTCCTATTAACTATTATTTAGTTTAATAACTTAGAGATAATTATTATTTAGTTTAATCTCCTTCTTATTTATAATATTATTTATTTGAATTAATTTGAGTTAATTACTGTATTCGTCCCTGTGCTTTGTCAAAAATCACTATTCAGTCAATTAGTTCAAAAATTACGATTTCAGTCCCTATGGTTTCACTTTCGTAACTATTTCAGTCCACGTCGTAACCATTTCAGTCCCTGTAATTAACAGAATAATGGATTGAAATTGTTACGAAATTGAAACCATAGGGACAGAAATGGTTACGAAAGTGAAACCACAGGGACTGAAATCGCAATTTTTAAACTAATGGACTGAAATAGTGAAACCACATGGATGAAAACAGTAATTAACTAGTGGACTGAAATAGTCAAAAATCGCAATTTGTAAACAGAAATGGTTACGAAAGTGAAACCACATGGACGAAAACAGTAATTAACTCAATTAATTATTACTTTTATATTTATCTATTTACTTCAAATTCAAACTTAGTTATCTAATTTGATCTTAACTGTATATTTGAACGTTTTGTTTAGTTTGGTATCAAATAGATTTTACGAAACTTGAAATAAAATTAACTAATATTATTTATCATTTATATATTTACGGAGTTTTAAATAAAGGGTTACATTTATTGAGACTTCGTTAACAAATTTTGCAACAACAGAATAATCTATTTTTATCACGAAAACCAAACTTTGTATTAATATATTAAATATTTTTATTTTCACTAAACAAAATTACATTTACTCGACCCATGTAATACATGAGGTGTTTTAAGATATAACTTTTTATTATTTGATATATAAAGTTAGATTTATTCAATTCGTACAATACACGGGGTTTTTTAAGGATATATTTTTTTATTATTTAGTACAGAAAATTACATTTATTCAAACCGTGTAATACGCATATTTTTAAAGATGTAATTTTTTATTATTTGGTATATAAAATCACATTTATTTAACCCGTGTAATAAATGGGTTTTTTTAAGATGTATTATTTTATTATTTAGTAAAAAGTATTACATTTATTCAACCCATGTAATACACGTGGTTTTAAAGATATAACTTTTTTATTTGGTATATAAAATTACATTTATTCAACCCGTACAATATGGTTCTTATAGATATAAATTTTTATTATTTAATATATATAATTATATTTATTCAACCTGTGCAATAAAGGAGGTTTTTAAAGATATATTGTTTTATTATTTAGTATATAAAATCTATTTATTCAACCCGTGTAATACACGGGATTATAACCTAGTATGTATAATATAATAATATAATATATAATATAATTTTACTTCTACACCACTGTCCTTTTTAGTTTTACGTGTAATTATAGCCATATACTGGTCCCTCATATAGGAGGTAAACATGGGTCAACGGTCAATGTCAATGTCTCAAAAATATCTACATGGGTCAATATCTAGAGTAGGTGAAAGGATAACTGAGTTCAATGGTATCCCTTCCCTGTGGCCCAGTGGTATCCCCACTTGGGTTATGTTGGCCGGCTCCTCCTTTGGGAGGTCACCGGTTCGACTCCCACTGTGGTCTTTGGGGGAACGTCCCAATGATGGATAGTATTCTACCGAGGCATGGTGCGGTCTTGAGGGCAACCCGGTTTTACCCAGCTATTACTCCAGCGAGTCTCTCGTGTGGGGGCAGTATGGTTTCCGGGCGGAAGTCAGCTTGCGCGGCAGTCGGGGCCCGATCGAATATCGCGTCCGAGAGTGCGGGGCTGACGGGGGAATGTCTTCGACATGATCCCGGTGACCAATAGGTCCAGTATATAGAAAGTCACCTTCCAAAAAAAAAAATACTGAGTTCAATGGATGTAAACCAGTAAACCACCATAATGTTGTCTTGATTTATTGAGTTATATCAAGACAAAATACTTCTAGATTACTATGAATAAGTCTTTTTTTTTTTTTTTTTTTTTTTGAAAGGTATGAATAAGTCTTAAGTTCTAGTATTATTTAGCCACATTAAAAGTCACTGGGTCCAATTTCTTTATCACATAGCCCAACTTTTAAAGCATGAAATACTATCTCTTGTGAAACTATTAAAAACTAGGTTTATCACCCTAGCCGCGTTGCGGCGAACTTCTTTTGTTATTTAGTCTGTGTTTACATGTGTTTTAAAATCACTACGAGCGCGTTGCACATGGAACCACTAACAAGAATAAAAAGAAAATGTAAAAAACTGTAAAAAATAATAGAAAGAAAATCAACCAAAAAAAGTTGTATGTTAATGATGTTCGTATGAAACCCGTGGTCAGAGATGAGCAAATAATATTGGGTACCGTTACCGAATTTCCCGAACAGAAGGATCCTAAGTACCAACTCGGTACTCCGGTTCGCTACCGATTTTTACCTTCATATACCTGTATCGTAACCGGTATTTTCGGTATCGGCTGCCACGGAGCTCTGATCAGGGATGAGCAAATGGTACCGTGTAGCAATACCGAATTTTCCGAACTAAAAGATTTTCAAACTCAATCCGGTACTGCCTTTTGGCGTTTTTTGTATCAGGCAGGTACCGATTTTTACCTTTATGTACCGATAATGAACCGGACCGTACCGGTATTTTCGGTACCAGTATTGATTGACACCAAGCTTATCCATCTTAGAAATTATAGAAAATAATAGAAATTATTAATATGTTAATATATGATTATAATATATTATAATTACTCTTCATTTCATTTCATTTGCTTTTTTCATTTCATTTCATTTTCTTTTTTAATTAAAACTCAAAATCCCTAATATACATATTACTGTTCATTCAGTTTGTTTTTTTATCATATATAAATGTCAAAAATATGTGATTTTCAATTTAAATAGATGTGAAGTTTGAATTTCATATCTAATGTCAAAAATATGTGATTTTCAATTCTCATATGATAAAAATCAAACTAAATGAACAGTGAATTTAGGGTATATTAGAATATAAAAATCAAACTAAATGAACAGTGAATTTAGACTATATTAGAATATGAGGTATGGGGCAAAAATCAAACTAAATGAACAGTGAATTTAGGGTATATTAGAATATGGGGTATGGGGCGGGGGGTTGTGGTGTGGGTTGGGTACAAACGTCCAAGTCACCATCCCGGGTGGGCTTGGGTTTCGGCGTGGCCCCTTGGGCGGGGGTTTCAGCCCGGGGGCGGGGGTTGTGGCGTGGGTTGGGTACAAACGCCCAAGTCACCACCCCGGGTGGGCTTGGGTTTCGGCGTAGCCCCTTGGGCGGGGGGTTTCAGCCCGGGCGTTGGACGGGGCTATCAAGATGACACGGCGGGATCTCATTGGCCAAGACAAGTAGCCGTTTGGGCTAGCCGTTGGCCAACGACTATGTGTTTAAAAAAAATTTATTCACTATAAATACTCACACTTCTATTCATTTTTTTTTACCACAACTACTCCACCTCTTCTATAATCATCTCTATCTTATTTTAAAAAAAAAAAAAAAAAAATTCTCATTCAACCACAATACGAAAAATTAATCCTCATAATCGTGGTTTTGACCCAAACAATCCGTGGGCATTCTAAGAAACACCTAGCCCAGCATCCAATCGTCCAATTGCTCCCTTTTTAATACACTCCACGATGCCGGATATGGCTGGTTACGCATCGTTTATCTCGAATCGTTTGAAGAATGATGTCGGTCGAAAACACCAATGCCTTTCGCGCAACGCGCGTCATTGAAAAACACTAGTTATGTAAACAAATAACTAATAACGCTAATTGTCACACTTAAAAAAAATAAAGTATACAAGTTTTTATATAGTTCTAGGAGTTGTATACTTATAACAAGTTTTTTGTTTGTACCGTTTTTGTGTAATTCTTTTTGTATATATTAATAATATGAATGGGTTGAGTTATAATACAAAAGATTTAAAAATAAGAAGGGTAAGAAGGCACCAGAGAGTGACAAGTGTCCTATGAGTAATTAAATGGAAAGGGTAATTTTGTCTACAAGAGGAAAGAGAATATGCACATGCAAGTCACATGCTATTTCCCCCCTAACTTTTAAACGTCCGTAACTTTTTTATACATCATTTGTTTTAAAAAAAAATATATACCATAAAATCGAGCGTGTTTTTATCTTTAATATGAGTACCATATTGTTATATTTTTCAAAAAAATTTCAAAAACCCAGTTACATATTACACAATGGACGTGATGTAAAACACAATGTAAATTAGATTAAAAGCACAATCAATGACAACAGATAAAGACATAATGGACAACATACTAAAACACAATGAACATAACGTATAACACAATGACGATAACATATAACACAATAAGAATCAGACTAAATAAAAACACAATTGATGACAACAGATAAAAGACACAATTAATGACAACAAATAAAAGACACAATGGAGAGCAGATGAAGACACAATGAAAAACAAACTAAAAACACAATACTTAACAAACTAAAACACAATGAACAAGACAATAAAAAAATTGAACAAATTATTAAACCACAATGGCCAACATATTAAAACACAATGAATAACATATTACACAATGGACATGATGTAAAACACAATGTAAATTAGAATAAAAACACAATCAATGACAACAGATAAAGACACAATGGACAACATACTAAAACACAATGAACATAACGTATAACACAATAAGAATCAGACTAAATAAAAACACAATTGATGACAACAGATAAAAGACACAATTAATGACAGCAAATAAAAGACACAATGGAGAGCAGATGAAGACACCATGAAAAACAAACTAAAAACACAATACATAACAAACTAAAACACAATGAACAGGATAATAAAAAAATTGAACAAATTATTAAACCACAATGGACAACATATTAAAACACAATGAATAACATATTACACAATGGACATGATGTAAAACACAATGTAAATTAGAATAAAAACACAATCAATGACAACAGATAAAGACACAATGGACAACATACTAAAACACAATGACCATAACGTATAACACAATGGCGATAACATATAACACAATAAGAATCAGACTAAATAAAAACACAATTGATGACAACAGATAAAAGACACAATTAATGACAGCAAATAAAAGACACAATGGATAGCAGATGAAGACACAATGAAAAACAAACTAAAAACACAATACATAACAAACTAAAACACAATGAACAAGATAATAAAAAAATTGAACAAATTATTAAAACACAATGGACAATATATTAAAACACAATGAATAACATATTAAACACAATGACCTGAACTAATAACACAATTTATAGAAAACCCAGATATAACAAAATCTTCATTGTGTCATATATTGTGTTATAGGTTTTTATAAAAATGCAATGGATAGAACTCAAATTAACATTGTGTTATAGGTTTTGATAATAACACAATGTATAGAAACTCTACTAACCAAAACCCAGTTAAAAGACACAATGACCTGAACCTTTAACACAATGCCAAAAAAACCCAGTAAAAATGAAAATTTTTATTTTATTTTTATATGATAATATGGTACTCATATTAAAGATAAAAAAACGCTCGTTATTATGGTGAAATTTTTTTTGAAAAAAAATGTCGTATGAAAAAGTTATGGACGTTTTAAATCGATGGGGGAATTGGCATGTGCCTTGCATGTGGAGAGAGAAAATCCATAAATATATGATTCCTTCTATGCCCTTTTATTATCTTCTTTTCCCTACAACCAATCTCAACCCTTCAAATCTAAGATCAATGGACTAGAATCATTCTTACACTTCTTATTTATTTTATCATTTGTATTTGATCCTAACCCTAATATGAATAATTAAAAGATGGTTTCGTGCTTTGTTTGAGTGTAAATTATAAAACTACATTTTTAAATAAAAGATATAAAAGTCTCTAAATTTACCGATTTTAAGAGACCCAATTAGTACACAAAATCATCTTTAAATAACTTTTGGCAACTCAAATGTACCAAAAAGAGGTATAAGGGTATTTTATGAAAAAAAAAGGTGTAAAAGAAATGGACAATGTGTATTAGCAGCCAACCCGAATCGACCCGTTTGATTCGAAACCGTATTGACATGAAAGAGAGTGAGTTATAAACGTCGAAAAATGTACCTTGAGGAGATAATCTTTGGTTTCTTCATAGTTAGCTCTTAACGAAGGGCCATAAGTCTTCTGAAACAAGTAGCTTGTCGTTCAAGGCAGGCAGCAATGCCGAGGTCTCCTTTAGCAAACACCATTTCAACTAAATCGATGGTGACCCGAATGAAAGGCCATGTTTTGTACATTTCTTGAAGCATCTGAAGATTCTTGTTGTCTTTTTGAATGCAGCACCGAACCCGAGCCAAACAGGGAGATGGAACCTGGTTTGGGTCCATGCAAAGATCCATGGAATGGCTCGAAGTGATTCTATGCCGCCACTCGGTTTTCGTTTCGACGATATTCATACGCCCATACTCCATTTCTGGTGTGGCCTGTAGAATTACAAAAAAATATGTGTCGGAGTTAACTTATTTTTATCTATGTTTCGAACCCGCTGCAGAGTGCGGGTGCTAAGCCACTAGTTTAAATAGATGTGAAGTTTGAATTTCATATCTAATGTCAAAAATATGTAATTTTCAATTTAAATAGATGTGAAGTTTGAATTTCATCTCTAACTAGTTTTTTTACCAACGTCGCGCGTTGCGACGACAACATAGCGTTTGTAACTTCGTGTCACACACTACAATGATGTCATTAACGTATGAATTTGTTACACACATGATATATGTGTAGACTCGTTAATCGTACTTTAGCCATTACTTCAACTTATAATAATGGATTTTTTACATTAACATTATATCAACAATTGTGTAGTTGCAAACAAATAAATATTTATTTGGTTTTACTTTTAAATCTTTCTCTAAATTGTCTCTCTTTGAATATTCCAAGTGACATCACCACGTTTCTAAACCTCAAACCTTATTTCACTTTGATTTTCCTTCATTTGCATCCCCATGATAGCAAAGCTGTCAATACTAAACAACTTTATATAGAAACTTCGTAGTTAAAAAAAATATACTTCCCACAACTTTAATTTTGTGTCAGTAGAGGAGTAAACTGTAAAAGAGATAAACAAAAAAATCCACATGGCTAGTTCGATCTAGCCGTTGGGGGTAACCGTTGCCAAACCAAAAAAAAATCCACATGGCTAGCCATGCCAAGCTAAGTCACGCCACACCCTTAGTTTTTAAGTATTACCTCCTGGATCCCGCCCTCGCCACGTGTCGAGCAATGCCCCCAACCCAAGCCCCTCGACACCCCATAGTCTTAATTCAATGCTAAAGCCATCTCTAATTGTGAGACTCCGTTCAAATCCACAAACCTGAATAACCGTATCATAAAATATCTGAAGTTAATCATACAACCAGTTCTCGATTATGTTTTTTTCATGGTTTCAGGTCTGGGGTCGGTTCGGGTTTAACCGGGGTCGGGTTAACTCATTTGCTCAGCATGGTCCTCACCACAACCACAAAAGCCATCATCACCAAACACTTGCGGATCAATTCCCAATTTGTTCTCTCTCTCTTTCTATACTACTTTACCAACTTCATATCTCTTTCTATACTACTTTACAAACTTCAAAACTAAGCACGTAAGCAAATAGATATATAAACATTTTCAAAAAAATCTTTAAAAGATTAGGCTCAGATCAGTAAATGTATCAGGATAAAGAGGAATTAAACCGCCATGGCTGCATCCTTGTTGGCAGAAACCAAAAAATCCGTTCAATTTCCAATGGAAAATGCCACGCCAAGATGCGGCAAATCTCAACTTTGAATGATTTACTCAGACAACAAAAAAATAATCATCACCGCCTTCATCTTGCCACGAAGAACAACCACCAGCATCAATAAAAAATAGAAATAACTAAACCAATAGACTCAGATCTAATAGATCGTCATCGTCTTGACGACTCAGTGTCGCCAATAGGCAGGCCACGATCATCGTCGGCGGTGAAACGACAACAATACCAGTGGCGCTGACAACAAAACCACAGACTAACCCAACATTAAACCACATAATGCAAAGAAAACTAAAAACCAAAACACCGACTTAAAGCCGGAACCTCCTGCAACGGTGGTGCAATACCCATTACCCCATTTCTCTCTCTAACATCACACATTCTCCTTTCTATCATTGATAACAACAGATATGCGCCATACGTATCGGGCAGCGATGTACAGTTGCCAAGCAATTTAGAGAGAAAAAGAGAGGTGAGAGGCCAAACGTTTTAGAGAGAGAGGGGTTTGCAATTTGGTAAAACAGAGTGAGAATATAGGGTTTTACACCACAACGTGGAGATGGTGACCGTGGTGGTGGCGCGACGGCGATGGTGACCGTGGTGGTGATGCGACGGCAGTGACCCTCCGGTCACCGCACCTCTCTCTTTTCTCTCCCTTTTTCCCTCTTCCAGACCACAACTTGGAGATGGTGACCGTGGTGGTGGCGCGACGACGATGGTGACCGTGGTGGTGGTGCGACGGCGGTGACCCTCCGGTCACCGCACCTCTCTCTCCTCTCTCCCTTTTCCCCTCTTCCAGTTCATACGAAGTGAAACCATAAAGAGGAGTAAGTTGTTACCTCAATTCTTAATTTAATCATTGGCACCAAACCCTAAATTGGCCAAAAAAAAAACTGATGTGAAGAGTTTGAAGGAGGCAAGATTCATTCCTCTGTCGGTTCTTAAATCACTTGTACCAGAGAAAAGAGAAGAAAGTCTGAACCAAGTCGACCAAAGCTAGTCTGAGGTGGGTGGTCAATGACACTCCATTCGCTGTTAAACGTGACAACGATACACAGAGTGGCCACCATCGCCACTATCCATCGTCGTCTGAACCAGAGACCTTCATCACTGACCGAACGGTTTGAACGTCAGGACTGCGGCGGCGGGCGGCGGATCGATACACAGGGCGGCCACCATCGCCACCATCCATCGTCGTCTGAACCAGAGACCTTCATCACTGACCGACGGCCGGAACGTCAGGACAGCGGCGGCGGCGGGCGGCGGATCGGTGTTCATCGGCATTCCATCACAGAGACGATCGCCACTGGCCGACGGCCGTGACGACAGGACACAGGCGGCGGCGGGGCGGTGGATTTCATCGGCGTTCCTGTTCTTTCTGTTTTGCCAAATGAAGGAGATAAAAGGGGTGTGCTGGTATTTTATTGCCCTCATCTCATTCACTGTTCATTGCGTTTCTTTTTTATCATATAGTAATGTCAAAAATATGTGATTTTCAATTTAAATAGATGTGAAGTTTGAATTTCATATCTAATGTCAAAAATATGTGATTTTCAATTTAGAGTCAAATTCCATTTTAGTCCCTGTGGTTTGGGTCATTTTGCCAGTTTAGTCCAAAGGTTTCAATTTTAACCTGTGGGTCCAAAAAGGTTTCACAGTTGCCATTTTAGTCCACTTGGTTAACTTCATCCATTTTTTCTGTTAACGAGTGTAACACCACGTAAAACGTGTCCAATTATGTATAGACACGTGTCCTAAACTCTAAACATATGAAAGATTGAGTTTGAAGGACCAAAGTTGTCGAACAGTGAAACTATGAAACCACAGGGACTAAAAGTGTCAACATGCCAAATTTGTGCCTCTGAATGACCTTACATGATAAATATATTCTTAAATGAGTGATTGATTGGTTATAAGAAGCCGTTATTAAAAATAGTCGGAAGATTATTAAATGATAAGGGTTAAACGTGTCAACATGTCGATTCCGACCTCTGAGTGACCTTTTAATGAAACCGAGGCTTCGAAACATTCAAATATACTCTTAAGAATAAGTGGTATGAATTTCACATGGTTTCGAGATCGTTAGGCATGTTTTCAAGACTTTGGGCCAAAAGTGTCAACTTGATGAAACTTGCTTTCATTGAGATATTTAACGAACCGGAGTCTAACAAAGTTAGTTTATACACCCTTGAGCCTCAACAAATTAACTATAAGGGCCTTGGATGCCAAAAATGGAGTTAAAAATGGTTTAAAACGATCAGGGACTAAAACTGCCAAGAATGAAACTTGTATTACCTGATCAGCCGGTCCAAGCAGCCCGCGTAAGCCTTCCCCTTGGCTTACGCGCCCCGCCTCAGAGTGCCAGTAACAGAAAAGTTGTGCCAGGTGCGGGTTTTGCCTGTTCCACCGCCTTAGTCTAGTTTGTAACGACCTAGGGAGCTGTAAGTCGGTTTATTACAATAGCTAGGACACTTGGGGTGATCCCGGTGCCTCCAATAACACCTGGAAATGATCTAGACTCATGGAATTTGCTATATAAGGGAGCCTAGTCTTGTGTTCATAAATACATTTGCAAACAATTCAATTGAGGGACTTGCTCTGGAGCTTCCATCAGTAAGAAGAGGATTATCAAGTGTAGAAAAGTTTGCTAGGACCTTTAGTAAGCCTCTAATTTCTTGTTTAGTTGTTTAATTTAGCTTAATTACTCTAAAGTCAAACTTATCGTAAATTTAGTTTGACTTTCGTTTTAATTACATATGGTTTAACCACTGATCAAATTGAAAGTGGTTATAGAACCACATTAGTGTATGTGATTAACCCCTAAAAGGGCACCTCCTAATTATCTCATTTGACTAGTCAATTGTCGGGTCAAAGTAGTTTGACAAAAAGTCAAACTGGACAGAAATTACAAAAATGATTCTAGTTAATAAAACAGAGGTTCTAAATTATATTCTAACATTCTAATGACTTGGTAATCAATATTAAAACATGTTTTATCAGTCCTAACCCGACAATTAATAGTCTAAGGTCAGTTTATAACCGAAAGTCGTAAAAGCTTGACTTTTGCTTTGACTTTCAGTTCTGACCCGTTCAAGCTTAATTCTCCCTTGTTTTAAGCTTCCATTAGGACCACATTACTTAGTAGTATAACCCTTTGGAGTTATATTGCATGGTGCCTAGTGGTTTGAATTATATGCACTTGATCGTAATTATGCTTAATAATGCCATAAACGCCATTTTTACATACAACTGAGATTTTTAACAATGTGGTTGGACTAACACCTTTGCCACTGATATTTAGACATGTCCTAAAAATTTGACATCAATTTGAGGTCTAGAATTGAAGTTATGCTCAATAGCGTAATTGAGGAGCTTTTTATTATTTAAATGGCATAATTAACATAAAGCCTATCTAAACCCAAATTTTGACATTAAACTTTCTATCTACTGATGTAAAATAATATTTTTGGATTTTTAAATATTTTTAATTATTTTTAGGCTGAGCATAACATAGGATTATAGCTTGATTTCAGTAAATGTCGGTTATACCCTTTCTATGCATAAAATGAGTTTTACAAAACTTTTTAGTGTCAAACCTTTTGCTACTGATTTCACATGATAAAAAAAGTATTTTGAACTTTATAAACTGATCAAAAACTCAGATTTCCTATTTTAACCCGAAAACCCCTTTAAACCGACTTTTAAGCGTTTTTAGCACCTAGTATGGGTCAAAACTATTTTTAACATATAAAACTTATTACTCATTGATGTTTTAAGATAATTTATATAATTAAACAGTAAACCAAAGTTTTTAAACTCAGAAGTCTATTTTGACCTTTAAAGCCTATGTAAAAAAAATTACCAAAATGCCCCTACGGGACATAGTTTGGTTACATAGGATAAATTTCACATATATAAAATACCCTACTGATATAACTTACAAAAATACATATTTTTACTGATTAAATCAGATCTGAAACTCAGTTGCACATTTAAACTCTTTTATGGGCATTAAAATTACCAAAATGCCCTTATGGGACTTATTTTGGTTTAAATTACTTTTTGGGCATATGTGTTAACATCTTACTGATGTATTAACATATTTTGAGCATAATAATGATTAAGACCTGTATATAATTTATTTGGAGACCCGTTACGCGTTTACGCGTTCGGATCGGCTTATGTGACTAGTTTACATAAAATAGTCGAAACGGGTCAACCTTATCATTAAATCCTCAATTTCCAGAATGTGTTTAGTTTACCCATATTATACCAGTATCCAAGCTTGTCGGGTCTAAACCACATTCTATTCGGATATCCGCTTAATCTAGCGTTTAGAACCATAAGGTTTCTTTCTAGCTAGTCGGTCTAAGTCCTTGACTTAATTAAAGACCCGTTAGCATCCTAATAGGTTAATAAACCTTCTATACAGATTAAATAGCTTCCGGTAGAAGGTGCCTTCGAAAAGCTTTAGGATTTTACTGCTAGCATCAGGTAAATACTTTTAACTTATTTTCTCTTATACGGGCTTGGGATATGGTATTATAATAATACCACTTGGTCGGGTATGAAATCATTTAATCGGATTGTGATTAATAAATTTGCATAACCCGTTTTAATATGTCTTGTTTGATAACATAAACATTGGGGGTTAATCTGACTGTGTCCTGGATATCCTCGGCTCATTTCATTTAAAATGGCCACGACCTATGCACGGGGTGTAGGCATACACCTGATAGATGCAAATGCTAAAATAATATATAAACCCACATGTTGGGGATAACTCCTTTGTGGGTTCTATAAGTGGTGAGTCGGTTAATCATGACCGGCTTCCAACCGGCCCCAATTGTAAGACAAACATGTAAATCTGTATACAAGATTATATTTAAATAATTGTCCCAAGTTATAAAAGATTTGTGCCATGTGCACTTAAATCAATTTTCTTAAATGTTTTCAAAAGATTCAGTTAATTATATTTACCAGTGTAAACTGACGTATTTTCTTAAAGACTGATTTGACAGGTACCTCTCGTAATAGGCTGGAGCTATAGGGTGGGTGTCATTAGAGGATCTTGCAAATCCATGAGATACCTGAAGTCTGTTGTTTTTGTTTCTTGTTACATTTATGATCCGCCTGTGGATCTTATTACATTCCAGTCTGTATATTCATAAACTCGAACACTCAGACAGTATGGTTTGTAATAGTTTATTCACCAAGACTTCCGCTGTGCTATTATATTGTGTATATTGACTATGATGATATCAACTACATCACGATACTCCCCGCCGGGCCCACCGGTAATATGTGGAAATATCGGGGTGTGACAGGTTGGTATCAGAGCCAACATTGAGTGAATTAAACACTAACCTTTTGTGTTTAATCTCAATGACACAATAAGCACATTCCTTAGACTCTCGAGTCTAGGCAAATGACCTAGGATTGTACTCTTAACCTTTCTCTTATTGTTTTTATTATAGTTACTTGTCTTGACAGGTTATCACTGGGAAGAATGCCACCTAGAATAAGAGGAAGAGGCAAAGGACCCATGCGTGGAGGACCGTCTAGCAGCACGGGACCCTCCCACAGGCGTACACCATCCGACTCGCTTTCCGGCTCTGACTCCAAGGATAATTGGAGCCATCACTTTGAACCAGCAAGACATTCTATCTCGCTGGGATCCTCACCGTCTGACCCTCCTTATTTTGGATTGCCCATCGAACCCCATCATTCCCCTCTTTCGCAAGGAACTCATCACTCAAACCAATCACACCACTCTTTCCAATCTCATCCTTTTCGTCATTCAGATTCCACTTACTCACCTGCACAATTTAATCCGAACGCGTATGTTAACGACTTTTTGGGCTACAACCCTTTGGGACCTGAGGATCACTTTTCTCAGGAAATGGAGATGGATGACGACCCGGACCCGGATTTGCAAATAGGAACACCAGGCCACCCAATAAGTATCTCAAGCGGTTCCCCATTTCAGGGATCACCGTACCATGGGCCTGACTCATTTCAAAAGAGGATAGCTTAGTATAACTGGTTCTTTACACCATCATACCATAACTCTCCAGTTTAACCTCCCTTGGATGAACCACAATTTCGAGCTGTTACCTCACCACCCTTGCCAGTTGAGGAACCACCTCAACAGCCTCCCGAGCCGCCAAGGCGGAGGAGAAATGCTAGAATGTCCGTACGTGGGGGACCACGGTTTGCATCTCCTCGTGGCTCAAGTTCGTATCCTCCTATCCCAGAAGACCCTCAGTTGGGTGGACCCTCACACACGGTGCCGGAAGTCAACCTTCCGCCGATTTCACACGCACCACTACAGCCACCGTTGGGTTTTGACAACCCGATCCCGACATACCCAGGATCATCTGGGTATAATCCGTCTGGATACCCATCTGACTATGGGACTCATGATCCGTATCTTACAGCTGCACAATACCATCATCTTTACCCTTCTTCTTACCCTCCAGTTTATCCCACTGGATACCCGTCGCAGGATTATTCATACCCGCCTTACCAGCAACCTCCTCCTGCTCAGCAGCAGCAAACTCAAGAGATCCTAGAGAGGTTAGACAGGGTTGAACATGAGGCTCATGAAACCAAGAAGAAGCACAATGGTTTTGTCAAGGGTCTTATGAACCTTCTCAAGGGCAAGAAGAAATAGGATGATGTAGGGTTGTTTTGTTTGTCATGTAATAAAGTCCCTGCGAGGACGTTTATTTTGTTTTCATGTACCAAGTCCTTGCGTGGACTTATTTATGTTTCAGTAGCCCCTGCGTGGGCAGTGTTTTCAGTAGCCCCTGCGTGGGCAGTTTGTGATGTTTTTCTCAAGTCCCTTTTCGGGCAACGTTGTAATCGTTTCGTAGTTTTAATGAAGTTAATTTGATTTTAAATATGTATTTTACTATATCATGCTACTTCATTTCAAATTTTATTTAATCCGCCTAAGAAACTCTTAGAGGTATAACCTAGCCAAAATATTAAATGGCTATGATGGTATAACCTTTTTAAGATAATGACTCTCTGTTAACATCTGAAAACATGTTAACAATCCTGAATTGTGCGGTACGAGAAACCACACAATCTTTCTAATGTACTTGGATTTTTCCAAGCCACTATCTTAGCCTATATGATCATCATGAATCATGGCTAATAAACATCAAAATGATGTATACACCACAACATTCCTTAGAAGTGTATGCTTACAAGCAAATGTGTACTAATGACAATGAAAGTTTTAATAAGCTTCTTGTCAAAAAGGCGATGAACTTTGTTCGACCCTTAAATAAATAAAAGATTTCAATCATCCTCGTGACAAGGCCTTGTGCCATCTAAATGTCCTTCGAGACGAGCTTTGTTTAATATGAATATGTCTTCATGACATTGACAGTGTGATTTATATTCCTCTGTCTAATAAAAATATAAAGAATTATATCTCTTTGATTATTATTATTATTTTATATGGTCTATATGGTTTAATAATACCATGACCATCTAATCATCAATATGATGATTTATTGCATAATTTAAAATATACCCTTACTGTTTGTTATAGTATCCGTAAATGGCTGGCTCAGATGAAGCAAACAGTCATCCCACAGAAGGAAACAACACCAGGATTAATATCACTAGTGCCGAGCTGCAAGAAATGATAACAGCAGCAGTTGCTCAGGCTATGGATGCTAAGTTTAAAGAACCTAGTATTGTTAGGTCTCAAACGCATTCGAGATCCCATTCTCAACCCCATTCTCATAAGAAAAGTGAGTCTCAGCACTCATCTAATCAGGGTAGTGAGCCAAAGAGGCAGGTTGTCCTCGAGCCGACTCCCCGGTACACCAAGGGTTGTACCTACAAGTATTTTGTCTCTTGTAAACTGAGGGATTTTACAGGAGAAAAAGGTGCAATCGATTGCATGAAATGGTTGGATGAGATGGAGACTGTGATAGACATCAGCGGATGTGCTAAAGAGGATATAGTGAAGTTTGTATCACAATCCTTCAAGGGCGATGCCCTCACTTGGTGGAAAGCGTTAGTGCAAGCCACCGGGAAGGTTCCTTTGTATAATTTGTCATGGAACAAGTTTGTTAACTTGGTTAAGGAAACCTATTGCCCTCAGCATGAAGTCGAGCGGATAGAGACTGATTTCCTCACTTTAGTAATGAAGGATCTGAATTGTAGATCCTATGTGACTAGCTTCAATTTGATGTCAAGGCTGGTACCATATTTAGTCACTCCTGAACCCAAACGCATTGCGCGTTTCATTGGTGGTTTGGCCCCAGAAGTAAAAGGGAATGTTAAGGCCTCTAAGCCAACCACTTATAGATCCGCTGTGGATCTATCTTTGTCCCTCACTTTGGATGTTGTGAGGTGTAGGGCAAAGAAAACCACTGATGAGGGGAAGAGGAAGAGAGAGGAAGATAAGTCTCCTCAGTCGAACAAGAAAGGAAAAGGGAACTTTAATTCCAAGAAGGGGCAGTCGAATGACAAGCCCAGGTGTAAGACCTGCAATAAAAGGCACTTTGGGAAGTGCAACCAGGACCCACAAGCCAAACCATGTGGGATCTGCAAAAAGAAAGGGCACAAGTCGGTTGAGTGCCGAAATATAAAGGATGCAACCTGCTACGGGTGCAATGAAAAGGGGCACAT
This sequence comes from Helianthus tuberosus, assembly GCA_030545235.1. NCBI lineage: Eukaryota > Viridiplantae > Streptophyta > Magnoliopsida > Asterales > Asteraceae > Helianthus > Helianthus tuberosus. The sequence goes on along the minus strand of CM060384.1, from coordinate 149,693,192 downwards.
TAAAACCAATTGCCCCAAGAATGCTAAGAAGACCGAGGAGGCAAAGAAGAATAATGCAAGAGTTTTCCAGATGAACGCGAGGGAAGCGGTGAATGACGATAATGTCATAACAGGTACCTTCCTCATCAATAATAATTATGCTAGAGTCTTATTTGATTCCGGTGCTGATAAGTCTTTTGTAGACCATAAGTTCTGTAAGTTATTGAATCTGCCTATTAAGACTCTAGACATAAAATACGAGGTAGAACTTGTCGATGGTACCCTAGAATCAGCCTCAACTCTTCTTGATGGATGCTCTATATCCATCAAGAATCATTCTATCCCGCTATCCCTCTTGCCAATGAAGTTGGTTGGGTTTGATATAGTTTTGGGCATGGATTGGTTGTCGCATAACCAAGCCCAAATTGCCTGTGATAAAAAGCTAATTATTATCAAAACCCCTTCTGGTGAATCTGTCACCATTCAAGGAGATACACAATACGGGTTGCCCAGCAATGTGTCTATTCTCAAGGTATCACAGTGTTTAAAGAACGGGTGTGTCATTTACATGGCACAAGTGACTGTGAATGACCCGAAACCTAAGATTGAAGACATCCCAATCATCTCTGAGTATCCTGATGTCTTTCCTGACGAGTTACCTGGATTACCTCCTGAGAGGCAAGTAGAGTTCAGGATAGACATTCTTCCAGGAGCTGCACCTATTGCACGAGCTGCTTATCGTCTAGCGCCTACTGAGATGAAGGAACTCAGAACTCAATTAGATGATTTATTGGAAAAAGGTTTTAAACAACCTAGCTCTTCGCCTTGGGGAGCTCCAATATTATTTGTGAAGAAGAAGGACGGATCAATGCGTCTATGCATTGATTATCGGGAGCTAAACAAAGTAACAATTAAAAATCGTTATCCTTTACCTAGGATCGGCGACTTATTTGATCAACTCCAAGGAGCGAGCTTCTTCTCAAAGATTGATTTGAGATCTGGGTATCATCAACTCAAGGTTAGGACTGAAGAACCTAAGACGGTATTCAGAACGAGATATGGACACTACGAGTTTTTAGTGATGCCTTTTGGGCTCACTAATGCTCCAGCAGCATTCATGGACCTCATGAATAGAGTCTGCAAACCATACTTAGATAAGTTCGTCATCGTCTTCATAGATGGCATACTTATCTATTCTCGTAACCAAGTTGATCATGAGAAGCATCTTCGACGTATTTTAGGATTGCTTCAACAGGAGAAGTTGTATGCTAAATTCTCCAAATGTGAATTTTGGCTTCGTGAAGTCCAATTCCTTGGACATGTTGTCAGTGAGCGAGGTATCCAAGTAGATCCCGCTAAGGTGGAAGCTGTAATGAATTGGGAAGCACCCAAGACTCCAACCGAAATACGTAGCTTTCTAGGTTTAGCTGGATATTATAGAAGATTCATTGAGAACTTCTCAAGAATAGCTGCACCATTAACTTCTTTGACCCGTAAGAATGTTAAGTTTGATTGGGGTCCGAAACAGCAAGAATCCTTCGAGATTCTTAAGACGAAATTGAGCAATGCTCTGGTGTTAACCTTACCTGATGGAATTGAAGAGTTTGTCGTATACTGTGATGCTTCACACATCGGTATGGGTTGTGTGCTTATGCAACGAGGCAAGGTGATTGCCTATGCATCACGACAGTTAAAAGTGCATGAGAAGAATTACACCACCCACGATTTGGAGTTGGGTGCCGTTGTATTCGCATTAAAGTTATGGAGACATTATTTATATGGAACTAAATGTGTGATCTTTTCTGATCACAAAAGTCTCCAACATTTGTTCAATAAAAAAGAGCTCAATATGAGACAGCGTCGTTGGATGGAAACCTTAAATGACTATGATTGCGAAATTCGCTACCATCCTGGTAAAGCGAATGTGGTCGCAAATGCTCTAAGCCAAAAGGAAAGAGTTAAACCAATTAGGATCAATGCCAAGAGCATTGAGTTGGAGAATAGTCTGAATGAAAGACTATTAGCAGCACAGAAGGATGCTATTTTGGAAGTTAACCTTCCAAATGAAAAGTTAGGAATAACTGCTGAGCAGTTAACACCTGGGAAGGATGGAATTCTCAGAATGAACGGAAGGATTTGGGTTCCAATTCAAGGAGGACTTCGAGATGTAATCCTCCAGGAAGCCCACAACTCCAAGTACTCGGTTCACCCGGGAGGTGACAAGATGTATCAAGATTTGAAAGCTAATTATTGGTGGATAGGGTTGAAGAAATCTATTGCCACCCATGTAGCTAAGTGTTTGACCTGTGCTCAGATTAAAGCTGAACATCAAAAGCCATCAGGCCTGTTGCAACAGCCAGAACTTCCCACATGGAAGTGGGAAATGGTAACGATGGATTTTATAACCAAGTTACCTAAAACAAGGCACGAAAATGATACTATATGGGTTATTGTTGATAGACTGACTAAGTCAGCACATTTCCTACCCATCAAGGAGACTCATAGCTCCGACAAATTAGCCCAGTTGTATGTAGATAAGATTGTAGCTCTTCATGGCATACCGGTATCTATTATCTCTGATAGGGATACTAGACACACCTCACACTTTTGGAAAAGTTTCCAACAATCTTTGGGTACGCGTTTGAATTTTAATACTGCTTACCATCCTCAGACTGATGGACAGAGTGAGTGTACAATTCAAACTTTGGAAGACATGCTTCGTGCATGTGTTATCGATTTAGGTGGTAGTTGGGATGACCACCTGCCATTAATTGAGTTCTCCTATAACAATAGCTACCATACAAGCATTAAGGTTGCGCCTTTTGAGGCACTATAAGGTAGGAAATGCAGAACGCCTGTCTGTTGGGCAGAAGTAGGAGAAGCTCAGTTATCAGGACCTGATATAGTCCTTGAAACAACGGACAAGATTGTCCAGATTCGTGACCGCCTAAAGGCTGCCAGGGATAGGCAGAAAAGTTATGCTGATGAGAGGCGAAAACCTCTAAAGTTTGAGATAGGCGATAAAGTTCTATTGAAATTGTCACCCTGGAAAGGTGTGATGCGTTTTGGTAAAAAGGGCAAGTTGAGCCCTAGATATATTGGACCATTCGAGATTATCGAATGTGTCGGCAGTGTAGCTTATAAGCTAAACTTGCCCGAGGAGCTGAAGGGGATTCAAAATGTGTTTCACATTTGTAATCTCAAGAAATGCCTAGCCGACGGATCACTGGCTATGTCTCATAAAGACGCACAGATTGATGAAAGCTTAAGATTTGTTGAAAGACCTATATCGATTGAGGATCGACAGGTTAAAAAGCTCCGAAGGAAGCATGTACCTATAGTAAAGGTCAAATGGGACGCTCGCAGATGTCCCGAGTATACGTGGGAAGTCGAGTCCACTATGAGACAGAAATACCCTCACTTATTCCAGTAAATCTCGGGGTTGAGATTTCTTTTAAGGGGGCGAGGATGTAACACCACGTAAAAACGTGTCCAATTATGTATAAACACGTGTCCTAAACTCTAAACATATGAAAGATTGAGTTTGAAGGACCAAAGTTGTCGAACAGTGAAACTATGAAACCACAGGGACTAAAAGTGTCAACATACCAAACTTGTGCCTCTGAATGACCTTACATGATAAATATATTCTTAAATGAGTGATTGATTGGTTATAAGAAGTCGTTATTAAAAATAGTCGGAAGATTATTAAATGATAAGGGTTAAACGTGTCAACATGTCGATTCCGACCTCTGAGTGTCCTTTTAACGAAACCGAGGCTTCGAAACATTCAAATATACTCTTAAGAATAAGTGGTATGAATTTCATATGGTTTCGAGATCGTTAGGCATGTTTTCAAGACTTTGGGCCAAAAGTGTCAACTTGATGAAACTTGCTTTCATTGAGATATTTAACGAACCGGAGTCTAACGAAGTTAGTTTATACACCCTTGAGCCTCAACAAATTAACTACAAGGGCCTTGGATGCCAAAAATGGAGTTAAAAAGGGTTTAAAACGATTAGGGACTAAAACTGCCAAGAATGAAACTTGTATTACCTGATCAGCCGGTCCAAGCGGCCCGCGTAAGCCTTCCCCTTGGCTTACGCGCCCCACCTAAGAGTGCCAGTATGTAACACCCCAAAAATGGGTTTGGTAAATTAAACCCGATTAATATAAAGGAACGGGTAAAAATACCGTTAAGGGTAAAAGTGAACCCGTAAATGAATATTAGCTAGGGGTAATTAACCTAGTTGAATATTAGTATTGTTGGTATTAAACGAAGGGTTGTAGCCTTATCTAATTAAAACGAAACATGAGGGACCAAAGTGAACAACTTGAAAGTTGTTTTGTTAAAAGAAAACAACACACACACATACACACACATCGTGTGTGTGTGTTCATCAACGAGTAGGGAAGGCTCCCATGGAGCCAAAACCCTAAACTTCATCAAATTCTCCAAATTGAAAGGCTAAACGAAGCCCAAATTCACAACCGAACATGAATTAACGATCACCTTCACAAGGGGATCATAAAGTATGTCTTAAAACTTAGATTTGATAATCTTGTTTGAAGTGGGTTATGATCAATCCATGAATTTGTATGAAATTAAGCATGTAGAGGTGTTAGAAACACCAAATAGAACTTGTGTTATGAATAATTTCAAGTAATTGGGTGATTTAGAATGAAACCCATTGCATGAGTGTGAAGATGATGATCATGATGAACTTGTAGATGTTAAAGTGTGATCTTGTGATGTATAAAGTGTTATATGATAGACTAAGATAGATAAACTTGATGTGGAATTTATGATTATGAGATTTTGCTTGAATGAGATGGTTCATAAGATGAAATAGGGAAGAACATGCTTAAAGCACTTGTACATTATGCTTAGAAAGTGATATGCGCACCAAGTGTTTGATGAAATGCTTAGGAGAAAATGATAAGTGAGATTGTATACTAATAATGAATAAATGTATGTAGAATGTGATGATGATGTATTAGATAATAGATTTGCATAAGGAATGTGTTTTGAATGGATTACAAGTGGGAAATTAGTTTGATAAGATGATATGGCAAGAAACCTTCATTAAAATGTATGTATGCTAATCATGTTATGATGAATGTGATGACATGTACGGATAGGAGTCATGTCGACATGGACACAAGCATGGAAGGGCAACGGGCCAAGGATAAACACGGAAGCTATGCTTGAACTCGGACGCACGAGGTAAGTGAACTCCTAACTTACCCTTTTGTTTGGTAATGTATTTATGATATATGAAGAAGATATAAATCGATGTTATTACTAAGTTAAGTTTAGTGGAAATGGGTTGGAAGTAGTTAAGAAAGAGATTCGATTAAGTTTGGGTAAGAAAGGGAACTTACATAATGAATTATGCATAAAGATGAATTAAGGATTTGTACATGTAGGATGTAAATTGTAAGTACGTGTATGAATAGAAAGTGAATACATGCTTGAGTGGGTAATTAATTATATGCGTGAGTGAATAAGATGAGTTATATGTATTTGAGGACATGTTCATATGAAGGGAAGCTAATGATACTAACCGTTTTTCAATTGAGAATTAATGTGAAGTATAGGCATGTTAACAATGGAAGTGAAGGTTGATTCCGCAATCCGATGAGAGTGATCGAATGGATGAATGAAGGGGCTAGTATAAGAGAAAGCATGATATGTTGACGCTTTATTATGCATGTGTTAAGATTTTTGTATTATGTCACCGGTTGCTAATGATGAGATTGAATGTGGTGACTGCAGGTTGTACAGGGTTATGGATGTTTCATCAAGAAGTGTACGCGGTTGAAGATCGAGTCAAGGCATGTATTGTACGTGGGTGTGTATGTGGTCACTTAATTCGATATATGTATGTTAGTTTTTGATTAATTTATAAAAAGGGATTAATGTATTTAAGTGAAAGAAAAAATACCATGAAAGAAATTTTAGGTATGTATTTTCCGCTGCGAATCTGAGGTTAAAACGTGTTAGGGCGTTACACAGTAACAGAAAAGTTGTGCCAGGTGCGGGTTTTTCCTATTCCACCGCCTTAGTCTAGTTTGTAACGACCTAGGGAGCTGTAAGTCGGTTTATTACAATAGCTAGGACACCTGGGGTGATCCCAGGGCCTCCAATAACACCTGGAAATGATCTAGACTCATGGAATTTGCTATATAAGGGAGCCTAGTCTTGTGTTCATAAACACATTTGCAAACAATTCAATTGAGGGACTTGCTCTAGAGCTTCCATCAGTAAGAAGAGGATTATCAAGTGTAGAAAAGTTTGCTAGGACCTTTAGTAAGCCTCTAATTTCTTGTTTAGTTGTTTAATTTAGCTTAATTACTCTAAAGTCAAACTTATCGTAAATTTAGTTTGACTTTCGTTTTAATTACATATGGTTTAACCACTGATCAAATTGAAAGTGGTTATAGAACCACATTAGTGTAGGTGATTAACCCCTAAAAGGGCACCTCCTAATTATCTCGTTTGACTAGTCAATTGTCGGGTCAAAGTAGTTTGACAAAAAGTCAAACTGGACAGAAATTACAAAAATGATTCTAATTATTAAACAGAGGTTCTAAATTATATTTTAACATTCTAATGACTTGGTAATCAATATTAAAACATGTTTTATCAGTCCTAACCCGGCAATTAATAGTCTAAGGTCAGTTTATAACCGAAAGTCGCAAAAGCTTGACTTTTTCTTTGACTTTCAGTTCTGACCCATTCAAAATTAATTCTCCCTTGTTTTAAGCTTCCATTAGGACCACATTACTTAGTAGTATAACCCTCTGGAGTTATATTGCATGGTGCCTAGTGGTTTGAATTATATGCACTTGATCGTAATTATGCTTAATAATGCCATAAACGCCCTTTTTACATACAACTGAGATTTTTAACAATGTGATTGGACTAACACCTTTGCTACTGATATTTAGACATGTCCTAAAAATTTGACATCAATTTGAGGTCTAGAATTGAAGTTATGCTCAATAGCGTAATTGAGGAGCTTTTTATTATTTAAATGGCATAATTAACATAAAGCCTATCTAAACCCAAATTTTGACATTAAACTTTATATCTACTGATGTAAAATAATATTTTGGGATTTTTAAAGATTTTTAATTATTTTTAGGCTGAGCATAACATAGGATTATAGCTTGATTTCGGTAAATGTCGGTTATACCCTTTCTACGCATAAAATGAGTTTTACATAACTTTTTAGTGTCAAACCTTTTGCTACTGATTTCATATGATAAATAAAGTATTTTGAACTTTATAAACTGATCAGAAACTCAGATATCCTATTTTAACCCGAAAACCCCTTTAAACCGACTTTTAAGCGTTTTTAGCACCTAGTATGGGTCAAAACTATTTTTAACATATAAAACTTATTACTCATTGATGTTTTAAGATAATTTATATAATTAAACAGTAAACCAAAGTTTTTAAACTCAGAAGTCTATTTTGACCTTTAAAGCCTATGTAAAAAAAATTACCAAAATACCCCTACGGGACATAGTTTGGTTACATAGGATAAATTTCACATATATAAAATACCCTACTGATATAACTTACAAAAATACATATTTTTACTGATTAAATCAGATCTACAGCACATTTAAACTCTTTTATGGGCATTAAAATTACCAAAATGCCCTTATGGGACTTATTTTGGTTTAAATTACTTTTTGGGCATATGTGTTAACATCTTACTGATGTATTAACATATTTTGAGTATAATAATGATTAAGACCTGTATATAATTTATTTGGAGACCCGTTACGCGTTTACGCGTTCGGATCGGCTTATGTGACCAGTTTACATAAAATAGTCGAAACGGGTCAAACCTTATCATTAAATCCTCAATTTCCAGAATGTGTTTAGTTTACCCATATTATACAAGTATCCAAGCTTGTCGGGTCTAAACCACATTCTATTCCGGTCTCAGCTTAATCTAGCGTTTAGAACCATAAGGTTTCTTTCTAGCTAGCCGGTCTAAGTCCTTGACTTAATTAAAGACCCGTTAGCATCCTAATAGGTTAATAAACCTTCTATACAGATTAAATAGCTTCCAGTAGAAGGTGCCTTCGAAAAGCTTTAGGATTTTACTGCTAGCATCAGGTAAATACTTTTAACTTATTTTCTCTTATACGGGCTTGGGATATGGTATTATAATAATACCACTTGGTCGGGTATGAAATCATTTAATCGGATTGTGATTAATAAATTTGCATAACCCGTTTTAATATGTCTTGTTTGATAACATAAACATTGGGGGTTAATCTGACCGTGTCCTGGATATCCTCGGCTCATTTCATTTAAAATGGCCACGACCTATGCACGGGGTGTAGGCATACACCTGACAGATGCAAATGCTAAAATAATATATAAACCCACATGTTGGGGATAACTCCTTTGTGGGTTCTATAACTGGTGAGTCGGTTAATCATGACCGGCTTCCAACCGACCCCAATTGTAAGACAAACATGTAAATATGTATACAAGATTATATTTAAATAATTGTCCCAAGTTATAAAAGATTTGTGCCATGTGCACTTAAATCAATTTTCTTAAATGTTTTCAAAAGAGTCAGTTAATTGTATTTACCAGTGTAAACTGACGTATTTTCTTAAAGACTGATTTGACAGGTACCTCTCGTAATAGGCTGGAGCTATAGGGTGTCATTAGAGGATCTTGCAAATCCATGAGATACCTGAAGTCTGTTGTTTTTGTTTCTTGTTACATTTATGATCCGCCTGTGGATCTTATTACATTCCAGTCTGTATATTCATAAACTCGAACACTCAGACAGTATGGTTTGTAATAGTTTATTCACCAAGACTTCCGCTGTGCTACTATATTGTGTATATTGACTATGATGATATCAACTACGTCATGATACTCCCCGCCGGGCCCACCGGTAATATGTGGAAATATCGGGGTGTGACAACGAGAAGACAAATTTGGTCATTTTGTATGTAATTCTGTTAACTAAAAGGACAATTCAGCCATATAAAATGACCAAATTGGCCTTCTCATTAATAGAAAAATGGATGAAGTTAACCTAGTGGACTAAAATGGCAACTGTGAAACATTTTTGGACCTACAGGTTAAAAATGAAACCTTTGGACTAAACTGGCAAAATGGCCCAAACCACAGGGACTAAAATGGCATTTAACTCTTCAATTTAAATACATGATGTGAAGTTTGAATTTCATATCTAATGTCAAAAATAGCATATAATTCTATTGAAATTTGCTGCTTTCAATTGATTGCAAATTCAGAATCAACTGCTGTTAGCCTGTTATGTATTGAATCAACCAGAAGAAGGCAAATAGACTAAATTAGAAAAGAAAAACAAACAAATAAACTTAATAAATAAATAAAAAACAACAAATTTCGAGTTATGTAGTAAAAATCATTAGCACATCTCGTTCTAAATCCAGAGATCCATAGATTAGATCGTTCGAAGAAACTTGTCTTCCTTCTCTGGCAAAATCTTATTTTCACTTTATTCCTAACTACAAGCGGGGGCTAGAAAATTTTTCAGCTATTGCATCGGGGTGTTAAAATATATTAAGGGATATTTTTTTCCTGGCAAGTTATACAAATAATTACACCATAAACCATTCTTGCTCATTTACCTTTGACGGTACCATCGGTTCATTTGCCCATGTAACTTCACAATTTTTAGATATATGCAACTATGTTTAAATTTTTATTTCCATGGTAGATCAAAACCATCAAAATCATCACAACAATAGCCACCACAACCGCCAACACCACAACTGTCAAAACCAAAGTTGGAAAAAGTAAAAAAGAGGCTCAGATTCAAACATCCTCATCGCCATAATCAACAAAGCACGGCTCAGTGCCGCTACGGTTGCAACCAGAGTTGCCATGTCAAAACCCGCCGCACCCCGCGATGCGACGGGGATTCATTTCATCTATATCATAGTTAATAAAGCCCAACCCAACTGTTTGCACCATTAAAATTTTTTGAAAATGTTTGTGTTTGTACACTTGTATCCTCAGTTTGCAAATTTTTCCTTGGCTAGTTATATTACTTCGTGTTTTTCTTAACCAAAATTTAATAACTTTAACAATAGATAAGTACAAACCAACTATTAGGACAAAAACGACTTAGCTTACCACTAACCATTTTTTTTAATTACTCGGCGACGGTTTCTTTGTATTTATGCCACCAAGTTTATCAATTACAAAATCAAAACGAAGTACTGAACAATAAAAATTTAGGTGAAACTAAAATATATAATGAGTTAAATGCTTGGTTGGTCCCTGTGGTTTTCAAAAATTACAGACTTGGTCCCAGTGCTTTACTAATTACACGCGTGGTACCAAACTTGTCAAAAATGAACTCGCTTGGTCCCCTGCCCTAACATCAGTTAGATTTCTCAGTTAACACACCCCATGTACATGTCACATGACCCCTCACGGACCTACGGCCTCTTCCCCGGCCACACCCAAAGCCATCTCGGTTCGAGCTTCCAACGCCACAATGCTTGCACCCGTGCGGTTTTTCATGACTAGCCAACAACAACCCACCTCGAATGTCCTCCATTTTCTTCTTGGCTTTCAAGCGCTCCTCATACACTTTCAACCTACCAACAGCTTCATCGAATAACATAGACTCTAGACCTGGCAAACGGGTCGGGTCGGGTTGGGTCATGGGTCAAAACGGGTCAGGGTCAAAACGAGTCAGTTAAAAAATGGGGTGTTTTGGTTCGGGTCGGAACGGGTTCGGGTCAGAGCGGGTTCGGGTCAAAATGGGTCCGGGTCCGGGTCAGAACGGGTTTCGGGTCGGGTCGGATAAAAAATGCTTTTCAGCACTTTGGATCAAATTGGTCACAGATTTTAAAATGTTGTTCATTGTTCTCTCAGCAAGCTCCATGTCATCTTGAAGCTGCAGAACATAAGCTGCAGAACATACTGGCTAAGATTTTTATCACATTCTAGTTTAGAAGGAGTTTCAATTGACACATTATACGAGGCAATGGACATGACCTTTAACGACTTCCAGCAATGAAAACAACACATGACACCAATTACAAAGAAAATTGGGATCAATGCTATCATCTTACATGCTACTATAACTGTTTTCTGGATTCGTATAGACAAACTCAAAATCAGGACCTTTAGATACTGGAAGACAATAACAAACACATCCAAATAATCAAAACTTAAACAAATAATAAACAAAATCAAACAAAACACAACCTACCAGTAGACAAAATAACTCTTCAGAAGGCACCGAAACTCCTGTACGGACCACAAAACAACGTCCTCGAACTTTCCAATCCTGTACGGTATCGGTCGGAACGGTTCGGTTCAAAACGGTACTTATCGAAACGGTTCGGTTCGAAACGGTACTGGTTGAAACGGTACGCGTCGAAACGCTTCGCGTCGAAACGTGTCGCGTCGGTTCGAAACGGTACGGGTCGAAACTCGAAACGGTTCGCGTTGAAACAGTCCGCGTCGAAACGGTTTGCGTCGAAACGGATCGATTCCAAACGGTACGGGTCGAAACGGTACGAAACCCGTCCCGACCCGAAACTCGTCTCGTGCGGAAACTCGTGTCGGCCCAAAACCCGTTGTGATCTGAAACCCGTCCCGTGCAAAAACCCGTGTCGGCCCGAAACCCAACCCGAACCGACCCCGTTCCGATCCAAAACCTGCGTCGTGCCGAAACCTGTCTCGGCACGAAACTCAATTTGAACTGAACCCGTTTCGTGTCGTAACCCGTGTCGTGCAGATAGTTATGCCGGCTCCAAACCCATTCTGATCCGAAACCTTCCCCGTTTCTTTAAGACACTAACCCATATCGACCCATTTATTTAATGTTGTCGACCCGCTTTGACCCGAAAATAAAAAAGATGAAATTTCAAGTGACCCATTGTGACCGATTTAGTTAAAATATCTAACCCAAACCAACCCATACAATTTTAAAATCAACCCAAATTGACCCACTTGGAAGGCTTTGGGTCAAGATTTCCCCCTCTAATAGACTCTAAGTCGAAACATTTTTCAATAGACGCAACAATTTGGAAAAAAAAAACGGGTTGGGCATTGAATCAAGCAATCATTTCACCAAGTTGACTTCTTCGAGTTCATAGCCAAGACTTCTTACCTTTGAGGCTAGCCCGCTCAGTTTCACCACGAACTCATCAGCTGTTTCGCCTTCCTTCATTCGCGAACTCTCAAGCTCCCTTCTTAATGTTGCAAGTCGAGCCGCTCTTACCCGATCTACTCCCAAGTACCTTTTCTTTAGACCATCCCACACTTGCTTGGGATCGGTGTAGCTAGCCATTTGCAAAACCAACTCCTCTGGGATAACTTGAAAAAAGAAGGCCAACGCTTGTTTCGATTTTTTCTGATCTGGCTCTTCACCTAAATTCCTTGCTTCGACGGTCTCCCATAAACCGTGAGCATCCGTTATCGCCTTCACTTTGACCACCCATACCGTGAGCATCCATTATCCCTTCCGTGGTTAGGGGTATCGTGTATCTACCCTTTTTATGACCGCCCATACCAGATAGTTTGTTGTGGTCAAAACCGGATATTGGTACATCATCGAACTACCTTCTTACACTTGTACTAACGCCATTTTCCTTTGTTTGACAGCTTCGACTCCTTTTCCGATCAAACCCGTTCAAGAGCTCTATTCACCCGATCAAGAAAACAAGCAACCGTTTTTACCGTTTTCTTTATCCCGTTAAACGAACAAAATCCAAAACCAATTGTTTTGACGAATCTTTCACGTTCGTTTTTCACGCACCTCCGTCGGTTAGACTCTTATCACGAACAGGATGATCAAGAGTGGAAGCTGCTTTCGTGACACTTCAGCTTTTGATCAGATTCATAATCACAACCCCTTCAAAGCGAACCAAGCTCTGATACCAAACAGCTTTTGATCATATTCAAAATCACAACCCCTTCAAAACGAACCAAGCTCTGATACCAAGTTTTGGTTTAGGTCAGGCCCTCACTACACACAACTCTTGTATAATAGTTTATATATAATAACAATTACTGTAACTTCACGAATATTTGATTGTTGTATACTTTGAAAGTGAGAAACAGTTAATAAAAGTGAAAGAAAAACTGCAAAACAGAATACAATTTATTGCTTAAAGGTTGAGGCTATTTATAGCCAGTACAAAAAGAAACGGGAAACAATTCCAACCAATGAAAATACTAATACTCCTAGAGAACCGGTACACCCAATGACCCACTCCTCAACGTTCACCTCCATAAGATCCGGTCAAATGAGAATACCAATTCCCACTTAACAGACTATTAAATAAAACATAAAATGAAACCACAAATAAAATGCTTTTGTCTTCAAGTCTACCCATGCAACATCCACGTGAAACATTGAAGCCAAGCTTATTCCATGCAAATTAAACAATGACTTAGGAACTAAAACAAATTAATCCAACAATCACCTCCTTAATTGGTTTGTCCATATTACTCACAATAATGTCGGCTCCTCCTCAATCAAATTCGCGACTTCATTTTTCGGACACTCGTTGTTATAGTGACCATACTCTCCACACTTATAACATTTCACGTGACTTTTATCCTAGAACCGCTCGTTACCATCTCGACCCCTCACGGACCCACGGCCTCTTCCCCGGCCACACCCAAAGCCATCTCGGTTCGAGCTACCAACGCCACAATGCTTGCACCCATGCGGTTTTTCATGACTAGCCAACAACAACCCACCTTGAATGTCCTCCGTTTTCTCCATGGCTTTCAAGCGCTCCTCATACGCCTTGAACCTACCAACGGCTTCATCGAATAACATAGACTCTAAGTTGAAACATTGTTCAATAGACGCAACAATTTGGAAAAAAAAAACGGTTTGGGCATTAAATCAAGCAATCGTTTCACCAATTTGACTTCTTCGAGTTCATAGCCAAGAGTTCTTACCTTCGAGGCTAACCTGCTCAGTTTCTATAACATCCCTCGAAAATGCCCTAAAATACCCCGTATGTGCGAAACCAGACCCGGATAACATTAATTTTGAATTAAAAAATAAAAAAATCAGATTTTTATACCTGTCGCGCCGCGCGACAGGATTAGGATGGGCCGGTCGCTGGGCGCGGCGGCTTATTTCTTGCCGGACACCTATGCTGACACGTGTCAGCCACGTGTTGGACCTAGCCATTAACTCGACAACCCTAGGCATAGCTAGGGTGCCCTCGCAGGCCTCGTAAGGAGAGGGCGGGGGTTGTCGCGGAGCGCGACAGTCTCCCAAAATTTGTATAAATTGAGCAGAGATGCAGCATTTCAAACCATTCAACTTCTTTTTCTCTCTCACTCTCTATAATCCGAAATGTAGCCAAAATAACCCCCCCCCCCCCCCTTAAACACGAAGCTCTGCCCCGTTGTAAGTATTTTAACCCCCGATCACAAATTCGTTACCCTACCCGATTGATCTAGGAACCAGCAACGCATGTCAAGCCTCTACCTGACTAAGTCCGTTGGGGTTCTGTCTCGTGTTGTATGGCTAAAAGTGATTTGGGTTATTTTACTTACACGCGTGCATTGTATGTTTTTAATAGAAACTCGAGAGAATAATCAGGAGATATCACTAGAAAGCCCATAGGAAAACCTAAGTTTACAATGTGAGTCCATTCTCTTTTCTCATAGTTTGTGAACCAATATTTAAAATGTTTTACAAAAACCCTAAATGTTTTCGGTTATACTTACAGTGATTAAGTCTTTGTATTCTACAGTTACTGCCGGTATGTGGGGTTTGTATACGCGACTAATCAAGCGTTACTATTGGACAAAGAGTTAGCCAATAGTAATATGACCACGGTCATTGTAAGTGCCAACGTGACGAATCCTGAATGAGTAATTGGGTAGATATAAACAGTGTAATCGCTCTTAATACTAGAAATTTATAAAAGCTTATTTTTATAAACTGGAATGTACTCGCCAGTATTTCTTGCTGATAAAATATTTTTAAAACGCGTTTCAGGTAACTTAATGTGAAGCTATTAGAAGCCAGCTATGGAGTACTAGAAGCTTAAAGAAAGTGGCTATAAAGTTACCTAAATAAAAAGTTTATGTTTTCAGCAAACTAGGGTTTACCCCTATAAACATATTATAAATGAAATATGGGTCTTTATCCCATTTGTTTAATATAAAAGTTTAGTGTTTGAAACTCTGAAATTTATTTCCTAAATACGATCCTGATGTCTCATTTCCGCTACCAAATTAACAAACACCGATACCACCAACTCGTGTTCGCGGCGCCCACTCCCGGGGTGGGGTCGGGGGTTGTGACAGTTTCACCACAAACTCATCAACTGTTTCGCCTTCCTTCATTCGCGAACTCTCAAGCTCCCTTCTTAATGTTGCAAGTCGAGCCGCTCTTACCCAATCTACACCCAAGTACCGTGTCTTCAGTCCGTCCCACACTTGCTTGGAATCGGTGTAGCTAGCCATTTGCAAAACCATCTCCTTCGAGATAACTTGAAATTAGAAGGCCAACGCTTGTTTCGATTTTTTCTGATCTGGCTCTTCACCTAAATTCCTTGCTTCGACGGTCTCCCATAAACCATGAGCATCCATTATCACCTTCAATTTGACCACCCATACCGGATAGTTTGTTGCGGTCAAAACTGGATATTGGTAAGTCATCGAACTACCTTCTTTCACTGATACTAACTCCATTTTCCTTTCTTTGACAGCTTCGATTCCTTTTCCGATCAAACCCGTTCAAGAGCTCTATTCACCCGATCAAGAAAACAAGCAACCGATTTTACAATTTTCTTCAACCCGCTTAACGAACAAAATCCAAAACCAACTGTTTTGACGGATTTTTCACATTCGTTTTTCATGCACCTCTATCGGTTAGACTCTTATCACAAACAGGAGAATCAAGAGTGGAAGCTGCTTTCGTCACACTTCAGCTTTTGATCAGATTCAAAATCACAACCCCTTCAAAACGAAGCAAGCTCTGATACCAAGTGTTGGTTTAGATCAGGCCCTCACTACACACAACTCTCGTATAATAGTTTATATACAATAGCACTTACTGTAACTTCACGAATATACGATTGTTGTATACTTTGAAAGTGAGAAACAGTTAATAAAAGTGAAAGAAAAGCTGCAAAATAGAATACACTTTATTGAATAAAGGTTGAGGCTATTTATAGCCAGTATAAAAAGAAACGTGGAACAATTCCAACCAATGAAAATACTAATACTCCTAGAGAACCGTTACACCCAATGACCCACTCCTCAACGGTCACCTCCATAAGATCCGGTCAAATGAGAATACCAATTCTGACTTAACAGACTATCAAATATAACATAAAATAAAACCACAAATAAAATGCTTTTGTCTTCAAGTCTACCCATGCAACATCCACGTGAAACATTGAAGCCAAGCTTATTCCATGCAAATTAAACAAAGACTTAGGAACTAAAACCAATTAATCCAACAATCACCTCCTTAATTGGTTTGTCCATACTACTCACAATAATGTCGGCTCCTCCTCAATCAAATTCGCTTCTTCATTTTTTGAACACTCGTTGTTATAGTGACCATACTCTCCACACTTATAACATTTCACGTGACTTTTATCCCGGAACCGCATGTTACCATCTCGATCCCTCACGGACCCACGGACTCTTCCCTGGCCACGTCCAAAGCCATCTCGGTCTGAGCTTCCAATGCCACAATGCTTGCACCCGTGTGGTTTTTCATGACTAGCCAACAACAACCCACCTTGAATGTCCTCAGTTTTCTCTGTGGCTTTCAAGCGCTCCGCATATGCTTTCAACCTATCAACGGCTTCGTCGAATAATATAGACTATAAGTCAAAACATTGTTCAATAGACGCAACAATTTGGAAAAAAAAACGGTTTGGGCATTGAACCAAGCAATAGTTTCACCAAGTCGACTTCTTCAAGTTCATAGCCACGACTTCTTACCTTCGAGGCTAACTCGCTCAGTTTCACCACGAACTCATCAACCGTTTCGCTTTCCTTCATTCGCGAACTCTCGAGCTCCATTCTTAATGTTGCTAGTCGAGCCGCTCTTACCCGATCTACACCCAAGTACCGTGTCTTCAGTCCATCCCACACTTGCCTGGGATCGGTGGTGCTAGCCATTTGCAAAACCATCTCCTCCGGGATAACTTGAAATAAGAAGGCCAACGCTTGTTTCAATTTTTTCTGATCTGGCGCTTCACCTAAATTCCTTGCTTCGACGGTCTCGGATAAACCGTGAGCATCCATTATCGCCTTCACTTGAACCTCCCTTACCGGATAGTTTGTTGCGGTCAAAACCGGATATTGGTACGTCATCGTACCACCTTCTTTCACTGGTACTAACGCCATTTTCCTTTCTTTGACAGCTTCGACTCCTTTTCCAATCAAACCCCGTTCAAGAGCTCTATTCACCCGATCAAGAAAACAAGCAACCGCTTTAACCGTTTTCTTTAACCCGCTAAACGAACAAAATCCAAAACCAACTGTTTTGACGGATCTTTCACGTTCGTTTTTCACGCACCTCCATCGGTTAGACTCTTATCACGAACAGGAAGATCAGGAGTGGAAGTTGCTTTCGTGACACTTCAGCTTTTGATCAGATTCAAAATCACAACCCCTTCAAAACGAACCAAGCTCTGATACCAAGTGTTGGTTTGGATCAGGCCCTCACTACACACAACTCTCGTATAATAGTTTATATATAATAACACTTGCTGTAACTTCACGAATATATGATTGTTGTATACTTTGAAAGTGAGAAACAGTTAATAAAAATGAAAGAAAGGCTGCAAAATAGAATACACTTTATTGAATAAAAGCTAAGGCTATTTATAGCCCGTACAAAAAGAAACGTGGAACAATTCCAACCAATGAAAATACTAATACTCCTAGAGAACCGGTATACCCAATGACCCACTCCTCAACGTTCACCTCCATAAGATCCGGTCAAATGAGAATACCAATTCCGACTTAACAGACTATTAAATATAACATAAAATAAAACCATAAATAAAATGTGTTTGTCTTCAAGTCTACCCTTGCAACATCCACCTGAAACATTGAAACCACGCTTATTCCATGCAAATTAAACAAAGACTTAGGAACTAAAACCAATTAATCCAACACTTACATGTTATTATTTTTTTATTTTTTGATGCCTGATATATATCAATCACATGCCAGCATGATACATTTTGTCGGATAAACGAGGAGCAAGAAGAACCTCCAGTGGCTTAGCTTTGAAGGCAGTCAGCGCCGCGCCTTCACTCATATCAATCGGTTCATTTGATGGTTTGTTCATCACAAACTGTTGAATCACATTGGCTAATGCTAAAGGCATAACATGTAAGGAAAAGATAATACCAGGGCATATTCTTCTACCACTGCCGAACGGAAGTAGTTTAGAATTCTTTCCTTTAGGGTCAACATCCTTTTGACTCGTCAAAAATCTTTCTGGCTTAAACTCATTTGGATGTGTCCATATATTTGGATCACGTTGTATTTTCGAAAGATTTACCAACAAACGTGTGCCTTTCGGGATGTTGTAGCCACCCACAACGCAATCTTCCATGGACTCGTGAGGTACGTCGAGAGGTCCAGCTGGGTATAAACGCAACGTTTCTTTGTTAATAGCATCGAGGTAAACCAAGTTCTTTATGTCTGACTCCTCTACTAATCTGTCTCGTCCAACATGTTCATCAATTTCATCTTCGGCAGTTTTTAATGCGTTTGGGTTATTGAGTAGGAAAGATAAAGCCCAAGTTAATGTTATAGATGTTGTGTCCGAGCCAGCAGTTATTAATGCCTGCAGATTGAAATAACCATAAATGTTGTTGGATTTGATTATAAGTTATAACCAACATCATCATACTAGTTTGTCAGGCTTAGGAACCATGAATATATAATATGGTCAAATCATCATCATCATCATCATCATACTCAGTAAATCCCACCAATAGCAAATCAAAGGTAGGATTTAAGGAGGGTAAGATGTAAACAGCCTTACCTCTATCCCGTAGAAATAGAGAGTCTGCTTCCAGTGAGACCCCTGGCTTGATAGTAATTTTGCATCAAGCCTTGGACATAAGGCACATAACACTCAGCAATCGGGACAAAGACCGATTAGTGTATGTACCCTTTTGTCTTTCAGCTATCAACGCCACCACATGATGCATGATTAACCGTCCTCAGGTTTTAACGTTATTTTCACGAAATTAGTAAAATAACGTTAAAATGAGTGCACTTTCACTTTTGCCCCCCGATGGCGTACACATATATACATTATATATATATATGTCACCATCAAAGCCGCCACCATTGAAACCCTAAAACCGCCACCACTAAAACCCTAAACCGACATCACCGTCGTCACCTCTCCGACTAGATCTGGTGGTGGTCTCGATTTTTTATGTTTCTATTTCTATCATGTTAGGTGAGTTTGGTGGTAGTCTTGACTGTTTATAGTGATATCGACAGTGGTGGTTGACGGTGTGGAAGGTGGTGATAATGGTGGAGGTGTTGTTTGCATGTGGTTGGCGGTCAACGGAAGGTGGTGATATTGGTGGAGGTGCGGTGGGGATGTTGGTGGTGCAGTGGTGTTAACGGTGGTGGTAGGAGTCTAAATAAGAGAAAGAAGGGAGGGATGGACAGGCGTGTGTGTGTGAAATATTTGTGTTCAGGTGTGTATAATAATATATGTAATTTATTTTATATATAATATTAAAATATTTATGCATTAAACACTTGTTTCTTATACTTATGTGCATATAAGAGTTGTACTTTGTGTATAAATGACTAAATTACCCTCCTAGTTGACAGACTTGGTGGATGAAGTTAAAAATTTGAACTCAAAGGGTTACAAAATAAGCGTTTATGGACTTAGGGCGTTAAACATTTTGATTTTGGACTTAAGTGGTTAAAACCACTATGACACAGGGACTCAAAAGTAATTTTCCCAGTCTAATATATTACAAATCATCCGAAAATACATCTAAATTAGGGTTCATAGATACTAAAATTAAGTAGTTTTTTTATATAAATATTAAGTAAGTGATCAGTTGCGATCTAAGAAAAATTTTAAAATTTCATTATTTATTACTAGAACACTCAATTACTAATTAGTTATATTTATATAAATAGTTAGAAAACCTAATATTTATATAAATATAACTATTTATGTATTGACTAAAATTTAAACGAACATAAACGAACGTTGATGAACATAAATGAACGAACACAAATAAATAAACGAACGCAAGGTGTGTTCAAGTTCATTTATTTTCTTAAACGAATAAATTTTTTTGTTCATGTTCATTCGTTTATTAAATAAACGAACTTCCCGACGAACAAGTTCATGAACGTTCGATTCGTATATATGTCTTACATTATAATATAATTGAATACAAGTTGGACAATGCGGACTAATATGTGATTTTCAATTTAAATAGATGTGAAGTTTGAATTTCATATCTAACTAGATTGTTTCCTCACGCGTTGCGGCGGTACGTTATCGCAGACATTTGATTAGTGTCGTTTAGGTTCGTTATAGTACTAGTACGATACATGCACTCGGTATATAAATCAATACATGTTTTACGTCTACCGAAAACGAAAAAATGAACACTGGTACCGGCAACGATGTTGTCCGCACGATATCAATCACTTCAGATCGTCACGATATTGGCAATGATATCCGTTTATAATCGCAAACAGAGTTGTATAAATAAAAATATCAGAACCGAGAACCATAAAAATGAATATAGGTACATATACCAATCTTGTTCGGTAGGACACGTCAGTTTATTGAAAGCAAAAGCAATAAAAATAAGTACCGGTACCGATACCGATGTTGTTTGGTCGGTTTAGATTTGGTTAACTACAGTAGCGACATAAAACTCATTACCAAACAGAAATCATACAAATGAGTACATGTACAGGTACCGATGTTGTTCAGTACGATGTGGTAACGATACGATGTCAATTTATCAAAAGCAAAAACAATATAAATAAATATTTGTTTATCGGAAGCAAACATAATATAAATAAATATTAGTACCAATACATATAGGGGCACAATATCCGTTTCAATAAAATTTATACTGCAAAAAACAATAAGTTTTGCTTCGATTTTGTACGATAGTGGCACATTATCCGTTTTCAATAGATTTATACTGCAATGTTAAAAAATAAACATAGAACTCAAGTTGTTAGAAAAATAATAAAATTACATGATAAATAAAATATTATTAAGAAAATTAAAACAATTACTTAAAAATTAAAAAATCACTATTCATGGCAAGTTTATTTTGATATGTATACTAGGTTATATGCCTGCGCGTTGCGGCGGAACTTTATCGCGGGCATTTGATCAATGTCGGTTTGGTTCGTTACACTACCGGTACGATCCATGCACTCGGTATAGAAATCAATACGTGTTTTACATCGACCGAAACGATAAAAACGAACACCGGTACTAACACCGATGTTGTTCGAATGGTATCGATCGGTTCAGATCGTCAGGTACTCGTACTGATATTCGTTTATGGTCGCATATAGAGTTGCATAAATGAAAATTATCAAAACGGGAAACAATAAAAATGAATACAGATACTGGTATCGATGTTGTTCATTAGGGTACGATAGTGACATGGTGTTAGTTTTTCGAAAACAAAAATAACATATATAAATACGGTATTAATACATATATTGTTTGGTCGATTACCGATTGGTATGGCACGATAGCCGTCTTCAATGAAATTTATATCACAATGTTGAAAAAAAAAACAGTTTCAATTTGGTTTGGTACGATATGACACAATATACGTTATTAATAAAAATTTATATCGCGAAATTGAAGAAAAAAATAAACATAGAATGCAATTTACTAAAATAATCAAATTACAAAATATAATTAAAAAGTTTAAAATTCTATTAAAAATATATTTACTATTCATGACCGCTTTGAATTTGAATTAATGTTCGGATGATATTGGTTCGGTTCATCATGGTATCGGTATAGATATCGGTTTTATTATCGCAGATGAAGTTTTATAATAATTATCAAAACCGATACAATAAAAAAATATGAGGTCGATGTTAATGTATATAGACAACTAAATATTTATAAACCATATTACATTAATTATTTTTAAAAAAACTGTATTTATGGAATTATGATGAATTTATCTTTTTATGTGGTTAAATATATATATATAAAAAGTTGACCATCTGGTGTTAGCACAATCTATTGTGCTATGATGTTTTATTGTTAAATTAGAATTAGAAATATCATAATGAAGACTTCAAATTACAATCTATATTGTGTTGTAATTATTTATTATTAAATTGAAATTAGAAATACTCATGTAGACTTCATATTAATATGTATAATATATTATGTTATAATTGTTTATTATTAAATTGAAATTAAAAATACTGTTCATGGAGACTTCATATTAATATGTATAACTAGTTATAAAAACTGTCGCCGCGTTGCGGCAAACTTATTTTGTTATTTAGCATGTGTTTATATGTGTTTAAAATCAATACAAGCGCATTGCACACGGAACCGCTGACAAGAATAAAAAGAAAATGTAGAAAAAAAACACTACAAAATAACCGAAAGAAAATCAACTAAAAAGTTGTATGGTAATGATGTTGTTCGGTAGAAACCCGTAGTCGGAGATAAGCAAATAGTAATAGGTACCGGTACCGAATTTCCTGAACCAAAAGATCCTAAGTACCAGTTCGGTACTAACGTTTGGCGTTCCTGGTACCGGTTCGCTACCAGTTTTTACATTCATATACCGATACCGTAACCGGGGTATCAGTTGGCACCGAGCTCATCCCTACCCCTGAAACTAAAAAAAAGGTGTACGATACCGTTGTTGTTCGTACGGTACTCGTGATCAGGGATGAGGAAATGGTACTGGGTAGCAATACCAAATTTCTAGAACTAAAAGACTATCAAACTCAATCCGGTACCGACTTTTAGCGTTGAACCGGTATTTTATTTTCGATACAAATACCGGTTGACACCAAACTTATCAAACATAAAAAGTAAAGAGAATAACAATTATTATAATATTTTATTATAATATAATATATAAAAAAATACTGTTCATTTCGTTAGATATTGGTTCGGTTCATCATGGTATCGGTATAGATATCGGTTTTATTATCGCAGATGAAGTTTTATAATAATTATCAAAACCGATACAATAAAAAAATATGAGGTCGATGTTAATGTATATAGACAACTAAATATTTATAAACCATATTACATTAATTATTTTTAAAAAAACTGTATTTATGGAATTATGATGAATTTATCTTTTTATGTGGTTAAATATATATATATAAAAAGTTGACCATCTGGTGTTAGCACAATCTATTGTGCTATGATGTTTTATTGTTAAATTAGAATTAGAAATATCATAATGAAGACTTCAAATTACAATCTATATTGTGTTGTAATTATTTATTATTAAATTGAAATTAGAAATACTCATGTAGACTTCATATTAATATGTATAATATATTATGTTATAATTGTTTATTATTAAATTGAAATTAAAAATACTGTTCATGGAGACTTCATATTAATATGTATAACTAGTTATAAAAACTGTCGCCGCGTTGCGGCAAACTTATTTTGTTATTTAGCATGTGTTTATATGTGTTTAAAATCAATACAAGCGCATTGCACACGGAACCGCTGACAAGAATAAAAAGAAAATGTAGAAAAAAAACACTACAAAATAACCGAAAGAAAATCAACTAAAAAGTTGTATGGTAATGATGTTGTTCGGTAGAAACCCGTAGTCGGAGATAAGCAAATAGTAATAGGTACCGGTACCGAATTTCCTGAACCAAAAGATCCTAAGTACCAGTTCGGTACTAACGTTTGGCGTTCCTGGTACCGGTTCGCTACCAGTTTTTACATTCATATACCGATACCGTAACCGGGGTATCAGTTGGCACCGAGCTCATCCCTACCCCTGAAACTAAAAAAAAGGTGTACGATACCGTTGTTGTTCGTACGGTACTCGTGATCAGGGATGAGGAAATGGTACTGGGTAGCAATACCAAATTTCTAGAACTAAAAGACTATCAAACTCAATCCGGTACCGACTTTTAGCGTTGAACCGGTATTTTATTTTCGATACAAATACCGGTTGACACCAAACTTATCAAACATAAAAAGTAAAGAGAATAACAATTATTATAATATTTTATTATAATATAATATATAAAAAAATACTGTTCATTTCGTTCTGATTTTAATATATAGATAATTAGTGGTCTATATTTGTTCGGTCTCGTTTCACATTAAAGTTTCATTTCAATAAATCCTTCCTCATACCATATAAATATATAATACCACTTTACTACAAGGTAATGGTGTGAAAAATATACTAAACTCTGGCCGTTTTTTTGGTGATTCTAAAACATTAATCCAATCCCGATTCTAAACACTTATCATAATTTTGAAGAAAATAACATTTTTATAATACGAACTAGTGAGATTCTCCCGTGCTTCGCGACGGGTGCTGCTATCATACCAAACCATACCGAAACCGACTGAACAACATCTATATCGGTATCTGCGTTTATTTTTATTGCTTTTGATTTTGATAAACTGACACCGTATCACTACCGTACTAAACAACACTCATACCAGTATTTGTATTCATTTTTATGGTTTCCAAAATTAAGAAAAAAATCGTTTATACAACTTTGTTTGCAACATAAATGAATATCGGTACAAGTATCGTGATAATCTAAATCGATTGATTCATCGGTGTTGGTGCCAATGTTCGCCTTTATTATTTTCGGCTGAAATAAATCATGTGTTATGGTTTCCAAAATTAAGAAAAAAATCGTTTATACAACTTTGTTTGCAACATAAATGAATATCGGTACAAGTATCGTGATAATCTAAATCGATTGATTCATTGGTGTTGGTGCCGATGTTCGCCTTTATTATTTTCGGCTGAAATAAATCATATGTTGATTTCTATATCGAGTGCATGTATCGTTTCGGTACTATAGCGAACCGAATCGATACAATGCTCGCGATAACTTACCGTCACAATGCGTAGCCAAATAATTTGGAATGTAAAAAAATAAATAAAAATAGATACAGATTTAGAGTTTTTTAAAAATATAAGAAACGCATGTTATTACTAAAATATCAAATTGAATAATAAATAACAAAAGTTAAAAAGCAAATTCTTATATATTGTCAACTACCATTTATCATTTAAAACAAATTATATAAGAAACGCAGGTTATTACTAAAATATCAACTGCCATTTTGGTCCCTGTGGTTTGGCCAGTTTTGCCACTTTAGTCCAAATCTCAAACTTATTACATCTGGGTCTCTGTGGTTTGCATTTTGTGGCCATTTTGGTCCAAATTTCAATTTTGGTTAGATTCCCCACTAATGACCATGATATTTTGTCTTTACCCTCAGGGGTATTTTAGTCATTTTGAAATTATTATAACTCAATTATATATATATATATATATATATATATATATATAATACCCTAAAACCATTAATATATTATTATAACTCAGTTATATATACAAAATCAAATAACCCTTCATCTTCAACGGTTCATCATCATCTCTCTCTCTCTGAACTACCACCACCACACCATCACCACCGCCACAACCGGATCTGCAGCCCGCCTCCACCACCACCACCCTGCCACCACATGCACCACCACCACCGCCACCTCCTCCCCCTTCTCACCACCGCCACCATCACCAACCTCTCTCTCTCTCTCTTTCTCTCTCTCTCTACACCACCGCCGCCACATAAACCCTCCATCATTCTCGTTCGAAATCAGTCCCATGAAATAAAAAAAAATAAATTGCAAAATACTATTCATCAAGTTTGTTTTAATATGTATAATCTATACTATATAATAAAAGAAACCAATGGAGGGACACTTGTCATTATTCTAGACCATCCTTAATTGTAGATAATTATTATTTAATTTAAATTATTAAATATTAATTAAATTAATATAAATCTTATCAACTCTAAATTATTGGCATAAATTTATCTTCAAATCGTAAAGTCTTGTCTAAACTAAAAAGCATTTTTCATTTAGCATAGATAAACATGCATATTATTTATTGTTAATGTTATTATTGTTAACTAAGAGAAATTATATTAAACAACTTATTAATCAAACCAAAAATTCAAAATAGTATTTACCTAATTTAAAAAATAATAAAAAAATCCATTTTGATTTAAAAAGATTTTTTTTAACAATAGATAAATTCATGTAATACACATGGTTTTTAAAGATATAACATTTTTTATTATTTGCTATATAAAATTAAATTTATTTAACCCGTACAATACACGATTTTTTTTTAAATATAACATTTTTATTATTTAGTATATAAAATTACATTTCTTTCAACCGTGAATACACAGGGTTTTTTTTAAAATATAATTTTTATTGTTTGGTATATAAAATTACATTTAATCAAACCGTACAATAAATAAGGTTCTTAAAGATATAACTTTTTTATTATTTAATATAAAAAATTAAATTTACTCAACACGTGTAATAAATATGGTTTTTAAAAATATATTGTTCTTTTATTTAGTATATAAAATTACATTTATTCAACCTTTGTAATACACGGGGTTCTAACCTAGTATAATATATAATATAATTTTACTTCTACACCACTGTCCTTTTTAGTTTTACGTGTAATTATAGCCATACTTTTTTTTTTGAACGACTTAATTATAGCCATACTGGTCCCTCATAGAGGAGTCGGTGACTCCCGTCGGGGACCAAGTTGCCGAGCGGGGGGGGGGGGGGGGGTGATGCCATCCATTCGGGGACCATGTTCGGGGACCAATTTCAGTGGGAAGACACCGAAGAAGAAGGAGAGAGAAGGTGGGGCCAGCCTCATTTTCAACCAATGAAAAGTTTTCTTTTTTTTTTTTTTTTTTTTTTTAATTAAAAAACAAGTCACCTAATAGGGGAGTGCCGCCATCAAATTGGGGTGTTAGGGGAGTTAAGAGGGGAGTTGACGTGGCACACGAGGATTGGTTATACGTAAGAGAGGGAACTCCCCTCTTAGGGGAGTGCCCCCCTCACAACTTACATGGGTCAACGGTCAATGTCATGTGTCTCTAAAATATCTACATGGGTCAATATCTAGAGTAGGTGAAAGGATAACTGAGTTCAATGGATGTAAACCAGTAAGACTGCTCGGTATGGTGACGGAGGGAAGCCGGTGACGGAGGGGGACGGAGGGGGGGCGGCGTGGGAGGACGGCGTCGCCGAGGGGGAGGCCCACATGTTTGGTCCGTCGCAAACGGCACAACTCGGACGGGGAGGACGGGAAGGAGGGGGACGGAGGGGGGGCGGCGTGGGAGGACGGTGGTGACGTGGCGGCGCCGGGGGTGGAGACGGAACCATACCGAGCAGCCTAAGGGTGAGAGGGGCACTCCCCTCTTAGGGGAGTCCCCTCTCTTACACATACCCAATCAGGTTATGACACGTCAACTCCCCTCTTAATTCCTCTCATACCCTCAAATTGATGGCGGCACTCCCCACTTGGGGGACTTGCTTTTTTCTTTTTCTTTTTTTTTTATTTTTTTTATTTGTTGTAATTATGCATGTTTATAAATTAAACAAATATTAATAAAAATTAAATGAAATTTAATAAAAGACATTTCATTAAATTAAAAGGAGGATCCATTGATAACAAATTTTGAAAATAGCCGAAATTGGGTTGTGGTTGGGTGTTGGTAAAAAAACGGGGGTTGTGAAGTGTATCCGAAAGGGGGGTTGTGGTTGTGCACTTGCACCGCTCGAACCACCACGAGACGGTTGCGAGCCGTGTCCCTTAGATTTTTTCTTGGCTTCGCGGGGTTGGTTCTCCATTGCTCGGTTTGGCTTTGTGTTGTATTTGATAGATTTTTAGAGTGAGTTTGAGAATGGGTGTGGTAAAAAATTAGATTAAGTTAGTTATTTATATTGGTTAAAATTGATTTTTTTTTTAAATTCAACCGTTGCCCAACGTATACATCTCGATCCTTGCAATTCTTGTGCGGTGAACCCTCCCCGATCCCCCTCCCCGAAAACCCTCACCGCGGTGATGGCGGCGGTGTTCCCGCTCGGGGACTTGGGTCACCGCCCCACTCCCCGCATAGTGCCCCGTATACCCTAAACCACCATAATGTTGTCTTGATTTATTGAGTTCTATCAAGACAAAATACTTCTAGATTACTATGAACTAGGATTACGAACCGCCGCAATGAGGCGGGGATTCTTTATTTATAACTAAGTCGATCTACGACCCACACGTTATGTTAAACCTGCCAAACGGGGTAAAAATAGACAATGTAAAAACGTTCACCCACACACGCACGTTGAGTCGTGTTAACTCGCAAAATTTAGAACGAAACGTAAAAACGTTAAGCCAAAGACACAGCTGTGATGTGTTAAGTCACAAAATTTAGAACCAAGCATAGAGCAAAAAATTTGCGAAAAATGAAAACTATAAATGACCAAAGTTGAAAGTAAAAAAGTTATGAGGATAGATTGTAAAAGGTAAAAAGTTTTGGGTTAAAAGTAAAAAAACAAATAGTTTTGGGTTAAAAGTAATTTATGAAATACTTTTGGGTGAAAAGTAAAAAAAACATTTTTTTTTAAAACCCCCCCAAAGCCAACGTTACGACAACAATATGCATAACAATTTTTTCTTTGAAAACCCCCAAAGTACACCCCGCGTTGCGGCGGGGCGTAAAACGGTGTCAAATAGTACTAATGTCACACAACCGTCATCGACAACCAACACTGACTTGACCTATAATATGCGTATTGCGACGAACCTGTCAAACATGGAAAAATAGAGGTAAAAACGTAGAACCACACATGCACGTTGCGTCGTATTAACTCGAAAAATTTAGAACTATACGTAAAACGAAAATTTGCGAAAGATGAAAAGTATAAGTGACAAAAGTTGTGAAGTTAAATTGCAAATAATGAAAAGTTTTGGGTTAAAGTTAAAAAAACAAATTATGTAGGGTTAAAATTGGAAAAAGGTACAAACCTTTGGGTTAAAACTAAAAAATCAAGGTTTTTTTTTTGAAAAACTCATAAAGCACAACTTACAACTAATAATGCACAAAAAGTTTGCAAACTTATATAGGTTTTAATAAGTCTTAAGTTCTTAAATATCACACAAATTAGTCACGAGTATTATTCAGCCACATTAAAAGTCACTGGGTCCAATTTCTTTATCACATAGCCCAACTTTTAAAGCATGAAATACTATCTCTTGTGAAACTATTAAAAACTAGGTTTATCACCCTAGCCGCGTTGCGGCGAACTTCTTTTGTTATTTAGTCTGTGTTTACATGTGTTTTAAAATCACTACGAGCGCGTTGCACATGGAACCACTAACAAGAATAAAAAGAAAATGTTAAAAACTGTAAAAAATAATAGAAAGAAAATCAACCCAAAAAAAGTTGTATGTTAATGATGTTCGTATGAAACCCGTGGTCAGAGATGAGCAAATAATATTGGGTACCGTTACCGAATTTCCCGAACAGAAGGATCCTAAGTACCAACTCGGTACCGACTTTTGGCGTTTCTAGTCCGGTTCGCTACCGATTTTTACCTTCATATACCGGTACCGTAACCGGTATTTTCGGTATCGGTTGCCACGGAGCTCTGATCAGGGATGAGCAAATGGTACCGTGTTGCAGTACCGAATTTCCCGAACTAAAAGATTTTCAAATTCAATCCGGTACCGCCTTTTGGCGTTTTTTGTATCAGGCAGGTACCGATTTTTATCTTTATGTACCGATAATGAACCGGACCGTATCGGTATTTTCGGTACCAGTATTGATTGACACCAAGCTTATCAATCTTAAAAATTATAGAAAATAATAGGAATTATTAATATGTTAATATATTATTATAATATATTATAATTACTCTTCATTTCATTTCATTTCATTTGTTTTTTAATTAAAACTCAAAATACCTAATATACCTATCACTGTTCATTCAGTTTGTTTTTTTTATCATATATAAATGTCAAAAATATGTGATTTTCAATTTAAATAGATGTGAAGTTTGAATTTCATATCTAATGTAAAAAATATGTGATTTTCAATTCTCATATGATACAGTGAATTTAAGGTATATTAGAATATAAAAATCAAACTAAATGAACAGTGAATTTAGAGTATATTAGAATATGGGGTATGGGGCAAAAATCAAACTAAATGAACAATGAATTTAGGGTATATTAGAATATGGGGTATGGGGCGGGGGTTGTGGTGTGGGTTGGGTACAAACGTCCAAGTCACCATCCCGGGTGAGCTTGGGTTTCGGCGTGGCCCCTTGGGCGGGGGTTTCAGCCCGGGGGCGGGGGTTGTGGCGTGGGTTGGGTACAAACGCCCAAGTCACCACCCCGGGTGGGCTTGGGTTTCGGCGTAGCCTCTTGGGCAGGGGGGTTTCAGCCCGGGCGTTGGACGGGGCTATCAAGATGACATGGCGGGATCTCATTGGCCAAGACAAGTAGCCGTTTGGGCTAGCCGTTGGCCAACGACTATGTGTTTAAAAAAAATTTATTCACTATAAATACTCACACTTATATTCATTTTTTTACCACAACTACTCCACCTCTATCTTATTTTTAAAAGGAAAAATTACAAGTTTTGTCCTTTATCTTTATACCACATTTCAGGCGGTGTCCTTTTTAATGAATGTTGACAGGCGGTGTCCTTTACTAGGAATTTTGTTCCAAGTTTAGTCCTTTACACCCAACACAGTTAAAAAAACCCTGTTAATTGTTGGGTGTAAAGGACTAAACTTGCAACAAAATACTTAGGTAATGGATTAAACTTGCAACAAAATAACAAGTAAAGGACACCGTCTGTCAACAATTAACAGGGTTTTTTTAACTGGGTTAGGTGTAAAGGAGTAAACTTGCAATACAAATTACATAGTAAAGGACATCGCCTGTCAACATTCGTTAAAAAAGGACACCGCCTGAAAAGTGGTATAAAGATAAAGGACAAAACTTGTAATTTTTCCTTTTTAAAAAAAAATTCTCATCCAACCACAATACGAAAAATTAATCCTCATAATCGTGGTTTTGACCCGAACAATCCGTGGGCATTCCAAGAAACACCTAGCCCAGCATCCAATCGTCCAATTGCTCCCTTTTTAATACACTCCACGATGTCGGATATGGCTGGTTACGCATCGTTTATCTCGAATCGTTTGAAGAATGATGTCGGTCGAAAACACCAATGCCTTTCGCGCAACGCGCGTCATTGAAAAACACTAGCTATGTAAACAAATAACTAATAACGCTAATTGTCACACTTAAAAAAAATAAAGTATACAAGTTTTTATATAGTTCTAGGAGTTGTATACTTATAACAAGTTTTTTGTTTGTACCGTTTTTGTGTAATTCTTTTTGTATATATTAATAATATGAATAATTAAAAGATGGTTTCGTGCTTTGTTTGAGTGTAAATTATAAAACTACATTTTTAAATAAAAGATATAAAAGTCTCTAAATTTACCGATTTTAAGAGACCCAATTAGTACACAAAATCATCTTTAAATAACTTTTGGCAACTCAAATGTACCAAAAAGAGGTATAAGGGTATTTTATGAAAAAAAGGTGTAAAAGAAATGGACAATGTGTATTAGCAGCCAACCCGAATCGACCCGTTTGATTCGAAACCGTATTGACATGAAAGAGAGTGAGTTATAAACGTCGAAAAATGTACCTTGAGGAGATAATCTTTGGTTTCTTCATAGTTAGCTCTTAACGAAGGGCCATAAGTCTTCTGAAACAAGTAGCTTGTCGTTCAAGGCAGGCAGCAATGCCGGGGTCTCCTTTAGCAAACACCATTTCAACTAAATCGATGGTGACCCGAATGAAAGGCCATGTTTTGTACATTTCTTGAAGCATCTGAAGATTCTTGCTGTCTTTTTGAATGCAGCACCGAACCCGAGCCAAACAGGGAGATGGAACCTGGTTTGGGTCCATGCAAAGATCCATGGAATGGCTCGAAGTGATTCTATGCCGCCACTCGGTTTTCGTTTCGACGATATTCATACGCCCATACTCCATTTCTGGTGTGGCCTGTAGAATTACAAAAAAATATGTGTCGGAGTTAACTTATTTTTATATATGTTTCGAACCCGCTGCAGAGTGCGGGTGCTAAGCCACTAGTTTAAATAGATGTGAAGTTTGAATTTCATATCTAATGTCAAAAATATGTAATTTTCAATTTAAATAGATGTGAAGTTTGAATTTCATCTCTAACTAGTTTTTTTACCAACGTCGCGCGTTGCGACGACAACATAGCGTTTGTAACTTCGTGTCACACACTACAATGATGTCATTAACGTATGAATTTGTTACACACATGATATATGTGTAGACTCGTTAATCGTACTTTAGCCATTACTTCAACTTATAATAATGGATTTTTTACATTAACATTATATCAACAATTGTGTAGTTGCAAATAAATAAATATTTATTTGGTTTCACTTTTAAATCTTTCTCTAAATTGTCTCTCTTTGAATATTCCAAGTGACATCACCACGTTTCTAAACCTCAAACCTTATTTCACTTTGATTTTCCTTCATTTGCATCCCCATGATAGCAAAACTGTCAATACTAAACAACTTTATATAGAAACTTCGTAGTTAAAAAAATTATACTTCCCACAACTTTAATTTTGTGTCAGTAGAGGAGTAAACTGTAAAAGAGATAAACAAAAAAATCCACATGGCTAGTTCGATCTAGCGGTTGGGAGTAACCGTTGCCAAACCAAAAAAAAATCCACATGGCTAGCCATGCCAAGCTAAGTCACGCCACACCCTTAGTTTTTGAGTATTACCTCCTGGATCCCGCCCTCGCCACGTGTCGAGCAATGCCCCCAACCCAAGCCCCTCGACACCCCATAGTCTTAATTCAATGCTAAAGTCATCTCTAATTGTGAGACTTCGTTCAAATCCACAAACCTGAATAACCGTATCATAAAATATCCGAAGTTAATCATACAACCAGTTCTCGATTATGTTTTTTTCTTGGTTTCAGGTCTGGGGTTGGTTCGGGTTTAACCGGGGTCGGGTTAACTCATTTGCTCAGCATGGTCCTCACCACAACCACAAAAGCCATCATCACCAAACACTTGCGGATCAATTCCCAATCTGTTCTCTCTCTCTTTCTATACTACTTTACCAACTTCATATCTCTTTCTATACTACTTTACAAACTTCAAAACTAAACACGTAAGCAAATAGATATATAAACATTTTCAAAAAAATCTTTAAAAGATTAGGCTCAGATCAGTAAATGTATCAGAACAAAGAGGAATTAAACCGCCATGGCTGCATCCTTGTTGGCAGAAACCAAAAAATCCGTTCAATTTCCAACGGAAAATGCCACGCCAAGATGCGGCAAATCTCAACTTTGAATGATTTACTCAGACAATAAAAAAATAATCATCACCGCCTTCATCTTGCCACGAAGAACAACCACCAGCATCAATAAAAAATAGAAATAACTAAACCAATAGACTCAGATCTAATAGATCGTCATCGTCTTGACGGCTCAGTGTCGCCAATAGGCAGGCCACGATCATCGTCGGCGGTGAAACGACAACACTACCAGTGGCGCTAACAACAAAACCACAAACTAACCCAACATTAAACCACATAATGCAAAGAAAACTAAAAACCAAAACACCGATTTGAAGCCGGAACCTCCTGCAATGGTGGTGCAATACCCATTACCCCATTTCTCTCTCTAACATCACACATTCCCCTTTCTATCATTGATAACAACATATATGCGCCATACGTATCGGGCAGCGATGTACAGTTGCCATGCAATTTAGAGAGAAAAAGAGAGGTGAGAGGCCAAACGTTTTAGAGATAGAGGGGTTTGCAATTTGGTAAAACAGAGTGAGAATATAGGGTTTTACACCACAACGAGGAGATGGTAACCGTGGTGGTGGCGCGACGGCGATGGTGACCGTGGTGGTGATGCGACGGCAGTGACCCTCCGGTCACCGCACCTCTCTCTTCTCTCTCCCTTTTTCCCTCTTCCAGACCACAACGTGGTGATGGTGACCGTGGTGGTGGCGCGACGACGATGGTGACCGTGATGGTGGTGCGACGGCGGTGACCCTCCGGTCACCGCACCTCTCTCTTCTCTCTCCCTTTTTCCCTCTTCCAGTTCATACAAAGTGAAACCATAAAGAGGAGTAAGTTGTTACCTCAATTCTTAATTTAATCATTGGCACAAACCCTAAATTGGCAAAAAAAAAACTGATGTGAAGAGTTTGAAGGAGGAAAGATCTATACCTCTGTCGGTTCTTAAATCACTTGTACCAGAGAAAAGAGAAGAAAGTCTGAACCAAGTCGACCAAAGCTAGTCTGAGGTGGGTGGTCAGTGACACTCCATTCGCTGTTAAACGTGACAACGATACACAGAGAGGCCACCATCGCCACTATGCATCGTCGTTTGAACCAGAGACCTTCATCACTGACCGACGCCCGGAACGTCAAAACAGCGGCGGCGGGCGGGCGACGGATCGATACACAGGGCGGCCACCATCGCCACCATCCATCGTCGTCAGAACCAGAGACCTTCATCACTGACCGACGGCTGGAACGTCGGGACAGCGGCGGCGGCGGGCGGCGGATCGGTGTTCATCGGCATTCCATGACAGAGACGATCGCCACTGGCCGACAGCCGTGACGACAGGACACAGGCGGCGGCGGGGGGTTGGATTTCGTCGGCGTTCCTGTTCTTTCTGTTTTGCCAAATGAAGGAGATAAAAGGGGTGTGCTGGTATTTTATTGCCCTAATCTCATTCAATGTTCATTGTGTTTCTTTTTTATCATATAGTAATGTCAAAAATATGTAATTTTCAATTTAGAGTTAAATGCCATTTTAGTCCCTGTGGTTTGGGTCATTTTGCCAGTTTAGTCCAAATGTTTCAATTTTAACCTGTGGGTCCAAAAAGGTTTCACAGTTGCCATTTTAGTCCACTTGGTTAACTTCATCCATTTTTTCTGTTAACGAGAAAACAAATTTGGTCATTTTGTATGTAATTCTGTTAACTAAAAGGACAATTCAGCCATATAAAATGACCGAATTGGCCTTCTCGTTAACAGAAAAAATGGATGAAGTTAACCCAGTGGACTAAAATGGCAACTGTGAAACCTTTTTGGACCCACAGGTTAAAAATGAAACCTTTGGACTAAACTGGCAAAATGGCCCAAACCACAGGGACTACAATGGCATTTAACTCTTCAATTTAAATACATGTGAAGTTTAAATTTCATATCTAACTAGAAAAGAAACCCGCCGCGATGCGGCGGGGGCTCTACTATTTGTAATCGAAGGTACACGGAAACCCTAAGACTCATTTAAACAAAAGGGCCAAGGTGGCAACATACCGAAGCAAATAATAAAAAACATAGTAACAATAAAATTGATGCTACCTGTGTTTTAGACCTCATATCCAACATCAAATGGAAGTCGAGAGTTGATTTGTTGTTTCTTCCACAAAAAGAATACCAGCATAGCAACCGCTTCAGAACCTAGGCGAAACAACGAAGATCGCCCACAAAACTTAATCAAAATCAACTATCGATACCAAAGAAAAACAATAAATCCTTAATCAATTCGGTACAACAATAAAAATAAAAAACGTACGGTTTAACATTATCAATATAACAGTATGCACTGACAATTCCATTGACAAATAAGTGATTTGACCAAGGAGTTTTTGTTACCACTGCTAAATTGTTTTTCATGTGCTCTCTAAAGCAATTTATCAAATAGGTTTTGTGCACCATCAATAAAAACTTTTTCAACATTAACAAATTACCTCAAATCAAAAACCTAATTCAAAAACTCTTAGAATAAAATTAACTCTTAAATTAAGTTTATATCATAACACAACTAATTACATCAAGAAACAAACAACAAATTAAATATAAACAACTACCTCCAGAACTCTTCAACGGTGGAGAAAGTGTAAAGAAGGCGCATAGAACTACCCCAAGAATGCTCTAGCGGATGCTGCAGCTACACTACCGCCGTAGAAGGCCTCAAAGTGACATAACAGGTTGCAAATTATATTCAGATCTCCATCCTTTCAGTGCTTGAACCACTTTCATCCCAAGCC
Organism: Helianthus tuberosus; assembly: GCA_030545235.1. Lineage (NCBI taxonomy): Eukaryota > Viridiplantae > Streptophyta > Magnoliopsida > Asterales > Asteraceae > Helianthus > Helianthus tuberosus. The sequence continues at coordinate 149,656,926 of CM060384.1, read as the reverse complement.
CACATTTTAAGTCATATGCAAGATACTCAAAATGAAAATAAAGTTAATAACATCTAATTATTTAATCAACAATAATCTTAAACTTATTTGAAATCGTTAGATCAATTTGACTTAAAAACCCTCTTTCAATTAAAAAAAAACCCATTAAATCCCCAAAATCCATAAACCAATGATCCTAACTGAAAAAACAAAACCCAATTTAAATCACAATACCAAAATCAAACAGCAAATACATCAACACAAACTCAGGTGAAATCTGCCCATCAGACTCCAAAACCTGCATCAACACCCTCATATATGATATATTACATCAAACATCCATTAAAACACTATCAAAACACCTATGAATTCACACACACATAAAGTTACCTGAACGACGGCGTCGGAGGCGAACCGGAGGGGCTTAATTGAAATAGAGTCTGTAGGCTAAGCGCCGCCGTGAACGACATCGACAAACCTCATCGCTGTTACACGGCTTGCCCTTCGACTCCAAAAACTCTGATTTGGCGTTGATTGGCGACAATGGTGTAACAGTTTTTTCAAGCGGTAGATGGTATATGAGAGGTAGTGGGACACGTGGGTGGACAGGTGTGATGAACCCTGGTTCTCTTGGTCGGAACCCTATATTGAGTCACCGAAGATGTTTCTTGGTCCGAATCAACTGACTTTGTCGGAACCCTAAACGCCGCCGCCGTGTCTCTTTCCTGCCTCTCTCTCTCTACCGTAATTTGTTTCTCTCTCTGTTGCTTATACAAAACCCTATAGCAAATACTACGTTTTGAAAGGAAAGGTGGCTGAAAGGGGCTGTTAGACAAAGAGACAAAACAATGTACAACCTGCTAAGCTAACCTTACAACTAAGAGAAGCATGATACACAAACAAAGCCAATAGTACAAGAGCAATATGCCTAAACATGTTGCAAGTTATATATATACTAGGGTTTATCACCCGCCGCGATGCGGCGGGGGCCTAGAAATTAAGACGCAACACATATGAATAAAGCTTAGGTACAAAACGTTTATAAAGTGTTATTTGGCGGTACGACATATGTGTGTATAAACGAACTCCTTAATTGATGACATTTCGAATAGACCGTCTGTATGAAATATAACAAATGAAAACATAGGGAAAAATACAGGCCATGAGAAATAGGTGAAGAACGTCACCATGATGTGTCACTTTGTTAGCAGCCTTCTAAATATACAGCATCTAAACCTTTTAAAACACATGAATAAAAAACAATACAATTGAGTAGAAACAAAGGAACCCTAAATAATAAAAAAAAATAATTACTTTAAGCACACCTTTAGACACTGGGTATTTGAGAAGAACATATTACATGTACCTAAAAGGGGACCAACCTTGACAACAAAAATGCATCTAATTAACACCTGTTAGAGGAAATAACACATTTAAAAAAGAGACCAAAGTAAAAAAAGAAGATAAATGTCAATGATCAATGAGACACTATTGGATTAAAAGCACTTAAATAAAACACAAAAACATATATGTATAAAGTGCTACTGTTGTTACGGGTTAACGTTGGACGTAAAGCTGAAACATAGAAAGTTGGTGTTGCTGCAAACCTGAAACACAGAAGGCAAAAAAAAAAACAGATTATTGGCGAATTAGCATACGTATGAAGAGATTTGCGTTTTTCGTTTCCTAGGGTGAGTCGTAGAAAAAGAGTCATTGTTCTTTTTGTTAGTCATATTTTTCTTCAAGTATGCCAATGTAATCTCTTTTAAGAAAGAGAGTGAACATGTGATTCCAATGACTTAAACTATAGATATCATAAGTACCAGTAAGGAGCTGGTGATTGTCTTTACGATCCGCAGGACGAAAAGCCTTTCATAATCACATAAATCAAAGTAAAAGTGGGGAATAACATCAGTTTCAGGTGTGGAAGTGATGATTGAAGGCTGGCCTTTTCGCATAGAGGTGTTGTCATTGACAATTTTCATGTACAAACCGGTCGGAGCTTACATAATTGCTATTTTAATGTGTGCATTTACCTGGTTAGGCAAGACGTCTCCAGCATATTTGTTAACTTGATTGTTTAAAATTCAAAAATTAAAGACTCCATTTAATCCTTCCACTACAAAACTGTCACGGCCCACGACCCGGTTTGACCCGTTTCAAGAGCCGCGGCAGAAAATACTGCGGTATTTATTTAATTGAGTTTAACAGCGGAAACAGGATCGCTTAAAGCTAAAATTTTTCCCCGATTATTTTATTTCACAATTCGGGATAAAACCCCGATAATTTACAATATTATGTTTTTACTATAAAAGCGTGATATTACAAAATTTATTTCTTTATTTTATATTGAGCCACTCTCTTAAGCTTGAAATGCTCCACATCACTTTTCCTGATTTACAACAGATCACCTGAAACATGTTTGAAAAAGGTTTTGTCAGCGGGAAATACTGAGTGAATCATTCTATTTACTAAAATGACACATTTGTTATAATTTACAGTATTAAGAGCGATTACAATGTTTCTGATATCAATCCAACTACCCACAGTATTTGTCACTCGAATCTTTACGGTGACTGTGGTCATATCACCATTGGCTGCCCCAATGAATGACGAATATCACTAAATTTAGGTTCGCCCACCTAAAGTGATAAAACTGTAATACTGTGCACAATACCCCACATACCGGCTGTAATTTGGTGATTACAAAGACTTAATCCCCGTAATTATAACTTTGAAATAAAACACTTTTGTAAATAGATTTGATAAAAAGAGAGAATGACTCACTTTGCAGATTTATATGGGCAGAGCCTAGCCTATTGATTAGCCTTTTATCCTAATTTCAATAACAAGCACACAATTTGGAATTAGTAATCAATCCAGCATTTACGATAATTCACGAGATCAAATTCTCACAATAAATGTCAAAATGCAATACTTTGTCCATCGAATTAACGATGATCCATTGAATTAACAATGAATGACAAGGTATAATACTTTACCCATCGAATTAACGATGATCCGTTGAATTAACAACGAACGATAAAGTATAATACTTTACCTATCGAATTAACGACAATCCGTCAAATTAATGACGAACGATAAAGTATAACCCTAATGTGGGCGGCACTTAAACATTCATTGGATATTTGAATCAATCGGACAATGAATCGTAGCAGCGATTGTGCTAATACCCTGATTGCAGCTTCAATTAAAGACCTGTGTGTGTTAATTGAAGTGTACAGCAACTAATTCGATGTATAATCGAGAATTCTCTCGACGTAAAGTGTCCAGATTTCGAATGCCAATGCCTGCTATTTATAGCTGAAATTTTGGAACCCCTGCGCATCGTAGGCCATACATACCCTGCGCATCGTATGCTTATCATACGCACCGTATGCCATATTCCTCTACGCATCGTATGCGTTTTAAACAGCCTGCGCATCGTAGGCCAAACTTGGATACGGTGCGTAAGGGTTCAAAAGTCAGTTATAGAGTAGCCACGTGTGGGACTAGACCTGATGACTTGACAAACTCGAATTCTCATATGTTGACAGCAATTTAAGTGGATAATCATCCACTAGGGTGTACCCCCCCTGAGTTTTAGGGGCCCTAATCCTGATTCTGAAAATTATGAAACTATTAGGGTTTGCACAGAATCACTTGGGTGTCTCAATTAGGGTTTCCTATTGGTCAAATTAATTTAATAATTATGACTTTTGATGAGAGTCGTTACATTCTCCCCAACTTAATAAAAATCTCGTCCTCGAGATTTACTGGAATAATTGAGAATACTTTTTCTTTCTTTTGGATTCCAGTTCCCAAGTATATTAGGATCCTGTCTTTGAATCCTACTTTACTTAATACTATTTGTTTACCTTTATATTTTAGAAAGGTACTACAAAAGATTCGTCGGATAGACATTTCTTGAAATTAGATATATAAAATATATCATGTATTCCAACTAACCTTCCTGGTAGTTGTAAACAACTGGTCCAATATGTTGAATTACTGGAAATAATCCTACATATCTTCGGACTTAGTTTTCCTTTCTTACCAAATCTAACCACTCCTTTCCAAGGAGATACTTTTAATAGTATTTTGTCTCCAACTCAAACTCCAACGACTTTTATCTATTATTTGCATAATTCTTATGACTATCTCTTGCCGTTTTTAGCTTTTCCTTTGTGATACCAAATATTACAGTTGTAGTCACTTAGGATTTTCATTCATCTCCTTTACCTCCAATTCTTTTTGCCTATAAATATATATCTTAACTTCTTATAATCTGTATAGATAGTATCCTTACTACCATACAGATAATATCTTCAAATCTTTAAGGCAAAAATTATGGTTCTTATTCTAACTCATGAGTTGATATAGTTTTCTTCGGACTTTTTCAATTGGCTTGAGGCCTACGCAATTACCTTTTTGCATTGCTTTAAGGAATATCCAAATCCTAGCTTTGAAGTATTACCTTATACTTCAAAATCTTCAATTTCTTCTAGTAAGGCTAGAATTTTGGTTAACTTAGTTAATGGTATAGCTATTTTGAAAATTCCTTAATAAACTGTATATAATATTAAACCTACAAAATTCCTAATTTCCATTGCGGATTGCAGAATCTTCCATTTGATAATTACTGCTATCTTAGAATTTATGTGAATACCTTCATGATTCACCATATGACCTAAAATTGCACTTTTAGCAGCCAAAATTCATTCTTCGAAAATTTGGCGTAAAGCTTTTCTTTTTCTTAACAAAGTTAAGAGTACATGCCAGTGCTGTCAATGTAATAAATAAGTATATTATCTATGAAGATAATTACAAATTTATCCAAATAGACCTTATTTATCATATTCACGAATGCTGCAGTTGCATTCTTTAATCCGAAGGGCATGACTGTAAACTAGTAATGACCATTGCTAGTTCTGAAAACAGTCTTAGATACATCTTCCTCTGATACTTTTAATTAATAATACCCGGAACATAAGTTGATCTTAGAAAAATATCTATCTTCCTGGAATTGATTGAATAGATCATTAATTCTAAGTAATGAGTATTGATTCTTAATTATAACCTTATTCAATTTCCTATAATCGATACACATTCTTATTGAAACATACTTTTCTTAATAACCAATATTGTGCTAACCGATAAGGTTCCTTGGCTTATCGGTAAAATTCCTGGAATTGATAAATCCTAAATTTTATCTTCATATCTGGTGATAATCCAGGTAAATCTTCTGGAAATATATATCTGGGTATTCTGAATTTACAGAAATTTCCTTAAATTCTGTATCTTTAGTATTAATGATTACTGAAATCATATATACTATTCCTTGCTTTCGTTCATAATTAGTAATTTCCATTACTGATATGAACCTTATAGACTTACATGGTTTATCTCCTGTAATCATAATTACTTCTCCGATGGTTGATTGAATTTCTAAGAAATTCTGATCACAGATAATGATCATAACATCGAATTCAACTAATTTTATAGGTAATAGGGTTGTAGAAAACCTATAACTTATTTCTATGTTCTGCATAACCTTATTTATTCTTACTGAATTCTCATCTGCCGTTTCTAATATAGAAATCTATCTAATGTTGGTAAATGGTAAGTTAAGAATTTGGCAGAGTAAAGTATTTATAAAACTTTGGTTGGCACCAGAGTCAAATAATACTTTTAGGTAAATGTTGTAAACTAAGAACATACCGGCTATCACATCTGGAATCATCTCGTCCTCATGAGTAGTTAGCTGAAAGGCTCTCTCTCATTCCTTTTTGCTCCTTCTGCTGGTTTGGCTTGATTGTCGAATGGTTTATTCAGTTTCGGACAATCTGGCCTAAGATGTCCAGTTTCTCTACAGTTGTAGCAAACTGAAAATTTCTTCCTCCTGCAGTCTCCTTCTTGATGCCCTGGAATCTTACAAAAATTGCAATATCCTTTGCATCTTCCAAAATGCTTCTTTTTGCAAAATTTGTAAAATAGACTAATAGAAGTTTGCCCATTCCCTCTTTTCTTGAAATGGTTATGGTTACCCGGACTGAATTCTTGGGTAATCTTTTGGGCTACTTCCTTCCTTCTATTTTCTTCTTTTGTCCGTACTAGCTCGTCATTTATAGTATTGGCTAATTCCACCGCATCATCAATTGTGCGAGGTTTTGTAGCTTTGACAATATTACGGATCTCGGAAATCAATCCCCAAATATAACGAGAAATAAGTACCGGTTCTGGCGAAGCCAGGATTGGTACCATTCGAGCATATTCGAAGAATGTCGTAGTATATCCTCGACAATCTGTATCTACCATCCGATGATTTAGAAACTTATTTGCCATTCGATCTTTTTCGTACTCAGGACAGAATTTTCTTTCTACAAGATTCTTAAATTCTTCCCAGTTCATAGCATACGCCATCCTTCTTCCTTTTACTTGTAACATCATATTCCACCATTCTAGCGCTACTTCTTTGAAAAGATTTGAAACATACATAACCTGATCATCTTGAGCACATTTACTTATGGCAATTACTGCCTCGGTTTTCTCTAACCAACGCAGTACTGCAGTCGCTCCTTCATTGCCTGCAAACTTAGTGGGTTTACAAGCAAGAAATTCTTTGTATGTGCAACCAGGCGTTGCAACTTTCCTTTTCTTAGGGAGCGGAGCTTGCCATGGTTTATCATGATTAACATGATTACCACCTCCATTTACGCTATTACTGAAATTATCTTCAGAAATGCGTTTACTAGGAACAACTTGTTGCGGTTCGATTGGATTTTTAACAGCAGCAATGATTGCTGAAATAGCATTGGCTATCCCTTGAGCAACTATTCCTGGAATAGCGTTGGCTATCCCTTGAGCAACGATATTTTCTATATCTTGCCTAGTCACATATTGATTCCCCGATTGTTGCTCAGATTGATTACCCTCATTAACTGGTTCATTATTAGCGTTTTCCATCTGATATCTATTTTATAGATATATAATTAGTATAAAGGAAATAATTTGATGTCACAATTTAGTTGCACATAATCACATAAACGAATATACAAACAAAATTGTAACTTTTCTAATATTTCCTTTTATCATGCTTCTTATATACACCCGTTTTATTGTTTATTTTACACATACTGATTTTACTGTTACTATTATACAACCACAGTTTCATAATCCCCTATCCTTTGTCAGATTATGTTCTAATAACGGCGTTTCTTCTCGTCGTATTTCCAGGAGATTTGTCCCAAAGTCTCTTGGATTCTATTCCCAGCATCTATTTTGTCAAAATGATGGAGTTCAGTCCTATTCTTGTTACTTATTGGTAAATTTGGTAAAGGTTCTGGATGGTACTTAGGAAAAAGCCTATAGGGATGGTTTTGTAACAGTATTTCATTATCCAACCATTCGTCTATATTCCAGTGATTAGAAGAGTTTGGAATAGATGGTTCTAAATTCATAAAATTATTTTCATTAACAGGCTCAATAGTATCATCGGTTGCCATTATAAAATCTAATTCTTCTTGAGATGGTAATTCATCCATTTGCCTAGAACTTTCCCCAATTTCCATTTTCTTAGGTTTAGGTTTCTCGAAAGGTAAAGCATTAAATTCTATAGGTTCTTCTATGTCTGGAATATACTTATTAAAATCTCTGGAAACTTTGATTCTTACTGGATAGAGATTTAAATTTTGAAGGGCTTCCGACAAATCACTCATGCTATTTAACAAAATATACATAATTATTAAATCATACTAAAATTTTATAAAACCACTTTTTAAATAGTATTTCATATTACCAAAACAACTAAAAATTAAAACATACTAGGTTTTTATTTGTAATTTATTTATAAATTTTTCTAGACTGTAGATAATAAAAATACCAAACTTTAAATCAGAATATTTAGAGATTTATATTTATTATTACAGTGATTAATATATCAAAATCTATATACTAAATAAGTATGATGACTTAATTTATATATATTATTTAGTCATTATCATAGTAAATATTGGTTAGTGCTGCCTTGTTTAAGCATAGGTGATCAGTCCATGCCTAACTAAGGCTAGGTTATCCAATATCTGCTTTTGATAATAACCTTAGTATTTAAAAATAATCTTAATACCACTATTTAATATATTATTATTAATAATAAAATTATCAATAATAATTAACTAAACAATAATTTTAAATAAGAGTATACTTCAAACATAAAAATATAATTTCTTTACTGCAATATAGTAATACTATATTTGTAGATTAGGTAATTCCATATATAATCAAGTAAATTTATATATAATTTTTTTTTTCGATTAACGATGATAGAGCAATAAATATTACTATATATATATATATAAAAATATGCCCATATTAAAATTAACAAATAGCCAGTTAATAAAACACATAATCACATAATAGTAATCAGGAAAAAATTAAGTATTTCTAAATACTTAATTAGCTTAACCCAGTGGCTCTGATACCACCTTTTTCTGTCACGGCCCACGACCCGGTTTGACCCGTTTCAAGAGCCGCGGCAGAAAATACTGCGGTATTTATTTAATTGAGTTTAACAGCGGAAACAGGATCGCTTAAAGCTAAAATTTTTCCCCGATTATTTTATTTCACAATTCGGGATAAAACCCCGATAATTTACAATATTATGTTTTTACTATAAAAGCGTGATATTACAAAATTTATTTCTTTATTTTATATTGAGCCACTCTCTTAAGCTTGAAATGCTCCACATCACTTTTCCTGATTTACAACAGATCACCTGAAACATGTTTGAAAAAGGTTTTGTCAGCGGGAAATACTGAGTGAATCATTCTATTTACTAAAATGACACATTTGTTATAATTTACAGTATTAAGAGCGATTACAATGTTTCTGATATCAATCCAACTACCCACAGTATTTGTCACTCGAATCTTTACGGTGACTGTGGTCATATCACCATTGGCTGCCCCAATGAATGACGAATATCACTAAATTTAGGTTCGCCCACCTAAAGTGATAAAACTGTAATACTGTGCACAATACCCCACATACCGGCTGTAATTTGGTGATTACAAAGACTTAATCCCCGTAATTATAACTTTGAAATAAAACACTTTTGTAAATAGATTTGATAAAAAGAGAGAATGACTCACTTTGCAGATTTATATGGGCAGAGCCTAGCCTATTGATTAGCCTTTTATCCTAATTTCAATAACAAGCACACAATTTGGAATTAGTAATCAATCCAGCATTTACGATAATTCACGAGATCAAATTCTCACAATAAATGTCAAAATGCAATACTTTGTCCATCGAATTAACGATGATCCATTGAATTAACAATGAATGACAAGGTATAATACTTTACCCATCGAATTAACGATGATCCGTTGAATTAACAACGAACGATAAAGTATAATACTTTACCTATCGAATTAACGACAATCCGTCAAATTAATGACGAACGATAAAGTATAACCCTAATGTGGGCGGCACTTAAACATTCATTGGATATTTGAATCAATCGGACAATGAATCGTAGCAGCGATTGTGCTAATACCCTGATTGCAGCTTCAATTAAAGACCTGTGTGTGTTAATTGAAGTGTACAGCAACTAATTCGATGTATAATCGAGAATTCTCTCGACGTAAAGTGTCCAGATTTCGAATGCCAATGCCTGCTATTTATAGCTGAAATTTTGGAACCCCTGCGCATCGTAGGCCATACATACCCTGCGCATCGTATGCTTATCATACGCACCGTATGCCATATTCCTCTACGCATCGTATGCGTTTTAAACAGCCTGCGCATCGTAGGCCAAACTTGGATACGGTGCGTAAGGGTTCAAAAGTCAGTTATAGAGTAGCCACGTGTGGGACTAGACCTGATGACTTGACAAACTCGAATTCTCATATGTTAACAGCAATTTAAGTGGATAATCATCCACTAGGGTGTACCCCCCCTGAGTTTTAGGGGCCCTAATCCTGATTCTGAAAATTATGAAACTATTAGGGTTTGCACAGAATCACTTGGGTGTCTCAATTAGGGTTTCCTATTGGTCAAATTAATTTAATAATTATGACTTTTGATGAGAGTCGTTACAAAAACAACCAACAATAATCTTATTTCTTAACCGACAACAATCATAAACACCATAAACTTTCTATACTACCTCTGCTAACAGAAGGGAGTCCAAGAAACCAAAAGGAATCCCATATTTGCCACACAACTCAACCTTATGCAATGGAGGCTAAACAGGATGACGAAAGTAAACGCCAAAGAAACAAAATGAACTGTGTTATTATCAATGATAGCATAATAATCATCAGTCATAAATACAATACCTATAAACCACCTATGTATTTTTTTAAGCAACACCTACGTCACTAAAACAGTTGATGAAAAACAATACCTATAAACCGCAACAGATAAACCAAACCGCTACTAAACATCAAGTGGAATTAAAAATAGAAGCCACAACGGATGCCATACACTGGGTTTTAAAAAGCGTGCCTGAGGCGCGAGGCGCACTAAGGCGCAACCTCTGGGGATTTTTCGCTCAGCGCCTTGTGTAATTACAAGAAGCACCCAAAAAGCGCAAATTTTAGGGTTTTTTGGGGGGATTTTTGGTTAAAGATAAAATGGAAGCCACAATGTATCTGAGGCGTTTTACTGCAGAAAAATGTTGTACCTTGGGTTTTTTGACTTGTACACGTAAGTAAAATGGTATAAAAGCCTTACTTATAGCTATATTTTGGTTAAAGAAAGCTAAAAAACCTATGGGATATATAAAAAAAATTATATAAACATCTTGCGCCTCGGGTACGAAAAGCCCACCGCTTTTGCGCTTTGCGCCTCAATTTTAGACCTTGACGCTTTTGTGCGCCTCTCTTTTTTTAAAACCAAGGCCATACCTCAAATACAGCTACAACAAACAAACGCAAACCTTCAAAGTCCCTACCAGCGGGAATAAACTAATTAGCACGACACTAAAAGAAGGGCAGGCAAAAAAGGATACATAAGCATTTGTTCGAGATTAATAGTTGATTACAAAATCCCAACATAAACAATTAAAAGTTTATTACAAAATCCCAACACAAACAATCTGAACAATAATAGAGGTCGCAACACCTCTGACCTTAGCCTTTTATCTGAAATTCTTATATGATAAAAAGTTTAAAACTGAACAAAAAGTTTATGCCTTACATGTTTATTTGCTTCGGTAACACACAAATTTGCCTCATCCCATTTCACACCTTTTTCACTGCATCAAGGATCTGATCATACTATCCAACACATAAAAAAACATAACTTTATGCCTAAAGAGTCTCCATAACTATCATCAAAATCACTAAAAGCAGATTCAATCAATCAAGCAAAATACGACTTACACAAATCTTACATATTCCAAACTTTCTGAGATTATGTGAAAGCAAAGCAGAATAGAGGCAATGATCCTTCAGTTTACACACCAGCTAGTGATAAAAAAACCCTAAAATTAAACAAATATCAATAATACGATTAGCAATAGATCAGTGCGAGCTGCGGAGAATACAGAGGCTTCATCACTTAATGCCTTTGAGAAAAAAAAATACAATTTTAACAACACATATATTGCGGTTCACCAAACAATTAGAAGGATTCTAATACGAAGTTTAACAAACAGTCATTTCATTCCACCACAAAGATCTAAAAAACAAAGACTAAATCAACAAAAGGGTAAGCAGAATACAACTTCATGTAACCGATTCTAACTTTATCCGTCGGCGTCCCATCTTGTCTGTCACCGATCTGGTCATACTATGCTTCTGAAAGTTACAACTTGAACAACACGACAGGGGGCCATAGCCTCAAAATATTCTCACCGGAGTTCACCGGAATTTAACCGGAGTATTCATCGTTCCAACAAAACTCAACCAATCAGACATCATTGTATGTCGATCTAACTGAAAAAGAATATGCAGCGGGAAAGAAACTAACCGGATGTTCGTCGGAACCCTGGCCGTTGCCCAGTTTTCCGTCACAGCAACCGTCTGAACCCTAGGTCTCTTGTTCAGAACCAGTAATTCGCCGGAGGGTTAGGAGACGACCATGTAGGGTTGCGTAACCCGGGCATCTGTCTCTCTCGCTCTCACTCTCTCTCTCTCTCGTTCTTTTGATCTCTATTGTAGCCTTTCTCTGTCGGAGGCCATGGCCAGCTACCTTCACTGTCTCTCTCTCTCTGACCTCACATCGTTCTCTCACCTCTCTCATCATCTCCTCTTAGAATAAAGAGAAATAAAAGGCTGATACGAAGGCACAACAAATTATTCATAGCGTACAATATATAAAGCACACTAAACCAACAATGCTTGAAGTACAACCAGCAATTGCATAAGTATGTTGTAAATTAGACTTATATATAATGTCAAAAATAGCATATAATACTATTGAAATTTGCTGCTTTCAATTGATTGCAAATTCAGAATCAACTGCTGTTAGCCTGTTATGTATTGAATCAACTAGAAGAAGGCAAATAGACTAAATTAAAAAAGAAAAACAAACAAATAAACTTAATAAATAAAAAAAAACAACAAATTTAGAGTTATGTAGTAAAAATCATTAGCACATCTCGTTCTAAATCCAGAGATCCACCGATTAGATTGTTCGAAGAAACTTGTCTTCCTTCTCTGGCAAAATCTTATTTGCACTTTCAGCTATTGCATCGGGGTGTTAAAATATATTAAGGGATATTTTTTTCCTGGCAAGTTATACAAATAATTACACCATAAACCATTCTTGCTCATTTACCTTTGACGATACCATCAGTTCATTTGCCCATGTAACTTCACAATTTTTAGATATATGCAACTATGTTTAAATTTTTATTTCCATGGTAGATCAAAACCATCAAAATCATCACAACAATAGCCACCACAACCGCCAACACCACAACTGTCAAAACCAAAGTTGGAAAAAGTAAAAAAGAGGCTCAGATTCAAACATCCTCATTGCCATAATCAACAAAGCACGGCTCAGTGCCGCTACGGTTGCAACCGGAGTTGCCATGTCAAAACCCGCCGCATCCCGCGATGCAACGGGGATTCATTTCATCTATATCATAGTTAATAAAGCCCAACCCAACTGTTTGCACCATTAAAATTTTTTTGAAAATGTTTGTGTTTGTACACTTGTATCCTCTGTTTGCAAATTTTTCCTTGGCTAGTTATATTACTTCGTGTTTTTCTTAACCAAAATTTAATAACTTTAACAATAGATAAGTACAAACCAACTATTAGGACAAAAACGACTTAGCTTACCACTAACCATTTTTTTTAATTACTCGGCGACGGTTTCTTTGTATTTATGCCACCAAGTTTATCAATTACAAAATCAAAACGAAGTACTGAACAATAAAAATTTAGGTGAAACTAAAATATATAATGAGTTAAATGCTTGGTTGGTCCCTGTGGTTTTAAAAAATTACAGACTTGGTCCCAGTGCTTTACTAATTACACGCGTGGTACCAAAACTTGTCAAAAATGAACTCGCTTGGTCCCCTGCCCTAACATCAGTTAGATTTCTCAGTTAACACACCCCATGTACATGTCACATGACCCCTCACGGACCTACGGCCTCTTCCCCGGCCACGCCCAAAGCCATCTCGGTTCGAGCTTCCAACGCCACAATGCTTGCACCCGTGCGGTTTTTCATGACTAGCCAACAACAACCCACCTTGAATGTCCTCCATTTTCTTCGTGGCTTTCAAGCGCTCCTCATACACTTTCAACCTACCAACAGTTTCATCGAATAACATAGACTCTAAGTCGAAACATTTTTCAATAAACGCAACAATTTGGAAAAAAACGGTTTGGGCATTGAATCAAGCAATCATTTCACCAAGTTGACTTCTTCGAGTTCATAGCCAAGACTTCTTACCTTCGAGGCTAACCCGCTCAGTTTCACCACGAACTCATCAACTGTTTCGCCTTCCTTCATTCGCGAACTCTCAAGCTCCCTTCTTAATGTTGCAAGTCGAGCCGCTCTTACCCGATCTACTCCCAAGTACCTTTTCTTTAGACCATCCCACACTTGCTTGGGATCGGTGTAGCGAGCCATTTGCAAAACCAACTCCTCTGGGATAACTTGAAAAAAGAAGGCCAACGCTTGTTTCAATTTTTTCTGATCTGGCTCTTCACCTAAATTCCTTGCTTCGACGGTCTCCCATAAACCGTGAGCATCCGTTATCACCTTCACTTTGACCACCCATACCGTGAGCATCCATTATCCCTTCCGTGGTTAGGGGTATCGTGCATCTACCCTTTTTTTGACCGCCCATACCAGATAGTTTGTTGTGGTCAAAACCGGATATTGGTACATCATCGAACTACCTTCATACATTGGTACTAACGCCATTTTCCTTTGTTTGACAGCTTCGACTCCTTTTCCGATCAAACCCGTTCAAGAGCTCTATTCACCCGATCAAGAAAACAAGCAACCGTTTTTACCGTTTTCTTTATCCCGCTAAACGAACAAAATCTAAAACCATCTGTTTTGACGAATCTTTCACGGTCGTTTTTCACGCACCTCCGTCGGTTAGACTCTTATCACGAACAGGATGATCAAGAGTGGAAGCTGCTTTCGTGACACTTTAGCTTTTGATCAGATTCATAATCACAACCCCTTCAAAACGAACCAAGCTCTGATACCAAGCAGCTTTTGATCAGATTCAAAATCACAACCCCTTCAAAACGAACCAAGCTCTGATACCAAGTTTTGGTTTAGGTCAGGCCCTCACTACACACAACTCTCGTATAATAGTTTATATATAATAACAATTACTGTAACTTCACGAATATTTGATTGTTGTATACTTTGAAAGTGAGAAAAAGTTAATAAAAGTGAAAGAAAAACTGCAAAATAGAATACAATTTATTGATTAAAGGTTGAGGCTATTTATAGCCGGTACAAAAAGAAACGGGAAACAATTCCAACCAATGAAAATACTAATACTCCTAGAGAACCGGTACACCCAATGACCCACTCCTCAACGTTCACCTCCATAAGATCCGGTCAAATGAGAATACCAATTCCCACTTAACAGACTATTAAATATAACATAAAATGAAACCACAAATAAAATGCTTTTGTCTTCAAGTCTACCCATGCAACATCCACGTGAAACATTGAAGCCAAGCTTATTCCATGCAAATTAAACAAAGACTTAGGAACTAAAACAAATTAATCCAACAATCACCTCCTTAATTGGTTTGTCCATATTACTCACAATAATGTCGGCTCCTCCTCAATCAAATTCGCTTCTTCATTTTTCGGACACTCGTTGTTATAGTGACCATACTCTCCACACTTATAACATTTCACGTGACTTTTATCCTAGAACCGCTCGTTACCATCTCGACCCCTCACGGACCCACGGCCTCTTCCCCGGCCACACCCAAAGCCATCTCGGTTCGAGCTACCAACACCACAATGCTTGCACCCGTGCGGTTTTTCATGACAAGCCAACAACAACCCACCTTGAATGTCCTCCGTTTTCTCCATGGCTTTCAAGCGCTCCTCATACGCCTTGAACCTACCAACGGCTTCATCGAATAACATAGACTCTAAGTTGAAACATTGTTCAATAGACGCAACAATTTGGAAAAAACGGTTTGGGCATTGAATCAAGCAATCGTTTCACCAATTTGACTTCTTCGAGTTCATAGCCAAGACTTTTTACCTTCGAGGCTAACCTGCTCAGTTTCTATAACATCCCTCGAAAACGCCCTAAAATACCCCGTATGTGCGAAACCAGACCCGGATAACATAATTTTGAATTAAAAAAATAAAAAAATCAGATTTTTATACCTGTCGCGCCGTGCGACAGGATTAGGATGGGCCGGTCGCGGGGCGCGACGGCTTATTTCTTGCCGGACACCCATGCTGACACGTGTCAGCCACGTGTTGGACCTAGCCATTGACTCGACAACCCTAGCCATAGCTAGGGTGCCCTCGCGGGCCTCGTAAGGAGAGGGTGGGGGTTGTCGCGGAGCGCGACAGGCTCCCGAAATTTGTATAAATTGAGCAGAGATGCAGCATTTCAAACCATTCAACTTCTTTTTCTCTCTCACTCTCTATAATCCGAAATGTAGCCAAAATACCCCCCTTAAACACGAAGCTCTGCCCCGTTGTAGGTATTTTAACTCCCGATCACTAATTCGTTACCCTACCCGATTGATCTAGGACCCAGCAACGCATGTCAAGCCTCTACCTGACTATGTCCGTTGGGGTTCTGTCTCGTGTTGTATGGCTAAAAGTGATTTGGGTTATTTTACTAACACGCGTGCATTGTATGTTTTTAATAGAAACTCGAGAAAATAATCAGGAGATATCACTAGAAAGCCCGTAGGAAAACCTAAGTTTACAATGTGAGTCCATTCTCTTTTCTCACAGTTTGTGAGCCATTATTTAAAATGTTTTACAAAAACCCTAAATTTTTTTAGTTATACTTACAGTGATTAAGTCTTTGTATTCTACAGTTACTGCCGGTATGTGGGGTTTGTATACACTACTAATCAAGCGTTACTATTGGACTAAGAGTTGGCCAATAGTAATATGACCACGGTCATTGTAAGTGCCAACGTGACGAATCCTGAATGAGTAATTGGGTAGATATAAACAGTGTAATTGCTCTTAATACTGGAAATTTATAAAAGCTTATTTTTATAAACTGGAATGTACTCGCCAGTATTTCTTGCTGATAAAATATTTTTAAAATGCGTTTCAGGTAACTTAATGTGAAGCTATTAGAAGCCAGCTATGGAGTACTAGAAGCTTAAAGAAAGTGGCTATAAAGTTACCTAAATAAAAAGTTTATGTTTTCAGCAAACTAGGGTTTACCCCTATAAACATATTATAAATGAAATATGGGTCTTTATCCCATTTGTTTAATATAAAAGTTTAGTGTTTGAAACTCTGAAATTTATTTTCTAAATACGATCCTGATGTCTCATTTCCGCTACCAAATTAACAAACACCGATACCACCAACTCGTGTTCGCGGCGCCCACTCCCAGGGTGGGGTCGGGTGTCACGACCCCCGACCCACCCTGGACGGAATCGGGAGTCGCGAACAGTCCAGCGGTACCGGTGATTATTTAAAAAAACGTTGCAGCGAAAATTTCCTCAGAACCGTGAGTTAGGAAAAATATCAGAGTTTAGAAACACCGGATTTTTATTTAATAAATAAATGGGATAAACCCATGTTTTATAATGGTAGCTTTAATAAAGATAAATTTTATTATATAAAACAATAGTTCTAAAAATTTAATTAATAAAATATGCCACTTCTTGATGCCTTTCAGTGCCGTATCCATCTCTTACTTCAATTCTACTGTAATTACCTGAAAAGTGTTTAAAAAGGTTTTGTCAGCGGGAAATACTGAGTGAGTTCATTCATTTTAAAATGACACATTTGTTATAATATACAGTATTAAGAGCGATTACAATGTTTCTGATATCAAGCCAACTACCCACGGTACTTGCCACTCGACCCATTGGCCCATTCGTCCAATGGTGTCTGTGACTGCGGTCATATCCCCCACTGGCTGCCCCAATGGTGACGATTATCAAGTAATGTATACAAAACCCCACATACCGGCTGTAATTTGGTGATTACAAAGACTTAATCCCCGTAATTATAACTTTGAAAATAACATGATTTTGTAAATAGATTTGATAAAAAGAGAGAATGACTCACAAACTGTGAGAAAAGAAGAATGACTCACAAATAATCATGCAGATTTATATGGACAAAGTTTATATATAATCCTTGATAGATTGCAGCTTTAATTTGGGCAGAGTCTAGTCTACTGATTTAGCCTTTTCAACCTAAATTTACTAATAGGCACACAATTTGGAATTAGTAATCAATTCAGCAATTACGATAATTTACGAGATCAAATTATCGCAATGAATGACAAAATGCAATACTTTGTCCATCGAATTCATGATGATCCGTTGAATTAACAACGAACGACAAGGTATAATACTTTACCCATCGAATTAACGATGATCCGTTGAATTAACAACGAACGATAAAGTATAATACTTTACCTATCGAATTAACGACAATCCGTCAAATTAATGACGAACGATAAAGTATAACCCTAATGTGGGCGGCATTTAAACATTCATTGGATATCTTGATCGTCGGATAATGAATCGTAAGAGCGATTGTGCTAATATCCCGATTGTGTCTTCAATTTAGTGATTGTGGGTGTTAATTGTGAAGAACAGAAGCTATCTCGACGCACAGAATGAAATTGAGCGTCGTTCATACGTCCAGAACTGAGTCCCAATGTCTGCTATTTATAGTCAAAATTTGAGAAGCCCTGCGCATCGTAGCACTTTAGGCCCTGCGCATCGTATTGACTCCCTGCGCATCGTATGACAAAAAGACATACGCATCGTATGGGTTGAAACAGGCCTATATGCTTGCCACGTGTGTTTCAGGTAGTGCTGATTCGACGATATTTAAAATTTCAGCTTTCTCATCACGCAATTTGAGATAATTCTCAACTATGGTTTATCCCCCCTAAGTTTTAGGGGCCCTAATCTTGATTCTGAAAATTATGAAAATTTCAGGGTTTGTGCGGAATCACTTGGGTGTCTCAATTAGGGTTTCCTATTGGTCAAATTAAATTAATAATTATGACTTTTGATGAGAGTTGTTATATTCAGGTCCGGGTTTATACTTTACGGAACGTTTTTAGGATGTTTTTGTGCGAGTCGTTACATTCTCCCCAACTTAATAAAAATCTCGTCCTCGAGATTTACTGGAATAATTGAGAATACTTTTTCTTCATCTCAGATTCCAGCTTCCAAGTGTATTTGGGTTATGATATCTCTTTTGGAATTATGTCACCTTTTAGTTAATAGTATTAGGGTAGATGACCCAGAACTGAAATATTAAATTTTATGAATATGAATTGTATAATAAGTAGGATTTAATGGTTTAACTGAATTAGTTCAAGAAATCGATGATAAACGAAGGAAATGAAATGATAAAATATTCAAAGTGACTAGGTTCAAACCAAAAGATATATGATCAATAAATTCTTTAAAATGAATGTGAAGGACTTTTAGAATTAATAAAATTCTTTGTCAAAATAAAGCTTACTTTGATTGAGGAAGACGTAGAACTGACAGGTTCAAAATGAAATCAAAGCATGAAAAATGATTTATGATATGAGAAATCAAAGTGTTGAAAGGAATGAATAGCAAAGATATATCAAAAGATAATAGAGTTAGTGTATTATTTTAAAGTTTCAAATTTGTTTTAATTGTGAAACATTGTGATAGTACACTTTTAATGACTATACTTTTCATACTATCTTCTAGAAATTGAAATATAATAAGAACAAATTATTTTGGTTTGATCAACCATTATACTTTTGTAAAGCAATTTGAATATATATATTATTTGTGTTCTTATCTGAATCGTATCTTATATATATCACATATAAATATTATGTAATATATATATTATTTGTTATGCATTTTTACTATATGTAAATGGTCACCACTTTTAAATAAATATTATTTTAGTATTTTATCATACTATGTAAGATATATTACAAAATACCGTAATGAAGTCATTATGTTTACAAAATATTATTTTGTAAAAGAAATCATTTGTTAAATAAGATTGGTAAAAATATTTATACAAAATATTTATACATATATTATACTTAGTGGGTTGATTTTTATGGGATTACTTATTTGCCTTTTTTTTTTTATTTTAAAATCATATAACGTTTGTGAATGTATTTACAAATGTTGTAAATAAGTGAAAACAGAGACTATTCTTATATAGTATAAGGTTCCCTTAACCCAGCGTAGTTGATGACTTTTGTATTATTCTTATATGGTTATTTTCTTGCCAGAGTGTTATGGTACATAGTTACCACAAAATATGTGATACATAATTATTTATATAATTTTATTCGTCCCTCTAATTCTGGTATTGTTTTATGAAAATATATCTTTCTCCCATGTATATATATTTCCATATAAAATTAAAATTTACTAAATATGTATGGTGATTAGTCATTATCATGGTTGGATATTGGTTAGTGCTGCCTTGTTTAAGCATAGGTGGCCAATCCATGCCTAACTAAGGTTAGGTTACCCAATATCTTCCCTTGATAATAATCCTAGTATTTTAAAATAATACTAACACTTATTATTATTAATATTTTCTTACTAATAAAAATTGATATTAGTATTACATACTTAAATGGAAAAATTTCTAATAAAAATGGTGAAATTGGCCGTCCCCAGGATCGAACCCGGGTCTAGGCCACACCCTTTCGCGCTCTTAGCCAACCGAGCTAAGTGCCTAGTTTGTGAAAATTTCCATTTTGGTTAAATATAAGCACATGTATAATAAATTCGGTACTTTTTATTATAAGTCACTTATATTGACTAAGTATTTGCTTATCCTTCTTATGGTGACTAATAAGAATATAGTAATACTATTAGGTAATCATTTATGTAAGTTTCCAAAAATAATGTTTTTCGATTGAAGATGTTAAAGTAATAATTATCACGAAAGGCTAGATTGATATTTGAAAAAAATCATTTAAGAGATATAAGATATATTAAAATATGACAGGAATTTGTGTATCATTATCTTATCACACGATTTGTGTTAAGATAACTTTTATAAATATTCGTATATATAAAATGAGATTAGTGCAAGTTTTAAATTTTATGAAAACGTTAGTATAAGGTGATCGTGATTAAAGAAATGATTTAGTGAAGTCGAAGACCAAATAAGCATTTTATAGTTCTAGAGAATTGAAGTGTTTGTTGGAGAATATGATATCTTTAAATCCATCATATGGGAATTTGAAATGAGCAAGTTTAAACAACTGAAATCGGTTTAAACAAAACGAGTTTAAATAAGAAAGTTCGGACATGGTCATAATAGAAACCATGGATGCCAAAGAAAATTGAGTTTTTCAAAAATTTATTGACTTGATATTCTGAGTCATTGTTTAGCAACAATGTGGTTTACCGTACCAAAATCAAGTCTAACTAAAGGATATTTGAGTTTGGATAAAACGACAAATTAGAATGAATCCTTTTAGTGGAAATTTAGAAATTAAACGAATCATATGTGTAACAAACGGTGCATGTGTGGATTTACCAAGAAATGAAATGAATCAATATCCGCTACTATGAAATAAATCCTCCTGGTATGATGACCGTTGCGAAAGTCAACTTTTTATATGCAGAAGTCAGAATTTTCAACAAAAGAAATATAAGAATTTCTATCTGGAATTTCGAATGATAACCGTTATTTAAATGATATTATCAGGGAATGTCAAATAAAATGAAATAGAGAATTCGCAAAAGTATATGACTCCTTTTTCAGTGCTAATACTTATGACTTTGATTAGACTGTGCATCGATGTTTTTGTGAAATCTTGTTCTAATATACCTCATCGAAATTTCATGTTGCTTGTAGGATCATGTGACAAAGTGCTGTTTTTAGTTCTTCTACTGACAGAATTTTAACATTAGAGTTATTGTGCCCAATTTATATTTTCCAAAGATCTTGCCTCGAAAGTGGTATGTGATATACTTTAACGTCTGCGGACTTATAATTAAATTTTCATGTGCATTAGCACAACTTTTCATACTTCTTACTTGCGTTAATAGTTTATGGTAACGTATTAGAAATTCTTTATACTTTCAATGGTATCCCAACTTAATAGGTTTTTATTATTATTATTATTATTATTATTATTATTGTCGCTCAAGTTACTAGGCAAATAATCAAACAAAATAATGTTTGATATCAGAAAAGAAATTCCTAATAAAGAATTCTAGACATAGATGCTTATGCTTTATTTCATATTGACTTTTTGGAATTTCTTATAGATATATTTATCTATATAATCACATATTTTACATGCTGAATTAAACATTTCATCTATCAGGTAAATGTATTTAACAAATTCATTTTTCCAAAACCAGTCAAATATCTGATTATGATACTATTTAGGGAAATCTTGTCACTTGTGTGACATATTCCGTCTTATCCGATTCGCGCCGGAGCGGTAATTCCAATATATCCGAACAAACTGGAGAGTCTTATTACCTCATACCCAGTCTTGCCGGAGAAAATTTTCTATTTCCCATAAATAGTATCTTTTCAAAAAGTGCCTATCTTATTAGGGCTTTTATTCAGAATTAAGGAAATTTGTATTTCCATAACATATCTTTATATTGATCACTACACGATTCCGGTGACGGTGTCAATTTGATCATTTTTCCAATTAGTGACTCAGGTCATATTACTGTTGATCATTCTTTCAACTAGTAATTCTGGACTTAGTTATCCCGTGATATTACTTTATTAAATATATTACTTACGGCACAAAACCATTTAACCCAGAGAATGACATATATCATTTTTTTTTTTTTTTTTTCAAACTACTATAACTTATCAAATATAATATGTTAATTTACTTAAATAATTGTAATATCGTTATTTGATTTAATTAAAAAAATATATATAATCTCCGTATAGTAGAATATATTATACTTGACTATTTTATTATGGGATACACTAATTAAATTTATTTTAAACATTTATTAACTTTATAAATGATTCAATGTTTAAAATAATATTAGTCATAGGCTATGGTTACTGATGCGTAGTTTTTATTGTGATTGTGGTTATGCTATTATTAGCAAATTTTCTATTAGAAAATATATATAACTTTAATTACTGTAGGTATAACTGATAAATATTTTAGGATTTTGAAAAGTCTTTGTAATTATAATTGTATCACAAAAAGGTGATAAAACTATGAAAATAGAGTGGACTTACAAACTGTGAGAAAAGAAATGAATTTACCAAAATCCATCATATTTATTTACACAAATACTTAGCTTATTGTGAAGCTAATATTAAGGCATCTTTTCTTAAGTTTGAGTCTAAATGCTACCAATTAACATCAATCCCCTAACTCATTTATATAAATTTAGGTATTATTATTACAACACCTAAAGGCGTAAAGCAGTGGCTTTGCTTAGTGGCTCTTTGAGTTGGCTCTGATACCACCTTCTGTCACGACCCCCGACCCACCCTGGACGGAATCGGGAGTCGCGAACAGTCCAGCGGTACCGGTGATTATTTAAAAAAACGTTGCAGCGAAAATTTCCTCAGAACCGTGAGTTAGGAAAAATATCAGAGTTTAGAAACACCGGATTTTTATTTAATAAATAAATGGGATAAACCCATGTTTTATAATGGTAGCTTTAATAAAGATAAATTTTATTATATAAAACAATAGTTCTAAAAATTTAATTAATAAAATATGCCACTTCTTGATGCCTTTCAGTGCCGTATCCATCTCTTACTTCAATTCTACTGTAATTACCTGAAAAGTGTTTAAAAAGGTTTTGTCAGCGGGAAATACTGAGTGAGTTCATTCATTTTAAAATGACACATTTGTTATAATATACAGTATTAAGAGCGATTACAATGTTTCTGATATCAAGCCAACTACCCACGGTACTTGCCACTCGACCCATTGGCCCATTCGTCCAATGGTGTCTGTGACTGCGGTCATATCCCCCACTGGCTGCCCCAATGGTGACGATTATCAAGTAATGTATACAAAACCCCACATACCGGCTGTAATTTGGTGATTACAAAGACTTAATCCCCGTAATTATAACTTTGAAAATAACATGATTTTGTAAATAGATTTGATAAAAAGAGAGAATGACTCACAAACTGTGAGAAAAGAAGAATGACTCACAAATAATCATGCAGATTTATATGGACAAAGTTTATATATAATCCTTGATAGATTGCAGCTTTAATTTGGGCAGAGTCTAGTCTACTGATTTAGCCTTTTCAACCTAAATTTACTAATGGGCACACAATTTGGAATTAGTAATCAATTCAGCAATTACGATAATTTACGAGATCAAATTATCGCAATGAATGACAAAATGCAATACTTTGTCCATCGAATTCATGATGATCCGTTGAATTAACAACGAACGACAAGGTATAATACTTTACCCATCGAATTAACGATGATCCGTTGAATTAACAATGAACGATAAAGTATAATACTTTACCTATCGAATTAACGACAATCCGTCAAATTAATGACGAACGATAAAGTATAACCCTAATGTGGGCAGCATTTAAACATTCATTGGATATCTTGATCGTCGGATAATGAATCGTAAGAGCGATTGTGCTAATATCCCGATTGTGTCTTCAATTTAGTGATTGTGGGTGTTAATTGTGAAGAACAGAAGCTATCTCGACGCACAGAATGAAATTGAGCGTCGTTCATACGTCCAGAACTGAGTCCCAATGTCTGCTATTTATAGTCAAAATTTGAGAAGCCCTGCGCATCGTAGCACTTTAGGCCCTGCGCATCGTATTGACTCCCTGCGCATCGTATGACAAAAAGACATACGCATCGTATGGGTTGAAACAGGCCTATATGCTTGCCACGTGTGTTTCAGGTAGTGCTGATTCGACGATATTTAAAATTTCAGCTTTCTCATCACGCAATTTGAGATAATTCTCAACTATGGTTTATCCCCCCTAAGTTTTAGGGGCCCTAATCTTGATTCTGAAAATTATGAAAATTTCAGGGTTTGTGCGGAATCACTTGGGTGTCTCAATTAGGGTTTCCTATTGGTCAAATTAAATTAATAATTATGACTTTTGATGAGAGTTGTTATATTCAGGTCCGGGTTTATACTTTACGGAACGTTTTTAGGATGTTTTTGTGCGAGTCGTTACATCGGGGGTTGCGACAGTTTCACCACAAACTCATCAACCGTTTCGCCTTCCTTCATTCGCGAACTCTCAAGCTCCCTTCTTAATGTTGCAAGTCGAGCCGCCCTTACCCAATCTACACCCAAGTACCGTGTCTTCAGTCCGTCCCACACTTGCTTGGAATCGGTGTAGCTAGCCATTTGCAAAACCATCTCCTTCGAGATAACTTGAAATTAGAAAGCCAACGCTTGTTTCGATTTTTTCTGATCTGGCTCTTCACCTAAATTCCTTGCTTCGACGGTCTCCCATAAACCAAGAGCATCTATTATCACCTTCAATTTGACCACCCATACCGGATAGTTTGTTGCGGTCAAAACCGGATATCGGTAAGTCATCGAACTACCTTCTTTCACTGATACTAACTCCATTTTCCTTTCTTTGACAGCCTCGACTCCTTTTCCGATTAAACCCGTTCAAGAGCTCTATTCACCCGATCAAGAAAACAAGCAACCGCTTTTACAATTTTCTTCAACCCGCTTAACGAACAAAATGCAAAACCAACTGTTTTGACGGATTTTTCACATTCGTTTTTCACGCACCTCCGTCGGTTAGACTCTTATCACAAACAGGATGATCAAGAGTGGAAGTTGCTTTCGTCACACTTCAGCTTTTGATCAGATTCAAAATCACAACCCCTTCAAAACGAACCAAGCTCTGATACCAAATGTTGGTTTAGATCAGGCCCTCACTACACACAACTCTCGTATAATAGTTTATATATAATAGCACTTACTGTAACTTCACGAATATATGATTGTTGTATACTTTGAAAGTGAGAAACAGTTAATAAAAGTGAAAGAAAAGCTGCAAAATAGAATACACTTTATTGAATAAAGGTTGAGGCTATTTATAGCCAGTACAAAAAGAAACGTGAAACAATTCCAACCAATGAAAATACTAATACTCCTAGAGAACCGGTACACCCAATGACCCACTCCTCAACGGTCACCTCCATAAGATCCGGTCAAATGAGAATACCAATTCTGACTTAACAGACTATCAAATATAACATAAAATAAAACCACAAATAAAATGCTTTTGTCTTCAAGTCTACCCATGCAACATCCACGTGAAACATTGAAGCCAAGCTTATTCCATGCAAATTAAACAAAGACTTAGGAACTAAAACCAATTAATCCAACAATCACCTCCTTAATTGGTTTGTCTATACTACTCACAATAATGTCGGCTCCTCCTCAATCAAATTCGCTTCTTCATTTTTCGGACACTCGTTGTTATAGTGACCATACTCTCCACACTTATAACATTTCATGTGACTTTTATCCCGGAACCGCTTGTTACCATCTCGATCCCTCACGGACCCACGGCCTCTTCCCCGGCCACGCCCATAGCCATCTCGGTTCGAGCTTCCAATGCCACAATGCTTGCACCCGTGTGGTTTTTCTTGACTAGCCAACAACAACCCACCTTGAATGTCCTCCGCTTTCTCTGTGGCTTTCAAGCGCTCCGCATACGCTTTCAACCTATCAACGGCTTCATCGAATAATATAGACTCTAAGTCAAAACATTGTTCAATAGACGCAACAATTTGGAAAAAACGGTTTGGGCATTGAACCAAGCAATCGTTTCACCAAGTCGACTTCTTCAAGTTCATAGCCAAGACTTCTTACCTTCGAGGCTAACTCGCTCAGTTTCACCACGAACTCATCAACCGTTTCGCTTTCCTTCATTCGCGAACTCTCAAGCTCCCTTTTTAATGTTGCTAGTCGAGCTGCTCTTACCCGATCTACACCCAAGTAACGTGTCTTCAGTCCATCCCACACTTGCCTGGGATCGATGGTGCTAGCCATTTGCAAAACCATCTCCTCCGGGATAACTTGAAATAAGAAGGCCAACGCTTGTTTCAATTTTTTCTGATCTGGCGCTTCACCTAAATTCCTTGCTTCGACGGTCTCGGATACACCGTGAGCATCCATTATCGCCTTCACTTTGACCTCCCTTACCGGATAGTTTGTTGCGGTCAAAACCGGATATTGGTACGTCATCGTCCACCTTCTTTCGCTGGTACTAACACCATTTTCCTTTCTTTGACTGCTTCGACTCCTTTTCCAATCAAACCCCGTTCAAGAGCTCTATTCACCCGATCAAGAAAACAAGCAACCGCTTTACCGTTTTCTTTAACCCGCTAAACGAACAAAATCCAAAACCAACTGTTTTGACGGATCTTTCACGTTCGTTTTTCACGCACCTCCATCGGTTAGACTCTTATCACGAACAGGATGATCAGGAGTGGAAGTTGCTTTCGTGACACTTCAGCTTTTGATCAGATTCAAAATCACAACCCCTTCAAAAACGAACCAAGCTCTGATACCAAGTGTTGGTTTGGATCAGGCCCTCACTACACACAACCCTCGTATAATAGTTTATATATAATAACACTTGCTGTAACTTCATGAATATATGATTGTTGTATACTTTGAAAGTGAGAAACAGTTAATAAAAATGAAAGAAAGGCTGCAAAACAGAATACACTTTATTGAATAAAGGCTGAGGCTATTTATAGCCCGTACAAAAAGAAACGTGGAACAATTCCAACCAATGAAAATACTAATACTCCTAGAGAACCGGTACACCCAATGACCCACTCCTCAACGTTCACCTCCATAAGATCCGGTCAAATGAGAATATCAATTCTGACTTAACAGACTATTAAATATAACATAAAATAAAACCATAAATAAAACGTGTTTGTCTTCAAGTCTACCCTTGCAACATCCACGTGAAACATTGAAACCACGCTTATTCCATGCAAATTAAACAAAGACTTAGGAACTAAAACCAATTAATCCAACACTTGCATGTTATTATTTTTTTATTTTTTGATGCCTGATATATATCAATCACATGCCAGCATGATACATTTTGTCGGATAAACGAGGAGCAAGAAGAACCTCCAGTGGCTTAGCTTTGAAGGCAGTCAGCGCCGCGCCTTCACTCATATCAATCGGTTCATTTGATGGTTTGTTCATCACAAACTGTTGAATCACATTGGCTAATGCTAAAGGCATAACATGTAAGGAAAAGATAACACCAGGGCATATTCTTCTACCACTGCCAAACGGAAGTAGTTTAAAATTCTTTCCTTTAGGGTCAACATCCTTTTGACTCGTCAAAAATCTTTCTGGCTTAAACTCATTTGGATTTGTCCATATATTTGGATCACGTTGTATTTTCCAAAGATTTACCAACAAACGTGTGCCTTTCGGGATGTTGTAGCCACCCACAACGCAATCTTCCATGGACTCGTGAGGTACGTCTAGAGGTCCAGCTGGGTATAAACGCAACGTTTCTTTGATAATAGCGTCGAGGTAAACCAAGTTCTTTATGTCTGACTCCTCTACTAATCTGTCTCTTCCAACATGTTCATCAAGTTCATCTTGGGCAGTTTTTAACGCGTTTGGGTTATTAAGTAGCAAAGATAAAGCCCAAATTAATGTTACAGATGTTGTGTCCGACCCAGCAGTTATTAATGCCTGCAGATTGAAATAACCATAAATGTTGTTGGATTTGATTATAAATCAACAAGTAATGAAGCAGTAATTGTAACGTTAAAAGGTAAAATAAGATTACCAGACATGTAGCTTTGATCACTGTGTCATGATCTTTACCCTGGAAATCCTCTTGAGAAGCATCTTGGAGAACAGAAAGCAGCACATCCATGAAGAGTTTTTCGCCTTCTTGTCGCTGCTGCCTAGAGTCCGCCGCAATCTTTCGCTCATTCAACCATCCTTGAAGGATGTTGTCCATTTCCTTACCCGCCATCTTCATTTCTTTCTCATGTCCTCCCACGTCGAAACGATTCATAAAAGGAACAAAATCCGACACCACAAAAGAGCCTAATAACTTAAAGAACTTCTTCATCACTTTCCGAAACCGCTCGCCTTCTTCATCGTTGACCCGAAACCTCTTCCCTGAAATAATCCTAACCAAGATATTAAATATCAAGTTCCCAAACCATTGTTGCATGTCCACCTTTACCATATCCGAACCTTCACTCTCTTTGTTCGCTATCCACGCCTCGTATATATCTCTTGTGGATTCTCTAACTTCTGAAACTCGATCATGCGCGAGCATCTCAACTCTTTTTTGAGAGAGAACCTCGAGCGTAATGATCTTGCGAACTTGTCGCCAGTAATCCCCATACGGAGCAAGCCCAAACGAGGCGTAGTTATACGCCATGATATCTGCTGCCTTTGATTTCGGTCGGCTTGCAAACACCTTATCGTTTGTGGTAAAGCACTCTTTAGCTATCTCCCCACTACTCACAATCAAAGCTTGGTGAGCACCAAGCTTGATGGTAAATATAGGACCATATTTGTCTGCCATGTCACCTAAAACATGATGAGCGGGTCGCGATCCGCCTAGAAGGTGCAGGTGTCCCATTATTGGCCATGAACCCTTTGCTTGAGGTGCATGTTGGTTGTTCACTATGTTTAACTTCTTTCTCCTCAAGATCTGCAGCAGGAAAGCTACTGAAAAAACAACTAAAAAGGATGTTATAGTTGTTGAAAATGAGACATGAAACTCCATGACTTCTTGTTCGATATATCACACAAAATTTTGGGTGTGATTATATAGCCAAAAATGGATATATTTATACGTTTGATGTCAGTCAACTTTATACGTAATGTCAAATATGGCCGATGATAGTATAATACTATAGTCTTCAAAATTGTTGCCTTGTTATTGGTTGGTTAGTATTTGACTGTAAACTTCATACGTAATGTCAAATATGGCCGATGATACTATTGGGGTGTTCATGTGTGATGTAGACTAGAAAATAGGATATGAAATTGGACCTGTTGATTCACACAGAATGCCAGGAACAATTCTTCCAAAATTCGTTGATTCTTGTGGAATACCGAAAATTGGGGGTTTCACACTCAAGACACTCACAAGTGAATTGGGAGAGAAAAATGACTTTTCATAAACTTCAAAACTGATTATCTTCCTCCCATTACATCCATATAAATAACAACGTAAATTCAAAACGGGCCTCAAAACACACTTGGGCCAAAAGCTAGAACCAAATAAAAGTCCACGAAAAGCACTAAAAAACATAAAAATGTAAATAACTCATAGAAATAAGCGATTTTGGGCCTGGACGTTGACCCAAACCACCTACGGTCGTTTGTGGAAAGATGGGCTTCGTTCTCACGATCGTTTCGCCTGGTCGCACGCCCAAAACGGACACCTGTAGCCTAAGTTAGAGCCATTTTAGTGAAGCCCCTTTTGTCACGCGATCTTGGGCCTCTAAATACAAGATGGCCCGTTCCTCAACACTTGGGCCTGCATCATTCCCCCCTGGATAGACAAAATTCGCCCTCGAATTACCAACAGGTTCATCATCAGAAGAATCACCATAATAAGGCACCAGATGCTTCACGTTAAACACATCAGAACAACGAATGTGACTCGGCAGCTTCAGACGATACGCATTCGGATTGATCTTCTCCACGATTTCAACTGGGCCAATCTTCTTGGCTGACAACTTATTGTATTCCCCAACTGTAAAACGATCTTTAGTCAAAACAGCCCAAACAAAATCACCTTCCTCAAACTCAACATGCCTACGCTTCTGATCAGCAGCTCGCTTATACTTCATATTAGCACGGGTCAAATGATCATACACAGCACTATGAACTTCATGTAAACCCTCTACAAAATCTTGAACTTTCTTTGGGACAGATCCAGAAACAGAAAGTGACATCAAATCAAGTGGTCCCCGAGGCTAAGATGAGTAAACTACCTGAAATGGGCTATACCCGGTGCTCCGATTAACAGCATGATTATGAGCAAACTCAGCTTGGCATAACTTTTGATCCCATGCCTTCACATGATCACCAACCAAACACCTCAGCAAATTCCCAAGTGACCGATTAACAACTTCAGTTTGGCCATCAGTTTGTGGGTGATAAGCACTACTGAAGTTGAGCTTAGTATTTACCATCTTCCACAAGCTACGCCAAAAATGACTCAGAAATCGGGTATCCCGATCAGACACAATAGAAGAAGGTAGCCCATGCAAACGGTACACGTCCCGAAAAAAGAGTTGGGCCACATTAACAGCATCAGTCGTCTTCTTGCAAGGAATAAAATGGACCATCTTAGAAAACCGATCCACCACAACAAAAATAGAATCGTTACCCCTCTGAGTACGAGGTAACCCCAACACGAAATCCATACTAATATCAACCCATGGCTGCGAGGGGACTGGCAAAGGCATATAGAGACCCGCATTGGTAGCCGTGCCCTTTGAAACTTGACAAATACGACACCTCTTCACATAACGATCCACCTCTTTCCTCATAGTAGGCCAATAATAAGAAGCTTGCACCAACTGTAGAGTGCGGTCACGACCAACATGCCCTTCACCATGTAACTCCTTAATAATCTGTAAACGAAGACTAGAATCAGGAATACATAGCTGATTCCCCTTGAACAAAAAGCCATCATGCAAAAGAAAGTCTGACTTCTTCCCAGTTTCCACATCCTGCAAAATAATTGAGAAATAAGGGTCAATGGCTAACTGCTCACGAATGACCTCCAGACCCGGCACATCAACCCTCATAGAAACAAGCAGATTACTCCTCCTACTTAAGGCATCACCAACCCTATTTGAAACACCATTCTTGTGCTTGACCACAAAAGTAAACTTCTTAAGAAAAGCCAACCATCGCCCATGCTTATGAGATACCTTGTCTTGAGTACGAATATGCCTTAAGGAATCATGATCCGTAAATAAAACAAACTCTTTTTGAAACAAGTAATGACGCCAATGCTTTACAGCTTGGACCACTGCATAAAACTCCAGATCATAAGTACTGTACCTCAACTTAGGCCCAGTTAACTTCTCACTAAAATAAGCAACAGGTCGACCACCCTGACTAAGAACCCCACCAATTCCAACCTTTGAGGCATCAGTATGAAGTTCAAAAACTTGAGAAAAATCAGGCAATACCAGAATTGGTGTTGTAGTGAGCTTCTCTTTCACAACTTGAAAAGCCAAATCTGCCTCAACTGTCCATACAAACGTCTTCCCCTTGATACAATCTGTCACTGGGGCCATAATAGAACTGAAGTGTGGAATAAACCGTCTATAAAAAGAAGCAAGCCCATGGAAACTACGAACTTCAGTAATGGTAGTAGGAGTTGGCCAATTTTGAACAGCCGCCACTTTGGATTCATCAACCTGTATCCCATCACCAGAAACAACATACCCCAAGAACAACACCTTAGGGGTCATGAACACACACTTCTTGGTGGCTGCATAAAAACGGTCCCTGCGTAGTAAGGCCAAAACCTGCCTCACATGCACAACATGATCACTGAAGGAAGCACTATAAATAAGAATATCATCAAAATACACAACCACGAACTTCCCAATAAAAGGTCTAAGTAACTGATTCATCACACGCATAAAGGTACTAGGTGCGTTTGATAAACCAAATGGCATCACCAACCACTCATACAACCCTTCACGAGTCTTGAAGGCAGTTTTCCACTCGTCACCCGGTCTAAGACGAATCTGGTAATACCCACTCTTCAAGTCTAACTTCGTAAAAATAGTAGCACCACTAATCTGATCAAGTAAATCATCAAGTCGACGAATAGGAAATCTGTACCTCACAGTAATCTTGTTGATTGCCCGACTGTCAACACACATACGCCAAGTACCATCTTTCTTTGGAGTCAATAAAGCCGGAACAGCACAAGGGCTCATACTTTCACGAACGTGGCCCTTAGAAATCAATTCCTCAACCTGCCTTCGCAACTCTTCATGCTCACCAGGGCTCATCCTGTAATGTGGTCTATTGGGTAACTGTGATCCAGGCTCCAAATCAATATGATGTTGGATGTCACGCAAAGGTGGCAATCCATCAGGCAATTCATTAGGGAAAACATTAGAAAATTCTTCAAGCAAAGGAACCATAGCATCAGGAATGTTGACCCCATCAACCACCTCCTTACCAATCAACACAAAAACATCATCTCCCACCTCCAATTCATTCTCAAACTGAGAAAGAGTCAACAGGGTACCGGTGGGCTTGGCGGCTACTTCCTTGGGTTTATTAGGCAACAAAGTTATCTTCACATTATCAAACATGAAACTGTATGTATTAGAACGCCCGTTATGCTCTACGCATCGATCATATTCCCAAGGCCTCCCCAACAATAAATGACAAGCGTCCATAGGTACCACATCACACCACACATCATCCTTATATGTTTTACCAACAGAAAAAGAAACAAGGGTACGCTTGCTGACTTGTACCTCGCCTCCCTTCTTGAGCCACTGGAGCTTATAAGGTTTACGGTGGTTCTCCGTCTTCAAACCTAGCTTTCTGACAGCCTCCTCAGAAACTAGATTGTCACAACTCCCCGAGTCAATAACAAAGGTACAAACCTTTCCCAACACAGTACAAGTCGAGTGGAAGATGTTATGCTTAAGCCAATCATCATCACTGGCCTTTGGTGTATAGCATGAGCGCCTAACCACCAGAATCAACCCCACATCTCCAGCCAACTCCTCTTCCTCATACTCAGGCTCGTCATCATAAACCGGGCCGTCTTCATAAGTCTCACCAACCTCATCATCATCTTCCCATCCATCAGGCTCGTTAAACAAGTGTCTCTTCCCAGCCTTCTTGCACTCTGCCTGGCGATGACCCGTCTCTCCACAATTAAAACATTTCATGTTACTAGTACCGGCCCCTTTAGAACTAGACCCAGCAGCGCCACCACCCGGTTTTGCTTGGTTGGGCACAAAACGAGACGCCACATTGCCCGAACCCGAACCACCTCCTGTCAAGGCAGATGAGGCTGAACCACCACTACGTCGGTTTTGCTTTTCAAAAACCAGGGCACGCTGATGTGCATCAGAAATAGTCAACGGATCAAACAAATTCACAGACTCCCTAATTGCAAGCCTTAGACCACCAGTGTAACGAGAGACAAGTTGATCTTCAGTCTCTTGAATATCATTTCGAGCCACCAACTGATAGAATTCTGTTGTGTAATCTTCAACCGTTTTGGATCCCTGCTTTAAATTCTGTAACCGCTGGTACATTAAACGCTGATAATTATGAGGAATAAAGTTGGCCCTCATGCACTTCTTCATCTTCCTCCAGGTTGTGACCTTTGACTTTCCCATCCTTTCACGAGACAGTTTCAGTTGCTTCCACCAAGCTGATGCCCTACCACGTAACCTGGTAGCAATCAAAGGAACCCTTTTGTCTTCGGGTACCTCTTTGAATTCGAACACCTCTTCAACCACAGCAAGCCAATCAATGAAATTTTCTGGATTCAAAGTGTCACCATCAAATTCTGGAATGCTAGTACGCATCCCCGTCTCCCAACGCCGATTACCGTCTCCAAGTTCACCCCTTGGTTGCCCCTCATGTTCGTCTTCGGAAGTCGAATCATCAACAAACGGGTTACTAATTTCAGAACCATACCCGTCATTGGGTCTCTGCCTCCTACGATTGATCAAATCGGCCATCCGATCAGTCAACTGATTGACCACTTGATCCAACCGCTCATCCACTCTCGCCATGAGTCGCTGCTCCAACTCTCGTTCATACACTTCATCGAGAGGCCTGTTGTTGTTTCTCCTCGGAGGCATTTTGAGCCAGGAATTCGGCTCTGATACCAACTGATGTAGACTAGAAAATAGGATATGAAATTGGACCTGTTGATTCACACAGAATACCAGGAACAATTCTTCCAAAATTCGTTGATTCTTGTGGAATACCGAAAATTGGGGGTTTCACACTCAAGACACTCACAAGTGAATTGGGAGAGAAAAATGACTTTTCATAAACTTCAAAACTGATTATCTTCCTCCCATTACATCCATATAAATAACAACGTAAATTCAAAACGGGCCTCAAAACACACTTGGGCCAAAAGCTAGAACCAAATAAAAGTCCACGAAAAGCACTAAAAAACATAAAAATGTAAATAACTCATAGAAATAAGCGATTTTGGGCCTGGACGTTGACCCAAACCACCTACGGTCGTTTGTGGAAAGATGGGCTTCGTTCTCACGATCGTTTCGCCTGGTCGCACGCCCAAAACGGACACCTGTAGCCTAAGTTAGAGCCATTTTAGTGAAGCCCCTTTTGTCACGCGATCTTGGGCCTCTAAATACAAGATGGCCCGTTCCTCAACACTTGGGCCTGCATCAATGTGCGATGCGACGGAGAACACAACATTTAGGTTAGTGATTTTATGGATGTGTAGGGTGTGATTCGGTTCAGTTTTGAGCCATAAGCAAGGCCCAACTTAGATATTGGGTCGAGTAACGGGTGACATATATAACTTCCAAAAACATGAAAAAAAAGCTTAAAGATGTCAAAACATGTGTGTCAAGTAACGGATCAAAATGTTTAAACTTTTTAATAAACAATGTGTTAAAAATGATTACAAATAAAAAAATCTTGTAAATATTACCTTTGAACACAACATTTAGGTTAGTGATTTTATGGATGTGTAGGGTGCGATTCGGTTCAGTTTTGAGCCATAAGCAAGACCAACTCAGATTGGGTCAAGTAACGGGTGACATATATAACTTCCAAAAACATGAAAAAAAAGCTTAAAGATGTCAAAACATGTGTGTCAAGTAACGGATCAAAATGTTTAAACTTTTTTAATAAGCAATGTGTTAAAAATAATTACAAATAAAAAAATCTTGTAAATATTACCTTTGAAGTTGTGAAGAAAGAAAATCAATGGATTTTTATTATTAAACACCGTCTTAATTGCCAATGAGGTAGTGGTGGAGTGGTTGGGGAAAGACTTGTGACCCAGGTTCGACTACCACTCTCCCCATTATTTTCTGCGACATCCAAGTGGAAGGGAGAATGCGGGTGGTGCCGGTTCGTCTTGGATGGGAGGCGAGATTTTATCGATTATTTCACTGTCGTGCCTTCGGGCGGGTCATTCCTTGCCGTTAAAAAAAATACCGTCTTAATTAAGAGAAATTTATTAAATGGCGTCTTAATTAATTAGGAGAAGTGCGAACAAATTAGGAACTATTGCTTGAAGCACTTATACTTGACGCATTAAAATGAATATTATGCGTCTTAAAATAGAGAGTAAATTACAATTGTATCCTTCTTAAGTCTTTTTATATAATACTGTAATAACAAGAAACTATCAAATTACAATTGTATCCTTCTCAAGTTTTTTATATAATACTGTAATAACAAGAAACTATCTAGATAAGTAGAAAGATGATCA
Source organism: Helianthus tuberosus (assembly GCA_030545235.1). Lineage (NCBI taxonomy): Eukaryota > Viridiplantae > Streptophyta > Magnoliopsida > Asterales > Asteraceae > Helianthus > Helianthus tuberosus. The sequence continues at coordinate 149,620,818 of CM060384.1, read as the reverse complement.
TGTGGTGGTTTTTGTCTTGTTTGTTGGCGAAGCAGTTCATGGAATAATGCTTATTGCTTTACTCCATGACATATGAATATCTTAAATATACCGTGTACGTATGCATCGTGCAAATGTGAATGGTTTGGGCTAGTCATGTATTGTTAAGTCATTTTAAATACTTGTAACAATTAGGTATGTAAACGAATCGAACGAATACGAACATAGACATGTCTATGTTTGTTCATTTAACTTTAACCGAACACAAACATATAATCGAACACATTTTTTTTATTCGTGTCCGTTCCTTAAGAAATCGGGTATGTACGTGTTCGTTTAAAGTCTAAACGAACAGTTCACGAACATAAACAAAAAAATTAACCGAACATATTTGAATAATCATAAATAAACATAAATTAACATGATTGAACAAATATAAATGAACACAAATTAACGTAATTGAACAAATATAAACAAACATAATTTAAAATTAGTGAACACAAACAAAAAGTCTAATAGGGAAAATTACTTTTTGAGTCCCTGTGTTATAGTGATTTTAACTACCTGAGTCCAAAATCAAAATGTTTAACGCCCTGAGTCCCTAAACGTTTTTTTTCCTAACATTTTGAGTCCAATTTTTTAACTTTGTTTGAATATTCTGTTAGTTTCTAACAAAAAGACTAAAATGACCCTATATTTAAAAAAAATATAAATATAAATAAGTAACAAACCCTATCTCACTTTTACAAACACTCAAACCCACTCATCAGTCTCTCTCTCTCTCTCTCTAAACATCACTAAGAACCATCATACACCACCTCCTCCTAGCAACCACAACCACCTCACCTGTAGGTTGCAACCATACACCACCATCACCAAAATAAACCACCTCCTGCCCACCTCTGATAGCACCATCACAATAATAAACCACCGCCATACACCGCCTTCAGCCCCACCTCCGACACCACCATCACCACAATAAACCATCACCATACACCATGTACGGCCCCACCTCCGACAACATCATTAGCACAATAAACCACCACCATTGTCCTACCTCCGACAACACCATTATCACCATCAAAGCGGCCACCATTGAAACCCTAAACCGACATCACCGTCGTCACCTCTCCGACTAGATCTGATGGTGGTCTCGATTGTTTATGTTTTTGTTTCTATCATGTTAGGTGAGTTTTGGTGGTGGTCTTGACTGTTTATAGTGATCTCGACAGTGGTGGTTGATGGTGTGGAAGGTGGTGATAATGGTGGAGGTGTTGTTTGTAGGTGGTTGGCGGTCAACGGAAGATGGTGATAGTGGTGATAGTGGTGGAGGTGGAGGTGCGGTGGGGATGGTGGTGGTGCATTGGTGTTAACGGTGGTGGTAGGGGTCTAGATAAGAGAGAGAGGGGGGGGGGGGATGGACATGTGTGTGTGTTTGTGTGTGAAATGTTTGTGTTCAGGTGTGTATAATAGTATATGTAATGTATTTTACATATAATATTAAAATCTTTATGCATTAGGCACTTGTTCTTTATACTTATGTGCATATAAGAGTTGTATTTTGTGTATAAATAACTAAATTGCCCTTCTAGTTGACCTTAGTGGATGGTGTTAAAAAATTGAACTTAGATGGATACAAAATAAGCGTTTAGGGACTCAGGACGTTAAACATTTTGATTTTGAACTCAAGTGATTAAAACCACTAATAACACAGGGGCTCAAAAAGTAATTTGCCCAGTCTAATATATTACAAATCATCCGAACATACATCTAAATTAGGGTTTATAGATACTAAAATTAAGTAGTTTTTTTTTATATAAATATTAAGTAAGTGATCAGTTGTGATCTAAGAAAAATTTTAAAATTTCATTATTTATTATTAGAAAACTCAAGTACTAATTAGTTATATTTATATAAGTAGTTAGAAAACCTAATATTTATATAAATATAACTATTTATTTATTGACTAAAATTTAAACGAACATAAACAAACGTTCACGAAAAATAAATGAAACTTCACGAACACAAATAAATGAACGAACGCAAGGTGTGTTCAAGTTCATTTATTTTCTTAAAATGAACAGAATTTTGTTTATGTTCGTTCGTTTATTAAATAAACGAACCTTCCAACGAACAAGTTTATGAACGTTCGATTCGTTTACGTGCCTAACGATGATATATATGTCTTACATTATAATATAATTGAATACAAGTTGGACAATACGGACTAATATGTGATTTTCAATTTAAATATATGTGAAGTTTGAATTTCATATCTAAAATAATGTAAAAAATATGTGATTTTCAATTTAAATATATGTGAAGTTTGAATTTCATATTTAATGTCAAAAATAGCATATCATACTATTAAAATTTGCTGCTTTCAATTGATTGCAAATTCAGAATCAACTGCTGTTATGTATTGAATCAACCAGAAGAAGGCAAATAGACTAAATTAAAAAAGAAAAACAAACAAACGAACTTAATAAATAAAAAAACAACAAATTTCGAGTTATGTAGTAAAAATCATTTGCACATCTCGTTCTAAATCCAGAGATCCACCGATTAGGTCGTTCGAAGAAACTTGTCTTCCGTTTTCTCTAACATAAATAATGTGCAAGAGGAATTCCTCATACGAAGGATATGTGACATTTATAGCTATTGATCTTCCAAGATCAATGGATTATAACTACACGGTGGTATTTTTGGTGGCATTTTCATAAATATAGGGTTCAAACAATTGAATAAACAAATAGAGAAGGAGTATTATGGTCTTTTCTTACTTTAACTCTTCCCCTGATTTTGAAACGGCTATAAGTTTTTCATACGTTAATATATTTTTTTTGAAAAATTACGCAGTATTAACGAGCATTTCATTCTTTTTAATTTAAGTAGCCTATTGCTATAGTTTTCTTAAAACAATTTTACATGATTTTGAATATACATTACGTGATTTTGAAAACCCAACATGACTACGTAATTTTGAATACCCATTACTTTTTTTTTTGAATGGCTAACATTAGTCTCCCAAACTCCTATATATTTACAAATAACTCACCCTTGGTTGGGATTGAACCCAAGACCTCCCACTAAGAGGCAAGAGCCTCTACCAAGTGAGCTAGCCCCACTTGGCAAATACTCATTACTTGATTACGTGATTTCATTATAGTAGTGAAACCCCACTTAGTGATTACGTAATTACGTAACAATAGTTGACTATGTATTATTACGTGACTACGTGATTTTGAATACCAAATATTTCAGGTCTATTCACGTATTAATGATAAATCATTATATCACTTATACAAAAAGCAACAAAAAGGTTTGACAAGAAATGAAAAGACATGTCTATTCCAAACAAAATACTAACTTGAGACACAACCATAAATTAATAGACGCACCTTTTCAAAATTAACCACTATCTCTTATACAAAACGAAAAGGCGTGACTATTCCAAACAAAATACTAACTTGAGTCACGAACATAAAATTAATAGACGCACTTTTTCAAAATTAACCACTATTTTCTTATACAAAAAGCAACGAAAAGATTTGACAAGAAACGAAAGGCGTGTTTAATCGAAACAAAATACTAACTTGAGACACGACCATAAAATTAATAGACGCACTTTTTCGAAATTAATCACAAAATTAATAGACCCGACACATATCATTGATTAAATACAAAATTATAAACGACAAACCCGCCGGAATCACCACCATTCTAACTGTTCTATAAGGTTGCACGGTATGGTCCCGTCCCCCACCCCGTCTCGGTCCGGCGACGCCAGCAACACCAACCCGCCCCCCGTCCCCGTCCTCAGCGTCCCTTCCTGGACGTTGGCGACGAACCAAAATGTGGGCCCCCTTTTTGAAAGTTACCGTTAGATAAAAAAAAAATCCATTTTCAAAAAAAAAAAAACAAACGGTCAAAAATCTCAAATATATATAATTCAAATCCTTTTTCACCTCCATTCACAAATTTAACCCCAAAATTTCATCCCTCTCACTTAATTTTTATAAATCTTCTTCCACTTTTATAAACCTTATACTCTATCATGGATCCCTTCAACAACCCGAACAACCCGAACAACCCGAACAATCCGAACAACCCGACCCAACCTAATGTTTTCTCGGTTCCAGGATATTATCCGACGCTAGAACCGAACCAATTCTCGCAATATTCATCAAATGCGTTTGCATCATTCCAACACTCGCCGAACCAATTCGCTCAATTCTCTCAAAATCAAGCCCTTCAACAAATGATGATGCGGGGTGCTTATAATTTCCCACCGAACCCGACACCACCCGTTCAACCCCAACCGATCCCGACGCAACCCTTTCAACAATCCGAACCCGACGACGATGTGGAGGTTGTTCCCGAAACCCAACCGCCTAAAGGAAAAGGAAAACGAAACAAAGGCAAGCAAGTGGTGAGTGACCAATCGTCCAAACCGAAGTCGACTAAGTGGACGTCAATCAAAGAAGAAGCCTTAGCCAAGGCTTACATAGGCACGTCTACACACCTGACAAAAGGTTCGTATTTTTTTAAGGTTTATCTTTTTTTTTAAAGTTTATATATTTTTTTAAAGTTTGTTTTTCTAATTTTTTTGTTAACAGTTTTGTTTGTTTTAAAGTTTAAAGTTTGTTTACTTTTTTAAATTTTAAATTTTTGTTAACAGTTTGTTTATTTTGTTTAAAGTTTTTTTTTTATTTTGTTAACGGTTTATATATTTTGTTTGTTTATTTTGTTTAACTTTATATATTTTGTTTGTTTTTTATAGGTAATAACCAAACGGGTGACGGGTTTTGGTCCAAGGTTTTGGCGAAGTTCCTCGACCTTATGGACCAAGGCCCGTATCGAGATATCGACTCGGTGTCATCAAAGTGGCGGAAAATGAACGCGTCCGTCAATAAGTTTTGCGAGGAATATAATAAAATATATACAAGTGGGCGTCGTAGCGGCATGAGCGACGCCGATGTGTTCAAACAAGCGTTGGAGAAGTATAAGACGAACAATGGTAATACCAACTTTGCTCACGTTCGCGCGTGGGAAATTTTGAAAACGGAACCAAAATGGGCGCCGATTCCCAACGAGGTGGAGATGGCGAAACGCCAAAAAACATCGGAAACGGGTAGTTTTAGCGCCGGTGGATCGGACACGAGGTGTCACATAAACTTAAATGATGACGCCGAGTTTGACGAAGAGGAGTACGCCGTACATGAAGCGGAGCGTCCACCGGGCCGAGACAAATCAAAGAAGGAGCGGGCCAAGGGGAAAGAAAAGGAAAAGGTGGACCCGAAGATGGAAGAGTTTATGGAACACTTAAAAATGTACAACGACGTCTCGGCCCAAAAGACGAAGGCGAAGGAGCGGGCCGTCGAAGAAAAAATTCGTGTAGCGGAAGAAAAGTTACGCAAGAAGGTCCGATTGTCGAATGAGAAAATCCGAATTTCCGATGAAAAAATTCGGCTCAAGGAATGTGAAATAATATCGATGGATGTCGATGAGTATCCCGAGCCGAAACGTTCGATGTTGAAAAAACTACAAACCGACATCATGAAAAAACATCAAATTATTTAACTCTATGTTTTTTTATTAAGTTTATGTTTTTTTTATTAAGTGTATGTTTTTTTAATGTTTATGTAATGTCTTTTAATGGACCCGCCTCCTAGCTCAGTTGGTTTTCGGCCGGGGGTTTGCCAATGGCCACCCCGGTTCGAATCCCGGCGTCAACGGCTTGTGGGGCAGGTTGTCCAAATGATGGATCGTATCCGACCGAGGCATGGTGCGGTCTCACTACTACAGAAATAGGCATTTGCTACGGCCAAAGTCGTAGCAAATCCGTAGCAAACACCCTTTTTGCTACGAATTTGCTACGGATTTGGTTCGTAGCTACAAGTCCCGTCGCGAATTTATTTGCTACGAACTTTAGCTACGGAAATTATGTTTGCGACGAATTTAGCTACAAAAAATGACGTCGGTATTTTAGCCACGAATTTGCTATGAATAAGGTTGCTACAAAATTTCGCTATGGGTTTTTAGCTACGGAAACTTTTAGCTACGATTGTTTTTAGCTACGGGAAATTTTAGCTACGGATGTTTTTAGCTATGAGTTTTTAGCTATGGTTATTTTTAGCTACGAAGTAGTTTTGCTACGAATGGGTTGGCTATGATAATTTGCAATGTTTTTGCTACAAAATTTAACTACGAACTTGCTACGAGTTTGGCTATGGATTTTGCTACGAGTTTGGCTATGGATTTTAACTACAGTTTGACTACATAAATTTGCTACAGTTTGTGCAAATCCATTGCAAAATTTTGCTTCAAATTTTTTATGATTTTTGTTACGAATATAGCTACAGATTTTGAAAGGTTTTTGCTACAAATTTGTAAGGATTTAACAACTGATATTAAGAAACTTTAAAATTTTATTATTTTTTTTCATGATTTTTCGCTCAATCATTATACTCAAATCTTTAATAAATATAAAAAACCAACATGACTTGATATACAAACCAATCAAATTAAAATACCAACTTATTCAAATAACACAATAAAATCCAAACTATACAAAAACCAAACACCTAATTTCAACATTAAAGAACATTTTGTGGCGGATTATCTGACAACAATTCTAGTCTCCCTTTCATTTGAGTGTATAAACAAACTTTCTTCAATTTTCCGATCATAGCATATTTCTCTACTTGTCTTCTTCCAATCCAACTTCAAGGCACCTCAAAATAATAAATGAACATTAATACCAAATATATTTAACGTTTAAAAAATGCCTCTTTGTTAAACGTTCAAAAAATACCTATTTGTTACTTCTAGGGATCAACGTAGATACATTGTTCGACTGATTCCGTATGAGATCCAAAATCCACGTTTGTCATCAGATGCAAATACAAACTTGCAAAAACTGCCTCACTTGCAAAAAAAACATAAAAAAAGTTATTGTATGTCATTTGAATAATCATCTCTTAACTACTAAAGTTTGATCCTTGATTTCAATGAGGGTGTTGTACTTACCACACATAGATTAGGATACAAATAAAGCATGTCTCTGCAAAAAGAAAAGTAATAAGTAAATAAATAACTCAAGTAGAAAAAGATTGTGTGTATGTGAGTTAATTAGAATCAATTGTAGATTCTTTCATTTTTTGGTAGAATCAATTATTTGTTATCTACTTCATAAAACTTCACAATTTATGCTGTCACCAGAATGAAGAATCAAACCAAACAAAGATTTATAGATACTATATTCAAAATCGGAACAATAAAAATATATAACTGATGTACGTGTTGCGTAATAAATCAACTAAAGGATAATTGTACCTCAATGGCAAATTAATAAATTCAGTCTATGGACAATTCGCTTAACACCATCCTCTGAAGCTTAACCATACTCCTAACGGCGTCACAGTCGCCGTTACTCATCGCGTGGTTTAGAAAAAACGGGCCAGGAAATGCTACTTTCAGCTTAACATCATGTGTCCAGGAAGTGATGGTATCCGGGTTAACCGACTCAGATTATCCAAGCCGAATGGTTCGGATTAAAAAGCGGTCAGTGGCAGAACGCGGGTAAGAAGATGGGATTTGAGGTTGTGGTTTGAGGATTATTTGGATTTTGGAAGGTGGTTTGAGACAAAGGGGAGACGAGTCCACTAGGTGGGTTGACCAGGAACTTGTGAGGGGATGATGTTTGGACTTTGGAGGCGGTTGTGGTGGTGGAGATGAGTGATCTTAATCGGAGGGTGGCTCTGCACTTTGTTCCGAGAATGAAATCATAAGGTGGCTCTGCACTATGTTTGGATGGGTGTTGAGAGAGATGCGAATCAGAGAAATGGTTTTCGTAATCACGGTTGAGAGTTGAGAGGGGGTTTAAGTTTATGGATCAAAACGTGGATTTGTGGCTGGGGATTGGGTGGGAAACTATGAGCGGGAAATTGGGGGCGGGAAGATTAGTAAATTTGATTTTTCATTTTTTTGGTACTTATTTATAAAAGTTAATTATATAATACAGCCATGGTGAAAAAATAAAAATAACAAGCTACTCACCTGAATGAAACTGATGCCCACATTGGAGCTTTGCCATGGACCGATCGCCGTTATCCGCCACAACCTCGAGGCAAATCGAGCACGAAACAGATGCAGCAGTAGCTGCTGCTTTAGATCCTCCATCACCATCATCCACAAGATCTGGATCCTCCAACCCCATATAACCCCAATTACACAAAACCCTGACCCTAATCTATACAATAACTATAACTAATCAATTAATTACAGTAATATAGATGATAGATTTATATAATTATACCCACCACCACAAACAAAATCTACTTATATTCCTTATTACTTAACAACAAAAAACACCTTCTGGAAATCAAGAATCTGCTTTTTAGGGTTTAATTTATGGGTGAAATATGAAGAATAAAGTGGTAACTTGCAGGTGTTTTGGGGATTTAGAGGTGGAGTTGAAATGAGAAGAAGTTGTGTGAAATGAAACAGATCGTGTTGTCTCTCTAATCTGGGTGCTTGTTTTAGAGCCGTTGGATTTGGCTTACTTTTACTGCTGGTTGTTGTAATGGGTTTGGGTTGGACGGTCAGGATTGAGTTAAGGGGTTTGTTGGGAGTTGAGTTTATATTTTAGATGGATGAGTCTACACGTTACGTATAAAGTCATTAAATTATATATATATATATATATATATATATATATATATAGGGTAATACTAGATAAAAAACCCTAAAATTCTTAGAAAACTCTGGAAACCCAAATGGGAAGCCATTTTTACCCAACCTCCCGACATTTTTTTTTTTTGAAAAAAATTACACATGTTATATACATGTTTTAGAGTGTTTTGGGCCAAAAAAAACAAAAAAGCGCCGAAGGGATATTTTTAAAAAAAATAAACAAAATTCTGTGCCTAACATGTGTTAGTCAAAAATGCTGAAAGTTGCTGAAATTTTTTTTTTTTTTTTAAAAAAGATCCCTTCGGCGCTTTTTTGATTTTTTTGGCCCAAAACTCTTAAAAACATGTATATTACATGTGTTAATTTTTTCAAAAAAAAAAAATGTCGGGAGGTTGGGTTTTCTAGGGTTTTTCACATAGATAGGGTTTCCTATGTAGCCTTGCCCTATATATATATTTATATATATATATATATATATGGTAAGGTTCATGCGAGAACCACCTTTATTGCGAGAACCGCGAGAACCAATGTAAACACAACCTAAAATAGCTAAAAAAACCTAACCCCCACCCTCCCCCCCCCCCCCCCCCCCCAAGTTAAATGCTAAAAACTAAAACTCTCAAAAAACCTAAAAAAAACCTAACCCCCCCCACCCCCAAGCTAAAATGCTAAAAACTAAACCCCCCAAAAAACCTAAAAAAATCTAAAAAAAATAAAAAAGAATCTAATTTTTTTTTCCTACTAAAAGTAGCGATTTTAACATAAAAAATATTAAAAAAAAAAATTGTGTGTTTTTTTACCTATTTTTAGGCATTTTTTATTGTGTTCACATTGGTTCTCGCGGTTCTCGCAATAAAGGGTGGTTCCTAACGTATATTTGTCCTATATATATATTTTTAAGTATACGTCAGTCTTGCGTATATCTGAACCCGATGGGTAAATCCGAAACCCGACACATCTGGTACGGGTTTGGGGTCGGTTAATCAGGTTTGGGACGGGTTTGGGACTAGTTTTTATTTTTTTCGCGGGTTTGAGATGGGTTTGGGATTTGGTGATATACCCGTTTACCCGACCCAATTACCCGATAAAGTAAACCCGTTTACCCGATTGTATACCCGATATAATTTCTTTTATATTTTTAAATATGTAAATATATAATACATCCTTTTTTTCTATACATATAGGTATTTTATCTCGTATACATTATAGTTATTTGATATATTTCTTGAGTGATAATACTAAATGTAACTGATTAGTAGTTACCCGATAGGTTTTTTGGGTCGGGTATACCCAACAGGTAAACTTTTAAAATTAATGGGTTACCCGAAACCCGTGGGTATATCTGATACCCGATGGGTATTTACCCGCTAGAAACCCGACGGGTTTTGGGACGGGTTTGGGACAAGCTTATCTAATCGGCCTAAAACCCGTTGCTATCAAAAACCCGTCTCGTGCGGAAACCCGTGTCAGCCCGAACCCGATCCGAACCGACCCGTTCCGATCCAAAACCCGCCCCGTGCCACCTCTAATTAAAGATGATTAAGTGGGGGGGTATTCCACGGTCCTCCCAACCGCCGAGGTGATACCACCTCGCAGACCGCCACCCTATAACTAAATAAATATTATATATGTAAATGAACTAGTTTTATGCCATGCCCGTATTGCGGGGCGCTAGACCGAATATTTCTCTACCAATTAAAACAAAACACTATCATAGCTTTGCTAGATAAAAAAAACTAAAACAATGGCAAGGCTATAACTTTTAGCTGGGGCAAAACTGAAATTTGTCAAAACAATGAGCGAGTACAAGGCAGCTGCCTAACACGAATATAAATTATATCGAGTCAATCAATTAGAATTAGGGGCAAAGTCATAACTTTGAAAAGGGGGGAAATCATAATTTTAAACTGTGGGTAAAATCGTACCTTGTCCGGACCAATGTGGGAGTGATGGGCAGCTGCTTGGCACTGTTCCCCCTCATGGTCTTTGTAGTATACTAGTTTATGCCCCGCCCGCGTTGCGGGGCGCTTGGCCAAATATTTCTCTACCAATTAAAACAAAACACAATCAAAGTTTTGCTAGAAAAAAAACGAAACCGATGATAAGACTATAATTCTGAACTGGGGATAAATCGTAAGTTCAACTGGGGTATAATCCAATATTTTAAAAACTGGTTCAAACCGGCCAGTTGTACCGATTGAACCATATGGTAAAAACGGTTAAACCGCCTGGTACACCCGGTTGAACCGCCTGATACACTCGATTAAACCGTTTTTGAGCCAAATCCGGTACGGTATAAAAACCGGATTTTAAAACATTCGTATAATCATAATTTGTCAAAAGCTACAACGGTGGCAACATTGTAATTTTGAACTAGGGGCAAAATCGTAAATTTGATTGGGGTAAAATCGTAATTTGTCAAAATCTTCAACGATGGTAAGACTGGAATTTTGAACTGGGGGCAAATCGTAATTCTAAGCTGGCTAAAATCGTAATTTGTTCGGGCCAACGAGGAAGTGCCCATGGATTTTATATATTAACGGGGGTCTAAATCGTAATTCTAAGCTGGGATAAAATCATAATTTGTTCGGGTCAATAGAGAAGTGTCAGGTAGCTGCCTGACACTATTCCCATCCATGGATTTTGTATATTTATAAAATGAGTGCAAATAATATGAAAACGTTATAGAAATCAATTACCAGAATGATCTAATATGTTTAACTAGGGATGAGTTCAGTGTCAACTGGTACTGAAAATCCCAATAATGGGCACCGGTACCAAAAATACCTGGTACGGTACTGGTATTTGAGTGGTAAAACCGATAAATACCGGTACCTTACCAAACTGGTACCAAAAACGTCAAAAGTCGGTACCAAATATATTCGGTACAGGTACCCAGCACCATTTGCTCATCCCTATGCTTAATTTAGTACGTATTATTTGTATGAGATATCTACATTAAATGTATTTATGTTTACATAAGTCCGTGTAAAATTGAAATTTTTAACTATTTTTTTGAATTTTCTATTGTATATATTACTAATTATTTTTTAATATTTCTTTTGTTCACTATTGTATATATTATTAATTATTTTTTAATATTTTTTTTGTTCATTTTTGCTTATAGATTTTCTTACGCGTCTTTTTATTGTTTTTTTTAATATTTATTTTGTTAGTTTTGCTATGGATTTTGCTACCACTATTATTAATTAATTTTATTTTTTTTGTTTTCGCAACGTAGTTTACAATGGATGTTGCGATGGATATTAGTAAATTATTTTTTGAATACTTTCTTTTTTCTTATTTTGCAATGAATTTTTCTATGGATTTGCTACAGATTTTGCTACGTTAGTTTTTAAGAATTTTTCTAGATTTTGCTACCAATTTCTCTACTGACTCTATTTACTTACCGATTTTGCTACCGTTTTTTTAAACCTCGGTTAGTTAGTTTTTAAATATTTATTTTTATGATTTAGCTAAGGACTTTGCTACCAATTTTACTAAGTTTTTTTATTATATTTATTTTCACAATTTTGCTATCGATTTTGCTACAGATTTTATTTTACTTTTTTTAGTTTATTTCTAAATACTTATTTTCATGGTTTTGCTACGGATTTTGCCACCGCTTTTGCTACATTATATGGTTTATATTAATTTTGTCAATTTTGCTACGGATTTGCTATGAGTTTTGCTACGAAATTCATTTGCGACGGAAGTTCGTAGCTAATCCGTAGCTAATTCGTAGCAAAATGTGTTCGTAGCCAATCCGTAGCTAACTCGTAGCAAAATTTGCCACCATTTTTTTCTATAGCAAAGTTTCATAGCAAATGCCTCTTTTTGTAGTAGTGTCTTGAGGGCAACCCGGTTTTACCCAGCTGTTACCCCAGCGAGTCTCTCGTGTGGGGGCAGTATGGTTTCCGGGCGGAAGTCAGCTTGCGCGGCGGTAGGGGCCCGATCGAACTTCGTGTCCGTAAGTGCGGGGCTGACGGGGGATTGTCTTCTACATGAACCCGGTGACCACTGGTCCAGTACATAGAAAGTCACCTTCAAGAAAAAAATGTAATGTCTTTTAATATTAATGATAATTTTTTTGTTAGTTTATTTGTTAAATGTTAAAAAAAGGTAGAAGATTAAAAAAAAAAAGTAGAAGATTAAAAAAAACATAAAAGTGGTGGGAAGGACTATGACTAGGACCATCCTCCCATTCCCTCTAATTTTGTGGGATGGACCATCCTTGGGAGGACTATGACGTGACGCCTACGTGGCGGATCATCCTTCCTTGGAGGACCATCACCATACCCTCATCCCTTGGAGGACCATCACCATACCCATTCCCTCTAGCCTAACTTCCATCCACAAACCAACGTGACCATTAAAAACAAAAATATCCAAACCACATTCTAACCATACAGCGTACACCAATCCGACAAAAAAAAACACTGTTTTTAATCTCATATTCTTTCGGTGGTGTACGCACCGTAACACGGAACCAACAACAACATTCATATAACTTCATAACTTTATGGCTGATATATAATCAAATCGACATACATGTCGTTCGACAAAAATAACCAAACCAATGCGTCTCTTCCGACCAACGATTCTCCCGTCGTTTGCCACCCTTTCACACCCTATATAAACTTCACCGGCCACCGCCACCAAATATCTCCCGCCATGTTAGGCTAGAGTGTATGGTGATGGTCCTCCAAGGGAGGATGATCCGCCACGTAGGCGCCACATCATAGTCCTCTCAAGGATGGTCTATCCCACAAAACTAGAGGGTATGGAGGATGGTCCTAGATGATCCTACCCCACCACTTTTTTTTTTTTTATTTTAACGGTAACTTTTGAAGAGGGGGCCCACCAAAATTGGATCGTCGCCAACGTCTTAAGGACGACGGAGAGGACGGGACCGGGGGGAGGGGGGGATGGTGTGCCGGCGTCGCCGGTCCTCGACGGGGGTGGGGACGAACCCCATACCCTCTAGCCTTATCACCGAACATATTCAAAACTAATGGCATGTTTGGCTAAGCTTTTTGAAAACAATTTATTGACTTATTGGCTTTTTGGAAAAGGCAGTATGGAGTGACTTTTCCAGTGACTTTTTGGAAAAGTCACTTTTCCCCTCACATACAACCTCATTACCAAACATCATTTTAGAGCGTATAACTTTTCAAAAAGCCAATAAGTCAATAAGTTGTTTCAAAAAGCTTAGCCAAACATGCCCTAATTCTCCGCCACCAAATGCGCCAACGCGGGACAAGAACAAGACGAGTTTAGAGTTTAAAGAGAGATTTGTTACAAAAATTGGGCGTCGTTGGTGGTGGTGGTGTTGTGGTGATGGCAACAAGGTGGTTGTGGTGGCATTGGAGTGTTACCGATTTTTCGTCTGATACCTTTGGTGTCATTTTTTAGGCGTCTGTGTTTTGAGTATATAGAAGAAAGAGGAACCACCGCCATGTAAGTTTTCAATCTGAATGATGGTATATGTTTGGTTTGCTACCATCCTTTTATAAAATATTATATACATACATTTTGAATAGCCGCTAAAATAAAATATACATTTTTTTCTTCACCCACCAAGTTAATTGAGTGTGTATAAAACAAAAATGTTTTACCATCTATACATTTTTTTCTTCACCCGCCAGTTTAATTGAGTGTGTATAAAATAAAAATGTTTTACCATCAAAAGAAATATTTAATAGTTGCTATTTTTTATATATTTATACTAGAATAACTTCAGGAAACATAAATATTTATATAAACTTCAAATATTTTTTATAATATGAGAGAAAAAACAATTGGTAATACCATTAATCTTTATTGTTCTCGATCAATGTAAACTGTTTTGAACATATAGTTATAGCGAGTGTCCGTAGCATAATGAACCAATGTTATCGATTCAACTTAGTTATCTTTTTAATAAAAAAAACTTTACATAACGGTCCACAACACACGTGCGTGGTTAGTGTTTTAACATTTATATTTTGATTGGTTTAACACTCACGCCGCAACGCGCGGGTTCGCGTCAACTTGTATATAAACATTAGCTAAATCAAGCTATAATAACCACATAATGCCGAATATTAGAGATTTAATCACGTAAGAAAGCATAAACAATCAAGTTCTTATTATTTGAATGTGTAATTACGTAATAAGCATAATTTTAATAACATTAGTTATAACAAATCATATTGAGTGTAATCACATAATGGATTTTTATTGAATGTGTAATCACGTAATAGTTTATATTGAATGTGTAATTACGTAATGGGTATTCAAAATCACGTAGTAATGTGCTGAGTATTCAAAATCACGTAATGGTTTAATAGGTATTCAAAATCCTGTAATTTTTTTAAGAAAACTTTAGCAATATGTTGCTCGAATTAAAGGAATGAAATACTCATTAATACACTGTAATTTAAAAATATATATTAACGTATGAAAAAGTTATAGTTGTTTGAAATTTAAGGAGGAAAGTGTTTAAGTGAGAAAGGACTAAATTACCTTTCAAGCAAGGACATTTGTCCTCCTCTGAAACTCTATTGTCATGTATAGGATCCATTCTCAACATAAAAAATGTTACATTTCTAGCTTGAGGTTCTTGAGGTTTTTTTTTTTCTTTCTTTCTCTTTTTTTTATTTTTTTTTATTTTTGCGTGAATTTGTCTTGAAATGGCTTTGCATAAATTAATCTTAGGAAAAAAAAAAAAAGATTTGGTCATGCATCAAAAAATAGGAGATCACCTCTCGAGTTCTCGTTGTAGGTTTGGTTAAAATATGATATTTTAAATGCCAATTAATTACATTTCTTTTTAATGGTTTCATTAAAAAAACACGCCCGGTACCTACGGAAAAAGATCGTAGGCTCTCCGACAGGAACAAAACACTTACACCAATCTCTCCACACGAGAGCCTTATGCTTAGACCTATATTTCAGCGACAAAAGACTTTATTGATCTCTATCGCATTTCGAATAATGTTGGAAAAAACCTTATCATTCCGTGTCTTCTAAATACACCAACATGCGACAGCTGTGAATGACCTACACTTACTCCTGATTCAGCCCCACATAATTATGTAGCTCCGTAAGATCTTTAAAAGAGAACATAAATTGGGGGAATTTTACACCAATTCCAAAACCTAAGCCATACCTCTTGCAGGCCGCAAACAAGTGTAACACAATTTCATCATAATCCTCACAGAAAAACACGCTTCTAACGGAATAGGGATGTTTCTCTTAACCAAAGCTGGTCGGGTAGGGAGCTGATCAAGCTCATCTCTCCACGCAAGGATGTCACACTTAGCCGGGCAATTAATTATATAAACATGATTTAAGCATTATCTCACTAGGGGAAAGTTCATTTGAGAAGAAAATTTAATTGAGAAGAAAAAGAACAAAGTGTAATTTTGTAATACATTAAATATTTTTTTCACTTATCTCATTTATTATCATTTTTTACTAATTAATTAGTCATAAAGACTATTATCCTCCACAGTAACTTCTTTTGCCTACACACATCAAAAGTTATCCTACATATTTCGAAATTCATCCTACACGTTGAAATTTATCCTACACAACTCGTAATTTATCCTACACAATTCGTAATTTATCATACACTTTAAATTATTTTACTTTGTTTTTTTTTTTTTGAAAAAATATATATTTTGAAGATAAGTTACAAAAAATTTAATGTAGCTAGCTATTAAAGAGGAAGACTACAAATTAATGACCTATGTAGATTTACCAATGTACCCTTATACTAACATTAAATACTTATATTAAATGAAATAAAATAAAGCATTCTTATTGGTTGAAATTTCTTCTTTTTTCTTCTTACAAAAAAATTCTTCTCATTTAAACTCTCCACTATCCCACTAATTGTATTATCCGAAACTAAATGTGGAGTGGATTGGATTGGATTGAGGATCACGGGATAATATATCTTATGATTTATTCCAAGCCTGCCCAATCATTTTAAAGGCCCTATGTGAGAACAAAATATATTGAAGCCCTTTTCCACATGTCAATTTAATTAACTTCGTTTGACACCGATAAAAAATTAATTGATGGGTGACATTACTACAAAACGGAGCATTAAACGGGATGATTTGGCCTTTAAGACGCGGTTTCAAACCCAGTCATAAAACTGTGCGTCTTAAATATGATGAACTCCGTCTATTAATCCAAAATACATTTTCAAAGAATTAATTAGTTAAATTAATATAATAAACCATGCCCGATAAATGTTAGTTGTAAAAAAATATTTTTGTAGTTTCGTGTTAATTCCAAACCAGTCCAAATCAAGCTAATATATATACACCAATTCAAAGATTTTCGAATCAACCCAATACATATTCAATTCAGAAATAAACCATCAAATTACAATTCTTTGCTAAATGTATAACAAACCAATGTGGAGGTCATGGGTTTGAGTTCCACTTTGTGCAATTTGCTCTAGTTAAGTCAAGGGTTTTACCACAGTAGGCCTTAGGGCTGTAGGTTTCCCTTGGAATAGTGGGTGGGCCAGGTCATCAACGTTGTTTGTGTTTACAGAGTGTGGGTGGCCTTTCACCAATGGGTTTACTCGGTTGATCGGGTTTGTTAGAATTCCTTGGCCGTTCAAAAAAAATGTATAACAAACTACATTATATTTCATAAATAAACTATATACGATTCCAAAATCTATATATAAAGCTAAACTAATAAGATATCCAACTCACGAAATAAATTGGCATCAATGTCTTCAACAAAATATCTATATCATTATTGTATCATCGTATCGTGCGACATCTAGAATAAAAGTACATAAAAACGTTATTACAAATATCATCGACAAATACTAAAAGCAAATAGAAAAAAAAAGTTCGGCATCAACATCTTCAATAAAGTTATGTATATATTTATATATATTATATACGTCTAAAACAAGTATAAATCTACTAAACCCTTTAAGTTTTAAAAATCAAACAATTAAGAAATATAAGTTACTTGTTCGAGAAATCGGTTTTGATACAAATTGACAAAGTCGAACTTACGTTGGAGAACCATGTATCCGGATTCCCATCCACCCTTTTGTTGCTTACACTACAATAAATTAACAAACTATTATATAAAAGTTAAGAAAATCAAACAACTAAGAAATAGCAAACACACATACCTCAACCATTGTATATCTAAAATCAAATCCTAAGGCAGCATGAATTAGACTTAAGGTGATAGTTAGAAGAACTCTTTTTGCCTTTTACCGTTGTTGAATCCAAAATATATACATGTCGTATGTTTAGGGCAATGATGAACAAAGACCAATGGTTACTACAAAATTATCGCTAAAGAACAGTTAGGTAAATTATAGTGATAACAGAAAAGAACGTTAATTAAAATAGACTTACTCGACCAAATGTGGTGCGAGAATTAAATCTTTATCGACATGGCGAGTCCCTAAACTAGGGATGTGATCTAGAACCTCTCTAGGATTTCTTTTACGCATATCACTTGTAATTGCGTTCACAATTAAGAAGATGCATCGATTGAGTTTTTTAGCCTTTGTTTCCTTATGACAGTACTTTAAATCAAGAAAAAGATATATGATAAACTTAATAAATTCAGTTATATCTATATAGTGTTATTGTGATAACAACTTACAATATTCAACCTCAACATAGGTACCATTCTTGGTAGGAAACATAGTTTCATGAGTTGCAAACGACAACGTAGTAGCCCAATCATTCCCTAGATATCCACCTAGTTGATGAACCATGCTCTTATAGTTTGTCTTAGTTTTATTTGACTGCAAATGTAACTTTACCTTTTCCACCTGCTTTTCTTTATTTGTCATTTTAGCTTCGGCCTATTTTTATTTGCCTTTGGACTTGCTTTGTGTTTCCATAGTTCTTTTTAGGCTTTGGTTGTTTAGTTTGGGACTTTTGAACTACATGCCTCATAACCTAAAATATCAAACAATTTGTTATATTAGCTTAAATTTTAATATATATACACACATGCACACAACTAAGATTAAATGATTAATTAACATCTGTTGTTCAACATGTTGATTTTGAGGGCATTTAGATGCATTCATTCTTGTGCCGAAAATTTTATCGGTTTGTAAACATTCATCAACCAAATAATATTCCTAACTGAATAGGAACTTCTGGCTAAAGTTGCTTCTAAAATAATAAACAAATTGTTATAATATTAAAAAATAAACTAAAGTAATATAAACTGCCTCTGGTATATAAGGTTCAACTGTCGGTATGATATCATACGTGCGTGTTTAGGATAGGGTTTGAAATTCCCTAGATGCACGATGAGTTGGTCTATCCAAAATCTACAATTAATACAAATATTATAGGAAATAGTAATATAATAAAAATAGACTAATTTATAATTATTATATCAACCAAATATATTTTATTTGTTAAAGTTTATTCACATGATCAACCTATGAATAAGTCAAGCATTGCATTGCTAATTATAGGCAACAAAACTAATATACTATAAATGTTGTGATATCATTACTTGTGAAGAACTCTTTCACTTCTTTGGAAGTATATCATTCAACAATATTTCCCTTAGACCGACTACACTTTTTTACATAACCTTTTAAGAAACCCATGTATCTTTCAAAAGGGCACATCTAGCGTAGAAATACAGGACCACAAGCCTGAATTTCTCTTACAATATGGATTACCAGTTGAACCATCACATTAAAAAAGGACGGCGGAAAATACATCTCAAGTTCACAGGGTGTGACGATAATTTCTTTTTTCACACTTTCAACTGACTATGGATTAATTACTTTCAAATGAATCGTGTTGAAAAATAAACAAAGTTTTGTGATTATATGTCAGATAAAATCTAGTAACGATCCATGGATTCCAATAGGAATCATATGTGTCATCAAAACATGACAAACATGATACTTCATACCAAGTAATTTACAGTCTTTCAACGACACCAGCCTTTTAATGGTTGCAGAATAGCTTGATGGAACAATAATACCATGTAAACATTTAACAAATGAAAGTTTATGTCTTTAATATCATGGTTTTTGGAAATTTCTACATGATGCACAAGGAAAAGATATCAATCGATCTATTGTATTCACCCGATGAGCTTCGACACTCTTAAGAAAACTTTAAATACCATGATATATAGTCCATCAATACAACTTCGCTTGTACATCCATTTGTCACGATCCGTCCGAAAATTAAAAAAATATTGACATGAGCGTATGCGTATGATGAAAATCATTGCTCTATGGCAGTGAATCCAAACCCACTTTTTAAATATTCTATCTCACATGTATGCATTTTAACGAGACAACATTTAAGAAGAACCGGAAACATTTCCCCTTAACTCCCCAAGCATGCGTGAAACTATACTCGTGTGAATAAAGGAAATACCAACCGATTTTTTTCTTAAATGTTATCTCGTTAAATGTATACATATCCTAAATGAGATACAATTTTCAAAAAGCAGATCCGAACGGGGGACGATCCAAAATAAATTTTGGACGGGTAAATTCTAAAGGTTTAACCTAAATGTATATTTATATACATCTATGTAAATGTAAATATATAACATTTATATACGTTTAATAAATACATATTAATATACATTTAATATATATCACATATGTATACATTTATTAAGTAAAATATATAAAACTAAGTTTTATATAAAATACTAAAAGTCAAATTTGAATTTTTAATAAAAAAATGTAACTAAACACATTTAAAGTTGCATAAGTATTTTTTTTAACTAAAAAAGACATTAAGCATCAGTAAAAAAATAATAAAAACTAACCTTGAATTTTTAAAGCTTGTTATGGTTAAATTGAATGAAGAAGATGAGATGATTTGGTGTTGTTGAGTTGCTGCAATATACATAAAGAGCTAGGGTTTTTTTTTCTTTTCAAGAAAATGTGTATATACTAGAGGATATATAGATGCGGTTTAATGATTACCGTGTCTAAAGGTTGCTTAAATTTATATAAGACGCGGTTTAAGTATAAGACTAGGTTATTTTGAATTTTCTTCAATATTTTAATCAATTCTGTCCAATGGTTATGTAGTTATTGATTATATGTAACACCTTGTAAAATCACGACCAATATAATGAAGAAACGTGTCATGGACTTTAAACGTGTAACGAATTGAATATGAGGGACTAAAGTTGACAAACGAAGAAAATATATGTATATAAGGATTCAAAGTGTCAACATTTGATAATTATGCCTTTTAACAACCCCACACGATGTTTATACCCTTAAACGAATGAATCATGAAGCGTATGAAACCGTTTGTTGAAGAAGAAAGTGAAAGTTTACAAGACGCGAGGGTTAAATGTGTCAACATGTTTAAGTTATACCTCTGAGTGACCTTTTAGCGAACCCGGAGCCTTGTAACGATTAATTATACTCCCAAGAATAAGTGATAAAAATTTCACATGGTTTCGGTATCGTATGAGGAAGATACTTTAATTTTCGTAATTAAGGGGTTAAAAGCGTCAACGAGGCAAAACTTGTGTTTTCGGTTATTGTTTAACGAAACCGGACCTAACGATGTTTGGTTATATCTCATGGATCATAGAAATATAAGTTATATGGGTTAAATGTGCTTAAAATGAAAGAAATTACATTTTAGATGGTCCAGGGGGTAAAATGTCATTGTTTAAAAGATGCTGATCAGGTAAGCCACCTGGTGGCGCTGCGCCACCACTGAAGTCTTCTGCCGTCGTGCGACGCGACGGCCTGAGCTGGACAGATTTCATGCACAGATGCGAGTTCAACAGGTTGCACCGCCTTAGAAGCCTTGTATTCGATTCTAGGGGCTTGTTTGATGGTTTTTCATGCATAGGGACACTTGTTAATGATCAGGGAACATCTATAGACTTGTTTGGCATGATCTTGTAAGATTAAATCCCCTATATAAGAACATCTTGTTGCAACATTTTGGGCACTCACTTGAAAACATTCATAACTTAACTTCAGGAGTCTCTTGGAGCTCAAGATCATTTCCTAAGGGTCATTAGTCGTGCTTAGTACTTCAGTAAGCCTCCTTGACCTTTCTGTAAGTGCAGTATCCGGTGACTGAAGATATTAGTGTCAGACAGAACTGATAGCAACAGTTAAGGGGGAGTCTGTAAGTGCAGTTCCTGCCGGGTAACTGTGCTTTATCAGTTCTGGTCTACGGTCAACAAAGTCAAAGCCAAGTCAATAATTTGGAAGCTTTATCAGCTTCGAGTTTATGATGTTAAACTCGGAATATGTTGATTATTATTGTTGTCCAAATTATTTGTTATGTATCCCGGACAATATGTTTTGTCCGGGTTTAGTCCCTAGTCTATATATATGTGTTGTATAGGGTAGATTAGGGAAACCCTAGAGATAGCTTTGTGCACCTCTCCTAACTTCTTGTTCCTCCTGGTGTGCACATCCTAGAGAGAGAGTGAGACTATGTGTTAGTGAGAGAAAGCTAGGTTTAGATCTTTGTGATCTAAACCAGCTTGTAGATGATGTATACTCCTTTGGTTTGTGTAATCTGTGATGACTGATTCAATAATAAAGGGTTCATCTTCTACATCTTGTTCATCTTATGATTGTTCTTCATGTCTTGAATCAAGTGCAATGTTTGATGTTCGTCATCGACCAGGGTGCTTTCACAGTGGTATCAGAGCATGGTTACCGATTCGGAATGGTCTAACCACCTTCTGAATCACCATTGCTCTTGATTTGATGTTTGTTTCCGCCAAACATCTTGAAGACTTGAAGATTCTACATAAAACTTGAAGAAAATGAAGCTGTTCGTCGGCTGTGATGGTTTTTCTTGTTGCAGTTCTAGGGTTTTGATCTGAAAAAGGCCATGTCCGGATTTATGTAAGTGTTATACCTGTCCGAGTTAGTCTATCAACATCAAGTCAGGGTTTTCCTTCAGTGTTTTCCTTCAGAGTTTTTCCTTCAGGGTTTTTCCATTCAGTGTTTTTTGCTTCAGGATTATTGATGAACTAGTGTGAAGTCACACTTGTGAGATATCCTGAAGCAATTTCCTCTTTGAGAGGTCAAGACTTTGTGGTCAGGGCTTTGGAGGTCAGGGTTTTCCTTCAACTTCAAGTTTTACTCAGAGTTTCTTTTAAAAGAATAGTAATCCGAGTTTACCTCTTATTCCATCAGAGTTTACACTTTAAAGTTGTCCATCCGAGTTTCTCCAAAGTAGGCTATCAGAGTTTGTTACTTCCAAAGGAATTTTCAGAGTTTAAAAGCTATTCCGAGTTTATTGTTGTTTTCAGCGAGTCAGAGTTTACAAATTAATTCCATCAGAGTTTATTATCAGAGTTTGTTTTAAAATCATTGTTTCCGAGTTCCGGATAAACTGGTTCTGGGTTTTCTTAGTCATTGTCCGGGTTTTTAGTTTCAATTAGTTCCAGTGTTCAGAGCTTCAATTAGTCACCGTCCGAGTTTCAATTAGTACAGTGTCCGAGTTTCAATTAGTCTCCGTCCGAGTTTTAATTAGTCCGTGTTTCTGGTTTCATTTAGTTCAGGGTTTTGAACGTTACGATCAGGGTTTCTTTTTGTTTTAAAAGGTCCGCTGATTTCTTTATAACTCTGACTTCAGCAATTCTTCAAAGTATCCAGGTGACTGTCCGGGTTTGAACAAAGTCCGGTTTTCGATAAACTGTTCAGAGTTTCCGGGTTTCGAAACATCAACTTGAAAAATTTATGTTCAGATTATGTTCGGGGTTTCCATTTATGTTCAAGGTTTCCGGGTTTTCGTGTTTAAAACTGTTGGTTCCGGGTTTTTCACTCGGTTATTGGTTAATGTTTGCTCCGGGTTCTGTTAATTTATATGGTCTGGGATTTTAACGATCTGTTTTGTCTGGGGTTTCGTGCTTCCGGGATAATCATGCAGTTTGTTTGCAGTATTACTCCGGATTAAGTGAGGATGAGCCAAAAAATGCATAAAAGTGTCAAAATTCCATTTTTTCGTAAATGATGGATTTTGATAAGTTCGATAAGTAGAGTGTTGGGAAAATTTTGGTGATGAAAATTCTTTCACCAAATTTTGTTCGGTAATGGCGGTCCATGGTTATTTACAAGATTCTTGGTGTTGGAATGTGGTTCTTACTAGAGATTCGTGTAACAAATTGAGACTATTATCGAACATTAGAGGTGAATAAAACAAGATTTGATTGGACGTTGACAGTTTACGAAGAAAAAGGGGGAGTTAAAAATTTCCTATTTTCTTCGTAAATCTAAAGCTTGTGCGTGAAAAGGCTCGTGTATGATGGAGTTTTGTCAAGTGTGTTCGTGTTTTTGATCAAGTATTGACGTGATGAAGTTGATTTCTCGGTTGACGACTAGTTGAAGATTGAGCCTTATTAAGTTGCTGTTTAGAGTAGAGAAGATTAGTTCTGGTCTCGAAATAATGTGATGCTTCTTGTTAAGGGGTAGATCGGAGATGAAAGCCATCGAGGATTCAGCGGATTCGTGAAGATAGGAGTTTGACTCATGAGGATACGTGGCGAGATGAGATCATACATTAAGGGTTGAAGACTTTTGATTAAGATGGCGGATGTACTTTTACGGAGTTCAGTTTGTTATTAAGTTCTCGAACTGAACTTCATGTCTTAGTGAAGTTTGAAGTGTTCAAGGTTGGACATTGGAAATCCAATGTTTCTTTCTGGTGCCGATTAGGTTTGAAGATTAATGTATCGAGCGATATTCTTACATGTGGTTGTAGGTCGGTTCACATTAACTTGATTCGGGAGTAGTTTGAGGGGGAGGATCTACAATGTTTGATGTTGGATTCTTCGGGTTTCTCAAAGCGGCCTTAAGTGATCGTCAGCAAGTCTTTTATTAGAAGAGTTGAAGATCGCTGTGCTCTGCCAGAAAGATCAAGTCTCAGCCAAAGTAGAAAGCAACCATGATATCATCAGTCAAGGGGGAGTCTGTAAGTGCAGTATCCGGTGACCGAAGATGTCAATGTCAGACAGAACTGATAACAACAGTTAAGGGGGAGTCTGTAAGTGCAGTTCCTGCCCGGTAACTGTGCTTTATCAGTTCTGGTCAACGGTCAACAAAGTCCAAGCCAAGTCAAGAATTCGGATGCTTTATCAGTTCCAAGTTTATGATGTTAAACTCGGATTATTTGATTATTATTGTTGTCTGGATTATTTGTTTTGTATCCCGGACAATATATTTGTCCGGGTTTAGTCCCTAGTCTATATATATGTGTTGTATATGGTAGATTAGGGTAACCCTAGAGATAGCTTTGTGCACCTCTCCTAACTTCTTGTTCCTCCTGGTGTGCACATCCTAGAGAGAGAGTGAGACTATGTGTTAGTGAGAGAAAGCTAGGTTTAGATCTTTGTGATCTAAACCAGCTTGTAGATGATGTATACTCCTTTGGTTTGTGTAATATGTGATGACTGATTCAATAATAAAGGGTTCATCTTCTACATCTTGTTCATCTTATGATTGTTCTTCATGTCTTGAATCAAGTGCAATGTTTGATGTTCGTCATCGATCCGGTGCTTTAACACTTTCTTAATTCAGTTTTATTAGTTTAATGGCCTAAAGTCAAACCCGTCGTAACTATGGTTTGACTTACTGATTAATCACTAATGGTCCAGTTAATTCTCAAATTGAAAGTAGCTTTGAGTTGGTAATTATGTGGGTAATAAACTCTTAAAAGGGCACCCTCTAATTCCCACTCTAACTAGGTCAATTGTCAGGTCAAATTTAATTATAAAAAGTCAACAGAAAGTAAATTTTCGCATAAAAAAATAATTAACAATGCAGAAGTTATGAAACCTGTTTATCACTTATATAACTTAATAATTAATGTAAGAAAATGTCTAAGCATGTTCAACCCGACAATTTTCAGTTTAAGCTCGGTTCGGAACCGAAAGTCGCAAAAATAGACTTTTGCTTTGACTTTCAGTTCTGACCCAATGTAGCATATTTTAGAAATGCCTTAGAGCTCTATTAGGACCAGGTTATAGATTAGTGTAATGTAACACCTCGAAAATTCACGTCCTATAATGTTTTGACACGTGTCATATGATTGAACGTGTGAAAGAATGTTCTGAAAGGACTAAAGTTGACAATCATGAAAAGTATGTGAATATACGAGTTCTAAATGTCAACAGTGAATAAATATATTGTACATTAACCCTACAAGATGCACATACCTTCAAACGAATAAATCATGGATCATACAAAGCTAAATATAAAAGAAAGTGAGAGATTACAAACTACAGGGGTTAAATGTGTCAACATGTTTAAGTTATACCTCTGAGTGACCTTTTGACAAACCCGAAGCCTTGTAACGGTTAATTATGCTCACTAGAATGCACGATATAAATTTCATAAAGTTTCGTTATCGTATGAGAAAGTTATGATCAAATTCGTATGCGAGGGGTTAAAGCGTCAACGTTGAAAGTTAGGACCTTTCGGGTAACAATAAAGTTAACCGAGGACTAAACAAAGTGGGTAAATATCTTGAAGCCCTTATATGTCAAATTAGAGGGTTCAAATTGCAATATATAAAGGTTAGTTGACCTTTCGAAAGGCCAAGGGACAATATGCAAAAACTAGAAAATGCATAATCTGATTTCAAGACTAAGGCGGGCCGCGTAAAGGTTAACCTGACTTTACGCGGGCCGCGTCAGACCATCAGATGCAGAAAGTGTAGACAGCAGCCTGTATTCGAGCATAACCGACCCAAAACAGATATTTTCACATTGTGGGTGACCCCTAAACAATTCCTAGAGCACTAGGGACACTTGTGGGTAAGTTATGGTCAGTTTTAGACTTAGATGTCAACAATCTATGGTGATTTAAACACTATAAAAGGCCACTTAGTTGCAACAAGTTCTTCACACCTTCCATCTGCACATTGGAGCATTTCTGGAGCTAAAGACTTCTCTCTAAGCTTCACATTTCGTGCATAGGACTTCAGTAAGTTTGCTTATCCTTCCTTAGTTAAGTTTTTGCTTAGTTTTAGCTTAAAAGTCAAACCGTTGTAATTAACGGTTGACTTCAAGATTAATCACTAATGGTCCAGTGATTAGTCGAATTGAAAATAGTTATAAGTTGGTAATTATGTGGGTAATAAACCCTTAAAAGGGTTCCCCTGATTCCCACTCTAACTAGGTCAAATGTCGGGTCAAACTTGTTATTAAAAAGTCAACAGGATACTTAATTTCTAATTTATGCATGATTAGCAATGAAGAACACATACAACCTGTTTGATCATTAATATAACTTGGTAATTAGTATAAGAACATGTCTAAACATGTTCAACCCGACAATTTACTGTTTAGACCCGGTTCGGAACCGAAAGTCGCAAAGCTTTGACTTTTGGTTTGACTTCAGTTCTGACCCGTTTTGGTATGATTTAGAAATACCTTAGAGCTCTATTTGGACCAGGTTACATGCTAGTATAACCCTCTGTGATTATACACCATGGTTCATTAGTTAACCAATTAATACGCATGATTCTGTTAATTGCCTATATGTTGACCATTATGCCCTTTTCACCTTAAAACGTGATTTTTAAAAATATAAAAGAGTAGAAACCTTAGCTACTGATATATAAACTTGCACCCAAAATTTGACATCAGTTTGAGGTGTAGTTTGAGAGTTATGCTCGTTAGCGTAAATTGAAAGCTTTATGTTAATTAAACGGCGTAATTAGCGTATAGCCTAGTTAAGCCTACTTTTTGATATCAAATTTATTACCCACTGATGTAATATATTATTTTGGGATTTTTGAAGATTTTTAATTAATTTTAGGCTGAGCATAACTTATAGTCATACGCTTAATCCGGTAATTGTCGGTTTTGCCCTTACGGGCCATAAAATGAGTTTTACATATCTAATCGACTCCAAACCTTTTGCTACTGATCTTAAATGATAAATAAATTATTTTAAGCCTTTTGGAATAATAAAAATATCAGCTTTATGTATCGAACCCGGAAATGGCTTATAATCGCCTTTTTAAGCGTTTTTAACGCATAGTATGTGCTATAACTATATTAAACATACAAGGGTTGATACCTACTGATATTTTAGGTAATTTATAATATTTTAATAGTAAGCAAAGGTTGTTTAACTCAGACTTCAGTTTTGAGCTTTACGGTTTATGTGAAATTACCAAAATGCCCCTACGGTGCATAGTTTGGTTATATTTGATAAATTTCACATATCTACTTTACCCTACTGTTATAACTTATCAAAATAAGTATTTTTTCTGATTATATCAGACCTGTAACTCATGTAAATACTTAAACTCTTTTTTAACCTTGTAAATGACCAAACTACCCTTACGGGGCATAGTTTGTGTTTAAATTCGTTTCGGGCATAATAAAAGACATCTTACTGATGTCACAACATATTTGAAGCATATTAACTTAGGAAACCTGTATATGGCTCTTATGAATACCCGTTACGCTTATTACGCGTTCGGTTCGGTTTATGTAACTAGTTTACATAAATTAGCCGAAACGGGTCAAACCTTATCGGTTTTATCTCAAAATCCAGAATGTGTATAATAAACCCATATTAAGCAAGTCTTCAAACTTGTCGGGTCTAAATCACATTCTATCCGGTCTTCGCTTAATCGTGCGTACGAACCGTATCTTTGAAACTAACCGGTCTAAGCTTAAGCTTAACTAAAGACCCGTTAGGATTCTAATAGGTTATTATAAACCTTCGTTCCAGATTAGGAGGACCAGTAAAAGCTACTTGCATTTGCTTATTGTGATTATTACTTTGCTCAGGTAAATACTTTTAACTTATTTTCCCTATACGGGCTTGGGTTACGGTATATAAAATAACGCTTGGTCGGGCATTAAATCTTCCATCGTTTGGTGGTTAATTGAATAATTTAATCGGCTCGTTTAAATATGTTTTGTTTACTTAAAGCCTTTGGGGGTTAATGACCATGTCCCGGATATCCCTGGCATCATTTTACGAAATGGCCACGACTTAAGCGCGGGGTGTAGGCGTACACCCGTCAGTGCACAAAAGAATAATGTGGTGTGTCTATTGATCTTTAACCCGGACACGATCCGGGCTACTGAACGCATAAGGAACATGTAATTCTTTTACAAGATTGTATATTTAAGTAATTATCCCAAGTTATAAAATGTTTATGCCACGTGCATCCAAATCAATTTTTAATCATTTTTAAAATGAGTTTGTTGATTGTATTTACCAGTGTAAACTGACGTATTTTCCCAAAAAGATTAAATGCAGGTACTAAGCGTAATAGGCTGGATTCTCTCCTTAGCATCAATAAAGAGTCTCGCAAGCTTAAGATGCCTATCGTCTGTTGAACTACTGTTTCCTATTTTATTTCGATCCGTCTGTGGATAAACTTTCAACTGTTTGTGATACACGATATTACAATATTTTATTCGGTTGAAAGATATATTACCATTGCTTCCGCTGTGCATATTAAATATTGTGTTGTTTGACTATTATGTTGCCAACCACGTCACGATACTCCCCTACCGGGCCCACCGGTGACACGTGGAAATCGGGGTGTGACAGGTTGGTATCAGAGCCAACATTGAGTGAATTAAACACTAGCCTTTTGTGTTTAATCTCAGTTACACAATTGCACATTTCAAAAACTTTCGAGTCTAGACATATAACATAGGACAAATTCTATTTTGTTTTGATATGTTTTGTCCTTTATTTTATATATATTCTTGTCGTTATCTTATGTTATATTGACAGGATTAAAAATGCCGCCAAGATTCTTCCGAAGAAGAGGACGAGGAAAGGGGCCAATCACCGCCCCCAATAACAACGAGGCTGGACCTTCGCATATGCGAGCTCCTTCTACTACCGAGAGTAATGATCCTCGACAGAACCGGAGGAACCTTTTCGAGCCGGCTAGACGGTCGGTTTCGCACAGTTCGACACCTCCCGTACATAACTCTTATGGGCCACATTCGGAAAATGAGCCCAATAACCCTCAACCTTCCTACATACCTCTACAGCGATCCTTATCGCATAATTCCTTTGGTGACCCTACACCTGTTTTTAGGGGCCGGTTTAACCCGGCGAATTATATACAAGAACCAGTGGGTTTTAACCCATTGGGACCGGAGGACCACTTCTCGGGAGACAACGCTATGGATGTGGACGAGGACACGGATCTCAGATGGTTCATCTTTTCACGGATCACCCTACCATGGTCCGGACAGTTACCTGGCGCGATTTAACCAGCACGAGTGGTACTTCACACCCTCGCATCATTCGTCGCCTCACCAGCAGCAGCAACAGCAATAGCAGCATGATCCCTCTGTGGATTCTCGATTCGTGGCAGTCACGCCACCGCCTCCACCGCCACCAGTTCAGCCGGCGCCTCCACAACCACCGAGGCGTAGGAGAACCAGAGCGCAGATGTCCGCGCGAGGAGGAGATTTTCATTTCAGCTCTCCTCGACAATCAAGTGGCAGTCATTATCCGCCACTTCCAGAAGATCCACAAATGGGTGGACCTTCACACCCAATTGCACCGCAACCACCACCGATGGGTTTTGATAACCCGAGACCAGCATACACGGGTTCTATGATGTACAACCCGTTTGAGCAACCGGCTCACACCAACTACGGTTACGCTGAAGCCGACCCATACATGGTAGCGACCGATTACAACGCCTTTAACCCTGAAGGACCGTATGGAGCTCCTTGGGGAGTAGGGTACCCAACTCATGGGGTACCAGATACCTGCCAGACCTATCATATGGACGCAATCGCAGCCGCCAAGGTTTTCTCCCCCAGAACGGGAGGAAATTCTTGAGATACTGGACCAGGTCGAGCGAGACTTTCACCGCGATCGCAGGGAGCGACAGACTTTCTTCCAAGGATTGACAAGCCTAATAAAAGGGAAGAGCAAGAAGGACCATTGAATCCTTCCACTGTTGTTGTAATTTCCTTGTATCATTTGAGCCCCTGCGTGGGCCTGTCTTGCTGTATTAGCCCCTGTGCGGGTATGTTTGTTTGTTTTGACCCCTGCGTGGGTCTATCTTTCTGTTAACCCCTACGAGGGTATGATGTTTGTTAAGTCCCTGCGTGGACTAGTATGTTGTTTGACCCCTGCGTAGGTAACTTGTTTGTTGAAAAGACCCGTTTAGGGCAGTATGTAATCTTTTAATAATTAATGGAATGTTATGTTTATAAATTTCATTTTTTGCTACTATATGCATGAATATATTACATGAAATAAATAAATCAAAATCATTCCTTTTAATAAAAATCTGCCTAATAATTATTTAATAAGAATCTTAAGAGTGAAACCTAGCCTGAGTGTCATTATGAAGACCTGGCCATGATGGTAAGACCTGTTTAAAAGATTCAAATCCCGGTTAACATCTGTAAACATGTTAATGCTCCTGGCAGACGTGATTCATTAAAATCACACACGTCATTCTTATATAAGGATTCTTCAAAAGATTCCTAACCCAATTTAATGATCTCTGAATCATGGGTTTAGGTCATCACTTAAGATGATCATATTTTGACCATGCGTGGTAATATAGCGCCTACGCGCCCTGCTCATTTCCATATGAGCCAAAAGACAGTGGTAGCGATGACTCCCTGTCAGATAAAGGTAATGAACTAGGTTCAAACTTTCATGCTTTGATTCTCTGAAATCATAGCTTATAATTTATAAATGTCCTTGTGACTAGGCCTGTTGTGCCAGTAAACCTTCATGCTTTGATTCTCTGAAATCATAGCTTATAATTTATAAATGTCCTTGTGACTAGGCCTGTTGTGCCAGTATACCTTCATGCTTTGATTCTCTGAAATCATAGCTTATAATTTAAAAATGTCCTTGTGACTAGGCCTTTTGTGCTACAAATAAAACCGTTATTGTTTTATAATTAGGATAAATTATTTTAAAATCCTAAATAAATTTGATTAATAAATTAACCAAATATGGTCTCCGTTACCATGGTTAATGAATTGCCATAAAAGACAATTCCATAATAAACTCCCAAATAAACTATTGTCCTTGTTTTATGTAACAGTTCAATTAAAATGGCTGACTCAGATGAGATAAATAGTCACCCACTAGAGAAAAATGATAACGCCCGAATTAATTTAACGGGTGCTGAATTGAAAGCGTTGGTAGACGCCGCAGTTACAAAAGCCTTAGAGCGGCAGTACGAAGAGTATAGTGGGACTCGAAGTAGGACCCTCTCTACGCCGCATTCGAAGCCACCTTCCAAAAAGGAAGAACCCAAGAAAGATGATGATAGACTCTCCTCAAACCACCACAGTGCCCCATCTCAACAGGTTGTACTTAATCAAGAACCCCGTACTAAGGGTTGCTCCTATAAATACTTTGTCTCGTGCAAGCCCAGGGATTTCACTGGGGAAAAGGGAGCCATTGACTGCATGACGTGGTTAGACGAGATGGACACAGTTGTGGATATCAGCGGATGCGCTGAGAGGGATGTGGTCAAGTTTGTGTCGCAATCATTTAAGGGTGAAGCTTTAGCCTGGTGGAGATCACTGATTCAAGCCACTGGGAAAATCCCATTGTACAACATGTCTTGGGAACAATTCGTTGCCCTCATCAGGGAAAATTACTGCCCCCAGCATGAGGTTGAGAAGATAGAGTCTGATTTTCTATCATTGGTAATGACAAACCTTGACTGTCAAGCTTACCTCACGAGCTTCAACACAATGTCCCGGTTGGTTCCGTATCTGGTGACCCTGGAACCAAAGAGAATAGCTCGTTTTATCGGTGGTTTAGCCCCCGAGATAAAGGCAAGCGTGAAGGCCTCTCGGCCAGCTACTTTTAGATCTGTAGCTGACATATCTTTGTCCCTCACTCTGGATGCGGTCAGGCAAAGATCGCTGAGGAACAAAGATGCTGAGAAGAGAAAACGTGAAGATGATCATTCACGGAGGTCGAACAAGAAGCACTGAGGAAACAGTGACAACAAGAAGGGATCTGAGACAAGGAAAGATGGGCATCAGTCTGGTGAGAAGCCCAAGTGCAAGATTTGCAAGAAACAACACTTTGGAAAGTGCAGACTCGAATCGAACTCGCATACTCAGTCAAGAACTTTTGCTTGCGGGATATGCAAGTCCAAGGAACACAAGACCTTGGATTGCAAAAAGCTGAAAGATGCAACTTGCTACAGCTGTAATGAGAAAGGGCACATTAAAACCAACTGCCCTAAATACGCCAAGAAGCCTAAGGAGGCCAAGAAGACCAATGCTAGGGTCTTTAGAATGGATGCAAGGGAAGCGGTTCTAGACGACAACGTGATTACAGGTACTTTCCTTGTAAATGATGTCTATGCAAGAGTACTTTTTGATTCAGGTGCTGATAAGTCTTTCATTGATAATAAGTTTTGTGAATTGCTGAAATTACCTGTCAAAACCTTAAGTGTGAATTATGAGGTGGAGTTAGTAGATGGCACCCTAGAAACCGTCTCTACTGTGTTAGATGGATGTGTTATATCCATTAAGAACCACTCTTTTCCTCTGTCCCTACTTCCATTTAAGTTAGCCGGTTTTGACATAGTTTTGGGTATGGACTGGTTATCTCATAACCAGGCCCAAATTGTCTGCAACAAGAAACAAGTGGTAATAAAGACTCCGTCTGGTGAATCACTTACCATTCGGGGAGATACCCAGTATGGACTGCCTGAGCAAGTGACTATGCTCAAGGCCTCCAAGTGCTTAAAGAAGGGTTGTGTCATCTACATGGCACAAGTGATTATTGATGAGCCTAAACCGAAGATTGAAGACATCCCCGTCATTTCTGAATACCCTGAAGTTTTTCCGAAAGAACTACCTGGTTTGCCACCAGATAGGCAAGTGGAATTCAGGATTGATATCATCCCTGGAGCAGCACCTGTTGCTAGAGCACCTTACAGGTTAGCACCAACGGAGATGAAGGAATTAAGAACGCAACTAGATGAATTGCTAGCTAAAGGTTTCATTAAACCTAGTTCGTCTCCTTGGGGAGCACCGATATTGTTTGTCAAAAAGAAGGACGGATCGATGCGGTTGTGCATCGATTACCGTGAACTTAATAAGGTCACAATAAAGAATAGGTATCCTTTGCCCAGGATCGACGATTTGTTCGATCAATTGCAAGGGGCAAGTTACTTCTCGAAGATTGACTTGAGGTCAGGCTACCACCAACTGAAGGTTAGAGATGAAGACGTACACAAAACTGCATTTAGGACTCGTTATGGTCATTACGAGTTCCTAGTGATGCCTTTTGGGCTCACTAATGCACCTGCCGCGTTCATGGATCTCATGAATCGCGTTTGCAAGCCATACTTAGACAAATTCGTCATCATTTTCATCGACGACATTCTCATCTACTCAAAGAACCAAGCTGACCACGAGAAACACCTTCGTTGTATTCTTAAACTTCTACATCATGAGAAGCTCTATGCTAAATTCTCCAAGTGTGAATTCTGGCTTCGAGAAGTCCAATTTCTTGGACATGTGGTTAGCGAACGCGGAATCCAAGTGGATCCCGCTAAGGAGGAAGCAGTTATGAACTGGCAAGAGCCAAAGACGCCTACAGAGATTCGTAGCTTCCTGGGATTGGCAGGATATTACAGGCGTTTCATTGAAAATTTTTCAAGGATTGCTGCACCCCTAACCTCCTTGACTAAGAAGAAAGTAAAATTCGTTTGGGGCCCTAAGCAGCAAGAGTCCTTTGATATTCTGAAGCAAAAGTTGAGCAACGCTCCTGTACTGACACTGCCTGAGGGTACCGAAGAATTCGTAGTTTACTGCGATGCATCGCACACTGGCATGGGGTGTGTGCTTATGCAGAAAGGCAAAGTTATTGCCTATGCATCACGACAGTTAAAGGTGCACGAAAGGAATTACACCACCCATGACTTGGAGTTGGGTGCCGTTGTATTCGCACTAAAACTGTGGAGGCATTATTTGTATGGTATCAAGTGTGTGATCTATTCTAATCACAAGAGCCTCCAGCACCTGTTTAACCAGAAGGAATTGAACATGAGGTAGCGCCATTGGATGGAGACTTTAAATGATTATGATTGTGAAATCAGATATCATCCCGGCAAGGCGAATGTAGTCGCTGATGCCTTGAGTCGAAAGGAAAGGGTGAAACCCATCCGAATCAATGCCAAGAGCATTGAAATAAAGAACAGTTTGAATGAATGGTTGTTAGCTGCACAGAAGGAAGCTGTGTTGGAAGCTAACTATCCTAATGAAAAGCTAGGGGTAACTGAGGAGCAGTTATCACTTGGCAAGGACAGAATTCTTAGATTGAATGGACGAATATGGGTTCCAATCTATGGAGGACTTCGAGATATTATCCTCCAGGAAGCCCATAGTTCCAAATATTCTGTTCATCCTGGAGCTGATAAGATGTACCAGGATCTAAGGGCAAACTATTGGTGGATAGGCTTGAAAAAGTCTGTAGCCGCTTATGTAGGTAAGTGCTTGACCTGTGCGCAAGTCAAAGCAGAACATCAAAAGCCGTCAGGCTTGCTACAACAGCCTGAACTTCCTACGTGGAAGTGGGAAATGGTAACTATGGATTTTATCACCAAGTTACCAAAGACAAGGAAAGGAAATGATACGATATGGGTTATAGTTGATAGACTGACTAAGTCAGCACACTTCTTACCCATCAAGGAGACTTATAGCTCCGACATGTTAGCCCAACTGTATGTAGATAAGATTGTAGCTTTACATGGCATACCTGTGTCTATTATCTCTGACAGAGATACTAGATACACGTCACATTTTTGGAAAAGTTTCCAGCAATCTTTGGGCACGCGTTTGAATTTTAGTACAGCTTACCACCCTCAGACTGACGGACAGAGTGAGCGTACCATCCAAACATTGGAAGACATGCTACGTGCGTGTGTAATTGATTTAGGTGGGAGTTGGGATAACCACCTACCATTGATTGAATTCTCCTACAACAATAGCTACCATACCAGCATTAAGGTTGCGCCTTTCGAGGCCTTATACGGTAGAAAGTGTAGAACGCCTGTTTGTTGGGCGGAAGTTGGAGATGTCCAATTATCAGGACCAGAGATAGTCTTTGAAACGACGGACAAGATTGTCCAGATTCGTGACCGTCTCAAAGCTGCCCGAGATAGGCAGAAGAGCTACGCAGATCCAAAGCGTAAATCTTTTCACTTCGAAGTAGGTGACAAGGTGTTGCTCTGTTGGTGCATATTTGTGACAACAGCTTAGATTTGGTCTTTGGATATCTTGTAATTAGTAAAATGATAAACAGTTAGCGGGTTTAGCTTTGTAAGAGTTAATTAAGAGTGATTGGGCCAAACCAAACCCACATAGGGGGATGGTAGGCGAAATGGGCCTAGCCCATAACCTAGCCCATGTGCAAAGCTTTGTCCTATATAAACAAAGCTTAGCATTAGGGTTTAGGTTGATCTTCCAATCATCTAATCACTCTTGGAGAGAATTCGTGAAAGACAAAGGCTTGGACGAATTAGGATCTTGATTGATTGTAATCGTTGGAAGATAATCAATAAAGATCGGGTTTAAAGTGATTTCGGTTTTCTACACGTTTTCTGTTAAATCTGATCTAGAGGATTCCGCACTCTAGGTTGGATCGACGATTCTGTTACGATCCATACGGCTCACGGGACCTACAATTGGTATCAGAGCATTCGGCTCTTGTTTTGCTCGGTTCAGAATCGTTTCTGCAGAAAATCGGCGTTTTTGGACGTGTTTTGACGGCTGTTCTAGGGTTTGCTGCTGATTTCGGATCAAATACCAGCATTTCGGACCAGATCTGCTGCATTTCGGACAGGAAATCAGTCATTACGGATAAACAGCATCAATTCCGGACAAGAAACAAGCATTACGGATCAGTTTGAGTTGATTTCAGACCAGCTAGACTTGATTCCGGATCAGTCAAAGGGATTACGGATCCATTTCGGATTGATAACTTGCATTTCGGACCAGAAACAAGTGATTTTGGACCATTCCGGATCTCCTAACTTGCATTTCGGATCAATTGACTTGATTTCGGAATAGAACAAGCATTCCGGACTCGATTTCGGATCAAATTATCTCATTACGGATCAGATTAGTCCATTTCGGACCAGTTTGACTTCATTTCGGACTGGAGTAGTGCATTTCGGACAAAAGGGTGTTCATTTCGGATAAACATAACCATTTCGGACCTTTTCTAACCATTTCGGAAAGGGTGGAATTTTTCTTGGCTCGCATAAGAAAAATTTCATTGTTTCGTGTTTAGAAAATTATCCGTAACTCGTTACAGGAAACCGTTCGCACCGTTGGAATCGTTGGATTTTTAGGGTAAAAAAAAAAAAAAACAGGTTTCGGACTAAAATCCCGAAAACGGTTTTCGACATTATATATCTTTGGAATCGTAATCTCGAGACGAATCTAACGGTATAAGTTGGTAAAAACAGGTTTCGGACTAAAATTGTACGGTTTTACCAGTCTGATTAAGTTAAAATGTCGAACATGTGAAAATTGAACGAACTCTTAAGGATGGAACATGAGGTAGGCACAACAAACAAACCACCTAAGATGATGAAGGTGGAAAACTACTTGACATGGAAGGATAGGTTTCAATCCTTTGTTGAGTACCAGGACACTCGTATGTGGATATGCATAGACGATGGGTATGTGAACCCAACTCATGAGTTTGAGGGTAGACAACGTATAACTGCTTATGTTGATATGGAAGCCGAACAAAAGAAAATGTATGAGGCTGAAAAGAGAGCCTTGGCTGCCATTAAAATGTCTTTACGTGATGGCATCAAACATACCTTTAAGAAGTACACTACTTCAAAGGAAATGTGGGATGCACTAGAGAAGAGATATGAGGGAAATCCTGATGTAAAGAAGAACAAAGTTGATCTATTGAAGAAGCAGTTTGCTGTGTTCAAATACATGAAAAATGAGTCACTTGAGGACGTCATCACTCGATACTACCATCTGATGTCAGAATTGGACAATTATGATATAGATTGCTATACTGACATAGAGAAAAATGACAAGCTGCTTGATGCCCTACCTGCTAAATGGGATATTTACACTCTCATGATAAAGGGAGAAGCTGATTATGAAACAAAAGAGCTGGAAGAAGTGGTTGGAAAGCTAAGAGCTTATGAGCTCAGCATGAAGAAGAAGGACACTGGATATGATCAGGTTCAAGATCCAGGGATTTACAATGGGCTTACATCTTCTTCATCTCACGATGCTTCTAGCGACTCTGCCACTGCTTTTCTCTCGCGTGAAAATGAGCAGGTCATAGTGAATGAGGATGGTGATGTGTGTTTTGTGGCTGCATCGGGAGGATCAACTGGAGCTAAGAGAACATCAACTGCTAAGCAAAGTAGTAGTTCAAAATCGATGCCAATGAGTGTGAAGTCTGCTGAAGAACATCTTGCTCTACTTGCATCGTTTGTTGCTTCTTATGAAAACTACATTCAGGGGAAGATATCTGATCCTGCCGTTTTAGATGAAGATTATGATCAGATTGACCCTGATGATCTTAAAGATATGGATTTGCAATGGCAAATGGCCATGATTACCAGACGTGTGAAGAGGTTCATGAACAGAACTGGAAGGAAGTTTGTAGGAAAAACTGTTGGTTTTGACAAGACCAAAGTAAGGTGCTTTAACTGTCAAAGTTATGGACATTTCGCTAGAGAATGTCAAAAACAAAAGCAAGAGACGTCGAGTCAGAATTCAAACAACAGGAATGCTTCCAACAACTCTAACTCAAGGGCATTGATCTCTACTGCTCGAGAAGGTTCATATGACTGGAGTATTCATTTGGAAAATGATGAGAATGTCACTCAAGCATTCATGGCAGAGATTGTACCCGTTGATGATGCTGAAGCTAACGTGAATGCTGAAGTTGAAAAGAAAAGTGAAGCTGAGGAAAAGAAAGCTGATCAGACAACAGAAGCTGAAAAAGAAAAGCCAAAGTCTGAGCATGAAAGGGAAGACGAAGCTAAAGATGAGATCATCAAAAGAATGGAAGCTCAAATTGCTGCTCTTATGGCCAACTCAGACAAATCGACAGGAGAGGTAAGTAACTCTGCTACTTCTGTTTGTTTAAAGTGTCGTGAATTACAGGGTGAAGTTGACAGGTTGTCAACTCAAAACAAAAGTCTGGTGAGCGAAATATCTAACGTAAAAGAATCAAATTTCTTTGCTAAAAGAAACGAGTCATCATATTTGAAAAAGATAAAAGGCTATGAGGCTGAAATTGAAGTTTTAACCAGCAAACTAAACGAAAAACTTCAAGTCATAGACTTAGCTCATGACATGATGGCTGAGAAAACAAAAGAGATTTCTGAAAAATGCAAAGAGTTGTCAGATGCACAACTCAAAATTGTTGAACTTGAAAAGAAATTAGGTCAATTCAGGGATTCTACTTTTGTTATGAAACACATGATGGGTGGGTTAAAGAAGAGTAATGACAAGACCAGCGTGGGATTCAAGGGCTTCAATGAAGTCCCACCTCCTCTTAGTCATGACTATTCTTTCTTACTTGATGAAGATGAGTTCACAGACTTTCTGTCAACATCACCAAGTAGTTTCACATCGAGTGAAGGTGATGTGTCTGAAGATAATGATGCTAAGAAGGAGAATAACAGCAAACCTGTTTTGAAAAAGACAAACTCAAATCCTACGAATAAAAATCCAACTTTTGTTAAAAAGGTTAATTTTGTTCAAGGAAGTGACATGAAAAACGAAACAGCTGTTATTGAAAACGAATCAAATTTAAAGTTTGCAAAAAATAAGAACATAGAAAATCTTGAAACTAAGCAAACTGAACCAAATCCTTCTAAGGCATCATCATCAACACCAGAATCTAGTTCAAAGGCTTCAGCTGAGAAGTCTTCGAAAAAGAGATCGTGCTTCAAATGTCACACAAAGGGACATGTAGCTAGCTGCTGTCCTAACAAAAAGGTTGAAGCACAAGTTAGTGAGAAACAAAGAGGGAAATCACCTGAGAAGCAAGGTGATAATGAGGAGAAAGTCTCAAATTCTCCAAAGAAATTTGCTCCAAAGCAACAACCGGGTGTTGCTGGTGGTGTAGATAAGGCTGAAAAAGGAACTCCACAAGTTCCTCGTTTTCAAAGAAATCAACCAAGATTTCAGCCTGAATCTACATCAGGCAGATATGAAAGACCTAGAAGTAACTCACCAAGAAGGAAAAATCAAAATTCAAATAATTTCAGAAGTCAAGGTCAATATCAAAATCGATACCAAAATCATGGTGGTCGAACTTTTTATAACAATGGCTTTAATTACAATCAAGGTTCTTGGAATCAAAATCAAAATTTTCAAAGGTCACATAGTCCAAACACAAATAGGTACCCTCAGGACCAGAGACCTTATGGAAATCATGCCCCATTTCCATCAACAGGCCCAAGATCCAAGACTCCAGCTAGGAGTGATGGATACTGGATGGATGTTCCTGTAGTTGATGAATCTGGAAGACCCAAGACCATTAAGGCTTGGGTCCCCCAATCTAACTAATCTTTTGGTTGGTGTGTGCAGGAGCTGCTAAGGAGGATTATCAACTTATGGTATGTTGATAGTGGCTGCTCCAGGCACATGACGGGGGATGCGAGGTTGTTTTCTGAATTTGAAGAATATGATGGTGGACATGTTAATTTTGCTGGTGCTAAAGGTGGTAGGATAACTGGACGAGGAAAAGTGACAAATGGGAAGATCACATTGGACAAAGTGAACTATGTTGAGCAGCTTAAACACAATCTGATGAGCGTGTCTCAAGTCTGCGACAAGGGTCACTCGGTCCATTTTACCAAAACTGAGGCATTGGTGTTGAAACCGGGTTTGGTCATTCCGGACGATTGGATAGTAATGCGTGCACCAAGGAAAAATGATACTTATGTCATGGACATGGGTGCCAAGGATCCAACTGCAGCGGTGGCGTGTTTACTGTCAAAAGCATCTGAAGCTGAATCTATGTTGTGGCACAGACGCATGGCCCACATTCACTACCGCAAAATGAATTATATCATAAAGAATGAGCTAGTGAAAGGGGTTCCATTGCTGAGGTTTCAAGTGGAAGATAAATGTCTTCCATGTCAAAAGGGAAAACAACACAAGAAACCTCATAAATCTAAAACAGTAAATTCCATTAATGCCCCTTATGAATTACTTCACATGGATTTATTCGGTCCAGTGAACGTGAGGAGCATAGGTGGAAAGTACTACTGTCTGGTTGTCACTGATGATTACTCACGTTATTCATGGGTTTTCTTTTTAGGTACAAAAGATGAGACAGCGGAGATGCTGATAGATCTTTTTACAAAATTGGAAAACGTCCATGATGCAAGAATTAAGAGGATAAGGAGTGATAATGGCACGGAGTTCAAGAATCGGGTTCTGGATCTCTACTGTCTTCGAAAGGGAATAGAACATCAATATTCTGCTCCTTATACTCCTCAACAGAATGGAGTCGCTGAGAGGAAAAACAGGACGTTGATTGAAGCCGCTAGGACTATGCTTTCAGATTCAAAGCTACCAGTTCTTTTCTGGGGAGAAGCTGTGAATACAGCTTGCTACGTCCTAAACAAAGTTTTAACCGTTAAACGTTTTAACAAAACTTGTCATGAACTTATGTTTAACGAAAAACCAAACTTAACAGGCTTTGAACCATTTGGATTACCTTGCACCATTGTGCGAAACAAAGATAAACAAAAATTCAGTGAGGTGGCTGGCGAAGGCTACTTTCTAGGTTACGTTCCTGACACACCGAATAAAAGGGTTTTTAATCTCAAAACTGGTAAAATTGAGGTTGTTTTTAATGTGGAAATTACTTCCTACAAACCTCAACAATCATCGAGTGGTCCTGCTATATTATATGATTATGAAAGTGTGTTTAAATCATTTAATATTCCTGAGGTTTCTGATGCAGATGATTCTCAGCTGATTCAAACGGTGATTGGTGAAGACGATGAAGGAGAGGTTATGCCTAGATCGAATGTTGATATGTCAGATGCTCCGGAAACTTCCCATGGTGCTACTAATCCTGATTCAAGCGATAGTGACTCTGAACCCAATCAGGGGGGGGGGGAGTTTGTAAATCCGTTTGCAAATCAGAATATTCAGGGGGAGGTTGGATCAAACCTGGGTGATAATCTTGAAGTTGATGCAGTTGCTTCTACACGAGCAAATAGAGATCATCCAGTTGACATGATACTTGGAGATCCCACTGTAGGTGTTCAGACGAGAAGAAGCATAGCAGCGAATTCAGGGTTATTTGTTTCGATTGAGAAGACTGGGATAGTGAACGAGTGCTTGTATAGTTGCTTTATTTCTCAAGAGGAGCCGAAGAACATTCATATGGCTCTTAAAGACAATTCATGGGTTGAAGCTATGCAAGAAGAATTGGCCCAGTTTGCAAAGTTGAAGGTATGGGAGTTAGTGGACCTTCCTAAAGGTGAAAGAAAGATTGGCACTAAATGGGTATTTAGGTGCAAGAAAGATGAAAGAGGAATTGTCACGCGCAACAAGGCTCGGTTGGTGGTCAAAGGGTTCAATCAGCAAGAAGGGATAGATTACAATGAAGTGTTTGCACCAGTGGCAAGGTTGGAGGCAATTCGTTTGTTTCTAGCTTTTGCTTCATTCAAGGGCTTTAAAGTTTACCAACTAGACGTGAAGAGTGCATTTCTTTACGGGAAAGTCCAAGAAGTGGTGTATGTCTCACAACCAGATGGGTTCGTTGATCCAGACTATCCAGATCGAGTTTACAAACTTGATAAGGCTTTGTATGGGTTACATCAAGCTCCCAGGGCGTGGTACGAGACACTGTCTACACATCTGCTCAAGAATGGTTTTGAAAGGGGTCAGATAGACAGTACACTGTTCATAAAGAGGAAAAAGGAAGATTTTCTGCTGGTACAGGTATACGTGGATGACATCATCTTTGGGTCATCTGATGTGAACATGTGTAAAGAGTTTGAACAGGTGATGAAGAGCAAGTTTGAAATGAGCGCTATGGGTGAGCTGTCTTACTTTCTGGGATTACAAGTTGAACAGAAGGAGGATGGGATGTTTATTCATCAAACGAAGTATGTGTATGACATTTTGGATCGGTTCAAAATGAATGATTGCTCTACTTTCAACACACCCATTTGCGAAAATCACAATCTTGGCCCAGATCATGAAAGTACTGAAGATGTTGATCCTACTCAATACAGGGCGATGATTGGTTCTCTAATGTACTTGACTGCTTCAAGACCTGACATAATGTTTGCCGTATGCTTGTGTGCCAGATATCAAGCGAATCCAAAAGAGTCACACATGAAAGCAGTGAAGCGTATTCTTCGTTACTTGAAGGGGAAACCTAAACTTGGGTTGTGGTATCCAGCTGATAGTGATTTGAGGTTCGTTGCTTACACTGATTCAGACTTTGGAGGATGCAAATCAAACAGAAAGTCTACAACAGGTGGTTGTCAGTTCTTAGGAGGCAGGATCGTCTCTTGGCAATGCAAGAAGCAATCATGTGTGTCTACATCTACGTGTGAAGCTGAATATATTGTTGCGGGTAGCTGTTGCTCTCAGGTTCTCTGGATTCAACAGCAGATGCGCGATTACGGTTTGGATTTCACTCGTACTCCTATTATGATAGATAATAATGCCACTATTTCAATCACAAACAATCCCGTAAAGCACAGTAGAACTAAACATATTGACATACGTCATCACTTTATACGGGATTGTGCTGAAAAACGACTCATTGAATTACATCGAGTCGACACAGAAGATAACCTTGCTGATCTTTACACTAAAGCTTTTGATCGAGCTCGCTTTGAACACTTAGTCGAACTCAACGGGATGAGGAATCCTGAATAACTGGTTTTTCATAAGAATTTTGTAAATAGTTTACTGCTTTTTCAAAAAATCAAAAATACAAAAACATTAAAAAATCAAAAACATAAAAAAAATAGAAAATTAAAAATGAGTTTTCACTGTGTGAAAGAGAAGAAATGATAGTACATCAGCAAGTTAGACTGTCACACTCGAACTGAATCAAAATGCTTAAGTGTGATAGTAGCTTCATCATATGATATACCAGTAGGCAAAAGCATGAAATAATCAACTTACCCATGTGATATAAACATAAATGCACTGAGTATGAGTGGGGAACATATCAGTGGTGTATGGTTTAATGACCTTAAATCTTGCGTTGATAGATTGCCAAAATCTGAAGTTTTGGGTCTTTATACTGTTATT
Source organism: Helianthus tuberosus (assembly GCA_030545235.1). NCBI lineage: Eukaryota > Viridiplantae > Streptophyta > Magnoliopsida > Asterales > Asteraceae > Helianthus > Helianthus tuberosus. The sequence goes on along the minus strand of CM060384.1, from coordinate 149,576,862 downwards.
TCATCTGGGGATATCAGGGGTGTCCTTCTGCTGCATCCAGATACATGCTGACCTAGACACACCCCGGATATCTTAAAAGAGCTAAAAATGCCAAAACCCTGAAAATGAAGAAGCTCTCATAAAGAGTCATTCAAAATAAGTGCAAAATGCACAAATCGTACCAAAAATGGTATCTGTCTTAGCCCTCGATAAGATATTTTGGTCTCTCTGCTGTACGGAAGTACTGACCTGTTCACCAATTATCTATCGTTGAAAAACAAAACGGATGAATTCAGTATACTCACCTACTACGATGAATCTTTGTGCATACCTTGATCGCGGGGATATATCCTGAAGTGGGACACACTAATATATCAGAAATAAAATTACCTTAACGTATCATACGGTAATGGTACTTGAAATGTTCATGCATTTGTTTAGGTGGACAAACATACTGGTAATCGTCTTGAACTGCTTTTCACGAAAAATTAAATAACGAATTATCTAATAGTGTGAAACAGTTTGATTGTGCTGATATGATCTTCTTACCGGTGATTCTCACAAAAATAGAGTGTTTATTGTTTTTCGTATTTATTTGCTTTCAGAAAATACAAAAATACAAAAATAGTGTCTTCTTCTGTTAAAATTCTTAATGTACGGGAAACTGTTATTCTTGGAGAAATTGTTACCGATAGGGGGAGACGGTGTTAGTAAGCGGGTTCACAATTTTGAAATGATGCAGGTTATGGGGTGTTTGTTTAAAAATTGTGCGTGTTGGTGTTGAATTGGAAAATGCTTAATATGTTATCCAGTTTAACTAATCTCTTGAATAATAATAATTTGTTTAACTTATGTTGAAAAATTCTTATGGTTTCTCGAGATGTTTGTTTTATAGTATACAGATTGAAGCAGTGTGTTGCTGAGAAGTTGCTGTGTTGCTGAATAGTTGCTGTGTTGCTGAGAAGTTGCTGTGTTGCTGAATAGTTGCTGTGTTGCTGAGAAGTTGCTGTGAAGATGAGAGTTTGATTGGATGCATGGTAGACCCTCCTTTCTACATTGCAGACAAAGTTGAAGAATTGAAGAGTGCCATACAAAAGCTGAACTGGAGTTTACTCTAACGCTAAAGTTTTTGAAGATTTGGTGATTGGATGCATCAGCTTAGGGGGAGTCTGTTGCTGACAGAAGCTGTTAAAGCTGAAGCTATCTAAAGACCAAAAGAATGTGAGATTCTGAAGACTGAAGTTACCTTTGCGAGCTATTGTCAAGGGGGAGTTTGTTGGTGCATATTTGTGACAACAGCTTAGATTTGGTCTTTGGATATCTTGTAATTAGTAAAATGATAAACAGTTAGCGGGTTTAGCTTTGTAAGAGTTAATTAAGAGTGATTGGGCCAAACCAAACCCACATAGGGGGATGGTAGGCGAAATGGGCCTAGCCCATGACCTAGCCCATGTGCAAAGCTTTGTCCTATATAAACAAAGCTTAGCATTAGGGTTTAGGTTGATCTTCCAATCATCTAATCACTCTTGGAGAGAATTCGTGAAAGACAAAGGCTTGGACGAATTAGGATCTTGATTGATTGTAATCGTTGGAAGATAATCAATAAAGATCGGGTTTAAAGTGATTTCGGTTTTCTACACGTTTTCTGTTAAATCTGATCTAGAGGATTCCGCACTCTAGGTTGGATCGACGATTCTGTTACGATCCATACGGCTCACGGGACCTACATGCTCAAAGTATCACCCTGGAAGGGAGTGATGCGATTTGGTAAGAAAGGCAAGCTAAGCCCGAGATACATAGGACCCTTCGAGGTTATAGAACGTTTCGGATCAGTTGCCTATAAATTAAACTTACCTGAAGAGCTCAGTGGAATTCACAATGTGTTCCACATCTGCAATCTGAAGAAGTGTTTCGCTGACGAATCACTGGTCATACCACATACAGATGTGCATATAGATGAGAGCTTGAAATTTGTGATAAAACCATTGTCGATTGAAGATCGACATGTTAAGAAGCTTCGAAGGAAGCATGCGCCTATTGTAAAGGTAAAATGGGATGCCCGTAGAGGACCCGAATATACGTGGGAGGTTGAGTCCACAATGAAAGAAAAGTACCCTTATTTATTTCAGTAAATCATGAGGTCGAGATTTCCTTTAAGGGGGTGAGGATGTAACACCTCGAAAATTCACGTCCTATAATGTGTTGACACGTGTCATATGATTGAACGTGTGAAAGAATGTTCTGAAAGGACTAAATTTAACAATCATGAAAAGTATGTGAATATACGAGTTCTAAATGTCAACAGTGAATAAATATATTGTACATTAACCCTACAAGATGCTCATACCTTCAAACGAATAAATCATGGATCATACGAAGCTAAATATGAAAGAAAGTGAGAGATTACAAACTACAGGGGTTAAATGTGTCAACATGTTTAAGTTATACCTCTGAGTGACCTTTTGACAAACCCGAAGCCTTGTAACGGTTAATTATGCTCACTAGAATGCACGATATAAATTTCATAAAGTTTCGTTATCGTATGAGAAAGTTATGATCAAATTCGTATGCGAGGGGTTAAAGCGTCAACGTTGAAAGTTAGGACCTTTCGGGTAACAATAAAGTTAACCGAGGACTAAACAAAGTGGGTAAATATCTTGAAGCCCTTATATGTCAAATTAGAGGGTTCAAATTGCAATATATAAAGGTTAGTTGACCTTTCGAAAGGCCAAGGGACAATATGCAAAAACTAGAAAATGCATAATCTGATTTCAAGACTAAGGCGGGCCGCGTAAAGGTTAACCTGACTTTACGCGGGCCGCGTCAGACCATCAGATGCAGAAAGTGTAGACAGCGGCCTGTATTCGCGCATAACCGACCCAAAACAGATATTTTCACATTGTGGGTGACCCCTAAACAGTTCCTAGAGCACTAGGGACACTTGTGGGTAAGTTATGGTCAGTTGTAGACTTAGATGTCAACAATCTATTGTGATTTAAACACAATAAAAGGTCACTAAGTTGCAACAAGTTCTTCACACCTTCCATCTGCACATTGGAGCATTTCTGGAGCTAAAGACTTCTCTCTAAGCTTCACATTTCATGCATAGGACTTTAGTAAGTTTGCTTATCCTTCCTTAGTTAAGTTTTTGCTTAGTTTTAGCTTAAAAATCAAACCGTCGTAATTAATGGTTGACTTCAAGATTAATCACTAATGGTCCAGTGATTAGTCGAATTGAAAGTAGTTATAAGTTGGTAATTATGTGGGTAATAAACCCTTAAAAGGGTTCCCCCTGATTCCCACTCTAACTAGGTCAAATGTCGGGTCAAACTTGTTATTAAAAAGTCAACAGGATACTTAATTTCTAATTTATGCATGATTAGCAATGAAGAAAACATACAACCTGTTTGATCATTAATATAACTTGGTAATTAGTATAAGACATGTCTAAACATGTTCAACCCGACAATTTACTGTTTAGACCCGGTTCGGAACCGAAAGTCGCAAAGCTTTGACTTTAGTTCTTACCCGTTTTGGTATGATTTAGAAATACCTTAGAGCTCTATTTGGACCAGGTTACATGCTAGTATAACCCTCTGTGATTATACACCATGGTTCATTAGTTAACCAATTAATACGCATGATTCCGTTAATTGCCTATATGTTGACCATTATGCCCTTTTCACCTTAAAACGTGATTTTTAAAAATGTAAATTAGTAGAAACCTTAGCTACTGATATATAAACTTGCACCCAAAATTTGACATCAGTTTGAGGTGTAGTTTGAGAGTTATGCTCATTAGCGTAAATTGAAAGCTTTATGTTAATTAAACGGCGTAATTAGCGTATAGCCTAGTTAAGCCTACTTTTTGATATCAAATTTATTACCCACTGATGTAATATATTATTTTGGGATTTTTGAAGATTTTTAATTAATTTTAGGCTGACCATAACTTATAGTCATAGGCTTAATCCGGTAATTGTCGGTTTTGCCCTAACGGGCCATAAAATGAGTTTTACATATCTAATCGACTCCAAACCTTTTGCTACTGATCTTAAATGATAAATAAATTATTTTAAGCCTTCTGGAATAATAAAAATATCAGCTTTATGTATCGAACCCAGAAATGGCTTATAATCGCCTTTTTAAGCGTTTTTAACGCATAGTATGTGCTATAACTATATTAAACATACAAGGGTTGATACCTACTGATATTTTAGGTAATTTATAATATTTTAACAGTAAGCAAAGGTTGTTTAACTCAGACTTCAGTTTTGAGCTTTACGGCTTATGTGAAATTACCAAAATGCCCCTACGGTGCATAGTTTGGTTATATTTGATAAATTTCACATATCTACTTTACCCTACTGTTATAACTTATCAAAATAAGTATTTTTTCTGATTATATCAGACCTGTAACTCATGTAAATACTTAAACTCTTTTATAACCTTGTAAATGACCAAACTAGACTTACGGGGCATAGTTTGTGTTTAAATTCGTTTCGGGCATAATAAAAGACATCTTACTGATGTCACAACATATTTGAAGCATATTAACTTAGGAAACCTGTATATGGCTCTTATGAATACCCGTTACGCTTATTACGCGTTCGGTTCGGTTTATGTAACTAGTTTACATAAATTAGCCGAAACGGGTCAAACCTTATCGGTTTTATCTCAAAATCCAGAATGTGTATAATAAACCCATATTAAGCAAGTCTTCAAACTTGTCGGGTCTAAATCACATTCTATCCGGTCTTCGCTTAATCGTGCGTACGAACCGTATCTTTGAAACTAACCGGTCTAAGCTTAAGCTTAACTAAAGACCCGTTAGGATTCTAATAGGTTATTATAAACCTTCGTTCCAGATTAGGAGGACCAGTAAAAGCTACTTGCATTTGCTTATTGTGATTATTACTTTGCTCAGGTAAATACTTTTAACTTATTTTCCTTATACGGGCTTGGATTACGGTATATAAAATACCGCTTGGTCGGGCATTAAATCTTCCATCGTTTGGTGGTTAATTGAATAATTTAATCGGCCCGTTTAAATATGTTTTGTTTACTTAAAGCCTTTGGGGGGTTAATGGCCATGTCCCGGATATCCCTGGCATCAATTTACGAAATGGCCACGACTTAAGCGCGGGGTGTAGGCGTACACCCGTCAGTGCACAAAAGAATAATGTGGTGTGTCTATTGATCTTTAACCCGGACACGATCCGAGCTACTGAACGCATAAGGAACATGTAATTCTTTTACAAGATTATATATTTAAATAATTATCCGAAGTTATAAAATGTTTATGCCACGTGCATCCAAATCAAATTTTAATCATTTTTAAAGTGAGTCAGTTGATTGTATTTACCAATGTAAACTGACGTATTTTCCCAAAAAGATTAAATGCAGGTACTAAGCGTAATAGGCTGGATTCTCTCCTTAGCATCAATAAAGAGTCTCGCAAGCTTAAGATGCCTATCGTCTGTTGAACTACTGTTTCCTATTTTATTTCGATCCGTCTGTGGATAAACTTTTAACTGTTTGTGATACACGATATTACAATATTTTATTCGGTTGAAAGATATATTTCAATTGCTTCCGCTGTGCATATTAAATATTGTGTTGTTTGACTATTATGTTGCCAACCACGTCACGATACTCCCCTACCGGGCCCACCGGTGACACGTGGAAATCGGGGTGTGACATGTAACCCTCTGAGGTTATACAACTTGGTTTATTAGTTATTCGATTCATGTGCATGTTTCCGTTATATGCCTAAATGTTGACCATAATGCCCTTTTGACCTTAAAATGAGATTTTTGAAAATGTGAGAGGACAAAAACCTTTATTACTGATTTATAAACTTGTCCTAAAAATTCGACATCATTTTGAGGTCTAGATTAAGAGTTATGTTCAATAGCGTAATTAGAAAGTTTTTTTATTAATTAAACGGCGTAACTAGCATAAAGCCTATCTAAACCTAAATTTTGACACCAAACATTTTACCCACTGATGTAATATAATATTTTGGGATTTTTGAAGATTTTTATTTATTTTTAAACTAATCATGGCATAGGGTTCATGCCTTGATTCGGTAATTGTCGGTTTTGCCCTTTTGCTAATAAAATGAGTTTTACATAACTTTTTGATACCAAACTTTTTGCCACTGATTTTATATGGTAAATAAAATATTTTGAACTTTATAAACTGATCAAAAACTCAAATTTCCTATTTTAACCCGGAAATCGCTTAAAAGCGACTTTTACGCGTTTTAAACGCATAGTATGAGTTAAAACTATTTTTGGCATATAAGACTTAATACCTACTGATGTTTTAAATAAATTTTTATACATTAACAATAAGAAAAGTTTTTGTGTCACACCCCGATATTTCCACGTATTACCGGTGGGCTCGGTGGGGAGTATCGTGACGTAGTTGATATCATCATAGTCAAACAACACAATTTTAAATGCACAGCGGAAGCAAAAGATGAATCACATTACAAACCGAATAATTAGTAATATCAAAGTATCACAACGGACTGTAATGGATCCACAGGCGGATCGAAAGGTAAAAAGATTGTGGTTCAACAGACTTTAACATCTAGTGCTTGCAAGGCTTGATTAATGATGCCAGGAGTAGCCAGCCTATTTCGTCTAGTACCTGCACTTAGCCTTTTTAGAAAATACATCAGTTTACACTGGTAAATACAATTAACTGACTCATTTTTAAAACATTTAAGAAAATTGATTTGAATGCACAAGGCACAAAACATCTTTTATAACTTGGGATAATTATTTATATATAAACTTGTAAAAAAATTACATGTTTGTTATACGTTCAGTAGCCCAGGCTGGATACCGGGTTAAAGATTAATAGACACACCACATGATATAGTCCCGCGGTGAGTTATTCTCGAAACCGGCGGTTATACCTTTTTATTTATATATGCACTGGCAGGTGTATGCCTACACCCCGTGCTTATGTCGTGGCCATTTCAATGAATGATGCCAAGGATATCCGGGACATGGCCATTAACCCCCCAAAGGCTTTAAGCAAACAAAACAATTTAAACGGGTCATTTCAATAAATTAACCTTCATACGATTAAAAATTCAATGCCCGACCAAGCGGTATTTTATATACTGTACCCCAAGCCCGTATAAGGGAAAATAAGTTAAAAGTATTTACCTGAGCAAGTATAATTCACAAAGAGCGAGTGCAAGTAGCTTTTACCGGGCTCCTAATCTGGAACGAAGGTTTTAATAACCTATTAGATTCCTAACGGGTCTTAAATAAGTCTAAACTTAGACCGGTTAGTTTTAAAGGAAGATATACGATTCAAAACGCACGATTTAAGCGATGACTGGATTAGAGTGTGGTTTAGACCCGACAAGTTTGTATACTTGTATAATATGGGTAAACTAAACACATTCTGGATTTTTAGATAAAAACGATAAGGTTTGACCCGTTTCGGCTAATTTATGCAAACTAGTTACATAAACCGCACCGAACGCGAAAGATGCGTAACGGGTAACCAAAAGAGTCATGAATAGGTTTCCTAAGTTAATATGCCTTAAATATGTTGTGATATCATTAGGATACCTTCCATTATGCCCAAAACGAATTTAAATCCAAACTTTGCCCTGTAGGGGCATTTTGGTTATTTTAAAGCTTATAAAAGAGTTTAAATATAAATCTGAGTTTCAGGTCTGATATAATCAGTAAAATATTTATTTTTATAAGTCATAACAGTAGGGTATGACATATATGTGAAATTTATTATTTATAACCAAACTATACACCGAAGGGGCCTTTTGGTAATTTCACATAGGCTTAAAGGTCAAAACTGGAAATCTGAGTTTAAACTTTTGTTTACTGTTAAAATATAAAAATTTACTAAAAAATATCAGTAGGTATCAATTCATATATATTTAAAATAGTTTTAATACATACTATGCGTTTAAAACGCGTAAAAAGGCGGTTTTAAGCGATTTCCGAGTTTTATAAGAAAAGCTGATATTTTTATTATTCCAGTAGGCTTATAATATTTTACTTATCATATAAAATCAGTAGAAAAAGGTTTGGTATCAAAATGATTTGTAAAACTCATTTTATAGCCTAAAAGGGCAAAACCGACAATTACCGAATTAAAGCTAGAACCCTATGTTATGCTCAGCCTAAAAATAAATAAAAATCTTCAAAAATCCCAAAATATTATTTTACATCAGTGGGTAAAAAGTTTGGTATAAAAATTTGGGTTTAAATAGGCTATATGCTAATTACGCCGTTTAATTAATAAAAAACTTTCTAATTACGCTAATGAGCATAACTCCTAATCTAGACCTCAAACTGATGTCAAATTTTTAGGGCATGTTTATAAATCAGTAATAAAGGTTTCTCTTCTTTTACATTTTCAAAAATCTCGTTTTATGGTTAAAAGGGCATAACAGTCAACATTTAGGCATATAACGGAAACATGCTTATGAATCGGGTAACTAATGAACCAAGTTGTATAATCACAGAGGGTTATACTAACATGTAACCTGGTCCTAATAAAGCTCTAAGGCATTTCTAAACTATGCTCTAATGGGTCAGAACTGAAAGTCAAAACAAAAGTCTACTTTTGCGACTTTCGGCTCCGAACCGAGCCTAAACTAAAAATTGTCGGGTTGAACATGTTTAGACATGTTCTTACATTAATTACCAAGTTATATTAGTGATAAAACAGGTTGCATGGCTTCTACATTGTTAATTATGTGTTTATTTGAAAATTAGCTTTCTATTGACTTTTTATGATTAAGTTTGACCCGACAATTGACCTTGTTAGAGTGGGAATCAGAGAGTGCCCTTTTAAGGGTTTATTACCCACATAATTACCAACCCATAGGTACTTTCAATTTGAGATTTTACTGGATAAATTATGATTAATTATGAAGTCAAACCTTAATTACGACGGTTTGACTTTAGGCTAATAAACAAAGTAAAACTGAGTTAAGAAAGGTTAAGGACACTTACTGAAGTCCTATGCACGACTAATGACCTCTAGGAAGTGGCCTTGAGCTCCAGCAATCTCCAGAAAAGAAGTTGTGAGAGTTTTGAAAGTGCAAGTTCAATGTTGCAACTTAGAATTTCTTATATAGGAACCCAAATGGCTCAAGATCATCACACACAAGTCTACAAAAGTTCCCTGATCATCCCATGTTTTCCTATGCATGTAAAACTATGGGCCATGCTCCTGAATTTCGAAAACCATGCAAGAGAGGCGGTGTAACAGGCTGAACAGGCATCTGTCCATTTTCTGCTACCAGCGACAGCCTTACGGACCGTAAGCAATATCCTTTGCGGTCCGTAAGCACCTCTTACGGACCGTAAGTTAAAAACTATATGGTCCGCAACCGACCTTGATCTAAGATGCCCAGTTACAACCTTGCGGACTGTAAGCCCTTGGCTTTGCGGTCCGTATCCGCTTTTTATTTATTTTCGCCCAGCTTGTTAGTGCACTATGTCTATTGACTTCGTCTTGTATCGAGTTTAGGATTTGAATTGTTAGATTAGATCTTGTTATACGAGAGTATAGGAGGTTTTAGAGTATGTTTAAGGTAATTTAGCTTGAAAGTGGTGATTTACCTTGAAAGTGTCACGTGACAGTTTCAAGCTAAATCAACATGTTGATTTCCCTTGAAAGTGGCATGTGTCATTTCAAGCTAAATCAACATCACTATAAATAGCATTCAAGCTAAATCATTTGTAAGTTTCAGAAAGTTTGGAGCTTGGTGCTTAGAGAGAGAAAGTAGAGAGAGAAAGTACTCTAGGTGATTCACTGTTCTTGTACGATTTCAGATTTATCAAAGAATCACGTTTATACTACGTCACATGTGTTAGGTCGCGTTCGTGTACGGTTTCCGCACGTTTCACGTTCGTTTCGCAATCGTTTCGGAGTCAAAACCGGTCCTACACAGCTCCGCCACCTTACGGACCGTAAGGTGGTCTTCTTGCTGTCCGTAAGCCCTCATCAGAAGATAAAACTTTGTAATCTCTTAGGCTTTGAGCATGCATTCTTTACAACTTCGAATCTTATGCCTTTATTAGCAGGAGGGGACCATGAACCAGACCTTTGTATGCTCTTGAAAGTATTGCCATGCACTTACACATCCTTGGATTTTATTGATGAATGCTTTTGAAGGGAATTTGTCGTATGAAACATAGGATCCATTTCTTGTGCCAATTTGAATTATACATTATCAAAATAACCGAATTTGAATATATCAGATGTTTACAAAATATTTTAAGGTTTGGGATTTATAATTAGGTCGCTCAGAGGTATTAATTAACATGGCGACACTTTTAAATCCTACCATACATCGTTTGACTTGATCCGGGTTTATAACACGTTTGCCTTACATGACACGTGTCTTTATTTTTTTGGGTATAAATTTACGAGGTGTTACATCCTAACCCCCTTAAAAGAAATCTCGACCTCGAGATTTACTGAAATAAATGAGGGTACTTTTCTTTCATTGTGGACCCTACCTCCCACATATACTCGGGACCTCTTCGGGCATCACATTTGACCTTCACAATCGGTACCTGCTTCTTTCGAAGCTTCTTAACCTGTCGATCCTCGATCGACAAAGGTTTTTCAACAAATTTTAAGCTCTCATCTATGTGCACATCCGTATGGGGTATGACTAGCGATTCATCAGCTAGACATTTCTTCATATTGCAGATGGGAAATACATTATGAATACCACTGAGCTCTTCAGGCAATTTTAACTTGTAAGCCACTGTTCCGACACATTCGATGATCTCGAATGGTCCTATGTATCTTGGGCTTAACTTGCCTTTCTTACCAAATCGCATCACCCCTTTCCAGGGTGATACTTTAAGTAGAACCTTGTCACCTACCTCGAACTTTAGAGGTTTACGCCTTTTATCTGCGTAGCTTTTCTGCCTATCTCTGGCAGCTTTGAGACGATATCGTATCTGTACAATCTTATCTGTCGTCTCCAGGACTGTATCAGGTCCTGTAAGTTGGACATCTCCAACTTCTGCCCAACAAACGGGCGTTCTGCACTTTCTTCCATACAAAGCTTCAAATGGTGCAGCTTGAATACTGGAATGATAACTATTATTGTATGAAAATTCGATTAATGGAAGGTGATCATCCCAACTTCCACCTAGATCAATAACATAAGCCCTTAACATATCTTCCAGTGTTTGAATAGTACGCTCGCTTTGACCATCCGTCTGAGGATGATATGCTGTGCTGAAATTCAATCGAGTGCCTAGGGATTGCTGAAAGCTTTTCTAGAAATGCGATGTATACCTCGTGTCCCTATCTGAGCTGTGTGTTTCCTTAATAGGTAAGAAGTGGGCTGACTTAGTCAGTCTATCCACTATAACCCAAATAGTATCATTTCCTCTCTTCGTCTTTGGTAATGATGTGTTCAAAATGCAACATATAAATTACATCAATTGTGGCATAAAACTAACCCTTTTTTAGTACTAATGTTGGAAAAAGTGTGCTTTTGTCTTCCTTTTGTATTTTCAGGATTAAATGAGCTCAAATTAACAAAAGAAGCAAAAAGACATCAAAATCTGACATAAATACAAGAAAAGGAACAAGAAGTGACATGCCCGACCCCATGACAGCATCTTCCCAAGCAAAACAAGAAGACAGAAGACTGAACACGCCCCGTGCTCAGCCAGCACGGAGGCGTGCCCAAGTGTCAGCAGAAAAGACAAAGTGGTAGAAGTTTCTATTGCCCACCATGGGGCCGTGATCAGCGGACACGGGGCCGTGGTCAACTATAAGATTCGCACAATCCAGGCAAATATTCATAGTACAAAGATTCTTCTGCACATGGGGTCGTGCTCAGCGGACACGGGGGCATGGTCAACTAATAAGACAAGCTGCATTAAATGAAGAAAGAGAAGGATGTGGACACGGGGCCGTGCCCACTGGACACGGGGCCGTGCCCGAGCTTCTGTTCAGCCTATAAATAGGAGTGCTTGGCTCAACCTCAAACCATCCCTTGGCATACCACCTCTCTCACACTTCACCCACCACCCACCACCACCATAACACCATCATCCATTGTCCATCATAAAGTGTGTGAGTCGTCTCGGGATCCAAGATTGATCGTAAGAGTTCTTGACAATCAAGGCCATATTTGCCTAAGTCTCTTACATCACTTGGTGAAGACAAGTGTGTAGTGTAATACTTTTTATTTCTAATCTTTTCGCACTTTTTACTTGGTTTTGTATTAATGACTTTAATAACTAGTTTCTTATGTTGAAGGTGATTCTTCCTTATCGTTTGTCCGTGGTGTCTTGACATTATTTTACTGTCTATATAAAATAAAAGATTTTCACCATTCATATCTCCACGGTCTATATGGAGGTATGTTGGCTACCTGGTCAGGGGTTAAGGGAACGGTTTGGTAAGAGTCTTGCCATTGTTCAGCGTTTAGAGGTCCTGCAATGGACCTGGGTCAAATTTAGTAGGATCTCCTTCAATACTTAACGGTATTGGATGGCGGGGGTCCAAACTCTTTGATCCCCTCATAAGTTAACTACTACTAATACTATAACCCGGCTATGTAGGACTGTATCCCTGCTGACTCAGACTACTTAGTCAAGGGTAACGTCACCTCCAAAAGAGGGGCCTACCATAATTTGCATTAATAACTTAATTAATTATCTTTCAATAATCCGACCCTTTAGGATTGTATCCTTGCTGACTCAAACTACTGGGTTGAGGGTAACGTCACCTTCAAAAGAGGGGCCTACTACAATAACTAAGATAATCTCTTAAATAAGTGCAAAAGTGCATAAATAATCAAAGGTTACACTATACACGAGTCGGAACCAAGTGATTCATCTAGTCTATCTGTTTTTCTTTTATTTTTATTTTCAGCATTTTAGTTAGTTTTTTTTTCTTAGCTTAAAACATTTTTTTCTAAACTTTTTGATTTGATTAGACGTTGAGGAGAAACCGGTACTAAAAGCTCTTGTGTCCTTGGACGACCTCGGTATCTTACCAACACTATACTACGCTCACGATGGGTGCACTTGCCCATATGTGTGTCTAGTGTTAGTAAATATCGTGTTTTATAAATTTAAAACTTGACTAAAAAGTGTTAAAGGGGCTTAAAATATACACCTAATATATATAACACTTCACACGCATCAAGTTTTTGGCGCCGCTGCCGGGGACACAAGGATTTTAAGAAAGTTAGGAATCAACGGCCTAATCGTTTTTCTTATTTTTCATTTTTTTTAGGATTTTATTTTTAGTTTTTCAGCTTCTACAGAACTCAGCACGGGCAGTGCCCGCTGAACACGCCCCGTGCCCAATCATTGGAACTGGCAATCCTGTTTTAAGTCAGACAGTAGCTGAACACGGGGCCGTGCCCACTCAACACGCCCCCGTGCCCAAGTTTCAGTTGCTGAAAACAGAACCGTAAGATCCCGACGGTTGGTAATTTCTGACACAAACATGAGTGATACTGATACTTTTTACTTTCGGCACTCTTATGGTACTATGTGGTGTCAATTTTGTGGTGGTAACCATAAGGAATTAGAATGCTATTTTCTAAATTATAAACCCCACTATATAGACCCATCGTTTCCTAGTATCCTTAAGAGGGGCGAAAGTAAAAATAATCCCTATCTCTCCCTCGAATGCTCCCAACCGGATTTTCTAGGAGAAATGCTTCTCGATGAATTATTTCAACTAGAAGATCTAATTATTGATTGGTTAAAAGAACTTAGGAAAGATTTCAATGATCTTTTCCAAGACAATAGCCAAGAAGAAGGGTTGGAACCGCATTCAAACAATTTCGTTGTTTCCGACGATACTTCTAACTCTAGTGAGGACTTGAGCGATAGTCGTCCCTGTGTCGATTGTGCCGTGAAGGACTCCCCATCAACTTCGTTTGATGCATACATAGACCTGAGCGATTCGACATACACCTTCTTTAACGAGAGCCCGGAAAAGGGTTGGACTTGTCCACCTACATATAGCATAGGAATCACCCTCACCGACAACCTCTTGCGTTCTCGTCTCAATCTAGAACAATTAAGGTATCTTAGGCACTTTGGGGTTGTTCCATCCAGTAAGGAACCGCCCGATCCGGAAAAGTTCCTTAAAAATACACATACTTCATAAAACAGCCTTCCGACATGGGGCCGTGCCCAGGTCAACACGCCCCCGTGTCCATCGAAAGATTCCCTTCTTACTTTTGTCAGAATACGGACAAAAAGTGTCAGGATCTTGCCTGCACACGGGGCCGTGTCCAGCCGACACGGGGCCGTGTCCAACATGCTGTCGTTTTCTATAAATGCAGCCAAGAATCCTGCACATTTGGACCATCCAGGGACAGAGATTTGAAAGGATTTTCTAACATTCCATCCTAGGTATGTTCTAAAAGAAGATTCTAACAAACATCTTGTCCTTTCCTCTTTTATCCATTACCTTCTTCTTCATCTTTCTTGCACCAACAACTCCATTAAAGCTTGATTTCAAGCTTTATTGTGATGTTTATTGAATTTTTGTTCAAGGAATCTTGTTAAAAATAAGTTACACAACATTGTTTTAAGTTATTTCTGCTCAAAAAAGCTTCATACGCTAAGAAAATAATTTAAAACCCCAAGATTCCTTTTTCTAAAAATCTGCAGAAAGTTGAACACGGGGCCGTGCTCATTGAGCACGGGGTCGTGTTCGTTGTACTGTTTCATTAAAACAAACTATTTTTGGTATGTTTTCGTAGAATGTCTAGCCAAAACAGTGGAACCTCTTCTGCGCACTCAAGGAACAGTCGACGGGAAAGGAGGCCATCGATTGAAGCAACTCTCGTAAGGTACGTAATGGCGCTACGTGAAGCCCTTGACGAGATGACTTCGGTGGAGGAGATCCTCATAGACCGTATAAATTATCTCTCGGTGGGGTTGGAAAACAGTTTTCAAGAAATAAACCTCTTGCACCAGAGGTTGAACATTCTTGTAACACCTCCCATGGAACCAATCCTCCCTCAAGAGGATTGGAACCTAGCACTTGGAATCCAAAATCCTACCGGTTGGGACGACATTCCGGCGGAACCTCCTCTTGAAGAACTCCAAGAAATCCCGGTGGAAGTTGCACCCCCTCAAACCAATGCTCATGAGCCCGCTTTTCTTCTCCCTAGGGAGATCGAAGATTGGCTCGCCGACGTATGAGAACCCCATACCCGGAGAAAGAAGTTTGTCAAGCCACTTTTAACTGAGAGATCTATCTTTTCGGAAATTTTGCTAGTAGAATAAATAGTAGGCTAAAACTTCTTGGATTGAGATTTCTTGTGTTTCTTTGACCTAATTATCTAATATTTTAATTTTAGGACTATTATGTAATTCTCTAAGATTCAATGAATGATGGTTTTAGTTAAATTTGGAGTTTGGATGGTGATGAAATGAATAAAACACACATGAGATGGCAAAGGATGCAAGGGAAACTTGAACCAGCACCCCATGCAGGAAAACAGGACCGTCCGACAAATTCCTTCGTTTACAGTAAGTTCGGCACGGGCCGTGTCCGCCCAACACGGCCCCGTGCTGCACAGTCTGCAGAAAAGACCCAGTCTAGGTAACTGGACACGGGCCGTGTTCACCCAACACGCCCCCGTGTCCAGGCTTCTGTTTCTCTTGACTTAATTTTGTTACTGGCACTTGAACACGGGGCCGTGCCTGGACAACACGGGGCCGTGTTCAGCGCCCAGTAACACAAAATTTTTGCTTTTTACACCTTTTTACACAATCAATCAACCTAAAAACTTATTTTTGGGACACATTGAGGACAATGTGTAATTTAAGTGTGGGGGGATGCTAAAACCTTGAATCTTGCAAGTCCTAAATACAAGCCTTACACAAAACTCTATTGGAACCGCTAATCACCCCAAATTTTTTCAAATTTTTTTTTTCATTTTTTACTTGTCTAGGTTTAACTCGGGAAATTCAAGTTCTCAAAAAGGTTATATTTTTACGAATTTACAACCGATAGCGTCGTGATAAAAAGAACCAACATAAGAAAATTATGAAAAGGTATGACAAGCTTAGTTAAAAGTTAATTATATATACTTGATCACATAAAAACCCATTCCCACAAAAGTGAGTTTTGAGCCTTTATTGAGCATACAATTACATATCTTTAAACTAAATGCTCATTTTTCGTTTCTTGTGTGAATAGCCGCTTGATTCTTACGACTCTAAAACTTGCCACGACGATACTTTCCCGGTCCTTACCAACTTAAACCCGAGTAAGTAAATGATGGAGGCATTAGGACTAACCCTTTTTATTTCTACACCATTATTTTTTTTACCACCTACCCAAAACCCCCCTAGTTAGCCCCTTTGAGCCTAAACATTTTCATTTCATAACCCAAACAAAACACCCTTTTACCCACCAAAACCTTTTTCATTTTTAACCTTTTGTTTTAGTAACTAGCTCGGTTTCTCATATGACTTTCAAAAAAAAAATGTGTGTTGATGATGAAGCAAAAGAAAATAAACAAACAAGTTCATCAAAAATAACTTTGTTTGAAGAATAGCTTCATCAAAATAAAAGTGAAAAAATATAAAGTCTTACGAAAACCGAAGCTTGTTACGCTTTTCGCCCTTTTTCTACTAACCACTAACCCAACCACCTACCTTTAACCCAAGCCTAACCCTTCACCCACAAAGTCCTCTTGATGATTACACAGGTATATAAGTTAAAAAGGAGGAGGATTGATTGCTTGGCAAGCCTATGGTAGGAGTAAGTTCCATGCCGCTCTCGAGCGATCCACAAAAATACATTTTCGGCCGAGTGTTGAGTGATCCCCGTGAGGTATGTGAACTTGTATATAAATAAAATTTTACAAAGGCATGCTATGCCCTAATAAATAATTTATCTTATGAAAAGTTTTAAATAAATCATGACGAATAGAATTGTAAATAAATAAAAATAAAACTAAATAAAGAATCTTGGAAAATCCCGACACTCTATGACAAGCCCAAAACCTTCTTTTCTACCCATTCCATTTGGGAGTGTAATAGCCACATATTAAAGAGTTTTGCTTGAGGACAAGCAAAGATTCAAGTGTGGGGGTATTTGATGTGTTCAAAATGCAACATATAAATTACATCAATTGTGGCATAAAACTAACCCTTTTTTAGTACTAATGTTGGAAAAGTGTGCTTTTGTCTTCCTTTTGTATTTTCAGGATTAAATGAGCTCAAATTAATAAAAGAAGCAAAAAGACATCAAAATCTGACATAAATACAAGAAAAGGAACAAGACGTGACATGCCCGACCCCACGACAGCATCTTCCCAAGCAAAACAAGAAGACAGAAGACTGAACACGCCCCGTGCTCAGCCAGCACGGGGGCGTGCCCAAGTGTCAGCAGAAAAGACAAAGTGGTAGAAGCTTCTATTGCCCACCACGGGGCCGTGCTCAGCGGACATGGGGTCGTGGTCAACTATAAGATTCGCACAATCCAGGCAAATCTTCATAGTACAAAGATTCTTCTGCACACGGGGTCATGCTCAGCGGACACGGGGGCGTGGTCAACTAATAAGACAGGCTGCATTAAATGAAGAAAGAGAAGGATGTGGACACGGGGTCGTGCCCGAGCTTCTGTTCAGCCTATAAATAGGAGTGCCTGGCTCAAGCTCAAACCATCCATTGGCACACCACCTCTCTCACACTTCACCCACCACCCACCACCACCATAACACCATCATCCACCACCATCATCCATTGTCCATCATAGAGTGTGTGAGTCGTCTCGGGATCCAAGATTGATCGTAAGAGTTCTTGACAATCAAGGCCATGTTTACCTAAGTCTCTTACATCACTTGGTGAAGACAAGTGTCTAGTGTAATACTTTTTATTTCTAATCTTTTCGCACTTTTTACTTGGTTTTGTATTAATGACTTTAATAACTAGTTTTTTATGTTGAAGGTGATTCTTCCTTATCGTTTGTCCGTGGTGTCTTGACATTATTTTACTGTCTATATAAAATAAAAGATTTTCACCATTCATATCTCCACGGTCTATATGGAGGTATGTTGGCTACCTGGTCGGGGGTTAAGGGAACGGTTTGGTAAGAGTCTTGCCATTGTTCAGCGTTTAGAGGTCCTGCAATGGACCTGGGTCAAATTTAGTAGGATCTCCTTCAATACTTAACGGTATTGGATGGCGGGGGTCCAAACTCTTTGATCCCCTCATAAGTTAACTACTATTAATACTATAACCCGGCTATTTAGGACTGTATCCCTGCTAACTCAGACTACTTAGTCGAGGGTAACGTCACCTCCAAAAGAGGGGCCTACCATAATTTGCATTAATAACTTAATTAATTATCTTTCAATAATCCGACCCTTTAGGATTGTATCCTTGCTGACTCAAACTACTGGGTTGAGGGTAACGTCACCTTCAAAAGAGGGGCCTACTACAATAACTAAGATAATCTCTTAAATAAGTGCAAAAGTGCGGAAATAATCAAAGGTTACACTATACACGAGTCGGAACCAAGTGATTCATCTTGTCTATCTGTTTTTCTTTTATTTTTATTTTCAGCATTTTAGTTAGTTTTTATTTTTCTTAGCTTAAAACATTTTTTTCTAAACTTTTTGATTTAATTAGACGTTGAGGAGAAACCGGTACTAAAAGCTCTTGTGTCCTTGGACGACCTCGGTATCTTACCAACACTATACTACGCTCACGATGGGTGCACTTGCCCATATGTGTGTCTAGTGTTAGTAAATATCGTGTTTTATAAATTTAAAACTTGACTAAAAAAGTGCTAAAGGGGCTTAAAATATACACCTAATATATATAACACTTCACACGCATCAGTAACTTGGTAATGAAATCCATAGTTACCATTTCCCATTTCCAGGTGGGAAGTTCAGGCTGTTGTAGCAGACCTGACGGCTTTTGGTGTTTTGCTTTAACTTGCGCACACGTCAAACATTTGGCTACATAGGTAGCTATGGACTTCTTCAAACCTATCCACCAAAAAATTGCCTTCAAATCCTGGTACATCTTGTCACTTCCAGGATGAACGGAATACTTAGAACTGTGGGCTTCTTGGAGGATAACATCCCGTAATCATCCATAGATCGGAACCCACATTCGTCCATTCAATCTTAGGATTCCATCCTTGCCATATGATAACTGTTCAGCAGTGACTCCCAGCTTTTCATTTGGATAGTTAGCTTCTAATATGGCTTCCTTCTGAGCGGCTAACAATCTTTCATTTAAACTGTTCTTTAATTCAATGCTCTTGGCATTGATTCTAATGGGTTTAACCCTTTCCTTTCTGCTTAAAGCATCGGCGACCACATTCGCCTTACCTGGATGGTATCGGATTTCACAATCATAATCATTCATTGTCTCCATCCATCGTCGCTGCCTCATGTTTAGATCCTTCTGATTAAATAGATGTTGAAGGCTCTTGTGATCAGAATAGATCACACACTTGGTACCATATAAATAATGTCTCCAAAGTTTCAGTGCAAACACAACGGCACCCAACTCCAAATCATGGGTGGTGTAATTTTTCTCGTGTACTTTCAGTTGTCGAGAAGCATATGCAATAACTTTACCTTTCTGCATTAGCACACATCCCATGCCAGTGTATGATGCGTCTCAATAAACCACAAATTCTTCAATCCCTTCAGGCAATGTCAACACAGGAGCATTGCTTAGCTTCTGTTTAAGGATATCGAAGGATTCTTGTTGCTTAGGACCCCAATCAAACTTAATATTCTTCCTGGTCAACAAAGTTAGGGGTGCTGCAATCCTTGAGAAATTCTCAATGAAACGCCTATAGTATCCTGCCAGGCCTAAAAAGCTGCGAATCTCTGTGGGCATCTTTGGCTCTTGCCAATTCATGATAGCTTCAATCTTAGCGGGATCCACCTGGATACCACGCTCACTAACCATATGTCCAAGGAATTGGACTTCACAAAGCCAAAATTCACACTTTGAAAACTTGGCATAAAGCTTTTCTTGTTGAAGAAGTTTAAGAATACAATGGAGATGCTTCTCATGTTCAGCTTGATTCTTTGAATAAATAAGAATGTCATCAATGAAGACAATGACAAACTTGTCCAAGTAGGGTTTGCAAACGCGATTCATGAGGTCCATGAATGATGCTGGTGCATTAGTGAGCCCGAACGGCATCACTAGGAACTCGTAGTGACCATAGCGAGTTCTAAATGCAGTCTTGTGCACACCTCCATCTCTAACCTTCAGTTGATGGTAACCCAACCTCAAGTCAACCTTGGAGAAGTAACTTGCTCCTTGGAGCTGATCGAACAGATCGTCGATCCTGGGCAATGGATATATGTTCTTGATTGTAACCTTGTTTAGCTCACGATAATCAATGCACAACCGCATTGATCCATCTTTCTTCTTAACAAACAGAATAGGCGCTCCCCAGGGAGATGAGCTAGGTCTAATAAATCCTTTTGCCAACAAATCATCCAAGTGAGTTCTCAACTCCTTCATCTCAGTTGGGGCTAACCGATAAGGTGCTCTTGCAACAGGTGCTGCCCCATGTATAATGTCAATTCTAAACTCCACTTGCCTATCTGGGGGTAAACCAGGTAGTTCTTCAGGAAATACATTAGGGTATTCAGAAATGACAGGGATGTCTTCAATCTTGGGTTTTGGCTCATCAATAGTCACTTGTGCCATATAAATGACATAACCTTTCTTCATATACCTTGACGCCTTAAGCACAGACACTTGCTTAGGCAATCCATACTGAGTATCTCCCTGTATGGTAAGTGGCTCACCATAAGGAGTCTTGATCACCACTTGTTTCTTGTTACACATTACCTGAGCTTGGTTATGAGATAACCAGTCCATGCCTATAACTATGTCAAACCCAGCTAACTTTAAAAGAAGTAAGGATAGTGGAAAAGAGTGGTTCCTAATGGATATGAAACATCCATCTAACACAGTTGATGCGTTTTCTATGGTACCATCAGCGAATTCAACCTCATACTTTATGCCTAGGGTTCTAACAGGCAGATTTAACAACTTACAAAACTTATTGTCTACAAATGACTTATCCGCACCCGAATCAAATAACACCCTTGCATAAATGTCATTAATAAGGAAGGTACCTGTTATCACGTTATCATCCTGCACTGCTTCCCGTGCATCCATTCGAAAGACCCTAGCATTGGTCATTTTGGCTTCTTAAGGCTTTTTGGCATACTTAGGGCAGTTGGACTTGATGTGCCCCTTCTCGTTACAGTTATAGCACGTTGCATCCTTTATCTTCTTGCACTCTATCGTCTTGTGCTCAGAAGACTTACAAATCCCAGAAGCCCTTGGCTGTGATTGGGATTTTGATTCATACCTGCATTTGCCCAGATGACGCTTCTTACAGATCTTACATTTGGGTTTCTCGCCCGCCTGTTGGTCATCTTTCTTGAACCCTGAACTCTTTCTGTGATCAGAGTTTCCCGTGTGCTTCTTGTCCGAACGGTGTGAGTTATTATCCTCACGTTTTTTCTTCTCAGCATCGGAATGCCTAAGCGATCTCTGCCTGATCGCATCCAAGGTAAGAGATAATGATAAATCAGCTGCTGACCTGAAAGTAGCAGGTCGGGATGCCTTTACACTAGCTTTGATTTCTGGGGCTAAACCTCCAATGAAACGGGCTATACGTTTTGGTTCCGGGGTAACCAGGTATGGAACCAAACGTGACATGGTATTGAAGCTAGTAAGGTAAGCCTGACAATCTGGGTTTTTCATCAGCAAAGATAAGAAGTCGGTCTCAATCTTTTCAACCTCATGTTGAGGGCAGTAATTCTCCTTGATGAGAGCAACAAACTGATCCCATGACAGATTGTACAACGGGATCTTCCCAGTAGCCTGGATTAGTGACCTCCACCAGGCTAGTGCTTCTCCTTTAAACGACTGAGATGCATACTTCACAACATCCCTATCAGCGCAACCACTGATATCAACTACAGTGTCCATTTCATCGAGCTAGGTCATACAATCGACGACTCCTTTTTCCCCCGTGAAGTCTCTAGGCTTGCAGGAGACGAAATACTTATATGTACAGGATTTACCACGTGGTTCCTGTTTGAGCTCAATCTTCCTCGATGGAACACTATGCTGATTTGAGGAGTGATGGTCGTCATCATCTTTCTTTGACCCCTTAGGTTTAAGATGTGGCTTACTATGAGCTTCAGAGTGAGTCTTAGGTTTAGAGTGGGGTATAGATAGGGACCTGCTTCGAGTACCACTAGATTCGTTAAACTGCCTATCCAAGGCCTTGGTAACAGCATTATCAATCAATGCTTGAAGTTCCGCACCAGTTACATTGATTCTGGTAGTATCACGATTCTCCCTTGGATGACTGTTGACTTCTTCAGACTCAGCCATGTAGCTTGATTGCTACATAACAGGATGACAATAGTTTTCTTAGAGGTATATAATAGATTTGTCATCTTATTAATTTATTAACCATGATATTAAAGAACCATTTTGGTTAATTTCGTTAAGTATTTTATTCAGGATTTTTCATTAATAATCCGTAGTTATAATATAATATTGGCACAAAAGGCCAAGTCACAAGGACACATTTAAATTATAAGTCAAGATCTTATAGGATCGAGGTACTAAGGTTTGAATCATATTTCATTACCTTTTATTGACAGGGAGTTGTAGGCTACGACTGTCTTTTGTCTTATATGACAATAATTATGACCCGTAGGCCCTACATCATAAATGGATGTTTAAACAATAAAGAAGGATTTGGAATAATCCAATGTAAGGATGACACGTGTGACTTTTACGAATCACATCAGCCAGGAGTGTTAACATGTTCTCAGATGTTAACAAGGATTTGAATCTCTTTTTAAACAGGTTTTACCATCATGGCCAGGTCTTATAGTGACATGCAGTCTAGGTTATACCCTTTAAGGTTCTTATTTAATATTTAACGCAGAACAATCCTAAATTGAGATGTTAATAAGGATCTGAATCTAATTGAGGAATTACCATCTTGGCCCTGTCTTAAAATGACACCTGGCTAGGTTTTGCCCTTTTTAGATTTTGTCATTTTATTATAATGGTAGATCTTATAAAGGAAAGTTATTTTTCATTTATTTCATATCTTATGTTTAGGCATATAATTTAAAAATGAAAATTTAAATTTAATCATTCCATGACAAAAATTAAAAGTACATGTTTGCCCTAAACGGGACTTAAAGAGAACTAACTTGCCCGCGCAGGGGCTAAACAACATAACATACCCACACAGGGGTTAAACAGGAAGACATGCCCACACAGGGGCTGATAAAAAAAAACAAGTCCTCGCAGGGACTGATTACAGAAACAGATGTCCACGCAGGGACTGATTAAACATTAAAGAAATAAAAATAAACAAATAAAGGATTTAATGATCCTTTTTGGTCTTCCCCTTGATTAAGCTCGCCAGACCCATTAAAATTCCTCGGTTTTGCCTACGCTCTTCCCGAAACTCCTGCTCCACCTGACTCAACCTTTGAAGAATCTCCGGTTGCTGCGGTGGTGATATCACTGGCGGCTGCGGGGGCTGCTGATACTGCGGAGGTTGAGGAGGTGGCAGTTGTTGATACCCATAGGGTGGGTACCCATAGGGTGGATATCCAGCTTGCTATGGGACTCCAAAGGGCCCTTCGGGATGAAGAGCATTGTAGTTTGCTGCCGTAAGGTATGGGTCAACACTGGGGGCATTGTAGTAGTTATACCCCAGGTAAGCAGGCTGCTCAAAGGGGTTGTATGCCGCTGCACTGGTATATGCAGGGATTGGGTTATCAAAACCCACTGGTGGCGATGCGACCGGCGCAGACTGCACCTCAGAAACAGGGTTCGAAGGCCCACCCATTTGTGGGTCTTCATATAGTTGCGGGTAATGGCTGCCACTTGAATGTTGAGGGGTGCTGATACGGACACCCCCTCGCATGGACATCCGTGCGGTTGATCTTCTACGCCTCGGTGGCTCCGGAGGCTGTTGCTGCACTGGTGGTGGTGGCGGAGTAACCGCTACAAAGCGTGAATCCTCCGAGGGATCCTGCTGCTGCTGCGGTGAGTTGTGGTAACTAGGAGTAAACGCCCAGTCGATTTGGTTAAACCTCACCTCGTAGCTATCGGGACCATTATAAGGTGAACCCAGAAAGGGTGACCCATCCGAAATCTCGATGGGGTGAGTAGGCGTTCCGGACGGCGGTTGGGCAGGTTCCGGATCTTCGTCCATATCCATGGAGAAATGATCCTCCGGTCCCAATGGGTTATAACCCAGTGGTTCATTAATTAGGTTTGCCGGGTTGAACCGGCTTTGGAAGTACGGTGTCGGGTCGTTGAAGGGTGAGTTATGACCTTGGAAGGGTATATAAGAATGGTGCGAGTTGTGGGGCTCATTTTCCGATTGAGGCCCGTAAGAGTTTAGGTAAGATGGTGAGGAGCTCAGGGAGACTGAATGCCTCGCAAGTTCTAATGAGGTCCTCCAGTTTTCCTGAGGGCTTTTGCTCAATGAATCAGATGGGGTTCGCCGGTGTGATGGCCCGGCCTCATGATCGTTTGAGGCAACGAGTGGCCCCTTTCCTCTACCCCTTCCTCGTATTCTTGGTGGCATCTTTTTGAACCTGTCAAAACAATTAAGGACACAACAAAGAAAAATAAAGGACAAAATTAAAGTAAAACAAATTGGATTTGTCCTAAGTTCTTTGTCTAGACTCGAAAGTCGAGGAATGTGCATACTGTGTCATTGAGATTAAACACAAAAGGCTAGTGTTTAATTCACTCAACATTGGCTCTGAAACCAACCTGTCACACCCCGATATTTCCACGTATTACCGGTGGGCCCGGTAGGGAGTATCGTGACGTAGTTGATATTACCATAGTCAAACAACACAATTTTAAATACACAGCGGAAGCAAAAGATGAATCACATTACAAACTGAATTATTAGTAATATCAAAGTATCACAACGGACTGTAATGGATCCACAGGCGGATCGAAAGGTAAAAAGATTATGGTTCAACAGACTTTAACATCTAGAGCTTGCAAGGCTTGATTAATGATGCCATGAGTAGCCAGCCTATTTCGTCTAGTACCTGCACTTAGCCTTTTTGGAAAATACGTCAGTTTACACTGTTAAATACAATTAACTGACTCATTTTGAAAACATTTAAGAAAATTGATTTGAATGCACAAGGCACAAAACATCTTTAATAACTTGGGATAATTATTTATATATAAACTTGTAAAAGAATTACATTGTTCGTTATACGTTCAGTAGCCCAGGCTGAATACCGGGTTAAAGATTAATAGACACACCACATGATATAGTCCCGCGGCGAGTTATTCTCGAAACCGGCGGTTATACCTTTTTATTTATATATGCACTGGCAGGTGTAGGCCTACACCCCGTGCTTAGGTCGTGGCCATTTCAATGAATGAATCCAAGGATATCTGGGACATGGTCATTAACCCCCCAAAGGCTTTAAGCAAACAAAACAATTTAAACGGGTCATTTCAATAAATTAACCTTCATACGATTAAAAATTCAATGCCCGACCAAGCGGCATTTTATATACCGTACCCCAAGCCCGTATAAGGGAAAATAAGTTAAAAGTATTTACCTGAGCAAGTATAATTCACAAAGAGCGAGTGCAAGTAGCTTTTACCGGGCTCCTAATCTGGAACGAAGGTTTTAATAACCTATTAGATTCCTAACGGGTCTAAAATAAGTCTAAACTTAGACCGGTTAGTTTTAAAGGAAGATATACGGTTCAAAACGCATGATTTAAGCGATGACCGGATTAGAGTGTGGTTTAGACCCGACAAGTTTGTATACTTGTATAATATGGGTAAACTAAACACATTCTGGATTTTGAGATAAAAACGATAAGGTTTGACCTGTTTCGGTTAATTTATGCAAACTAGTTACATAAACCGCACCGAACGCGAAAGATGCGTAACGAGTAACCAAAAGAGTCATGAATAGGTTTCCTAAGTTAATATGCCTTAAATATGTTGGGATATCATTAGGATACCTTCCATTATGCCCAAAAGGAATTTAAATCCAAACTATGCCTCGTAGGGGCATTTTGGTTATTTTAAAGCTTATAAAAGAGTTTAAATATAAATCTGAGTTTCAGGTCTGATATAATCAGTAAAAATATTTATTTTTATAAGTCATAACAGTAGGATATGAAATATATGTGAAATTTATTATTTATAACCAAACTATGCACCGAATGGGCATTTTGGTAATTTCACATAGGCTTAAAAGGTCAAAACTGGAAATCTGAGTTTAAAATTTTGCTTACTGTTAAAATATAAAAATTTACTAAAAATATCAGTAGGTATCAAGTCATATATATTTAAAATAGTTTTAATACATACTATGCGTTTAAAACGCGTAAAAAGGCGGTTTTAAGCGATTTCCGGGTTTTATAAGAAAAGCTGATATTTTTATTATTCCAGCAGGCTTAGAATATTTTACTTATCATATAAAATCAGTAGAAAAAGGTTTGGTATCAAAATGATTTGTAAAACTCATTTTATAGCCTAAAAGGGCAAAACCGACAATTACCGAATTAAAGCTAGAACCCTATATTATGCTCAGTCTAAAAATAAATAAAAATCTTCAAAAATCCCAAAATATTATTTTCATCAGTGGGTAAAAAGTTTGGTATAAAAATTCGGGTTTAAATAGGCTATATGCTAATTACGCCGTTTAATTAATAAAAAGCTTTCTAATTACGCTAATGAGCATAACTCCTAATCTAGACCTCAAACTGATGTCAAATTTTTAGGGCAAGTTTATAAATCAGTAATAAAGGTTTCTCTTCTTTTACATTTTCAAAAATCTCGTTTTAAGGTTAAAAGAGCATAATAGTCAACATTTAGGCATATAACGGAAACATGCATATGAATCGGGTAACTAATGAACCAAGTTGTATAATCACAGAGGGTTATACTAACATGTAACCTGGTCCTAATAAAGCTCTAAGGCATTTCTAAACTATGCTCTAATGGGTCAGAACTGAAAGTCAAAGCAAAAGTCTACTTTTGCGACTTTCGGCTCCGAACCGAGCCTAAACTGAAAATTGTTGGGTTGAACATGTTTAGACATGTTCTTACATTAATTACCAAGTCATATTAGTGATAAAACAGGTTGCATGGCTTCTACATTGTTAATTATGTGTTTATTTGAACATTAGCTTTCTGTTGACTTTTTATGATTAAGTTTGACCCAACAATTGACCTAGTTAGAGTGGGAATCAGAGAGTGTCCTTTTAAGGGTTTATTACCCACATAATCACCAACCCATAGGTACTTTCAATTTGAGATTTGACTGGACAAATTATGATTAATTACGAAGTCAAACCTTAATTACGACGGTTTGACTTTAGGCTAATAAACTAAGTAAAACTGAGTTAAGAAAGGTTAAGGACACTTACTGAAGTCCTATGCACGACTAATGACCTCTAGGAAGTGGCCTTGAGCTCCAGCAATCTCCAGAAAAGAAGTTGTGAGAGTTTTGAAAGTGCAAGTTCAATGTTGCAACTTAGAATTTCTTATATTGGAACCCAAATGGCTTAAGATCATCACACACAAGTCTACAAAAGTTCCCTGATCATCCCATGTGTCCCTATGCATGTAAAACTATGGGCCATGCTCCTGAATTTCGAAAACCATGCAAGAGAAGCGGTGTAACAGGCTGAACAGGCATCTGTCCATTTTCTGCTGCCAGCGACAGCCTTACGAACCGGAAGCAATATCCTTTGCGGTCCGTAAGCACCTCTTACGGACCGTAAGTTAAAAACTATACGGTCCGCAACCGACCTTGATCTAAGATGCCCAGTTACAACCTTGCGGACCGTAAGCCCTTGGCTTTGCGGTCCGTATCCGCTTTTTATTTATTTTCGCCCAGCTCCGCCACCTTACGGACCGTAAGGTGGTCTTCTTGCGGTCCGTAAGCCCTCATCAGAAGACAAAACTTTTTAATCTCTTAGGCTTTGAGCATGCATTCTTTACAACTTTGAAACTTATGCCTTTATCAGCAGGAGGGGACCATGAACCAGACCTTTGCATGCTCTTGAAAGTGTTGCCATGCACTTATACATCCTTGGATTTTATTGATGAATGCTTTTGAAGGGAATTTGTCGTATGAAACATAGGATCCATTTATTGTGCCAATTTGAATTATACATTATCAAAATAACCGGATTTGAATATATCAGATGTTTACAAAATATTTTAAGGTTTGAGATTTATAATTAGGTCGCTCAGAGGTATTAATTAACATGTCGACACTTTTAAATCCTACCATACATCTTTTGACCTGATCCGGGTTTATAACACGTTTGCCTTACATGACAC
The DNA here is from genome assembly GCA_030545235.1 of Helianthus tuberosus. Taxonomy (NCBI): domain Eukaryota; kingdom Viridiplantae; phylum Streptophyta; class Magnoliopsida; order Asterales; family Asteraceae; genus Helianthus; species Helianthus tuberosus. Next base: position 149,548,459 of record CM060384.1, on the reverse strand, counting down.
GTGTCTTTATTTTATTGGGTATGAATTTACGATGTGTTACATTTTGAACCCAGATTTCCAGTTTTGACCTTTAAAGCTTATGTGAAATTACCAAAATGCCCCTGCGGTGCATAGTTTGGTTATAAATGATAAATTTCACATATATGTAATACCCTACTGATATAACTTATTAAATTAAATATTTTTGCTGATTATTTCAGACCTGAACCTCATATTAATATTAAATCTCTTTTATAACCTTTAAAAGGACCAAAATACCCATACGGGGCTTATTTTGAGTTTAAATTTGTTTTGGGCATAATGGAAGGTATCCTACTGATATTACAACATATTTAAGACATATTAACTTAGAAAACTTGTTCATGACTCATTTGGTTACCCGTTATGCATTCATTGCGTTCGGTACGGTTTATGTAACTAGTTTGCATAAATTAACCGAAACGGGTCAAACCTTATCATTTTCACTTCAGAATCCAGAATGTGTTTAGTTTACCCATATTATACAAGTGTTCATACTTGTCGGGTCTAAACCACAGTCTAATCCGGTCTTCGCTTAATCTTGCGTTTGAACCATATACCTTTCTTTAAAACTAACCGGTCTAAAGTAAGACCCGTTAGGAATCTAATAGGTTAATTAAAACCTTTGTTCCAGATTTAGGAGACCAGTAAAAGATACTTGCACTTGCTTATTTGTACGGCTGAGATAAATTTATATAATTGCTCAGGTAAATACTTTTAACTTATTTTCCCTTATACGGGCTTGGGGTACGGTATATAAAATACCGCTTGGTCGGGCATTGAATTGTTAATCGTATGAAGGTTAATTTATTGATGACCCGTTTAATCTGTTTTGTTTGCTTAAAGCCTTTGGGGGGTTAATGACCATGTCCCGGATATCCTTGGCATCATTCATTGAAATGGCCATGACCTAAGCACGGGGTGTAGGCATACATCTGCCAGTGCATATATATATATATATATATATATATATATATATATATATAAAGGTATAACCGACGGTTTGAGAATAACTCGCCGCGGGATTATATCATGTGGTGTGTCTATTAATCTTTAACCCGGTATTCAGCCCGGGCTACTGAACGTATAACGAACATGTAATTCTTTTACAAGTTTATATATAAATAATTATCCCAAGTTATAAAAGATTATTTTGTGCCATGTGCATTCAAATCAATTTTCTTAAACATTTTCAAAATGAGTCAGTTAATTGTATTTACCAGTGTAAACTGACGTATTTTCCAAAAAAGGCTAAGTGCAGGTACTAAACGGAATAGGCTGGCTACTCCTAGCATCAATAAAGAGTCTTACAAGCTTAGATGTTATTAAATCTATTGAACAATGATCTTTTGAACTTTGATCCGCCTGTGGATCCTTACAACCATTTTGTAATACACTTGATATTACTTTTTATTCGGTTTGTAATGATTTTATCTTTCGACTTCCGCTGTGTATTAAACTGTGATAATATAAATTGTCTATAATATCAACTACGTCACAATACTCCCCACCGGGCCCACCGGGCCCACCGGTAATACGTTGAAATATCGGGTTGTGACAGGTTGGTATCAGAGCCAACGTTGAGTGAATTAAACACTAGTCTTTTGTGTTTAATCTCAATGACACAGTTTGCACATTAATCGACTTCCGAGTCTAGACTTGAACTAGGAATAATCTCATCCTTAATAGGTATATATTATTTTCGATATTTGTGCATTTCAGGAACATGTCACCGAGTAAAGCTGCCATTGGTGGAAGTTCTTCAAACCCGAAATTTAAGAGTGGTAACCTCCGTACCACAGCTCGAATACTCGTACGCCCAGTATGGAGGAAGGATCTTTTTGGACCCATTCCCAAAATCAAACTAATTGAAACCATTAACCATGTTCCAACCTCCTTACCTGAGACTTTTGAAACTTCAATTGAGAAGCCGACGTCAGAGGAGCCCATACTAGCAGTCCCTGAGGCTCCCACTCCGAAAATGATACCTATGGACCCAAATGATCCATATTTCTTACCTCCAAGTCTTGGAATCCAAAACTTGGATAATACCTGTCCAGACCCTATCCGTGATCCATATTATTTGCTAACCATAAAATCCTTGGATTCCACTTCTGTTAAGGTCCCTAGCGTGGAGGATTTCGACTACCTGCCAAAACCTTCAGTAACCATACCGCATACAGTAAACCAAGGAGGAGACTTTCAGGACTAAGATGAAGAAGAAACTCTCTTGTTGTATTCTTTTCCCTAATAGTCCTTATAAGGACATAATTATCTTTTAGTCCCTTCTTGGACAATGTTATTTCCTTCAAGTCCCGTTGAGGGCAATTATGTACTCCTTTTAAAATTTATTGGAGTGATTTGTTTAAATTTCATTTTTATCATTATATACGAACATAATATATGAAATAAATCAAAATATCATTCCTTTTTTTGTAATTGATCTGCCAATATATATTAAAAAGAATCTTAAAGGGTATAACCTAGCTTGCATGTCATTAAGGACCTAGCTATGATGGTAAAACCTGTTTAAAAGAGATTCAGATCCTTGTTAACATCTGAAAACATGTTAACACTCCTGGAAACAGTGATGCGATAAAATGACACTTATCATCCTTAAAGTGGGAATTTCCAACCCCCTTATCTAGCCTAGTGATTTAGAAATCATGGCTTAAATCATTAAATAAAGATGATCACATTATAAACATCCATTAGTGATGAAGTGCCTACGGGCTAAACTTGTTGTCCAATAAGACAACGAAAGTGGTGGTCTTTGACCCCCTGTCTAAAGATGTCGGACTACGTCCAAGCATAATAGATCGTATAATAAACATCCATTTGTGATGTAATGCCTACGGGCCATAATCATTGTCATATAAGACAAAAGACAGTCGTAGCCTATAACTCCCTGTCAAGAAAGGTAATGAACTATGATTCAAGCCTTAGTACCTCGATCCTATAAGATCTTGACTTATAATTTGAATGTGTCCATGTGACTTGGCCTTTTGTGCCATTATTATATTTAATTATAACTAAGGATTATTGATAAAAAATCCTGAATAAAATACTTAATAAGTTAACCAATATGGTTCTTTAATACCATGGTTAATAAGTTAATAAGATGACAAATCTATTATAAACCTCTAAGAAATCATTGTCATCATTTTATGTAGCGATCAAGCTACATGGCAGAGTCTGAAGAAGTCAACAGTCATCCAAGGGAGAATCATGATACTACTAGGATCAACGTAACTGGTGCAGAACTTCAAGCATTGATTGATAATGTTGTTACCAAGGCCATAGATAGGCAGTTTAATGAGTCAAGTGGTACTCGAAGCAAGACCTCATCTGTACCCCATTCTAAACCTAAGACTCACTCTAAGGCTCATAGTAAGCCACCTCCTAAACATAATGGATCAAGGAGGGATGACGATCATCACTCCTCAAATCAGCATAGTGTCCCGTCGAAGAAGATTGAGCTCAAACGAGAACCACGTGGTAAGTCCTGCACATATAAGTATTTCATCTCCTGCAAGCCTAGAGACTTCACAGGGGAGAAAGGAGCCATCGATTGTATGACTTGGCTCGATGAAATGGACACTGTGGTTGATATCAGTGGTTGCGCTGATAGGGACGTTGTGAAGTTTGTATCTCAGTCATTTAAAGGAGAAGTGCTAGCTTGGTGGAGGTCTCTGATCCAAGCTACTGGAAAAGTCCATTTGTATGGTATGTCTTGGGAGCAGTTCGTTACTCTCATCAAAGAAAATTACTGCCCTCAACATGAGGTTGAGAAGATTGAGACCGACTTCCTGACATTAGTTATGAAGAATTTAGCCTGTCAGGCGTACCTTACGAGTATTAATACAATGTCTCGATTGGTTCCATATTTGGTGACACCGGAACCAAAACGGATAGCCCGTTTCATTGGGGGGTTTAGCCCCAGAGATCAAAGACAATGTGAAGGCATCTCGACCGACTACCTTTAGATCTGTAGCCGATCTGGCACTATCGCTTACCCTCGATGCCGTCAGGCAGAGATCGCTGAGAAATTCTGATATTGTGAAGAGGAAACGTGAGGATGAAATCTCACACCGATCAGACAAGAAACACAAAGGGAACTCTGACCACAGGAAGAGTTCAAGGTTCAAGAAAGATGACCAACAGTCGGGCGAGAAGCTCAAATGCAAAATCTGTAAGAAGCGCCATTTGGGGAGGTGCATATACGAGTCAAAATCCCAATCACAGCCGAGGGCTTGTGGGATTTGTAAGTCAAGTGAGCACAAGACGATAGAGTGCAAGGAGATAAAGGATGCAACGTTCTATAACTGTAACGAGAAGGGGCACATCAAGTCCAACTGCCCTAAGTATGCCAAAAAGCCTGAAGAAGCCAAAAAGACCAATGCTAGGGTCTTTCGAATGGATGCACGAGAATCCGTTCATGATGATAATGTGATAACAGGTACCTTCCTTATAAATGATGTTTATGCAAGGGTGTTATTTGATTCGGGTGCGGATAAGTCATTTGTAGATGATAAGTTTTGTAAGTTGTTGAATTTACCTGTTAAAACCCTAAGCGTGAAATATGAAGTAGAGTTGGCCGATGGTACATTAGAAACTGCCTCAACTATGCTAGATGGATGTTTTATATCCATTAGGAACCACTCCTTTCCGTTATCCTTGCTTCCTTTGAAATTAGCTGGTTTCGACATAGTAATAGGCATGGATTGGTTATCTCATAACCCAGCCCAGATTGTTTGTGACAAGAAACAAGTAGTGATCAAGACTCCGTATGGTGAGCCACTTACCATACAAGGAGATACTCAGTATGGGTTGCCTAAGCAAGTGTCTATGCTTAAGGCATCAAAGTGTTTGAGGAAAGGTTGTGTCATCTACATGGCACAAGTAACTATCGATGAACCAAAACCCAAGGTTGAAGACATCCCTGTCATCTCTGAATATCCAGAAGTATTTCCTGAAGAACTACCTGGTTTACCCCCAGATAGGCAAGTGGAGTTCAGAATCGACATTATACCTGGAGCAGCACCTATCGCTAGAGTACCTTACAGGTTAGCACCAACAGAGATGAAAGAGTTGAGAACTCAACTGGATGATTTGTTGGCAAAAGGATTTATTAGACCTAGCTCATCTCCTTGGGGAGCACCAATTCTGTTTGTTAAGAAGAAAGATGGATCAATGCGGTTGTGCATTGATTATCGTGAGCTAAACAAGGTTACATTCAAGAACAGATATCCTTTTCCCAGGATCGACGATCTGTTCAATCAATTGCAAGGGGCAAGTTACTTCTCCAAGATTGATTTAAGGTCAGGTTACCATCAACTGAAGGTTAGAAATGAAGATGTGCACAAGACTGCATTTAGAACTCGTTATGGTCACTACGAGTTGTTGGTGATGCCTTTCGGGCTCACTAATGCACCAGTAGCGTTCATGGACCTCATGAATCGCGTTTGCAAACCCTACTTGGATAATTTTGTCATTCTCTTCATCGATGACATTCTTATTTACTCAAAGAATCAAGATGACCATGAGAAGCATCTTCGTTGTATTCTTATACTTCTTCAGCATGAGAAGCTCTACGCCAAGTTTTCAAAGTGTGAATTTTGGCTTCGTGAAGTCCAGATCCTTGGACATGTGGTTAGTGAGCGTGGTATCCAGGTGGATCCCGCTAAGATTGAAGCTATCATGAATTGGCAAGAGCCGAAGACGCCCACAGAGATTCGTAGCTTTTTGGGTCTGGCAGGATATTATAGGCGTTTTATTGAAAACTTTTCAAGGATTGCTGCACCCCTAACTTCTTTAACTCGTAAGAATATTAAGTTTGATTGGGGTCCTAAGCAACAAGAATCCTTCGATATTCTTAAACAGAAGTTAAGCAATGCTCCTGTGTTGACATTGCCTGAAGGAATAGAAGAATTTGTGGTTTACTGCGACGCATCGCACACTGGCATGGGATGTGTGCTAATGCAGAAAGCTAAAGTTATTGCATACGCTTCCCGACAATTAAAAGTGCACGAGAAGAATTACACCACCCACGATTTGGATTTGGGTGCCGTTGTGTTTACATTGAAACTTTGGAGGCATTATTTATATGGTACCAAGTGTGTGATGTATTCTGATCACAAGAGCCTTCATCATCTGTTTAATCAGAAGGATATGAACATGAGGCAGCGACGATGGATGGAGACACTGAATGACTATGATTGTGAAATACGATACCATCCAGGCAAGGCGAATGTAGTCGCCGATGCTTTGAGCAGAAAGGAAAGGGTTAAGCCCATTAGAATCAATGCCAAGAGCATTGAATTGAAGAGCAGCTTGAATGAAAGATTGCTAGCCGCTCAGAAGGAAGCCGTGTTAGAAGCCAACTATCCGAATGAAAAATTGGGGGTAACTGCTGAACAGTTATCATATGGCAAGGACGGAATCCTAAGATTGAATGGACGGATATGGGTTCCAATCTATGGAGGACTTCGGAATGTTATCCTTCAAGAATCCCACAGTTCCAAGTATTCTGTTAATCCTGGAAGTGATAAGATGTACCAGGATTTAAAGGCAAATTATTGGTGGATACGTTTGAAGAAGTCTATAGCCACCTATGTGGCCAAATGTCTGACATGTGCTCAAGTTAAAGCAGAACACCAGAAGCCGTCAGGTTTGCTACAACAGCTTGAACTTCCCACCTGGAAATGGGAAATGGTGACTATGGATTTTATCACCAAGTTGCCAAAAACAAAGCGAGGAAATGATACTATTTGGGTTATAGTGGATAGACTGACTAAGTCAGCCCACTTCTTACCTATTAAGGAAACACACAACTCAGATAAGTTAGCTCAGCTGTATGTGGATGAGATTGTATCTCTCCACAGAGTGCCAGTGTCTATCATCTCTGATAGAGATACGAGGTATACATCGCATTTCTGGAAAAGCTTTCAGTAATCCCTAGGCACTCGATTGAACTTCAGCACAGCATATCATCCTCAGACGGATGGTCAAAGCGAGCGAACAATTCAAACACTAGAAGATATGTTAAAGGCTTGTGTTATTGATCTAAGTGGAAGTTGGGATGATCATCTTCCATTGATTGAATTCTCATATAATAATAGCTATCATTCCAGCATTCAAGCTGCACCATTTGAAGCTTTATATGGAAGGAAGTGTAGGACGCCCGTTTGCTGGGCAGAAGTTGGAGATGTCCAACTAACAGGACCTGATATAGTCCTGGAGACGAGAGATAAAATTGTACAGATACGAGATCATCTTAAAGCTGTCAGGGATAGGTAGAAAAGCTACGCATATAAAAGGCGTAAACCTCTAAAGTTTGAGGTTGGTGACAAAGTGTTACTTAAAGTATATCCCTGGAAAGGGGTAATGCGATTTGGTAAGAAAGGCAAGTTAAGCCCGAGGTACACAGGACCATTTGATATCACCGAATGTGTCGGAACAGTGGCTTATAAGTTAAACCTGCCTGAAGAGCTCAGTGGTATTCATAATGTATTCCACATATGCAATCTGAAGAAATGCCTAGCTGATGAATCACTAGTCATACCACATACGGATGTGCACATTGATGAGAGCTTAAAGTTTATCGAAAAACCTTTGTCGATTGAAGATCGACAGGTTAAGAAGCTTCGAAATAAGCATGTACCGATTGTAAAGGTTAAATGGGATGCCCGTAGAGGTCCCGAGTACACGTGGGAGGTAGAATCCACAATGAAAGAGAAGTCCCCTCATTTATTTCAGTAAATCTCGAGGTCGAGATTTCTTTTAAGGGGGTGAGGATGTAACACCTCGTAAAATCACGACCAATATAATGAAGACACGTGTCATGGACTTTAAACGTGTAACGAATTGAATATGAGGGACTAAAGTTGACAAACGAAGAAAATATATGTATATAAGGATTCAAAGTGTCAACATTTGATAATTATGCCTTTTAACAACCCTACACGATGTTCATACCCATAAACGAATGAATCATGAAGCGTATGAAACCGTTTGTGGAAGAAAGTGAAAGTTTACAAGACGCGAGGGTTAAATGTGTCAACATGTTTAAGTTATACCTCTGAGTGACCTTTTAGCGAACCCAGAGCCTTGTAACGATTAATTATACTCCCAAGAATAAGTGATAAAAATTTCACAAGGTTTCGATACCGTATGAGGAAGATACTTTCATTTTCGTAATTAAGGGGTTAAAAGCGTCAACGAGGCAAAACTTGTGTTTTCGGTTATCGTTTAACGAAACCGGACCTAACAATGTTTGGTTATATCTCATGGATCATAGAAATATAAGTTATATGGGTTAAATGTGCTTAAAATGAAAGAAATTACGTTTTAGAAGGTCCAGGGGGTAAAATGTCATTGTTTGAAAGATGCTGATCAGGTAAGCCACCTGGTGGCGCTGCGCCACCACTGAAGTCTTATGCCGTCGTGCGACGCGACAGCCTGAGCTGGACAGATTTCATGCACAGATGCGAGTTCAACAGGTTGCACCGCCTTAGAAGCCTTGTATTCGATTCTAGGGGCTTGTTTGATGGTTTTTCATGCATAGGGACACTTGTTAATGATCAGGGAGCATCTATAGACTTGTTTGGCATGATCTTGTAAGATTAAATCCCCTATATAAGAACATCTTGTTGCAAAATTTTGGGCACTCATTTGAAAACATTCATAACTTAACTTCTGGAGTCTCCTGGAGCTCAAGATCATTTCCTAAGGGTCATTAGTCGTGCTTAGTACTTCAGTAAGCCTCCTTGACCTTTCTTAATTCAGTTTTATTAGTTTAATGGCCTAAAGTCAAACCCGTCATAACTAAGGTTTGACTTAGTGATTAATCACTAATGGTCTAGTCAATTCTCGAATTGAAAGTAGCTTTGAGTTGGTAATTATGTGGGTAATAAACCCTTAAAAGGGCACCCTCTAATTCCCACTCTAACTAGGTCAATTGTCGGGTCAAAGTTAATTATAAAAAGTCAACAAAAAGTAAATTTTCGCATAAACACATAATTAACAATGCAGAAGCTATGAAACCTGTTTTATCACTTATATAACTTAATAATTAATGTAAGAACATGTCTAAGCATGTTCAACCCGACAATTTTCAGTTTAAGCTCGGTTCGGAACCGAAAGTCGCAAAAATAGACTTTTGCTTTGACTTTCAGTTCTGACCCAATGTAGCATATTTTATAAATTCCTTAGAGATCTATTAGGACCAGGTTATAGATTAGTGTAACCCTCTGAGGTTATACAACTTGGTTCATTAGTTATTCGATTCATGTGCATGTTTCCGTTATATGCCTAAATGTTGACCATAATGCCCTTTTGACCTTAAAACGATATTTTTAAAAATGTGAGAGGAAAAAAACCTTTATTACTGATTTATAAACTTGTCCTAAAAATTCGACATCAGTTTGAGGTCTAGATTAAGAGTTATGCTCAATAGCGTAATTAGAAAGCTTTTTATTAATTAAACGGCGTAATTAGCATAAAGCCTATCTAAACCCAAATTTTGACACCAAACTTTTTACCCACTGATGTAATATAATATTTTGGGATTTTTGAAGATTTTTATTTATTTTTAAACTAATCATGGCATAGGGTTCATGCCTTGATTCGGTAATTGTCGGTTTTGCCCTTTTGCTAATAAAATGAGTTTTACATAACTTTTTGATGCCAAACTTTTTGCCACTGATTTTATATGGTAAATAAAATATTTTGAACTTTATAAACTGATCAAAAACTCAGATTTCCTATTTTAACACGGAAATCGCTTAAAAGCGACTTTTACGCGTTTTAAACGCATAGTATGAGTTAAAATTATTTTTGGCATATAAGACTTAATACATACTGATTTTTAAATAAATTTTTATACCTTAACAATAAGAAAAGTTTTTGAACCCATATTTCCAGTTTTGACCTTTAAAGCTTATGTGAAATTACCAAAATGCCCCTACGGTGCATAGTTTGGTTATAAATGATAAATTTCACATATATGTAATACCATACTGATATAACTTATTAAATTAAATATTTTTACTGATTATTTCAGACCTGAACCTTAGATTAATATTAAATCTCTTTTATAACCTTTAAAAGGACCAAAATACCCCTACGGGGCTTATTTTGAGTTTAAATTCGTTTTGGGAATAATGGAAGGTATCCTACTGATATCACAATATATTTAAGGCATATTAACTTAGAAAACTTGTTCATGACTCATTTGGTTATCCGTTATGCATTTATTGCGTTCGGTACGGTTTATGTAACTAGTTTGCATAAATTAACCGAAACGGGTCAAACCTTATCATTTTCACTTCAAAATCCAGAATGTGTTTAGTTTACCCATATTATACAAGTCTTCATACTTGCCGGGTCTAAACCACAGTCTAATCCGGTCTTCGCTTAATCTTGCGTTTGAACCGTATACCTTTCTTTAAAACTAACCGGTCTAAAGTAAGACCCGTTAGGAATCTAATAGGTTAATTAAAACCTTCGTTCCAGATTTAGGAGACCAGTAAAAGATACTTGCACTTGCGGATTTGTACGGCTGGGATAAATTTATATAATTGCTCAGGTAAATACTTTTAACTTATTTTCCTTATACGGGCTTGGGGTACGGTATATAAAATAACGTTTGGTCGGGCATTGAATTGTTAATCGTATGAAGGTTAATTTATTGAGATGACCCGTTTAATCTGTTTTGTTTGCTTAAAGCCTTTGGGGGGTTAATGACCATGTCCCGGATATCCTTGGCATCATTCATTGAAATGGCCACGACCTAAGCACGGGGTGTAGGCATACACCTGCCAGTGCATATATATATATATATATATATATATATATATATATATATATATATAAAAGGTATAACCGACGGTTTGAGAATAACTCGCCGCGGGATTATATCCTGTGGTGTGTCTATTAATCTTTAACCCGGTATTCAGCCCGGGCTACTGAACGTATAACGAACATGTAATTCTTTTACAAGTTTATATATAAATAATTATCTCAAGTTATAAAATATTATTTTGTGCCATGTGCATTCAAATCAATTTTCTTAAACATTTTCAAAATGAGTTTGTTAATTGTATTTACCAGTGTAAACTGACGTATTTTCCAAAAAGGCTAAGTGCAGGTACTAAACGGAATAGGCTGGCTACTCCTAGCATCAATAAAGAGTCTTGCAAGCTTAGATGTTATTAAATCTGTTGAACAATGATCTTTTGAACTTTGATCCTCCTGTGGATCCTTACAACCGTTTTGTAATACACTTGATATTACTTTTTATTCGGTTTGTAATGATTTTATCTTTCGACTTCTGCAGTGTATTAAACTGTGATAATATAAATTGCCTATGATATCAACTACGTCACAATACTCCCTACCGGGCCCACCGGTAATACGCGAAAATATCGGGATGTGACATTATAAGACACGTTTATTACCTTGAATCCCATCTATGGTGTTATTACCTTCAACCTCGTCTAAAGAAAATATTCAACCTCGTTTATGCTTCATGTTTAGACTGCCTATTTACATTTGAATCTTCTGTGTATCTTCCTAGATTCAATTGTCACAAACTCGTGTGAGGAGTTCAAAAACAAACTTTACTTTATATATATTTGAAAGATGAGTGTATTCACAAAATATACTTAGGTAAATAAGATGGGTTTTCTTTTGGGCTATTTCAATGGGCTTTTCACCCTAGCTCACCATTGGATTAACGTTCTCGACCCATACATATAGCCTCACAGCCTCACCAGGCTTATACGTAAACCCTCCCGTTTTAAGGGAGGGCACACTATACGTAAATCCTCACGTTTTAAGGAAGGACACAAAAAATGGCTGATCCCATCTCTCTCCCTCTCTCTCTCCCTCCCTCTCTCTCTCTCTCTCTCTCTTTACTAGGTCGACGTCTCACAATTGTTCTTATTTAGCCTAACTTCAAGCACAAACAAAGGAACAACTATGAATCCTCGAGTCCATCATGCCGGATTTACGATTCACCAAAATTTGTAGTTTAAAATATCACGATAAATAGAAAGTGGTATAATATGACGATATGAGTATGTGACTCACTAAGAGAAATAGCATCTGTGATCACTAGTCACTTCTGTATACAAGAAACAACCCGTGTGTTTTTCAAAGGAACATACAAGAGTGATACTGGTTCAGCTCACCGGTTACCCTAAACGGATACAGACCTTAGAGTCGATGAGCCGAAACAATATCACGCCATGTCTATTTCTTCGCTGATAAGGATAGATTTTTTTATGATTTTGAATGATGGTTGCTTGCTCCTCTTTATAGACAAGATAATAATTGAATTAATTAAGCATGTGAGTACATATTTTAACCTATGAAAGAAAAGGAAGATGCTAAAATTACATTGCTATTTTTATTATATCATTAAAAACCAAATTAGTAAGAATTTAACTATCAATGATCGTGCTTCAAGATCTGCGAATCCATTATACCAATTATGTTTAGATTATAAATTATCACCAATTTTATAAATTGTTAATGGTAAATTATAAATTTAGCCTTTCAAGTGAATTTAATTAGTATTTAAGTTCAAAAGTCTCAATTGCTTTAATGTATGCCCTAAAATGAATGTTATATTAGTCTTTTTTAGACCTTTAGTATCATTATCTTTTTCGTACTTACATTTAAAATATAATAAATCAGGTTTCGGTATCTTACATTACTAGTTGAGGATTGTACGAATTTGTTTCCAGCTATTGGTTAATATAAATAACGGGTGGAGATACAATAGGAAGTTTATTTGGCTAGGAAGGCTAGGAAGTGATCTTGACCATCCATTAAGTTAATCAAGGGCTAAGATTAAATCAGGGAAATTGAAAAGAAGAAAAGAGGCGCGTGAGTTTGTTCAAGGGCATTCTAGTCAATCCAAGCCAATAGTTTCTCTCTCCTCCAATTCCCCCCCATTTTTTAAACGTTAATAACTCTTTCATACGACATTATTTTTTTATAAAAATTGCACCAAAAAATTTATCTTTAAAACGAGTATACTATTGCTATATTTTAAAAAAATATAATTTAACCCAGTTGTGTAAAACGCAATAGAAAAACCACCAGTTACGTAAAACGCAATGAAAAAAAAACCTAAAAAATGGCATTTTTCTAAAACGCAATGCACAAAAAACACAAAGAAATGACTTATTTGTAAAATGCAATTGCCAGTAAACACAAAGAAATGTCTTATTTCTAAAACGCAATAGACTGAAAACACATAAAAAAGTGTTTTACCTAAAACGTAATGCACAAAAAACACAAAGAAATGTCTTATTTGTAAAACGCAATGGCCAGAAAACACAAAGAAATGCTTTATTTGTAAAACGCAATGGCCAGAAAACACTTAAAAATGTCTCATTTCTAAAACGCAATGACATAAAAAAACAAAAGAAAGTGTTCTCTGTAAAACGCAATGGACTGAAAACACCTAAAAATGTGTTTTACCTAAAACGCAATGACTAAAAACACTTCAAAAATGTGTTTTACCTAAAACGCAATGACTAAAGATACTTAAAAATGTGTTTTTTCTAAAACGCAATAGCCAGAAAACACATAAAACTCTCTTATTTCTAAAACGCAATGGACACATAAAACTGTTTGTGAACTGTTTGTGAATTGTCTGTGAACTGTCTGAATTGTCTACGAATTACTGTCTTCGAAATGAGCCAATTACTGTCTTCGAAATGCCCCTTGGACCCCGCCAGGGGCTGCCGCCCCCGGACCCCCGCCAAGATCGTAAAACGCAATGACTAAATAAAAACCCAGATCGTGAAAATGAAATTAAAGAATTTCTTACATGGATCGAAGCCGGTTTCTTCATCAATTGACGAAATTTGAAATGATACAAACACTTATCAGCGATTCAATCGAACAAATCGAGTGATTATCTTCAAAATCACCAGAAAAAACGAGATTTTGAATAAAATTAAACTGGGTTTTCTTCGAAAAAGCTGAAGAACACGTTGATCGGGTGTTTGAATCATTGATTGGTGATGAAAATCGCACTATAATGTAGTGATTATTGAGATAGAAAGTGAAGAAATGGTTGAAGATTGTGGGTTTTGAAAATGGTGGGTTTTGAAGTTACTGGGTTTTGAAAAGGAAGAAGAAAGGGTTGGATTGACTAAAATACCATTTTCCTTTATTTTAAATGTTGCCACATGTCATCCTCTTATTGCTTCCTATCCTTCCTAGCGAAATTAATCTTCCTATTTTATCTTTTCCCTATAAATAACGGATTTTAATAATGTTAACTATTGCCCATTAGTCAGCAACGGTCCCAGACTTCAAAAATTCCCACTGGCAGTCTCATCTTTTTACATATGGCCTTCAATGGACCCTGACTAACCGAACGCTAACGCCGTTAGTCTTTGGTCGTCAGAAAAACGTTTTTGGCCGGAAAACTCCATTTTGACCAGAAAACTCAACATTTTCGTCTCAAACCTGCTTGTAACATTATTACGCACCTTTAGGAACCTTTTCTAGTAAAAAGCTCCAATTATTAAGGTCGTCAGAAAAACTCCGTTTTCCCCGGAAAACTTCTTTTTGTCCGGAAAACTGAACTTTTTAGCAAGAAAACTCAAAGTTTTCATCCCAAATTTGTTTGTAACCAAAGATCGGACCTTTAGGAACTTTTTTCCGACCAATAACGTTTTTCCGGCGACCGGAGACTAACGGCGTTAGGGGTCTGCTAGTCATGATCCATTGAAGGCCAATATGTGAAAGATGGGACAGTCAGTGGGAATTTTTAAAGTTGGGACCGTTACCGGCTATCTTAATTGGTCGTTGTTGTTACAGGTGCTAAAATTATGAAACGCATGTCAAATATCCACTGTATCTTAATACATGGAAAACAAAACATCTAAAGTATATAAAACTCCAAAAGCCTTCCCATATTCATTTGATATTCATCACCCCCTCCACTAAATCATGTGAAAGCAACCATCAATGGGTAACAGGACCGTACCCAAAGAATTCCTGAAAATTGAGAGCATAGAGCGAGTCGGATGTTGAAGAAGGTGATCACTACCTTAAACTAATGAGACGTTGTGAGTAGTGGCGGACCTAGGAATTATTTTCGGAGCTGCAACCGAGGGGTCCAACCAAACTTTCAAGTTTGAGATCAGGATTTTTACCTATAAAATATACAAATAAATAATAATAAGGAGGTGCCCGTCCACCCAAGGCTTCACTTGGGTACGCCCCTGGTTGTGAGGTGATCACTACCTTGATTTGTGAAATGCTTGTACTAGTAATCTCTGCTGTTTAAGAGAAACGATTAGTGGAGGAACTCCAAATGAAGAATCGGGGGAGAGGATTTAGAATGGATTAGTTAACAGTGGAGGGTTCAAATGAGAATAAATTTTTTGTAAGAATAAAAAAGAACAATCTTCAACCAATAAGAATGATTCTTTTTACTTCATTTAATTTTTGTCTTTAATATAGGTGTAAGGGTATATTGGTAAAACTAGATAGATCATTAATTGTTAGTCTTCCTTTTTAATAGCTAACTAAATTAAAATTGTAACTTATTTTCAAAAAAAAATATTTTTTCAAAGAAGAAAAAAATTATTTTAAAGTGTAGGATAAAGTATGAGGTGTGTAGGATAAATTACGAGTTGTGTAGGATAAATTTTAGTATGTGTAGGATAAATTTCAAAAACGTGTAGGATAAATTTTTTATATGTCTAGGCAAAAATTTTAGTGTGTAGGATGATAGTCTTTATGACTAATTAATTAGTCAAAAATAATAATAAATGAGATGAGAGAAAAACTATTTAATATTTTACAATTGTACCCTTTGTTCTTTTTCTTCTCAATTTAATTTTCTTCTCAAATGAACCTCCCCCTTAGTTAACATCCACTTGAAACTCTATAAACCATTTTTATCATTCCTTCCTTGATTAGAGTTTTAATTAGCACATTAAAGAAAAAAAAACTATTTAACTATTCTCATGCATTGCCAATCAACAAATAAAATGATTTTAATTTTTGAAAAAAAAAAAACAATTTAGGTTCACAAAAGGTGAAACAAGGTGATGGTTTGTTTAATGAACTTTTATGGTCTTATGAGTGACTATAACATGTTAATCTAATTCTTTCATAGCTGTTTTCATACAATTGATCTGTATAATCAAACTATACAACAAAGGTATAAACCATTTCCAAAAATGTCATGTTGGAAAGAAAGAGATACTAGCCTCTTCCATCGTAAAATATTAGACGAATGAAAAGGAAGTGAGCGTGAAATCTTTTGTTTGTATACAAGATGCGTCTTGTTGCAATTTCGCCACCATCTGATACAGTTGCAACATCAAAGGGCGGTATGGTTGATCTCAGCGGGGTGGTTTGAACTTTGAAGGAGATCTAAAGTCTAAGGATTAATAGTTTAATTAGTTTATTTATGGAGTTGAAACTTAAACAGGATTATATTTCCTAGTTTAAATGTTTTGGGATTTTTACATATTTCCCCCTCCTAAGCTGCTTTATTACATATTTACCCAAACCATAAAATCAATTGCATATTTCACCTCCCTAACTGATATTTATTACATATTTTCCCTTTTCATTATTCACCTCCCTAACTGATATATATTACATATTTTCCCTTTTCATTAAAATGACTCTTATTTATGACTATTTTACCCTTAATGAACTAGTAAATGAATATTTACATATTTCCCCACTCTAATATGTAAAATCAATTACATATTTACCCAATTTATGTATTATCACCCCAATTCTTCTATACTTCGCCCCTATTTTCAATGATAAAAACATAAAACCAAAAAGTACAAAACATAATTTCCGTTCATAATAATAAAAACATAAATTCCGTTCATAATAATTTCCGTTCAAAAAACATAAATACAATACCAAAAATTTGAAATCAACCGCTCATCTTTGACTAATTACTTTCATGTCTTTTTTGTACTTTTCCCTCGTCCCCTTTTACTTGTTGAGGCTTGTTGTTGAGTAGGGTCTTCAGGTGCTGAGTTTTTGCATGTCTTTTCACGGTGTCCATACTCACCACATCGTGGACGTTTTTGTCGTTTTTTAGGCTCGTCACCTGGTCTAATTATGTTCTTTCTTGGTCTCCCAGGTAGACGTTTGATTGCAGGTGGGTATATCTTCTTCTCGTTATCTATATGCACCCATTGATCCTTTGTAAGCATTGGAGCAACTTCTAAAACATAAGTTAATTTAAGCTTCTCAATAGTATAGAATGGATCAACATACATGTCCCAGTTAACATCCCTTGTGAAAATAATAAAAGTTGTTGCATGCACACACGGAACATCTTTTACCTGCCAAACCCGACAAGTACACTTTCACCTCAGCTCGATTTTCACCACTTCTACAAATTTCATATGCACCAAATTTCTACATACAACATTCAAAATATTTTAAAAAATCGTTAACCTACAGTATATTTGAAACATATGTAAAAAAAGGAACATTATACGAACCTTAGAGATTTTGTCGAGGTAAGTCTTAGTTTTACGTACTAAGGTACCCTTCCATTTTTTTGAAAGCCTCCTTTTTTTGTCAAATCATACCATAATCTTCTCTCTAATGGAATCAAGTAATTCAAGAACCGGTTTATAACGCACCTCACCTATCCACGCATTAAATGACTCCGAAATATTATTTGTAACATAGTTACAATTTGATGTCTCCCCAAACCTACAACGACTCCATATCTTATTGTGATTCTTATTAAGATAAGTAAGTGCATCTTTATTTACTCTAGCAATTTCATTTAATAGTCGATCATGCTCGTTTACACAATAGGTCTTTGCAGCTCGCCATAAATTTCCAGTGAATAAATCACCACGAAAACGCTTCTTGAAATTACTAAATAAGTGCCTAACATTAGGTTAAACTTGTTTAATTGCAATGTCTAGACCCTTTTGCATATCTGATGATATAACTAGGAGGGGAAAATATGTAAAAATCCCAAATGTTTTTTTATGTTCTCTAAGTAGTTCAGCTATTTAAATAGTTATTTAAAGGAAAATTGGTTTTTAATAAACCAACCTTTGTCCCATTGGTAAATAATAATCTTACCTACGTAATTGGTATACAATAATCCTACCTATCAACATGTTGGTACTCAATGAACTTCTGTTATTTTTTTTTAACTAAAGTTAGTTTTTAAGTTTTATTTATTACACAAACAGCCCCTGTAGTTGTAATTTACTAGTTTTAACTATTTTAAAACTAGTAGATTATAGTCCCTTGAAGTTTTTTTGTTTTATAAAATAGTTAAAACTAGTAAATTACAACTACAGGGACTTTTTATGTAATAAATAAAACTTAAAAATTAACTTCAGTTAAAAAAAATTAACGGAAGTTCATTGAGTACCAACATGTTGATAAGTAGGATTATTGTATACCAATTACGTATGTAAGATTATTATTTACCAACAGGACAAAGGTTGGTTTATTAAAAACCAATTTTCCTTATTTAAATAGGGTTGTTTAGAGTTATTTTACATGATAATTTTTTTTTCTTTAACTGATAGAGAAAAAAGTCGGACAAGTTGTTTAATCGTTTCTATTCTTATTGTGATATCCGCTTGATTAATTCAACACCATCTTTTCTGCTTCATGAAAAAGACAATGCAGAAAACCCCCATGATTAATTTAAGTATTTAACACCATCTTGATTATTTCAACACCATTTTCATTTCTTACTCTAGTGACTGAAACTAGTTGCACATTTTGTTTGATGTCTGCTTAGTGTTATATGTTATGTGTATTATGTTTTGATGTTTGCTTAGTGTTATTATGTGTATTTTATATTTTGTAATCTGTTTTGTAGGCACGAAATTATATTGTTTTAAAATAACATAAGTCATTTCCAACACAAATTACACTCACATGATGTGTTTGTATCTATCCAAAATCCGTAATTTGAAACAAATTTTTTTTTTTTTTGATATACTTGTAGACATAAAATCATGACACTGATGACCTCTTTCTAAAGATGAATAATTCATGAACTGTTGAATCTTATGCAAATCTTTCTGGATTTAATCATCATAAACTCATGTTAGGAGTCAAAGCAAACTTTGCACTATATATATAGATTGAAAAGATAAATGCACATGTGCAAGTTATGATATCTATTGAGGTAAATAAGAGATGGGTTTTCTTTAGGATATCTCAATGGGCTCTTGGCCATGGTTCGCCGTTAGACTAACGCTCTTGACCCATACATATAGCCTCGCCAAGCTTATACATAACCCCTCCCTCTTTACGGGAGAGCACACCAATTAAGAAAAAAGGAATTGCGCGGCATTTCTCTCTCTACTAGGTCGACATCTCACAGTTGTCCTACATACTTCTTCTCTTGATACTAACTTGACCATTAAAGGTTGTTCTTTAAGGGTACACCCTCATGAGCCCATCTAAGTGCTATGAGATGATTGCAGCCAAACTTCAAGCTCGTCACGGCATGGAACAACGTAATGAATCGCTGAGAACATCCTGCTGGATGTGATTCAACAAAATTAGTTTTTTTATAAAACGAAAGGTTTTATTAACGATAGAAAAATTACATGAGAATGGCATGTAAACAGGTAACAAGCTGCACTGCAAATCCAATTCTACCGAAAACAAAACTCTGGTTCATTGCCGTTGAGAAATTGTTGTGCTCTACATTCTGTCCAGAAAACCAACAGCTTCAGGAGCAAGGGAACCAACAGTATCAGAAGCAAAGAGAATGAATACATATTGATTATCAGCACAAACTTTTTCATGTTTAGCAACTTTCCCTGATTCTGCCTTCAACATAGCCTGACCAGCCACGAAACGATTTTCCATGAGCCCAAGAAGAGGGGATACTCATGTGAGGTCCACACAAGTGTGTTTCTCTCCTGCCCAACTAAAAATAAGAACATCTGCCGGCCCCATAGTACACCTCCCTTCAAAACTAGTTGTTTGAAAAATCACAATCAATAAAAAAAATTTATGATGTGCACTCCCTAAGAGATTTGTGAACGCTAGTTGCTTCTCTATTCAAGAAACACACACATTTTTCAAAGGAACATACAAGAGTGATATTGGTTCGGCTCATCAGTTTTACCAAACGCATATAGACCTTAAATTTGATAAGCCGAAGCAATATCACGCCATGTCTATTTCTTCGTGGATTGACAAGAATCAAATTTTGATGATTTCGAGTGGTGGTTATTGCCCCTTTTATAGACAAGATAATCGACTTAATTCAAGCATGTGACTCCATAAAACCGAAGGAGAAAAAGAAGATGCTAAAGTTATAGAATATTACTATTGGTAGTATTATTATATCTATAATAAAGTTATAGAATATTACTATTGGTAGTATTATTATATCTATAAAAACAAAATTAGTAAGAATTAAACAATCAATGACCGTGCTTCAAGATTGAATCCACCATGCGATTTATGTTCAAATTATTTTTTATTAATAGCAACTATGGCCAATGGCTATCCTAAGTAATAAGTTTATCATGTGAACCACGAATGAGTTATTCCATGAATGTTGCTTTTGTCCTTTTATTCCATATACATGGAAAAGAATATATATATATATATATATATATATATAGGACCACGCTAAAATGAGAACCACCTCGAGTTGTAAGAACCGCGAGAACTTTTTGATCCGGGCCTTGGTGGACCAATTTTTTTTTTCAGAAACGTAGATGCATGTATAAAAACAACATTTGTAAAAAAAAAATTCAAAAAAAAAATGTCGTGGGTGTAGTTTTGAGCAACACAAGTTTGTGTTTACGGGACCCGTAAATTTTCCGACCAGATTTACGGGTCCCGTAAACACAAACTTGTGGCGCTCAAAACTACACACACGACAATTTTTTTTTGAATTTCTTTTTTACAAATGGTGTTTTTATACATGCATCTACGTCTATGAAAAAAAAATTTGGTCCACCGCGCCCCCTACGGTGTAGTAGTTCTCACGGTTCTTACAACTCGAGGTGGTTCTCATTTTAGCATTCCCCTATATATATATAATATATATATATATATATAGGGTAATGATAGTGTAAAAAGAGCCTAAAGTGTGAGAAGTGTATTATAACACTATATATAATACTATATAACACCATATAAACATCGTATAACAATATGTCCATATAATACCATATAAACACTATGTAACACTATATAATATTATATAACAAATATAACACTATACATCTATCATAGACATGCTATCAGACAACCTATAGTGTTATATTTGTTTATAACACTATATATAGTGTTATATGGTATTATATGGTGTTACATATTGTTATACGGTGTTTATATGGTGTTATATATTATTATATATAGTGTTATAATACACTTCTCACACTTTGAGCACTTTTTACAGGATCCTCTACCTATATATATATATATATATATATATATATATATATATATATATATATATATATATATATATATAGGGTTAGGTTAAAGTACAAATGCCTTATCGTACATTACGTACGCTAACAATCTCAGCCGTCCGATCATCTTCCCGCATTGAATTCGCATGTTGTTTTTTTGTAACAATTTCGCATGTTGGTTTTTTTAACATGCGATTTCATCAAAATTAGCACATGCGAAAATTGTTACAAAAAAAATAACATGCTATTTCATCAAAATTATCACATGCGAAATTGGTACAAAAAAAACATGTGAATTCATCAAAAATTATCACATGCGAAATTGTTATAAAAAAAAACATGCTATTTCATCAAAATTATCACATGCGAAATTTGTACAAAAAAACAACATGCGAATTCACCAAAAATTATCACATGCGAAATTGTTATAAAAAAAACAACATGCGATTTTAAAATGCGGGAAGATGATCTAACGGCTGAGATTGCAGCGTAAGTAATGTACGATAAGCAATATCGTACAGTACTCTTTACCTATATATATATATATATATATGGAGAAGGATCCGTTAGGAACCACCCTTTATTGCGAGAACCGCGTGAACCAATGTGAACACAACCAAAAATACCTAAAAATAGCTAAAAAACACACACACAAAAAAAATTATTTTTTAACATTCTTTATAAAAAAATCGCTACTTTTAGTAGCCAAAATTTTTTTTTTTAATTTTTTGGCTACTAAAAGTAGCGATTTTAATGTAAAAAATATTTTAAATTTTTTTTTTGTGTGTCTTTTTAATTTTTTTTTAGATTTTTTTGGTTTTTTGGGGGTTTAGTTTTTAGCTTTTTAGCGCGGCGGGGGGGGGGGGGGGGTAAGGTTTTTTTTTAGCTATTTTAGGTTGTGTTCACATTGGTTCTCGAGGTTCTCGCAATAAAGGTGGTTCTCGCATGAACCTTACCCTACATATATATATATATATATATATATATATGTATGTATGTATATATATGTATGTATATATATGTATATATAGGGTTAGGTTAACCTACAATAGCTCTTATCGTACAATATGTACGAGCTCATCTGAGCCGTCCGATCT
This sequence comes from Helianthus tuberosus, assembly GCA_030545235.1. Taxonomy (NCBI): domain Eukaryota; kingdom Viridiplantae; phylum Streptophyta; class Magnoliopsida; order Asterales; family Asteraceae; genus Helianthus; species Helianthus tuberosus. The sequence goes on along the minus strand of CM060384.1, from coordinate 149,525,895 downwards.
GTTGCGAATTCACTTTTGAACATGCGATTTATGCTGAAAAAACAACATGCGAAATTGCTACAAAAAAAAAACATGTGATTTCATCATATTTATCAACATACGAAATTGCTACAAAAAAACAACATGCGATTTCATCAAAAAAATCAACATGCGATTTCCAACATGTTTTTAACTTTTTTTATAACATGCGATTTCCAACATGTTTTTAACTTTTTTTATAACATGCGATTTCACTATATCGTACGTATTGTACGTTAAGGGATATTGTATTTTACACTTTCACTATATATATATATATATATATATATATAAACAAACTTCAACTTCTCCCTCTTCTTTTATTCTTATTCGTCACCCACCACCCGCTCATGTGCGACAGGGGCGGAACTAGCATTCAATGAGTCGTAACACGTGCTACGGTTCAACTTCATATCGGTAGTGTAGTTGTTTTTGTCGGTTTTATATAAAAGATACCTCGAAACAACTACGATGATACCTCTAACAAAAAAAAGGATACTTTAGCCCAAAAGAAATAATAAACCTTTGAATGTAAGCCCAATTGTTATGTAAGCTAAAGTCCCAACCCAACTAATATTTTAGCCCAAAACAAATAATAACCCATTGAATATGGGACAGGGGTGCGACAACAGATTTGTGGAAACCAAAAGTCGTACAAGGCACAAGCATCTGAACTCCATAACATTAGCAGCGACAAAGTGCATAAACTGATCAAAATTCGACAAAGTGTGACCTGTGTAAGACTGATCAAAAAATTGAACAAGCAGAACTGATCATAATTTTGTTTTTCGAACAAGCAGAAGCAGAAGTGCAGTCGCAGAAACCAACATCGACTGATCAAAATTCACATATCGTTTGTAAGTATTATTTTCCTCTTTGTGCTTTGACAGTTTGATTTCTTGGTTAGTTTATGCTTCGATATTTTGAATTTTGATAGGTTATTCAAAATTTTGGTGATAATGATACCATTCTGAGTGAAACAACTCCGAATGTTGATAATGATAATATTGATGCAAGTCCAATCTAAAAATTAAAAATAAAAACTAGTTTATAAATTTTAATTCGATAAGGCCTAAGGGTCTTTTTTTGGCTCGCCCAGAGCATTTGAATTTTCAGGATCGGCCCTACCCCATAATGTAGGTAAAAAAATTTCGTTCTGTAAATATTCAGTAAAAAAATTTGGGGTTATTGGATTTTAATAATCTCAACTTTAAAAATTCCCTCCAATAATCCCAACTTGTAAAAGTTTGGCCGCCTATGGTGAAACTTAGGATTATTAAAATACCATAACCCAAAAAATTGAGATACCCCTGGATATTTCTTCTAGTTCCGCCACTGATGTGGTAGCAATTGTTGAGGGGAATAACATCACCAACAATACTTGTATCAGCTACATCTTAGTTCATCTTGTTTACCACCGTTAACTTCAACAACAGGAAAAACACCTAATGTGACTTACCTTAGTTATCTCGGGGGTGTAATTAACGTGTTAACGACAAAAGTAAACAACTTCAACCATGGATTAGATTGACAATTTTACAGGAATGTTTGCATAAATTAGAGAAAGCACACCTTAAATTGTTATAGAAAAGTGACGGGCATTTATGTGGATTATGTCGAAGCGATATGTAGCTCAAAGCTATGTGTGGATGCTAGCGAACGTGATTCGTGATTCATGGTACGTATATTGATTTTGAAGTTAAGTTTTTTTTTAGCACTTTAATTGCTTTAGCAACATTTAATGGTCTTCAATGTCTAACTTGAACAATTAGCTTCGACATTTGCTTTGAACAATTGTAGAATGTCAAACTATTAACTAAAAGAGGTGATTCAAGGCATTATCAGGATCGGTTGTTGGTGTATTTGGAAGGCGTGGAACGATTATAAATTCAACAATATGTTGATCAGTTCTGTTTAAACATAATGGAAAACATGAAATAGCATACCTTTGATTGCATCAGTAGAGAATCCAGTCAGAGACGCAGCCACGGAGTTCGACATAGTTGTCAGTTTTATCTGGTTCCTCCTTAGGGTGTAAAGTGATGATGGTGATGAACCGAAAGTAGGGAGGTTTCGGTTATGGAGAGAGAGGGACGAATTGTGATGTTATGTTGTTAGTTTGTGTGTCTAACCTTTAACCTCTCTAATAATCTCCTTATATATACACCCAAGAGGAAACCCAATTAGTTAATAAGGGTAATATGGTACATCAACAATTACCAACTAATTATTAATAGGTTATTAATATATTTTGATCTATATTATATAAATGATAATGATGGCTACTAGATTAAATATAGATAAATAAATATTTAATCTTACATTCTCCCACTTAGCCGAATAATCATTTATCATGAGTATTAGATTAGTCTGATCAGAAGTTAATACTCATTTTAGCCTTAAACAAGTACTATAGCAGAGAAATACAGCCGTTGAATCATTATGCGACTCAGGACCCCCATTAGTCATACTATAGCCTTAATTTAAAACCTAACAGTTATGATCAAAATAAGTAAGCCCTTTAACGTTTGATTTGTATTTATAGTTGTCTATATGTCATTACACCGGCAGAACATATGTAAGAGACATACAAAATCAAACTGATGAGGAAAATTAAAAGTTAATCATTCATAGTACGATATGCAGTTGTACATGGTCATCAATTAAAACCCGTCTCTTTTATGTGCACTCTTAATAAGACTTATGGGTAATAGACCTTTAGTTATAGGATCCTTAAGCATATCACGAATGCATTCGATACAAAGATTTAGTTTCCTCAATTCGTTCATAAACGAATAATTAATTGCGTATCGAAATTTAATGCAGCACCTCTCGAACTGTTACTGTTCAAGGAGACATGGGAACTGACTTTATCACAACAAGTCTTCAATATATTAATTATATGGAGTTAATAAAGTCATGAGTCCACTGATAAATTTCCAACAACATTTAGTGACTATATTATGTCGTTATATCTTAGGTTGTTGATATCAGTCTATTACGACTCCTCCATGAGACAGGTTTTGTCTGTTGACATAAAGATATACCCAAAATTATATTTTGTCATCTTTGAATATTACAAAGTTAGAGTAATAAACCGGTTTTAATTCTCACTTCTTCTTTAAAATATAGTCTCTCATTTCTTTTAAAGATATTGTAATACTCTATTAAATGCTTCACATTAATCTAGACATATCTAGTGTGTTGCAATGTGAGTAATATCTAAACGAGTATAGACTTAAACTTACATAAGGCTTCTAATTAATGAAGCGTAAGAAATAATCTCATTTATCCTATTATCCTCTAAATGAGAGCAGTATTGTTTGTTACATATGCAAGGACCAATTTAATGTTAAACTTATGGAACGGAAGTAATGTCCCATTTGGTCTATCTCAACATGTTATGATATCTATTATGTAAGAGATATCTCTGAGATTTATTATATCAAAGTTTGTGTTAACAATGCTTTGACTTATGTAACATCTACTTGTCAAAAGAATATCATCTATATAGACAAGTTTATCTTAGTTGCTCCCGCTCATCTTGAGGTAGGTACATTATTCCACTTGATTGTTGATGAAAATAATTTCGTTAAGATTTCATCACATTATGACGTTTGCATTAACCCATACATGGATTTTATTGGCTTATAGACAAACTGTTCTTTAACCTTAAGTTTAGAACTTTCAGGTTGTTTTATGAACATGTAAATATGCTAGCCATTTGTTAGGAAAAATTGTTTTTAATGTTCATCTAATGTAGCTTTAAACTATTATAAGCTACTAGAACAATGATGATCCTCAAAGAAATCTTTGATAATTTATCCCTTCCTAAGTATAACCTTTGACAATCAATCATGTTTCTTAGTGTCTTAACGTTTATATTAGGATTTGGTTTAGTTATGAACACTCTTAGGTAATTCAATCAAATCCCAAACGTTATACGAACACATAAAATCAGTTTTACTAGAAAACAGTTTTATTCCATTCAGAAGATTGATTGACGCTAATGGCTTAATTAGAAGAGATAGGATCAATAAACTTTTCCAAAATCCATTTCAACTTCAGTTAGGGAGGTTATGTAATCATCAAAGTTAGTAGGCTTTTAAACCTAGATGACCTCCTGGGTTGATTATTGAGTTTGTTAGAAGTTTCAGTTTTATGGATTAGCTCTTGATTAGGTTGCTGTCATTTTCAGGATTCTAAGTTTGTAAGAGTTGGTGCAGTATGGTGTACAAGAGGTGTAATCGGAGTTAAATTTGGAGTGAAATTTAATGACACTCTTCCCCCCGCCTCTTGCATTCCTTGCAAGTCATGATAAGGACTTTGACTGCTCCCACTGACCTTAGAAAACCTTAGGAACTCAGCATGCTTAGGGTCAATATTTAACGAGCAAACAAATTCTAAATAGAGAAAACATATTAATGAACATATTATACTCTTATACAATTAGCAACTTGGGTTATGTCTCATTTATTTAAAAGTCATACCCTTTAGTTTATTTTACTCACACCCTTTCATTTTACCCTTTGTTTATTCTATTATATTATACCCTTGTTAATGACGTTAGTCATTGTAGTTTCTCTTGTTGAGGATTATGTTAGTTTAGATAAGAAATCTAAGTGTGCCCACAATTAAGCAACAATGAAACTTTTGTAAGAGTAGCTGTAGATTTTAAGGAGACAAGTTTTGATGGAACAGTGTCGTGATGGAGCGGTGTCTTGTACAAGAGGTGCAAATTGAGGTAATGTGAAATTTTCACTCCCCCACCTCTTGCAACTATTGCAAGTTGTTCTAAAACACTTAATGCTCCCACTGATCTTTTAATATCTCTAGAATGCTACAAGAGAAGTTTCAATTAGGTATGTGACGTGGGAACCTATCATATATATATGTTAGACTTTACTTGATTTCCTTAATGTCCAGATGTCATAAAAACTTAGGGACATATTTAATAGAATTCATGTTAAGCACATATATGAGTATATTTCTTTAAGACCATGGGCCATATACGATAAAATTTAGATACAAGTAGATAGTCTTTAAATGATAAATGAATTATGTCTGAATATTCCATTTGGATTAAGTTCCACGAATGTCAATGAATGACTTATGATGGACCCATACTTATTCCTTGAGCCAGGTAATATTTAGGGCTATAACGTCATGATTTAAAATCACTTAGAATGAGATTAGATAAGAAATCATCCTCATTAACCATGTCATGATTTCTCATGAATTTTGGTTATAATTGATGAAATTTGTAAGTCTTATTTTCCTTTTGTCAAATTTTTCATTTGCATGATGACAAAAGTTGTGAAAGTGTAAGGTATCATCTAGTTTTATCTTAATAATGTTTCAATCCAGATATTTAGAACAAATAAGATGAGAGTTTAAGATAAGTGTGACTTTATGTCGACTATGCAAACCTCACAACCTTCATAACATTGCTTAATTATGATACTATATTCTGATTAATACTCAGAATATATGTACGGTATCGAAAAACGTTGTTAGAAGACTGCTTATTATTGTTCTTATAGCCTTAACACTTAATTTTGTCACTAACTCTCATGTTAATTATTTGTTGATTTCTGGTAAGGAAACGTTTAAAACTAGAGTCAACTAATCATGTGTTAATAGGAATATTAAAATTATCAGACTTAGATATCATTAGGAAGTGACTACCTAATTAATTCATCCAACTGTTCTTTAGAATAATGGATAGTCTCGTTGCTTATGTCTAGTCTAATGACATAATTATGCAGTGAGATTTTCCCTTGAAGAACCCTAGAGGTGGAATTAACACTTGTAATTTGTCTATGGACCTTAGAACAATCCTCTTTTAAGGTTTTAAGTGGTTGTAAGGTGAGTAACAACTTATTTTCCAGCTTCAAACATTTATTTCTTTGTACATATGTTGCTTATCAACACACTCATTATACTTTGGTATTTTTGAGTGTTATAGTTGATTTATAATGCATCAAATTGTACAAGTGAAAATCTTAATATGTAATGTACTGGAAAATGTACTTATTTCCATGCGTAAGCCCTTAACTTTATGGGTCATGGTATTGTACATTAGTATGTATTCACATATACCACTTAACTTTATAGTTTAGAATTTTAAAAGAAGGCATGCATGTTAGGAGTTCTAGTGATTATTCCATATATAAGAGATTAGCCTTAGGAAAAACTTAATCTGAAATAACTTTAGTGATAGCATTATGTTAGAGAGTTCTTGATTATCATAAGAGACATCATGTTCGATTTGTCCTAATCATCATGCTCTAGTTTTCTTCTTTATAATCTTTATCAGAATAGAGCATTAGGATTATCGTGTCTTAAGAAATAATCAAGGATTTAATTTAAGAACTAATTTTAATAGAAACTTTAAATAAAGCAAACATTTTAGGTTTAGGAATTAGAGTGGATGAGATATATGTAGAAGTAAATTATAGTGAGTAAAATTATGGGTACTAAGAATAAGACAGACGAAATGATCATAAAATTAATTAAGGATCATTAATATAAGGATCATTATGTGAAGAGATTGTGATATGTCTATTACTAACATCAAAATAATAGACTTAGTAAAATTCTACTTAAACAAAGACAAATCAGCTTTGGCCAGAAGTGTAATCATTTAAGTATGTGTGCAAAGTAATCGTGACAAATCAGCTTTGGCCAGAAATGAGACAATCACTTTAGTTATGCACTTGTCAAGCATGCTAAACATAAATGAATTAAATCAGCTTTGGCCAGAATTAAGACATTTCACGTGTGTAATGCATACTCAACATAGCTTTTTATAATACTTGAACAATAAATAGATGTATTAAATCAGCTTTGGCCAGAAATGATACATCAGAAGCTCATTCAAGTTAAGCTATTTTGGTTTTGTAAAACATTATTTGATCCTTATTAATTAACTAAGTATTTACAGAACCAATTTTTTAATAGCAAACCACCTGTTAGCGCGGATCGAACTTTGTGCGATCAGTGAGGCCCAAAATTTGTGCGATCAGTGAGGCCCAAAACTTGTGCGATTTGTCAGGCCCAAGTTTTGTGCGATCAGCACTATCTTGTGCGATCCACAGGTCTTGTGCGATCCATAAGTTCTTGTGCGATTTCCCTTGTGCGATCAGATCACATCTCATGTGATCTGATCTTGTGCGAATGTCTTGTGCGATCAGATCAAATCTGATCTGATCTTGTGCGACTGTTAAGGGACTTGTGCGATTATGATTTCGAAACCCACTGTTAATAGTTGTTTCTTGTGATAATAACTAAAACTCGAAATTTAAGGGATTGTGGGATAGTGTTTCCTATTTTATTTATAACCTAAACTTATCAAAAGATTTCGAAAATAATAACTGAAAATCCTTTAACAGTTTTCGAAATTTTAATAGATAAAATTTAGATCAAACATTGGAAAAACATCCACTAATCCAAATTATATTCCAAAATAAGGGAATTTTCGAGTTTTTGCTTAGAACAATATGATGAACCCTAAAGTATAAAAAAACATAATTCTGGGTTCCGAAATCTAAATTTTTAGGACTTTCTTTAATGGATTTCGAATATTAGTTTACCCATTATAATTTCGAGTCAAATTCATTAAACATCAACTTCTGAAAACAGGGATTTCGGCAACAAAACTCGAAAACAGCCGTGATCATGAAGGCTTAAAAAAATTTCTGTTTTCCAGATTTTTTATCCCAGAATAATGGATACAAAATCAGAACTGATTTATCAACATAAGCTCTGATACCACATGTTGATCAGTTATGTTTAAACATAATGGAAAACATGAAATAACATACCTTTGATTGCATCAGTAGAGAATCCAGTCAGAGACGCAGCCACGGAGTTCGACAAAGTTGTCAGTTTTATCTGGTTCCTCCTTAGGGTGTAAAGTGATGATGGTGATGAACCGAAAGTAGGGAGGTTTCGGTTATGGAGAGAGAGGGACGAATTGTGATGTTATGTTGTTAGTTTGTGTGTCTAACCTTTAACCTCTCTAATAATCTCCTTATATATACACCCAAGAGGAAACCCAATTAGTTAATAAGGGTAATATGGTCCATCAACAATTACCAACTAATTATTAATAGGTTATTAATATATTTTAATCTATATTATATAAATGATAATGATGGCTACTAGATTAAATATAGATAAATAAATATTTAATCTTACACAATAAAGATTTAAAAGTGGAAAGTATAATTCGGGAAATCAAGTCGGTAGGTTTTTTTTGGTATAACACTAGATCGAAAGGTAGTGAAGTTAGTTGGGAAGTTTGGCGTAATTTTGTAAATATGTAAATCTGTGTTTCTTGTGTGTTTGGGCCTCATTGTCTTGAGGTTGGTGTTTGTTTAATGAAATTCTCCTTTCAAAAAAAAAAAAAAAAAAAAACTATTAACTAAATTTATTGTAAAATGCAATGTCATGGAATATACATCCCTTTTCATATTTTTTTTTTAACGACAAATTTCTTTTATTTCATATCTTCTATGGGACCCAAAGATGTTTAAAGGCTTTGTCTTTGCCAATTAACCACCACATGCCTTTTCATATAACTACAAAGAGCAACAAAGGTCACCAGCAATTAATTCCCACCCCTTCAACTTGGGTCATGTGCCTTTTGTTTAAAAGTCACAACCTTTCATTATATATCACTTTCTATTAATTTAAACACGTGTTAGTAATACCTAAGGGAAAATCCACCGGTTCTAAGACTAGAGGGTATGGAGAGCCCCATCCCTATGAGGATGGGCCGCCACGTAGGCGCCACATCGCCATCCCATGGAGGATGGGCCTCCTTGCATTTTGAGGGGGTGGAGGATGGGGCTACCCCACATTATTTTTATTGTTTAATTTATTTTATTTGTTTAACTTTTTTATTTGTTTAACTTTATAAAAACAATTCAAAATTTAAATAAAAATAAGACATAAAAGAAGATAATAAAATCCATTACATAACATAAATAAAAATTAAATAACCTAAAAAAAATTACACTACCTAAAATTTATAAAAAAGACTAGATTTAAAATTTTATAAAAATTACACTACTGAAATGTCAAACAAAATAAAAGGACACCCATAATCAATTTATCAAAAACAAATTCAAGAAATGTCAAACATGAAAATAATATGGTTAGAAATTGAACTCTGTTTTTGTATACACTGTTTTCGTAAAGGACAACCCACAAAACTGAAATTGTTATTATATTTTAAATTAGTTTAAACATATTTCTATTACAATTTTAAACAAATATGTGTTCATAACACATGTTTGTTTACACTAAAAATATCACCCAAAGTTGCTTCATTTTATAGGTTTTGGTTGGTTCTGATTTACTGTCAATTTTCATTTTTTCATAAGTTGCTTCCCTTGACCCCTTAGAAATTTTCATGTCACCTTTACCCCTTTAACATTTTCCCTACTCGTATACTCACTTACATGACGTTATACCTTAGGTCGCGTGTAACGGACCTAACAATTAGTTAACGCTAGAAGTACGTTATCGTACCGAGCAAACTAAGGTGAGTTCACTACTCTTTCACAAGCATGCGTCCCGGAGGGACAAACAAACTAATATTGCTGGGAGGAATACCAGTTAACCATTTATTATGATGAAATCAAATCATCATTGCTCTCTCACATTAGAACATATTCTCCCATACGGATGGTTGTAACAACCCTAAAAAATATTCCCGATGACAACCCGTATTCAAAACCAGAAGCGCACACGACGAAACTTGTATACCCAACTTAGCGGTTAAGAAAACTTGACAATTTATTAACCAACCGAGCATACACGATAACTAGTAGCACGGAAATCGAGAAAAACGCACGATTGGACGAAAAAAGGCGGCTAGGGACACGTGTCACGACGCACGATTGGCTTCATAACCATGAGGGACCTTTTGGTATAATGGTTGACCATATCCTCTTAGGACTTGGTTTGCAGGTGGTGCATCTGTTGCTTGAACCCCTTTGGGAGCAGAGGTTGTTTTCAACTGTTTAGCAACAGTTGCTTAGATAGGGACAAAGGTCTGTTTGTTTTTTGATGTTGATTTTTGTAGACTCTCCAGTGTTTTTTATGTATACACTTTTCTTTTAACCTCAAAAGTTTTGAGATACACACACTGTTGAGTTTGATGATTCTTTTTCTCACAAATTGTGCAATGAAGTGCAGGCACAATCACACTTGTTTTGTTAATGTCATATGCTTTTAGAAGAAAACAATCTTTTGTGAGATGATTCTTCTTTTCACAAAAATCACAAAATAGGTTTTTGACTTTTTCTTTTCTCTTCCCTTTTTGACCTTGGGTGCTTTGACACCTTCAATTGTGGTAAAATCCATTGGCTTAAAATTTTCAAGAATGTCACACTCATCAGACCAGGTGGGTTTGAATCGATACTTTTCAATTTTCTTAAAAGTTGAGGATCCCTCTGGTTTTTCTAGAACAATTTTCTTTCCATTTTTATAGGTGACTTTTATTTCTTGACTATCCAAATTTATGGGTATTATTTCAACTAAGCCAGATTCATTTACAACAGTGTTTTCAGAAACTTGGTCATTTTTTCTAAATCCAATGCCAAATTTCACATTGCTTTTGATCTGCTTCTCAAGCATCTCATAACCTTTACAAGATTCTACCCATTTTTCACAAGTGATTTTGGTAGACTGAAGCTCATTTTTACAACTTTGGTATTTTTCTACCATTGTTTAGAGTTGATCTTTGGTTATGCTTGATTCATGTTTTAAGTTGATGATTTCATTCTCTTTTTCAAACAATTTTGATTTTAACTCTTTGAAAGTTTTCTCAAATTGTACTTCATCATTTAACATCTTATTTCTAAGGTTTTCATTCACCTTTTTATGTTAGCAAAAGCAATAATGCATTTATCTGAACACAAGTGTTTTAAAACTTAAGGTGATACCTTAGCAACAACTATCATGGCACAATCACATTCACTATCACACACACTGGAATCCCATGGGTTAGTCAGAGGTTCCAACAGAGGTTCAACAACCTTTTCTTCTAAAATCTGTTCACCAACATTTTCTGTCGTAACATCTGTTTCAGCATTTTCTTCTACCACCTCAGATTTGGACTTCATTTCCTCATATTCAAGCCCTTCTGGTATTGTTTCTAGTGCCATAAAAAAAATTCATCAGGTAAAACATCAGAATTAGCAACTAGAGCAAAATTTTCATCAGTTAAATCTCAAGTAAGCTACTCCAATCAACAAAGCCTTGTGTAAAGAAGCTCTGTTAATTGACCTCTGCTGGAGCAGATGTTTGTGCAACTTGTGGTGCAGGTTGCACTTAGACCTGGGGTGCAGGGGCTTGAACATACTGAATTTGAGGAACAGTGGTTTGGACATACTGGACATGAACAGTGTTTATAGGGTGTGCAAAATGAGCAGTGTTTTGCATTTGAGGAGCAGGGGTATATTGGGAATAGTGAACAGTGTTTTGAGGTCTTGGACTAGGGTAAGTGATTATAGGACCACTGGTTTGACTCCTACATTCCCTAGCAAAGTGACCAATCCTACTACACTTATAACACTTAATCTTTGATTTATCCAACCCAACCTTCAAATTCCCATGCAACCCTGAAACTTCCGACCAGTTCTTTTATAAAACTTCCTTGTTCTCACACTCTACAAGGCAAGTTGATGAAAAATGTCCATTTCTTCCAGATCTGTGGGGTCAAAATATTGAAGGTCATTTAATTCAAAGGACAAGTTTTCAGAGATCTGGTTTTCCCCATTTGCTATAAAATCATAATTGGGTGAGTAAGAATTAGAGTTGAATGCTCTACCAGATGTTATGTCAATGAAATGATTATAACTCTGATCCTTACTACCACCAGATGACTCTTCCTGACCAAAAAGTGTTGTACTACCAAAGAGTAGTCATCAGCCACCTTTCCTGACTCTTGTAACTTCTTTTTCTGGTTAAGCTCTCTCTCATAAGTGAGAAGCCTACCATGAAGTTGAGTCAAACTCATCTCCTTGAACCCAAGAGAGTTTCTAGTAACAAAGGCTATAGTGTCCCATTTTTCTGGCAATGATCTAAGGAACCTAGTATTCAAGGTTGAATTAGCATATTCTACATTAACCAGTTTTAGCTCTTTAATCAGACAACTAAACCTCTCAAATTGTTGGGTTAATGACTCTCCCTAAACATGACAAAACGTTTCATATTGTTGGTTCAACACTTCTCTGTTGTTCTCAATGACCTCTTCTGTACCACCGAATTGCTCTTTTAGTGCATCCCATAACTCTTTTGCACTGTTACAATGTAATAGGCCAGCATAGATATCATTGGGTAGTGTTGTAGAAACTATACTGAATGCTTTAGCATCTAACTTAATTTTCTGAAAATCCTGCTCAGCGTAATTCTCAGGTTTCTTAGGTACTTGGAACTTGGGATCTTCTGCACTCGGTACCATCGGAACATGTAGTCCGAAAATAACCGATTTCCAGCAATCGATGTTTTGCTGTGCAAGTACATGACCCATCCTACGTTGCCAGATATTGTACTCAGATCTGATAAGCATAGGTGGCTTATACAAGGTGCCAGTGTTATGAGGATCTTGTGTGTTTTAGACATTTTAGTTGTTTTACAAAGTTTTTGTTTAAACTACTTTGAACGTGATTAAACTTTTAACTTTGTTTTTTAACTACTACAAACAAACAATATCAATGAATTAAGCTGATCTTTTATATCAAATTGATTGTTAAATCGAATTTGATTGACCTAAGCTTTGATACCAATTGTTAGGATCTGAGTTTGAATTGTTTGTGTTTGTTTAAGATGAATCAATGGAAGATGATAAAAAGATGAAATAATTTGCAGCGGAATGAAAACTTTATAACACAAACAATGAGAGATGTGCTTTCATCATGAACACTTTCAATTGAATGATTGATTTACGTATGCATGAATACAATTCTCCCCCTCAGCCTTAGATCACTCAGTTTGTTCGTACAAAATGCAAGTGTGTGAAGTGATCCAATAGAACAGTACATGCGCTGTTCTATTTATAGTACAAACCAAACCACTGTGGAATCTATGTTGACGTCACCTAGACAATGACATCTAACAACTATAACAACTTCTAACCTATGTTATGCTAAACATTGTTACATTAAAAAGCACTGATTACAAACTCTGATGAATCTATCCTCTGATCAAGCTTTAGCAGACCTTCTTTAAAGGGTGATCAGACCTTTGCTTCCAACAGACCTTTGGTCTTCATCAGCGGTTTAGCTTTAGCAGACTTTATGAACCAACAGACCTTAGCTTTGTAGTAGACCTTAGAAGCAGCAGTTGTTTGATGACTTTGCCATTGAAGGAAGAATGTATTCAAAACACTGTTATTTTGGATCAGTTGATTGCAGAACTATTTTGGCTTTGAATCATCTGTTCTCAAGGTGGGATCCACATGAGCCAACATCTAGTTAAACTCACTTTGCTACTTGGTGAATTAAATGATCTAATTATGTTCTCCATATTGTCTTCATGACCATCCGAACCATCCATGTGATTATTTGTGCATTGGTGAACTCATAAGGTTAATGGATTTATTCAACCTATGCTTGACAATACATGACTTAACTAATCCATGTCTTATACACAATAATATAATATACAAATCTCCAAAACCTAACCATGGCATCAACCAAACTCATGGTTGAATGTTATGTGTTAAGGTGGAAAATATCTTAGTTTTGGATTCCTTAGGTTGGACTTTTAATGGGTGACTTAGTACCCATGAAAAACACAATTAATAATGGTATCCAACTTAAGTGTCCATAACAAGGTATGTTTTATGCACTTTCATGCGCATATAATTCTCGTTTACTTTCCAACCTCCAACTAATCATACTCATACACCTCCTCTTATCCTTTTTAGGGTAATTTGGTAATACCACCCTTTCAAACCGCTCACTCGCATTAATGGAACTTATCTTCGCAAACCTTGAGTTCATGCTTGACCCATTTTACGCTTTAAACACTATTTGGGTTGCAACATGTATCCATATTAAAATCACGGTCACACATACAATCAATTTATGCAAACATTCAATCCTTAAACATGCCTACTTGTTATGCTACTTGTTATATATACTAGAACAAATCTTGCATGTTATCTATCATTAACTTTAAAAAGCCTCCCATTACATGTATAGCGCTATAGGATTAGCACACCGCCCCGTTTGTTGGGTCATTGATAAGTATTCAATCTTTACAATCTTATTCACTCCAATGATAAGATTACGCTAATGGAAACTTTGGATTGATGTTTGGTTATGCATGCTAGTATGTAACATGATTAGTATACTTTAACAGGTGGATTTGAGAACCAATCTTTTATATGCTATGTAGACAAAACTAGTATGCTCGCCGATATTTGCGTTGACGGATACTTATTACATGTTGCAGGAAATGTAGGATAATGCCACAAGAAAACTACTTAGAGTGGAATTAGAAACTCACCCAAATTTTGTTTTTTGTATTTCGATGTTTAGTTGTGTTTACTTTCAAGATGTTGTATTTCCTTTTGAAGCAATGTATCGTTGAATTGATGAAATGGAATGGAAATTTTGAATTTTTCATTATTGTCGCAATTTAATGTTACGAAGTCTTTGAACAATCTATTACGTCTCGCCGATTGGGGTGTGGCAATTTGGATCACTCACTTACTTCAGGGACTTCGTGCATTACCATCATATCAGCCTACTAAACTTTATGATAATCGTAGTGCCCTATGTTTGAGTCAAAATCCGATCTCGCACAAATGAGCTAAACATATTGATATTGACTATCACCCCGGACCTTGTTTCTTCGGGTAGTTTGTATATACTAAATTTGTTCCAACCAAACTTCAAGTAGCGGACATCTTCACAAAGAATTTACCACGACCACTTTTTGAGCATTTTCAGGAGAAGCTTCATGTTGATCCACCACATTTTCTCCTAAAAGGAGGTATTAACGTATAACACATATTCAAAGTGTCTAAATGTTTATTGTATTTATCTACTATTGTTTCCATATGTATCTCCAATTAGTTAGGAATTTTTTTTTTGTATATCTCTTGTATAATTCTCTCATCTTTAACCAATTTATGGATAATTAGTTAATATTTGCATTTTATCCCCTCTTATAAAAAACCTAACTACCCTTACGATTTTTATACGACCATAACTTTTTCGTACTTTAATATTATTTTTAAAAAATTACGTCAAAAAAACAAGCATTTTATTCTCTTTAATTTGAATATAGTATAACTATAGTTTTTTTTAATTATTTAATAATTGATATGTTACATGATTAACAATGTCTAAGAATGAGCAATAACTGAATTGTTAACCCAAAACAGATGAAACAAACCGAAATCAACTAGAAAATGAGTTAACTGAAAACCGATTAGCCAAAAATCGATTAGTCAAAAACCAAATAACCAGAAACTGGTTATCAGATTTTTGTAGCCTCATTTCACCAAAATTAACCGAACTGAAGAACCAACTATACATATTTTTATATATTCCTAGTTTTTATACCTCCAATTCATTTATTTCTTATTTTATACCTCAATTTCATGCATCTACACCTCAATTTCATGTATTATTAAGCAAAAGTTTGGTTTTGGTTATTAAATAAACCGAATAAAAAACCGTCAATCTAGCCGAATAAACTTAACTGATTAACCGAAAACCGATTTGTTAGGAAAATAGAATAACCAGTGACTTCAGTTCAAGATAATAACTGAACCAACCGGACCATGCACACCATAATGAAATGGAGTAACTCATGACTTCGCTTATAACGTATATCCATCACAATAATGCTACAATAAACGTTATACGAAATTAAGAATAAAAATACTATCAGAGACAAGTATCACAATTCAAATTGTTACCCCACCATATCGTGTGAGCACCCGCCTAATTTTAAATAAAGAAAGAACCTTAACAATATAAAACATGGCGGCTTTTGTATTCAACCATGTTGACCACTTTGCAAATTGCAATCGGAAAATGACACAGTCCACGAGAAGGTCGAATCACCACCACTCTAGATGTTTTTTTAATCCACATTCTATGGTAGATTCTTGACCTAAACAATTTAGGAGAAAATTACAAAAATAGATTCTTCATCTTTTTCCTTATTAGGTGTATAGATTCTTCATCCTTTTCCCTTTTAGGTGTGTTTAATATTGCTCCACTTGTTCAAAAAGTATTTTATTTATTATAAATATATAAATAAATATAATATATATAAAAAAAAATAATAATATAATAATAATATAATAAATAATAATAATGATAATAATAATAATAATAAATCTAATAAAAACATAAGCTTGTGAATAGTAAAAATGAGACACGTGGCAAGCCTCCATTCGTCATCTCTTTTTTTTTACTTTTCTCTTGGAAATTGATATAGTTTATATAGAATATGTGTTGAAATGTGATATGTTTAGCATTTTTGTAAACTGATATGATGATCGTCTTAATATTCAGGTTGAGCAGGATCGAGTCCTGCTTTCCCCATTTTTTTCTTCCTTTTTTCCAATTTCCTTTGACTTTCCTTTTGTCAGACACCTTGGCACATATTCATTGGGCCGCATGTTTATAAAACACGCGTCCTATTTCTGTTAACCCATATGGCACACATAAAAAAACACCCATTAAAACCCATTTCACCTTCTCTTTTCTCGATTTTTCTTCTCATTTTCCACCTGTTGAAGATCACCAGTCAGATGTTTGAAGATCACTGTGTTTCTCTCTCTAAAACGATCATGTCTTTAATTTGATGTATTTGTTGTGGTAGAACACCCATCTTCGCTGGTTGTTTTAAAAAACGATTTTGTAATTTTTAAATAACTAGGTTTTTTCCTTTTAACTTATTTTAATCTAGAATAGAATTAGTGTTTGAATTTCCATTTTGAATCTTCAAACCTCATTCCGAATTTGGAGCGTTCAATTATTATTATTACTATATATTAATAAAATAACTGAAATGAATAGTTATTTTAAGATTATAATAATATATAGTTTTTTTAATACTTTTATTATTTTAATATTATAATAATAGTTATATTCTTTACTTTTTAACTTTAATCCTTTTTTTAATATTAGGGGTTGGGATAAGCTTGGTGTCAACCGATATCGAACCAGTACTAGTATCAAAAATACCGGTACGGTCCTGTTCGGTATCAGTACATGAAGGTAAAAACCGACACTAATACAGAAAACACCAAAAGTTGGTGCTGAATTGATATTGGAAATCTTTTGGTTCGGGAAATTCAGTGCGGCTACCTGTTACCATTTGCTCATCCCTGATCACGGTAACCGTACGAACAACGGTATCGTACAATTTTTTTTGTTGATTTTCTTCAACCTTTAATTTTTTCTTTTTTAGTTTCAGGGGTAGGGATGAGCTCGGTGCCAACCGATATAGAATTGGTACTGATACCGAAAATACCGGTTACGGTACCGGTATATAAAGGTAAAAAACGGTAGTGAACCAGTACTAGGAACGCCAAAAGTCGGTACCGAATTTGTACTTAAGATCTTTCGGTTCGACAAATTTGGTACCGATACCCAGAACAATTTGCTTATCTCTGACCACGGATTTCATACGAACAACATCGTTACCATACAACTTTTTTAGTTGATTTTCTTTCGGTTATCTTTTAGTGTTTTTTTCTACATTTTCTTTTTATTCTTGTCAGCAGTTCTGTTCGCAACACGCTCGCAGTGATTTCAAAACACATGTAAACATAGACTAAGTAACAAAAGAAATTCGCCGCAACGCGGCGAAATTCTTTAAACCTAGTTATATTTCATAGATTATGTTTGTTTGAATTTGAAGAACTCCAAGTCGAAGATTCAACCTAAAACCAAACACAATATTTGATTTTAGATCCAAACCAAATTCAAATTTGGAAACTCGATACACATAACTTTTTCGATCACAAAATTTATGATACCCATAACTTTTTCAATCACAAAATTTACGATTTTTTTTTATCTAATTAGAAATATTATCGGAAATGCTTGTATAAAGCTGAATATTGTTAGGCTCCCCTTATTCCCACATACCCTATATCTTATTTTCACATCCCCTATTGTATACGGGTCGTATACAATTATACGGCTCGTATAGAATGTTTTTGAATAGAAAAATGCGCAGAGAATGTTTTTTTTGGTTTTATTATATACGGCCCGTATACAGTTATACGAGTCGTATACATGTGTATACGATTTGTAAAACGTATACGGCTCAATTGATTTATTTTTGTGGGTTTTTGATGTTGGCACATGTATACGGGCCGTATAACTATATACGGACCGTATATATTGGCGTTTTTTCAAGTATCACGTTTTATTCCCGTAAAAACACAATCATTCTAGGGTTTCTAAACTCTTCATCACCTTTAACAATGTCGATAAACGTTGATCGGAACATGCCGCTTAAATCGGAGCACAGGTAGAGTAACGTTACCGATCAGTCCGTTGATGAAAACGTTAGCGATCGCAGAGATCTTCGTGTTGGTTATTTATCGATTCCGAGTAACTAGCAGAAGAACCTGCCACAAACAAGTTCTCCACAGTTTGTTATTCAGATCTCTGTTCGGTCATCTTTCCAAACTACAACACACGATACTTTTAATAAGCTGTCATAGTTGTCAAATTCGATTTCAACAAATCTTTTCATTTTCCTTCAATTTCTAAAACATTCTCAGTTACATGAAGACGTGTCGGGTTCTTCTACTAGTGGTATTTTACTGAAGTACTGAAGATTGAGGCGGGCATTGTTTAAATCTGAATATAACTAGATGTTACATGTATCAGCGTTGTTTATCACCCTGTGTGAGCATTGGAAACCCGACAAACAGTCTTGACAACTGTGACATTTTATCTATCTATGTGTGTCACATCCATCCTGTTATTGCAATCGATATGATTAATTTTTTTAGATTTTTTTCTAATTAGCGTTGTTAACTACCAAAAGAATGCATACACAAATAGTTCTAGTGGACGAAGCAAAGAGACCGTTGTGTATCTGAATCAGGTTCTCAAACAAACACTACCAAAGATGGGTTGGTGAAAAATACCGGAGCTGTTATCTCGGTTGTTCAGTACTCTCCTATATCAACTTGAACGGTTGATGGTTACAAGGATCGTTCTAATAGATTAAAGAGAATAAACCATTTTTTTACCAATTTTCACTCCAGTAGTTGAAACTTGAGCGCAGTAATCAATTCAAAACCCTCACCCTCAAAAATCAACCAGAAACCAAAGGAAAAAAGGGCTGATAATGGCTGATGGTTCTTCGTTGAGGAAACCAAACGTAGACGGAGATGATAGGCCTGGTAACCGGAAGAGAAATCAATTGTATTTTTTTAGTTGATTCTCTTGTTAAGTTTCTGAACCAACCGAAATCCACAAATTCCAACAGTTTCTTCATAGATTTCGTCCGGTTTCCAAACTCTTTCACACAAAGTTAATATTCACTATGGTGGATGCAAGCATAAAGTTAGAAAAATACTCAAGTTGAACGGACGATATGTATCAACAAATTGTGAGTGGGAATATGGCTATGAAGAATAGTATGGATAAACAATCACCGGTACGGGTTTTTCTGCTAGTTATTCGGAATGTTTCGAATCATCACAGAAGACGTGTCGGGTTCTACTGCTAGTAGTATGAGTCTGAGTCCATTGTGGTTCGTGAATGTTTCGAATCATCACGACAAGGATCGTTCTAATAGATTAAAGAGAATAACCCCTTTTTTTACCATTTTTTACCCATAGTATACGAGCCTAATAATAATATACGGCCCGTATACAACCATCGTATACATTGTATACGATCGGTAAAAATATTTTTTTCCAATGGTATACGGCCGTATAAACCGTATACGACTCGTATACATATGGTAAAAAATGGTAAAAACCTCTTTAATCTATTAGAACGATCCAATAAACGAAGAACAAAGCCTATTTTCAAAACGTAGGTTCATACAGTGCTGTAATAGGTTGTGGTTCAGTTTGTTACCGTATACTGTTACTGTAGTTGAGGAAACCAAACGTAGACGGAGATGATAGGCCTGGTAACCGCAAGAGAAATTAATTGTCTCAAACACTACTAAACATCTGCTTTCTGAATCTGAATCAGAATGTTAACTTTTTAGTTGCTTATCTTGTTAAGTTGTGTATTGACGAAGCTGACAAACACATTGGTATTTTCTCAAAATGTGCAAACTTGAAGAATCTCACATTAAAGGAGTTTGCAACAACGGGATCAGATGGTTTGAGTATCTTTCATCCTCGTTTGGCTAATCTCACACTTGAAAATGACAACATTGGTATTTTCACAAAATGTACAAACTTGAAAATGACAACTTGCGAGATCTGACCCAACCGAAATCCACAATTATTTTACTCATAAACCCTTGAATCCCAACGCTTCATTTGTAACCGTAAGGATGATGCAAATTTGTACGTAAAGATCTCTACACAAACTCTTCTACATCTTTTAACCAGTTGTCCATCACTTAAGACCTTGAAAGATTTGTTGAAATCGAAGCATTCACGAACCACAATGGACTCAGACTCATGTTCAAGTAAGTGTCTAAAAATCTAAAAATTCAGGTTTACCTTGTAAATTTCTCAAAACAAACTCTCGTTTCTTCATCTTCATCTTCAAGAACAATGATGAACAGATGATGTCAAATAATACTTCATTTGTTGAGAAACCATTATCTTGTGATACATGAACGTTGTATTCTTGTCTTTCAGAAGAGTTTGTATTGAACCAAGAATACTACAAACATTCTATACCTTGCAACGTATACAGGTGCAAGAGAATGGCGAGTTATTTTCAGTTATTTATGTTGATTCACAAATTTCATTGTTTAAACCAGAATCAGGTTCTCAATACAAGGATCGTTCTAATAGATTAAAGAGAATAAACCATTTTTTTACCATTTTTTACCATAGTATACGAGCCGTATCAGAATATACGGCCCGTATACAATCATCGTATACATTGTATACGATCGGTAAATTTGCTTTTTACCGAGAGTATACGGTCGTATAAACGGTATACGGCCCGTATACATATGGTAAAAAATGGTAAAAAAATTTCTTTCTTTCCTTTTTTTAGTTGCTTCTCTTGTTAAGTTTCTGAACCAACCGAAATCCACAAATTCCAACAGTTTCTTCGTGGATTCCGTCCGGTTTCCAAACTCGGTCATTCCTTGTGATACATGAACGTTGTATTCTTGTCTTTCAGAAGAGTGCTGTAATAGAGAAATCATCCTATGTCTTTTATCAACCGAAGAGGCAGCAAGGACAGATAATACTTCATTTGTCGAGAAACCATACTGTCAAGAAACTAACATATTTTAATACTTCATTGCGTATGTGCTTGTGCTGTAGAAACCGGTGAGGAATTTGTGTATCTAAATCAGGTTCTCTGCCTTAGATCGGTCATTCCTTGTGATACATGAACGTTGTATTCTTGTCTTTCAAGACAAGGATCGTTGGAAGGATTGTAGTAGCAGGACATTGGTACCACTGTGAAAATTGCATCAGGAGGGGAGAGAGTCTGATACAATAAGGATGTTGAGAATTAAACGCATGTACGTGACAAAATAAGGATGTTCGCATAAACATATATTCGTTTCATAACCTCCTCCTATAAATCAACCACAACTGACAAACAGCCTGTATTAAAAGCCATCCTATGTCTTTTACCAACCGAAGAGGCAGCAGAAGACGTGTCAGGTTCTTCCAACATTCACGAACCACAATGGACTCAGACTCATACTACTCACCCTCCCCTGAGGAAAAGTTTTCCCGACGACTCAACAAAATCCTGATAGAGAAAAAACATCAACAACCATTTTTTCTTTTCCTTCAATTTCGAGAACATTCTCCCTGTGTATGTGCTTGTGCTGTAGAAACCGGTGATGAATTTGTATACACAACTGAACATTAATTGATATTGTTTTAGACTACAACAGATAATGAACGGATTGTTGGTGGATAACGCAAACAAGTTCTCCACAGTTTGTTATTCAGATCTCTATTCGGTCATCTTTCCAAACTACAACACACGATAAGTTTAAACTTTTATAGTGTGTGATTTGACCAGGAAATGATTGGAGGTGAAGGTTCAGTGCACGAAAAGTTTCTTACGAAATGTACGTGACGAAACAAATATGTTGGGAATTAAACGCATGTCCGTAATCCCGCGTTGATAGCTTCCGTTTTATTCAGACTCCTTACAACTCTCATCAAATGCCTCACCCTTCCTTTTATTCTATAAATATTAAATAAAGAATAACACCATGCCCGTAATCCCGCGTTGATAGCTTCCGTTTTATTACAGTCATACGACACGTTTTCTTGTTCTTCAATCTTTGTTACTTGTTAATGTTTTATTTTTTTCTACTTTTAGAAAGTTTTGAGCACCTCACCACTCTAAAATATTTGAAAAATCAAAATTTCGTTCCATACGGGCCGTATATTAGTATACGGCCCGTATACACGTTCGTATACATTGTATACGACCAGGCAAACTTATTTACACATGGTGTATACGGGCCGTATACTGTTATACGCCCGTATAGAATAAAAACAACTGACAAAGTCTGCTGGCACAGACTTTGTCAAGTTGTTTTTATTCTATACGGGCCGTATAACAGTATACGGCCCGTATACACCATGTGTAAATAAGTTTTCCCATGTGTTAATATTAGTACCCTATTGTTATCTAAATTTGATTGTCTTCTTTCATATTAGCTCGGGTTGAAAATCAATTTCGGTTTCCAGCTTATATTCTATACCGACATAAGCGACATCAAATCGTATACAGAAAGTTTTGTCTTTACCTAATTTGATTTCATTTATATTAGATTCGTTGTGATTTAAATTTTTAGATTTGGACATTTATACTAGATTCGTTGTGATTTAAATTTTGGATTTGGACGAATAGGATCAGTTTTATTTTTAATTATGCGAGTGGACCCTAGCTATCTACTTTAAAGTCATGTGAATTATTGTACGATTTTTTGATACTTTATAATGTTTATTTAATGTGAATTATTGTACGACTTTTTGATACTTTATAATGTTTATTTAAGATAAAAGGTCTTAATTCGTCTTGGTCTACATACATAATTGATTACTTCGTTATTGAAAGTTGACCATCTTTGTAACCATCCTTTGTATAATATGAATTTTAATATATAATTTCTAACAATACATAATAAATTATTGATTTTTTTAAATGTAAGATTTTGAATACGACATGATGACATTGGCATCCATGTGGTAAGGGTAATTTCTTTATTCGAGAGATGAAGGTTAAAATTTTGAAAGATGTAAAGATGGTTAATAAAAAGGGCTATTGGATTTTATCACTTCCAATTATTAGGTATTTGTTGCTGTCACTCCTAATTATCATTTGGCCTCCTACTACTCTTAACTTAATATTTGTGTGTTGTGTCACGTAAACATTTTTTAGTGTTTGACTTTTGTTATTGGTGATATTAGGCTAACACTTTGTGAATTACTAATGGTTGCAGGTGAATCTGCTCCTAAAAGAGAAAATGGGAGCCAAAAACCACTCAACCGGAGTGACACAACACACAAAGTGTTAAGTTGGGAGTGATGAGAATCAAAGTGATAGTTGGGAGTGACAGCGACCAACACCCAATAGTTCAGAGTTATAAAATCCAATAACCCTAATAAGAATAGTATATGATTATTACTTGTTCTAAAAAAACAATTAAAACCTAGGTTCAATGAAGAGTGGCTATGTACATGAAAAGTATATACATACCTTTAATATGGTGTTTTGTGCATCCTATGACAATGGCACCGATGATATAGGTAAGATGCTCATGATGCAACAACCGTTCGAATTGTTGAAGAAAGCATAAGAACAATAATCAAAAGGTGATAAGAACAATAATGAAAAGGTGAATGAGACTAAATCCTGCCCCTCTATCCATAAGTATTTTTTTTTTATTTCAACTTTATTCTCACTTAAGTCATATTTAAATATTATTATGATTTCAAGTTCGATTAGAGAGATTTGATCATATATTTTACTTTAAAGATTCGAGATTTAGATCAATAATAGAGATTTGATTACCATATGGTGTGATGATGAAGATTGTGAACATCTCCACATGTTGGAAAACCTTTTTTACAACATTAAATTAGTATATCTTCAACAAACTCCCTTGTTATTCGACCTAATTCTTTTGTTGGCCACCTATTTTTTTTTTGTTTTTTTTAAAGGCAAATATCATTAAAACACCAAAGGCCGGGGAATCTCCAAGGCGGAAAACCCTACAAGACCAAACAATTACATCACATCAAAAAAGAAAGACTTCCAACCCTTCCAATTCACTACACCAAATCTACCCCTATTACATGACCAAAGATACGTCAACGATTTGACATCTGCCACAATGTCTACCACCGTCTTGATCGTCTGATTGAAAACCTTTTCATTCCTAGCTTTCCATATCCGCCAGCAAACCACCATGAAGATGCCGTATAAGATTTCTTTCTTACTCTTCGACCATCCCGAATTTGAAACGACCTCAACAATATCTTTAACCGTGAATAAGAAGATAGGTGGTAAACGAACCCAATTTGCTATCCCATTCCACACACCATTCGCCACCCTACAAACAGTAAAAATATGGTCCACGCTTTCTTCAACCTCATTACAAAACTCACAAATGCACTCCCCATGAATGATATTTCTTCTCCGCAACGGCAGTTTAGTAGGAATTCTATCTAGCAAAACCCTCCACATAAAAACATTACACTTTATCGGAACCCATTTACACCAAACAAAATCAAAATTACTTTGAGGATCAATCGATCGACCACCTTGCAGCCATTTTTTAAACTCATGGACCGTAAACTCAGTCGGCCCATCAACATCCCAAGCCCATTTATCTCTATTATTTACCAATCGCTGATCTGCTATAAGCCGATGACAAGTTAGCAGTTCGCTGTGAATCTCTTTCTAAATACTATGAAGAATTACTATATTTAGTTAGGATAAGATAGAACAGGTAGAATCTATTATTTAAGATTTAGAAATATTGGATTTTAATAATCTCAATTATTCGTCGTTGGCCGTCAACAGTCTCAACTTTAAAAATAACCACTGTCAGTCCCAACTATTGACATATTAGCCAACAATGGACCCTGGTTTTTCTTAATCGCAAAGAATGAATTCTGGTTTTTCTTTGAAAAACTATACTAATCAGAATTCATAAAAATAATTATAATAAATATTGTCTACAAAGACTTTGTATATCTATAATTCTATGTGTACAGTGCACATTTAAAACTAAAGAAACACGTATCTAATTTTAGGTTAATTAGGTGGCTTATGTTTCAAACATGAGGGTTAATCTTCTTTAATCTTTCCTGAGCTTGAGTATGATCCTTCTTTCCTGCAAAACAGCAACACCGTTAGCTCGTTAAGAGGGGAATATGGGGGGTTTCCCTCTTAACTAGGCTCCGACGTGAGAATAAGTAACTGTTTTGAGGATATAACAGTGTGTGTTAAGAGTGAGAGTAGAGAGAACGGAATGTTTAACCTGTGGTATGAATGTAACGCCCTGCTTCTTTGTACTTTCCATATTTAGAAAGTCTTGTTCGTATTTCTATTTTTGGAAGCTTGTTCCTTTTGTATTTCGTATTTAGTTTCAAACCATTGTAAATCCGAGACTGCGATCGTAATGAAATTCTATTTTTTTATACATGCTTATACGTGTTGCAATACTTGGATTATACGTTACCAATTTTGAATGCATACGAGCGATCGATACTCGTCATACTAGTACCCATAACTTATACATACTTGTTAACTCTTAAATATGTGGTTAATAATAATAATAATAATAATAATAATAATAATAATAATAATAATAATAATATATTAAAAAACAACTCCATCATCTTATTCTCTCTCTAGCTGAATTCCGACGGTCGCCGGGAGCGCTCGACGAGGGTGGTCAGGCCGGAATAGAACGCGAGGAATCTTTGGCCGCGTGCCTTGAGGGTTCCTTTCTTCCTATTCCCCTTGCCCCGAATCCATTCGCCTTCTGGGGCCGGTCCGCTTCGTAGTGTTCCGTCTCTTTTTTCCGGCGGTTATTTTTCTTTATTTCCTCCATTTCTTCCGGTGGCTCGACGACGACGGAATACGCGGCTTAGTGTGTGAAGTTTTGTCGACCCTGTTCGGTGGCAGTGGATCTAGACTCGACTTCTATCCCTAATCTGTGTCTCCTTAGTCCATTCGCCGTTGGTTGGTAATATGGAGGGACAAGCGGTTCTGGTGACAAAGTTTTTCGTCTCGAATCTTCCGGAGGGGTGCACTCCATGGGAGTTGTCTGGGTATATGCAGAAGTTTGGGGAAGTTCATAAGAGTTATGTTGCTAAGAAGATGGACAAGTTCGGCAACCGGTTCGGTTTTATATCTTTTATGTCTGTTAGGGCGTGGAAGGAGATGGAAAAGAGGGTTAATGGTTCCAACATGGGTGGGAATAAGTGGCGGGTAAATGTGGCTCGGTTTGCTGTCGAGAACAACGGCCGAGATTATGGGCATGAGAAGCCAAGGAATTCAGAAGTTCAAGGTGCAGGTTCGAATCACCATGTTAATAGTTATGTGTTTGCCAACAAGGATTTTAGGTCGTACAGGGACGTTGTTAAGCCCTCGTCGGCTGGTTCGGGTCAGTTGGGGGGAGGGGAGTTCACGTCTGGTAGTGGTACGGCGGAGAAAGTGGTGGAGGTCATGGAGGAAGTCAATGCTTTCCAGGATCTTTATCGGAAGGCTGTCGTCGGGAGGACTAAGGATCTTGACACTCTAATTTTTTTCGATCGTCTGCTAAGGATTGGTAAGGTTCAATACGTAAAGATCCAATATTTAGGTGGCTTGTCGATTCTTGTTTCCTTTGCTTGCTCGGAGGAGGCGGAATCCTTTCTGAAGAACAAAGGGTTATGGGAGCCATGGTTTTCGAATTTGGACATGTGGGAAGGACAGATGTTAGCGGTGGAACGTATTGCGTGGCTGAGAATACAGGGGCTTCCGTTACAGCTCTTCGAATCGGATATTTTGAAGATGGTAGGTAATCTGTTCGGGAAATCGGTGTTTGTTCCCAGCGATGTCGGGGAGGATAAGGACCTTACAGTTAAGTGTGTGGGGGTGTTGTCAGGACACGAACATAGGATTAAAGAGTTCGTAAGAATTAAGTGGAGAGGTAGGTGGTTTAGACTGTGGGTGTCGGAATAAGAGAACGAATGGGTCCCGGATTGTTTGGGTTCGCCGGTCTCGGAGTCGACGGAAGCGGAGAAGATGGCGTCGGAGAACATTTGCTCCGGTAAGAGAGAAGAATTGACGGGCAATAGCAAAAGCGTCGCTTCGGTTTTCGAGGTGGCTGGAGACAGCTCTAATGAATCTATTCATGGGATCGAGGAGAAAGTTTTTAAGTCAATGGACAATTCAAAGGTGGAGGGAGCTGTTAATAGGTCTAGAGATATTGGCGGCGGTGGAGTAAAGTTTCATGGGAACAATAAAGGTAAAAAATCTTGTGGGGCCAAATTGCATCACAGAGGGAAGGATAATTCACGACCCACTTCGTTGGGCTCTCCTTTGGGTGTTAGGCCCAGAAAACGGTTTCGTGCACAGGTAGAAAAGGAGGACCTTTTTGGAATGGATGATTTAATCAGTAAAGGCCCGTATCCGTTTCAAAATTTAGTAGATCCAGGTTTGACTACTGGTGGTGATTCGGTTTACGGGCTGAGGGATTCTTCGCTGGATCTGAATCGTAGGGCATCCTCATCTTCGGGTCCTTCGAAATCAGCAGAGGATATGGATCAAGATGGTGGGGTATCGAACGACGGTGCGGCTCCAGGTTGCAACCTGGTGGATGAGGTGGTCGCGACTTTAAAAATCGGAGATCAACTGGGAGTGAATTTGCGCATCAATGAAAAATTGGTGGAGGAGTCTATTGCGGGCCAAGGTATTAATGTTGTTTTCCCATGAATTTTATGTCTGTGAATATTCGTGGTTTAGGGGGGGATAACAAAGCTAGTTGGTTGAGGAATTTGAGGTCTAAATTTGATGTTAATTTCTTCGCCATCCAAGAGTCTAAGGTCTCGGTGATAGACGGTTGTGATGTTTTGAGAATTTGGGGGGATAATTGTTTTCTCTCGGAATATGTGGGCTCTTCAGGTCTGTCGGGGGGTCTTGTTTGTTTTTGGGACCCGGCGATCTTTTCTGTCGATGGTTGTGTTAAAAACAGGAACTTCTTGTTAATTAAAGGTTCTTTAAAAGGATGTGGGTCTCGGTTGTGCATCATTAATATTTATGCGCCACAAGGTATTTCTGCTAAAAAGGAGCTTTGGGATTGTTTGGAGAGGGTAGTTGCAGGGCTTTCGGGCCTTTTTGTTCTTGTTGGCGACTTCAACGCGGTCAGGTTTCCTGAGGAACGGAAGAATTCCATGTTCAAGCCTCGGTGCGCTGGTAATTTCAATACGTTTATTTTTAATTCGGGTCTCTTGGAGTATAAGATGCTTGATAGGCAGTTTACGAGATGGGTGGAGGGTGGAAAGAAGATGAGTAAGCTTGACAGGTATTTGGTCAGTTCGGATTTCTTCAGTAAATGGCCCAACGCGTGTCTTAGGGCGTTGCCTAATTTGTTTTCGGATCACTGTCCTTTACTATTATCGACGAAGTTTTCTAATTTCGGGCCGAAACCCTTTCGGGTTTTTAACTCTTGGCTTGGTCGAGCTGGGTTTGAGGAGTTGGTTTCTGTCGCGGCTGCGGAGTTTAGCGGGAGTGGTCCCCCAGACGTCAGGTTCTGCAACAAACTTCGTTTTATTAAGAATCAGATTAAGCTATGGAGAGACGAGATGAAGGAAAAAGAGGAGGGTGAAATTTCTGTGGTGAGGTCAGAATTAGAGGATCTTGAGCTGGCTATGGAGGAGAGGGATTTGGACGAGGAGGAAGATTGGGCGATGTCCGAGGCTAAGAGACTTATAAAGGAATTTGAAAGTAATAAAACTAAAGATATGAAGCAACGGTCGCGTGATAGATGGTTGAGGGATGGGGATGAGAATTCCAGGTTTTTTCATTCTCTGGTCAATCGTAGGAAGGCCAAAAACGGGATTTATGGTTTGAATATAGATGGTGTTTGGTGCAACAGGCCTAATAGTATTAAGAAGTTCGTTTTTGAGTTTTTTAGGGATAAGTTCAAAGAAGGAGCTTTCCGATCGAACAGGCTGTCCGATCGAGCTGCCTGGCCGATCGGCCAGCATTTTCCTCATTTGGCATCCTATAAATACCCCTGTCATTGTCATCCTTTCCACTTTTGGAACTCTCTGTCCGTCCAGCACGCCTAACTCGTCTTTTCTCAGATTTCTCTCGATTCCGGTAAGATTTCGTCCTAAATCTTGTACTTTCTTGATCTACACGCACTCCTACACCTTTCTATCCTTCAAATCTTAACTTTTAACCGTGAAATCATCAAGATTCGAGTGTTCTAGGGTGATGTCATCATGGGTTCTTGAAGAACTTCATGATTTGGCCTCAATCCACCAAGAATAACTTGGATCTAGCCGATTTCCACATAAACAAACAAGGATCTTTCGTAGATCTAAACATATACCCGGTGAAAAGGATTGAAAAATGGATTTTCCAACTTTCTTTAAACTCTTTTTCACTCAATGCCTTCAAACCGATAGAAACGGAGCCTGTGCCGGCTTACAAATCACTCCGGTGGTTGCATGGCTCAAGATCCGGATTCTATCCACGAGGTTAACCGATTACGGGTTAAACGATAAACTCCGTTCCGAACAGTTCACCAGCCAGGTTTGGGTGATTCCTGTCCCACCAGGGGGACCAAGTAAGGACGAGGGATCTATGGTTCGACTCGTTGTCAAAATACCTCAATAAAACGACAAACAAACAGGACAGCCAAGTGTTAGACGAATAGGCTGATCAGGTCAGAGCGCTGACCGATCGGACTGCTGTCCGAACGGACAGCTAGCCGATCGGACAATCAGCCGATCGACTGGCCAGCCGATCGGTTAACCCATGGTCCCACACAATCAATTTATTTTGAAGACTAGTATTGAACGAACTGTTGTTCGATCGGACTACTGTCCGGTCGGATTACTCTTCGGATCATGAGATACTATACTTCAACATGTTCGATGCACTAGAAGTGCCACCCGATCGAACAGCCGTCCGATCAGGTAACACCCTGCTGAGAACTCGTCATGGTTGATCATGCATGTTGTCCGATCGAACAGCATTAGTGTTATTCGATCGATCAACTATCCGATCCACTGCACCATACTTTGCATTTCATTTAAAGTCTTTGACTTGTTGATCTGTCCGATCGAACACCTGTCCGATCCAAAGCAAATCACTACAATTCATTAAAATACCTAACCGATCGGGTTGTCGGCCGTTCGAACAGCCGTCCGATCGACCGACCTGAAGGGTAAAGGTACTTCAATGTTTTCAAATGCTACAACGAAAACTTCAAAAGTCAAGCCATCATACACAAACACATCCTTCTCAAAGGAAGAAACAATCCACTCGAACAGCCATCCGATCGGCCTACCGACCGACCGGACAGCGGTCCGAGCGGGCTGTCAACCGAACGGTCAGCCGTCCGATCGACCAGCTGTCCGACTCTCCAACACTTGTACCATTTTTACGCGTCGCTTATTATTATGCTATCAATCTATTCAGGCTAACCTTACTCGCTAAGCGCTCCCTTCAATCCATCAACCGCTGTGAGTGTACTCGATCCCTTTTTGCTTTAAGCACTTTTGGGTGTTACATACGTTACAACTATTTAAATCACATGAAACACACTACTCAATACTATTTGAACGCTAACCGTTAATGCATGTTATACGTGGCTTATGAATGCTTGTTTGTTATGTTTACACATGGAATGCTGTTTACCTGCCTTAACAACGATAGTACTATAGTTTGGACTCAGCACCCGTTCACACGGGGGTTGTTAAGGACAATTACTTGCATGGATTACGGTGGTAATCATGTATTGCGAACTGCCTCGGGCAGTCAACCCGCAGTCATTGGTATCGATGGATCTATGTCGATAACTAACGTGCTTCATTTCACTATGTGTACATGCTGGTTATGCGTAAACGAATTCGAACTCTATATGCTATTATCAAACTTGTATGCTCACCTTTACATTATATGTATTGACTTTATTTTAACGTATGTGACAGGTGCTTAGGATGCACACGTGGTAGGAATTTGGAGCTAGAATAAAGCTTTAGAGCCCAACAAATAGTTGTCTGTAGTGGTCAAACTAAGGGTCTCTAGAAGCAGATAAACAATTGCTAATTATTTAAATCTGAGTTGTCGGAACGGAATATTTGCCTGGATTTTGTCTGTAACAATTATTTTACTGTTTGAGATACGGTATGGGACGTATTATTTAGATTGAATGGTAATGATAAATGTTATGAAAACTTCTGGACAATCTGTTTCGCTCAGTGCCATGCCCCGATGTTTCCGCCATCGGTTGGGGTGTGACAGATTGGTATCAGAGCCATAACTATAGGGAATTAGGCAAGACACGACCTAGTCCGGGTCGATGTCTTAGATACCTAGTCTATAGTTAGGAACCAACAGACCGACTTGAGTCATCCAGTAGGGATTAACTACGAGCTTATTTCCCACTATTCTCGCTTATGCTACACTATCACTGCACTCGAATTTTCGACTATGAAAGAGTAATTAAGCCGAGATTAGGAGTGAAAACCGCAAACTCTCGACTAAAGTTGCTTAATCAACCCGTATTTTATCAACAAACGAGGAGAATTATGCCAAATCATGAGTGAAATCCGTATTTTGATGAATAATCTCCTCTATTTTATTAAAAACAAGAACGAAGTTGTTAAGCTAGGGGTGAAACCCTAACCTCGATGACTTGTTCCGCTTTTATACAAAACTCTCACCAAAGTCTCGACGGACTCCAACGACCTGAAGTCACAAAATGACTAAACGGGATATGTGCCAAACGCCCAAGAATCGAGGCAAAAGCATAGTCCTGAAGGTCAAATGTGCACAACGGATCCTTGTGAATAGTCGAACCACTTTGGGTAGTCAAAGTCTACTAGCCGCAGACAATCTACACCTCGAATTTTATATGTTTCGATTCTGAGCCCGCAACTGCCGACTCTGATGTTTCATCGATTTTATGTTTTATATATGTGTTTACCTGTTTATGTGTTTAAATTTTGGAGATTTACTCGATTTTTGCTTTCACTTCGATCGACACGCCCGACTCGCACTACATTTCTATCTCAAATCGCTAACAAATCGCTAAATTGGGGACGACCTTATGCTATACTATACGCTTATACTACACTACTCGATATACTAAAACGCGATCGCTATATTCGAACGCTCTCGAACTTGGAATAAGAGGTTTCTGTATTCTGACTGCATCCTGTGATTTCATGATTACGTGTTTAAGTGAGTTATGTGCTTATGTGCCCTACGTGCTTATGTGCTTCTGTGTTTATATGAATCTGTGATCATGTGCCTGTGTGTTTATGTGATACCTGTTACATTGCGTGTTACTGAGCTTTAGTAAGTAGTAGATGTGTGAGGTGAGATTCGAATACAATGTGTTGAGTCCTGTGACGATGTCTGTTGCAGACAATGTCATCTGGATCCCGTCATCCCTTACTTTCTCGTCAAGAAAAGAGAGACAAACGCTTGGCTGCCATCATCGCTAAAAGTGTAGCAAAGGCCGTGAGTGATGTTTACGAGAATGTCAGCAAATCATCTGAGGAATCGAGGACCGAAGCTCCTAAAGCTATCGCCACGGCCTTCAATTTCAAGCAATTCAAGTCGTGTGGGCCAAAAGAATTCACTGGCGAGGGAGGTCCTACTGCACTATTCCAATGGTTTGATTCCAATGAGGTCACTCTACGGCAGAGTGGTTGCCCCTATGACCTCCGAACTCTGAATGCTACCGGCGTTTTCCAGTCCCGTGCACTAGACTGGTGGACGACCAAGAGGAACAAGCGAGGGAACGATGCAGCCTATGGTCTGTCGTGGGACGAGCTCAAGGAAGTCATGCTGGAGGAATTCTGCCCTCCTCATGAACGTCAGAAGCTAGAAGATGAATTTTGGCACATACAGCAAAAGGATGGTGAAAATGATGCGCTCACTGCTCGCTTCAAACAGCTCAGCATCATTTGTCCCGATCAGGTCAAGACCCCAGACATGGCAATCAAGAAGTATATCCGAGCCCTGCCTGACTGTGTTGCCGATTTCGTGCAAGCGGCTAAGACTATGACGATCGAAGAAACTTATCTACTGGCCGCTGAAATCAACGACAGACGGGTCAAGGCCGGTGTCTGGGATAAAACTTCAAAGCACCTGCATCAAGCTACTACCACCGTACCAACTGCTGAAACCACCACCTCATCGAGCAACAAGAGGAAGAACAAGAGAAAGAACAACTCCAGCAACAAGAACTGTGCGATCACTGCTGCACCAATTCAAGATGTACCAGCCCAACAGCGTCAAGTAGCAGCGTCTGTGGCAAATGCACCGTCTGCAAAGCGTGCATACACTGGGCCACACCCGCTCTGCCCTACTTGTACCTACCATCACCCGACTGCCATTGCTTGCCATTTTTGTGCTCATTGCAATATATACCGCCATTTTACTGCCAACTGCCGTATTCGTCAAGCTCCTGCTCATCAAGCTCTACTCACCGCCCCTCAGGGTCAGCAAGCTCCTCCGGCACCCGCGGTAAAAGCCAGAGCCTGCTTCGCATGTGGCGATCCTAACCATTTCGCCAACATGTGCCCGAACAGGGTCGTGAAACAAGAGCCCCAGCAGCAGCAGCAACACCAGCAGCAACAGCAACAAGCAGCGCGCGCACGAACCTTCAACATCAACGTGCGTCAAGCCCAAGCCGACAACAACGTGGTCAATGGTACGTTCCTTGTGAATGGTATTTATGCTTCATGTTTGTTTGATACTGGAGCCGATAATTGCTTTGTGTCGTTCGAGTTCGAGAAACTCCTTAGTCGTAAACGTTCCCAACTCTCCTCGACATTCGATGTTGAAGTCGCTACCGGAAGAACTGTCGCCGTCAATTCTGTTCTTCGTGATTGTACTCTTGAGCTCAACAATCACATCTTCCCAATCGACCTCATTCCGATGCAACTCGGAAGTTTTGACGTCATAGTAGGCATGGACTTTATTCGTGAAAACCATGCTGAAGTTGTGTGCTTCGATAAGATGATTCGATTCTTGCTCGCGAATGGTGATTTATTGTGTGTTTACGGTGATACTACTTCGAAAGGTCTTAAGCTCATATCATGCGTCCAAGCTAGCAAGTATCTCCGCAAGGAATACAGGGCTTTCTTGGCTAACATTGTAGTAGAGGAAAAGGAAAAGAAAGAGAAGAAGGAAGTAAAAGACGTTCCTGTGGTTCGAGAATTTCCTAATGTTTTTCCAGAGGATCTTCCCGGACTACCACCAAGTCGTGATATCGACTTTCGTATCGACCTCATCCCTGGAGCCAACCCTATTGCCAAGGCTCCCTACCGACTCGCGCCATCCGAAATGCGCGAACTCTCAAACCAACTCCAGAAATTACTTGAGAAATGCTTCATTCACCCGAGCACCTCTCCTTGGGGCGCGCCAGTCATTTTCGTCAAAAAGAAGGATGGGTCGTTCAGGATGTGCATCGACTATCGGGAATTGAACAAGTTAACTATCAAGAACCGATATCCCCTACCCCGCATCGATGATTTGTTTGATCAACTACAAGGTGCTACGTGCTTCTCAAAGATCGATCTACGTTCAGAATATCACCAGCTACGTATTCAAGAGGAAGATATACCCAAAAGCGCGTTTCGCACTCGATACGGCCACTACGAATTCGTTGTTATGCCTTTTGGTCTAACCAACGCACCTGCGGTTTTCATGGATCTGATGAATCGCGTGTGTAAACCGTATCTCGACCGTTTCGTCATCGTATTCATCGACGATGTCTTGATCTATTCCAAATCGAAGGCCGAACACGCGCAACATCTACGTTTGGTTCTCGAGTTACTCCAGGGGAACCAACTCTACGCCAAGTTCTCCAAGTGTGAATTCTGGTTGGAGGAAGTTCAGTTTCTGTGTCACATTGTTAATAGTCAAGGTATCCATGTCGATCCTGTGAAGAATGAAGCTGTCAAGAGTTGGATTACGCCCAAGAACCCGTCTGAAGTCTGTTCTTTTCTCGAATTAGCGGGCTATTATCGACGATTTATCGAAGGATTCTCAAAGATCGTTGTGCCACTTACCGCTCTCACGCATAAAGACAAGCCTTTTGTTTGGAAAACGGAACAAGAGTCTGCCTTTCGAACCCTCAAACATAAGCTTTGCAATGCTCCTGTTCTCATATTACCCGACGGAAACGACGATTTCATTGTCTATTATGATGCTTCCAACCTTGGTCTTGGTTGTGTCCTTATGCAGCGGGACAAGGTTATAGCTTACGCACCTCGTCAGCTCAAAATCCACGAGAAGAACTATACAACCCATGATCTCGAGCTAGGCGCAGTTGTTTTTGGGTTAAAGATTTGGCGACACCACCTGTATGGTACCAAGTGTACGATCTTCACCGATCATAGGAGCCTACAACATATCTTTAATCAGAAGGAACTTAATATGCGTCAACGCCGATGGGTAGAACTTCTCAACAATTACGACTGTGAGATTCGTTATCACCCAGGCAAGGCAAATGTTGTTGCCGACGCACTCAGCTGACGGAGCTATCTGCTTAGCACTCGTAATGTCCAAGCCCAGTACGATCTCAAAACCCTCATCCGCGAAGCTCAGCATGCGTGTTTTAACGAACGCACTCTGAAGAAGGAAAGAATCTACCACGATGGAGCCCAGCTTGTGAGCAAATCGAATGGGATATTCCACTTTCTGGACCGAATTTGGATCCCCAAACGAACCAATTTGCGACAAATCTTGATGGACGAAGCCCACAAATCCCTGTATTCTATTCATCCCGGTGCCGACAAAATGTACCAGGATCTTCGCTACAAGTACTGGTGGCCCGACATGAAAAGGGATATTGCCCTCTACGTTGGAAAATGCCTAACTTGTGCTAGAGTCAAGGCTGAACATCAAAGACCCGCTGGCTTACTCGAACAACCACCGATCCCCATGTGGGAGTGGGAGAGTATAGCTATGGACTTCATAACAAAGCTACCGCACACGTCATCAGGTCACGACAACATTTGGGTTGTGGTCGACCGTTTGACTAAATCAGCTCACCTTTTGCCAATACGGGAAGACTACAAGGTAGAACGATTAGCCCGAATCTACACCGACGAGATCATTTGTAATCATGGGACGCCTCGTGACATCATCTCTGATCGAGATGCTCGGTTTACTTCGCGACTGTGGGAAACATTTTAAATGGCACTCGGTACATCGCTAAATCTAAGTATCGCTTTCCACCCTCAAACCGACGGTCAGACTGAAAGAACGATTTGTACTCTTGAAGACATGCTCCGTTTGTGTGTCATAGACTTCGGTGGTAATTGGGATAAATACCTGCCGTTTGTCGAATTTTCGTATAACAACAGCTATCATTCTAGCATCCAAATGGCACCATTCGAGGCTTTATACGGAAGAAGATGTCGATCGCCTATTGTGTGGCATGAGATCGCTCATTCACAATTAACCGGTCCTGAGCTATTGAAGGAACGACAGACAGAATTTTCCAAATTCGAGACAACCTGGTGAAAGCTCGGAATCGACAGAAAAGTTATGCCGATAGAAGACGCAAGCCCCTTGAATTTGACGTTGGTGACTACGTACTCCTAAAGGTATCACCTTGGAAGGGTGTGGTCCGATTCGGCAAGAAAGGAAAGCTCGCGCCTCGATATGTTGGACCTTTTAAGATTCTGGAAAGAATCGGAAAAGTCGCCTACAGACTCGAACTACCGGAGGAACTTAGTAACGTCCACCCGACTTTCCACGTGTCAAACCTCCGAAAGTGCCTAGCCGACCACGACTTACATGTTTCACTCGATGACCTGCAAGTGAACGAAACACTACACTTTGTGGAGAAGCCTGTTGAAATCATGGACCGCCAAACCAAGCAACTCAGACGCTCACGCATTCCTATTGTGAAAGTTCGATGGGAAGGCAAACGCGGCGCCGAGTTCACTTAGGAACTCGAAAGTGACATGAAGGCGAAGTACCCACAGTTATTTGAGAAGAAAGTCTAGAAAGAGAAAGTTCTCAAACGTGATTCACGGTGTTGTACAACTTCCATCCTAATTTCGGGAAGAAATTCCCTAAACAAGGGGAGGCTGTAACACCCCGTGTTTTCGGGAAGTCAAAGTCAAGGTAAAAGTCAACGACCGTTTTCGCGCAACTTGACTTGTAGTGAATTTCTTTTATGTGTTTAATTTAGCTGTATTATGTGGAGTAAGTGTCAATATCTACAACAATCGACGTATTTCAATCGCCATTTAATCGACTTACGACTGGGAATTATAGGAAGTAACAATGCAATAAAGCTAACTAATCCAATCGACATCGAATCAAATCTCAACTCGAAACACGCATTTGGGAATACTGTTATACGTGTGTGTGCCTTACGTGTTATCTGTGCATGTTTATTTATGTTGTGTTGTGGTAATCAATCGAAA
Source organism: Helianthus tuberosus (assembly GCA_030545235.1). Classification (NCBI taxonomy): domain Eukaryota; kingdom Viridiplantae; phylum Streptophyta; class Magnoliopsida; order Asterales; family Asteraceae; genus Helianthus; species Helianthus tuberosus. Next base: position 149,488,049 of record CM060384.1, on the reverse strand, counting down.
CGCAATCGAACTCGAAATGAAATCGAACTCAATCGACATCAAACTCGAATCACAATCAAACTTTGATAATTAGTGGAGAAGAGACAGCGCGAGATATGAATTAGTTGGGACTGAAAGTAATGTGACTAGGAAACCCTATCGTATCGAACCGCTCACAACTGAAATCGAAATATAAAAAATCGTCGCGCCGAACACTCGAAACGTGCAGCTGATCGATCAGGCTACCAGCCGATCGAACAGCCAGCCGAACGGACTGCTGTCCGATCGGACAGGCTGTCCGATTGGACAGGCTGTCCGATCGAGCTGCCTGGCCGATCGGCCAGCATTTTCCTCATTTGGCATCCTATAAATACCCTTGTCATTGTCATCCTTTCCACTTTTGGAAGCCTCTGTCGGACCAGCACGCCTAACTCGCCTTTTCTCAGATTTCTCTCGATTCCGGTAATATTTCGTCCTAAATCTTGTACTTTCTTGATCTACACGCAGTCCTACACCTTTCTATCATTCAAATATTAACTTTTAACCGTGAAATCATCAAGATTCGAGTGTTTTAGGGTGATGTCATCATGGGTTCTTGAAGAACTTCATGATTTGGCCTTAATCCACCAAGAATAACTTGGATCTAGCCGATTTCCACATAAACAAACAAGGATCTTTCGTAGATCTAAACATATACCCGGTGAAAAGGATTGAAATATGGATTTTCCAACTTTCTTTCAACTTTTTTTCACTCAATGCCTTCAAACCGATAGAAACGGAGCCTGTGCCGGCTTACAAATCACTCCGGTGGTTGCATGGCTCAAGATTCGGATTCTATCCACGAGGTTAACCGATTATGGGTTAAACGATAAACTCCGTTCCGAACAGTTCACCATCCAGGTTTGGGTGATTCCTGTCCGACCAGGGGGACCAAGTAAGGACGAGGGATCTATGGTTCGACTCGTTGTCAAAATACCTCAATAAAACGACAAACAAACAGAACAACAAAGTGTTAGACGAATAGGCTGATCAGGTCAGAGTGCTGACCGATCGGACTGCTGTCCGAATGGACAGCCAGCCGATCGGACAGTCAGCCGATCGACTGGCCAGCCGATCGGTTAACCCATGGTCCCACACAATCAATTTATTTTGAAGACTAGTATTGAACGAACTGTTGTTCAATCGGACTACTGTCCGATCGGATTACTCTTCGGATCATGAGATACTATACTTCAACACTTGATCGATTTTTCAACATGTTCGGTGCACTAGAAGTGCCACCCGATCGAACAGTCATCCGATTAGGTGACACCCTGCTGAGAACTCGTCATGGTTGATTATGCATGTTGTCCGATCGAACAACATTAGTGTTATTCGATCGATCAACTATCTGATCCACTGCACTATACTTTGCATTTCATTTAAAGTCTTTGACTTGTTGACCAGTCCGATCGAACACCTGTCCGATCAAACACCTGTCCGATCCAAAGCAAATCACTACAATTAATTAAAATACCTAACCGATTGGGTTGCCGACCGATCGAACAGCCGTCCGATCGACCGACCTGAAGGGTAAGTTACTTCAATGTTTTCAAATGCTATAACGAAAACTTCAAAAGTCAAGCCATCATACACAAACACATCCTTCTCAAAGGAAGAAACAATCCACTCGAACAGCCATCCGATCGGCCTACCGACCGACCGGACAGCGGTCCGAGTGGGTTGTCAACCGAACGGTCAGCCGTCCGATCGAACTACCGTCCGATCGACCGACTCTCCAACACTTGTACCATTTTTACGCGTCGCTTATTATTATGATATCAATCTATTCAGGCTAACCTTACTCGCTAAGCGCTCCCTTCAATCCATCAACCGCTGTGAGTATACTCGATCCCTTTTTGCTTTAAGCACTTTTGGGTGTTATATACGTTACAACTATTCAAATCACATCAAACACACTACTCAATACTATTTGAACGCTAACCGTTAATGCATGTTATACGTGGCTTATGAATGCTTGTTTGTTATGTTTACACATGGAATGCTATCTACCTGCCTTAGCACCGATAGTACTATAGTTTGGACTCAGCACCCGTTCACACGGGGGTTGTTAAGGACAATTACTTGCATGGATTACGGTGGTTATCATGTATTGCGAACTACCTCGGGCAGTCAACCCGCAGTCATTGGTATCGATGGATCTATGTCGATAACTAACGTGCTTCATTTCACTATGTGTACGTGCTGGTTATGCGTAAACGAATTCGAACTCTATATGCTATTATCAAACTTGTATGCTAACCTTTACATTATATGTATTGACTTTATTTTAAGGTATGTGACAGGTGCTTAGGATGCACACGTGGTAGGAATTTGGAGCTAGAATAAAGCTTTAGAGCCTAACAAATAGTTGTCTGTAGTGGTCAAACTAAGGGTCTCTAGAAGCAGATAAACAATTGCTAATTATTTAAATCTGAGTTGTCGGAATGGAATATTTGCCTGGATTTTGTCTGTAATAATTATTTTACTGTTTGAGATACGGTATGGGACGTATTATTTAGATTGAATGGTAATGATAAATGTTATGGAAACTTGTGGACAATCTGTTTCGCTCAGTGCCATGCCCCGATGTTTCCGCCATCGGTTGGGGTGTGACATATTGAGCCCCTTTTGGCTGAAGATGGTTCTTTTTTAACTGAGGAGTTTAGTCGGGGTGAAATTAAGAGGGCTGTCTTTGAGTGTGGTGCTGATAGGGCTCCTGGTCCTGATGGGTTTAATTTTAGATTTTTAAACATTTTTGGGGGCTTTTTGAGTCGGATTTTGTGAAAATCATGGAGGAATTCTACCATACGGGCAAGATCAATAGGGGGTGTGCTGCTTCTTTTATCGCGCTTATTCCCAAAAAGAAGGATCCTAATGGTTTGGGTGATTATCGGCCCATTAGCTTAGTCGGTGTCGTTAACAAGGTGATTTCTAAAATTCTGGCCAATCGGTTGAAACAGGTCCTCGGGAATGTGATCTCGGAATCTCAATCTGCTTTTTTGAAAGAGAAGTTTATCCTTGACGGTCCTCTTGTGGTTAATGAAATTTATTCATGGCTGAAGAAATGTAAGAGAAAAGCTTTTGTGCTTAAAATAGATTTCGTGAAGGCGTTTGACAACGTGAATTGGAACTTTGTGATCGGTATTTTGGAGCAGCTTGGCTTTCCGTCTAAATGGTGTGCTTGGGTTCGTGGTACTTTATCTTCGGCCAGAGCTTCGGTTTTAGTTAATGGGTCCCCGACGTTTGATTTTCCGTGCTTCAAAGGGATGAGACAAGGGGATCCGTTGTCTCCGTTTTTGTTTCTGATAGTCATGGAGGCGCTATCTTTTTTGTTGAAGAAAGCGGTTGGGGTTGGGGTGTTTAAGGGCATCTCGCTTCCTAATGGCGGTCCTTGCGTTTCTCACCTATTTTATGCTGATGATGCTATTATTATGGGCGAATAGTCGGCTGATAATGTGCAAAACGTTATTCGGGTTTTAAGATGCTTCCACATGTGTTCCGGTCTGAAGATGAATGTAACACCTCAAAAATTCGTGTTCAATGAAGAAACTACACGTGTCATGAAAGACAAAACGCATCGTAAAACTCGGATTTATTAAAAATGTTTGACAGGATTTATAAGTGTCGTCATGTTAACTTTTGCACCTCTGAACGACCTCGTTATAAATCCCAAGACTCAAATCATATTAAAAACATCTAGTATATGTTCAAGTTCAGTGAATTATAGCAATGAATGATTCATAATTTAATTGGTGGACTCCTACGAAGAAATTCCTACGGTAACCCTTAGTTTTCGGTACTTTTATAAAGGATCCAAGCAAACAAATTCAAATGGTAGGGTATGTAATAGTACAAGACCCATATTAGAGGCCCCAAACTGACAAAACAAGGCCCCAAAGTCGGATTATGAGGTTGCCCTTTCGAAACACCAAAGAACAAAAAGTTTTGGCTGCTGAGGGGGGCTTGCGCACCGCAAGAAGAAACCCTTACGGTGCGCAAGCAGGTTACCAGCGACAGAAAATTTGTTGTTTGCTGTTTAAACGCCATTTTCGACTTTTGAACGGTTTTCTACATCTCCCATGGCCCCTAAACAACCCCTAAACATGTAGGACACATGTGGGAATGTTGTGGTTAGTCCTAGACTTGTTTGTCAACATGTTGTGGAGCCTTGATCACTATATAAGGAACTCACAAGTGCAACACTTTGATCATTCCTTTCTCAACATCTTCTGATCAATTGTGGAGCACAAGAGCACTCTCCAGGCCTTCCTAATCAACCGTTAAACACTTGTAAGTTTGCTTGACCTTTCTTAATTAAGTTAGCTTAGTTATTTAGCTAAAAGTCAAACCATCGTAATTACGGTTTGACTTCGAGATTAGTCAACAATGGCTCAGTCATATCTCGAATTAAAAGTAGGTATAAGTTGGTATTTATGTGGGTAATAAACCCTCAAAAGGGTTACCCCTGATTACCACTCTAACCAGGTCAAAAGTCGGGTCAAACTTACTAAGAAAAAGTCAACAGGATACTTAAATTACAATTTATGCATAATTAGCAATGTAGATCATATACAACCTGTTTGATCATTGTTATAACTTGGTAATAAGTATAAGAACATGTCTAAACATGTTCAACCCGACAAATTCCTGTAAATACCCGGTTCGGAACCGAAAGTCACATAGTTTGACTTTCACTTTGACTTTCAGTTCTGACCCGTTTAGGCATGTTTTAGAAATGCCTCAGAGCTTTAATTGGACTAGGTTACATGTTAGTACAACCCTCTGTGATTATACAGCTTGGTTCATTAGTTATCCAATTAATATGCATGTTTCCGTTAATTGCTCATATGTTGACCATTATGCCCTTATTACCTTAAAACGTGATTTTTGGAAATATAAAAGAGTAGAAACTTTAATTACTGATATATAAACTTGTATGCAAAGTTTGACATCAGTTTCAATTGTAGATTTAGAGTTATGCTCATTATCGCAAAATGAAAGCTTTATGTTAATTAAATGGCGTAATTAGCATATAGCCTAGTGAAGCCTACTTTTTGATATCCAAATCTTTACCCGCTGATATAATATATTATTTTAGGATTTTTAAAGATTTTTAATTAATTTTAGGCTGAGCATAACTAGTAGTCGTAGGCTTAATCCGGTAATTGTCGGTTTTGCCCTTACGGGCCATAAAATGAGTTTTACATATCTAAACGACTCCAAACCTTTTGCTACTGATCACATATGATAAATAAATTATTTTGAACCTTCTGGAAATATAAAAATATCAGATTTAAGTATCAAACCCGGAAATGGCCTTTAATCGCCTTTTTAAGCGTTTTTAACGCATAGTATGTACTAGAAGTATTTTAAACATACAAGGGTTGATACCTACTGATATTTGAGGTAAATTATAACATTTTAACAGTAAGCTAAGGTTGATAAACTCAGACTTCAGTTTTGAGCTTTTCGGCTTATGTGAAATTACCAAAATACCCATACGGGGCATAGTTTGGTTATAAATGATAAATTTCACTTACATACTTTAACCTACTGATATAACTCAGTAAATTGAGTATATTTGCTGATTTCATCAGACCTGTAACTCAGCTTGTTACTTAAACTCTTTTATAAACTTTTAAATGACCAAACTACCCCTACGGGGCCTAGTTTGTGTTTAAACACGTTTCGGGCATAATGAAAGACATCTTACTGATGTCACAACATATTTGAGGCATAATTAACTTAGGAAACCTGTATATAGCTCTCATAAATACCCGTCACGCTTATTACGCGTACGGTTCGGTTTATGTAACAAGTTTACATAAATTAGCCGAAACGGGTCAAACCTTAACGGTTTTATCTCAAAATCCAGAATGTGAATAATAAACCCATATTAAACAAGCCTTCAAACTTGTCGGGTCTAAATCACATTCTATCCGGTCTTCGCTTAATCGTGCGTACGAACCGTATCTTGAAACTAGCCGGTCTAAGCTTGAGCTTAATAAAAGGCCCGTTAGAATTCTAATAGGTTATTATAAACCTTTGTTCCAGATTAGGAGGACCAGTAAAAGCTACGTGCATTTTGCTTATTGTGATTAATACTTACTCAGGTAAATACTTTTAACTTATTTTCCCTATACGGGCTTGGGTTACGGTATATAGCATACCGCTTGATCGAGCATCAAATCTCCACAGTTGAGTGGGTAGTTGACTAATTTGATCGGCTCGTTTAAACAGTCTTGATTACTTAAAGCCTTTGGGGGGTTAATGACCATGTCCCGGATATCCTTGGCATCATCTTACGAGATGGCCACGACCTGAGCACGGGGTGTAGGCGTACACCCGTCAGTGTATAACTCTATGATGTGGTGTGTCTATTGATCTTTAACCCGGACAAGATCCGGGCTACTGAACGCACAAGTAACATGTAATTCGTTCACAAGATTATAATATTAAATAATTCTCCCAAGTTATAAAAATGTTTATGCCATGTGCATCCAAACCAATTTTAAATCATTTTTCAAAATGAGTCAGTTGATTGTATTTACCAGTGTAAAATGACGTATTTTCCCAAAAAGACTGAATGCAGGTACTAAATGAAATTGGCTGGATTGTCTCCTTAGCATCAATAAAAAGTCTCGCAAGCTTAGGATGCCTGAAGTATGTTGAACCATTGTTTCTATTTTATTTCGATCCGTTCTGTGGATAAACAATCGAACGTTGTGATACTTGATATTACAATAATTAAATTCGGTTGTATTATATTTTTTTCAAATTTGCTTCCGCTGTGCATAATAATTATTGTGTTGTTTGACTATTATGTTGCCAACCACGTCACGATACTCCCCCACCGGGCCCACCGGTGACACGTGGAAATCGGGGTGTGACAATGAACGTCAATAAGTCTAACATTTTTGGTATTGGGGTGGATCGGTTTGAAGTGGATCTTGTAGCTAATTCAGTTGGGTGCATTGTTGGCGACTTTCCTTTCAAGTATCTGGGAATTAGTGTGGGAGCAAACATGAATAGGATCTGCAACTGGAGGCCGGTGTTTGAAGTCTTTGAGTCTAGGTTATCCTTGTGGAAGCTTCGTCGCTTTCTTTCGGCGGGAGAGTGACGTTAATTAAGGCGGTTCTGGAAAGTCTCCCGAATTATTATTTTTCTCTATATAAGGCCCCCTGTGCGTGTGATTAAGGATTTAGAAAAGCTTATAAGAAGGTTTTTATGGGGGGGGGGGTCCAGTGACGGTTCCAAATTACATTGGGTTGCGTGGGATCGTGTGGCTTCGCCGGTTAGGGACGGGGGGCTCGGGATCTGCAGTCTTGGGAATATCAATAAAGCGCTCCTTGCTAAATGGGGGTGGAGATTCAAAAATGAGAGTAACAGTTTCTGGGTTAAGGTTATCAATGCTCTTCATCGCCATAGGTTGAGCTGGGATTTTCTTCCTGTGAAATCTTCTCTAAACGGGGTTTGGAGTAGTATTGTCAAGGTTTGCTCTAGTCAGGTGGGGGATAATTTATCGCTCAGGAGTTTAATGCGTGGTGAGGTGGGAAATGGGAGGGAGATTCTGTTTTGGTTAGATCCTTGGATTCTTCCGATCCCTTTGAAAGACGAGTTTCCTGGCTTGTTTAGGTTGGAAGTTAATAAGAATTGTAAGGTTGTGGACCGGGTGGTGCGCCCTGTGTCTAATCCGAATGGGAGATGGGAGTGGAGGTCTGTGCCTAGTTATAATGTGGAGCTGGCTCAATGGATTCAGTTATGTTTTCTGTTGCAGTCTGTCAATCTTTCAGATAGTGTTGATAAGTGGTCTTGGCAAGGTGTCGGTTCGAGTGGCTTCTCAGTTGGAGCGGTTAAGGGGTTATTTAATCTCAATGCTGATTTTAGCTCTCGGTTCGTTTGGGATTGGAGTAGTTGGTTACCTAAGAAGTGCAATCTCTTTGCGTGGCGTGCCGAGCAAGATAAGATTCCAACTAGGGAGGCTTTACAAAGGAGAGGTATCCATATTGAAGATGATAGGTGTCCCCTCTGTAATATGGGGGTTGAGTCGGTCGATCACTTGTTCACTTCTTGCGGGGTATCCACGGTTATTTGGCAGAAGATTCAGGTTTGGTGCAAGACGTCTAATATGTTTGTCTTCTCGTTCCGGGACATTCTTGAGGCGCACAAGTGGGTTGGCTTAGATGGTCATAGGAAGGAGGCGTTCCACGGCATTGTCATCCTTTCCTGCTGGGCGATTTTGAAAGCGAGGAATAATCTAATTTTTTCGGGGAAGCGTTTCAATGTCGATGATCTTTTAGTAATATTAGATCCCTGGGTTATGTTTTGTACAAAAATAGATCGAAGGATAGAGGTATATCGTGGAAGGATTGGTGTAAATTTGTAATTATGTAGTTCGGTTTGTAGCTTTGGGGTTGGCTGCTCGGTTTTCGAGCTGGCCGTTTTGTTTAATGAAGTTTTCCGTTCAAAAAAAATAATATATTAAACATCAACGTATAGTTGATGTTGTTATGTATGGCAAATTGAAAAAAAAAATAATAGAAACATAAGATGAATGTGGGTGAAATGTTTGTCACTTTAATTAATTTATCCTCACCACTACTGAATATACATAAGATACTTAACAAATACTTAATTTATTATGTTTAAAGCAAAAAAATAAATAAAAAGAATATACATGACCGATCGCAGCATCTAAATGGCTGCTTTAGTTGTTTCTTTTAACAACCCCACCTCCAACAACTTATAATATCATAATTCCATATCATGTATCACTATTATACATCAAGTTATGCCTCAAAAGAAAAAAAAAAAGAAGAAGATAATTATGGTTGTATTCAGCCTTGCGATCGGTAGCCTTTATTGGCAGATTCAAATTGTTTTTTTGTTCAATTAACCCACCTAATTAACATTAAATGCCAACCAATCTTAACCCTAATCCACCCCCTATAAATACAAAGTCATCTCCAAGACATTTTCACTTTTCTAAAAACTCCCAACTCTCTCTAATCACTCCCAAATCATCCAAATTCGCAGCTGATTGCAGTAGTTCGGGCAGAAGCATACCCCTTCAATAAAGTGAGCATAACTCACTCATTTCTTATCCGATTTAGTTGATTCTTTTTCCTATGTGCTTGGATTGACATTAGCTTCGATTCCATGGGTTTTTCACAGTAAATAAGTCCCTGGAACTCCGGCAAAAAGGCTCCAAAGTTCACTGTTTGTTTCTGTTTTGATTAAACCTTTACTAAAACTTGTTCAACTTGAGTCTAACTCATCTCAAACCTATGTCCTTATGCTTATAACCACTTCTATGGTTAGTTAGGCTTAAAAACAAGGCTGAGACATTCAAAATCAGATGATTAATCCTCACAAACTTTCTGTTTTGTTCAAGGGTTTAACCCACAAGTGATGTTTAAGTCCAAGACTTGATGTAGGAGTGATTAAGGATTAACTTGGGTTGTCCTACATAAAATCCCCACATTGCTTGATGATTTCTTATAAATTAGTTATTTAATATTCTTGTATTACTTGTAGTTCAAGACCCTCCTTGTATGTTTTTACATCAAGTGTAGTGGTGAACACTTAGAGGTGCCTAAATGGAAGACTTCTCTTCCTACCTCCTACATGATTTCCATGAAACTTAGAGGTACCTAAATGGAGGATTCATCCTCCACCTCATGCTTGAAATATTGGACATAATAATATATATGATATATGTAATATACTTAACAAACCGAACCTTTGATGATGAACAAATGGACATTGTCAAGTAGTAAGTTTAACATCCAAACATCATATGTTAAGGATGGTTATTTTCATGTCTAAGTTCTTATTGTTTATATTCCTAAATCTTTAATCTACCGTTACTCTCCGATACTCATACGCCTTGCTTACTTCGTGTAGAAGGACTTGGTGTTCCAACCCCCTAATCAACAAACAACTCACTCGCGGATTCTCAAGTTCGAGACTTGCAAAACCGTGAGTACACTCGACCCATTTACATTTTAAACCACTTTTGGGGTTGTAACATGTTACCATACAAAATTACACTTACATACACTTAAACATGCTTTACGAACTCAATCCGTTATACATGTTACTTGTTTACTTAGGTTCATGCTAGATTATACATGCTTTATGTCATTACCATGCTAAGCCATCAACTTAACATATATAGCGCTATAAGAGTAGCACACCACCCGTCGGGGTCTTGTTAAGTCATTAGACTAAAACAGTCTCGTTACTTTTGTGGCGAGGGATGCTAAATACTAGTGGACACTTGGGTTATACATGATGTTATGCATGCTAGTTACCTTGTTTACAAATTGCCATGTGGATTTGAGTAAATGCTTTATACACATGCTATACTGTTTAAACATTGTGTGCTCGCCTTTGCTTTTGCATTGAACTTTATTTTAACATGTTACAGGTTGAGGATGATGATCCTATGAAACGAAGTAGCAATGATGCCTAGATACACATTTAGACGTCTTAGGTTTAAAATGTTGTATCAATTTTGTTATGTTGTTATGTACTTTTCGTTGAACTTGTTGTTATTTGAGATTTCTATGTAATGTTGACAATTGATGTTTGGAATGAAAATGGTTAATTTAAATATTGTCACAAATAGTGTTATGAAGTCTCTTGCAATCTATTTCGTCTCACTCCGATGTTTCCGCCATCGGTTGGGGTGTGACAATGAAGGTCCCTATTTATAGCCGGAGTGGTGTAGGAGGAGATGGGTTGATGGGCCTTGGGCCAGAAGGTGACAAATGAGGAATATCCTCTTTGTCTCTCAAGTGACGACCGTTAGTGACTTCTAGAAGATCCTTGGTGCTGGCGTATCTTGATTGGAGCCACGTGTCAGGGTTGTCGACTCTGCTGTCCTTCTGACATCAGCAGGTGAGTGGAGATCGTGGGCCAGTTGACGCCGCCTCCTGATTGGTGCCAAGTAGGCGTCCTTATGTACCTTCTGCCACCTGCACAATCATGGATCGTGTAGCACGATAAGGTGTCGTCTGCTGGATGCTAATTGGCTTGCTTTTCTACCACTCGTACCTTTGGTACTTCCTGAAACGCCCTTGAGCCATGACTCTTGCGCGACTCTTGAAGTATGTACAAGGAGCCGGCGCGAGGCGTAGTAGCTGAGGACTCTTTTTTCAGGATACTAAGTGTGAAACTGATGTTATCTCTTGTTTGGGACTTGCGCGGGGATCCGATTTTACCTAAGTAACCTGCGCAAGGTCTATGGATTAATCAGCTTATTGAGTAAGGAGTATGGTCTAGCGTGCGACCTGAATGGTCTGCGCGGCTTTTTGGGACCATACACCTTCAAGTCCCCCTAGTCCAGTGCTGCTTCCATGCACGAAGTGAATGGTTGGAGCTCTGACTTAGAAAAAAAGGAAGTGTGTTAGCCCTTAAAAGTATCTACTAGGTCTTGGTAGATGGCGTGCGTGAGAGTGCTTATCCACTACTACGGCGCGACTACCGTGCTTGCTCGTTGATAGCTGTTGTTTTTTAGTGTTGGCGCGCAAGCTCATTGGATAATGATGAAATGCGGCGTGGCCTCTGCTAACTTCTACATGAAGTTTTGTAGTAAATTTGGGCGGGAAAACTCTCGAAATTTGAATTCTGACAGGGTGGTGCAAATGTCATTGATGGCGACGGTTGAGTTGACTACTGACACGGCGATCATCATGCGGTCACTGACGGTTCACCTTTTGTCAGGCGAGTGAGGACCACGCACGCGTGGTAACCATCACTCCAATAATACCGCCTTACGTGTCGCTTCCTAATTGGTTACGCGCGCGGTGATCTCAGCACGTTTACTCATCGCATTAAATGCGATGGGTATATATATACTTCGACGGTAGGAGAGGTTTGCACATTCGTTTCTTTGCATTCTCTCTCTTCTCTCCTTGATCTTCAAGTTGGTTCTTCAAATCTTCAAGATTTTCTTGATTGTTCTTCGAGTTTTTCCCAGAAGTTAGTGAATTGTTATACTCAACTTATGGCTGAAGAAGAATATGTGCAAGTCGAAGAAGGTCCAGTCCCCGTTCTCAAGTGGGATCAGGGTTTATTCGAGCAAATCACGAGGGGTTTCCAGTTTCCACCAGAGTGGGATGCTCACTATCCACGGCAAGGTTAGACAGCCGCCGACGCACCACTGGGATATATAACTTTGTTCAAAGATTTCTTCTTTTAGGGAAACTTTTGGTTTCTGGTGACTCATTTCATGGCATCTATTATGCACTTCTATGGCTTTCATATATCTCAGATGAGTCCCATGGGCATGGTTAGGGTTTGACACTTTGAGTTCTTATGCCTATCTCAGGGACAGGAACCCACTGTCGAGAAGTTCCGGGCCTTTTACCAATTGATCAGGAATATAGGCTTTTATTCTTTCGGCAACCGAGGCTCTGCAAAGAAGATTCTGATAAACCCTCCAAAGAGTTTTCACGACTGGAAGATGAAGTTCTTCTTCATCAGGGAGGAGGTTATGCCGATCGCGATGATCTTTCACGAGTCAGACAAGATTGAGAAGGAGGAACTCCCCATCCCCAAAGGTGCTGATTGGTATTTGAATCTTGTTGCAACGCCAAACCGTATATTTGGTGAGCAGGTGTTAGTCGCGGCGGGTATGAGCGATAAATGGCCGGAGCTTAGTGAGGATGTTCCTGTTTTAAAGCATAATGATGAAGGTATGTGTTATTTCCTCTTCCTTTTCTTGAAATATACTTGCGCTTGACAATTGTTTTTTATCGTAGAGGTGCAACTTTATCAAGCAGCCTTTCCCGCCTTTGGTGGGTCTATGGGCGTGCACCCGTTACAGTCTGGGGAGCCCTACTGGTATGAACGAATCAATGGCTATTTCCTCTTTCCCCCGCTGGAGCTTTTGCCAATCCTCCTTCCGCGACTGAAGGTTCGCAACTTCCCAACCCACGGCCCTTGCGCTGCGTGACCTCTGCTAGAAAGGAAATCTTATTTCTTTCCAGCGAAGAGTCCATAGGTTCGTCGCAAGAAGAGTTGAGCTCATGGTCTAACATCTTTCCAGGTGTGTTGCGCGACTTGGGGATAGACCCAGAAGAGAGGCCAAAAAAAGGCTCCTACAAAGAAGAAACCCAAGAAAATGTCTGTTGACACTGGTGCAACCAATAAGAAGGGCGGAAGTAGCCGCGCTCCTATTGCGGCTAATGATAAAGTACTTTTTGATTTAGACAGAGTAACCTCGAGGACTATGTTGTCATGAGTGACTCACTAGAGGGTTTGTCCTGTATAGGTGAGTAGAAGAAAAGCAGCGCGGCCGGGTCTAAAAGTTCTGGAAGCGCGGGATCTAGGGTCCCTGAAGCCGACGCGACTCCCTCTTCCATCGCCTTGGATGAAGAAAAGGAAAAGCATGAAGAAGAAGCTACTGATAAGCTGGTGAGCAGGAAAAGGTCGAGAGAGGAGACTGCCGCTGGAGCTGGGCCGGCGCAGAAGGCTGGAGAGGGCCCAGTGATAGGGAAGCAAAGCAAGTTGCGCTCCCTCTACAAGTTTTCCCCAGGTTAGTGTTATGATATTCATGTTTTTATGTTAAACTCTTCCTTAGCAGATCTTCTGATACTTGACTTCTGCAGAGGCTTTGAAGAAAACCCCTGAAAAGGTTAAGGGTGTTGAGGTGGAGAAACCGAAGGAGCCAGCGGTGAAAAAGACCAAATTTATCATCAAGACTCCAAGAACAAGTGAGAAGGAGGTTGAGAAGGTAGTTGAGGAGCCTGCGGGCGATGTGACGCTTGAGAAGGAGAAGTCAAAAGAAACTGGGACTGCTGCTGTCACTGAGCATGATAAAGCGCAGGGTTCGGAGGTCGTGCGCATCACCGGGCTTGACCAGTCCTTAAAGAGAAAAGAGGCTAAAGTTGTTAAGCCAACGGAAACTGAGATTGTTAAGCCCACGGAACCTTCGCAGCGTGATGCCCCCACCAAGGCCGTACGAGTGACATCTATTGCTGGGGGATCAGCTGCTACCGTACCGGAGCAGGTTGCACATAAAGATACTTCTGTTGCTGTGGGTGATGCAGGTGCTGGAGGTTCTGGGGGTGCTGGCGCGGCTAGTCAGAAAGGTGAAGGTGGTAAGTGGTCGATGCCACAAATTCCTATAGGCCCGAAGGATACCTTAGGGGATATCTACTACAAGACATACACCGAGGAGGCTCGCGGTGATGCTCTCCACCAACCTGTTTGGGGTTTAAAACAGAAGGATACATCTGTTGAGTTCAGAGCTTGCCGAGACTGGTTCTTAGGCTATTTTCCCCTGGCGAAGTAAACCGTCACAGGGCGCGAACTCAAGAGGGTTTGTATCGCGCCTACATTATTGGGGAGGCCAACGCTCGCTCAGCTAATCATCAGATTGTGCGTGAATGGCGTACAATGAATAAAGAGCGTTCTGATTGGGAGAAGTACTGGGAGCGTCTTGTGAAAGAGGTCCGGGATTTTGAGCAAATAAGAAATAAATTTGCTGAATAGAAGGCCGCCTTCGAGGCGGATAAGATGTCGGAAGAATGGGGGCGCGAAGGTTTGAAGAGCAAGCTCCAAGCTGCTGAGGAGCTGTTCTCTAAGGAGCGCGCCGAATGGAGGAAGGTCTATGAAAAAGACAACCAGCGTATGTACGCTGCGCGTTCCAAGATTACTGACCTTAAGGCTGAGATTGCCACCCAGAAAGGGAAGGTTGAGGAAGTTAAAGCAGACAAGGAGCGTGTTGAGGTTCAACAGACTTTACTCTTTTTCCTCTTATATTGTTCTACTTGTCAAGATATTTCTAACTCTTTGTTTGAACACTTGCAGGTTGAGTTGAATGCGCAGGTTGCAAGCAAGGATAAAGAGTTGGCTGCAAAGGACGTGGAGATAGCGGAGCTTAAGCGCTGATTGTTTGAGGCCCACGATAAGAATGAATCTTTAGAGATAAACCTCGAGGCCGAAAGGGTGAAGGTTGAGACCGCCGAGGAAGTGAAGAAAAGAGCTGAGGAGGCGCGTGATATCAGCACTTCTGCCTTGAATGTGGCTCAGAACAATTATGCTGAGACCCAATCAATCGTTGACACACTTGTTTCAGAGGCCGAATGGATGCGCAGTAGAGGAGTAGCTGTAGTGATTTCTCCTCTCTTGCCTTAGGTCTTATTTATTGTTAAACCTGTTTTCATGACTTCCATCTTTTGTATAGATTGCCAATTCCATATTAAATGCTACTGGGCTGGATACGGCTGTTGCCGCTCTGATAGATGCCTCACGTGCTGCCGGGCATCGTGGTGGCTATCTAGAGTGCTCTCAACATGTTGAGGAGGTATTTGGCCAGCAGTTCGATACTCAACACTGCTCGGTGACTGATCAGGCCGACTCCATGCTTTCCTGCTCTGAAGAAGTTTATGGCCATCTTTCACTACCTGTTATGAAGTTGGTTACTGATGCATTGAAGCATGACGACTGGTGTGAGTGGCTGAAGTCCATTCTCGACCCTCCAGAGACTGTGGAGTTGACAGATGAAGAGGAGGAAGCCGGCGGTGATGGTGATGGTGATGAATAGATGGTAAGGTTTGTAGGCTGATGCCTTGTAATTTTTCATGTTTTTAGCTTAATGTAATCGTTGCGCGGTTGCGCGTTTTGAGTGAAATGTTATGTTTGACTCTTATTATTTTCCCAAGTTACAAGTATTGCATTGTTGTTAGAACTTTGTTTAAGTTAGCACGAATAAAAGTAAGTGTGGCTCGTTTATGAGTGTTATTGCCCGGTCTCGCGCTATGTTTGCGGAGGACCTTGGAGGTATAACTCAAGAGCTCATAATTTACTGAAGTGTTTTCGTGCTAATCAAAAGTTTGACACGCATTTGTAACGTAGAAGACATATGATGATAATCATAAGGCATAGCCAACCTTTGCATTAAGTAGCTAAAAACAGGCGCAAGGCCATCATACATAATTGAAAAAGAAAAGGCGAGTGGCCAACATAGATAATTAAAAGGCGCGTGGCCGACAAAGCTGATAGCAAAGGCGCGTGGCCATACAAACATGGTAATCACATGTAGCACTTGCGCAGTTGTTGCGCGTTCCATGTCCGAGGGACGATGTGGCCATCCAAGGTGCGCAGCTTGTATGCCCCTTTTCATAGCACCTCATGTACCAAGTATGGGCCTTCCCATTTTGGTGCTAGTTTGCAGGGGCGTTCGACATTGGATGCTTCGTTGTCCCTGAACACGTATTCTCCTGGAGTGTAGGTATAAATGCGCACCCTTGCATTGTAGTACCTCTCCAATTGCGTCTTGTACTTGGCCTCTTTGATTCGCGCTATTTCGCGCCATTCTTCGAGCAGGTCCAAGTATAAGCGGTGCTCTGCCTCGTTATCAATTTTGTTTACTTATGATAGGCGAGGCGAGGGGAGGCCTATTTCTGCCGGGATAACCGCCTCTGAGCCGTAGACAAGGCTAAAGGGGGTTTCGCCGTTGCTTGTTTTCGGCATGGTTCGATGGGCCCACAAAATGCTAGGAAGCTCATCGACCCAGCCTCTTCTTTTGGTGCCCAGACGGGCCTTTATCCCTTCCACAATGCTTTTGTTGACACTTTCTACTTGACCATTGCCTTGAGGGTGCGCAACGGAAGAAAAACTATGCTCGATGTTCAGCTCCTGCATCCATTTCTGAAGGTCTTCGGAAGCAAAGTTGGTGCCATTGCCGGTCACGATCTTGAGTGGGAGGCCAAATCTCCAAATGATGTGCTCCACCCATTTAGTGAAGTTGAAGCGAGTGCTTTGGCCTCCACCCATTTAGTGAAGTAGTCAACAACGCCAATTATAAACTTCACAGCACCAGGAGCTTCGGGAAATGGCCCCACCATGTCTATCCCCCACTGTTGGCAGGGCCAAGCTGTTGATACAGGAATCAGATCGTTCTTTGGACGTAGGGTTTTCGGTGCGTGCCTCTGACAGGCATCACATTTGCGCAACTCCTTCAACGCGTCGACGTGCATCCCTAGCCAGTAGTAGCCTGCGTTCATTATCTTTGCCACGACCATGCATGGGCACGAGTGAATACCGCATATGCCTTCATGTATTTCCCTGATCAAATAGCTCGCGTCTTGGGGGTTTACGCATCGTAGTAGTGGGCCTAAAAAAGATGTTCTATAAAGAATGCCCCCGTTCATTTCGTAAAACAGCGCTTTGTTATGTATTTTCCTGGCTTCCGCCTTGTTATCTGGGAGGATCCCCTCCTGAAGATACTGAATGATAGGGGTCATCCAAGAAGGTGGGCCTATCTCTATGACATTCACTTAGCGCAAGAGTACTGACGGATTCTTCAAGAATTCGATTCTTACATCCTTGGCGAGATGTTGAAATGCTGTTGAAGCAAGTTTGCTCAGCGCGTCGGCAGGTTTGTTTTCTGATCGGTTTATGTGAACGACCTTGTATGATTTGAATTTTTGGAGAAGCTCGTTCGCATATTCTAAGTATAAAGCCATTATCTCGCCCTTCGCATCATATATGCCATTAATTTGACTTGGGATCAACAAAGAGTCAACGTGCGCCTGAATGTTTTGAGCTCCCATTTTGATGGCCAGGCGCAAGCCTGCCATCAACGCTTCATATTATGCTTCATTATTTGTGTTCTTGAAATCAAGCCTGGTGGCGTAGGTGAACTCATGCTTTTCTGGACTGACGAGGCGTAGGCCAGCGCTTGCGCCATCTTCGTTTGAGGCTCCATCGGTGAATAACAGCCATAATTCATCTGATGTGTCTTTTGCCGATGTATCTACCGCTTCGCACTCTTTGATCTTGTCTTCTGGCACCTCTGTGATGAAATCAGCTAAAACTTGACCCTTGATGGCTGGACGTGGCCTGTACAATATGTTGGGGCCTCCCAGCTCGATTGCCCATTTCGCCAAGCGGCCTGATGTTTCTGGTTTTTGCAGGATTGTGCCAATGTGGAAGTTAGTGAGTACTGTGATGACGTGCCCAGTGAAGTACCTGGGCAGCCTTCTGGAGGCGTGGAGTAGCGTGAGCACTAGCTTTTCCATGGTAGAATATCTCGTTTCTGGATCTGTGAGTACTCTGCTAACATAATAAATCGGATTTTGGACTCCATCTCTCTCTACCAGCAACACTGAACCAATGGCTTTGTCCGAAGAGGACAAGTACAAAATGAGTGGTTCTTTTTCAAATGGAGCTGTCAAGGTGGGAAGCTTAATCAAACATTCTTTTATCTGCTGGAAGGCTGCTTCTGCTTCTGGTGTCCATTTAAACTCTTGTTTTTTGACACAGTTGCGCAGTGTACTAATGAAAGGATAAGACTTTGCTGCGTGGTTTGACAGAAAACGGTTAAGCGCGGCTAAGCGGCCGGCTAATCTCTGCATTTCTTTGATTGTGCCCGGTGATGGCATCCGCTCAATAGCTTGAACCTTTTCAGGGTTAACTTTGAAACCTCCGTTTGTAACCATGAATCCCAAAAACTTGCCTTCCTCCATACCAAAGGAACATTTCGCTGGATTCAGCTTCTTGTTTACGCTTCTTAGGGAGTTGAACGTCATCTCTATGTCCTTCAGCATTTGGTCCTCTTTAGGACTTTTGATTACATGATCATCGATGTATACTTCAATATGCTTCCCGATATCATCACCAAACGTTTTATCCATCAACCGCTGGTAGGTTGCGCCTGCATTTTTAAGCCCGAAGGGCATTTTTGTATAGCAGAAGATGCCAATATCGGTGCGGAAGGCGGTTTTTTCCTCATCCTCCAGCTTCATCTGGACTTGATGATATCCCTTATAGCAATCTAGAAAACACTTCCATCTGAACGGCGCAAGAGAGTCTATCTTCTTATTGATTTCGGGTAGAGAGTAGCAGTCCTTCGGGCATGCCTTGTTGAGATCTGTGTAATCAACACACATGCGCCATCCGCCCGAAGACTTCTCCACCATTACAGGGTTCGCCACCCAGCTTTGATAGCGTACCTCTCGCAATATGCCCACTTTAAGTAATTCGCACACCTGCTCATTCATAGCTTTTGTCTTGTCTGACCCGAGGCTGCGCTTTCTCTAGACCTTGGGTTAAACAGATGGATATGTGTTTAAGCAATGCTCTGTTATGTCATGCGGGACGCTGGTCATATCCGACGGGGTCCAGGCGAAGATATCCATGTTTCTGAATAGCAGTTGCTTGAGGTGTGTTCTGATGCTTGGTGAGATTGCATGACCTATCATCACCGTTTGTTCTGGGTACTTACGGTTCAAGACCCATTTCTCCGGTTCGGTTGCTGAGACTTTAGCTGCTTTGACTGGGCGCGCATCTTCTGCTGACATCACCTCCTTCTTTGAATAGATAATTGCCACCCCTGTTTCGGTCGGGGAGCCGATGGCCAAATGGGGCGTGGAAGTTACCATATTCATTTCCCCCTGGGTTTCTCTACCAATTAGGACGTCATGTCTTGACTTGACCGACATTACCATGAAGTTAACATTCGTAGTTCTTGAGTGCTTCCCGTCAGATAGCGTGACGGGGAAGCTGATTTGGCCCAATGGGAAGAGTGTCTCATTGCAAAATCCGGATAGAGGGTAATCAACAGGTTCGAGGCGCACTTTTTCTTCCGGATCAAATTGGTTGAAGCATTGTTCATAGATAATATCAGTTGTGCTCCCTAGATTGATGAAGACGTATTCTGTTTCATAATGGCCAATGATGCCGGTGATGACAACTGAGCACGTAGCGCGTGGTCCCCCGCGCACCACCGAAAAAATAACTTGTTCTTCCTGCCATGCTGGTTCAAATGGGCGCTTGCCCTTACTCCTCGCGCTATGCTTTGGTCCATTGACTATATGAGTTTCCAGGCGCCTGACTTTCTTCTGGTTTCCATCATCGTTCCTTTGAATCTGGCGCGTCTCCTTGCTCACGTTTTTAACCAGATGGCTTATCTTGCCGCTCTTCAAAGCCTTCTCTATTTATTGCCTTAGATTGATACAGTCATCTGTCAAGTGACCTGTATTTTTATGAAAATCGCAGAAAAGGTTGGGGTCTTGCCCTTTCTTGTTTGTCATAGGCTTTGGTGCCTTGATATCATGGTTCTCCGACATGAGCACCTCTTTTGGTGTTTTAATGAGCCGAGTCCAGTGTTTCTCTCGGTTTTCGTTCCTGACGGCCTTGTGATAGCCGATCGTGCGTCTTCTTTAAAGCGTGGTCTTTCTTCGTAACCGCTGGATTGGCTTGCCTTCCATCCAGGGTTTCTGTTTCTGTTGCACTTGCCATAGTCACGTGAGTTGCCTTTCGAAAATCGATCTTCGGTGTAAGAGCTTTTGGTTCCAGCCAATGACTTTTCAGTCTGCGCAACAATCTTCGCTGCTGCTATCAGTTTGTCCCATTCTTTTGGCATACCGTCTTTCCCTGTGATGGTCCTGATTAGACTATCGCAACGGATGGCCTTTTTTAAATGGCCGCCCATTAGTTGTTCGCTTACACCTCCAATCTCTAGACATTCCTTGTTGAAGCGAGTGATGAAATCTTCCAACCCCTCATTTTCTCTGCGCCAGATGTCTGTCACCTCGGATGAATCGCGCTGATAGCGTCACTGTTGGTTGAAGTGGTTTACGAATTGATCTTTGAAATCGATCCATGACTTGATTTTTCCAGCAAGGAGGCTGTCGAACCATGCGCAAGCAGCCCCTGTAAAAGTTTGGACAAAAAGATGCCACCACATTGGCATAGTCCATTGTCCTATAGGCTATAACGCCAACACTTATGAATACCCGCACGTGATCATCTGGGTCGGTGAGACCATTGAACTTACCCACGGTTTGTGGCAGCTTTGCTTTTTCAAGCGGGGCTAGGGCGATGCTCCGACTAAACTTCGAATTTTCAGCAGTTTCAGCTGGCCTGTAGACAAGACTAAAATCATGCTCAGCTACTTCATTGTAGATGGCGCGAGGCTTTGGTCTGTAAGACTCATGATTCTTTTGTAAACGGTTGAAGACTGAAGATCCTTCATCGTCTTGCCAAGTAGGATCGTCTGGATCTGTGTCGTCCCACTCATTGTTTATGTTGCGCGGGCCCAGCTGGCTGTGAAGTGGGCGCCTTTATTGCACGTTAGATGGATGGTCATAATAACTGCATGTCTCCCCATATGTGTCGCGCTTGTCATGCACGCTTGGTCTTCTCTGGGGAGGAGGTCTGTTGAATTGCCCTTGTATGTTTTGTTGAGGGGGTGTCTGGCGCGCCCCCTAAGCTGGACCCGGAGGTGTAACCAAGGACGGTTCTGCTTGCAGAATGGCTTGCTGTGCGCTCAATGACTGGTAAGTAGCATTTATAGTGGCAATTTGCTTGGCATACCAGGAGGCGAGGGTTTCGCCTTCTGGTAGCCCTAATAGCACTGAAATGTTTGGATTTGGAGCTGGGTTTGACGGACCAGCAACATTACTTCCTGGGGTAGCCGTTTGAGTGATACGAGTGATGCTCGCGCGGGGTCCCTTGGTGTTTGTTCCTTCGCCTTCGACTATCTCGTCAGTAGGATGGTGTTGGACGTGCAAGTTGTCCTCCCCCATTCCTACTTGAGAGGTAGTGCCAAAGCCAAAATCAGGAATTCCCTGACTAGCCATGATCGAGAGAATTGAAAAAACTCATAAAAAGAAGATGAAGTAATTGTGAAAAATCGGTGGGCGCCAATGAAGAAACACGTATCTAATTTTAGGTTAATTAGGTGGTTTATGTTTCAAACATGAGGGTTAATCTTCTTTAATCTTTCCTGAGCTCGAGTATGATCCTTCTTTCCTGCAAAACAACAACACCGTTAGCTCGTTAAGAGGGGAATATGGGGGTTTCCCTCTTAACCAGGCTCCGGCGTGAGAATAAGTAACTATTTTGAGGAGATAACAGTGTGTGTTAAGAGTGAGAGTAGTGTGAACAGAATGTTTAACCTGTGGTATGAAGGTCCCTATTTATAGCCGGAGTGGTGTAGTAGGAGATGGGCTGATGGGCCTTGGGCCAGAAGGCGACAAATGAGGAATATCCTTTTTGTCTCTCAAGTGACGACCGTTAGTAACTTCTAGAAGGTCCTTTGTACTGGCGCACCTTGATTGGAGCCACGTGTCAGGGTTGTCGACTCTGCTGTCCTTCTGACATCAGCAGATGAGTGGAGATCGTGGGTCATTTGTCGCCGCCTCCTGATTGCTGCCAAGTAGGCGTCCTTGTGTACTTTCTGCCACCTGCACAATCGTGGATCGTGTAGCACGATAAGGTGTCGTCTGCTGGACGCTGATTGGCTTGCTTTTCTACCACTCGTACCTTTGGTACTTCCTGAAACGCCCTTGCGCCATGACTCTTGCGCGACTCTTGAAGTATGTACAAGGAGCCGGAGCGAGGCGTAATAGCTAAGGACTCTTTTTCAGGATACTAAGTGTGAAACTAATGTTATCTCTTGTTTGGGACTTGCGTGGGGATCCGATTTTACCTAAGTAGCCCGCGCAAGGTCTATGGATTAATCAGCTTATTGAGTAAGGAGCATGGTCTAGCGCGTGACCTGAATGGTCTGCGCAGCTTTTTGGGACCATACCCCTTCAAAAACTTTAGAAGAACGTAGATAAATCAAAGAAAATATTGGTAAATATGCTTCTTTTTAGTTTTCCTCTTTTCATTTAAATGTTAATGTCACACCCCGATATTTCCACGTATTACCGGTGGGCCAGGTGGGGAGTATCGTGACGTAGTTGATATCATCATAGACAATTAATCACAGTTTAATGCACAACGGAAGTCTAAAAGTAATAATACAGACCGAATTAAAAGTATAATAAAATTATTATACAACGGAATGTAAAAGGATCCACAGGCGGATCTAAAACATAAAGAAAATATTGTTCAACAGACTTTAAGCATTAAAAGCTTGCAAGACTCTTTATTTAATACTCAGAGTTTCCAGCCCATTACGCGTAGTACCTGCACTTAACCTTTTTGGAAAATACGTCAGTTTACACTGGTAAATATAATTAACTGACTCTTTTGAAAAGTATTTATAAAATTATTTTGGATGCACAAGGCATAAAATCTTTTATAACTTGGGATAATTATTTAAAAATAATCTTGTATACAGATTTATATGTTTGTCGTCCGTTCAGGGCCCGGTTAGAAGAGCCGAGACAAGATTAATAGACACGCCACAAGTATAGGCCCACAAGAGAGTGAGATACCGTTTATACATACGCAACTGTCAGGTGTATGCCTACACCCCGTGCTTAAGCCGTGGCCATTTCTAATGAATGAGCCGAGGATATTCAGGACATGGTCACTAACCCCCGAAAGGCATTGCATCAAACAAGACAGATTAAAACGGGTTATGCTATTTATTAATCACATTCTGATTAAATGATTTCATACCCAACTAAACGGTATTATTATAATACCGTATCCCAAGCCCGTATAAGGGAAAATAAGTTAAAAGTATTTACCTGAGCTAAAATATAATTTTATTCTCAGCCGTATATCAAATCAGCAAGTACAAGTAGCTTTTACTGGGCTCCTAATCTGGAACGAAGGTTTTAATAACCTATTAGATTCCTAACGGGTCTTATTTAAGTTATAACTTAGACCGGTTAGTTTTAAAGAAAGGTTTACGGTTCAAAACGCAAGATTAAGCGAAGACCGGATTAGAATGTGATTTAGACCCAACAAGTATGAAGACTTGTATAAAATGGGTAAACTAAACACTTTCTGGATTTTGAGGTAAAAATGATAAGGTTTGACCCGTTTCGGCTAATTTATGCCAACTAGTTACGTAAACCTTACCGAACGCATATATGCATAACGGGTAGCCAAACGAGTCATGTACAAGTTCCATAAGTTATCATGCTTAAAATATGTTATAATATCAGTAGGATATCTTCCATTATGCCCAAAACGAATTTAAAACTCATTTAAGCCCCGTAGGGGTATTTTGGTCATTTTTAAAGTTTATAAAAGGGTGAAATAGCAATATGAGGTTCTGGTCTAAAAAAATCAGTAAAAATATTTATTTTAACAAGTTATATCAGTAAGATATCATATATATGTGAAATTTATCACTTATGGCCAAACTATGCACCGTAGGGGCAATTTGGTCATTTCACATATGCTTTAAGGGTCAAATTTGGAAATCTCAGTTCAAGATTTTTACTTATTGTTAAAGTATAAAAATTTGCTTGTAACATCAGTAGGTAATAAGTCTTAGGCGTTAAATATGGTTTTAAACCATACTATGCGCTTAATAAGCGTAAAAGTCGGTATTTGACGATATTTGAAATGTTTATAAAATTTTGAAGTCCTGATCAGTTTCTAAAACTTAAAATATTGTATTTAACATATGAAATCAGTAGGAAAAGGTTTGGTATTAAAATGATACATAAAACTCATTTAACCAATGAAAAGGGCAATTTCGTCAATACCGAATTTACACTAGAACACTATGTTATGATCAGTATAAAATTTGACAAAAATTTCCAAAAATCCCTAAATATTATATTATAACAGTGGGTAGCAAGTTTGGTGCCAAAAATTGGGTTTAAATATGATTTATACTGAAAATGCAATTTAATTAATAAAAAGCCTTCATTTTACGATATCTCGCATAACTTCTATTTTAGACCATGAACTGATGTCAATTTTTTTAGGACATGCTTATAAATCAGTAATAAAGATTTTTGTCCTCTCATATTTTTAAAAATCTCATTTTTATAAAGCATTTAACGGAAACATGTAAATGATTCAGATTTCTAAAGGACCATGTAGCATAACCTCAGAGGGTTATCCTAACATATAATATGGTCCTAAAGGAACCCTAAGGCATGACCAAGACTAAGCTAATTCGGGCCAGAACTGAAAATCAAAGCAAAAGTCTACTTTTGCGACTTTCAGTTGCGAACCGAGCCTAATACTCAGAATTGTCGGGTTGAACATGCCTAAACATGCTCTTATATTAATTACCAAGTTATTTAAGTGTTAAAACGTATTTTATGGCTCCTACATTATCAGTTATGATTTATTTTGTAAAAACAGACTCGTTTGACTTTTCTGTTAAGTAGTTTGACCCGACAATTGACTGAGGTAACGTGATAATTAGGAGGTGCCCTTTTTAAGGGTTTAACACCTACATAATTACCAACACATAGCCACTTTCAATTCAAATAATGGCTGGACCGTGAGTGATTAATCACAAAGTCAAAGCGTATTTACGATATCTTTGACTTTCGGTCATTACACTAATAAAATCTTAACTACAGGAGCTAAGAACGCTTACAAGAGTCCTTAGCACGAAAATTTAGACTAAAAGAGCTTCCTTCCAATGTAGGATGCTCCAGAGAATGAAATTGAGAGCTCCAAAGCTTGAAAATATGAGAATTTATGATGTGCAAGTTATGAGCTCCAAATTTGCCCCTTTATATAGGGTTTTGGATGGATCTAAGATTGTTACAGGTGTCCCCAAGTATAATCTGAGGCATACATGTGTTTAGGAGGTTTTACAATACCAGCAACAGTCCATAGAATCGGATTTATGAGTGTGCATGGTTGTATTGGAGAAGGAGAGTGCAGAACCTGCACCTGTGCATGCTGGCTACCCATTTTAAGCAGTCGCGTCGCGCGACGGCAGAGGTGCTCAGGTGTGGCGTGACGCCACCATAGGGGTAACCAGCTCAACAAGTTTAAAACTTGACATTTTCACCCCCTGAACCTTTTAAAATGCAATAATTTCCATTTCAAGCACATTTAATCCATATAGTTTATATTTTTGTGATCCTTAAGATATAACCAAACATTGTTAGGTCCGGTTTCATTAAACGATAACCGAAAACACAAGTTTTGCCTCGTTGACGCTTTTTACCCTTTATTTACGAAAGTTAACGTATTTATCTCAAACGATATCAAAACCTTGTGAAATTTTCGTTACTTATTCTTGGGAGTATAATTAATCGTTACAAAGCTCCGGGTTCGTTAAAAGGTCACTCAGAGGTATTAATTTAACATGTTGACACATTTAACCCTCGCGTCTTGTAAACTTTCACTTTCTTTCACAAACGGCTTCATACGTTTCACAATTTATTCGTTTAAGGGTATAAACATCGTGTAGGGTTGTTGAAGGAAAAATTTTCATATGACGATATTTTGGATTCCTTCCACACACATACTTTCTTCGTTTATCAGCTTTAGTCCCTCGTAATGAATTCGTTACACGTTTAAAGTTCATGACACGTGTCGTTACTTCATTGGACATGATTTTGCGAGGTGTTACAGTTAAATACAAGTGTTTATTATTTTATGTAGTTTTCATAGTTATCAAATAGTTATCGGAGTAGGATCAAATACAAAACACATTTTGTATACAAACTATAAGAACCATTTAAAAAGTGTCATGTGGCATCCAACCAATTATAGAGAAATGGTAAAATAATAACCTAAATAATATCAATTATCTTGAATTCCTTATAATTATGCAAATAGACAATTAATTCTTTATTTGAATCTAAATTTTGTTTTCAAGATTAAATTACAAGTTTTGTCCTTTATGTTTACACCAAATTGCAGGCGCTGTCCTTTAGGGCAAAAGTTTGCAAGTTTTGTGCTTTATGTTTCAAAATCTTGCACGTTTTAACCTTTAGGCCAAACCCAGTTAGATTTTTTAGTTAATTATGGTCATGTGCATGGCACATGAGGGTATTCTTGTCATTTTACCTCCTAGGGACTATTGAGTAAATAACTTGATATTTAAGGGACTAATTGTGTAAGAAATAAAAAATAAAATATAAATATAAATATTAAAAAACCATAAATCTCTCTCCTCTCTCTAATCGCCATTCTAATGGCTCTGTTCTTCTTGCAAAGGAGCAGCTTTTCTTAAATCAAAATTAAAAACGAGGATCATGCCTTTAACCTGTTCCTAGGGAGGTAAAATGACGTACGCACGTCCACCATCTTCTCAACCCCAAGGTTATAATCCTCAACAAGCTTCTCAACATCGCTCTCAATCCAAACCCCTGTAAACGTATAGTTAGGGTTTCGTAAAAAGCTTTTTAGCGATTGGGGCACGCTCGGCATGTGGAGGATCTAGAAGATGAGGCAACGGTGGCCGTTGCAGAGTTGGAGGGTGGCTACTGGGTTTTCGATGTTGCGAGATTCGTTGGGTCTCCACTCGACGTCCAGGCCAACGATGGGAGAGTGGTTTAGACGCTGGGTGTCGGAGTTCCACGTGTCGACGAATGAGGGGGTGTCGGTGATGATGGTGGAGATGGTGTGGTGGAAGAATGTGACGTCGTAGAGGTTATTGTTGCCAATGTTTGGGGTTATTGTTGGTGTAGTCTGGGAGTTCGTGGTCGAAGATGGTTATTGTTGCCATTGTTTGGGGTTATATATCAAGAGAGAGAGAAGAGAGCGGGATAGAGAGTCAGAGAGATAGATTTATGATTTTTTAATATTTATATTTTTTTTATTTCTTACACAACTAGTCCCTTGAATATTATGTTATTTACTCAATAGTCCCAAAATAGGTAAAATGACAAGAATACCTTCATGTGCATGACACATGACCATAATTAACTAAAAAATCTAACTGGATTTGGCCTAAAGGTTAAAACGTGCAAGATTTTGAAACATAAAGTACAAAACTTGCAAACTTTTGCGCTAAAGGACAGCGACTGCAATTTGATGTAAACATAAAGGACAAAACTTGTAATTTACTCTGTTTTCAATGTGCTGATAAAGAAAAGTGCTAATATCATTTCACATATTTGCTAAAATCAAGTATCTTGATTAATTTTCATGTGCTAATATAATTCAAAAGTGCTACTTTTATGTATGTATTGTTTTTAATGTGCTAATTTAACTTTTTTTAAGTGTTAGGATCTGTTCTTACGGTTTGTAGTATAAATATGGTTTGTACCGGAACCAACCCCAATATTTATCAACTGATCATAATTCTATATACACACATACATATAGGTGAGATTAAACAAGACCTCTAAATATTGTGAGAATTGTAAGAACTCTTGAGAAATCAATCAAAAGCATTATTTATTAGAAAAAATATACGAATGTAAGATGTTGGATCAGTATATAATTGGAAGTTTATTTGGGTAGTTGTAACACCCTTATTATTATTTAAAGGTTTTCGTATAATTTACGAAAACGAACGGGTAATTATGATTTCAAATACATTGAAAATACGGGTTCATTAAACTTTATTTACAGAATTAAAAACTATACAACATATTATGGGTGAGTTCGTCATTTTACATAACAACGATACAAATTGCGGAAGCTTATTTCTTGATTGTGTTCGGTTCTTCGTTGTGCTTGATCGTCCTCCGGTGCTAAAATTATACCTGAAACTCATAAAACATGAGTTGGATTAGTCATACATAACTTAAAATGTATTTAAACGAGTCCGGGAAGCGAAACTGATTAAAATAAAAAATTTTCGCCAAAACAGGGTTTTTCGCGCCACGCGAAGGAACCCAGTTGCTCCCTCGCGCCACGCTAGGGAGACCGTTTTCCAGCAGGTCTGCAGCTCAGTTCAGCTATGCCAGTTT
The DNA here is from genome assembly GCA_030545235.1 of Helianthus tuberosus. Lineage (NCBI taxonomy): Eukaryota > Viridiplantae > Streptophyta > Magnoliopsida > Asterales > Asteraceae > Helianthus > Helianthus tuberosus. The sequence continues at coordinate 149,459,475 of CM060384.1, read as the reverse complement.
TTACGGAAACGGCCATAACTTCTTCGTTATTGATCCGTTTTACCCGATTCTTTTTCCTACGCGTCCGTAATTTAATCCTCCATCTTATGGAGTTAAAACCCAACATCCAACAAAATAAATTTTTAGACTTTTAAGCCTTCGACTCATCACCTTTTTACCGAATTTTAACCCGTTTATGCATTTTATCAAACAAACATGATTGTTTGATCCCGATTTCACATAAACCTTATAATTTCAATGTTGTCTATCATATTAGGTTCAATTCACAAGTTTATGTATAATCTTAAACTCGTTTATACTTAAATGATTATTTTGACCCGTTAAGGGTATTTAAGCACTTTTCCGCATACATCATACTCGTCTATTTCTAGCATCTTATTTCCACAATCTTTATCAAATAATCTTCCACCACAACTATATGTGTGGTGAATTTAATGTAATGTTCTATGTAATCCGAGTTTTATTTCCTCAGATTGTTATTCTACTGTAAGACCCATATAGAGTCGTTTAACCAAAGTCCTACATCTTTCTCCTTCTTGTACCTATTGTAAGCATTTAATTAAGCATAAAACTCATTTCCAAACTACCGTTAAAGGCCATTTGTTCAATTTAGCTTACAAGGGCGTAATGGTCCATTTTACCTTTCATTTATGATGAAGGACCTTCACTACTTATTTGCCCAAATTTGTACGTTAGCTATAATCATATTTATACGTACCTGGCTCGGGACAACAAATAGACCCGGTTTTGTACCTTGCTTTAATTGTCACTCAATCTATGGCGACGCATTTATCCAATTCGCCAATTGATCCTGTTAACATAAGACTTGACCACCGCATTAGTCGGTATTGTCAAATGGTGTTATCACCACCATTTGACCCATTTGGACTATATACCCAACGTTATCTATTTAAATCAAAAACATGGTTTTTGATGTCCAATTCATACATCCATCCCATCCCGGATTATATTACCAAATCCTTTATCTCTTAAACTCTTTTCTTACTAATTCAACCCATTTCGGCTTACGCCATGGGCACGCTTTTAACCTTAATTACATTAGTCGACTCTTGACCAATTTCCATTTTCACCATTTTTCCTCATCATTAGATTACACCACAAAGTAATCTTAACAAAAATCCATATTTCAATATTATCGTTATCGCGATTATTTCGTATAGAATAAACGAGTAATCTACATAAGTGCGAAAATTACACTTACCTCTCATCCGGTTTACGCCTTTCTTCACGCGCTTGATTCGTTTAACCGCTTCTTTCTCAAGCCTCCACCTAGCTCGTTAAGCGTCAAACTATTGCCAACATTTACAAGGTGGTTAGACTAGTCATTTAAAATCACGACCATTCCACCTTACTTATTCTCTATGTCGAAGCTACTATTCGACTTCAAGATTAGTTAACTTAGTTTATTAAAGCTAACTACTTTCAATCACATGATTTACAACATTAAGTTCAAATCAACATGATGATTATAACTCTTCTTGTTTCATATTTCATTTAACTAGCCATATTATTCAAATACGCGTTTCATTCTAAATTTCAATATTTAGCTTTCTCTTAGGCGTTTTATCAAACACCTAGTGAGCATACTTTTATAAAATTAACAATCAAACTCCATGATTACATATCTTGCCAATTTCAACATCTTTTTACTAAATAATCGTCTAACTCATGGTTAAATGTCAAGATTAACTTCATAGAGTTCAAATAACACTAGTTTGATAATCATGATTCTAGTGTTCATCATGTTTCTACAAAACCCATTAAACACCTAGATAGTGATCAGGAGTTTTTGTAACACCCCAAAAATATAAAACCTTAAATTTGAATTAGTAAGGTTTTAATAAATTAGAATTTATTAACTAGGAAATCTAACCTAGTTAGTTGATAAGTCTAGAAATAACTTATAGTTGAGTTAAAAAGCCATTAAATTAAAGGTTGATCAAAGTTGAAGGGCTTAAGTGTTAAGAATTGAAACTTAAGTGTGGTTAATTAAATAAAACAAACCAAACACTCCCAAAAGGGAGGTCTGGTCGTACAAACAAGAACAGGGGCGATCCCCACTCTTTCCAAACCCTAAAACTTCACAAAACCTGCAAATTTAAGGATCAATTCAAGTTGAAATCGAAATTGAAGCATAGATTACTGATCCTTATCACGAGAGGATTCTAAGGTATGTAAAATCTGATGAAATCTCTCAACTTGAATCTCTCATGATTTTGGAAAATCTGAATTTAGATGTTGCATGTGTATTATTTGGTTAGATTAGGAATGATATGGTGTCTAGAAGTGAAACCTAGACAACTACATGTGATATCATGTCCAATTTCAGGGAATTCCATGAACACCTTGAAGGTGGGTTGTGGGTTTTACAATATGATGATGAACACTAGGATTTAGAATGAATATTTTAGTGTAATTTGATCTTAGAAAATGATTTCAGCAAATGCATGATGTTTAAATGATATATGAAGGCTATATTGATGATTAAGTTAGCTAACTAGCAAACTATAAACTTGAATACGAAAGATATAAAATTCTGCCCTTAAAGTGTTTGTTGAAATGCCTCTATGAAGGCTTAAAACTGAAATTCTGAGCTTAAACGCATAATTATGATGTTTTGGTGTATTATGCGAATTATGATTTAAAGAGAGTTCTAAAACGCATCATAAATGGACTCTATAGGAACGGACGCAGGAGCGTCAAGCGGACAAGCGGGTGGCGAACCACGTTTAAAGGGCAAACTTTGAAGGTATGTAACTTAACCCGTTACATTAAGCGAAACGTTGTTAGATTATACGTAGTTGATAAAGAGTTGTGTTGATTGGAAGTGATCATGATTATTACTTGGAGAATAAATTTAGAGTTGTCAATAAATCATTGGTAGTTATTATAATGGAGGAATTCCGCAAGATGAGCCAATGGGTCGATTAATTGCGTAAGTTGTGGCTTTGTTGATTTAGGGGTAATAATGGCGATAATACTCACAAAAGCATCAAACCAAGAGAATTAGTAATGAAATGTGAGCGACAATAAGTTCCGGATGTTGGGCATAAGTCGCCATAAACATACTAGTTAAATGGGTAGTAAATTGACTAAAGTTAGAATGGGTCAAATAAACGTATAAGGAATTATAGCCCTTCAGTCCGTGAATAGATTTTTCGGTATCATAATTGTAATAGGCGCGTCGATAATGAATTTACAAACGCATAGGAAAAAGAATCACCTAAAACGGGCTTACGAGTCAAAAGTTATGGCTATTTAAAGTTTGAACTTGATTGCACTTGAAGCTGGGAAAATAATCAGCATCAGCAAACAACCTACTATGAAAACAAGGGCCTCGCGTAGCGCGAGACCCCGTCGCGTCGCGCGACGCCTTCGGGCCGGAAAAATTTTATTTTTTTCATTTGTTGATCCATGATACTTGTTTGTAACCCTTTTAACTTAATCAAAACTAATTTTTATTGTGGTTTTGATCTTAGGTGATCATGGAAACTAACCGGAAGATGGTCAAGCAACTTTTGAAGAACCTAACACAATCTATTAGCTTCTGCATCGTTTTAAATCCTAAATAGACTTTGTGTATGGTTGTAAACAAATCTTTAAACAGCTTTTGTAAAGTTTTAATTTAGTCATTAGTTGACTATGGTAGACGCTACTTATAAACTTATTTTAGGAAACTTTTGTCTATTACAACAATATTTTAAGTCTAATGTTGAAATCTATGTTTAAAATCTAATATAACTAGACGGGTGTTACAGTTTTACTAACATGCACTCAAATCCCTTAGTTTATTAGCTAGGGTTTATTTCAAATCATGCATACATCCTATTTTCACCCAAATAACCATCATTCAAGATCAATTTTCGAACTTCTAGGGTTCATCAAGAATCTGAGATGGAACAAAATACTGAAATTCGACATACCTTATGATCCCATAAGCTTGGTGATTGTTTTTATGTGTTCATGCATACGATTTGGCTCTGATTCGCCCTTCAATTTGGTGAATTTCTTGAAGTTTAGGGTTGAGTTTTGAGAGCTCCTTGTGGCTCTGATGAAATCGCAGACACCGCATACGTATGTGTGGTTTGTGTTTTTTTTTTATTAAACTTCATTACATTTGCCCATGTTTAGTCCCTCAAGTTTAGAGATTCATAAATGAAACTATAACTCATAGTTTATTATTTAATAACCCATTACTAACTAGGTTAATTTTTACCTAGTTAACTTAGTGGGTTCCGGGAGTTAAAAACCCGTTTTATTTTAAGTCCCGTTGACTCGGGCTCTTATAAACTAGATTCCTTAATTCTTTGATTCGCTCGTATTTAATTATTAGGATTTCTTATTTAAATCCAATTATTTACCGGGTTATTTTTACTGCTAACGGTACTTTACCCGTCTTTTAGCATTAACAGAGTTTGATTACCAAACCCGTTTTCGGGGTGTTACAGTAGTAAAGGCTAGAAAGTAATCTTGACCATCTATTTGTTAATCAAGGGCTAAGATTAAATGAGTGAAATTCAAGAAAAAAAAAGAGGCGCGTGAGTTTGTCTAAGGGCATTCTATTCAATCAAAGACAATAGTTTTTCCCTCCTCCAATCTCCCCACATTTTTAAACGTTAATAACTCTTTCATACGACATTATTTTTTTATAAAAATTGCACAAAAAAACGAGTGTTTTTTTATCTTTAAAACGAGTATACTATTGCTATATTTTCGAAAAAAAAAATCGAAAACCCAGTTGCGTAAAACGCAATGGACAAAAAAACGGACTTTTTTTTTCTAAAACGCAATGGCTCGAAAACACAAAGAAATGTCTTATTTTTAAAACGCAATGGCCTAAAAACAAAAAACAAAAAAATTTCTAAAACGCAATGGACTAAAAACACATAAAAATGTGTTTTACCTAAAACGCAATGGACTAAAAACACTTCAAAATATGTTTTTCTAAAACTCGTTGGACCAAAAATAGCACACAAAAATGTGTTTTCCTAAAACGCAATAGATAAAAACACAAGAGAGTGTTTTTTTTTTCTAAAACGCAATAGATAAAAACACAAGAGAGAGGTTTTTTTTTTTCTAAAACGCAATGGACTAAAAACACATAAAATGTGTTTTACCTAAAACGCAATGGACTATAACACAATAAAATGTGTTATTTCTAAACGCAATGGACTGAAAATATAAAAAAAAAACTGTTTTTTCATTCCTTTGTAAAACGCAATGAGTCAATTCAAAAACCCAGATCGTAAAAATCCAATTCAAAATTTTCTTATATATATCGAAGCCGATTTCTTCAGATTTCTTCAACGATTGACGAAATTTGAATGCTAGAAACACTTATCAGCGATCAAATGGAACGAATCGAGTGATTCGCTTCAAAATCACGAGAAAAAATGAGATATTGTATGAAATTAAACTGGGTTTCTTCAAAAAAAAGTTGAAGAAAACGTTGATTGGGTGTTTGAATCATTGATTGGTGACGAAAATCGCACTATAATATAGTGATTATTGAGATAGAAAGTGAAGAAAATTTGAAGATGGTGGGTTTTGAAAATAGTGGGTTTTGAAGTTACAGAGAAGAAAGGAGAAGATTGAATAAAATTGACTAAAATACTCTTCCTCTTTATTTTAAGGCCACGTGTAATAATCCTATTGCTTCCTATCCTTCTTAGCAAAATAAACTTCATATTTGATCCTCTCCCGTAAGATATTATACGATGATCATATTTAACTATGTTTTTTCTTTCTTTCTCTACGTTACTCTTAAGAAATTTTGTACTCGTATGTAAATAGTAAACCTATATATGTGTAAACTTTTAATATATATATATATAGAGTGGGGATCCTACGGAAAGTGTGTTTTTCCTAAAAAGTGTAAAAAGTCATAAAACACAATAATTTCAGGCATAAAACACACCTAAAACTCACAAATAATAGAATGAATATTACTAAAACACCATATTCAAACTCTAATAGTCCATAAAAACTTCAACCCCACCATCGTAGAACTATGAATATAAAACACAAAATGTTAAACAACATAAAACACAATAATATTTGTCATTCCATAATCAGAGCCTTAACATCTAAAACACAACACAAAACCCACATACATGATGTTTTAGTAATCTTCATCATATTATTTGTGGGTTTTTGGTGTGTTTTATGATTGACATTATGGTGTTTTATGACTTTTTACACTTTTTAGGAAATTTGGACTTTCTGGCCAACTCCTATAGAGGCCGGTTATCATACAAATCCTCTAATCGTACATTATGTACGCGTCGTCTACAACCGTCGGATCATCTTCCTTACACAGCGCCTTTTTCTATTAAATTTATCAACATAGGATTCATAAAAAAGAAACCGCCAAGGTTAAAAACGTCAGATTTAAGATCAAAACACCTGATAACGGCAAACAAAACCTCAAAAATCATAACGAAAGATCCTAAAATCAAAACCAAAGACGAAATTATAACAATTAACAAAAAATCGATCGATTCTTATTTACCAAATCGATCGATTCCTATTCATCAAATTCTTTTGATAAAATGAACTTCTGATGAATTTAGAAATTCTGTATGCACTGACTATCGAAGAAGATGATGCAGTTTGTCAAATCATGTGCGAAAACGTCGACAATACAAATGCGAATTCGGTATAAAAATGAACTCTTTGACATTTCATATAGTTTGCGAATTTCATGTGATGCATATGCGATATCAGTAAAAAGTTAAGAATTCTTTGAGATTTCATATAGTTTGCGAATTTCAGGATAATGCACATGCGTTTTCAAACACTTACAAAATCTCTTCATATAGTTTGCGATTTTAGATAAATTACACATGCGATATCATAGAAAATGATATTTAAATGTATGTTTCTTACGGTTTGCGAATTACTTTCGAATCAAGTGCGATTTCAAATAAGGAAGAGTGCAAAAAAAAACTTAAAAAAAAACTTTGTAATAAAAAATACAAAAAAAAAACTACCAATCTTAAAAACTAAAAATGATATTATTTTATATACAAAAACTTAATTTATTAACGATGTGACTATAATTTGACATGTAATGATGAGTTTTACAATGAATACTACTGAACTTACCACCCTACCTATATAATAAATTTACTATATTAATATAAAAAACCTTGATAACTACCTTCCATATTAAGACATAGAAGACCAAATAAAACACACACAGACAACAAAAATGGCATCTGAAGATATAGAAAAAATCAAAACCATTGCAATCAAAGAGCTATTTTCAAGCACTGATGTCACCTCTTCTCATCTGATTCTTGATGTGCAGGGCAAAATCCTTGAACAAATCAAGAACAATCAAGAAGTATGGGAAAAGCTACTTCAAGAACCACCATCAACATTCAGAGACAGAGCTTTGGATCACCTAAAGGAGCAATCTCGATCTGATGACTTGGCCTTCTCTTTCCTAACAGATGCTCTGAACACTGTGAAGGAGAAGATGAAGTTCAGCTCTTCTGCACGTGACAAAATCATTCTCTTCAAGTAACTAATTTATATTTTTAATCCTTTTGTGGTTGTGGCTGTGTTAGACAATAACTATTATTTTGGATATATGTTTTGAACAAATATTATGCTTATATATAATTTAAAATCGCATGAATGAATTAGGGATCTTTGACACAATAACATAAAAAAAAAACAAGATAACTCAAAATCGCATGTATTAAAGGAGAAATCGCATGTGAAAAAATCATATAAATAAATATAAACTGATGCATATAAAATCGCATGTTTATAATACTAAAATCGCATGTGAAAAATGATATACATAAATGAATATAAAATCGCATGTGTTCCGTGTAAATTCGCATTTACATTTAAAAAACCATTACTCATCCTCGTCATCTTCATCTCCAGACACCTCTTTCCACTGATCTTCTTCGGATCCATCATCACTAATGTAATCTTCAAAATCATCTTCCTCTCCGTCGTCTTCACCCTCATTGTCTTTGTCTCTCAAACCATCTTCTATCTGGACAACCTTCTTCTTCTTTTTTTGCTGTTTACCTTGTTGTTTGGCTTTCAGCTCCTCGCAAGTCCGAATGTCATGACCTTTTACATTGCATACACTACATGTCCTTGACCTTTTCCCTTTGCGGCTGATCATTTGTTCCTTCTTAGATTTAATCCTTCTATGCGAGCCGCGGCCTTTGTTTCTTATACCAGCCGGCACACGAACAGTAGGGGGAGCATTAGTTACTGGTTGTTGATAACCAATCAACCTTGAAAATCGGTCAAATTTTGGATCAAGTTGCTTGGTTATGCGACTCTGATCAACTCTCTCTTTAAGCTGCATCATTTGATCCCTCACTAAAACAAGTTGATCAAGGTCGGAAATCAAATTACTAACCAAATACTCCCCTGTATGAATGATTTCACGAGCAATCCGTTTAGCCTTGTGTTGCACATCCTTACCACCAATATTTAGATTATACTTCACATTTAACTCATTAGGCACCACATCCTTCGTCCATCTCTTCGTAACATATTTGTTTGGAATTTCTTTAACACCAAACATTATGAATAAGAAATAGATGTGTTTACATAGCAGCCCATATTGCTCAAAACGCAAACAGCTACACTGTGCAGTTACATCATTTTCAATATTCTTGAACCACACCTAGCAAAAATAACAAAAAAAAAAAATAATGATAAGATTTAAAATCGCATGTATAAACATAACAATTTCGCATGTTTAAATAATCATGTAAGTAAGTAAATTTAATATCGCATGTGGAAAATAACAATTTCGCATTTCTAAAAAGTTAATGTAAAGTAAATAAACTAAAATCGCATATGTAATGTAAAAAATTCGCAAATCTAAAAAAAACATGAAAAGTACCTCCAATAAACCATCGCCATGTGCTTTAAAGTCCTTCAACAATATTCTGATACGTGGACCTTCAACTTTGGTGTCCATCGGCAAACATTCGGAAATTGTTCCATGAATCTCTGATTGCTGATCAAAAAATATAGACCTGGTGTAGATCTTAGCAGCATCTTTTTCCAATGTAGTTCGACTCCAATCAGCTGGCTCAGTATATCTTGAAATATGATCATTTTTTTCTATGATTGAACCTTTGAACATCCATTGCCCCATCAAAATGATTCATAAACTCTACGAGTGTTAGGTGTGAATTAGCAACCTGACAAAAAAAATGGTTCTCACTCTCTGATCTTGAAGTTGTTCTCATAAGACCAGACATTGGCTCATGCCGGTAAAAAGCCGGAATCCACATGGATCTCATCCCAAACATATCATCAATCCATTTGTTTTCAGTAAGACCAAACTCAATCATCACCAACTTCCACTGTCTCTCGAATTCTTCGGGCTCAATCGAATCGGTCCAAACAATGTCGCACATTCTCCTTTTAAACTCGTCATTATTGCACAACTCGTGCCCAACCTTTAACAATAAATACATTTTATATCAGTCTATTACAAAAAACTATAATAATAAAAAATAACACCAACAAAAACACAAAAATGTTGCATGCTCTACCTTATCTGCCACTTTTTTCATTATGTGCCACATACACAATCTGTGTCTGCTAATAGGGAAAACCTCCTCAATAGCCTGTTTCATAGCAGGGTCTTGATCCGTCACTACAACATTAGGTTGCCGACCAAATGACTTTAAAAATGAATTTAGAAGCCATTTATATGATTCAATACTCTCTGATGCCAACAACCCAGCTGAGAGTGTTACATTCCGACAGTGGTTGTCAATGCCTGTGAACGGAACAAACACCATCTTGTACCTGAACAACAAATGCGAAATCACATTTATTATATGCAAAATAATAAAAATCAAATGCGAAACCAGGGGGAAAAGGCATGCGATATATTCAACACAACTCTGTTGTCTACACTTGCGATATTGAACCCTCATTAGTAGACAAAACATGCGAAAAATCAGTAACAAAACATGTTTGTCTTTGAAACAGTTACCTGTTTGTCTTGAAGGTTGCATCGAACGATATCACATCGCCAAATTCCATATAGTTAAGCTTGCATAAACCATCAGCCCAGAACAACCCAGTTAAACGTTTGCCATCATCAACAGAGTATTCAAACGAATAATCAGCTAAATATTCTTTTTTGTCAGTCATCCTATTTATAACCATGTCAGCGTCATACTCTCCTATATAGTTGTTTATTTGCTTCCTAAAATTTTTGCAATCATCAACTGTGGCACCAACATTCTCGAAACCACCATAACGTTTCCTCATTATATGGAAAGCTTTGACAGGACCAAGGTTTAAAGTGCCTAGTTCCCATACCATCTCCTCCTGGACATCTGACAATTGTCTGTAAGCTGGGAGCATGTGAATGTCATTTTCACAAACAAACTTATGGTTATGACCATCAACAAATCTCTTGACTGTATATAATCTACCGTCCACAGTGCAAATCATAAGTTGAGCTTTACATCCGGTCCTAATAGTCCCCCTTTTCCTTGTTTTGAATTGCTTTTTTGACTTGGAATTATCATCAATACACACAGGCTTATGTCCCTCTTTAGAACAAACAAAATACTTAATTTTGATTATACCACCGTTGTATACTTCGCCACCTTTCCGAATAGAAAAACCAGCTAACTTAGCATATGATTGATAAAACGCATATGCTTGTTCAATGGAGGTAAATTGCATTCCAACAACAGGTGTAGCTGATGCCTGAACCTCCGGAGTGTAAACCCTTTCATCTACATGAATCAAAATAAAAAACATAAAAAGTCATATAAACCACATGCGAATTATCTGATCAATACATGCGAAATGATGATATTGATTAATTGAATTACATGTGCGATTTATTACATAATCAAATGCGAAATTACAAAAAAACAAACCAAATGCGAATTGTAGAGAGTAATAACATGCGAAGTTAACATGTTGTTCTCAAAAAAAATACAAAAGTGAAATCAAACATTCAAACTACAAAAACATCTACAACAATGCTACGATTAAACAAAAAACAATTATACGAACAATTTAGATATCTGAATTAACATAATTACCAATAGAAATCTCGTTTGCAGCACTTGAACTTGAACCTGGAATTGGAATTGGATTTGCAGGTCGCGGATTTAAAACATCCTCAATCGAAACTCTCTGATAAGCAGATAATTGAGCATGATCACCGATCGGTCGATTTTCTTCAAAATCATCTTCTGTTCGTCCAGTGCTACTCTGTGGATCCATCGAAAATAGACAAATTGAATGAAACCCTATCACATACGAACGAAAACTGCAGATTGTGAATTATGTAAAATTTGAAACTGATTTGAATAATAATTACCGGGATATCAGTGTAACGAACTTCTCGCTGAATGAGTGAAGAGACGAATTTGCCCTCTGATGGTTACGTTAATTGTCTGATTTAACCTTCTTAAACCCAACTGAATCAGGACACGTGTACGGCTCACAATATAGCGTACATAATGTAGGATAACCATATTTGTACCATACTCTTTACCTATATATATATATATATATATATATATAGTTTGAAGATCCTGTACATTAATTCAGAAGTGTGAGAAGTGTATTATAACACTATATATATAACACTATATAACACCATATAAACCCCGTATAACACTATCTAACACCATATAACACTATGTAACACTATAAAACAAATATAACACTATATTTTATCTGATAGCATGTCTATGATAGATGTATAGTGTTATATATTGTTATATAGTGTTATATAGTGTTACATAGTGTTATATGTAGGGCTGCAAACGAACCAAATGTTTGGCGAACAGTTCGTGAACCGTTCGGTGGGAAGTTCGTTTGTGTTCGTTCATTTATTAAACAAACGAACATGAACAAGAATTTTTGTTCGTTTAGTTAAATGAACAAACATCAACAGAGGTTGTGTTCGTTCGTTTATGTTCGTGAACATTCGGTAACGTGTTCGTTTGTGTTTAATAGTTCATTAGTGTTTTTTTTTTATCTATTTAAATACTTCAAAATTCCGACAAATTAAATATCTAATAAGTGTCAGTGTATTATATACTCTGTTCATAAAACGATTGTTTGTGTTCGTTTGGTTCCATTTGTGTTCATGAACATTAGTTTTTGCTCATTTGTGTTCGTCAACGTTCGTTTTTGTTCGTTGCCTAAAATTAACAAACAAACACAAACGAACACGAACAAGTTAATTTTCTTAACAAACGAACATGAACATTAAATCTCGTTCAATAAGTGTTCGTGAACGGTTCGTGAACACTTATATTTCTTAACAAACGAACACGAACAAGGTCTTGTTCGTGTTCGTTCGGTTCGTTTACAGCCCTAGTTATATGGTGTTATATAGTGTTATATATAGTGTTATAATACACTTCTCACACTTCTGGATTAATGTACAGGATCCCTACCCTATATATATATATATGTATATATATATAGTGGAGAGTTCAAATGAGAAGAAATTTTTTGTAAGGATAAAAAAGAAGAAATTTCAACCAATAAGAATGCTTTATTTTACTTAATTTAATTTTTGTATTTAATATTAGTGTAGTGGAGAGTTCAAATGAGAATAATTAAAAATTAAGAATAAAAAGAATAAAGGATACAAAGGTAATTTGAACAAATCATTTAATGAGTCTATTATCTATTTTTGCTATTCAAATTAACGAACTCTAATCATTTAATGAGCATATTTTATAAAATATGTGTGCACCTTACACAATAAAAACAATCCTACACATGAACTTACATTTTCAACGTTTCCTACACCATTAAAATAATATTGGCAAATTGAAAAATAATAATCCCATCTTTCTGAAATTGGCCGATAATAATCTCAAGTGAGTTATTAGCCAATAATAATCCAACCTCGTCCAATTTTTTTGTAAAATAGTCTGCCGTTAAAATAAGCTTAACGGAGGAGTTAAGTGTTTTTCCGAATTACAAACCGATGTTTTAGGCCTTTTGATCAGAACGGGGATACGAGTCGATTGATGTAAAACTTACCTCGAAATTGTGTTTGAAATGGCTTGAATTTTGTTAATTGGAAGTTAAACACCCGAATTGAAGCACCGTTTTCGTGGGTTGGGGGTAGTATTTCGAGGTAAGTTTTACATCAATCGACTCGTATCCTCGTTCTGATCAAAAGCCCTAAAACATCGGTTTGTAATTCGGAAAAACACTTAACCCCGTTAAGCTTATTTTAACGGCAGACTATTTTACAAAAAAATTGGACGAGGTCGGATTATTATTGGCTAATAACTGATTTGGGATCATTATCGGCCAATTTCAGAAAGATGGGATTATTATTTTCCAATTTGCCAATAATATTTTGGTGTAGGATACAGAATGTGTAATACTCAAACACTTTTTAATTATTTTGCGACTCATAACAAAATATGTGTAGGACACAAAATTTTTAAATAATTTTGTCACTTCTAATAAAATTTGTGTAGGAGCAAATACATTAATTAAAGCATTATTTTTAAATAATTTTTAAATAATTTATGGTTGCATTAATAAGACTTGTAACTCTTTAAAATATTTATTAATATTCTACATCAAAATGTCTATACTACCCTTAGTAATTAAAGCATTAATTAAAAGTGGACAAAAATGATATCTTGATTCACAACCATTGATTAAAAAATATAGGGTCTAGATTAATTCATTTTTTCTTATTTTAAGAAGATTTTTCTCAAATGAACCTCCCCTACTAGTGTAAGGGTATATTGGTAAACTTATATATATACTGGGGGTTATCTTCAGAACGCTAAATATTGCAAGAACCGTGAGAACCAATGAAAGAACAATTGATATACAATGATGACAAAGAAATTCAACAAAAAAACGGATGAAATGTATTAAAATTCAAAAACTTTTTTTACATTTATCGTTTTTATTAGAAATTAAATTTACACATTTAAATTTATATGTATTTGTAAATAATGAAAGTTTACACATGTGTAAGTTTGTTATTTACACATGTGTAAATTTGTTGTATTTACATATGTTTAAAAAAATTATTAAGAGTGATTTTGAGAGGAAATGTGAATTATTTAAAGAGTAAATTCTTTTTCTAATGTTGTATTTAATCCAGTTATTGCTTTGATTGATGTGTTTATTATTAACATGTCACAAAAGCAATCAGGAGCTGCCATCGCAAATAAAAAGAATAGATTTGGTTCAGGTTCATTTGTACGCAGAAAAGAAATCCGAAGGCAAATCATGGCTGGTGATAAAGAAGAGCTTTCAGTAATGGTAAAAGAATCGACAAGTTGATTGTTTTTGCAGGCACTAAAGTTGACATCGACCAACTACACAACATGGTCGATAATGGTGAAGATCGTCTTGGGTGTGAATGGTTTGCAAGATGCGATTGATAAGGAAAAGGTGACAATAGTTGAAAAAAGAAAGAAGTTTATGGCCTTCAGTGTCATCTTCCAAAACCTACCGAAAGATGTGATGCTTCAGATGGCCAAGTATTCATAACTGAAAGATGTTTGGAAAGCACTAAGAGTTCGTTATCTTGGTGCAGAAAGAACTTAGAAAGCTCATATGTAAATGCTATAAACGAGTTGGATGGGTTGAAGTTGGGTGATACAGAAAGTATTGATGAATATACAACGAAGTTGGGCGGAATGCAATCAAAGTACAAGAGATTGGGAGCAACACTCGAAGAAGAGGTTGTGGTGAAAAAATTCTTGAAAACTCTATGTCTGATAAATATTTACCTATTGTTTCTTTGACCGAGCAGTTCATAGAAATCAAACCAATGGCATTTGAAGATATGGTTGGACAAAAGGCACATGAAAAAAGAACCAAGTTCAAGAATATGAAAAAAAGTTCATCCCAAAGTCGGCTTATGTTCACCCAGAATGAAAAGAAAGTTGAAAATTACCGAGTACGAGGTAGAGGTCGTGGAAGATACAACTAACGAGAGAGATGGAATCTAAGATGGAATGATGAACGTGAGAATAATCATTATACGTAGGGTGAAGATCGGAAAAAAGACCTTGAAGTATGGCAAGACAGAAGGAAGAACCTGAGGTGCTACGACTGTCATAAGATTGGGCATTAATCGAGTCTGATAAGTTTAAAGATGAAGAGAAAGAAAGTCCCTGACGTGTGTCGAGTGTGGTATAATTTTGTGTATATTTTTAGCACTTTTTACTCGTTTATCAAGCTTTAAATTTATAGAACACGATACAATACAATACAATCACTCTCTACAACACGTTAAGGCAAGCGCACCCATCGCTGACGTAGTATAGTGATGGTAAGATACCGAGGTAGTCCAAGGAAACAAGAGCTTTTAATACCGGAATATCGTCGACATCTAATCTAACCAAAAATTGGAGAAAAGATGTTAATAAGTTTAGAAAGATAAAAGAAAGAAAGAAAAATAAAATAAAATGTTAGCAAAAGCAATAAAAATACAGTGATGGTAAGATACCGAGGTTGTCCAAGGACACAAGAGCTTTTAATACCGGAATATCATCGATGTCTAATCTAACCAAAAAAATGGAGAAAAGATGTAAGTTTAGAAAGATAAAAGAAAGAAAAATACAATAAAACGGATGAAATGTATTAAAATTCAAAAACTTTTTTTACAAATTTACACGTATGTAAGTTTATTATTTGCACATGTAAGTTTATTATTTACACATGTGTAAATTTGTTATATTTATTATATTTAGATTTGCTGTATTTAGATATGTTAGTATATTTACAAAATTGAGTAGGTAATGAGGTAGCATGGAACATCATCTAATCTAAACTTTTAGACCCACCAGGCTACATACTGGATACATGTTTTAAATTTTCTTATAAATAATCAAATTATATCTGAGAGCTAATATGAAACTTCCCCCGAAAAGTGTCATATCACAACTATTCGAAGAAATATAATACAAAACATGCCCAAAATACCCATTCCTTTTGACATGAGACTATTGCACATGATAGATAAAAACAGTAATAATAATAAGTATTCAAAAATGGGAGATAATATCATCAATGCTGTTGACTGTCTGATCTTATGTTGATAATCTGGGAAGCAACAATCTTGGACAGCTCATTAATGGCAGCTTGAACTTGAAAATCATCATCTGGATCAGGTGTTTCCCTTGGCACCGACCATACCTCGGATTGTGAGCCGTACTCCCCGGCTGCAACCTTTGTCTTTTTGGATGTCATCGCCACTTTCTCCAAATCTGCTTCTGATAATGCTCTTGGCAACTGCATATCCGAAATCACTTTTCCGTCAAATATCCATAAACAAAATCAAAATGTTGACAAGCAAAGGTGGCAAAATAGGCTGGTTGACCCGACTTCTGAGGTTTTTTACCCGGACTGGTAAAAAAAGTTTTTGTAAGTAATTAGTGTGAGTATCATTACAGAAAACATATTAAATTAACATAAATAGACTACCCATAAAATCGTGATCTAAATCCTTAATTTTGTCCTCCAATTAAAAAGTTACTAAAAAAGGAAGGTTGAAAAACGAGAGCGTTGTTTGATAACATGTCATAACAGATAGATAAGAACCCCATATTCGTATTACAGTTATTACTGACGACGGGCCAGTGGGTAAACCCACTTTACCCGCTCTGGGCCTTTTTATCTGGAAGCCCAACTACTTAAAAAGCCCACCGATCACAATAACCTTGCCCGCTAAGGTTTCTCCACTTCGGAAATAGGCGGGAAAACAGCTAGCAAGAGCAGACCTCATTTAATGCTCGATAAGAATGGGATCCCGTCTGAAACCTTGTACTTCTCCGGTTCGAACATTAATTAAGGTAAACATCTCGCCGCTGGGAGCCAGACACGTGTCTGCACTCCCCGAGAACCTCCAAAAGCCGTTAGATCACATGTGGGAAATATCTAATGAGATAAGGGCTAGTTATTATATAAGAAGACATAACAAGAACAAAGGCAGGTATCATCATCTCCGGCTCTCACTCATTTACTATACCCTTATTTACTCCACACACACATTAACGTCCGACCAATATTCTCTCGTATTTATTACATACACACATTAATAAGATTCACACCAAAGAGGAAACCTCCCGGTGATCATACTCACCGGAAGAAGCTCCTCTCATTTCCGGCAAGTTTACTTACTCTCACGCCGGAGCTTGGTCACGGATCCCCCTCCCGGGGTCCCCCGTGGCGAGGCTAACGGTTTGTTCTTTTGTAGCAAGCAAGGATAAGAGCTCTTGACGTCACCGAAGATCCATCAAACGACATCCGTGGGTTGGGTATTCGACATTGGCGCCATCCGTGGGACATCAGCCTGCCCGGTGTTCCCACACAAACACTCGACGTCCAGAGAGTAGCTTATCCTGCTAAAAACAACATGGCAACCCCACATAACTCACATGTCACTCAGACGGCACAAAACGACTTGGATAAAATCACTATAGAGGACATCACTCATGAAGAAGATGATGAGAATCAGGGAGGAAATCTGAGGGAAACGGAACATATCACTCCCGATTTTGTGGCCATGCACAGGGAAAGGCTAACCAAATGTCTTGAAGACCTAAAGAGACAGGAAAGACTCGACAGCCTCAGAGCCAGACTCTCTTTTGACACACCCTCCAGCCAGGAAAGAACAAACCTTCAGAACAAGAACAACAGTGGCGACTAGCTAGAAACGTTCATGTCTGCCCTAAGGCAGATGTCCTCTAAGGAAAGAGAGGACCTGATCACAGGCCAGAAACCCAAGGGGAAGGAAAAAGGGAAAGACAACTCTGATAACAGCGGTTTGGACCAACCATACTTACCACGGGATCTGGCTGAAGTTTCAAAATTTACAAGGAGAATCTCAGAAGCACCTATGCCTCCCAAGACAAAACTACCACCAGGCTTTGATCGATATGATGGAACGAGGGATCCGGAAGATCACCTGCATGCCTTCAGAGGAGCAGGGCAACTAGGAAGATGGCCAATGCCGGTGTGGTGCCACATGTTTGTACAAACCCTAACGGAAGGAGCCCGGCTTTGGTTCGACAGTCTGCCCCCAGGGAGCATAGACAGCTATGAAGAACTGAGTGAGAAATTCCTCAAGAACTTTGGCCAGCAGAGGAAGGTGGTCAAAAATCCAAACGAAATCCTTCACATCAGACAAAGAGACAACGAACGAATAGACCAATACATAGAGAGGTTTGTTAAAGAGAGTATGAACATTAAGGACGTCCCAGAAGTCATGAAAATTAGTGGTTTCATAAATGGATTGAAACACGCACAGCTATGTGAAAAGCTGGGGGAAGAGTTTCCACCTTCCTTCGACAATCTTATGGACAGGGTCCGGGTCTTTGTCCGGGGAAAGGACACAGTCAGCAAAGCAAAGGAGACGGACGTCACACCTCGGAGGGTTGCCCCGGCTGTGAGACCTCCTGACAAAGGTACACCCTATTCCCGGAAACCTTTTTTTGATAGAATGTTACATGACAGGGCAAGGCCCTCGTACTCTCCCTATAGACCCCGAGGGAGGGGCCCTCCCCTTTACCCCGATAGCTTCACCCCTCTCATTAAGACCCCAAGTGAGATACTGGCCACGGAGAGGATAAATAACTCCTTCCCAAGGCCACCCCCCATAAAACCGGGACCAAAAGCACAACCAAACGAATATTGTGAATTCCACAAGGGTTTTGGGCACAAAACCGATGACTGTATGTACCTCAAAAGAGAAATAGAGGCTGCGGTGAAAACGGGGAGACTGGCTCATCTGGTCAAGGAAATCAAGGAAGAGGGAGGAGATCGCAAGGGAAGAGATGCACGGGAGCCGGGGAGGGCAGATGTTGATATGATTAGAAGGAGAAATGAGTTTGATACTACCCGAAGTGTAAAGGCCAGAATCCTAGGCTCCCCAAACTGCATGAAAGCTCCCATCCTCATGCCATATTTGGAAGAAAGCGAGGTGCAGCGACTCCCGCTGAACATCTCGGCTGTGATAGCTGGACACAAGGTGTCCAGGATACATGTGGACGGAGGGTCAGGCGTTGAGGTAATATACGAACACTGTTTCCTTAGGTTCGACAGGGACATAAGGGACAGGTTGGAGGAAGATTCAATCCCATTGGTAGGATTCAACAACAGTGTGTCACATCCCCTGGGAAAAATCAGGCTCCCGTTCACAGTCGGCGTGGGGGATCGGGTCCGAACAATAGATCTAACCTTTACGGTAGTCAGGGCACCCTCTAAGTACAATGCAATCTTGGGGAGACCCGGAATTGGTGATTTGCAGGCACAAGCCTCCACCCCCCACAGAGCTTTGGTATTCCAAACACCAAGAGGCCTCGCATGGGTTAAATCCGCCTACGAAGTAGTTTCTTCCGTATCCAAAGGGGAGGAACCAGAGAAACCCCAGGGGAAGAAGGTGGAAGAATGGGTCCTCTGCGATAGATTCCCGGAACAAACAGTCAAGGTGGGAAGTCATTTGAGTGACAAATGTAAGAGTGCCCTGAAGGAGCTACTCCTCCATAACATAGACGTGTTTGCATTCCAACATGGGGACATGACGGGGGTCCCAAGGAGTCTAACAGAGCACCGGCTTAACACCTTTACATGGGCGAAACCGGTGAAACAAAAGAAGCGGAGTATGGGACCTAGTAAAAGAAGGGCTGCTTGTGAAGAGACTCGAAAACTACTCAGAGCGGGGATAGTCAGGGAAGTTAAATACCCATCCTGGGTTGCCAACCCAGTCATGGTTCAGAAAAAAGACGGGGGATGGAGGATGTGCATCGATTTCCAAGACCTAAACAAAGCATGTCCCAAGGACTGTTATCCTCTTCCGGAAATAGACACCCAAGTGGACTCCCTGTCTCAATACCCTCTGAAGTGTTTCCTTGACGCCTACAAAGGGTACCACCAAATCCAAATGTCAATAGAAGATGAGGAGAAAACCGCCTTCATCACAGACGAAGGGACGTTCTGCTACACCAAGATGCCCTTCGGCCTCAAGAACGCGGGGGCCACATACCAGAGGTTTATGAACAGTTTGTTTAGGGAGCAACGAGGGAGGAACCTGGAGGTATACGTTGATGATATTGTTATCAAAAGCTTGACGGAGACGGCCCTGATAAGTGATATAGCCGAGACTCTCCACACTATGCAGGACGTAAACATGAAGTTAAACCCCGGGAAGTGTTGTTTTGGAGTAGAGGAGGGGAATTTCCTGGGGGTAGTAGTCACCAAGGGCGGGATCAAGGCAAACCCTGAGAAAACCCAGGCGGTAGCTGAGATGCGGTCCCCCAGGTCCCTGAAGGACATCCAGCGGTTAAACGGAAGACTGATAGCATTAAACCGTTTCTTATCGAAGGTGGCTGATAAGACCCTTCCCTTCATGAAGGTATTAAAAGACTGCCTCCAAACAAACAAGTTTAAATGGACCACAGAGGCCGAAGCAGCCTTTCAAGAAATGAAAGCATACATCTGCAAACTCCCAATGCTGGCCACCCCAGTACCCGGGGACCCATAGCTCCTGTATCTATCCGCCTCAAAAACGACCATAAGTGCGGTCATGATGGTAGAAAGGGAAGGGAAGCAGATACCCATATATTTCATCAGCAGGACACTTAAAGGACCTGAGGAACGGTACATGCCTTTGGAGAAACTCGCATTAGCTCTTGTCTTCGCATCCCGAAGACTCAGGAGGTATTTCCAAGAGCACAAGATCACTTTAATGACTGATCAGCCCCTTCAAAAGGTACTCAGGAAGCCAGAGTTGTCAGGACGGCTAGCTAAGTGGGCTGTGGAGTTAGGGGAACACTCCCTGGAATTTAAACCCAGGACAGCCATAAAGGGGCAGATACTGGCCGACTTCTTAGCAGAAGTCCCTGAGGACGAAGAAAGGGAACTCTTGAAATGAGAAGCTTTAGAGAAAGAAGAAAGGGAGAAGGAAGATGAGGCGGTGTGGAAATTGCTTACCGATGGAGCATCCGGCGAAGAAGGAAGCGGGGCCGGAATCACACTGATAAGTCCCGAGGGGGTAGAGCTGACATACGCTGTAAGGCTGGATTTCGAGAACACCAACAACACCGCCGAGTATGAAGCCCTCTTAGCCGGGATGAGGTTGGCACAGAAGATGAGGGCAAAACACGTGGAGGCTAGCACCGATTCACAGTTGGTAGTAAAGCAATACCAAGGGGAATACGAAGCCAAGGATAGCACCATGGCTCGATATGTGGCGAAGGTTAAGGAGACAGCTGAAGCATTCAGAACCTTCAAACTAGAATACATCCCTCGAGGGAAGAACAGGAAGTCTGATGCACTCAGCAAGTTAGCTTCAGTGGCATTCGACTATCTCGCGAAGGAGGTCAAAGTAGAAGTCCTGATATCCCCCTCCCTTGACACGACGGAGGTGGCCACGATCGAAGGCCCCCAGGAAACATGGATGACCCCAATCGTTAACTTCCTCCGGGACGGGACTCTACCCGAGGGGGAATGGGCAGCCAGAAAAATAAGAGTTAAAGCCCTACAATACGAATTGATTGAGGGGGAGCTATACCGAAGGTCGTACCTGGGTCCGTCCCTAAAGTGCATCGATATGGAAGAGGCCGAATATGTGCTCAGGGAGATGCATGAGGGGATCTGCGGAATGCACTCAAGACCAAGAACGGTAGTAAGAAGAGTAATGAACGCGGGGTTCTACTGGCCGCGAATGTTCGAAGCGGCGTCTGAAGAAATCAAGAAGTGCGATAACTGCCAAGTACATGCACCAATGACCCACCAGCACAAACACCCTATGGTCCCAGTCTCGACATCTTGGCCATTCCAGAAATGGGCCATTGACATAATTGGGCCTTTCCCGGAGGGCCCAGGAGGGGTCAAATACGTGGTGGTGGCCATTGACTACTTTACTAAATGGATTGAAGCAAAGCCCCTGGCAAAGATTACCGGCGACCAGATGAGAAGATTCGTGCTGGATAACATCATATGCATGTATGGGGTCCCGAAGGAGTTGGTGAGCGACAACGGGGTCCAATTTGCTGGAAGGCCCTTCAAACCATGGTGTGAGCAGATGCGGATCCAACAAGTGTTTACCTCCGTTACCTATGCCCAGAGTAACGGGTTGGTGGAGGGAGCCAACCAAAGCGTCATCAAAGGAATGAAAGGTAGGCTTGGGAGAAAACAGAAAGGCTGGCTGGAAGAACTTCCATTTGTGCTATGGGCATACCGAACCACTCCCAAAAGTTGCAATGGGGAGACCCCATTCAGCCTTACCTACGGAACGGAGGCTATGATCCCTGCAGAGATCGGGTCCCAAACCGCCCGTATGAGGTTAAGGGATGAGGAGAACGAACAGGATCTAAGGATGAACCTGAACCTATTGGAAGAAAGAAGAGAGATAGCAGCAGTGAAGGAAGCTCACTACAAAATACTCCTGGCAAGTTACTACAACACCCGGATGAAAAAACTCAACATTGTCCCAGGGGACCTGGTTCTCAGAGCCAACGAGGCCAGTCTGCAGGAAAACACCGGGAAATTGGGCCCCAACTGAGAAGGACCGTACAGAGTCACATGGGCAAACGGTAAGGGAACATGCAAGTTGGAGACGCTAGAGGGAAAAGAGGTCCCCAGGACCTGGAACCTCATGCAACTCAGGAAGTATTACATGTAAGGGGTGCACCCCAAAGAAAAAACGGCCAAGAGCCACTTTTGTAATGGATAACTATATGTACGGGGATCTCCCCCTAAGAGGATGGACCTTTTGTAAACAGTCTATGACGGGAGGTATAGACCCCCCTAAGATTAAATGAAAGACGGACGAAAACGTCCCATTTTGAAAACTATGGGTAACCATACCTGGGCAGACGTGCCTATGAACACCCTTTACATCTAAACTAGAGCAAACAAACACACGTGTATGAGGCATTCAAAGCATGCCCAAAGCCCGGCCGTGGGGCTAATAAAGGTCTAGCTAACCTAAAACGGACAAAAGCAAGTTAAAAACATAACACCACATTATAAACTTGTCCACCGATTGGCCTCGAACAGACAATCACAGTTTAACGAAGCAAACAATAAAAAACAAATAATGCAAACACAACCATATATAGAAAATCATGAAGGGGGAACATGCCTTATTTAATACGAAATACATATACAAAAACAAGCCCCAATAACTTGGGCAAGAATCAAACAATATACGAGACTACAAACATGGCAAGATGAAAACATGGCTCCTCACTAAAACAGTTTGAAAGTCCTCAGGAAACTGCCAAGCTAGCCTTCGATAAATACCCCTGCAAAACAAAAACAAACGAGACAGGGAACAGGCAACAAAGCAAAGGAGGAGCTATACATAACCATAGGCCATACGATTAGCGATCAAGATGGCCCCCAGCACAAAGGACCTTCCAAAAAAGCCAAGCAAAACATACAAATATCCCAAAGTAAGTTAGAGTTATTACAACCACATCGAAATTTGTCAAATGTTCAAAATTCACTTGGGATCACCCCCGGAAAAGGACGGCGGAGACGAGGGACCCGCGGAGGAGAACAGGGTCTTCAATTCATCAATAGAAATCAGGGGATGCTCCAGGATTTTGGCAAGAATGGCTGGGGTCTTATGCCCAAACTCCTCATTCAGCTTGGACAGCTTCTTCTTAACCTTGGAGTCATACAAAGGAGTCTCCTTCCTATCCAAGCCCTGAGCGGAGTATTTGTAGCCATCCTTCAATCCGGACTGGTACCCAACGTCCCTGTAGGCCCTATACACCTGCTCCAAACCACCCTTAAAATCCTCCGACTGAGCAACAGCGGCAAGGAAGGCCTGAGCAACAGCGGCAAGGAAGGCCCCAAAACCTTCAGTGATCAACCAACGCTTCTCCCCCGCTAATCGTTGATTATCATCAGAAGTTACCCCATAATCTGCGTAAATGGTATTGAGTTGCTCCTGGGAAACGGAGCCAACCTCCTTCAAGTGCCTCAGTTCAGCGGCAAGCTCCTCTTTTTCCTCAACCAACGATGCCATATCCCGCTCCCAAGCCCGCTCCTTCCTCTCAAGCATAGCCCCAGCTCCCTGAACAAAGAATCAGTAAGTATGTATAAAAAAAAGGGGGGGGGGGGGGGGAAAGGAGAAGACTATGCACCTTCTCCTCCTGTAACCTCCTCTCAGCATCAACCACCCGGCTCCTAAGCCCAGCAACAACCGACTGGGAAGCCTTAAGCTCAGCCTTAAGCCCCTCGTTCGCCTTCCTCAGATCATCAACCCTTTGCAACATCCCAGCACCCCTGAAAAAGCTCTCACACAAGGACATACTGTATTGGTCGTCAAAAAGATCATCCCTCAGGGCGGAATTTACAAACTTATGTGAGGGAGGGACAGCATGGCTCAGGAAGTCCCTGGCAGCTTCAGGAGTCCCTATAACGGAAGAATCGGTTATCTTCCACTTAGGGACGTAAGTAAAGGGGAGGGCGTCGGCAAACAAAGGAGCAAGAGGGGATCGATAAACAGGGCCTTCGAGGGCAATGGGCTTGCTAGTCCCGGTAGCATGTGGGGGGGAAAGTTCAAAGGCTGAGGAAAAGCGAGCTACCCCCACCTCAGATGCCTTGTCCCGGATACGGGAAGGAGAGGGACCAGTAGGAATTTCTATAGGCTCCAAGGAACTCCCCTAAGAAGTAAGAAAAGAAGCAATCAGGAACTACACAAGAAAGACAAAGGAAAAACGGGAGGAAAGAAAGCTTACCAACAAAGGAGCACTCACTAAGCTTGAGGACTTCAAATGCTTAGACAAGGAACCCTTGACCCCGGCAGGAGGAAGATCAGAAACGGTCTTAGAGGGAGGCTTCTGGCCACTGGCACTACGGAGCCTCTGGCGGATGCTACGAGATACAGGATCCGGTTGGGGGCTAGCAGACCTCCTCTTACGAACCAACTTTATCTCCACGTCTTCGTCGTCACTCTGACCAAAAGGATGAACAGGAGGAAGGTCCGGAGAACTTTCCTACTCCCCGGAAGAATTCTCCTCATCACCACCTAGAATGGCAGAACCTCCTGCCTGGACGGATCCCCCGGCAACCTGCACTCCCACATTCAGCCTGGGATCAACCTCATTATCAACCACATACTTTACATCCTTGGAGTCACCTTGAAGAAGCCTCCACAAAGTTATCTCTGTGCAAAAAGAAGGCACAAAAGATGACTACGGAATCTCCGAAGATATAAAGAAAGAATGAATGCAAAAGGCAAACCAAGAACAAAGAAGTACCTTTCTTGCCGAAAAAAGCCCTCGGACGGACAGGATAAGAGGGACTCAGCCCCCCCCATAGCAAGCGTTCCCTCAGAGAAAGTAAACGCCCTTGTTGGGTTATCACACATCTTCTTCCACTGAACAGTCTCGGCTGCAGAAAGGGTGAGAATGGTGTCCTCAATAGCGGCATCAAGATCCTTTGGAACAGGGGACTCAGGTAACATAGCCGCAGACACAAATATGAATCTACACTTCCAATCTTTTGGGTAGGTAGAGGTTGGCATAAAGCTGTAGCAAGGCCTCGAAACACTGTTTTGACGTTTAGTAAAGGTGAACCAGTCACCATCGGAAATCAGCCGGTAAAACATACAGAATAGAGGGACAGAGGGTTCCCCAGAGATAGCGGCGCAGGACAGTTCAAAATGAACTACCCTCATAAACCCCAAAGGGTGAATCTGTGAGAAGTGTACACCGAAATGACGAAGCAAAGAAATCTTAAACGCAGAAAGGGGGTATCGGACTCCACAAGAAGAGAAAGCAAGAGTATAAAGGGGTATCCTATCCGGCGTGCATTCTGCTGATTCATTGGGGCCAAGCAAAGAAGGGGAAAAGCGATCCGGTATGTTATACGCCTCGATAAAAGATTTCAGGTCCTTCGCCGTCAAGACAGACCTTATCGACGATCGGCCACCGCGACTCATAATGTAAGGAGAGGGTAAATAGGGAAGGTGATTACAGAGAAAAGTAAGGAAGATGTGGAGTTTGAATGTGAAGACGGAAGGGGTGAAAAGGGGACATTTAAAGAGAATGGCCTCTGACGTACAAGTAACCGTCACATCAAGAGTCTCTTCAAAATTTAAAAAAGGGGCACGTGTTATTAGGGGATTAACTCCCGCTATGGATAATCGGCTAAGTAATGATTACGTGGGGACGAGTAATTGTAACTGACCTGGGGAGGACCCACAGGGAAAAACCACCTCTCTCAAAGCAGTTATGGCTCAGCCCTGGATCATGAGCCTCGGGTCTCAGAACCAGGGACTAAAGATGACTTGACGACGGGCCAGTGGGTAAACCCACTTTACCCGCTCTGGGCCTTTTTATCTGGAAGCCCAACTACTTAAAAAGCCCACCGATCACAATAACCTTGCCCGCTAAGGTTTCTCCACTTCGGAAATAGGCGGGAAAACAGCTAGCAAGAGCAGACCTCATTTAATGCTCGATAAGAATGGGATCCCGTCTGAAACCTTGTACTTCTCCGGTTCGAACATTAATTAAGGTAAACATCTCGCCGCTGGGAGCCAGACACGTGTCTGCACTCCCCGAGAACCTCCAAAAGCCGTTAGATCACATGTGGGAAATATCTAATGAGATAAGGGCTAGTTATTATATAAGAAGACACAACAAGAACAAAGGCAGGTATCATCATCTCCGGCTCTCACTCATTTACTATACCCTTATTTACTCCACACACACATTAACGTCCGACCAATATTCTCTCGTATTTATTACATACACACATTAATAAGATTCACACCAAAGAGGAAACCTCCCGGTGATCATACTCACCGGAAGAAGCTCCTCTCATTTCCGGCAAGTTTACTTACTCTCAGGCCGGAGCTTGGTCACGGATCCCCCTCCCGGGGTCCCCCGTGGCGAGGCTAACGGTTTGTTCTTTTGTAGCAAGCAAGGATAAGAGCTCTTGACGTCACCGAAGATCCATCAAACGACATCCGTGGGTTGGGTATTCGACAATTACTAATCATTTTTTTTATTATTATTATTAGATAAGTAGAATTCATAAGTATTGTCTTTTTTTTATCCAATTAAAGAGCTATTTTCTCTATCGTATCACAGGCCCATTTGTGCAAATTTTATAACTTTTTATAAACAATCTGCGTTAATATTGTTTTCCAAAAAATATATTATTTGGTTTATGCATTTGACCCGTTAGAAAAATAGGAGTAAAAGCCACCATCTATCCACTAATAAGTCATAACTAAGTGTGTGTGTGTGTGTGTGTGTGTGTGTGTGTGTGTGAGAGAGAGAGAGAGAGACGCACATCTGATGACGTCCCCTTCTTTTCATCTTCTAGAAGATCCTTGATGGGAAAATAAGCCGCTTGCTTACAGAGCTCTAAAAGATCCGAGCCAGTATAACCTTCACACAACGCAGCTATAGAGTCCAGATCGATATCATCCTCTACTCTCTCGCCCTTTAAGATCACCTTCAAAATCGCAGCCCTTTCTTTTCGGTCAGGTACCCCAATTTCAAATGCCTGTGGAAGTCGTCTTAGTATTGCCTCATCAAGCTCTGACGGCCGATTAGTTGCCGCAAGCACCATCACTCTAGCATTCTCTACATAAAGCAAAAATTCACAATTCAGCCAAAAAACAGATGCTGAAGTTAGTAAATTAAAAACTTACGATCCGTGGTAAAACCGTCCCATAAAGCCATAAACTCTGTCTTCATATTGGCTAATGCTTCGTGGTCCGTACTTCGGCGCTGACCAAGAAAACTATCAACCTCGTCAATGAAGATTATCGCAGGCTGGAGTTTGTATGCCAAACTAAATAGAGCAGCAACTGCCAAAAAATCAACCATTGACATGAGTGAACATTTTGTAAAAAAAAAGCTTAAATATCTTGTGTGGAACCAAAAGTAACTAGCTGATTTAAACATACGCATGTAGTAACATCAGGTGAAATAAAATTAATTTCGATCCATTTAGATGCAGGGTCAAAACAGGTACTGTTTAGTTCGAGCCAAAATGGGTTCGATTCAAGACTTCAAGTTCGGTTGACTTGTCCACTTTATATGACTGTTCTGAACAAAAGTAATGCCTTACATACAATTACATACACTATATTAATATAATAACAATAATTTAGATCTTTACAGGAAGTGATATAGAAGACTGAATGCATTAAAAAAATATACTCATTGATGATTTTCACACTTATAACTCGTTCGACTCATTTGATCAACCTAGGGCAGCAAATGAACCGAATGAACACGTGTTCGTTTGTTAAGAAATATGTGTTCACGAACTGTTCAAGAACACTTACCGAACGAGATTTTATGTTTGTGTTCGTTTGTTAAAGAAATGAACGTGTTCGTGTTCATTTGTTAAGTATAGGAAACGTATGAAAATGAACGTTGACGAACACAAACTAAGGTTCATGAACATAAATGGAAACAGGCGAACACAAACAAGCATTCATTAACAGAATATATAATACACTAAAACCTATTAGATATTTTATTTGTTAGAGTTTTGAAGTATTTAAATAAAATATAAAAACTATAAACACTAATGAACTATCGAACACAATAGAAGATAAACGAACACGTTCCCGAACATTCACTAACATAAATGAACGAACGCGGCGTTTGTTCATGTTCGTTCATTTAACTAAACGAATTATTCGTATTTGTTTGTTTAATAAACGAGCGAACACAAATGACCTCCCCGCTGAACGGTTCAAGAACTGTTCGCTGAACATTTGGTTCGTTTGCAGCCCTAGACCTACCCAGTATTTTCTTAAATGTTTTGATAACCCATTTGAGAAAACATATAACCCGGCCCATTTATAAAAAAATGTGACAAAACTGATTTGTCTTTGTAAATTTGTAACCACCAAAATCCCTACATAAACGGTCTTCACAGTTGAACGAACAATAAAATACAAACACTAACCAAGTTTTGATGCATCTCCAAACCATTTGCTCATCAAATCTGATATTCTGACATTGATAAAAACTGCCCCCGACTCTTTTGCAATAGCTTTTGCAAGCATAGTCTTCCCCGTACCAGGTGGGCCATACAACAAAACACCTTTTTGGGGCCCAAGTAGCTTCCCGTAAGAAAAAAGCTCAGGCCTACGTAAGGGTAATATGACCAATTCATATAGTGATTGCTTGATGGATTCCAGCCCTCCAATGGAGTTAAATTCCACATCAATATGATCAGGATTTATCACATTGCACGCAATCACATCCTGTTATGCATCAAATATAAGCAAACAACAATAAAACAAATGGCAGGGTACATTTTATATGCTTGGCATCTGTTGTAGCAATTAATAATTACTTTTTGATACAAGTTTTTGAAAAAAAAAAAACATTTTTCAAACTTTTAAATTGTTTTACATTGTTACTTTTTCCACATAAGCAATTTTTTTGCATATGTAACATCTGATGCGGCAGCTAACATGGCCTCAAGTCATCAACCTGTGCCACATTAGCAAGTAGTCGTCTGAAACCGACTGTTTTAACCATGCTACTTGTCTACTTGAATGATAATGCTGTGGCCATAGCACTAATGTAGTAATGTACAAGCCCTTCGCATACGTGCATAATTGAGAAAGGGTGGAGGGTCGAACCAACACAGAACCAAAACTTTTACACAAACGGGATCAGGACATGAACCCAAAAAACATGTTGGACACATAAGCCCGAACACGACTCGCGTATTCGCAGGTTGACACTTGATTCACTCGACATAAACACTACTTGTTTAACCTGAAACTAATAAGAATGCATACCACTACTCTACAATTACAAATTTACACCCAGAGCCACTAATGTCTATAAACAATTGCACTTAATCTACGAAACCGAGCTCCCACTTCATGAACCCGGGTCGGTAGCGAAATTTGGGTCGACAACAAATAATACGTCAACACCCACATGGGTCAAAGCTGGTCAATTGGATGGAGGTTGAATCCATGCAGAATGAAACAACCCACGTTCCCCACCACCTATAGTTATTTCCATTTTTCTATTTCATGTTCTCTGCATTTTTAATGCAGTTTACTTCGCAATGTTTTTCCTACTCGTACTTTAAGCTTCTTAGATGGTAATTTAATTCTAGTTTTTCTAAAGTTTAGGACGTGGGTAGTTTTGGAAACTCCTTTATGTAATTTACTCCAGTTTGCGAATGTAGGTGGTGTTTTATGTTTGAAAATTCTCTGTGTTTCTCTTCTTCGAGCAAACTAGTTTTATTATCTTCCATTGCTAATCCAAGGTAGCATCTTGGGTGGTGTTCTTTGGAACCTATACTCGAGTTTTAGGTGGTGAATTCTGTATCCTTCTACTCAGTTTAGGAATCTCCTTCGTTCGAATCGAGTGGTGTTTCTGTATCCCATTCGACCGTTGCTTGTTCGTTTTCGTTTGAATTCTACGATTACTAGCCGTGTGATACTTTGATATACATCAATTTCTCTTTTAACTTTTAAGTTGGACACGAAACACCCAATCAGTTTAACTTTTGACATAAAATACCCCTTCAAAAAGTTTATAAAAACAAACACATTCGGCCGAAAAGTCCAAAACTCATCCAAACCCGATTGGGCTAAAAAACTAAACACATGAGTTTCATGTTAGCTTCATAGAAATTCACACCAACAATTTCATATTGTACCTTTGTAAGAAAGCACAAATAACTCATCCCCTCCCCTTCCTTTTACACACCAAGAATTTCATATTGCTTCTTTTACATTTTTTTTCTTTTGCATTTTTGCCAGATTAACTGTTGAAAGTAACTATGTATATATTATCACTATTATTCTATTTTTTTTTCTTTTGAAAGTAACTATGTAAATAGTTAAACTCTCTAATTTATCATCAATATTCGGGTTTTTTTTCTTTTGCACTTTTTGCCAGATTAAGGGGTTGTTTGGCAACTTCTGAATGGTTAAGTGTTGAACCAGTAAGAGGTCTGAACCATTAAGAACCAGTATAATGCTTAACCGTTCAGAGGCAAATATCTAACCAATTCAAATTAGAGATCTTAACTATTCAGATTCAGTATAATGCTTAACCATTCAGAAGCAAATGTCTGAACCATTCAAACATCTACTCGTTAAACAAACAATAAGAGCCCCAGCTAAACAATTGTCTCCTTGCAACCAAAACCCTAACATACTAGTTACACACATGAAAGCAGTAGAAAATAAAACCAATTGTTAAAACGTTACAAAGACCTAAACACCTAAAATTGCATCTAAATCATAATCAAAATAAAAATAGTATGTTTATAACAATAAAAATAATAATACCTCGTATGGATTGGTTTGAATAAGAGGACGACCTAACCGCTTGGAGATTTCTTTTTTCTGTTCTAGGGCTTTTTTGGAAGCTTCTCGATTCGGATCGAGATGTTTGAGTCCGACGAAGAGGACGAGAGAACTGAGGGCTGCGCTTGCGGCGTATAATAGCAGTTCTTGCAAGAACGTCGTCTCCTTCGTTGATCCCCTCATCTGGTTCTGATTCTGATTATGTGTCTTTTCGTGCAAGTTAGCTATATAGTGGTATGTTGGAATGTTGGATTTGGTGTGTAACGGTGGTGGATACGGTTTTTTTTTTTTAACGGCAA
Organism: Helianthus tuberosus; assembly: GCA_030545235.1. Taxonomy (NCBI): domain Eukaryota; kingdom Viridiplantae; phylum Streptophyta; class Magnoliopsida; order Asterales; family Asteraceae; genus Helianthus; species Helianthus tuberosus. Next base: position 149,427,840 of record CM060384.1, on the reverse strand, counting down.
ATCGAGCACTCTCGGGTTACCCATAGGACCAAATGGAGTACTCTGAAAGTAACCTGAGTCCATCACCAATTCTGGGAAAAACCCGTAACTCATCCGTCCGTAGGCATGACGGTTTTTGCTATCTGGTTGTTATTGGGTATACATGTGTGTGAGATAGCGTCACGGGTTAGGGGCAAACTAAAAAACCACGAAATGAGTCGATTTTAAATGAGCTTAAACTCAGGTACGAGCCTAAAAACAAACTCGTTTGGTAGATGAACCAGAAGCTCAAACTGACTCACAAGCCTAAACAAGACCACTGTTTATATAATTTTGAATTAATAAATTAAATATATATTTAAATAATGATAGCTAATGCTTATAAAATTATGAAAAATATAAAGTGTTTTGTTGGTCAATGAAATAGAATCACATATTAAACCAGAAGTCATATACTCTTTAAACACCTCAAATTCATTTCATCCATCACCACCGGTTTTATTCCTTGTCTTTTTTTGTCTACCAAGCAACATAAAGTAATAATTCATTGTATTCCCACATAGTAACCAAACAAGACAATAAAATGGTAATGGTCCATTCCATAACCACATCCATTTTATTACCACCTCTCCCAAATAAGATTTAGGAGTATTGTTCAACCTTTCCCAAATAAGATTTAGGAGTAGCTAATGAACCCAAGCGATTCAACCCACTTGAATGCATGTGATCTTTAACACGTTTGACACATGGGCATGTAATATCCTGAAATATTGAACACTTTCATGATTTTTCTTTATAGATTCGAGCTTAGACTCTTTAAAACTCAGAGTTATAATCAAACTAGAATGGATTTGTAGTTTTGTACCATGTTGTCTCGATTTATTTTTTATTTTTTAAATTGAATTTTAGGCTTAGTCGGTCTAATTATGATGGTCAATTAATCTATACTATTATAAAAAGGAGAAGTGATGTACAGTATTGTAATTTTACCATGTTTACAAGTTATAAAGCACAATGTATAAGGATGTTTAAGCCATTTTAGAGGGGCTTCACTCAAAATTTTAAGACACCTGAGGGTTAATTGGGGGATTTCACCCTTTCTATTGAATGCTTCGGTTTCTAATCGATCCATGTTTCAATTGTTCAATCGATTCGTTATGTGTGCAGAGATTACTTCGTTTTCCCCTGTATAATCTTCGTATGCCCCTTCCAGTACATACATCATCCGGTTCTTCTTTCTCATCGTCTTACTGTTGTGTTTTCGAAATGGTCTCCTGTTCGCGAATTGAAGGAGGACACGAGGTGCGCAATTTATCAGCCGGTGTTCGTGAAACCATTCAATCGATCAAAGAAATCGTTGTAGGCTACCCTTAAAGTTACCAACATGGACCTTGAGAGATCGTTCAGAAATTTTTATATCAAGGTTTTATTTTGAATTTCCCCTTTTCTTTTGTTCCTTTACGTTTTCTTTGTTGGAAATTTTAGTGAAAATGAGTTTTTCACTAAATATTTTGGACATTAATAATATTTATATATGTGTTGTATAAATAATTATTTATGGTTTGTGTTCAAACTATGTCCAAATAGAGCTAAGATGAATGAGATATCGAAGCTTGAAGTTGTACGTTTGGAACAAACAAAGATGAATAAAATGGATTAGTTTTGTCAACTTGTCCCACATAGGTGGGATGACAAAACTCAAAGTGGTATATAAGGAGGATCACTCCTTGTAAATTGTTTCCTTAAAGGCAAACACTAGTGGGGACCAAAGGGTGCGCCGCACCCGCACATATGCGCGAGAGTATGGATGGCGCATGACCAGGTGGCGTCCTGGTATGCGCAGTGGCATCCGTGTGGCGAGCGACTCCACATCTAATATGCGCGCATGTGGTGCACTTTGAACTTCGCACACCGCGTTTGTATTTTTCCATGAGCGTGTGGTCAGATACATGGCGGGTCCGCGTATGGCGCACCCTTGGGTGGCGTAGGCGGATGCCATGGCATGTCGATGAGGTGCGAGCTTTGTATGCGCATGGTGCAAGTCATTGGCTAGGGCGGATAGTGCAAGTGGCGCACGCGTATGGTTGGCGCATGACCAGGTGGCATCCTGGTATGCGTAGTGACATCCGTGTGGCGTGCGACTCCTTATAGGTGCGGGTTTGACTGTGGTTCGCACTTGTACGCTCGATTCGGTTCAGCCAGTCAACTCGGTCTTCACTGGTTACTAGAATGTCATGAATTGACATGACAGTTACATTTGACCACTTTAATTCCGTTTAATACAATTAAAACATGTTTATTACAAGATTGATTACTTGTAATTGAAAACGTTAATTCTTGTTTAATTTCTTGTTGATTACAAGATTAAATGAGTTTTAATTGTAAAACTTTGGTGTATATATAATCACAATGGTCCATTGTGAAAAATAAGAGAAAGATATACACAGACAGAGGTCTTTTGTTTCATGGAATTTTAGAGAGGAGTACTCTCTAAATTATCCTTTATCAACTTCATCTTTTTCCATAACACCAATTTATACTCGGTGTAATCTCGGGCGCGAGTGTCATCTCCGGCAGTACAACTACTGCTTCGGTTGTTGTATCCTGGAAACAGACCGTCTGAGAGGAGGCGTGAAATCTGTTTTAAGGGCCCCGTGTCTAACACGATCCTCAACCAAAACCGTCAACGACAGTTTGTTCATTCTTGCAGTGGAGGTTTGTACAAGATGGTGCGGTTGAAGTTCTTCCAAAGATGCTGGCTTGAATCAAGATTGGTACAAATTAAATTGTATTTACATTTGTTTATTTAATATTGTAACCGGTATTGTACTAGAAGAATTTCCCACATATAACGAGAGTCTCGATATTATATATATTTTATTAATATATTTTAATAAAAAGTGAACCTAGTTCCTACAATCTTAAAACAGACTTTCGTGAAGATTGTTGCCACAATCTTAAATCCCTTCTCTATGAGGATTTAGGTTCACGAAAGTTAAAATATTTAATGGGTTTTTGTTAAAATCTTGAAAATATTTTTTGGGAAATATTTATTTAGTACAATGAGTCGGATTAATTTTATGATTGGAGTACAATCTTTAATCCGAATACCGGGTTGCAAAACGACTTTTTGATTCAAGTTTGGAGTTCATGGGTTTTGTTCGTGTTTAGATAAACCGAACCATATACAAAATAATATGTATTTCAATTTGTTTTTGAAATACTAAAAGTTTCTAATGAGCGTATTAGAAATATATATTTTGTAACCCCATACAAATTAAATGTTTGTAACGTTTAATTTAATTTCTAAGCTTTTAATAACCATAATTAATATATTAATGTTGGTTTTAAAAGTCTTGAAATATATTTATTTTCTAATTAGCATATTAGAAAATAATTATTTTATAAAATAATTAGTTTTAATATCTTCTAACGAGCGTGTTAGAAACGTTGTTGAAAGAATAACGACATTAAAACTTCTTATATCTCTAACGAGCGTGTTAGAATTGTATAGAATCATAAGTTTTAATATCATCTTTTATATCTAATGAGCGTGTTAGATACGATGATTTTGTAAAACTAACTTGTTGAAAGACGATTAGATTTTCTAACGAGCGTGCTAGAAAATATACGTTTAGATTGTCAAACGAGCATGTTAGAAAATAATATTATTTCAAATAATTACCGACGAGCGTGTTGGAGACAATTATTTTGGATAATAAACCTTGTAACGGTTTCGTCTAAACTCTTAAATTTCTAACGAGTGAGTTAGAAATGGATTTGTTCCACATATGTTTAAACGATTTTTATTTGTTTATTTCTAATGAGCGTATTAGAAATAGTTTATATTTTTTTATAAACTTCAAAACAAATTTTGTAATCGATTATTTCTAGCGAGCGTATTAGAAACGATTTAAAAAATTTGATAGTTGTTTATTTTCTAACGAGCGTGTTAGAAACGATTTAACGACTTTGCCAATTGCTTATTTCTAACAAGCGGGTTAGAAAACGTTTATTTTATATAAACTAAAAACGTCTTATGGCAATAAATAATCGTTTAATTTTCTAATAGGCGTATTAGAATTAGTTTATCTTATAACCAACTATTTTAACGATTTGCAATCGTTAATTTCTAACGAGCGGGTTAGAACCGGGTTAACTATGATAAACTATTTAAGATGATTTGTAATCGTTTATATATATTTTCTAACGAGCGTGTTAGAAAAGGTTTATGTTTATTTCTAACGAGCGTGTTAGAAAACGTTCATTTAAATAAACCAAAAGTGAATAAACGTATTCGTTTTATTTCTAACGAGCGTGTTAGAAGCGGTTTACTTTATAAAACCGAATATTTCGAATGTTTGTTCAACATTTAAATTCTAATTAGCATATTAGAATTGGTTATCATACAAACCACTCATTTTAACGATTGGTAATCGTTATTATCTAACAACGGTTAGAAATGGTTTGAATATGATAAACTAATTATTAAAACGATGTGTATTCGTTTTATTTTCAAACGAGCGAGTTTGAAAAACAACTCGATGTTGTTATAAATATAATAAGTTGCTCAACTACTTGCGAGTAGTTAATTGTAAACAACTTTATATTTTGGAAAACTTGTGATTATTCAAGCTTAGAGTTTCAAGACGAAACAAGTTATACGTGTTCCATTGAGGGAGTACCTCAAAACATGACAGAACGATGTAATTGCGTTTATTTCGTTCTAAAATGTGTTGAAAATAATAACACTTTGGGACTTGATGTTTAGATATCATTGGTGTATCCGTTATTTTGGACTACTAATAAGTTGTCAAAAGGATACACATTTTGATACAAAGTGTAAAAACTAATTTACACGGACACAACGAGCGGGTTGTGATCATGACTTATGTAATAAGTCACAAATCAAACATCGAACGTATAACGAGTTCGTGAGAAACGTGGTGCATGGTTTGAGATGAAATGCACGAAAACAAGTTATGTCATCTAATGTTGAGAGCATCAACATGGAAATGCACATATAAGTTTTCAAAGAATATAACATATGAAAGAAATATATGTTATTATTGTAAATGATTTTAATAAATTTAGCAAATTTATTAACGGAAATTTACAATAGTGATGGACTTGTAGATGCTTCTACCACCATCAATGTTGTTTAAACTATGTGGAGGCTTGGTCCTCAAATTTGGGAGAGTATCCCAATACATGGTATTAAGGAAACAACAATGTAAATGTATATATCACTATAGGCATACGTAAATGCCTTGTTGTTGAGAGTCAATCTAATTGACTATATCTCAAGACTCGAGTGATTTTATACAAAGATCTTTCATCAAAGTGACTTGGATTAAGACTTATGTTTAAGTCTTTAGGAAGTCAATGGTGAAGCCTTGGAGATAAAAAGGCAAATGAGTTATGATCCTAATGGATGGAGTTAACTATGGTTTTGAGGCCTTCCTAAAACCGATGGTTTTGGAATGGTGAAATAAAATTTCATTATTGTGTCTAAACTAAGAAACGAATGTTCGGAAGAGATAGTGCATTATCTCTTAAGGCTGTGAAGAATCAGAATGATGCATCTTCTGTTCACATGCTAGAGTATTGTGGTCTAAAGCATGCTAGACTAACACTTGTTAATTTATATGCTCGACGGAGATTAAATTAACTTTAAACATTCAAAATATGTGATGACACAAGAAGGAATTTTTTGCTAAACAAAACTATAAATATAACTTCATTAAAATGCAAGCAATGTGGGGGGAGGAGGCCATTTAAGAAACAAACCCTTTAGGGTATGTGGAAATGGTAGTTGAGAAGTTTTCTCAAACTCGAAATGAAAGGGAGAACCTTTCATCACCCTATTTGGATGCTATCCAATTACACTTAAATGTGGGGGTGACTTGCATTTGAATGTGGAAATGGTAGTTGAGAAGTTTTCTCAAACTCGAAATGAAAGGGAGAACCTTTCATCACTCCATTTGGATGCTATCCAATTACACTTAAATGTGGGGTGACTTGCATATATTGCAAATGCATGACCAAGTGGAGTACACAATGGTTATATGGAGTCAGTCGAGTAGATTGGACTCGAATGCCAATTGGTTAGATTCAAAATCTAGTAAGATGTCAGTCATGACACACCAAAGGCATAGTGAAAACGTGTCTAGCCATGAATTGAGTTTCATGTCATTCTAAAGACAAGGTACATAACTGGATCCAGGTTGAGATCACGAGTTATAAGTCTTATGAATCGACTAAAAGGCAAAAGTGACTAGCGAGTCAAGAACACGTTAGAACTGATCTCAATTTAAATTGTCGTTGGTGACTTAGCGAAGTCAAAGATAATTTTTGGATCCAACAACCAGTGGGTTGATAAGAGATCAGGTTGTGGAATGGGACTAAAGCCATGGAAAAAGGGACATGAGGGAAACCTAACCTAGTTGACTGGAGATCCCAAGATCTAGGTTCAATAGGCCAACTTAATCATGAACCGAAGGGTAGTCACTGTAGGGGCGTAGCTAATATATATGTTTATATATAAGCTAGTTTATATGTTTCATATATCCCCCTAAAACTATAAAATGGTGTTTAAATACGTCCTAGTCCATTCCTATAATATTCAGTGACTTTGTTGTGAGGTTAAGCATAATATGTGGTTTTATGATTTGGGTAAATCATAATGAACCATAATGCTTTTAATGATTTAAAGGGAAATCACCTATGTTGGAGAGAAGTGTGGTCGCTTCGAATGGAATTAGGGCATAATTCCTAGAGCTCCCGCAGAACCAGGAAAGTGCTCCATGACCATTATTGGAGACATACATGAGGAGATGGCCCGACTAGGGAAAGTATTGTGTGAATGTATATTGTCGTTTACACAAATGGGGGGTTGTTCAAGGACATCACGTCTACAAAACCCTAGTAGGCTAAGTATGCTTCACAAAGGGAGGTTCAAAGGCTACGCCTACCTATCCTGCAATACTCGACTGTCGAGTTTTCATCGGGGAATTTTGTGTGTTTTAATCGATCTCCATTCATGTGGGGGATTGTTGGAAATTTTAGTGAAAATGAGTTTTTCACTAAATATTTTGGACATTAATAATATTTATATATGTGTTGTATAAATAATTATTTATGGTTTGTGTTCAAACTATGTCCAAATAGAGCTAAGATGAATGAGATATCGAAGCTTGAAGTTGTACGTTTGGAACAAACAAAGATGAATAAAATGGATTAGTTTTGTCAACTTGTCCCACATAGGTGGGATGACAAAACTCAAAGTGGTATATAAGGAGGAGCACTCCTTGTAAATTGTTTCCTTAAAGGCAAACACTAGTGGGGACCAAAGGGTGCGCCGCACCCGCACATATGCGCGAGAGTATGGATGGCGCATGACCAGGTGGCGTCCTGGTATGCGCAGTGGCATCCGTGTGGCGAGCGACTCCACATCTAATATGCGCGCATGTGGTGCACTTTGAACTTCGCACACCGCGTTTGTATTTTTCCATGAGCGTGTGGTCAGATACATGGCGGGTCCGCGTATGGCGCACCCTTGGGTGGCGTAGGCGGATGCCATGGCATGTCGATGCGGTGCGAGCTCTGTATGCGCATGGTGCAAGTCATTGGCTAGGGCGGAGAGTGCAAGTGGCGCACGCGTATGGTTGGCGCATGACCAGGTGGCGTCCTGGTATGCGTAGTGACATCCGTGTGGCGTGCGACTCCTTATAGGTGCGGGTTTGACTGTGGTTCGCACTTGTACGCTCGATTCGGTTCAGCCAGTCAACTCGGTCTTCACTGGTTACTCGAATGTCATGAATTGACATGACAGTTACATTTGACCACTTTAATTCCGTTTAATACAATTAAAACATGTTTATTACAAGATTGATTACTTGTAATTGAAAACGTTAATTCTTGTTTAATATCTTGTTGATTACAAGATTAAATGAGTTTTAATTGTAAAACTTTGGTGTATATATAATCACAATGGTCCATTGTGAAAAATAAGAGAAAGATATACACAGACAGAGGTCTTTTGTTTCATGGAATTTTAGAGAGGAGTACTCTCTAAATTATCCTTTATCAACTTCATCTTTTTCCATAACACCAATTTATACTCGGTGTAATCTCGGGCGCGAGTGTCATCTCCGGCAGTACAACTACTGCTTCGGTTGTTGTATCCTGGAAACAGACCGTCTGAGAGGAGGCGCGGAATCTGTTTTAAGAGCCCCGTGTCTAACACGATCCTCAACCAAAACCGTCAACGACAGTTTGTTCATTCTTGCAGTGGAGGTTTGTACATGATGGTGCGGTTGAAGTTCTTCCAAAGATGCTGGCTTGAATCAAGATTGGTACAAATTAAATTGTATTTACATTTGTTTATTTAATATTGTAACCGGTATTGTACTAGAAGAATTTCCCACATATAACGAGAGTCTCGTTATTATATTTATTTTATTAATATATTTTAATAAAAAGTGAACCTAAATAAAGTTGTTATTTTTATCGAATTGTTTGAATAATATGTTACCTGAGTAGATTTGTTGTTTGATTGTATTTAGGGATTGTACTTTGAGCAGGATTGGAATTTCATCTTTGCCTTAATGCCACTGAGGAAGTTCAAAAGATGATTAATTTTTTGATATGCTAGACAGTTTGTTGAAGGTGAGTTTCAGTTTCCTGATATTCTTAGTACAATTTTTCCCTTTTTATATATATTTAGTTGTTTTAAAAGATATTAATTAACGTGATTCTTTTGCAGTTTCATGAATTTTCTGTTGGAAATTTCTATCGTATGTGGAATTGATATAACATTCAAGAGTTTCTTATTCAAATGTTACGAAGGTTGTATTACTTCACCTCGTAACAAAGAGAAGGGAGAGAACGTATAGACCTCTGGCGACTGATGATTTTTCCGATCATTGGGATTTGAACACGGGTAGGCGAAACAGCAGGGTATTGTATCTAAGTCTTTGAGGGATATTCTGAGAGGTTGCAGGAGAAAAAACAATGCAAAACAGAGCAAAAAGAGAAGAAGAACAAGTGGTGAACCCATGGGAGGTATACTCTAAAAATAAGATCGATTACAACAAACTGATCGACCAATTTGTCTGTCAAAGGCTGGATCAGTCCTTTGTTGATCGTGTTTTTCGTCTCACTGGTCGTTCTCCTCATATCTTTCTCCGCCCGTAGTGTTTTCTTCGCTCACAGGTAGTTTATCTCAAATGTAGTTTCTTTGATGTATTGAATAGGTTTATTTATTTTGACTTTTAAAATTCAAGTATTATTGTTTTTAAGCAGAATACCTTTCTATATTTGCTGCTAATTGATAAAACGTGATGTGATTATGTGAATGCTCGAGCTAAAACACCCTTTCTATAGGTCAATTTACTTTGTTTCTGGGAATCCAATATATATATATATATATATATATATATATATATATATATATAGGATTGAGTTAAAATAAGAACCACTCTCAGTTGTAAGAACCATGAGAACCGTTTCAACCAATCAGAACATGCCAACAAAAGGGTAATTTGGTCATTTACTCATTTCTCACCCCTCTCTCCTCCATTTATTGTTGTCAGTACATCTCTCCTCCATTTATTAATCTCAGTACCTCTCTCCTCAATTTATTTGTTGAATCTATCTGGGGTTTTTGTTTTGTGAGTGATGGTGGTGGATTCAGGGGCGGTGGTGCGACAGTGGTGGTGGTGGATTCAGGGGCGGTGGTGCGACAGTGGTGGTGGTGGATTCAGGGGCGGTGGTGCGTCGGATGGTGACTGATACACCTTTCTCTCCCCCTCTCGTTTCTTTTCCCGGCGGCCGGAGTTGGACTCCGACCAATATGACTGCTGTTCCTTGCTCCGACGTAACACTCACACACTCCACTACCATCCTTCTTCACCCTAAGCCCACCACAAACCCCCATGTTTTCAATGATACCCCTGTCCATTTTCCGATGATGTCTTAGATGATGTTCTGTCTCTATCATCTCTCATCAGATCTACTATGTCTCTCTCCTCTCTCATTAGATCAAATGTTTGACGACGGGGGGTGTTGTGGTGGGTTTCACGGAGACGGTGGCGAAGGGTTGGTTGTGGTGGTGGGTACCACCGTCTGGTGGTGGCGTACAACTGCGGAAAAGAAATTGAGGGGGGGGGGGGTTGTAGTGGTGGTCGTTTGTGCGACTTGGTGGGAGTTGGGCAGAGGCGGACCTCCGACCGGTCACCCACACCCCTGAAGCAACCTGAAGTCAGACACCATGTTTTGGGATTTTGGGTATGTACATCATTTTGTTATTTGTTGATGGGTTTTCCTTTGATTTGATTTTGGGTATCTACATCCTGTTTGGTTGTTATTGTTACTGGGTTTTTGTTGGGTTTGAATCTGGGTTTTGTTGATGAACTGGGTGCTTTTTTGATGAACTGGGTTTTTGTTGGGTTTGAATCTGGGTTTTTATGATGATGGTATGTTTGAATGAAAACAGTGGTTGAATGGTTTGTGGGGAGACCGGTCAGGGGTTTTGGGTGTTCTTGAATCGGATGGCGGTATGTTGAATGAAAACAGTGGTTGAAGTGGGTTGAATGATGTTCGTTATTTTGGTGGGTTTTGTAAAAAACTGTGGTTTTGATTATTCTGGGGCTGAATGATGTTCATGTATCCTTTTGAATGTTTAAAATCGGTTGAATCTGGGATTGGGTTGATTTTGAATTCTTGATTCTGTTGATTTTTGAATTCTTTGATTATGTGGGTTTTGATCGGTTTGGATTTGGGGGGCGATGATGAAAAAAAAAAAACGTTGATTTTGATGACGATGGCGAGGCAAAGACGGCGGAGGGTAGGTTTTTTGAACCTGCAACCCCATTTTGCAGCCTTTTTTATTATCGGAAAATCTGAGCCAAACCCTTTTTTTTTCGAGATACGCTTTGTTTTGATGTTGTTGGCTTTTTATATTTTTTTCCCTAGTCGATGACGATAACAATCTATCTGAGACACCTACCGAGTTTGCGTTTTCTGGGTGCGTTCGCGTTGCGTAAAAAAGTTTATTTGTAAAAAAAAATTGTGTAAACCGTAAACTTTTTAACGTAAAAACGCAAAAAGTTTAACGTAAACGTAAAAACGTAAACTTTTTTAACGTAAAAACGTAAAACGTAAAAAGTTTACCGTAAACTTTTTTTACGTAGATCGTAAAACGTAAAAAGTTTTACGTAAAACGTAAAAAGTTTTACGTCAAACGTAAAACGTAAAACTTTTTAACGTAAACCGTAAAACTTTTTAACGTAAAATTAAAAAAAAAAAATTAAACCGTAAACTTTTTAACGTAAACCGTAAACTTTTTTAACGTAAAAAGTTTTACGTAAAACGTAAATCGTAAAAAGTGTAAAACGTAAAGTAAAACGTAAAAAGTTTTAACGTAAAACGTAAAAAGTTTTAACGCAAAACGTAAAAAGTAAAAAGTTCTACGTAAAACGTAAAAAGTTTACGTAAAACGTAAATTTTTTTTAGTAAAACGTAAAAAGGTTTACGTAAAATGTAAAAAGCGGCGCGTAAAACGTAAAAAAGCGGCGCGTAAAACGTAAAAAACCGGCGCGTAAAACGTAAAAAAACGGCGTTAAAAAACGACGCGTAAAAAACGGCGTTAAAAAATAGGCGTGTAAAAAACGGCACGTTAAAAAAACGACGCGTAAAAAACGACGCGTAAAAAACGACGCGTAAAAAATGGCGTTAAAATACGGCGCGTAAAAAAAACGTCGCTTGAAAAAAACCCGGCGCGTCAAAAACGTAAAAAACCGGGGGCGTAAAACGTAAAAAACCGGGGCGTAAAAAACGGCCGGTAAAAAACGGCGTTAAAAAATGGCGCGTAAAAAACGACGCGTAAAAAACGACGCGTAAAAAACGGCGTTAAAAAACGGCGCGTTAAAAAAACGAAGCTTGAAAAAACCCGGCGTAAAAACGGCGCGTCAAAAATACGTAAAACGTAAAAAGTTTAACGTAAAACTGAAATTGTAAAAAGTATAAAAAATCTTTAAAAAAAATCAGAATTTAAAAATGTTTTTTAATAAAAAACTTATGTTTAAAAAATAAAAGGTAATATAATAAAACAATAAAGTAATAAAAAAACAATAAAGTAAAAAAGACAAAATAGAGTGTTTTTACCTAAATACCCTTTTTGATTATAATACTAAAAACATAATAAGACAAAAAATACTTAATATTATTTTTTAATACTTTTAATCTCATCCATCCATCAAGTTGATCTAATGGTCAAATAGTGGTTCTCATGGTTCTTACAACTGGAGGTGGTTCTCATTTTAGCCATCCCCTATATATATATATATATGCACTGGAAGGATTCGCGGCTTTGGAGAGGGACAAATGCGAGTTTAGCTCTTGCAGTGCCTACAGTAAGGGGCTGTTTGGCAACATCTGAACCAATAAGTGCTGAATGAATAAGAGGTCTGAATGGGTAAGAGGGTCTGAATGGGTAAGTGCTGAACCAGTAAAATGCTGTTTGGTTCCATATCTGGATGACAGTGTAAAATGACGTTTTTACCCCTCCCCACAAAATAAACCCGTTTTAATTTTTTTTCTATAAATCCAATATCATCATCATCATTCATCAGTTTTCACTCATCACCCCCCCCCCCCCCCTCTTCCCCTTTCTCTCCCGACCTGCAACACCGCCACCGCCATCATCATCATCATCATCTCTTCCCCTTTCTCTCCCTACCTGCAACCACCAAGAACAATCCGATGACCAGATCCCCAAATCAAGAACCCTAGATCCGAACAACCGGACTCAAGACAAACAGCGGATGATGATCGATGAAGATGAAGATGTTGATGAGATGATGATGATCGATGAAGATGATGACGATGATGTTCGATGATGGGATCGATTAGGGTTTGATTTGGGGGTTTCGATTTGGGGGTTTCGGAGATGGTGGAGGTGCAGGTGGCGGAGATGGTGGAGGTGTTGGCGGAGATGGTGGAGGTGGTGGCGTCGGTGACGATGATGATGATGATGGAGATGGTGTCGGAGGTGGTGTCGGAGTTGATGATGATGATGATGATGGAGATGGTGTCGGAGGTGGTGGAGGTGGTGTCGGAGGTGGAGGTGGTGGCTGTGGAGAACTCGTGAAGAAGAAGGAGCAAAGGGTACCTCTGACCAATTTTCATTCAGCGTTTAAATGTTGCTGAACCATTCAGGCTGAATGGTTCAGTTCAGAGGTGGGCTTTTTAGTGAACCAAACAAGGATACCTCTGACCGATTCAGAGGTTTACCTCTGAATGAAGCCATTCAGAGGCAAACAAACAGCCCCTAAGTCTTTTGGTTAATTTCGTTATTTGGTTAATCGATTTCGATGGTTGAATATTTACAGTTGTTGTATGCTTTTTTTTACTAGGTGGGTATCTATATGCCAAAATGTCAATAGTCATCATCGCTCATTGCTAATATACTTGGTATCAAAAGACGCTAACTCGCTAAGCGAAAGCAAAAATTGATAACATTTTCTCCAGTTTCTTACGATTTCAGTTGGAGTTGTGTATGCAGACACTAGCACAAAGAAACTCCATAGCTGTAAGTTGTTTGTTTTGGCCCAGACATCAGGTAAAAACTTGTGTACATGTACTAATGTGTTGTTTGACTCACACTTTCAGAAAGAATTAGATATGGTAGCAAATGGGATTTTGCAATAAATAAGTTCTTTTAGAAATATCCTAAGCACGTGGTTCAACAACCCTAACTGATTGATTCAGTTAAAGGAGGCTCAAATGGATCTAAGTATCTAACAGTACCAGATATGCAGTCAGTTTCTTGGTCCAGATTATGGTCAAACGAGAGTGTGTTTGGTACAGTTTACATTTAATGTTAAAGCTTCATTAAAAATAGTTATTCGTATATTTTATGAATATATTCACATAATGGTAAGATGACCCACTAAATCATGTGTGAACGGCTGAGCATGACCCTTTAGACTATACTTTTATAGTATACTATAGAACTAAAATATATAACCATGTGATGTCTTTCCACTTTTATGTACACAAATAACATAGGACAACCTTTTGCCTTGTTGTATACCATCACGAAATTTTAGAGTTAATTACAATTTTTTTGGCCGTGTCGACCCGAACCCGGTCCGACCCGAACCCGTTGCGACCCGAACCAAAACAACCTTTTTTTAATTGACCCGTTTTGACCCGAACCTATTTTAACCTGAACCCGTTTTGACCCATGACCCAACCCGACCCGACCCGTTTGGCAGGTCTAGAAATGATCATTAATTTCAAGATTGGAATGGAATATGGTAAAGAACACAAGATGAATATGGTGATAAACAGATTGCTATAGCGATGCAAACCAAACACTATGGGAGCTCGAGGGTTGTGCAGAATAAGGTAAGCCAAAAATTGGTTTATTTGTGTATTTTAATTCTATCATTTTTTTGCAGGCTCACTGTTTTTCTGAATGTGAATATAGTAAGCTTGATGGGCCTTTAGCTTTTGATATATGATGATATCAACAGGGGAATATAGTACTTTCTTGGCCATTAGATTATACAATCTATGTTGGATCCGTAAATGTTTCTCTTTTGTTTTTTTTATGTAAGAATTATGCTCTAAAAAGGATTTTTTTTTTTTTCTAATTTACCAGCACATATGCTGCTGCTTGGAAAAGATTAGTTCTTATCTTAGGTTACTCTATGAACTATTTACATTTCCAGTTATTTATGTATGTATTTTGATTTGATTTTCATGCTAATGATAATAAATGCAGATGCCCCGAAGACGGGTGTTGCTCAAGAAACATTACAGAATGTTGTGCGTAGAGGAAGCAAAGCTACGACTGAACAAGAGGGCAGGAAAATTCTCGGTGTCACCGAGCAGTCATCGTGGAAAGAAATCACAAAGGTAAGTACTTTTTATTCAGTAAAAAAATGAAAAGCTGGTACTTCTTGGTATAACGACTTAAAAGGTTTTATGCATAGATCTGTTTGACCCGTTGCATTTTAACTGTTTTCTTTTAACTTTACTTGTTTGACCACTAGGAGGTAAGTCATAACATGAATCGACTCGAAGACTCCTAGACTCAGTTTCATGTTACAGGTATGCAAATACATGGTTCAAGGTTTAGCCTCATGGCTGCACTTTATCATTGTAGAAACATTATTAGTTGTTTTGCACTTTTGCTTATGCTTTTTCTTAGTTAGTGACTAAATGCGCAGTTATTTAGCCACATTCAGAATCGTCATTGCTTTCTCTTATGAAAACATTACATGCATATTTGGCTTTTCATATTCCAATATTGATATGTGTTGCATCTCACTATTTAAGTTGACGTATCCTTTTCGTCTGCCAGCCAATCCATTCATTCTGCTCGGTACACCCAACGTCCCTCAGTCAGTTCGTTTCGAACTAGAAACCTTGCCAAACATCATTCTTGACTCCTGATGTAGTTGGTTTGTTTCTTGCAGCTATGGAACCATCTCTTGATTGATTAGTAATAGCTTCAACTTTTTTTTTTTTTTTTTGTTAATTTGGCTACTGATTGTTATGAATAATAATTTGACATTTTCCGCTAATAATCTTTATGAAACAGGTGGGGTTTGATGAGAAATATGAGTAAAGCTAGAATGAATGTAGAAGATGATAGGCTAAGCATGCTGCCAGATGATCTTATCTACAGAATCCTCTCTCATATTAGCATTAAATATGCTATTCAAACCGGTGCCTTGTCTTCTAGATGGAGGTTTTTCTCGACTTCAATGCCGTATCTCAACTCTTGATGCCCCTGACTTATCTGAAGTTGTTAACCATGTTCTGTCTCGCCGCAATGATCAAATAGAAGTGTATTCGGTCAAGCTTAGTTTTCATCAACAGTTTAGTAAAGAGTTGCTGAAAAGAATTCTTGACTATGCATTCTCCCACAATGTCCAAAAACCAACTGTTGCATGCTTTCTTAATGGGATCTCTTTCGTGGATCCCCTGCTGGACCTAATAATGGCAATTGCATTATCTTTAAATCAACTTGGGAGCTCCCGGCTCTAACAACGTTGGTTGCGTATTGATTACATCATGGTTGATGATAGATTACACTATGATACGGGCATAAGTCTTTTCTCCAAGTGTGCAACCTTAAAGAATCTTACCATAAATTTCTTTGCAGTGTTGGAATCATGTAACTTTACTGTTTGTCATTCTGGACTTTCTAATCTTACTCTTGAAAATGGACATTTTACAATAAATGTTGTCAATGTGGTTGCACCTCAACTCAAGAATCTTACGTTACGAAGCTGCTACGTTGAGCATATGATTACTACACCCAATCTTGTCTCTTTGCTCTTCCATAGTGCTCATCTTTTGCAGTTCTCTACAGAGTTGCATTCTTTGGAGAAGGTGGATCTTCGTGTTTACTTTACAAACTTGTGGAGCGGTAGTAGAATCGCTGGTCTGCTTCAACAGCTTCACAATGTCAAATTTCTTACATTGAACTTGGAGTTAGTTGAGGTACATTGGAATTTTAAACATGGGAACCGCTTTATTAAGATTGATAAATAAAACAAATTTAGTTTTATTCTCAATATATAATTAGTTTTCATTATGAATTTTTTGCAGCCTTTTTCATCATACATGGAAGGTATCTCACTTCAACATTCTCCGTTTTCTAAGTTAAATAGTTTAAAGATTTATCCAGTTTATGTACCCTCGGATGATGAAGCACATATGAAAATAACAATGTCTACTAAGGTACTAAACTATTTGCTAGATGGTTCTCCAGGTGCTACCTTCAAAATGATCCCATATAAGGTATTGACACTATGACCATGTATATGATTCATCATCATATTTGTTATAATTTTTGAAAAATTATAAAATTTTTGAAAAATTATAAAATTTTTGAACCGTAGGTTATTATATTATATTTAAGGACTACTATTAATATATAACTTTTTTATATGTATATTATTTTTGAGTACCATGTCGTGAAGCGTGGGTACTTCTATATAAATATACAACTTCCATATGATTTTTTTTCGTTTTAAGGTTTAAGGTTTGAGTTATGTTTCCGCCTCATAATGTCGACTCCGCTGCAACGCGCGGGTTCCCCACTAGTACGTTGTGTAAAGTGTGACAAAAAAACTACAAAGTGCTTTTAAGCTCAGACTGTAAGATTAAATATATTATGTAACAATATTTAATCTATAGCCATCATAATCATTTACATAATATAGATCAAAATATATAATAACCTATTATTTAAATTAGTTGGTAATTGTTGATGGACCATATTACCCTTAGTAACTAATTAGGTTTCCTCCTGGGTGCCTATATAAAGGAGTCTTATGTTGAGGTTGAGGGGTTACTCAGTTGCACATCCCATTAGTCATAACATCATAATCAACCTCCTCTCCTACACCGATTCCCTTATCGGTTTTCTTAGCCCCATCATCAGTTAGCACCCTAAGGAGGAACCGGATCAATCTGACAATCATGTCGAACTCGATGTCATCTTCTCTGACTGGATTCTCCACTGCTTTGAATGCAATAACAGGTATGATTTCATGTTTTCTTTCATGTTTGAACAGAACCGATCCAACATGTGGTATCAGAGCATATGTTGATTAGTCGGTTCTGTTTTAATCCGAAAATCTGGAAAACGGAATTGAAAAATTCATAGCAGATTACGTTTTTGCCATCCGAAATCCTCATTACGGACGATTTCGGATGATTTCGGATGATCACGGATCTAAGTTTCATCATTTCGGATGCATTACGGATCATTACGGATCAATTTTGATAATTACGGATGATTTCGGATCTGGAAGCTCATCATTACGGATCATCACTGATCATTACGGACGATTTCGGATCTAAGTTCCATCATTACGGATCATCATTGGTTATTACGGATGATTTCGGATCTGGAACTACATCATTACGGATCATCTCTGATCATTACGGATGATTTCGGATCATTACTGATGCATTTCGGACAAATGTTTGAATTTTCGATTTAGGGTTCATCATAAGTTCCTCATTACGGATCATTTCGGACTCATTACGGACCATTTCGGACTCATTACGGATTCTTTTCGAACTAAACATCCATCACGGATCATTTCGGACTGAGTATCATCATTTCGGACAAATTTCGGACTAAGCCTCATCCGAAATCATCCGAAATGCGTCCGAAATGGATTCATCCGAAATCATGAGTGTTTAATGTGATGAAATCATGAGTATCATCAGTTCGATCCGCGCTAACGGGTGGTTTGCTATTAAATAAATGGTTTTGTAATTTACTTAGTTAATTAATCAGAATCAGATAATGTTTTGCAAAACCAGAATAGCTTAACTTGAATGAGCTTTTGATATATCATTTCTGGCCAAAGCTGACTTGATACATCTACTTATCATTCAAGTATTATGGAAGCTATGTTGTGTGTGCATCATAAGCATGAATGTCTTAATTTCTGGCCAAAGCTGATTTAATTCATTCATAGATGGCATACTCAACAAGTGCATAAGTAAAGTGATTGTTTCAATTTCTGGCCAAAGCTGATTTGTTACAAGCACTTTGCACATATGCTTAAATGATTACACTTCTGGCCAAAGCTGTTTTGTTTTCGTTTAAGTAGAATTTTTAGCTAAGTCTATTATTTTGATGTTAGTAATAGACAATATCACAGCTTCATAATGTAAAATGGTCATTATTTATGCCTGCCTTAGTTTAACGTGCCCTTAGATCACATTAGGACTTCTTCATTAGTATCATAACTTGCTCATCTTATTTCCACTATCAGCACCCAATCAGGGAATTCCACCTTTGACTGGTGATAACTTTGCTGCATGGAAGGATGCTCTCATGCTTACACTTGGAATACTGGACTTTGATTATGCTCTAAGAGAGGATAAGCCAGCGGACCTTACTCCACAGAGTACTGCTCCTCAGCAGTTACTTCATGACAAGTGGACTAGGAGTAACCGCATGTCTCTCATGTTTATGAAGCAGTCCATAAGCAATGCTATAAGGGGAGCTATTCCTGATTCTGAAGATGCTAAAACCTACTTGGCTTCTGTGGAGGCGCAGTTCAAGGGGACGTCTAAAGCACACGCTAGTACTCTTATTCTCAAGCTGGTGACAACTAAGTATGATGGGAGGAGTGGCATTCGCGAGCACATCATGATGATGAATGACATGGCCAATAAGCTGAAGGGTCTGGAAATGGAAATCAGTGATGGTTTCCTTGTTCATTTCATCATTACTTCGCTTCCTTCGTCCTTTGAAGCATTCAAGATCAATTACAACACTCAGAAGGACAAATGGACGATGAGTGAGCTGGTCGCTATGTGCGTACAGGAGGAAGAGCGTATGAGGATGGATCGCCATACTGATGTTGCCAACTTCACTACCTCCAACTCTAAGAAGAGGAAGAACAATTATCAGAGGAAGGATGCTTCTAAAGTCCAAAGGCCTAATTCTAATCCTAGTACAAGTGCAGCTTCCAGCTCTAAGAACTCCTTAGGCAGTATCCGCTGCAAGTTCTGTAAAAAGACAGGACACATGCAGAAGGAATGCCCTGACTTCAAGGAGTGGCTGGCTAAGAAAGGTAACGATTATTTTATGATACTTGAGTCCTATAATTTAAGTGTTCCTGCTAATTCTTGGTGGTTTGATTCTGGTTCTATGGTTCATGTTACCAATTCTACTCAGGGATTCCTTTCAATCCGGAAGCTGGAAAGAAACCAAAGAACGCTTAAGGTTGGGGATGATCGAGAATTAGAAGTGAAGGCCATTGGAACATTACAATTAGTTATGAAAACTGGTTTATGTATTAAACTTTATGATACCTTATATGTTCCTGAGGTAACTCGGAACCTTGTATCAGGACCAAAGTTAGACATGGACGGTTTTATTGTTTCCCATGGTCATCGCAAACTCTCTATCCTCTATGATTCTGTTCTTTATGGTACTGGCATTCTGGATGGTGGTCTCTATAGATTAGAACTAGAAGATGACTTTTCCAAATCTTTGTTGTCATATAACATTAATGAATCACTCAC
This sequence comes from Helianthus tuberosus, assembly GCA_030545235.1. Lineage (NCBI taxonomy): Eukaryota > Viridiplantae > Streptophyta > Magnoliopsida > Asterales > Asteraceae > Helianthus > Helianthus tuberosus. The sequence continues at coordinate 149,407,779 of CM060384.1, read as the reverse complement.
AAAGATGAAAGAGAAACGAGACTTAGAAACTTCATCCATGTTGTGGCATCAGCGTTTAGGCCACATCTCAAGAGAACGATTAAATCGTCTCGTAAAGGATGAAGTCTTACCTCCTCTCGATTTCTCTGATTTTGGAACATGTGTCAAATGTCTTAAAGGTAAAATGACATTAGCGAATAAGAAAGGTGCCACTAGGAGTTCTAATTTATTAGAACTCATTCACACTGACATTAGTGGTCCCTACCAAATCGCTGGCATAACAGGACATACATCATTTATCACTTTTATTGATGATTATTCTCGTTACATGTACTTGTATCTTATTAAGGATAAATCTGAATCTCTAACAACTTTTAAAGATTATAAGGCTGAAGTTGAAAAGCAATTAGATCGTCAGATTAAAGTTGTGAGATCAGATAGAGGCGGTGAATATTATGGAAGACATACTGATGTGGGTCAAGCTCCTGGTCCATTTTATGAGTTTTGTAAGGGCCAGGGGATTGTGAACCAATACACCATGCCTGGTACACCTCAGCAGAACGGTGTAGCTGAAAGAAGAAATCGTACCCTTATGAACATGGTGCGCAGTATGTTAGCCAACACTAATTTACCATTATTCCTCTGGACTGAAGCGTTAAAATCAGCTGTTCATATACTCAATAGAGTTCCTTCTAAGTCTGTCCCTAAAACTCCTTATGAACTTTGGACAGGTAGGAAACCGAGTCTTAAATATATGAAAGTATGGGGCTGCATTGCTGAAGCAAAACTTTACAATCCTTTCCTAAGGAAACTTGACCCTAAAACAGTTACCTGTTTCTTTATCGGGTATCCTGAGAACTCTAAGGGTTATCGTTTCTATTGTCCTTCCCATGTCACCCGTATTGTTGAAACCAAGCGTGCCGCGTTCCTGGAGGATTTCAAGGTCAGTGGGAGCAGTACCAACCCTTATGAAGAATTGCAAGAAGTACAAGACGCGGGGGGGGGGGGGGGGGGAGAGACTCGTCGCTTACCATTACTCCGATTACTCCTCTTGTACCCAATGCAACTACTGTACCTGAAGCTACTGCACCAACTCCAAATTCACCTCTACAATCAGAACCCATTATACCTCATGACGAAGGCACATCAAACGCTCAACACCAAGACAACGCTGAACCCGATAATCCACTCAGGAGGTCATCTAGGCAAAGAAGGCCTACTAATTGGGATGATTATGTTACCTACCTGACTGAAATGGATCCCGGAAAGCTCAATGATCCTATCTCTTACAATGAAGCCATTAGCAGTGATCAGTCTCCTGAATGGAATAAAGCGATGATTGATGAGCTTGAATCCATGACGAAAAATGACGTTTGGGATTTGGTAGAATTACCCAACGGAGCCAAACCCGTAGGATGTAAATGGGTATTCAAAACAAAACTGGATCCGAATGGTAACGTTGAACGCTACAAAGCGAGATTGGTTGCAAAGGGCTACACTCAGAAAGAGGGAATTGATTATCAAGAGACGTTTTCACCTGTCTCTCGTAAAGATTCATTAAGGATCGTCATGGCCCTAGTAGCTCATTTTGATTTGGAGTTACATCAGATGGACGTTAAAACAGCTTTCCTTAACGGAGATTTGGACGAAGATGCTTACATGAAGCAGCCTGAAGGCTTCAAACCTGAAGGTCAGGAGCATCTAGTCTGTAAGTTGAAGAAATCCATTTACGGGTTAAAACAAGCATCACGTCAATGGTACCTCAAGTTTGATGAAGTCATGAAGAAGCAAGGTTTTATGAATAATCAAGTGGATCAATGCACCTACCTCAAGATGAGTGGGAGCAACTTTACTATACTTGTCCTTTACGTAGATGATATTCTATTGGCAAGTAATAGTTTAGACATGTTGCATGAGTCGAAGCGGTTACTTTCGCATAACTTCGACATGAAGGATCTCGGAGAGGCTTCTTACGTCATTGGCATCGAAATTCACCGAGATAGACACAAAGGGATCTTAGGATTGTCCCAAAGGGCCTACATAGATCGTGTCCTTACGCGTTACAACATGCAACAGTGCAAACCCTCAGTCGCTCCAGTAGTTAAGGGAGATGTTTTCGGTTCATTCCAGTGTCCGACAACAGAGGTTGAGAAGGAGCAAATGAGCCAGATACCTTACGCGTCAGTAGTCGGGAGCTTGATGTATGCTCAAGTCTGTACTCGTCCAGATATCGCTTATATTGCTGGAATGTTAGGCCGTTATCAGACTAATCCTGGCCTAGATCACTGGAAAGCAGCTAAGAAGGTACTTCGATATCTGCAAGGGACGAAAGACTATAAGCTGACTTATAGAAGAAGTGATCATTTAGAAGTGGTGGGCTATTCTGATTCTGACTTTGCAAAGTGCAAAGATGACAAGAAATCCACTTCGGGCTATATCTTTATGTTAGCAGGCGGCCCAATCTCATGGAAGAGTCATAAACAACAGTTGACCACAACTTCCACAATGATGGCAGAGTACATTGCTGTTTATAACGCAACCTGTCATGGAATGTTGCTTAGAAATCTGATCACTGGACTCAAAATTGTTAATTCCATTTCTAGACCATTGAAACTTTATTGTGATAATTCAGCTGCCGTTAGTTTCTCGAACAGTAACAGTTCGACTGGAGCTGGTTTATATCTCGATACAAAATATCTGTTCGTACGTGAACGAGTTGAGGAAAATAATCTTTGTATTGAGTTTATTAGTACTAAGGATATGCTTGCGGATCCGATGACTAAAGGTCTCCCTCCTAAGGTTTATGAAGAACATGTTCGTAATATGGGATTTTGTAAAGACCTTATTTGAGCATATTGTACTAGCTTATGTTTTATGATTAATGAAATTTCCTCAGTTTGATTTTGTATGTCTCTTAGAATATGTTCAACCGGTATAATGGCATATTGACAAATAAAGTTACAAATCAAACAAAGGGCTTACGCGTATTTTGATCATAACGATTAGGTTTTAAATTAAGGCTATAGTATGATTAATGGGGGTCCTGAGTCGCATAATGATTCAACGGCTGTATTTCTCTGCTATAGTACTTGTTTAAAGCTAAAATGAGTGTTAACTCCTGATCAGGCTTATCTAATACTCATAGTAAATGATTACTCGGCTAAGTGGGAGAATGTAAGATTAAATATATTATGTAACAATATTTAATCTATAGCCATCATAATCATTTACATAATATAGATCAAAATATATAATAACCTATTATTTAAATTAGTTGGTATTGTTGATGGACCATATTACCCTTAGTAACTAATTAGGTTTCCTCCTGGGTGCCTATATAAAGGAGTCTTATGTTGAGGTTGAGGGGTTACTCAGTTGCACATCCCATTAGTCATAACATCATAATCAACCTCCTCTCCTACACCGATTCCCTTATCGGTTTTCTTAGCCCCATCATCAGTTAGCACCCTAAGGAGGAACCGGATCAATCTGACAATCATGTCGAACTCGATGTCATCTTCTCTGACTGGATTCTCCACTGCTTTGAATGCAATAACAGGTATGATTTCATGTTTTCTTTCATGTTTGAACAGAACCGATCCAACACAGACATGTTACATGTCTAATTGATTAGGAAAAAAACTATATAAAAACTTTACCTCAATCAATACATTGTGTAAAGTGATACAACGACAACAAGACTTTAAGCTCCGCCATGTTACATGACTAATTGATTAGGAATGAACTATATGAAAGTTTTACCTTTATATGTGTCATTCTAACCATTCCATTGGGTCCTCTTGAAAGCGTGTTGATGATAATACTAAAATGAGTGTGATCGTTTTCTTGAAGAACTATAACTATATGAACAACAAATGATCATCCCAAAGGCTACATAAATATCTGAGAAGATCAAGGCTAGTGTTAGTAATATGACTTTCATGTGGAATGTAGTAAACTCGAGCCGGGGGTCTCACTGGAAGCAGCCTCTCTATTCCTACGGGGTAGAGGTAAGGTTGTCTACATCTTACCCTCCTCAGACCCTACCTTTGCTTTGCTATTGGTAGGATTTACTTGTAGGAACCGTTCACGTAAATAAATAAAATAAACAAATTTTTATTACTGATTACAATACAAAGAAATAAAGAAAGCAGAATTACAATACAATTACAACTGGAAAAACAAAATACAAGAAAAGAAGATGAAGAATAAGACTGAGGCACGTGTTCAACACGCTTCCCTTAAAACAAATTCCGAGTCTCCCAAGAGTACTCGTTTTGTTTCCCAGGGTACAACAGCCGGAGCAGTCGTACTGCCGGAGTTCGCCTACAACCCGAAGGTTACCTTGAAAGCTGCAAGAAATGGATCAGAAAATTCTAGAGAGAAAGTTGTGTTTGCTGTTGTGTTACTGGTGTCCTTCTGCAGTGGGTATGGAGCTGTATTTATACAGCTCATAAGTCGAAACAGTCAAAATGGAATTAAAGAGAGGTTTAAATTGCATTAAACGTCTTCAATGCAATTTAATATGTCATTTAATTCACAGTCAAAGACCATTAACTCGTCAGTTTCAAAGCTGAACTGTAACTGCACTGTCATTCAATGGTGGAAGCTTATGCGCGCGCGCGCGTAAGTCACCCTGGTGCGCGCGCGCCCCGGTCTGCACGCTCATGCGCGGTGCGTCCACTTGGCTCACTGCCATGCGCGTGTGCGCCAGGTCCATGCGCACCTGCGCGCGTGTGCCACGTCACCTGTGAGCCTATACGAACACGCCACACAGTCGCGCCGTTTTGGCTCACTCTGGTGCGCCGCACACGTAAAAAATACAAAGGCGGCTCGCGGCGAGCGAAGTGCAAAGTGCGCCATCAAAGCGCCACATTGCGCCTCATCGCCCACGCCACGCGCGCGAGCGTGTGCGAGTTAGGGTGCTCCGCACCCTTCGCGAGGACACTAGTGTGTGCTTCCATGAAACAATAAGGATGGAGAGTTCCACCTTAAATACTCATTTAAGTTCCATCTCTCCTCCGATGTGGGACAAGGTGCTACTTTCCCTTTTGTTTCAGCATTTAATGTTTCAAACACCCAACTTTGAGCATCGATATATCATTCGTCTTAACTCCGTTTTGGACGTGGTTTAGTTCGTTGCGAAGCTCTTCCAACATAGAACACAAACCCACAAATAAATATATAAAATTCACTCATTTTAATACAGTTATTTTTAGTCCAAAATAGGAAAAAATCATTTTCCTATATTTGTGAAAAATGCTATTTTCACCTATTTTTCCAACAATCCCCCACATGAAAAATGCTATTTTCATCAAATTTCCAACAATCCCCCACATGTATGGAAATCGATATTTTCCTTACACTTTTCAACGATAAACTTCGACAGTTGAGTATTGTAAGATAGGTAGGTTGTTACCTTTGAACCTTCTTTTGTGAAGCACACTTAGCTTACTAGCGGTGTGTAGACGCGATGTCCTTGAACATACCCCCATTTGTGTAAACGACAATACACTTCACACAATACTCTCCCTGGTTTGGCCAACTCCTCATTGTCATGTCCTATTATGGTCCTGGAATACTAGCCTGGTTCTGCGAGAGCTCTAGGATTTGCGCACCCCACAAATCCATTCGAAGCGACCCTACTTCTCTCTAATATAGGTGATTCCCTGAATCATTAAAAGCATCATGGTTATTTGATTTCCCGAAATCGTTAACCTTAATATGCTTAGCCTCACTTCAATGTCACTGATTGGAATGGACTAGGAAGTATATATAATTCCCTTTTATTTAGTTTTGGGGTACTCCCCCACAGTGACTCCGTTTTGGTAATATGATTAAGTTGGCCTATTGAACTTAGATCTTGGGATCTCCAGTAAACTAAGTTAGGTTTCCCTCATATTCCCATTCACCACGGGCTTTAGTCCCATTCCTCTTGACGACGTTTCAACTAACTCTCTGCTTAAGCCTTTTGTAAACGGGTCTGCAATGTTATCCGTTGATCTCACATAATCAATTGTGATAACACCCGTTGAGAGTAGTTGTCGTATCGTGTTATGTCTACGTCGCATATGCCTTGATCTGCCATTGTACATCAAGCTTTGAGCTCTACCAATCGCTGATTGGCTATCACAATGTACACATATGGCTGGCAAAGGCTTTGGCCATCTTGGAATATATTCCACGAATTGACGTAGCCATTCCGCTTCCTCGCCTGACTTATCCAAGGCGATAAATTCGGATTCCATTGTGGATCTCGCTATGACCGTTTGCTTAGAAGACTTCCAAGCAATAACAGCTCCTCCAAGTGTAAACACGTAACCACTTGTTGATTTGGAATCTTTATTATCCGATATCCAGTTTGCATCAGTGTATCCTTCGATCACTGCTGGTTGTCGGGTATAATGCAGTCCATAATCTCTTGTGTATCTTATGTATCTAAGCACCCTCGTGATAGCTTTCCAATGATCCGCGCACGGATTGCTGGTGTATCTACTTAGCCTACTCACCGCGTAAGCCAAGTCGGGTCTAGTACATGTCATTAGATACATTAGACTGCCAATAATTCTTGAATACTCTAACTGAGCAACTCCATCTCCTTTATTTTTCTTGAGATGTTGGGAGGTATCAACTGGAGTTCGAGCTACACTCGTATCTCCCGAGTTGAATTTTTCAAGAATTTTATCCACATAGTGAGATTGACTTAACACAAGACCTTCTTGGGTTCTTATGATCTTTACTCCAAGAATCACATCCGCTAAACCCATGTCTTTCATATCAAATCTCGCTTTCAACATGCTTTTAGTAGCTTTGATAATTTTATCATTACTCCCAATGATAAGCATATCATCTACATAAAGGCATAAGATCACATAACCTTCATTTGTGTCTTTGAAATAAACACATTTGTCGCACTCATTTATTTTGAAACCATTGTCAATCATGACATGATCAAACTTTTGGTGCCATTGTTTAGGTGCTTGCTTCAAGCCATACAAAGACTTGACGAGTTTACATACTTTACCCTCTTGACTTGGGGCGGAGAAACCTTCAGGTTGCTCCATGTAAATCTCTTCTTCTAAATCGCCATTTAGAAATGCGGTTTTAACATCCATTTGGTGAACTTCCAAATTTCTTAAAGCCGCTATAGCAAGAACCAGTTTAATCGAGGTTATGCGCGTCACAGGCGAGTAGGTATCAAAGTAATCTAGACCTTCCTTTTGTCTAAATCCTTTAATCACCAACCTAGCCTTGTATTTATCAATACTTCCATCAGTTTTCATCTTCCTTTTGAATATCCAACGATATCCAAGTGGTTTGCAACCAGGTGGAAGATCTATTAAATCCCAAGTATGATTTTGCAATATAGAATCAATTTCATTCCTTATTGCTTCTTTCCATTGAGGTCCTTCTGAAGAAGAAACCGCTTCGCGATATGTATTAGGCTCGCCCTCAACCATATAGCTAACGAAGTCTGGACCGAAAGATTTTTCAACCCTTGGCCTTTTACTTCCCCTACGATCACTTTCTTCAACCTCAGGTCGTTCATGTGTCTTATCATGAACTACCTCATCAACTGGTGTAGATGAACTTTCACCTACTTCAAAAGTAGGTGTTGATGAGGTTGCATGTGTTTGTCTTCTCAAAGGAAACACATTTTCAAAATAAGACACAACGTTAGGATTCACCTCCATAATAGTGTTTACGTGTACATCAGGATTCTTGGACTCATGTACAAGAAAACGATGTGCACTACTTTGATGCGCATACCCAATAAATATGCAATCAACAGTTTTGGGTCCTATCCTAAGAGCCTTAGGAGGTGGTACAATCACCTTTGCTAGGCACCCCCACACTTTCAAGTATTTATATAAAGGCTTCTTCCTTTTCCATAACTCATATGGAGTTTCGTCTCTCTTTTTGAGTGGTATCTTGTTCAAAAGATAATTAGCCGAGAGAATGGCTTCCCCCCACATTTCCTGGCTCACCCCAGAACTTATCAACATGGCATTCATCATTTCTTTCAATGTGTGGTTCTTTCGTTTCGCCACGCCATTTGATTGTGGAGAATAAGGAGGTGTACACTCATGTACAATGCCACTTTTTGGGCATAAATCGGCAAAAGGTGCAACATATTCGCCTCCTCGGTCGCTTCGCAAAGCTTTTATCTTCTTTTGAAGTTGATTCTCAACTTCATTCTTATACAAGATAAATTTACTTATTGCTTCATCTTTACTTTTTAGTAAATATACATAGCAATATTTAGTACTATCGTCAATAAACGTGATGAAGTACTTATTTCCACCTCTTGTGGGTACCGCTTTTAAATCACAAATTGTAGGTCCCTAATCCGTATGGATCTTAACAAAACTGACAATCTACGGAATCCCCTTGATAAACCTATCAAAACAGAAACAAGAACACAAGACGGTTTACCAACTGATCTTCTATGATTATCCAACGAAAATGTTTACAATCACTAAAGATCTCCACGAACTCACAACCAATGTTCTGTGTATTCGAACTCTCTCTCAATTGCCTAAAAGTCTAACCCTAAAACTCTAGGTAAAGGTTGTTTATATAGCATAACCTACACAATTCGAATTGGGCTCAGCCCATACGAATTCTGTTTACAATTCGGGCTAAACTAGATGGACTTTAACTTGAACTTGAACTTGGACGATTTGGGCTTTAACAAACTCGAATTCCATTATGTCTTCATAAGTCTTCGCGGCCCAAACTCGTTTAATATCCAAAGACCAATCCAACGCTGTTGTCACATAAAATGCACCAACAAACTCCCCCTTGACAATAGCTTGCAAAGGAAACTTTAGTCTTCAGAATATCACAGTCTTTGGTCTTTGGAGAGCGTCAGCTTCAACATGAATTCTGTCAGCAGCAGACTCCCCCTAAGCTGATGTATCCAATCACCAAATCTTCCAAGTTTTGATTCAGCATTCCAAGTAAGTCTTCACAGCATCCATTCTGCATTGTAGAAGGAGGATTCTACCAAGCAGCAACAAACTCCTCATCTCTTCAAAATAACTTCTCATCAACACACTGCTTCAATCTGTATACTATAAAACAAACATCTCGAGAAACCATAAGACTTTTTCAACATAAGTTAAACAAATTATTATTATTCAAGAGATTAGTTAAACTGTATAACAGATTAAGCACTTTCCAATCCAACACCAACACACACAAATTTTAAACAAACACCTTGTAACCTGCAAGTTTTTAAAATTTTGAACCCACTTTCTAACATCGTCTCCCCCTATCGGTAACAACTCCTCCAAGAATAACAGTTTTCTGTACGTTAAGAATTTTAAACAGAAAAAGACACTATTTTTGTATTTTTTGTATTTTTCTGAAAGCAAATAAATACGAAAAGCAATAAACACTCTATTTTTTGTGAGAATCACCGGTAAGAAGATCATATCAGCACAATCAAACTGTTTCACACAATTAGTTAATTCTTTATTTAATTTTTCGTGAAAAGCAGTTCAAGACGATTACCAGTATGTTTGTCCACCTAAACAAAAGGCATGAACATTTCAAGTACCATTACCGTATGATACGTTAAGGTAATATTAATTCTGATATATTAGTGTGTCCCACTTCAGGATATACCCCCGCGATCAAGGTATGCACAAAGATTCATCGTAGTAGGTGAGTATACTGAATTCATCCGTTTTGTTTTTCAATGTTTAGATAATTGGTGAACAGGTCAGTACTTCCGTACAGCAGAGAGACCAAAATATCTAACGAGGGCTAAGACAAATACCATTTTTGGTACGATTTATGCATTTTGCATTTTTGAATGACTCTCTATGAGAGCTTCTTCATTTTCAGGGTTTTGGCATTTTTAGCTCTTTTAAGATATCCTGGGTGTGTCTAGGTCAGCATGTATCTGGATGCAGCAGAAGGACACCCCTGATATCCCCAGATGAAATAACAGTATAAAGACCCAAAACTTCAGATTTTGGCAATCTATCAACGCAAGATTTAAGGTCATTAAACCATACACCACTGATATGTTCCCCACTCATACTCAGTTCATTTAGGTTTATATCACATAGGTAAGTTGATTATTTCATGTTTTTGCCTACTGGTATATCATATGATGAAGCTGCTATCACACTTAAGCAATTTAATTCAGTTTGAGTGTGACAGTCTAACTTGCTGATGTACTATCATTTCTTCTTTTTCACACAGTGAAAACTCATTTTTGATTTTCTATTTTTTTATGTTTTTGATTTTTCAATGTTTTTGTATTTTTGATTTTTAAGAAAGCAGTAAACTATTTACAAAATTCTTATGAAAAACCAGTTATTCAGGATTCCTCATCCCGTTGAGTTCGACTGAGTGTTCAAAGCGAGCTCGATCAAAAGCTTTTGTGTAAAGATCAGCAAGGTTATCTAGTGTGTCGACTCGGTGTAATTCAATGAGTCTCTTTTCAGCACAATCCCGTATAAAATGATGACGTATGTCAATATGTTTAGTTCTACTGTGCTTTACGGGATTGTTTGTGATTGATATGGTGGCATTATTATCTATCATAATAGGAGTACGAGTGAAATCCAAACCGTAATCGCGCATCTGCTGTTGAATCCAGAGAACCTGAGAGCAACAGCTACCCGCAGCAATATATTCAGCTTCACACGTAGATGTAGACACACAGGATTGCTTCTTGCATTGCCAAGACACGATCCTGCCTCCTAAGAACTGACAACCACCTGTTGTAGACTTTCTGTTCGACTTGCATCCTCCAAAGTCTGAATCAGTGTAAGCAATGAACCTCAAATCACTATCAGCTGGATACCACAACCCAAGTTTAGGTTTTCCCTTCAAGTAACGAAGAATACGCTTCACTGCTTTCATGTGTGACTCTTTTGGATTCGCCTGATATCTGGCACACAAGCATACGGCAAACATGATGTCAGGTCTTGAAGCAGTCAAGTACATTAGAGAACCAATCATCGCCCTGTATTGAGTAGGATCAACATCTTCAGTACTTTCATGATCTGGGCCTAGATTGTGATTTTCGCAAATGGGTGTGTTGAAAGTAGAGCAATCATTCATTTTGAACCGATCCAAAATGTCATACACATACTTCGTTTGATGAATAAACATCCCATCCTCCTTCTGATCAACCTGTAATCCCAGAAAGTAAGACAGCTCACCCATAGCGCTCATTTCAAACTTGCTCTTCATCACCTGTTCAAACTCCTTACACATGTTCTCATCCGATGACCCAAAGATGATGTCATCCACGTATACCTGTACCAGCAGAAAATCTTCCTTCTTCCTCTTTATGAACAGTGTACTGTCAATCTGACCTCTTTCAAAACCATTCTTGATCAGATGTGTAGACAGTGTCTCGTACCACGCTCTAGGAGCTTGATGTAACCCATACAAAGCCTTATCAAGTTTGTACACTCGATCTGGATAGTCTGGATCAACAAACCCATCTGGTTGTGAGACATACACCACTTCTTAGACTTTCCCGTAAAGAAATGCACTCTTCACGTCTAGTTGGAAAACTTTAAAGCCCTTGAATGAAGCGAAAGCCAGAAACAAACGAATTGCCTCCAACCTTGCCACTGGTGCAAACACCTCATTATAATCTATCCCTCCTTGCTGATTGAAACCTTTTACCACTAACTGAGCCTTGTTGCGCGTGACAATACCTCTTTCATCCTTCTTGCACCTAAATACCCATTTAGTGCCAATCTCTCTTTCACCTTTAGGAAGGTCCACTAACTCTCAAACCTTCAACTTTGCAAACTGGGCCAATTCTTCTTGCATAGCTTCAACCCATGAATTGTCTTTAAGAGCCATATGAATGTTCTTCGGCTCCTCTTGAGAAATAAAACAACTATACAAGTATTCATTCACTATCCCAGTCTTCTCAATTGAAACAAATAACCCAGAATTCGCAGCTATGCTTCTTCTAGTCTGAACACATGCAGTAGGATCTCCAAGTATCATGTCAACTGGATGATCTCTATTTGCTCGTGTAGTAGCAACAACATCGACTTCTAGACTATCACCCAGGTTTGATCCAACCTCCCCATGAATATTCTGATTTGCAAACGGATTAATGAAATCCTCCCCCTGATTGGGTTCAGGTTCACTATCGCTTGAATCAGGATCAACAGCACATTGGGAAGTTTCCGGAGCATTTGACATATCAACATTCGATCTAGGCATGAATTCGCCTTCATCGTCTTCACATACCACTGTTTGAATCAGCTGAGAATCATCTGCATCAGAAACCTCAGGAATATTAAATGATTTAAAAACACTTTCATAATCATATAATATAGCAGGACCACTCGTTGATTGTTGAGGTTTGTAGGAAGTAATTTCCACATTAAAAACAACCTCAATTTTACCAGTTTTGAGATTAAAAACCCTTTTATTCGGTGTGCCAGGCACGTAACCTAGAAAATAGCCTTCGTCAGCCACCTCACCGAATTTTTGTTTATCTTTGTTTCGCACAATGGTGCAGGGTAATCCAAATGGTTCAAAGCCTGTTAAGTTTGGTTTCTCGTTAAACATAAGTTCATGACATGTTTTGTTAAAACATTTAACGGTTAAAACTTTGTTTAGGACGTAGCAAGCTGTATTCACAGCTTCTCCCCAGAAAAGAACTGGTAGCTTTGAATCTGAAAGCATAGTCCTAGCGGCTTCAATCAACGTCCTGTTTTTCCTCTCAGCGACTCCATTCTGTTGAGGAGTATAAGGAGCAGAATATTGATGTTCTATTCCCTTTCGAAGACAGTAGAGATCCAGAATCCGATTCTTGAACTCTGTGCCATTATCACTCCTTATCCTCTTGATCCTTGCATCATGGACGTTTTCCAATTTTGTAAAAAGATCTATCAGCATCTCCGCTGTCTCATCTTTTGTACCTAAAAAGAAAACCCATGAATAACGTGAGTAATCATCAGTGACAACAAGACAGTAGTACTTTCCACCTACGCTCCTCACGTTCACTGGACCGAATAAATCCATGTGAAGTAATTCATAAGGGGCATTAATGGAATTTACTGTTTTAGACTTATGAGGTTTCTTGTGTTGTTTTCCCTTTTAACAAGGAATACATTTATCTTCCACTTGAAACCTCTTCAATGGAACCCCTTTCAGTAGCTCATTTTTTATGATATAATTCATTTTGCGGTAGTGAATATGGGCCATGCGTCTGTGCCACAACATAGATTCAGCTTCAGATGCTTTTGACAGTAAACACGCCACCACAGCAGTTGGATCCTTGGCACCCATGTCCATGACATAAGTATCATTTTTCCTTGGTGCACGCATTACTATCCATTCGTCCGGAATGACCAAACCCAGTTTCAACACCAATGCCTCCGACTGAGTAAAATGGACCGAGTGACCCTTGTCGCAGACTTGTGACACGCTCATTAGATTGTGTTTAAGCTGCTCAACATAGTTCACTTTGTCCAAAGTGATCTTCCCATTCGTCACTTTTCCTCGTCCGGTAATCCTACCACCTTTAGCACCAGCAAAATTTATATGTCCTCCATCATATTCTTCAAATTCAGAAAACAATCTCGCATCCCCCGTCATGTGCCTGGAGCAGCCACTATCAACATACCATAAGTTGATAATCCTCCTTAGAAGCTCCTGCACACACCAACCAAAAGATTAGTTAGATTGGGGGACCCAAGCCTTAATGGTCTTGGGTCGTCCAAATTCACCAACTACAGGAACATCCATCCAATATCCATCACTCCTAACTGGAGTCTTGGATCTTGGACCTGTTGATGGAAATGGGGCTTGATTTCCATAAGGTCTCTGGTCCTGAGGGTACCTATTTGTGTTTGGACTATGTGACCTTTGAAAATTTTGATTTTGATTCCAAGAACCTTGATTGTTGTAATTTCTAAAGCCATTGTTATAAAAAGTTCGACCACCGTTATTTTGGTATCGATTTTGATATTGACCTTGACTTTTGAAATTATTTGAATTTTGGTTGTTCATTCTTGGTGAGCTACTTCTAGGTCTCTCATATCTACCTGATGTAGATTCAGGCTGAAATCTTGGTTGATTTCTTTGAAAACGAGGAACTTGTGGAGTTCCTTTTTCAGCATTATCTACACCACCTGCAACACCCTGTTGTTGCTTTGGAGCAGATTTCTTTGGAGAATTTGAGACTTTCTCCTCATTATCACCTTTCTTCTCTGGTGATTTCCCTATTTGTTGCTCACTAATTTGTGCTTCAATCTTTTTGTTAGGACAGCAGCTAGCTACATGTCCCTTTGTGTGACATTTGAAGCACGATCTCTTTTTCGAAGACTTCTCAACTGAAGCCTTTGAACTAGATTCTGGTTTTGATGATGATGCCTTAGAAGGATTTGGTTCAGTTTGCTTAGTTTCAAGATTTTCTATGTTTTTGTTTTTAGCAAACTCTACATTTGATTCATTTTCTATAACAGCTGTTTCGTTTTTCATATTACTTCCTTGAACAAAATTAACCTTTTTAACAAAAGTTTGATTTTTGTTTTGAGAAGGTGTATTATTCTTTTTCAAAACAGGTTTGCTGTTACTTTCCTTCTTAGCATCATTATTTTCAAACACATCACATTGACTGGATGTGAAACTACTTGGTGATGTTGACAGAAAGTCTGTGAACTCATCTTCATCAGGTAAGAAAGAATAGTCATGACTAAGAGGAGGTGGGACTTCATTAAATCCCTTGAATCCCACACTGGTCTTGTCATTACTCTTCTTTAACCCACCCATCATGTGTTTCATAACAAAAGTAGAATCCCTGAACTGACCTAATTTCTTTTCAAGTTCAACAATTTTGAGTTGTGCATCTGACAACTCTTTGCATTTTTCAGAAATCTCTTTTGTTTTCTCAGCCATCATGTCATGTGCTAAGTCTATGACTTGAAGTTTTTCATTTAATTTGCAGGTTAAAACTTCAATTTCAGCTTCATAGCCTTTTATCTTTTTCAAATATGATGACTCATTTCTTTTAGCAAAGAAATTTGATTCTTTTACGTTAGACATCTCGCTCACCAGACTTTTGTTTTGAGTTGACAACCTGTCAACTTCACCCTGTAATTCACGACACTTTAAACAAACAGAAGTAGTAGAGTTACTTACCTCTCCTGTCGATTTGTCTGAGTTGGCCATAAGAGCAGCAAGTTGAGCTTCCATTCTTTTGATGATTTCATCTTTCTCTTCATCTTCCCTTTCATGCTCAGATTCTTGCGTTTCTTTTTCAGCATTTGTTGTCTGATCAGCCTTATCTACCTCAGCTTCACTTTTCTTCTCAACCTTAGCATCATCTACTGTAGCTTCACCTTCATCAACTGGCACAATCTCTGCCATGAATGCCTGAGTGATATTCTCATCATTTTCCAAGTGAATACTCCAGTCATATGAACCCTCTCTTGCAGTAGAGATCAACGCCCTTGAGTTAGAGCTGTTTGATGAACTTCTATTGTTTGAACTCTGAATCGAAGTCTCATGCTTTTGTTTCTGACATTCCCTAGCGAAATGACCATAACTTTGACAGTTAAAGCACCTCACTTTGGTCTTGTCAAAACCAACACTCTTTCCTACAAACTTTCTTCCAGTTCTGTTCATGAACCTCTTCACACGTCTCGAAATCATGGCCATCTGCCATTGTAAATCCATCTCTTCTAGATCACCAGGGTCAATCTGATCATAATCTTCATCTAAAGTAGCAGGATCAGATATCTTCCCCTAAATGTAGTTCTCATACGAAGCAACAAACGACGCAAGTAGAGCAAGATGTTCTTCAGCAGACTTTACACTCATAGGCATCGACTTTGCACTACTACTTTGTTTTGAAGCTGATGTTCTCTTAGCTCCTGTTGATCCTCCTGAAGCAGCTACAAAACACACATCACCATCCTCATTCACCGTAACCTGCTCATTTTCACATGAAAGAAAAGCAGTGGCAGAGTCGCTAGAAGCATCGTGAGATGAAGAAGATGTAAGCCCAT
Organism: Helianthus tuberosus; assembly: GCA_030545235.1. Classification (NCBI taxonomy): domain Eukaryota; kingdom Viridiplantae; phylum Streptophyta; class Magnoliopsida; order Asterales; family Asteraceae; genus Helianthus; species Helianthus tuberosus. The sequence goes on along the minus strand of CM060384.1, from coordinate 149,391,787 downwards.
TGTAAATCCCTGGATCTTGAACCTGATCATATCCAGTGTCTTTCTTCTTCATGCTGAGCTCATAAGCTCTTAGCTTTCCAACTACTTCTTCTAGCTCCTTTGTGTCATAATCTGCTTCCCCCTTAATCATGAGAGTGTAGATATCCCATTTAGCAGGTAGAGCATCAAGCAGCTTGTCATTTTTCTCTATGTCAGTATAGCAATCTACATCATAATTATCCAATTCTGACATCAGATGATAGTATCGAGTGATGATGTCCTCAAGTGACTCATTTTTCATATACTTGAACACAGCAAACTGCTTCTTCAGTAGATCAACTTTGTTCTTCTTGACATCAGGATTTCCTTCATATCTCTTCTCTAGTGCATCCCACATTTCCTTTGAAGTAGTGTACTTCTTAAAGGTATGTTTGATGCTGTCAGGTAGGGACATCTTGATAGCAGCCAAGGCTCTCTTTTCAGCCTCATACATCTTCTTATCATTCTCTTGCATGTTCACATAGGCTGTGACTCGAGGTCTGCCTTCAAAGTCATGTGTAGGGTTTGTGTACCCGTCAACAATACAGATCCACATGCGAGTGTCCTGATATTCAATGAAGGATTGAAATATATCCTTCCATGTCAAGTAGTTCTCCACCTTCATCATCTTAGGTGGTTTGTTGGTTGTGCCAACCTCGTGTTCCATCCTCAAGAGTTCGTTTAATTTAGACATTTCGACATTTTAACTTAAGCAGACTGGTTAAACCGTACAATTTTAGTCCGAAACCTGTTTTTACCAAGTTATACCGTTAGATTCGTCTCGAGATTACGATTCCAATGAAATATAATGTCTAAAACCGTTTTTGGGATTTTCCAGAGTCTTTTTTTTTGTCCTAAAAATCCAAGGAGTCCAACGGTGCAAACGGTTTGTCCAGATGAGTTACGGATAATTCTCTAAACACGAAACAGCGAAATTTTTCCTACGATTGCCTAGAAAAATTCCACCACTTTCAAACTTGCAACTACTCAGTCCAGTCGAGACCACATAGTCCAGTCGAGACTACTGTTTCGAGTCGAGACCTCCGTTTCGAGTCAAATATGCACAACTCGAGACCACTGTTTCGAGTCGAGACCTGCGTTTCGAGTCGAGACTAATGTTCCGAGTCGAGACCTCTGTTTCGAGTCAAATATGCACAACTCGAGACCACTGTTTCGAGTCGAGACCTCTGTTTCGAGTGAACAGTACCCAGTCGAGACCACTTGTTTCGAGTGAAGAAAGGACTAGTCGAGACCTCCAGTCGAGACCACTAATTCCAGTCGAGACCAGCAATCTTCCAATAATAAATCCCGAAAAATCAGCACTTTTTACACCACAGAATCTTCTGATTGATAACTTTCCAACTGAAACTCCTAAAAACAAGCAAACAAGTCAGATCAATAACCAAAACGAATCAAACACTCAAAATATTGACTGTTCTTCGATGTTCTTCACATAAAATCCGAAAATCTTCAAACGAATAAAATCCTTGAATCTGTAATATCAGTTTTGAACCGTACACAAGAGCAAGCGCTCTGATACCAATTGTAGGTCCCTAATCCGTATGGATCTTAACAAAACTGACAATCTACCAAGGGTGCGGAATCCCCTTGATAAACCTATCAAAACAGAAACAAGAACACAAGACGGTTTACCAACTGATCTTCTATGATTATCCAACGAAAACGTTTACAATCACTAAAGATCTCCACGAACTCACAGCCAATGTTCTGTGTATTCGAACTCTCTCTCAATTGCCTAAAAGTCTAACCCTAAAACTCTAGGTAAAGGTTGTTTATATAGCATAACCTACACAATTCGAATTGGGCTCAGCCCATACGAATTCTGTTTACAATTTGGGCTAAACTAGATGGACTTTAACTTGAACTTGAACTTGGACGATTTGGGCTTTAACAAACTCGAATTCCATTCTGTCTTCATAAGTCTTCGCGGCCCAAACTCGTTTAATATCCAAAGACCAATCCAACGCTGTTGTCACATAAAATGCACCAACACAAATATCAGTGTGAATTAAATCAAGGGGTTCGGTTATTCGTTCAACCGATTTCGATGATGATCTTGTAAGTTTGGATTCTACGCAAGTTTCACATTTATAGTGTGAATCAATATGGAATGTTGGTATACAATTTAAATTGATTAAACGATGTATTGAATTAAAATTAACGTGACCTAATCTACCATGCCATTTATTCGAATCAGAAAACTCAAGCATATAAGTAGAAGTAGTAGTAATTTTATTCATATTCTCCTTGACTGCCAATACATTCAATTTAAACATACCATTTTGGGCATAGCCCTTGCCTACATACATTCCTCGTTTAGTTAGTACAAATTGACCGCTCTAAAAAACTAAACGAAATCCAAACTTATTAAGCAACCAACCCGAGACTAGGCTCTTGCGCAAGTCTGGGACATATAACACGTTGCTTAAAGTGAGCTCCTTCCCTGAAGTCCACTTCAAAATCACCGTTCCTTCACCCTTGATGTCCGCGGTGGCTGCATTTCCCATGTACAGCTTCTCATCTCCCGCAAGCTCTTTGAAGGTGGTAAAGAGGCTCCTGTCTGGGCACACATGACGGGTCGCGCCCGTATCTACCCACCATCCTTTTGGAGTGTTGGTCACCGCATTGACCTCATCCAACATTGCGGTTTTGTCGGAAATCATTGCCACCAAAGGCATTCCGTCTTCATCCACCATGTGTGCACGCTCACGCTTTGGTTTCTTGCATTGGTTAGCCCGATGCCCCGGCTCATCACAGTTGTAACAAGTTCCTTGGAACGTTTGAGGTTTCTTTTTCACAATCCCTTTCTTCGGTCCAAGTTTGCTAGCCTTTGCTTTCTCCTTGTGCTTTTTCCCCTTACCCTTCGCGCCCTTAGAGGATTGCCCATGCTCAACCAAATTTGCGCTAGCACTAGTCTGCGCATGGCTGCCTTTTATGGCAATTCTATTGTCCTCTTCAATCCGAAGACGAACAATAAGGTCCTCTATAGTCATCTCCTTTCGTTTGTGTTTAAGATAATTCTTAAAATCCACCCAACCAGGAGGTAACTTTTCAATCATCGCTGCCACTTGGAATGTCTCGCTAAGTGTCATGCCTTCCGCAAGGATGTCATGTAGTATAATTTGCAATTCTTGGACTTGATTCATAACGGTTTTAGAATCAACCATTTTGAAATCCAAGAAACGGGCTACCACAAATTTCTTTGTGCCAGCATCCTCCGTTTTGTACTTCTTGTCCAAGGCATCCCAAAGGTCTTTGGAAGTCTTGACGTTGTAGTACACATTATACAACGCATCCGATAGGCCGTTTAACACATAGCCACGACATATGAAATCCGAATGCTTCCACGCATCTACCACGCACTGTCTTTGTGCGTCGGTTTCCCCTTCCACAGGTTGGGGAGCGGTTTCCGTCAAGAACCTCGCAAGGTTCATGGTGGTCAGGTAGAAGAACATCTTCTGTTGCCACCTTTTGAAGTGTAAATCCGAGAACTTCTTGGGTCGTTCAGCGTGATTGGCCACTGTGGACGCTCCCACAGCGGAGGCGTTAAGAGGGGTTCCCGTCAGAACATTTGTGGTGTTGTTAACGTTGACGTTTTCGTTCGACATGCTGAAATTTTTTTTTAAAGTTTAGTAAAAAAAATCTGATTTACGCAAAAACCAGAAGTAAACTAGTAAATTTTAATTTTACCACAAATTTACTGTTTAGGCTTCTAAGTCCAACTTTGAAGACCAAAAACAGAAATTTTAATTTTTAGAACTTACTGTTTGGCTTCTAAGTCCAACTTTGAAGACCAAGACAGAAAGTTTTTAGCAATTTTTAGAAAAAATTCTGAAGTAATCAAAAAATGTTTTCAAACAAAGTCGCTCATTTGAAGATGAAAACAAAAAAAAATCTCTTTTTAAAACACAAACTGAGTGAAAACAAAACTGGTTTGAATCACAAACAGGATGGTTTTGATTACACGAACGGTTTTAAAAATTTGTTTTAAGATTGTAGGAACCGTTCGCGTAAATAAATAAAATAAACAAATTTTTATTACTGATTACAATACAAAGAAATAAAGAAAGCAGAATTACAATACAATTACAACTGGAAAAACAAAATACAAGAAAAGAAGATGAAGAATAAGACTGAGGCACGTGTTCAACACGCTTCCCTTAAAACAAATTCCGAGTCTCCCAAGAGTACTCGTTTTGTTTCCCAGGGTACAACAGCAGGAGCAGTAGTACTGCTTGAGTTCGCCTACAACCCGAAGGTTACCTTGAAAGTTGCAAGAAATGGATCAGAAAATTCTAGAGAGAAAGTTGTGTTTGCTATTGTGTTACTGGTGTCCTTCTGCAGTGGGTATGGAGCTGTATTTATACAGCTCCTAAGTCGAAACAGTCAAAACGGAATTAAAGAGAGGTTTAAATTGCATTAAACGTCTTCAATGCAATTTAATATGTCATTTAATTCACAGTCAAAGACCATTAACTCGTCAGTTTCAAAGCTGAACTGTAACTGCACTGTCATTCAATGCTAGATGCGCACGTGCGCGCGCGCGTAAGTCACACTGGTGCGCGCGCGCCCCGGTCTGCACGCTCATGCGCGGTGTGTCCACTTGGCTCACTGCCATGCGCGTGTGCGCCAGGTCCATGCGCACCTGCGCGCGTGTGCCACGTCACCTGTGAGCCTATACGAACACGCCACACAGTCGCGCCGTTTTGGCTCACTCTGGTGCGCCACGCACGTCACATCAGGGCCCATGCACCATGCGCAACCGCGCGCCTTCTTGCCACTTGTACCCGCGCGCGGACTGCCACGTCACGCGCTTCGAACCTGCACTCCACTTGGTCCCTGCAGCCTATGAGATCTAAGCGGCTCGCAACGATGCGAGCGTGCGAAGTGCAAAGTGCGCCATCAAAGCGCCACATTGCGCCTCATCGCCCACGCCACACGCGCGCGCGAGCGTGTGCGAGTGCGAGTGCGAGTGCCAGTTAGGGTGCTCCGCACCCTTCGCGAGGACACTAGTGTGTGCTTCCATGAAACAAAAAGGATGGAGAGTTCCACCTTAAATACCCATTTAAGTTCCATCTCTCCTCCGATGTGGGACAATGTGCTACTTTCCCTTTTGTTTCAGCATTTAATGTTTCAAACACCCAACTTTGAGCATCGATATCTCATTCATCTTAGCTCCGTTTTGGACGTGGTTTAGTTCGTTGCGAAGCTCTTCCAACATAGAACACAAACCCACAAATAAATATATAAAATTCGCTCATTTTAATACATTTATTTTTAGTCCAAAATAGGAAAAAATCATTTTCCTATATTTGTGAAAAATGTCATTTTCACCTATTTTTCCAACAATCCCCCACATGAAAAATGCTATTTTCATCAAATTTCCAACATTACTGAGTATGATGATGATGAATGATGATGTGGAATGTTGTAAATTCATTAAAACAATATGTTGTTAAATAGCAGAGAAAACATGCTCTTGCAGAACTTAGGAACTACATGCAATGCCATGTAAGCATGTTGTGGCTGTGATATGTGATATGGGATATAGCTTCACATGGGATAGAAGTTAGAGACATGGGTTTCTAGTGTCTATTCCCTAGACACTTGGAAGAAAGTGTATGCCAATACATTTGACCTAATTAATGGTAGGAAAATGTGGATACCACCAAATCACCATAAACAGATTGAAAGACAAAGAAAGAAGAGGAAGAAAAGTGCAGGTGAATTGACTGAAGAAGCATCTAAGCAAGGGAAAAAGATGAGCTGGTCAAATTGTTAGACGTAAGATGTAGGAACCGTTCGCGTAAATAAATAAAATAAACAAATTTTATTATACGATTACAATTTAGAAATAAAGAAAAACTAACAACAAATACAATTACAACTGAAATAAACCAAAATACAAGAAGGAGTAGAAACAGATTGACTAAGGCACGTGTACACACGCTTCCCTTAAAACAAATTTCGAGTCTCCCAGGAGTACTCGTTTTGTTTCTCAGGGTACAACATCCGAAGCAGCGTACTGCCGGAGTTGGCCTACAACCCGAAGGCTACCTTGAAGAAAGCTTGGAGAAGATCAGAAAGTATGTTGGAGAATGTTGCAAGTGCTGTTGTGTGTCTGGTCTGTTCTGCAGCGGGGTATGGAGCTGTATTTATACTGCTCCTAACTCAAAACAGTCAAAAGGAATTAAAGGAGAGGTTTAAATTGCATTAAACGTCTTCATTGCAATTTAATACGTCATTTAATTCTTAGTCAAAGACCTTTAACTCGTCAGTTTCGAAGCAGAACTGTAACTGCACTATCATTCAATGCTGGAAGTTTCTGCGCGCGCGCGAAAGACACACTGGTGTGCGCGCGTCCTTGCGCGCACAGGTCTGGACGCTCATGCGCGCTGCGTCCTTTTGGCTCACTGCCATGCGCGCGTGCGCCACAGGTTCATGTGCGCCTGCGCGCGTGTGCCACGTCACCTGCGAGCCTATACAAGCACGCCACACAGTCGCGCCGTTTTGGCTCACTCTGGTGCACCGCGCACGTCACAACAGGGCCCATGCACCATGCGAAACCGCGCGCCTTCGTGCCACGTGTACTCGCGCGCGGACTGCCACGTCACGCGCCTCGAGCCTGCACGCCGCCTCACCAATTGGTCCTTGCAGCCTCTGTGATCCACCACGCGCACGTGGTCAAAAATACAAAGGCGGCTCTCAAGCGGCTCTGCGAAGTGCAAAGTGCGCCATCAAAGCGCCACATTGCGCCTCATTGCCCACGCCACGCGCGCGCGCGTGTGCGAGTGCGAGTTAGGGTGCTCTGCACCCTTCGCGAGGACACTTAGTGTGTGCTTCCATGAAACAATAAGGATAGAGAGTTCCCACTTAAACACCCATTTAAGTTCCATCTCTCCTCCGATGTGGGACAAGGTGCTACTTTCCCTTTTGTTTCAGCATTCATTGTTTCAAACACCAACTTTGAGCATTGTTATCTCATTCATCAGAGCTCCGTTTTGGACGTGGTTTAGTTCGTTGCGAAGCTCTTCCGACATAGAACACAAACCCACAAATAAATATATAAAAAACCTCTATTTCTGATATATTTATTTCTAGTCCAAAATAGGAAAAAAATCATTTTCCTATATTTGTGAAAAATGTTATTTTCACCTATTTTTCCAACAATCCCCCACATGAAAAATGCTATTTTCATCAAATTTCCAACAATCCTCCACATGTATGGAAATCGATCTTTTCCTTACACTTTTCAACGATAAACTTCGACAGTTGAGTATTGCAAGATAGGTAGGTTGTTACCTTTGAACCATCTTGTGTGAAGCATACTTAGCTTACTAGCGGTTTGTAGACGCGATGTCCTTGAACATACCCCCATGTGTGTAAACGACAATACACTTCACACAATATTCTCCCTGGTTTGGCCAACCCCTCATTGTCGTGTCCTATTATGGTCCTGGAACGCTAGCCTGGTTCTGCGAGAGCTCTAGGATTTGCGCACCCCGCAAATCCATTCGAAGCGACCCTACTTCTCTCCAACATAGGTGATTCCCATGAATCATTAAAAGCATCATGGTTATTTGATTTCCCGAAATCATTAACCTTAATATGCTTAGCCTCACTTCAATGTCACTGATTGGAATGGACTAGGAAGTATATATAACTCCCTTTTATTTAGTTTAGGGTACTCCCCCACAGTGACTCCGTTTTGGTAATATGATTAAGTTGTCCTATTGAACTTAGATCTTGGGATCTCCAGTCAACTAAGTTAGGTTTCCCTCATATTCCCATTTATCACGGGCTTTAGTCCCATTCCTCTTGACGACGTTTCTACTAACTCTCTGCTTAAACCTTTTGTAAACGGGTCTGCAATGTTATCCTTTGATCTCACATAATCAATTGTGATAACACCCGTTGAGAGTAGTTGTCGTACCGTGTTATGTCTACGTCTCATATGCCTTGATCTACCATTATACATCAAGCTTTGAGCTCTACCAATCGCTGATTGGCTATCACAATGTACACATATGGTTGACAAAGGCTTTGGCCATCTTGGAATATATTCCACGAATTGACGTAGCCATTCTGCCTCCTCTCCTGACTTATCTAAGGCGATAAATTCGGATTCCATTGTGGATCTTGCTATGACCGTTTGCTTAGAAGACTTCCAAGCAATAGCAGCTCCTCCAAGTGTAAACACGTAACACTTGTTGATTTGGAATCTTTATTATCCGATATCCAGTTTGCATCAGTGTATCCTTCGATCACTGCTGGTTGTCAGGTATAATGCAGTCCATAATCTCTTGTGTATCTAAGCACCCTCGAGATAGTTTTCCAATGATCCGCGCACGGATTGCTGGTGTATCTACTTAGCCTACTCACCGCTTAAGCCAAGTCGGGTCTAGTACATGTCATTAGGTACATTAGACTGCCTATAATTCTTGAATACTCTAACTGAGCAACTCCATCTCCTTTATTTTTCTTGAGATGTTGGGAGGTATCAACTGGAGTTCGAGCTACACTCGCATCTCCCGAGTTGAACTTTTCAAGAATTTTATCCACATAGTGAGATTGACTTAACACAAGACCATCTTGGGTTCTTATGATCTTTACTCCAAGAATCACATATGCTAAACCCATGTCTTTCATGTCAAATCTCGCTTTCAACATGCTTTTAGTAGCTTTGATAATTTTATCATTACTCCCAATGATAAGCATATCGTCTACATAAAGGCATAAGATCACATAACCTTCATTTGTGTCTTTGAAATAAACACATTTGTTGCACTCATTTATTTTGAAACCATTGTCAATCATGACATGATCAAACTTTTGGTGCCGTTGTTTTGGTGCTTGCTTCAAGCCATACAAAGACTTGACGAGTTTACATACTTTACCCTCTTGACCTGGGGCGGAGAAACCTTCATGTTGCTCCATGTAGATCTCTTCTTCTAAATCGCCATTTAGAAATGCGGTTTTAACATCCATTTGGTGAACTTCCAAATTTCTTAAAGCCGCTATAGCAAGAACCAATCTAATCGAGGTTATGCGCGTCACAGGCGAGTAGGTATCAAAGTAATCTAGACCTTCCTTTTGTCTAAATCCTTTAATCACCAACCTAGCCTTGTATTTATCAATACTTCCATCAGTTTTCATATTCCTTTTGAATATCCAACGATATCCAAGTGGTTTGCAACCAGGTGGAAGATCTACTAACTCCCAAGTATGATTTTGCAATATAGAATCAATTTCGTTCTTTATTGCTTCTTTCCATTGAGGTCCTTCTGAAGAGGAAACCTCTTCGCGATATGTATTGGGCTCGCCCTCAACCATATAGCTAACGAAGTCTGGACCGAAGGAGTTTTCAACCCTTGGCCTTTTGCTTCGCCTACGATCACCTTCTTCAACCTCAGGTCGTTCATGTATCTTATCGTGAACTACCTCATCAACTAGTGTAGATGAGCTTTCACCTGCTTCAAAATTAGGTGTTGATGACATTGCATGTGTTTATCTTCTCAAAGGAAACACATTTTCAAAGTAAGACACAACGTTAGGATTCACCTCCATGATAGTGTTTATGTGTACATCTGGATTCTTGGACTCATGTACAAGAAAGCGATGTGCACTACTTTGATGCGCATACCCAATGAATATGCAATCAACAGTTTTGGGTCCTATCCTAAGAGCCTTAGGAGGTGGTACAATCACCTTTGCTAGGCACCCCCACACTTTCAAGTATTTGTATGAAGGCTTCTTCCTTTTCCATAACTCATATGGAGTTCCGTCTCTCTTTTTGAGTGGTATCTTGTTCAAAAGACAATTAGCCGAGAGAATGGCTTCCCCCCACATTTCCTGGCTCACCCCAGAACTTATCAACATGGCGTTCATCATTTCTTTCAATGTACGGTTCTTTCGTTCCGCCACGCCATTTGATTGTGGAGAATAAGGAGGTGTACACTCATGTACAATGCCACTTTTTGCGCATAAATCGGCAAAAGGTGCAACATATTCGCCTCCTCGGTCGCTTCGCAAAGCTTTTATCTTCTTTTGAAGTTGATTCTCAACTTCATTTTTATACAAGATAAATTTACTTATTGCTTCATCTTTACTTTTTAGTAAATATACATAGCAATATTTAGTACTATCGTCAATAAACGTGATGAAGTACTTATTTCCACCTCTTGTGGGTACCGCTTTTAAATCACAAATATCGGTGTGAATTAAATCAAGGTGTTCGGTTATTCGTTCAACCGATTTCGATGATGATCTTGTAAGTTTGGATTCTACGCAAGTTTCACATTTATAATGTGAATCAATATGGAATGTTGGTATACAATTTAAATTGATTAAACGGCGTATTGAATTAAAATTTACGTGACCTAATCTACCACGCCATTTATTCGAATCAGAAAACTCAAGCATATAAGTAGAAGTAGTAGCAATTTTATTCATGTTCTTTTTGACAACCATTACATTCAATTTGAACATACCATTTTGGGCATAGCCCTTGCCAACATACATTCCTCGTTTAGTAAGTACAAATTGATCGCTCTCAAAAACTAAACGAAATCCAAACTTATTAAGCAACCATCCCGAGACTAGGATCTTGCGCAAGTCTGGAACATATAACACGTTGCTTAAAGTGAGCTCCTTCCCCGAAGTCCACTTCAAAATCACCGTTCCTTCACCCTTGATGTCCGCGGTGGCTGCATTTCCCATGTACAGCTTCTCATCTCCCGTAAGCTCTTTGAAGGTGGTAAAGAGGCTCCTGTCTGGGCACACATGACGGGTCACTCCCGTATCAACCCACCATCCTTTTGGAGTGTTGGTCACAACATTGACCTCATCCAACATTGCGGTTTTGTCGGAAATCATTGCCACCAAAGGCATTCCGTCTTCATCCACCATGTGCGCGCGCTCACGCTTTGGTTTCTTGCATTGGTTAGCCCGATGCACCGACTCGTCACAATTGTAACAAGTTCCTTAGAACGTTTGAGGTTTCTTTTTCACAACCCCTTTCTTCGGTCCAAGTTTGCTAGCCTTTACTTTCTCTTTGTCCTTTTTCCCCTTACCCTTATTGCCCTTAGAGGATTGCCCATGCTCAACCAAATTTGCGCTAGCAGAAGTTTGCGCATGGCTGCCTTTTTGGGCAGTTCTATTGTCCTCTTCAATCCGAAGACGAACAATAAGATCCTCTATAGTCATCTCCTTTCGTTTGTGTTTAAGATAATTCTTAAAATCCACCCAACCAGGAGGTAACTTTTCAATCATCGCTGCCACTTGGAATGTCTCGCTAAGTGTCATGCCTTCCGCAAAGATGTCATGTAGTATAATTTTCAATTCTTGGACTTGATTCATAACTGTTTTAGAATCAACCATTTTGAATTCCAAAAAACGGGCTACCACAAATTTCTTTGTGCCAGCATCCTCCGTTTTGTACTTCTTGTCCAAGGCATCCCAAAGGTCTTTGGAAGTCTTGACATTGTAGTACACATTATACAACGCATCAGACAGGCCGTTTAACACATAGCCACGACATATGAAATCCGAATGCTTCCACGCATCTACCGCGCACTGTCTTTGTGGTTCTGTCTCCCCTTCCACAGGTTGGGGAGCGGTTTCCGTCAAGAACCTCGCAAGGTTCATGGTGGTTAGGTAGAAGAACATCTTCTGCTACCACCTCTTGAAGTGTAGACCCGAGAACTTCTCGGGTCATTCAGCGTGATTGGCCACTGTGGACGCTCCCACAGTGGTGGCGTTCAGGGGGGTTCCCGTCACAACATTCGTGTTGTTAACGTTGACATTTTCGTTCGACATTCTGAAAAATTAAAATTTAAAGTTTTAGTCCAAAAAATTTTGTTTTTTACAAATAAACAGAAGGAAACTACTAAATTTTAATTTTTACCACAAATTTACTGTTTAGGCTTTTAAGTCCAACTTTGAAGACCAAAAAACAGAAAATTTTTAATAATTAGAACTTACTGATTGGCTTCTAAGTCCAACTTTGAAGACCAAGTCAGAAAGTTTTTTAGAAAATTTATTAGGACAGAACTGAATGTAACCAGAAATGTTTTCAACCAAAGTCGCTCCTTTGAAGATGAAAACACAAAAAAATATGTTTTTAAAACACAGACTGAGTGAAACAAAACTGGTTTGAATCACAAAACAGAATGGTTTTGATTACACGAACGGTGTTTTAAAATTTGTTTTAAGATTGTAGGAACCGTTCGCGTAAATAAATAAAATAAACAAATTTTATTATACGATTACAATTCAGAAATAAAGAAAAACTAACAACAAATACAATTACAACTGAAATAAACCAAAATACAAGAAGGAGTAGAAACAGATTGACTGAGGCACGTGTACACACGCTTCCCTTAAAACAAATTCTGAGTCTCCCAGGAGTACTCGTTTTGTTTCCCAGGGTACAACAGCCGAAGCAGCGTACTGCCGGAGTTGGCCTACAACCCGAAGGCTACCTTGAAGAAAGCTTGGAGAAGATCAGAAAGTATGTTGGAGAATGTTGCAAGTGTTGTTGTGTGTCTCGTCTGTTCTGCAGCTGGGTATGGAGCTGTATTTATACTGCTCCTAACTCGAAACAGTCAAAAGGAATTAAAGGAGAGGTTTAAATTGCATTTCAAAAATGCAATTTAATACGTCATTTAATTCTCAGTCAAAGACCGTTAACTCGTCAGTTTTGAAGCTGAATTGTAACTGCACTGTCATTTAATGCTGGAAGCTTCTGCGCGCGCGCGCGCAAGACACACTGGTGTGCGCGCGTCCTTGCGCGCACAGGTCTGCACGCTCATGCGCGCTGCGTCCTTTTGGCTCACTGCCATGCGCGCGTGCGCCACAGGTTCATGTGCGCCGGCGCGCGTGTGCCAGGTCACCTGCGAGCCTATACGAGCACACCACACAGTCGCGCCATTTTGGCTCACTCTGGTGCGCCGTGCACGTCACAACAGGGCCCATGCACCATGCGCAACCGCGCGCCTTCGTGCCACGTGTACTCGCGCGCGGACTGCCACGTCACGCGCCTCGAGCCTGCACGCCACGCGCCTCGAGCCTGCACGCCACCTCACCACTTGGTCCTTGCAGCCTCTGTAATCTACCACGCGCACATGGTCAAAAATACAAAGGCGGCACTCAAGCAGCTCGCGGCGATGCGAGCGTGCGCCATCAAAGCGCGCCACATTGCGCCTCATCGCCCACGCCACGCGCGCGCGCGTGTTAGGGTGCGGACTCTTTCGCGAGGACACTTAGTGTGTGCTTCCATGAAATAATAAGGATAGAGAGTTCCCACTTAAATACCCATTTAAGTTCCATCTATCCTCCGATGTGGGACAAGGTGCTACTTTCCCTTTTGTTTCAGTATTCAATGTTTCAAACACCCAACTTTGGGCATTGATATCTCATTCATCTTAGCTCCGTTTTGGACGTGGTTTAGTTCGTTGCGAAGCTCTTCCGACATAGAACACAAACCCACAAATAAATATATAAAGAAACCTCTGTTTCTTATATTTATTTCTAGTCCAAAATAGGAAAAAAAACATTTTCCTATATTTGTGAAAAATGCTATTTTCACCTATTTTTCCAACATAAGAAGTGTGATGGTAAGGGTCATAATTAGAGATCATGTGTCACGGCCCCCGACCCGGTTTGACCCGTTTCAGAAGCCGCGGGACAGAAATACTGCGGTATTTAATTTACTAAGTTTAACAGCGGAAGTTTATTTAACAGGATCGTTTAAAGCTAAAATTTTTCCCGATTATTTTATTTTACAATTCGGGATAAAACCCCGATAATTTACAAAAGTATGATTTTATAAAATCTTTATTTTACAAACTTATTTCCTTATAATGAGCCACTATTTTAAGCTTGAAATGCTCCCCAGCACTTTTTCCTGAATTACAGCAGATCACCTGAAACATGTTTGAAAAAGGTTTTGTCAGCGGGAAATACTGAGTGAATCATTCTATTTACTAAAATGACACATTTGTTATAATTTACAGTATTAAGGAAGATTACAATGTTTCTGATATCAAACCAACTACCCACAGTATTTGTCACTCGAATCTTTACGGTGACTGTGGTCATATCACCATTGGCTGCCCCAATGAATGACGAATATCACTAAATTTAGGTTCGCCCACCTAAAGTGATAAAACTGTAATACTGTGCACAATACCCCACATACCGGCTGTAATTTGGTGATTACATAAACTTAATCACTGTAATTATAACTTTGAAAATAATTTGGAGTATTGTAAAACAATTGATAAAAAGAGAATGACTCACATTGCTGATTTAATACGGACAGAGTTTAGTCTATGATTTAGCCTTGTTAACCTAAATTAAATAACAATGCACACAAAACTGGGTTAGTAATCCAGCAATTACGATAACTCACGAGATCAAATTCTCACAATGAAATGACAAAGTGCAATACTTCATCCATCGAATTAACGATGATTCGTCAAATTAATGACGAACGACAAAGTATAATACATTTATCCATCGAATTAACGATGATCCGTCAAATTAATGACGAACGATAAAGTATAACCCTAATGTGGGTGGCACTTAAACATTCATTGGATATATTGATCGTCGGAAAATGAATCGTAGCAGCGATTGTGCTAATACCCTGTTTTGCAGCATTGATTTGTGAACTGTGATAATAATTCGAACGTAACTCAGTGAATATTTCGAAATTTTACGTCGTTTCTGTGCCCAGATTCCAGTCCCAAACCCCACTATTTATAGGTGAAATTTCACCCTTACGCGGCCCGCGTGAGGTTTAAGCTTATCCTTACGCGGCCCGCGAGACACCTAGTTTTAGGCATAGGGTTGCCACGATTGGCACTAGCTTAGCTGAGTTGACAGTTTTCGATAATTCCTTGTTGCCAACGTTTAAAACGGATAATCGTCCATAGGGTTTAACCCCCCCCCCCCTGAGTTTTAGGGGCCCTAATCCTGATTCTGAAAATTATGAAAATTTTAGGATTTGTTCAGAATCACTTGGGTGTCTCAATTAGGGTTTCCTTTTGGACTAATTAATTTAATAATTATGACTTTTGATTAGAGTTGTTACATTCTCCCCACCTTAATAAAAATCTCGTCCTCGAGATTTACTGGAATAATTGAGGATACTTTCTCTTCATTTCGGATTCCAGTTCCCAAGTGTACTCAGCTCCTCTCTTTGAATCCCATCTGACTTTGACTAAAACTAGTCGTTTGTGCTTGAGAAATTTTACTTTTCTATCTTCTATCTGAATAGGTTTCTCCACAAATTTTAACTTTTCGTTTACCTCTATTTCTTGAAGAGGTACTACCAGAGATTCATCTGCTAAACATTTCTTGAGATTAGATACATGAAACACATCATGTACTCCAGTTAATTCTTCTGGTAGTTGTAAACGATAAGCTACTGGTCCTATACGTTGGATCACTGGAAATGGTCCTACGTATCTTGGACTTAGCTTTCCTTTCTTACCAAATCTAACAACTCCTTTCCAAGGAGAAACTTTTAACAATACTCTGTCTCCAACTTGGAATTCTAATGGCTTGCATCTATTGTCTGCATAACTCTTCTGGCGATCTCGAGCTGTCTTCAGCCTTTCTTTGATTTAGTAATCTTATCAGTTGTTTCTTGTACTATTTCAGGACCTGATAATTGGCTTTCTCCTATTTCTGCCCAACAAACTGGAGTTCTACACTTTCTTCCATATAATGCTTCAAATGGAGCAGTATCAATGCTTGAGTGATAACTATTGTTATAGGAGAATTCAATTAATGGTAAGTGATCATCCCAACTTCCACCAAAGTCTATTACACATGCTCGGAGCATGTCTTCTAGAGTTTGGATCGTTCTTTCACTTTGCCCATCTGTTTGGGGATGATATGCAGTGCTCAAATTTAGTCGAGTTCCCATAGCTTGCTGGAAACTTTTCCAGAAATGGGAAGTAAAACGACTATCTCTATCCGAAACAATGGAGAGTGGAACTCCATGTAAGGATACAACTTCATCTACATACAATTTAGCCAGTCTTTCCATGCTAAAGGTTTCTTTCATAGGTAGAAAGTGAGCAGATTTGGTTAATCGATCCACAATTACCCAAATCGCATTATTACCTTTTCTGGTTTTGGGTAACTTAGTAACAAAATCCATTGTTATAAGTTCCCATTTCCATACTGGCATTTCTAATTGTTGTAGTAATCCTGAAGGTTTCTGATGTTCTGCCTTAACTTGTGAGCAAGTAAGACATTTAGAAACATAGCTGGCTATGTCCTTTTTCATTCCTATCCACCAAAAGTTCTTTCTTAAATCTTGGTACATCTTATTGTTTCCTGGGTGTATCGTATACCTAGATTTATGAGCTTCTTCTAAAATCTTAGGTCTTAAGTCTCCCTGCTTAGGTACCCAAATTCTACTTTTGTGGAATCTCCAAATTCCATCTGCTCCTTGTTCTAATTCCTTAATTCGTCCTTTCATTCCTTCAACATCATCCTTGATTGCTGTAGTTTGAACATTCTTCAATTGTTCCATTAAATCTATTTGTAGATTTAATCTGAGAGCACGAACCCGTCGTTGTTTCTCATAATACTTACGACTTAAGGCATCTGCAACTACATTCGCCTTTCCTTCGTGATACTGAATATCACAGTCGTAATCACTTAAAATTTACATCCATCTCCTTTGTCTCATGTTTAACTCTTTTTGCCCAAATATATATTTTAAACTTTTATGGTCTGTGTAGACAGTAAATTTACTTCCGTAAAGATAGTGTCTCCAAATCTTAAGGGCAAAAATTACGGCTCCTAATTCTAAATCATGAGTCGTATAGTTTTCTTCGTGCTTTTTCAATTGTCTTGATGCGTACGCAATTACCTTCTTGCGTTGCATAAGCACACATCCAAATCCTAGTTTTGAAGCATCACAATATACTTCAAAATTTTCAGTTCCTTCTGGTAAGGCTAAGATTGGTGCATGGGTTAATTTCTGTTTCAAAATCCTAAAAGCTTCTTCTTGTTTAGATCCCCATTCAAACTTAGTGGCTTTACAGGTTAACTTAGTTAATGGTACGGCTATCTTGGAAAAATCCTTAATAAACCGTCTATAATACCCAGCTAATCCTATAAAACTTCTTATTTCCATTGCTGTTTGTGGAACCTTCCACTTGGTAATTGCCTCTATCTTAGTAGGATCTACATGAATACCTTCATGATTTACCATGTGTCCTAAGAATTGCACTTCCTTTAGCCAAAATTCGCATTTCGAGAATTTGGCGTACAACTTTTCTTTTCTTAACAAAGTTAAGAGTGCATGAAGATGTTCACAATGCTCTGTCTGACTTTTGGAATAAATAAGTATATCGTCTATAAAGACAATTACAAATTTATCCAAGTACGGTTTACAGATCCTATTCATCATGTCCATGAATGCTGCAGGCGCATTTGTTAATCCGAAGGGCATGACTGTAAACTCGTAATGACCATACCTAGTTCTGAAAGCAGTCTTAGGTATGTCTTCTTCTTGTACCTTCAATTGATGATATCCGGAGCGTAAATCTATTTTAGAAAAATATCTAGCCCCCTGAAGTTGATCAAAAAGATCATCAATCCTAGGTAATGGATATCGATTCTTAATTGTAACCTTATTCAATTCCCTATAATCGATACACATTCTCATTGAGCCATCCTTTTTCTTCACAAACAACACTGGCGCTCCCCACGGGGACGAGCTAGGTTGTATGAATCCTTTACTTAGTAATTCATCTAATTGCTGTTTCAATTCTAACATTTCTGTGGGTGCTAACCGATAAGGTGCCTTGGCTATCGGTGAAATTCCTGGAATTAGATGAATCCTAAATTCTACTTCCCTATCTGGAGGTAATCCTGGTAAATCTTCTGGAAATATATCAGAATATTCTGATACTACGGGTATTTCCTTAAGATCTTTTCCCTTAGTGCTAATGATTACTGAAATCATATACACTATTCCTTGTTTTCGTTCATAATTAGCAATTTTCATTACTGATATGAACTTCATAGGCTTACGTGGTTTATCTCCTGTAATCCTAATCATTTCTCCGGTAGGTGATTGAATTTCTATGGAATTCTGATCACAAAGGATTCTAGCATGGTTGGCTACCAACCAATCCATTCCTAATACAACATCAAATTCAGCTAATTTCATTGGCAATAGTTTTGCAGAGAATTTATGTCCTAAAAGTTCTATGTTTCCTTCCTGCAAAACTTTATCTATTTTAACTGAATTTCCGTCTGCTGTTTCAACTGTAAAAATCTGCCTAATATTGGTTAAAGGTAAACTAAGAGCTTGGCAGAATGAAGTATTTATAAAACTTTGGTTTGCACCAGAGTCAAATAATACTTTTGCATACACATTGTGGACTAAGAACGTACCCGCTATCACATCTGGAATGAGTTCTGCTTCTTGAGTGGTCAGCTGAAATGCCCTAGCATTCTTCTTAGTAGTGCCTTCGGTCGTTTTGGGTTTGTTATCTGCTGGTTTGACCAATTTAGGACATTCTGTTTTATAATGCCCCGCTTCTCCACAGTTAAAACAGATTACTGTCTTCTTTTTGCAGTTTTCTTCACGATGTCCTATAGCTTTGCAAAAATTGCAAGTGATATCGCATCTTCCAAAATGCTTCTTTTTGCATTTCCTGCAGAATGACGGAGCTGGAGATTGCCCTGTTCCTTTTCTCTTGAAATTATTACTATTACCCGCCCGAAATCCTTGGGTAATCTTCTGAGCTAGTTCCTTTTTCCTATCTTCATCTCTTGTGCGCACCAGTTCATCGGTTAGAGTATTGGCTAATTCTACCGCATCATCAATAGTGCGAGGTCTCGCAGCTTTAACAATATTGCGGATTTCGCTGATTAGCCCCCAAATATAGCGAGAAATGAGTACCGGTTCTGGCGAAGCCAGTGTTGGTACCACTCTTGCATATTCAAAGAATGTCGAGGTATACCCCCGACAATCCACACTCATCATCCGATGATTTAAAAACTTATTCGCCATCTGTTCTTTTTCATACTCGGGACAGAATTTTCTTTCCACCAAACCCTTAAATTCTTCCCAAGTCATAGCATAAGCTATTACTCTTCCTTTTGATTGTAACACAGTGTTCCACCATTCGAGTGCTCCTTCTTTGAAGAGATTGGATGCATACATGACCTGATCATCTTTACCACATTTACTTATTGCAATGACTGCTTCGGTTTTCTCTAACCAACGCAGTGATGCAGTTGCTCCTTCATTGCCTGCAAATTCAGTGGGTTTACAAGCAAGGAATTCTTTGAAAGTGCAACCAGGCGTTGCAGTTTTCATTTTCTTGGGTAATGGAGCTTGATGTGGTTCCCTATTATGATTTACATGATTATTGCCTCCATTTACACTATTACTGAAGTTATCTTCAGTAATCTGTTTACTAGGGACAATTTGTTGTGGTTCGGGTGGATTCTTGATAACAGCAACGAATGCTGGAATAGCATTAGCTATCCCTTGAGCAACAATGTTTTCGATATCTTGCCGAGTCATATATTGATCTCCTGGATGTTGCTCAGACTGATTAACTTCATTTATAGGTTCATTACCACTGTTTGCCATCTGATAATATATATATAAATTTTATTAGTATCTGCCAAATAACAATTATATACAAACAATCAGAAAATTTTATAATACATGTATAGTCAAAACAATCGATTTCTCGATTTTATTTTATATCTAGTATAGTATGCATTATTACTCGCAAATATCTTACAGAGTTTTATTCGTTATTTACAGACTAACTTTACTATTATACAAACACCTTTTTACCATCCTACTATCTTTCGTCACTTGCTGTTCTAAAAACGCATTTCCCTCTCATCGTACTTCCATGCAATCTGTCCCCCTATTTCCCTGATTCTCGTTCCAGCATCAAACAACTCTTCACCAAAGTGGCGAAGTTCAGCCATGTTTTCATTACTCATGGGTGGATTAGGTAAGGGTTCTGGATCAAATTGTGGAAGAAAAGAGTAAGGATCGTTGACAATATTTTGGAATTGCCAATCGTTTGTCCACCATTCATCCATTCCCATGGTTTGGGAGTGAACTATTGGGTCTGGAATTGCTGGTTCCCAATTCATAGGGAGTTGGTTTTCAAGAGGATAATTAAAAATATTATTATTATTATTATTGACAGGCTGAATTGTTTCGCAGTTTGCCAATAGGAAGTCTATCTCATCTTGAAAAGTCCTTTCTTGGATTAGATTGGAGCTCTCTCCGATTTCTATCTGAGCTGGTCTAGAGCCTTGCCCAATAGGAAGTCTATCTCATCTTGAAAAGTCCTTTCCCAGGAGTACTCGTTTTGTTTCCCAGGGTACAACAGCCGAAGCAGCGTACTGCCGGAGTTGGCCTACAACCCGAAGGCTACCTTGAAGAAAGCTTGGAGAAGATCAGAAAGTATGTTGGAGAATGTTGCAAGTGTTGTTGTGTGTCTCGTCTGTTCTGCAGCTGGGTATGGAGCTGTATTTATACTGCTCCTAACTCGAAACAGTCAAAAGGAATTAAAGGAGAGGTTTAAATTGCATTTCAAAAATGCAATTTAATACGTCATTTAATTCTCAGTCAAAGACCGTTAACTCGTCAGTTTCGAAGCTGAATTGTAACTGCACTGTCATTTAATGCTGGAAGCTTCTGCGCGCGCGCGCGCAAGACACACTGGTGTGCGCGCGTCCTTGCGCGCACAGGTCTGCACGCTCATGCGCGCTGCGTCCTTTTGGCTCACTGCCATGCGCGCGTGCGCCACAGGTTCATGTGCGCCGGCGCGCGTGTGCCAGGTCACCTGCGAGCCTATACGAGCACACCACACAGTCGCGCCATTTTGGCTCACTCTGGTGCGCCGTGCACGTCACAACAGGGCCCATGCACCATGCGCAACCGCGCGCCTTCGTGCCACGTGTACTCGCGCACGGACTGCCACGTCACGCGCCTCGAGCCTGCACGCCACGCGCCTCGAGCCTGCAAGCCACCTCACCACTTGGTCCTTGCAGCCTCTGTGATCTACCACGCGCACATGGTCAAAAATACAAAGGCGGCACTCAAGCAGCTCGCGGCGATGCGAGCGTGCGCCATCAAAGCGCGCCACATTGCGCCTCATCGCCCACGCCACGCGCGCGCGCGTGTTAGGGTGCGGACTCTTTCGCGAGGACACTTAGTGTGTGCTTCCATGAAATAATAAGGATAGAGAGTTCCCACTTAAATACCCATTTAAGTTCCATCTATCCTCCGATGTGGGACAAGGTGCTACTTTCCCTTTTGTTTCAGTATTCAATGTTTCAAACACCCAACTTTGGGCATTGATATCTCGTTCATCTTAGCTCCGTTTTGGACGTGGTTTAGTTCGTTGCGAAGCTCTTCCGACATAGAACACAAACCCACAAATAAATATATAAAGAAACCTCTGTTTCTTATATTTATTTCTAGTCCAAAATAGGAAAAAAAACATTTTCCTATATTTGTGAAAAATGCTATTTTCACCTATTTTTCCAACATAAGAAGTGTGATGGTAAGGGTCATAATTAGAGATCATGTGTCACGGCCCCCGACCCGGTTTGACCCGTTTCAGAAGCCGCGGGACAGAAATACTGCGGTATTTAATTTACTAAGTTTAACAGCGGAAGTTTATTTAACAGGATCGTTTAAAGCTAAAATTTTCCCGATTATTTTATTTTACAATTCGGGATAAAACCCCGATAATTTACAAAAGTATGATTTTATAAAATCTTTATTTTACAAACTTATTTCCTTATAATGAGCCACTATTTTAAGCTTGAAATGCTCCCCAGCACTTTTTCCTGAATTACAGCAGATCACCTGAAACATGTTTGAAAAAGGTTTTGTCAGCGGGAAATACTGAGTGAATCATTCTATTTACTAAAATGACACATTTGTTATAATTTACAGTATTAAGGAAGATTACAATGTTTCTGATATCAAACCAACTACCCACAGTATTTGTCACTCGAATCTTTACGGTGACTGTGGTCATATCACCATTGGCTGCCCCAATGAATGACGAATATCACTAAATTTAGGTTCGCCCACCTAAAGTGATAAAACTGTAATACTGTGCACAATACCCCACATACCGGCTGTAATTTGGTGATTACATAAACTTAATCACTGTAATTATAACTTTGAAAATAATTTGGAGTATTGTAAAACAATTGATAAAAAGAGAATGACTCACATTGCTGATTTAATACGGACAGAGTTTAGTCTATGATTTAGCCTTGTTAACCTAAATTAAATAACAATGCACACAAAACTGGGTTAGTAATCCAGCAATTACGATAACTCACGAGATCAAATTCTCACAATGAAATGACAAAGTGCAATACTTCATCCATCGAATTAACGATGATTCGTCAAATTAATGACGAACGACAAAGTATAATACATTTATCCATCGAATTAACGATGATCCGTCAAATTAATGACGAACGATAAAGTATAACCCTAATGTGGGTGGCACTTAAACATTCATTGGATATATTGATCGTCGGAAAATGAATCGTAGCAGCGATTGTGCTAATACCCTGTTTTGCAGCATTGATTTGTGAACTGTGATAATAATTCGAACGTAACTCAGTGAATATTTCGAAATTTTACGTCGTTTCTGTGCCCAGATTCCAGTCCCAAACCCCACTATTTATAGGTGAAATTTCACCCTTACGCGGCCCGCGTGAGGTTTAAGCTTATCCTTACGCGGCCCGCGAGACACCTAGTTTTAGGCATAGGGTTGCCACGATTGGCACTAGCTTAGCTGAGTTGACAGTTTTCGATAATTCCTTGTTGCCAACGTTTAAAACGGATAATCGTCCATAGGGTTTAACCCCCCCCCCCCCTGAGTTTTAGGGGCCCTAATCCTGATTCTGAAAATTATGAAAATTTTAGGATTTGTTCAGAATCACTTGGGTGTCTCAATTAGGGTTTCCTTTTGGACTAATTAATTTAATAATTATGACTTTTGATTAGAGTTGTTACATCATGCAACGGTAATGAAGAAGGGCCACATATCTCACAGGTGAATGATTCAGCTCATGATGTTTAGTGTCCACTTTGCGGTGTTTTTTATTTTAATTTAGTCAAGAACAATGGCAATATTTTGACAGTGTTTTGGTAATAGTATGTCTATGGTGTTATGTATGGTCATCATTTTGTAGTAGTTATATGTGTGGCCTTTTAGTGATGTTAATGTATTTGAACATCCATTTTTGTAATGACTTATGGTATGGTCATCATTTTGATTTTTCACAATAAACATACTAAAAATGGTTTGAATTATCACATTGCAAATTGGGATAACAATAATCATTGCTAATTTCATTACCAAAACCTAATTACAATAATAACGGGTAATTTTCACTAACAAAACCAACATGCATTGTTCCCTCACAAACTAACCGTATCCATATTACAACTGAGAAAAGCCTACTAATGACCTTCACAACAAATTTAGGTCATTTTTCTTTAACAAAGTAGAAGATGCATAACAACAACGTAAACCCTAGCAGACATTTCAGTTTCCTACTTTGATACACAACATCCCTCGCAATCACTTTATTCATGTTATACCTCTTCTAACAATCCATGTATAAATCTAAAGATCTTCGACACATGGTGGGGGTGCCACAACTTGAACCCTCTCTAGCATAGCAAAATAACCTTTGTCATGGATTAGCTTGAGTCCAAGATGTGCGATAGAGTTGGAGATCCACAAGCACACTGCACATTTGACCATGTTGTCTGGCATTGAGTATTTGTTTGAAGCTTCAAGTGGAATGATCGAAGGTTATATTTTCTTTTAATTGTATTTTTATGGTTTTAAAAAGGTGGTGTTAGAAAGCTTAGAAGGGAAAAGACCTAAATGCCGCACGTTGATATAGATCTTATTCTAGTTGTTACCTAATAGTCTTTTGTAATTGTAGGAGGGAGTAAGTGTAATTTATCAATCTCTTATACTAAAGCAAAATAATGTTGACTATTTGACCTTGATTGATGTGGCAATGCTCTTTGGCCAGAGAATTCATTTTTGAGCGCCATTTATCTCTATTCTCTCTATTCTCCTTCAATTCAATCCTTTGATTATATATGGAAACTCTCATCAATTCTCAATCAGTTGAAATCTTCTCCAATACATGTCTCTTCATTCAATCCTTAAAACCCTAATTTCAATTTCAGATGTTTTGCATGTTCCATCGCTCCATCTCTGTACATTATGTTTTATATTCATTTTGTGTTTTACACCCTTCCAATTTCGAGCACAAATGAAAACCCTAAATCGGCATCAATGGCTTTGAACACCGGATTGAGATCATTATCTTCCAAATTGATTGCTTCTGTCTATTCTTCTCTCGCTAAATCTGGTAAGAATCAGTGACCTAATCTCTTTCGTAACGTTTGAGTGTTTAATTTCAAACAATAGCTGATGATTCTGTGAAATTTGTTAGATATGTTTGTAGTTTTATTGATCTTTATGATGTAATTCAGATGATCAAGTGTGATGTAGGTTATATGATTAGTATTCGCGACAGTGGCTATGGAGCTTTGAAGGTATGCAGTTGGAAGAAAGAAACTGGAGTCGGCGTCCCCGATTTAAAACCCCCAAATCACCTTCATTAAACCCTAATTTCGCAAATCATCTACCCGACTCACGTCTCCCTTCAATCGACAAATTAATCATCGTAAGATCTTTAATTATACCATATGCTTTTGATATTATAGACATTTTATGGCTTTTTAATGGATGTATTTGGGT
Source organism: Helianthus tuberosus (assembly GCA_030545235.1). Classification (NCBI taxonomy): domain Eukaryota; kingdom Viridiplantae; phylum Streptophyta; class Magnoliopsida; order Asterales; family Asteraceae; genus Helianthus; species Helianthus tuberosus. The sequence continues at coordinate 149,366,909 of CM060384.1, read as the reverse complement.
TATTTGGTGATCTTTTGGTATTATAAAGTAGTAAAGATTATGTATGATTATGAAGGCTTCAAACTTTGCATTGACATTTAAAAAGTTCTTATTTTGTTGGTTTACCGTCATTCTCTAATTTACTAATGCTATATTATTACAGCAAGCTGCTATTGCAATTGTCATGGATGTAGATGCCACCTTGGGGAAGAAAAAAGTTGCAAGGGTTTTTCATGGTCTACATTGACATTTTGAATGAGGACCTTCATGAACATCAGGTTTGGTTTGGTTTGGTTTGGTTTGGTTTGGTTTGATTCTTATTTCAAAAAAATTTCGTCTATTACAGGATTATTTCATTCGAGTGTAAGAAAACCCTTATACTAATGCTATTGGGTTGTGTTTTATGTATTTTGAATTAACTTGATAGTTTAATTATGTTTAGTTTTGTTTGTTAGTTCTTTAATTTTAGTATGAAGAGTCTGCCCACCAGGTCTTCAGTTATGTTAAAGTTGGCATTTTGAAGCTTATTTGATCTATTGTTTTTACTTATTTCTGACTTGAAAAGGTAGTGGGGCTTGATAGTTTGATTACGTTCTGTTTCTTTGTAAGTTCTTCAATTATAGCTTGAGGAGTTTGCCCATCAGGAGCACCAGGTGTGTGTCAAAAGTCATCAGTTATGTTAAAGTTGACATTTTAGGCTTATTTGTTCTAACTTTTACTGATTCTGACTAAAAAGGGATTTGTGTATTAATAGTTTGATTCTGCTTGGTTTTTTTGTTAGTTCTTAAACTTTAGTACGTAGAGTTTTCCCACCAGATGTTTTAAAAGACATTAATTATGTTTAAATTTTCATTTTAAAGTTTTTTTGGTCTAATTTTTTTACTAACTTTTTCAATGCAGTGCATTCTGATTGCTTTGAACCTGCTTCTTAACCAGGTATTTTTCAACTCGATCCTCTCGAATCGTTATTGATGTTCTCGATCATATATATCCGTAATGTTTGTCCGTTTATTTCTTCTGAAGTAATTTATCGTGTTTGAGATTTTGCGTGATTTTGATTTATCATTCATTCATACATATGTTCATCATTTTGGTTTTTAAAAATTAAACCCTATTTGGTGATTTTGATAAGATATGGAAACATATATTTGGTGTTTTATTGGTGATCTTATTTTTTTATTGATTTCAATTATTGTTTGGGTAAATATCTCAGTAAACTTTTTGAGCTTTTATTTCAACTTGCTTTCTATTCATTGATCGAATGAATCATTCCTTTAATATAATTCCATGGATCCAAATGAAATGATTTTATTATACCTTTGAATGGAATAAACATTTACATTGTATTTTATTATCTGAACCTAATTGATCCTTTGGTATACAAGGTTCATTGAAATTAACCTGGTCACAAGCATGTTTGCTTGGTAAACAACGCCCGACGTTCGATGCAATGATTCTGCTCTAATTAGTTCAGGTACCTTATCTATTTCGATGACTGAAACAACCATTGAATCTTGGTTTATTAAGATAAACAAAAACTCAATCCATTATGTGTCCTCAATTTTTTTTTTGCTGTTTAAGAACAAAAAAATATGGATTGCATTACTATTGTAATATGAAACCTATTGCAATGTTTTTTTTTGGCTAAATTTGTTGCATATAGGAATTGTTTTAGTAACATAAACCTCATGGTAAAGTTCATAGTTTATGATAATAAGTTTTCCTATTTATATTATATTAGTTTGGAGGATAAAAACAAATTAGTTTTGAAAAAAAAATGAAAAAAACGCATATATTTGAATTGACAGTTTCACTATTGTTAAGATATGGAAAGTATTGTGGGATATTATAAAGTGGATGCCCAATAGAGAAGCCTTGTGATGAACTTGATGCAAGTTGTATGAAGCATGATGCCTTGCATTTCAGCAAACAATAGTGAGTACATCACTCTTTTTATGGTTTTATATAATGATTTTAAATAACCATTACCGAATTTAAGATGAAATTGGCCATTTGAAAGAAAAAACGTATCCGTTAAGTGCTGGTTAAATTGTAAATATCCTTAGAACTTTATGCAAAAGTTCTCATTATTATTGGTAGAAGCATTGTCTTAAAAAATTCTAACATTTTGATTTTTTTAGTAGACTTAAAACTAATTTATATGTAATTATTGGGATGATGGCTATTAAACTAGCAAAAATAATGACATTAAGGCTTTTGTTATGGTCCCTTGAAAGACAACGATGTTAAAGGTTTGTTTCTCCTAGATGTGGTCAAATGGGCGAGTTGTATAGTTGGTCTGACCTGTTCTGCCCGTTGACCCATTTTGATATAGTTTTTTTTTACAAATATATCATTTGGTTTGACTCGCTAGAGATTAAACATAAACTTTGTCAACCCATTCATAATTATATAGGTTGAAACTGTCACTTTTTAACTTTAACTTTTGTTTTAGAAATTAAGGTTCCAACTGCCATATTAGAAGGCGAGCTTGACCAGTTACACCCACAAGAAGAAGTCTTTAATGGGAATGTTTTATTAGAAAATCAAGAAGTAAGTTCCATGATTTATGGGACTAGATAGGAAGGGTTATATTTTTCTCTGTTTAGGGTTAGGGGTTTAAAGTTCAGTGAATAAAATAGTTTTTGACAAAAGCTAGATTGAGAGCTTTGTGAAGATATTCAAAGGTGTTGGTCATGGATGGGCTTCAAGATATAGCGAGGATAATGAATCTGTTGAGAGGAGTGCTGAGGTGGCCAAGCATGTGATTTTTTAAGCGGGTCGAGTGGTTATTTTTCTTATCTCACTTATGAAGGTGTAACATGATATACTTGAAGCCAAGAACCTTACACTATCATTCATCATTGTAAAGCATTGTGCTTTGGAGTAGAATGTCGAGTTAGCTTCTGAAGTTGGAGACTTTACTTGATGATAGCGTGGGGCAAAATGTCGAGTTGGAATTTGAAAGGAGTGGCACGTCTTTGACCGTTTAGTTGGTGGTGAGTGACCGACCTTTACATCCAGGTTATATGCTTTACATTTATCATGTGTTCTTTGTTTCAGGCTGAAGACTTACACTCAATAACTCTTTCGGAGTTAGGAGGGGCACGTCTTTGTGATGTACATTTTAGATGTGAGATTTTTAACCTGTATACCTACAAAAGTGTTGACTTAAGTTACGTTGTATGTCTAATTAGTTTAACGGTTTCAGGTAAAAGCTTTAACTGAATAGGAAACCACTTGAAAGTCTCTATAAGAGTACACCTAGCTGAGTAGCCGTAGAATAATCATTTTTGTTACTTGAACGATTTGATAAACTTATCTCTATTTTTTTATTGCCAGCAAACTTCATCAGATATTAACGGTACGTTGTCAATTCATAGGCAAGTGGTAAGTGATTTGGTGGGTTTACTTTATAAAATTTATATTTTTCAATTTGTTGTTATGATCCTTGTGTTGGGCGATTTTTGGCAGCGGAGCCGCCACTGAAGGCGGCTGACCATACGGGACAGAACTATATAAGGTTTGGTCCGACTCTTTAGCCGCATTTATTTGATTATACGTCAAGCCGATCTCTTTGAAGAGCGGTGGTTAATCAATTGCATTGACAAATTATATTTTTGGTTGCATTAAAACATTAATAGTATAGTTTCGACTCAGTTTTTTTAATCTGCCTTTTGATCTTTTCCTTATCTAGCCTTAGGAGGACATGCTAAAGAATGCAAATAATCAAGGAACAACCATCCTCCATAATCTGAAGGTAGATTATACTTTGGGAGATTTGGAGGTAAATCAAAATATCATTTTGTAGAATATTTCCAAGTTTTGTATTTAGTCTTAACAAAGTTATGCCATAATGCAATACAATACTAACAAAAAAATGAAAGATATCCTCTAAGGTGGATCTTTTACAGTGGTTATTTGCTATGTTTTAATTTTCTTGCTTTTGGTCAATTAAAGATGCTAACATCAGTTAGCATGAATTCTCGGACCCTTTGTGATCTTTTACAGTGATTATTTGCTATGTTTTAATTTTCTTGCTTTTTGTCAATTAAAGATGCTAACATCAGTTAGCATTACACGTTTTGTAGGTAATTTTATGGAGCTACACATATTGGTGGTTGTTTAGGGGAGTTAACGGGCTCTCATATTCATCGCTTTTCATGGAGGTAAGTTGATTTCTTATATCATTTCATATCATTTTTGTTGGGCTGGGTAAAAGATCAAGATGGGCTGAGCCAGGTTGGTGACCTGTTCAGTCCAGTTGACCCGTTATAATATATATTTGCATTAAAGGCATCATGCAAGCTGGTTGGATGATCGTCTTTTTTCAAATAATTTGACCCGTTATAATTAGTTTTCCAGTTGAGGATAACCATAATGTAGTGAATGTAGAAAGCATATTGTTATCATTCTAAAGTTTTGTTTGGTGCTTTAATATTTGGTGCAGAAGGTATCTATCCGGCGACCCTTAGACGTGAAACCCAACTTTGGAAAGGACTAGAACAAAAATGATGATCTACATGGGCTTCAATGCCGGTAGATATTATATGTTTATGCATTTTTGGTTTTCCTATAGCTTTCTACCTTGATTCATGATTTATTTTGTAAATGAAATCACTTGAAGTTTCAACCAATTGTTTAGTTTTTGGCATGAAATTTGTGGACTTGGGATTAAACTCACATTGAATGTTTATTTGCTGATAGGTATTGCTGGGTTTGGTGGTAAGTGCAGGTTATTGGACTTGGGTTTGACTTGGATGATGGCTAGAAGCTTGAAGTTTGTTGCTGATGCGTATGAAAGCCGATAGAGTTTTGAAGATTGATGTTTTTTGTTTGAACTGTATTTTGTCTTGATTTTGGTTGTTTTCGTTTATTTTTTGTTTGGATTTTGAATAGATTTTATGTTTGTAATACTTGGGTTGTGTGTGGTCGCGAGTAGAGTTAGAAGTAGTAATTGTTATTGGTTAGAGTGGTTGGGGTAGGGGTTTGTTAAAACACGTTCTGTAAGGCCTTAGGCGTTTTTGAGGTTGGTGTTCTTGGGGTATGTCTCCGAAGACCCAATGCTCTTTAGGTGTAACTATTATTTTTTTAATTTTATTAATAAAGTTTTGACGGGGTGCCGTCCCCGTTTAGAAAAACAAAACATTGAATTTATTACTTTAGTTGCATGCCTAATTTGAGGTTTTCTTTGTAAATAGGCTTCCTTGATTTTTTTTATGGTATGGGATGAGTCGGGTTGGGTTGACACGCAAACACAACTCCGATCATCGGATGTTGCAACTAGATACAATGTTGGGGCCTTTTTGTTTCTACTCTTAGGGGAATCATTGCTTATGTAATGTGGAAGGCCTTCAACACTAATTCGAGGTTGGATCAATATTTATTTTATATCCATGGTAAAATTATGTTTACGATCAATATACATAACTTCAGGATGTCAAAGAGAAGCACTCAGTTACTCTCTTATAGCTCAATATCATCAGGATGTAATAAAGTATTTACGTATTAAAGTATAATTTTTTTGTTGTTTAGCCACCTGTGTATTACACGGGTACTTAGACTAGTATTTCTATAAATAAGGATCAATAGTCATTTTGGGAGGGAGGAGAGATATTGGATAGTTTGTTAGGCTCATTGCATTAGCATGAGAATGGCATAGCCCTGGGTAGGGGCGGACCCACATAGAGTAGGTCGGGGTCCCCGGACCCCAATGTTTTAAAAAAAATAGTAGATTCGGTATATTAAATTGTATAAGGATCCCATAAATACAATTAGGTGGACATCATAGAAAGAAAAGGAAAGTTGGTGTAGTGGTAAATCCCTCTCTTTACCAATAAGAAGTCATGGGTTCAATCCTTGTATAGCTCGTTTTTCCTGTTTTTTTTAAATCTAGTTCAAACCTCGCTATGACCCAACCCGAAAATTTTAATGTTTTGTTATGAAAAATTTGAACACAAAAAAAAATGGACCCCATTGAAAAAAAAAATCTTGGGTCCGCCACTGGCCCTGGGACCACTTCGGTGGTTAGTTTGTAGATCCTTGGGATCATCTTCGTCAATTCAATATAGTTTGCATATTTGATTTCATCGTTCTTTTATTATCTAATTCAGTATGTATCATTGGCCTGAGCTGCCTCACCTCTGCTCTCTTTTTTATTTCAATTTCCAGCTTTGTGTTCACGTTCGGATCTCAAATCCAATTCAATTTCAGCTCTGATTATCGGATCTACATCCGGTTTCTACCTCCTAATTCCTCCATCTGTTTTGTTCCTTCAATTTCTGATTCAATCATGGTGAATCAGACTTCTCGTTTGGATACTCACGACCAACAAATTCAATAGCTTTCAATCTGATGTAGCTGAAATTTGGGATTCTCTCTCTGTGTTAGAAGCGGATCGGGTGGAATCGGTTGAATTCCATAAGGTAATGCTCACTTGGATGAACTCACAACATAAGAGGCCTATTGATGATTCTTTAGGATCGGGCTCTTGTGGTATGGTTTTCACTTCATCTGGTTTGCAATCTGATTCGATTAATGCTTCTTCTGGTTTACCATGGGCTGTGAAAAAGGTGAAATTACCTGAGTTCTCTGGTTTTGATCCTCAAGGTTGGATCCAGAAGGCTAACCTGTTTTTCGATCTCAGTAACACTTCTGATGCTTCTCGGTTGCATCTTGCTCAACTAAGTATGATCGGTGTTGCCCAACACTGGTTTACGATCATCCTTCATGTTCGCCCTTTCTTGACTTGGATCGAATTTCAATCTGAATTATTACAACGCTTCAATGGTCTCGCAATTCAGAATCCTTATGAACAATTACCGAATATTCAGCAATCGGATTCCGTCTTTGATTATATAGATAATTTTGAGTAGTTGTTGTCCTTGGCTCCTCGTTTACCTGAATCTCAAACTCTCGGTTATTTTATCGCTGGACTGAAGGATGATGTCAAACCAAGGGTTCGTTTACATTGTCCAACTTTTTGCGTTGATGTAATGTCTTTGGCTAAGGATGTCAAGTTGATGCTTCGGTCATTGGATTCCAGCGCGATGTTGTCTCATTTTCGGTACTCTCCACATGCGGGGCCGCCATCGTTAAACTCCGGGATCGGGCATCGTTCGTTGGGCAATACGGTGTCCAAAACTGTTGGGAATTACAGACCTGCCAGTGGGCAAGTAGGCTATCGTGATCGAGGCGTTCGTTCCTTATCTCGCACCGAGTGGGGGAAACGCATGAAGAAAGGACTCTGCTACATGCGTGGACAACTCTAAAGTCCAGCTCATAAGTGCCTGGAGGGTAAACTCCGTTTGTTGTTGCTCGGGGATAGTGAATCTGATGGACTCGAGGGGTTGCATTTTCAGATGGAGCATATGGACAATTTCCACTCGAATGGGTTTATTCCTCCGGTTGCGAGGTGCCGAGGTCTTCTATAAGCCTTGAGGACAAGTCTTGTGTTATGGGGGGAGTATTGATAGAAATCTTATTCTAGTTGTTACTTAATAGTCTTTTGTAATTGTGGGAGGGGGTAAGTGTAATTTCTATTTCTATAAATAAGGATCAATAGTCATTTTGGGAGAGAGGAAAGATATTGGATAGTTTGTTAGGCTCATTGCATTAGCATTAGCATGGGAAGGGCATAGTCCTAGGACCACTTCGGTGGTTAGTTATCCATTGTAGATCCTTGGGATCATCTTCTTCAATTCAATATAGTTTGAATATTTGATTTCATCATTTCTATATTATCTAATTCAGTATCTATCACAAGTGAGTGTCGTTTAACATCATAAGTAGACAACGTTTGGTGCAGGGAACAAAATGACGAAAACATGATCAAGTAGTATTTTGTCTATTTTTAAACTAATGGGTAAAAGCGTTAAAACTGACAAACCAAAAGGAGCAAAAAAGAAGTTAACTATTTTTTAAATAATCCAACCCAAAATTTTGAATTCTACATATTTTTACCATGTAATAAATAAATACATATACATATTTTATTTAGTATATATTATTTTATTAAATACTTATATCTCATTATTCAACTTGAGTTCTAACTTCTAACAGGTTTTCCGAATTCTATTTCATATTTGGTTCACTTTAAAAAAAAAATCAAAATTCAAACCACACCAATAACTCATAAACCGACTTTGTATATATGATTACTAGGTTATAACCCCGTGTATTACACGGGTTGAATAAATGAATTTTATATACTAAATAATAAAACAATATATCTTGAAAAACCTCCTTTATTGCACGGGTTGAATAAATATAATTTTATATATTAAATAATAAAAAGTTATATATATAAGAACCATATTGTATGGGTTGAATATATATAATTTTATATACCAAATAAAAAAAGTTATATCTTTAAAACCATGTGTATTACACGGGCTGAATAAATGTAATATTGTTTACCAAATAATAAAATAATACATCTTTAAAAAACCTCATTTATTACACGGGTTGAATAAATGTAATTTTATATACCAAATAATAAAAAAGTTACATCTTTAAAAATATATGTATTACACGGGTTGCATAAATGTAATTTTCTATACTAAATAATAAAAAATATATATCCTTAAAAAACCCCGTGTATTGTACGAATTGAATAAATCTAATTTTATATATCAAATATGTAACACCACGTAAAACGTGTCCAATTATGTAAAGACACGTGTCCTAAACTCTAAATATGTGAAAGATTTAGTTTGAAGGACTAAAGTTGACAAACGGTGAAAATATGTATGCGAAGGGACTAAAAGTGTCAACATGCCAAACTTGTGCCTCTGAATGACCATACACGGAGAATATATTCTTAAACGAGTGATTAATTGGATATAAGAAGCCGTTCATGAAAATAATCGGAAGATTATAAACTACAGGGGTTAAACGTGTCAACATGTTAATTCTTACCTCTGAGTGACCTTTTAACGACCCCGAGGCTTCGAAATATTCAAATATACTCTCAATAATAAGTGATATAAATTTCACGTGGTTTCGAGATCGTTAAGCAAGTTTTCAAGACTTTAGGCTATAAATGTCAATATGAGGAAACTTGTGTTTATGGTGATATTTAACGAAATCGGGCCTAACGGAGTTTGGTTATACTCCCTTGAACCTCTACAAACTAACTACAAGGGCCTTATATGCCAAAAATGAAGTTGTATAAGGTTTAAAAGGGCCAGGGACTGAATCTGCCAAGTTTAAAACATTTTTCACAGGATCAGACGGTCATCGCGGCCCGCGTAGACTCTTGCTAAGTCTTACGCGGCCCGCGTGGAAGTGCCCAGCGCAGAAAAATGTTGCCAGCTACGGGTTTAAGTTCAGAACCGACTTTAACTCATTAGAAGTGATACCAGGGGCTGTATGTCGGTCTTATATTACCACTAGGACACCTGGGGTGATCCTAGATGCCTCCAAAACAGATGCAAACATCCTAATGCATGGCATATTCGTATATAAGGATCCTAAGTTCATTGTTCAAGTGCTCACTTCATTTGCAACAATTCAAAAACTCATTTCTGGAGGTAGCCAACATTTGAAGAGGATCAAGAAGTGTAGAAAAGATAGCTAGGACCTTATGTAAGTGTCTTAGTCCCTGCTTAGTTCATTTTATTAGCTTAAAAACCAAAAAGTCAAATATATCGTAAGTAGACTTTGACTTTCGGTTTAATCACAAATGGTCCAGCCACTGACCGAAATGAAAGTGATTATAGGACCATATTAAGGTAGGTGATTAACCCTTAAAAGGGCACCTTCTAATTATTTCGTTTGACTAGTTAATTGTCGTGTCAAACTAGTTAGTCAAAAAGTCAAACTTGACAGAAACTTTAAAAATGATTTAAACTAATAAACAGAGGTTATGAATTATATTTTAACATTCTAATAACTTGGTAATTAGTATTAGAACATGTTTAAACAAGTCTAACCCGACAATTATCAGTTTAAGGTCAGATTATAACCGAAAGTCGCAAAAGCTTGACTTTTGCTTTGACTTTCAGTTCTGACCCGATTAAGCTTAATTCTCCCATGTTTTAAGCTTCCATTAGGACCACATTATATAGTAGTATAACCCTCTGGAGTTATATTGTTTGGTCCTTAGTAGTTTGAATTATATGCTCTTGTTTGTTAATATGCTTATAAATGCCGTAAATGCCCTTTTGAGATATAAATGAGAATTTTAGAAATGTGAGAGGACAAAAACCTTTGCTACTGATATATAAACTTGTCCCTAAAATTTGACGTCAGTTCTTGGTCTCAAACGGAAGTTATGCTCGATATCGTAATTGGAAGCTTTTTATTAATTAATTTGCGATTTCTTGCATAAGGCATGTTTAAACTTGGATTTTGAACCAAAACTCATTACCTTCTGTTAAGATATTATTTTTAAGTATTTTTAAGATTTTTGGTCAGATTATAATCTGATTAAATCATAGAGTTCTTTTGTAATTCGGTAAATGACGATAATACCCTTTTCATGCATAAAATGAGATTAATAAGTGATTTGAATGCCAAACCTTTTCCTACTGATTTCATACATTAAATAAATTATTTTGAGCATTTAAAACTGATCAAAATCTCAGATTTACATAAACATCTTGATTATCGTCGATTAACGAGTTTTACACTAATTAGGTGCATAGTATGGTTTAAAACCATATTTAACACCTAAGACTTGTTACCTACTGAATTTTTAAACAAATTTTAATATTATTACAGTAGGTATAAGTCATGAACTCAGACTTCCAAAAATGTCCTTAAAAGCATATGTGAAATAACCAAAATGCCCTTTCGGGGCATAGTTTGGCCTTAAATGGTAAACCTCACATATATGTAGTATCTTACTGATGTAATGAGATAAAATAAATATTTTTACTGATTACCAAAGACCAGAACCTCAGTTTGTTATAAAATCTCTTTTATAATCATTAAAATAACCAAAATGCCCTTACGGGACTAAAATTGGTTTTAAATACTTTTTGGGCATATATGTTAACATCCTACTGATGTATTAACATATTTTAAGCATAATAACAATTGAGACCTGTATATAATTCAATTGGTTACCCATTACGCGTTTATGCATTCGGATCGGTTATGTGACTAGTTTACGTAAAATAGCCGAAACGGGTTTAACCTTATCATTAAATCCTCAAATTCCAGAATGTGTTTAGTTTACCCATATTATACAAGTATCCAAACTTTTTGGGTCTAAATCACATTCTATTCCGGTTTCCGCTTAATCTAGCGTTTAGAATCGTAAAGTTTCTTTCTTTCTAGCTAGCCGGTCTAAGTCCTTGACTTAATTAAAGACCCGTTAGCATCCTAATAGGTTATTAAACCTTCTATACAGATTAAGTAGCATCCAGTAGAAGGTATTATCATAAAGCTTTAGGATTATACGGCTGAGTTACTTCTCACATTTAGCTCAGGTAAATACTTTTAACTTATTTTCCCTTATACGGGCTTGGGATATGGTATTATAATAATACCACTTGGTCGGGTATGAAATCATTTAATCGGATTGTGATTAATAAATTTACATAACCCGTTTTAATCTGTCTTGTTTGATAACATGAACATTGGGGGTTAATACGACCGTGTCCTGGATATCCTCGGCTCATTTCATTTGAAAATGGACACGACCTATGCACGGGGTGTAGGCATACACCTGACAGATGCAAATGCTAAAATATAAACCCACATGTTGGGGATAACTCCTTATGGGTTCTATAAGTGGTGAGTCGGTTAATCATGACCGGCTTCCAAACCGGCCCCAATTGTATGACAAACATGTAAATCTGTATACAAGATTATCTTTAAAATAATTGTCCCAAGTTATAAATGATTTGTGCTTTATGCACCTAAATCAATTTTCATAAATGTTTTCAAATGTGTCAGTTAATTGTATTTACCAGCGTAAACTGACGTATTTTCTAAAGGCTGATTGACAGGTACTTCTCGTAATAGGCTGGAGTTACTAGGTGTCATATAAGAGGATCTTGCAAATCCCTAGATACCTGGAGTCTGTTATTTCCGTTTCTTGTATTTTATTTTATGATCCGCCTGTGGATCTTATTACAACCAAGTCTGTATATTCTTTCATTCGGACACTCAGACATTATGGTTTGTAATAGTTTATTCACCAAGCCTTCCGCTGTGCTATTATATTGTGTGTATTGACAATGATGATATCAACTACGTCACGATACTCCCCACCGGGCCCACCAGTAATATGTGGAAATATCGGGGTGTGACAAAATAATAAAAAGTTATATCTTAAAAAACCTCATGTATTACACGGGTCGAATAAATGTAGTTTTGTATAGTAAATAATAAAAAAGGTATATCTGTAAAAAACTACGTGTATTACACGGGTTTAATAAATCTAATTTTATATACCAATAATAAAAAATTCATGCCTTTCAATATACTAATGGATAATATTCGATACGCGATGGATACGGTGATTGTGAAGATGGTTCTTGAAAAGAAGATATGTTATTCAAGAAGCAAATCAGCATCTATTTGAGTGATAAAATGTTAGTACCAATTCTTGACAAATTGATTTATAAATTATGTAATAAAATTGATATAATAATTTTTTAGTAATGAAAATCAAATATTTCATATATTAATACAAAGTTTGGTTTTCATGAAATAATTTGTTTTATTTAAAAATATCTTAAATTAACAATTTCAATTTTAGAATAATATTTTATAAGAAAAATAGAAGAATAGTATTCAAAATTTAAAGTAGGATTAAATTTTATTAGCTCATTATTCATTTATTTATTTAATTAATATAAGATAAGTTTGGAAGTGAACCGAGAAAATAATAAAATAAATGCTTACAATGAATGATAGATGTCACACATTAATGTTTTATTATATAGTATAGTATAGATATATATATTTAGATCGATATAAATAGATTATTATTGTTTTGGTCAAAAATCACCGAAGCAATTAAGTGATCAAATTAGTTAAGTGAGGTAGTGTGCTAGAAATGTGTATTAAAAATATGCTAGTTAGGTTGTTTGCAACCTAACAGTTTCAGGATACGGCTCAGGATATAGAGCTGTATCTATGATCAAACAATGGGCGAAAATGTAAAGGGTGACACAGGATGTACGAGGAAAGCCCTTGATCAATCTAGATCGCCGGCATAAAACCTCGGGAGCTGACAATCGCAGCTGCCTTGTTCTTCTATTGCTTCAAATATCAGGATACAGTGCAGGATATGATGCGGATCAACTAGGTGTTACAAAGTAATTTGAGTACAAGTGTTTGTGTGTAGTGGTTGCTAGTAGCTAGAGAGTAAAGTGTGCGTAAGAGAGTGAGTGCCTTAACTTGATCCGATCATACTATTTATAGTTAAACGAAATCAACTAACTATCCTATTAAACCGGGATGCTTCGAATATTCCTCTAGTTAATGTTGCAGTCCTGGTCTTTCGGGTTCAACGTCTTTAATCTAACCGATTAGCCCGAGTCTTGGGGGGAAGAAGTCTTCTTGAACGTTGGAGACTTGCACCTCCTAATCTGCACGTGATTAATTCGGTCAATACCAGGATATCGTACCAGGATGTTACCAATATCCTGATCCGGTATCCTGATTACAAGTAAACAATCAAAAGCAGAATATTAGTCAGGATATATGTTCAGAAAATGACCCATAACAATTGTCCCCAAAATATATCTGTTGGTATACCAGTCCAACGGATATATTTTAAAACTTTATCTCGCAAACCGAGGTAATCAATATGACGAGACTCTTGAAATGACAATGTGCAACTTCCAAAGCGTTATTTACTCTTTACCCCCTATCATTCAGCTTATAACTAGCCGAAATAATTTGCACTTCGATCATTACTTCTCAAGCGATTCTCAGGTATTTCTCTCTTCTTCTTTGTTTTCTTTTCTTTGGATTTCTTGTTTTTTCGTCAATACCCTTTATTGCATCTCGAACAAGGTCTCGGTCGAACGATCCGGTTGCAACCCTCACGAGTCAAAACCTCATACGAGAACCACAAAATGAGATTTGTTCTTTCAACAATGTTGATATCGCCGCTTTGAAGGATTCCGGCGCCTTTCCTGCTGGAGTAGTCATTCGTCCTTTTGATCGGGAAGTCCGATCAGATGCGTCGTCGAACGAATGGATCTGCTTCCTTGCCTATCCCTTTTCTTTGGGACTCCGGTATCCATTTCCACCCTTTATCTCTCGTTTCTTTGAGCTTACCGGCCTCAGTTACGCCCAGACCATGCCCATGGTATGGCGAGTTTTAATAGTGTTAAATCAAATCAAATCTCGTCATTGCCCCGACCTGTGCATTGAAGACCTTCCCATAGCATATCGACTGAGATCCCATGGCAACAACCGCTTCCTTCTGTTCTCCACTTCCAAGAATCCCTTAGTCCTTAAGGCCACCAAAAATGAAGATCAGTGGCAACGAAAATTCTTTTTTGTAAAAAGAGACTCTATTGACAAGGGTTTCGATCTGCCAGTTAGATGGTTAACCAAGGGTAGGATTTAGGGTTTTAGGAATATCCCCGAATGTATCCTTAAACTATATCTTAGACTGATATCCTGATATTTTGTGCAGCGAATTTCAGAGATCTAGCATCCCCAAGCACGGAATCAGAGCCCAGGATCAAAGAGATCTACTGGCTTCCTGCTAGCGAAAGAACCTTCTCCCTGTCCCTTACGAACTCAAGTCAAAAATCAAGCTCAGAGATGTCTGGTAAGCACAAGATTATAGTGAATATAAAGTATAAGTGTTACAAACTAAATATTTCTTCCCTTGTGCAGTGCCGGTCATTAACCTTGAAGGCTTCCATCTTGACGACTTGGACAGTTACTCTAGCCTCGCACCTCCCAAGCAAGAATCTAATCCGAAGTCATCTGTCACTCCAAAGCCTACTAGTTCAAAGACTACTTCTGCTCCTAAAGCTCCTCCAGCATCCAGGACCCGGGCCTCTAGCTCCCGGAAGAGAAAGGAAGTTGAGCCTCCCGCTACACCCCATGTGTTCCCATTCGAGAACCACGGGTTTACGGAATCCAGCAAATTCATGACCGGCTTCCTCAACCAGGTTGGTATCCTGACCCATATCCTGCAACATATGCTAGTTAATAAAGTCAACTAAAGTCAATACCTGATTTCTTTGCAGGGTCTCGAACGCCTGGTGTTTCTCTATGAGGATGCATGTGGCTCGAATGTCATGCTTGAAAGCCAGCTGAAAAAGGCCGAGGCCACCATCGCAGATCAAGCAGCAATTGCCATCGCCAAATCGGAGCACTACGAAGCTAAGTACAAGGCTATGACTCAAGATCATCAGTCTATCATCCAGAAGATCACCCAGGAGGCTCAAGCTAAGTTTGACGCGGCTCAGGTTCAACACGAGCAGGCCATGACTTCATACCGGGAGAGCCTCAAGAATTCTGTCGTCATCTCCCTTCTCCAGGCCAGACTGAAAATGGCTTACGAGGCAGTGGCTTTGGGTTTGCAATGCCCCTTCTTGGAACACCAAGGCCTGGGAGGCGAAACTGAGAGATCTTGGGGGGAATCCTGTGGAGCCTCCTGCCAAATATGCTGCGGAAGAACCTGCCAAGATAGTGGATGCTAGTGCTTCAAAGGATGCTGCTGATGATGCTGGGGTAAATGCTGGAGAAAATGCTGGTGGAGAGGATGCTGCTGAAGATGCTGGGACAAATGCTGGTGGAGAGGATGCTGCTGAAGATGCTGGGACAAATGTTGGAGAGGATGCTGGTGGAGACGTCACGATGAAGGAAGGAGCTGCCCCTTAAGTGCAGTGATGTGGGCGATGATGGATATACGTGCCAAGGCCGGAGCCCACTTTTTTTAAATTTCATGGTTGTGGTCTGTACAAACAATTTACTTTTTTCTGCTGCTGAACAATTTACATTTCCTGCACTAGAACAAAACGATGACCAAAGGTGGATGGGTCCTGTGTTTCAGGATGAAGCCCTTGGTCATCAGTTAGTATAATTTGTTTTGGATGATGCAACGGTTGGAGGCGAATGGGTCTCGTTTTGAGATGAAACCTTCAACCGTCGCATAAATATGGTAAAAACTAATAGTGCTTTTGGTGGATGGGCCTCGGTTTGAGGTGAAACCAAAAGCACAACTTTTGACTTGTTAATAATATAACCACCGTTTGACTTATTTGTTGTTGCCTTTTAATTTTTGTCATGCATCACTTAGTTTAGATTTTAGCTTTGCAAAATTTGTACAATTATTTTTTGAAAATATCCTGATCAATATACTTAGTGGTATCCTACGAAGATTTTTGTCGAATAGGACTTCTCAAAATCCAAACAATTTAGACAAAGTCTCTGAAGGACAAGAGATAGTTTATTTTTCAAAATCTCAAATAATTTAAATATAGTTTTTAAAGGAAAAAGATGGTTTACTCAGCATTTATAAACAAATTCAACTCTGATTTTTAAACCCAAGTATTGTATCCCAAATATTCCAACCAAACATCTTGAATCATATTTCGAGAATATATCCTAAATATATATCCTAATCAGGGTACTTAAACTTTAAACGTAGTTTCAAAAGTTCAAACAAGTTGTGTAAGATTCACAAAGGAAAGATCATACCAGGAACAGAGTACAACCCTGATATTGGACTTTACTCCTTTTGCAACTTTTGCCACAAAGATGTCCCCAGTTCGAGATACTTAGTATCTTAGGTCCCAATTTGATTTTCTGAGCTCCACACAATCGCCTTAGGAGGAATGTCCCCTGTGCACGAAATCTTCGAACACTTAGAAAATTTTTGAATTCAAGTTTTGACCGTATGGACAATTCTTGTGTTACCGGGGTAGAACCCGAAAGCATTCTGGAGATAAATCCTTAGTATCTTGGGGAAAATCCCATAGGTATCCTAGGGAAAATCCCAAATTTTCATGTGCTACAGGCGGGAGTGTATAAACTCCAAGACTTAGAAAGGTGAAAACCTTTAAACCTTAGAGAGTATGAAAATACCATTTCGCGAGAGAGGGTGATCAATCCTCATATACCTTAAGGGTCCAGGATATAGCCAACAGTGACGAAATTGTCAGCCACTTTTACATGAACTGGTCCCGCCACCTTGAACTATCCCTGGATAACTTGCGCTCCAGGCGGGGTGTTCAAACCCAATTCGTGAGAAAGGTGAATACCTTTAAGCCTTTGAAGGGATCAGGATCCCTTAAATGTGAGAGAGGGGGCCAATCCTCTAATCTTTCGAAGTATCCTGAATGTATATCCTGGAGCTATATCCTGAAGCATATACTGCAAAACAACTGTAAGCTAAGGTGGGTGTTAGCCTGGCTAACACCCCTCCGATGCTTAAGTCAGTAATGGGTTCAAAACAATAAATAATATTAAAATTTAATAAAAGAGATAGAATCCATACCATTCTGAGTTAGAATTTAAATTTCAAACTCACTTGAAATAGAGCTTTATATGTATAGCATTCCAGGATCTTGGTAGCATATCCCCCTGCATATCCTTGAGTCGGTATGCTCCTTTTCCTGATTCTGATTCAATCTTATAGGGTCCTTCCCATTTTGGAGCCAACTTTCCATCAGCAGGGTTAGTAGTATTCTGGAAAGCCTTTCTCAATACCCAATCTCCGACCTGGAACCTTCTAGTCCTTATATTCTTGTTATAAGCTTTAGATATCCTCTGTTGATATGCCGCCATCCTTAGCCTTGCCGCGTCTCTTGTCTCATCAACAGTATCCAATTCCTCACATAGGACTTCAGGATTCTGCTCAGGATCCCAGAGGTTGGATCTTGCTGTAGGTATTACCATTTCTGTTGGGATCACCGCTTCTGCTCCAAATACCAAGGAAAACGGGGTTTGGCCGGTTGCATTTTTCACCGTCGTCCTATCAGCCCACAAAACAAAGGGTAGCTCTTCTGCCCATCTTCCTTTTTTAGCCCCTAGTCTCTTTTTCAGGTTGTTGACAATTATCTTGTTTGAGGATTCTGCTTGTCCATTTGCTTGAGGATGTACTGGGGTGGAAGTGATCATTTTGATTCCCCAACTCTTGCAAAAGTCAGTAGTCCTCTTACTTATAAACTGAGATCCATTGTCACAAATTATCTCAGCTGGTACTCCAAACCTAGTCAGGATATTCCTTTTTTATGAGGGATACCACTTCCTGATCTATGACTTGAACAAATGCTTCAGCTTCAACCCACTTAGAGAAATAATCAGTCATTGCTAACATGAAGACTTTTCCTCCTGGAGCTTTTGGCAGTTTTCCTACTATATCCATTCCCCACTTCATGAACGGCCAAGGGGATGCTATAGGATAAAGTGGCTCGGCCGGCTGATGTAATATATTACTGTGTCTTTGACATGCATCACATCTTCGAGCATATTCCGCAGCATCTTTTCTCATCATCGGCCAATAATATCCTGTTCTTAATGCCTTTGAAAACAACAACCTGCCCCCAGAATGGTTACCACAATCCCCTTCGTGTATATCCTGAAGCACTTCTTTGGTTTCGGGATCTTCTAAGCACCTCAGATACGGTCCTGCAAGAGATTTCTTATACAAGACATTATTTATAATAGTGAATCGTGATACCTTCATTCTAAAGGCCTTAGGATTTTCATCCTTTGGGATGTGTCCTTCCTTGAGATATCTTATGATTGGAGCCATCCAAGACTTAGGATCCTTCTCAGGATACTCATCAGGATCCTGGACACTTAGTACTTCCTTATCCTGAGGATCTGTCGCAGGATATAGGATATGTAATATTGGTATTCGGGTTCCTTCCGGTATCCTGACTGATGATCCCAGATTTGCCAGGGCATCAGCTTCAGCATTATCCTCTCTTGGTACCTGTTCAAGTGTAAAAATACCGAAATATCCTGCTAATTTTTTGAGAATTTCGAGATACTCGATTAACTTCTCACCTTTAACTGCATAGGTTCCATTAAAATGATTAGTAATTAACAAAGAATCAACATATACTTGTAAATTCCTGATATTCATACTTTTAGCCAATTCTAATCCTGCAATTAAAGCTTCATATTCTGCCTCATTATTAGTGGCAGGAAACTCACATCTAATAGCCTGGGGTAATATGTCCCCCTGTGGCGATTTTAGTAGTATACCCAAGCCTACACCTCTTACATTAGATGCACCATCAGTATACAACGTCCAGGATTCTAAGTTTTCTCCTAGCTGCTGTACTTCCAGGTCTACTTCACTTTGAATATCACTACTGAAATCAGCCACAAAGTCAGCTAAAGCCTGAGACTTTATGGCATTTCTAGGTTCATATACTAGATCAAAGGCACTTAATTTCACTGACCATTTAGCCATCCTACCTGACATCTCGGGTTTCCTAAGCACGTTTTTAACAGGATAGTTGGTTTTAACATGAATTCTATGTGTTTCAAAATAATGTCTAAGTTTTGTTGACGCCATAACTAGGGCTAAAATCAGTTTCTCTAAGTGGGAATATCTAGTTTCAGCATCTAATAAACTTTTACTAACATAATAAACAGGATACTGCTGACCTTCATGATCCTTTACAAGGACAACACTTACTGCATTCCCTGATACTGCAAGATACAGGGATAATGGTTCGCCATCCTCAGGCTTCATCAATAAGGGTGCGGTTGAAAGATACTGCTTCAAATCCTGCAAGGCTGCTTCATGCTTTGCTCCCCATTCAAACTTCTTATTCTTCTTGAGGATATCATAAAATTCCTTGCACTTTTCCGAGGATCTTGAAATAAATCTGTTCAATGCTGCTACTCGGCCTGTAACCGTTGAACATCCTTCATATTTGAAGGTGACTTAATATCCAAGATAGCTTTAATCTGCTCCGGGCTTGCCTCTATCCCTCTTTTAGTCACCATATATCCTAGAAACTTTCCTGCCCCCACTCCGAAATGGCACTTAGCGGGATTTAGCTTCATGTTATACTGATCCAGGATATCAAATGCTCCCTTGATATCCTGGAGGTGATCCTCAGCCTTTTTAGACTTTACTACCATGTCGTCGATGTATACCTCCATAGTGTCCCCCAGCTTGTCTTTCAACACCATGTTCACCAATCTCTGATATGTTGCACCTGCATTTTTCAAACCAAAGGCATAGCAGTGTAGCAATAAATATCTGTTGGTGTTATGAAGGCAGTATCCTCCTGGTCTGAAGGTTCCATTTGGATCTGCTGAAATCCTGAAGATGCATCCATGAAGGTTAACATCTCATGGCCGGCAATAGCATCCACCATTGAGTCAATATGAGGAAGAGGAAATGGGTCTTTGGGACAAGCTTTGTTTAAGTCCGTGTAATCTACACAAACTCTCCATTACCCATTTTTCCTTTGCACCACAACTACATTCTCCAGCCATTTAGGAAACTTCACTTCCCTAATCATCTTGCTCCTTAGTAGTCTTTCAACTTCCTCTTGGATGATCACATTTCGCTCCGGAGCAAATTTCCTTCTCTTTTGTTGGACAGGCTTGAATGACCTGTCAATACCGAGCTTATGTGTTATAATATCCTTGGAAATACCTGTCATATCCCCGTGCTTCCAAGCGAACGTTGACATCCTGCATTTCAAAAAATTAGTTAATTGATCTTCAATATCCTGAGGGATATTGGTTCCCACGAGCACCGAGATATCCGGATTATTCTGATCCAGGACCACTTTCTTTACATCCTGCTCCGAAGCCTCCATGATATCCTGGCCTCGCATCTTTAATTGCTATGCTGCACTAGGCTTTGTTGAGGATTTCATCGAAGAAGAATAACACTCCTTTGCTTCATGTTGATCACTTTCCACCTTGACAACTCCCCAAGGAGTATGGATCTTGATGCACTAATGGTAGGTTGATGGAACAACCTTCATATCATGGATCCAAGGCCTACCCAGTATAATATTATAGCAGGATAGAGAGTCCATGACACAAAAGCGCTGCATTGAGTTGACCCCTTGAATATACACGGGCAACTTTATTTCTCCCGCGGTATTCCTAGTTTCTCCACTGAAACCAACGAGCACAGTGGACTTTGAAGTAATGTCCATCGGAGATACATTCATCCTTTTCAATGTTTCCAGCTGAATTATGTTGACTGAGCTGCCATTATCCACTAATATCCTGCGTACAAAATGGTTAGCAACATATAACGTTATCACTAAGGCATCATGATGGGGATCCTGGACAGTATCCCTGTCATCATTATCGAACGTGATGACTTTGTCAGTTATGAGGGTTGACATCCTTGTCGGCTTATCTCCCCTTTCTGCTTTAGCTTCCTTCGCGCGTCT
Source organism: Helianthus tuberosus (assembly GCA_030545235.1). Classification (NCBI taxonomy): domain Eukaryota; kingdom Viridiplantae; phylum Streptophyta; class Magnoliopsida; order Asterales; family Asteraceae; genus Helianthus; species Helianthus tuberosus. The sequence continues at coordinate 149,345,610 of CM060384.1, read as the reverse complement.
TTTTGCCGCAGAATATGATGTGCCGCATATATCGGATCCTCCTGAAATAAAGTTAATTATTTTTGCATATGCAGGAGGCGATGCTGCCCGTTCAGGATCCTTTTCAGGATCCTGACCTTTATTTTTCTTTCTTCCCAAGAGGTCCTTCAGATATCCCTTACTCAAGAGATAGCTTATTTCCTTTCTTAAAGCGATACAATCTTCAGTAACATGCCCGAAATCCTCATGGAAGGCACACCACTTGGACTTGTCCTTCCAATCAGCCTTTTGTTGATTCTTTCGGGGCCACCTTGCTTTGTCTCCTAAACCCTGCATAGCATACATCAGTTCGGGTATGTTAACAGAAAAACAATATTCAGACAACTCAGGATACTCCTCAGGATCCTCGTCTTCAACAGCATTCACTTTTTTGCCATCATTTCTGCCATACGGTTTAGAACGGTATGGTTTATACGAGGATTCTGATTTCCTGTTGGTCGACTCATAGGTTGTGGACGAGTTCATCCTCTCTTGCATCTTTTTATCATCCTCCAGGCGAATGTATCTCAAAACCCTGTTACAAGCCTCGTCCAGATTCCTGCAGGGATTCATTACAAGATCCTGGTAGAATTGAGAATCTTTTTGCAACCCCATCTTGAACGCTTGCACGGCCGTCGCAACATCAAGATGTGGGATATCCAAGGATTCCCGACTAAACTTGTTCACATAATCCCTCAAGGATTCCTGAGGTCCTTGAGTTATCCTGTAAAGGTCACTGGTTAATTTCTCAAAACTCCGGCTGCAAGAAAATTGACTATTAAATAAATTAACTAAATGAGCAAAAGAAGTAATTGAGTGAGGAGGAACGTTTAACAGCCATTTTAAGGCTGATCCTGTTAAGGTGGAACCGAAACCCTTGCACAAGCATGCTTCTTTGAGGTCTGGAGGGATAGGGTTGATTTCCATCCTTTCCCTGTACTGGGCAATATGCTCCTCAGGATCCGTAGTTCCGTCATAGAGCTTCATGTTGGGGGTTTGAAAACTTTTTAGGATTTCAACATCACAAATAGGATATGCAAACCGGGATATCATGTGGCTGTCCTGGTATACTTCAGGAATTGGCTGAACCACTCCAGGTACACTGGATATCATGTCCTTTAGTTTTTGAAGCTCCCTAGAAAATGCTGAGGTCATACCTGCATCTTGCAAAGATCCAACACCATTAGTAGCAAGAGTATTATCATTATTAGATACATTACCAGCTTGGGGGTTCTGGCCATATCCTGAAGCATATCCTGAGCTCCTCACAGTTGATACTCTTACTGAAGAAGGTATCTCAGGAGTATGATTCTGGGAATGGCTAGGCACAATATTCCCCCGGTTATCCTCCGTATAGACTGTAGAACTGAAGTTCAAAGCCCTGGGTTGTAAGGGAGTGACAGTATCTTCGGCAGGCCGACTCGGGCCAGACTTCAAGAGTTGTATCTCTCTCATCAGCATCTGGTTGGTCTCCTGTTGTTGCCTCATCTGTTCCTGTACACTACCAAACAAATTTAAAATTTCTTCATTAGAAGCTAAAACAGGACCGGATCCCTGGACATTGCGAGCAGGGATAACATCCCGAGCCACATGACTTTCAGTTCCTTGCGAAGAGGCTTGCATTCTCGGAGGAGGTGGTGGGAGCACCGAACCAATTGTTGCGGAGGTCGTGGCAGACACGGTGGAAGAGCTCATGTTTGATCTTGAGGCCATTGAAAATAGTGTGGCGAAAAGTTTTGAAAATAGAGAACCAAGTAACAATTTTGCAAAAGCTTTTAGTAGAAATAGCACCACTTGCCCCACGGTGGGCGCCAAATTGTTTTGGTCAAAAATTACCGAAGCAATTAAGTGATCAAATTAGTTAAGTGAGGTAGTGTGCTAGAAATGTGTATTAAAAATATGCTAGTTAGGTTGTTTGCAACCTAACAGTTTCAGGATACGGCTCAGGATATAGAGTTGTATCTATTATCAAACAATGAGCGAAAATGTAAAGGGTGACACAGGATGTACGAGGAAAGCCCTTGATCAATCTAGATCGCCGGCATAAAACCTCGGGAGCTGACAATCGCAGCTGCCTTGTTCTTCTATTGCTTCAAATATCAGGATACAGTGCAGGATATGATGCGGATCAACTAGGTGTTACAAAGTAATTTGAGTACAAGTGTTTGTGTGTAGTGGTTGCTAGTAGCTAGAGAGTAAAGTGTGCGTAAGAAAGTGAGTGCCTTAACTTGATCCGATCATACTATTTATAGTTAAACGAAATCAACTAACTATCCTATTAAACCGGGATGCTTCGAATATTCCTCTAGTTAACGTTGCAGTCCTGGTCTTTCGGGTTCAATGTCTTTAATCTAACCGATTAGCCCAAGTCTTGGGGGGAAGAAGTCTTCTTGAACGTTGGAGACTTGCACCTCCTAATCTGCACGTGATTAATTCGGTCAATACCAGGATATCGTACCAGGATGTTACCAATATCCTGATCCGGTATCCTGATTACAAGTAAACAATCAAAAGCAGAATATTAGTCAGGATATATGTTCAGAAAATGACTCATAACAATTATATTGTAGTAAAATTTGTTAACGAACTCTCAATAAATTTAACTATTTATTTAAGGGTTAATGGATTTAAACACCCCCCAACATCAACCAAAACCACCACCTCCTTCCCCCTTTCTCACCACCGCCACAACCAACCCAGCCACCACCTCCTTCTCCCTTTCTCACCACCGCGAACATCAACCCAACCACCACCTCCTTCTCCCTTTATCACCACCGCCAACATCAACCCAACCACCACCTCCTTCCCCCTTTCTCACCACCGCCACAACCAACCCAACCACCACCTCATTCTCCATTTCTCACCACCGCCACAACCAACCCAGCCACCACCTCGTTCCCAAAATCAAAACCCGACATCGATCCACCAAATCCACGTCATCAAAATATTGCCATCTCTCTATCGCCACCGCCACAACCAACTATTGCCATCTCTCTATAGCCTAAAAATCCAGATCTGAAAAAAGTAGTTGTCCACTACTCGCGATTGACCATCAGTGGAGGCGAAGGCGAACTTCAACTACCCATCATCCATCACCGTCTTCGATTGACAACCAGTTGCAGTGCCGGGGGTTGCGGTGCTTCAAATTTAGGCGGAAAAAACATTGTGGTTGTGGCCGGTGTTTCAAGGCACATTTGACAAAATGATGGGGGTGCCAGCAATGTGTAGATTACGTTTTAACTGGAAAACGTGTTTCAGAATTTACCATTGGGTGATGGTAGCCTGAGAATAATGTCGGTGATGGTAAGAGTGATGGATAAAGACCTCTGGATCACCATTGGGTTTAGGTATTTGTGGTGAAGTAAAGGATTTTGTAAAATGTAAAACAGGCCCCTATAGTTTAGTGGTTGTTTCAATATAAAGCTTAAACATTTTATCTCACATACTAACTTGCCATGTCAGCATGCCACGTTGGATAAAATGGCCACGTCAGCAAAAAGAACAAACCCAGTTAGTGTTTATTTAACGACGGGGTGACACAACAACCCAAGTGTTAAGTTGGGAGTGGTGGGAGCCAAAGTTAAAGTTGAGAGTGACAGCGGCCAAATGGCAATAGTTGGGGGTGTTTAAATCCATTAACCCTTTATTTAAAACTTGTAAATGTAACAAAGTCTCAATAAATTTAACCATTTATTTAAAACTTGTAAATGTAGAAATGATAAATAATATTAGTTAATTTTATTTTAAGTTTCGTAAAATCTATTTGATACCAAACTAAACAAAACGTTCAAATATATAGTTAATATCAAGAGTAAATTACGATTTTGGCCTCTGTGGTTATATCACTTTTACCCTTTTAGCCAAAAAATAATCTTTTAACATCTGAGCCTCCAACGTCTTTTTTCTAATCCTTTTGGCCCAAACACTAACCCATCCATTTACTTTTAGGGGCTAAAAGGATTAGAAAAAATGACGTTGGAGTCCAAAAGGGTTAGGAAAAAAAGACGTTGAGGGATCAGATGTTAAAAAATTTCTTTTTGGGCTAAAAGGGTAAAAGTGATATAATCACAAAGGCCAAAATCGTAATTTACTCTAATATCAAATTAGATAACTAAGTTTGAATTTGAAGTAAATAGATAAATATAAAAGTAATAATTAAACTAAATAATATTTAGTAGGAGGATTATCTATCTATATCTATATAATCTATAAGAAGAGATGAGAGGCTGATGTAAGTTTGCATATGTGTCAAGTAACTAGATATGCCATGTAATTTTTGTTGATGTCATAAATTCACAATTTAAAATGTTAATATTAATATAATCTATCTATATTTCAAAATTCAAAATAAAGACACTTGGGCAATGGATTTTTGGGCGGCCAGATATGTGAATTCAAAATCAAATCTCCACATATATATGTGGTAGGTGATTTCAAGAAAGAGAAAGAGAGAGAGATGTCTGCTAAATCATCGAAGAAGAAGGTTATGAGCTTATATCAACCTCACAATCCCCTGATCAACGCTTCTCATTCCAAATCAGATTTTATAGAAATCGAAACTTGGATCCAAAGGAAAAACAATCAGCGATGTGTTCCTGATCCACAATTTCAGAGTGGAATCAAAATCTTCATCTTCATCTTCCAACTTGATACAAAACCGTAGGTCTGGGATCTAGGTTTGTTCTTCGTCTACCATTTGAGTATTCTTTACATGGTTCTCTCTCACAATTTGAAGAAATTGACCCCGGTCGGAAGGTAGTAAGTAACCGGGCGTTGTCGATTTGCAAGGATTTGACTCATGTTATTTTCGATCAATTCCATGGATTTTGATTTTTGAGGGCTTCCTGTTGAAGTTCAAGTTGAAATCCCCTGTTGTGTTCAAAGTGCCAGGTGATGCTTTTGTTTGGTTTTTAATTGATTTTTTGTTTTCATTTACGGATACAAAATTTTCAATATTTCTTAGATTATGGTTTACACATATTCATTAAATGTCCAGTGTTACAGATCTAGCATTTTGAGGGTTATATTGATGATGAGAAAGGTGCGAAGATGATTCCTTAACAAAATTATACCATCATCTGTTGTTGAGTTATCATACCCTAACCCTACTTGCAGAATGATCTAATGTTAACAGGTAGCACCTTATAATAGGAAAGCTTCTATAACACGAAAAAAGAAAGCCTCAATAGCACTTTGTGTTTCTCTCATAACAGGTAGCATCTTATAACATTTGTTAACGATTGCAGATGAAGCAGTTCCAAAATTAGGGTTACCACATCTTCTAATTTCAGAATATTTGACATTGCAATTTGTGTGTGAATTTATAGTGTATATGGCTATGGCTTCTTCCTCGAGAACTCAAACTAAACCTAGCCCAATTAGTGGAAAGGTCAGGGTTGTTGCGAGAATTCGAGGCCTTAGGGCTCAGGAATTGGCGTCTTCATTGTCTATAACATCTGTTTGTAAAGCCGGTGATGGTGAACGTCCTGAGATGGTTACGGTTTCGTTTGATGATCCAACGTCTAGGTATGATTTATGATGAAGTTTTGGTTTGATTTTCTTACTGTAAGCTATGAAACTTTACTAATGTCAAGGTTTTCATTATAGTTTATGTTTTTATAATTAGCAAGTCTTTTTGTGATATTCTTTCAGCCGTAAAAATGAGTTTGACGTGGACCATTGCTATCATCAAACGAACTAATTAGCAAGTCTCTTCGCTATTTGTAATCATTTACCTCTCTTCTAACTATTTTTAGGTTTCTTTTTATGTTACTGTAACCAGTCTTAGTTTTTTATGGCGCCACACCTGCTCTAAGTTGGAGAACTGTATTCATGTCACTCCCATTTCATTTGATCTCTTCATCGGTTTCGAAAATTGAATCTCAGCCTTCATCAATGGTTAGTCTCTTTATCGTCTACCTCTGATTGTTTCTCCAAGTTTATGCACTGAATATCATTGTCTGTTGATTGATTCTAATGCATTTCTATTCGTAATTTGATGAAGGCTCCAAAGAAAGTTTTCCAGGCAGTCGCAACTAAGACGAAAACAGTACGATTAAGCGATTGAATCAGAGATCGATGGTTAGTTAAATTTCTGTATAACTCATTATAGGAATGGAGCTTTTATTTCTTTATCCAATCTGAAACTTGCAATGTATACTCTTTAAGGATTTGTTTCTCTATGCCATTTGTTTCTAATGTGCAGCAACTACCCTATTCAAAGTTTGTGACAATGGAGGACGGGGGTGATGTGGCTATGACTCTCAATGGTTTAAAGTGGAAGTTCTCTCAGGTTTTTGGTGAATGTGTTGTAGAAGAAGTGGTTCAAGAAGGTACATAGTATATAAATTGTTTCAAGTGCTTTTTGACAAAAGTTGCTAACATGATTGTAGTGATATAATAGTATGTTTTGTTTATAGTCTCACATTTATCTTAAACTCTTAATTATTATCCAAAATAATTTGTTGTAAAATTTACAACCACTTCCAAGTCCTTATCTTTAGTAGTTGACGATGGCGTCTGCTCAGGGGCGGACCCACATTGGTGCCACCGGGGTCCCCGGACCCCAATCTTTTTTAAAAAAATAGTAGATTCGGTATATTAAATTGTATATGGACCCCATAAATACAATTAGGTGGACACCATAGAAATAAAAAGAAAGTTGGTGTAGTGGTAAATTTCCCTGTTTTCCACCAAGAGGTCAGGGGTTCAATCCTTGATAAGCCCATTTTTCTAATTTTTTTTTTTTAAATCTAGTTCAAACCTCACTTTAACTCGACCCGAACGAGGACCGACCCGAAAATGGACCCCATTGAAATAAAATCATGGGTCCGCCACTGCGTCTAGTTGCAGTTTTGAATGGTTTACTTGTAGTTGATAATGATATCATTTCAGCAATATATTTAACAAAACTGGGGATCGTCTTGCAACCAGACAGCGTGCGGGCCATGTGGTTTTGTTTAAAAGGACAAACAGAATAGATGTATGCTGCTTTCAGTCTTCCTTTAAATTTTTTCACATTTACTCTTCCTGATTTTTTTTAATTTTAAATCTTTAAATTGTTTACTAACATCCATATTATGCCATGAACATGTGTAAACTAGGGTGGTGTTCGTCATAGAGTTTTACAGGCAACAAATTGTTCCTATATTTTCTAGAAAGATGTGGAATCCTTTTGGTTATCGTTTGTTGTTCATTTTCTGTCATTTTTTATGGATCATATTTTCCTTTAATTTTCCCGAAGATAAAGTAGTTGAGTTGGTGTCAAACTACTAACAAAGTCATGTTTTTGCTATCCACTAATGATAAACCATAAAGTGCTGGAAGGTAAGAATTTTTAGAAGTTTGATGATACTATTTGCCTTTTCTCTATGTAGGGATGAGCATGGTATCGGACCACCAGTATCGAACTGGTACCCGTACCGGAAAACCAGGAAATGGGTACCGGTATTTACCGGTAATGCGACCAAAACACGGGCACCCTACCTGCACCGGTACCGGAAAATGGAAAAAATTGGTACCGGTACCGGAAAATGAAAAAAATGGGTACCGATACCCAGTACCAAATGCTCATCACTACCTCTATTGTTTTGCGAATTTCTAGAGATGGCATAGTGGGTGGGTTGGGTAGCGGATAAAAAACATGCCACTTTTTGGTAGGTGTCAAAACTGGCATCAGGTTGACTTGAACCACCTTTTCCCCTTTTCTTTATTTTTTATATAAATAATTAAATAGGAATAGAAAACATATATTATTCCAGTTATAATCTATTTTTTAATATAATGGTTTAGGGTTTTTTTTTCCGATAAAACGAATATTATCTTCTTTTAATATACTTTCTTTACTTTATGCAGGGAAGTATGCGGTGTCAAATGTTGGGTGGCATTACAGGCGTTTGTTGTTTTGCCTCTGAGAGTTATGTTGATGATACTAGGTGAGCTTGATCTAGGTTAATAGAATCATTGTTTTGTATGTAAATTAGCAACCAAATAGTGATAATGAGCAAAGAATTGACCGGTATTTTGAAGTCATGGGAAGTCACAAGCATCTGCTAAGGAAAAGGGCGGTCATCATTTTCACAACAATTCTTTGGCTGCATGAGTTCATATTATACATGTAATTATAAATAAAAAATTTCGTCATTACTAACTTTAAAAACACGTCTACCACCACCTCCGCCGCCACCCGCACCACCCGAAGAGTCATCATAACATCTTTTTGTATCTTGCAGTTTGGCACAAACGGTTCGGGAGTTTATAGCGAGTTGGGACTATAATTAATCAAATTGAAGGCGAGTTGTGACTGATTTTGTTCAGATTCGAAGCGAGTCGAGAAGCAGTTGCCTATTAGTTTCCAATGGGTGCTTAAGAGGTTAGTTTTCTATCTAATTTAGTTAAGTGATATCGATTTTTGACTAGATTGAAACAAGCAAATTTGGGCGTGTGTTACTTTTATAGCTACGATTGAGGCCAATCTTGGATAAATTTTGAACGGGTCTAGGCTGTTGTGTGTGACTTTTAACAAAATAAAAGAGATGCAAAAAATCAAAATTCTTGTAAAAGATTACATTACGATTGAGGCCAATCTTGTATTGCCTTTTACGCTCCATAAGCAAGTTGGTCATAAGCAAGTTGGTCACAATTGACACCTTTAGTTCGTGATATGGTTTCTTTTAATTTTTCGGATTTAACTAAAATACTTTTTTATGGTTGCGCCTCTATTTTTAAAATGGACGCCCACCCCCTAACGAACTAAAGAACCCTCTCTATTTAGAAGTAACTAACCAGCTTCTATGTTCATGCCAATGGCCTATCATCGGGTGGTGAAATTTTCATTTTGGATGACAGATATGTTACAGTTGACAGCTTTCTGTCTTGAAGCTTTGGATTAACTGGAAAACAAAATGCCTGAACAAACCCGGATGGATCACCAGATATATCGAAAGACTAATGGTGTTTTGGGTGAATATTTGTAGCTGGTGTAAAATACCCCCTCCAGTTTTGTTCTATGTTAGAGATCTTTTGGAATGTCACGAACATGCGAGTTTAAAGGGCGAAGAGAAGGAAGTTTTCAAAGGGGTCGTCAGGATTTGTCGAACACAAACCGGCCAAGATTGAATAAATTATTAGCGAAATCAAGTTGTTAGGTTTTTTTATGGTACAATGGTAGAAACAAAAAGAATAGGGTGTCATGAAGTGATTGGTGTAAATTTGTAATTATGTAATTCTTTTGTTTTTGGTCACCTCGGTTTGAGGTTTGGCGTTGTTTCTAAAAACAATGTAATGTATATTGTAATTTCATTTGATACTATTAATAATAATAATGTGGTGGGTTCGAGGTGATAATTTTTATATATTATGACATCCGATATAAAATTGTTATGTGAATGAACTATGAGGTGGATTGCATGCTACTAATGAATACTACCTAAAATGTAATGGTTGTGTGTTTATTCTCTATAGATTAATGCAATCGAATTTGGGATGTTATTCTCTATAGATTAAAGGATTGGTCTTCGGTTATGAGTGAATTTGATGAAACGAAAAAAAATAACAAAAGATCAAACGCTAGATAATTTTACATGGTTTCATTAAGTATAATGCGAATGTGAATTCATTAAATAATTTCACATCATATTTTACATATAAACGTAGACAAACTTTTATCATTATACTTATAATACTAACACATACTGTCTTTAATATTGTTTTATAAAGATATGTATTTAAACGCAAACAATTTAAATGATATATTATAATCTGTTTTTTAGTATTTGATTTCGATCGTTATTAAATCTACCCGTGTGTTCACACGGGTCCTACAACTAGTAATTAATTAGAAGAGATTAAACTAAAATAATAATTATCCATAAGACATGGCCTAATATGATGACAAGTGTCCCAAAAATGGTTTTAGTATTGTGCAACATATTCTGCACGATTTTTTTTTTTTTTTTTTGGGTAAAGGACATATTCTGCACGATAACAAGACCAGAAGCATATATCCACCAATGAAAACAAAAGAAGAAAAAAAAATTGTTGCTGGTTGTGGCCCAAGAGATGTTCCATTTATCTTGGAACAACACAGCTTTCATAAGCCACTCATAATATGCTTGAAAGTGAGCTGAATTTTTCATTGACCCTCCATCACTAATAACTTATAATATGCTTGAAACTGAACTTAAAAAAAACAACAAAAGGGTTTGTAGTCTAGCGATATCGAGATATGTTGAAATGTGTCCTCCCTATAAGATTAAGGGTTATAACTTATATAGTCCCCCATGGTAGACAAAGGTATTGAGTTAAGAGTAGAATTAGAGGGCGTGTGTACCCATTCAAAAAAATGTTTAAACTTTTTTAAATATAGGTAGATCAATTTCTAGTGCCATTGTCTAGAAGAATAATAGTGAAATAATGTTAGATTGACCCAAATAAAAGAACAAGATGGTACCTTCAAGCAGTAGAACATATACATGACTGCAACAGGTAAGAGTCATTTCTTTCTTTTAACAATCACAGCTAATAGCCAATGAGATGGTGGTGGAGTGGTAAGGGAGAGTCTTGGTGTTTTAAGGGACCCAAGTTTGATTCCTCTCCTCCCCATTATTTTCTACGGCGCCTGGTGATGATGGGAGACTAGGCGAATAGGTGGAGATCGCTAGTTCGATCCTTGAACTGAGCAGGTTTTACCTCACCGCACTGTCGTGCCTTCGGGTAAGTGTTCACGGCCTTCGGCCCTAGGTGAGGGTTTTCCCCGGTTCGGAGGCGAGTGTATCCCGATGTGGTGAATTTCACCGGTAGCCCATTTTGATGATTCGTTGGCCATTAAAAAATATAATCACAGAACATGTCATATTTTAAAAATAAGCTTATAAAAAAGTCTACAAGATGGTAGCCTATCACTGAACATGTCATACTTTGGAAAGAAGCTTATAAACTACAAGTCTACAAGATGGTAGCCTATCACTTAACATTGCATACTTTGCAAAGAAGCTTATAAACTACAAACATCCGATCCCTCGTACCAACCAATATTGTTCATTTTTACGACAAGTAGTTCATGGAAATGTTTTTGGTTTCACTTATCCTAAATTGCCCTCACCCAAGCACAGTTAACTTCATCAATAAACAATGTGCCCAAAACATGCCAATGGCATTTGAGGCGCGCGTTCCTTATGACTCAATATCTCTCATGCGTTGAGATTGCTTAAGGTGTCACAAACGCTTGAGATTGCTTACTAGCATGATAAACTTACTATGTTTTACCACATCAATGTTTTGAGTGTTCTTGGTATCTCGAAAGGTATATGAATTCATTTCCAATCAAGTTAAACGCGAATAGAAAGACTTACCAATACTGCAATACATAATACTTGCACTTTCTAGTCACAAATCCATACTTCCACCTTCAGTGAACACATTTCACCTCTCAATATTTAACAAACTTGCGGCATATCAATCCTCCCAAAAACCATTGATCCTGCAGTTAGTATCATCTTCCACCCCAATCCCTAGGGGTGTAAACAAGCCCAGAGGCTCGAGAGCCACTCGTTATCGGCTCGGTTAAAAGCTTGAACGAGCCGAGCTTTAACGAGCCCCAGCCCTAGCTCAAGCCTGAAATAGAGCTCGTTTAGTTATCGAGCTCGAGCCTGAAATACAAAGCTCGTCTAGGCTTGCGAGCCTAAACGAGCCCAAACAAAATTTAGTTTTTGTATAAGGATGATGATAACATTGGCAAGCTGAGCTCGAGCCAGGCTTTGGCTCATTTAAGCAATATTGAAGTGAGCTCAAGCTGATGTTTTAGCTCGTTTGAGGTTGTTCTCAAAATAGCTTGAGCCGAGCCCAAGCTTTGGGTTTTACTCACAAGCCGAGCTCGAGCTCAAAGAAGTAGGCTCGAACGAGCCGAACTCGAGCTTCACAAAAACATGACGAGCCGAGCTCGAGCCTAGTCGAGCTCGGATCGGGGCGTTTACACCCCTACCAATCCCCAAGTAAGTATAACTTCAAATGACTCCTTTTCAACTTCTAAATAATTTCTGTATATGAATAGACACTCACAACAACACATCACTTTCATCATATCAAAACACAAAACTATCATAACAAAACCAAAAATTAGGGCACCAAATCTACAGATAACAACAACAAAATCGAACCGAAAATCGCAGTTTTCAATCGAGAAAACCTGTTTTCCGAAACACAGCGTTGCGAACACGACACATATCCCTGCCTTTGAGCGTACGGCCAGCACCTTCAAACACCGAAAATGTCACATACGATCTCGCCACAATCTCATGAGGCGGAACCATTTCATTATCATTATCATCTTCCTCCTCCGCCACGTCATCAATGACGTCATCAAACCCTAAGTAACCGCTCGATTTGTTCTTCAACCAAACCGGAACATTCACCGGCGCCGATTGGTGAAAACCGGGAGAATGCTCAGACGAACGCCGTACGGTCACCGGCGGAATCGTCCTTGCAGCGGTGGCGGCGGATTGCGACGGAGTTACGACAGGTTTTCGTCGGACGGAGGGGAGCTGGTCGTCGGATAAGGCGGCGTAGAGGCCGGAGGTGTTGTGACGGTGAAGCGGCGGTGAAGTGGAGGCGTGTGACGGTGACGGTGATGGAGACGGAAGTTCAGATGCGTCGTCGTCGTCGGATGACGATGATGATGACCAAACGACGTCGTTTTCGTGGAATTCGAAAGCGTTTGTGTTGTTGTTGAGATCTGGTTGTTGTTGTTGAGGAAGAGTGAGGTGAGAGAGGAGTCGGAAGGATGGAGAAGAGGATAGGGATGGTGAGGGTGAGTGAGATACGGCGGAGACGGTGGTTGATTTAGTCATGGCGGAGAGTCGTCGGTGGTTGACCAACAGAGTTCTCTCTCTGTGGTGGGGGAACAACAAGTCCACAAGTTCGTTAAAATCTAAACGGTTAATTTTGAAGAAATACTATGATTTTAGGGTGGAGGGTACAGGGCTCGGGGACATGTGCGGGGAACGGATATCACCGAGCGCTGACTATACCGTGGGTTTGAAGGTGAGCGGTGACCAAGAGAGAGGGTGTCGAAATCGGTGACCTTTCACCGAATTGGATTGATGTTGATTGATGCCTATTTTGACCGTTTGCATTTATTTTTTGACCGTTTACTTTTTTTGAACGTTATTTTATTACCGTTAGGTAATTTTTTTATATAAACTCAAATTTTCAATCCTTTTTAACACACAATTCTTTCAAAAATCTCTCTTTCTAGACCCACAAACACCATGGATAAACAAAACAAAGCTGAACCCAAGAAAAAAGGTTCCGCTAGCCGAGGATCGGATTCAAGAAAAAAGGTTTCGCAAACGAGACAAGGTGATTGTAGAGGTCCAAGTGCACCGGTTCAAACCTCCTACGGATATTCATCAACCACTCAACCTCAATTTTTTTACCCTCAAACTCAACCATCTTTTTTCACCCAACCTACTTTTCCACCACAAATATTTTCACACCCAAGCTTCACAAACGAGTTCGATCCATTTGGATTTAGGACCCCGCCAATTTTCCATAACATTTAAAAAATAATTTCCATAAAATTGTTTATGTTTAATTTTTTTTTACTTTATATTTGTTATCTATGTAGGATCGTATTCGTGGTAGTGGTGTTAGCGACCTCGACGTCATGAATAGGGCTTTAAGTGATTTCAAAAAAAAAATATCCGAGTGGTTTTCAACATATTGAGGCATGGGAGGTCGTTCGTAAACATGACAAATGGGCAACGGTACCATTGTTGGGTGAAGATAGTGGAAGTTCGGGACAAAAAAGAAAGTCGCCCGATGCGGGTACACCGGGAACTGAGTCACCTATCGATATACCGGACATAAACGTAGACCCATCACCAACAAGACAAAAAAGGAAAGACAAGAGGCCCGCATCATCATCAAATGATAGCCAAGAGGCCCTCACCGAGAAGCTCGCGCAATACACTCTTTTGAAAGAAGAAGAAAAAGCACGGGCGATAGAGTTGACGAATATACGAAAGAAACGTGAGGAAGACACCATAGCGTTAGTGGCGGAACAACGCGAGGCGGTGAAACAACTCATGTATGATCGGGATTTGAAGACATTTACTGAGTCACACGACCATGCTCCACCTGAGATGTTGCCATTTATTCTCGCGAGGAAACGAGATATCGCAAAAAAATATAATTGGCCATGCAATTTCTAAATATTAGTTTATTTTATGGTTTAATTTTTAAGTTTTAAATGTAACGTGTTTTTTTTTTAATTTTAAATGTAATGTGTTTTTTTTTAGTTTTAAATGTAATGTGTTTTTTTTTATTTAGTTTAAAAAATGTTTTAATTATTTATGCATAGTTTATAATTTTTAGAAAATAAAAAATATATAACTCAAACACCCTAGGGTGTTTGACTATACCCTCTGATTGAGTGCAAAATGGGGAGTGGAATGGGGAGTTGACATGGCATAATATTATTGGCTATGATTTCACTCAAACACCCTAAGGTGTTTGACTATACCCTCCACCCTTATGTAACTTTTAATTTAATTTTTAATAAGGAGTAAACTGCCATTTTGGTCTCTGTGGTTTGGCCAGTTTTGCCACTTTTGTTTAAATCTTAAAGTTTTTGTATCTGGGTCCCTGTGGTTTCATTTTTATTGTCATTTTGGTCCAAAAGTGAAATCATGTCATATTTCTCAAATTAAATCCTGCTATTTTGTCATTTTCCTCAGGGCAAAATGGTCAATTCATAACAGAGCCCCCAAAATCATAAACAAAGCCAATTCAAAATATACAACTAATTGAATAAATAAACCCCAAGGAGAGTGGAATGATCGATTAGGTAGGCACAGTGGTCATGTGGTGGTTGATAGGTGTGAGTTTTTGAGAGAGAAAGAAATGTGTGACAAACTGGTGAAGCTGTGGTGGTTTTGCTGATGGTTCAAACATGTGTTAGAGAGAGACAGAGGGGTGTTAGAAAGGGAGAGAGAAAGAGTGTGTGCAGAGTTTTCGTTTCAAGTTTCAGGTGATGAGAGGCGGTGGCTGGGTGATGGGGGTGGTCGAGTGGCGGTGGCCGGTTGGGTGAAGGGTGCGGGTGATGGCCAGAGTGTGATCTCCGGTGACGACGGCGGAGGTGGTGGTGTGTGAGTCTATAGCGGAGGTGGTGGGAATGGGAGGGAGTGATCAGTGAATTAAGGTTTGAGTTAGGGTAGATTTAGGGAAGGAGATGAGATTTTATAGGGTGGTTGTAAATGAAGAAATTACCCCTGTGCATGTCACACCCCGACCGCGTAAAACAACAAATCGCGACGGAATCGTCGGGGAGTGTTGTAACAGAATCATTGTTTCATAACACATGGAAATTTGAAGTTTCATTTTATTTAAAGATTAACCATTTACATTATCTTGAAATCTAAACAAACAAGTTAAACATAGTCTATCATTGTTATTAAGTCACTAAGGCCTCGTCCAGTCCTATGTGAGCATGCATCCTAGCAATCAACATCATTCAACAACACCTGAAACATATGTAAAAACAAAGTCAGCAAAGAAATGCTGGCGAGCACATAGGTTTATGAGAGTGTCAGATTCATGGCTAGTTTACATGTTGCAATACCTAATTAAAAACCTTGTTTTGAAAAACTGTATTGTATTGCAACGTAATTAACCAACTCAAATCAAGTGGGTTATAGTTTATAAAATCTCGTAGCCATGATTCTTAACCCCAAAACATTTGTTTAATTAAATCAAATTGTAAAACATCTTGTAAAAACTTGTTAATAAAACTCGTATGGTTTATATTATTCAGAAAACATCATTGTGTGACATCGTTTCAAAATCGTTTACCCAAGTGAAATAAATAACGCCACGGTATGTTATATGATGAAAACACTTATATATAAGAAGTACCAGCGGCGTATCTACCATGTTTTCATCACATTACACCCGTCTCGTTATCTAAACACTAACCAAAAACCAATTGTTTACCCAAATCGTTTAACTCGTTAAAATCGCTTCAGTCGTTTAAATCATTCTCGTTTTAATTGTGAAAACTACTTTTGGTCGCCTCGCTATTTGTTCACATTATCGAAATCGTTATTTGTTAAATATAAACCATATTAATCACTTTTGATACCATTGTTAATAACATCGAAATCGTTTAACACATACGAATCACCCCAAAACAATTGAAAACAGTAAAATAGGGAAACTATGTACTCACTTGAGAATGCTTAGAAGTCTTGAATAACAACCAAGCAAAGCTAGAGGGATCACGGAAATCAATCGGCACCTAATATAAGTAACTACGTAAATAAACCGGACCTAAATCGGAAGATCGGATAGGATGAGGTTTCGTAAACCAAATGAGTATTGGAACTCAGATGACATGGTTTAACAAAGCCTACATACTAAATCGAAACCTAACCTAAGTGCTTACGACCCATTACGACTTGTTTAGGTAGCTTACGCTACTTTAACGCGTCGTTCGCGTGAAACGCGTTCGGATCGCCTAACTAGTCCTATGACAAGTATTATATACCTTAACATGTCTAATAATGTTACCTAATCAGTTTAATTGTCAAAATTTAGGTTACATATGCTTAAAATGAAATTATGCGTAAAAAGGGCATTTTGGTCTTTTTCCTAAGGCATATAACTACCTATCATACAACTAACTAAACGAAGTGACCATAAGGTATAATGATGTGCACAAAGTGGTTTAACAAAAACAACTAAAATTAACCCTAAATTAGACACTCTAAGCTTTAAATTTATAAACTAAGACTCGATCTAAACCCTAAACCACACAACCGGCAAGTGTACCGATCAATGTAGTAAAGCTAAAGCAAGTCCGAGTATCGAACCCACGAGACTCTAAGGATTACGCTAAGACTCTATAAAGACTAAGACTGACACGACTCAACTATTTGTTTATTGATTGGGGGGGGGGGTTCTAAAAATCCTAAGAATGCAAGTAATGAAAAACTAGATTAGCTAAATGACTAACACGAAGTCTAACGAAGACTTTGACCAGTGATGAATGAAGACTACCTAGGCTAGACGCAAGCTAAACTCAGAATGGATCTCTATTCGATGATTTTGTGGTGTGGAACCGGGATCTTGGGATACTAAACCTATTAAGACACCACTAAGCCCCTCAAACACGCTCGAGGCGATTCTTGTGGCACTACCTAGGCTGTTACGTACACTGGCTTTCTAGATTTCCTCTCAGTCCTCTAGTTTCTTGAAAGTGCCTATGTAAGACGCTCTACCTCTCAGCGCGAACGTCTAAAGCGACAACGGGTTCTAATCTTGGTTTAATAGACAATGGAATGTTAAGAACTTATAACCAAACCAAGACCTATTAATACCCTCGAGCCTCTCAGCGACGAGTTTAGCAGCACACTTGATTTTATTAAATTACCGAATATTACTTCTAAGGTTACTTACGCGTTTTCACCCTAAAGGATTAATGATCTATTATGTGATAAAGACCGTCACCTAAATCAAGAACCCTAGCACAACCCTATTCCGTGATAAAGACCGTCACCAAGGATTATACGAAGCAATAAACAATAATAAAACAATCGTCAAGCACACATATGCACCAAGTTAAATTCCCGAAGCTTTTACAATACAAGAAAAACCCACAACCACGACAAAAATCGAATAAAGATTCAAACTTTATTTAGATATAGTCATTAGCCTAGGTAGTTAACGGTTTTTAGCCGGAAAACATAATTAGAAACAACGTATCAATCATTCTAGATTCTGAATTCATCATGCAATAATATAAAACGAACGAAAAACAAAGAAACAGGAAGTTTAAACCTGTAATCTTCACTCCCGATCGCTCCAAGATGTTACCCGATGATTCCTTGCTTCCCAAGATGCTCCAAACCTTCAATCAGACTCCAA
Organism: Helianthus tuberosus; assembly: GCA_030545235.1. NCBI lineage: Eukaryota > Viridiplantae > Streptophyta > Magnoliopsida > Asterales > Asteraceae > Helianthus > Helianthus tuberosus. The sequence continues at coordinate 149,327,670 of CM060384.1, read as the reverse complement.
TGGCGCTCAAGAACTCCCAAAATTCGTCTCCGTTACGGCTGTTGATGATGATGATGTTAAATAATCTCAAGAAACCCTATAGCCGTTGCTGATTCAAAGTCGGTTCACGTATACAGCTTCCTCACGGCCCGCGTAAAGAACAAGGGTGAGTTTACGCGGCCCGCTTCAATGTATCACCCGGATTCAAGTTTTAAGTTCAGGCGGCCCGCGTAAAAGGTGATTATAAACTTACGCGGCCCGCCTCAATGCTCCAGTATTGATTTTCACTTCGTTTTCGCTCCCGAGTTCCTCGATTTCCGTTCCAGCCTTTCGCCTTTCCAGATTTCACCTCGTTTCTGTTCCTTTTGGCTGCAAAGACCTGGAAAACACAAAATATCAAAAGTATGTACATTCTACGCTAAAAAACGGACAAAAACGAAATATCTAACGACTAAAACGGACGCGAATAAAGATGTATTTTACAATACATCATATAACCTCGGAAGGTTATTCCCTATACAACTATGGTCACAAAATATGTTTGATCGGATCCTAATGATTGACCAAACGGGTCGGGTTCGAAAGTCTAAGCGGTTGTTTAGACCACTTATCTTACGACCCTATATAAGCACTAAAGTAAAAGTGACGAGCTAAACATGTTAAAACATGTTCAACGAAGTTAGAAAACAAGTTTGATATCAAAACAAACGGTTTTGATACCCAAGAATAGCTTGGTTGTAAAATACGCATGAATACGCATTTTGAACGAAACTATGACTACACCTAATCAACGTGGTAATCAGTAGGTATAGTCACAAGGGACTACAACCATCGTGATTACGCTCACGTTGCGAAGTTCAAACGAACTTCGTGTTGACTAAAGACTGGTCAAAGCAGAAAGTCAAACACAGTTTGACTGTCATGCTTAAAAACGCATAAAAGCACGAAAGAATACTTACAAAGGGTCCAAGCTAGGAAGATCTTGATTAAATTACTCAGGTATGAAGTTCTTGAACTCCAACTTAGAGTAATTCAATCAGATTTGTGAGGAATGAGGATGAAGGTGATGGGTATTTATAGAAAACCCACAACCGTTAGGATCGTTCCTCGCAAAACGTGCTTCGATCTTGACCCTCCATGTGGGCACATGGTATTGTAATACAAGGGGCATACTAAAAACCATCAAATCTAGCCCAAAGTATGCAAAACCTTGGGTTAAAACCATCAAAAACAGGCTGGAAGTCCAAATTCAATGTTTCTGATCTGGGCAGCTCTCACGGGCCGCATAAGAATAGGCTTAGGCTTACGCCCCAGGCCTAAGAAGTTTGGCAGAATTACAATTTTAGTCCCTGCAGGCCTAAAACTTGGTTTTCGATGCATTTTTTACACGTTTAAGCCCCGTTAAACCCATTTCAAGGATCTAAAATGAAGTTAAAGTATAGGGAACTTAAAATATGCTCAAAAATATCTCGGATGTCGGTTCGTTTGGTCGTACGGTTGCGTTGTTCGGTTAATTACGACGGAAATCGTAACGGACGTAAAAACGATCCAAATTAAGCGATGAATGGAATTTTATCATGCCAATCACTAAAATAAAGTATTTTAATGATTACATAAATTTTTGGATGTCCGGATATATTCAAAACGTAAGATATGCGCGAAAATGCAAACTTATGCACTTTCTGACGCTTTTAGTCCCTGTTGATCAAATAAGTTTATTTTTGTGCACCAAACACCTCAAAGCCTATTTCTAAGCTATGTAAAGGATATTTAGGGCATGTTTAACTTATGATCATATTCCAGAATGTTTGTTACAGTACGAATCAGCATACTTACGCAGTTTGTCAAAATTAGTCCCTGTAAGCGAATAAACTTGATTTCGACACACCAAACCATCTAAAACTTATTTCTAAGTTATGTAAAGGTTATTTAAGGTATGTTAAGCCTATGTCACTGTCCCGAAGTGTTTTTTGCGTTAAAATGATTACGTTTACGCATCAGTTCGCGTATAACTTTCCAGAAAGTGATTAAGAGGTCGAAATTGAACGAGAATTGATATGTGCAAATGATACACATATTTATATAAATCCCAAGTATGAAACACAATATTTCATTGATTTGGTATTTGTTTGATGGCCGTGGAGGCACAGATGTCACAGTCTCCCCTACTTCAGGAAATTTCGTCCCGAAATTTATTTAGAGGAAACTTGTGAGAGCTCGAAACATGAAGTCGAAAAGATAAAACAACACTGGTTAGGGTTCTGAACTTCTAGTAACTTTAAATAACATCATGCTTGCAATGTAAGAGGGACACTTATATACAAGTATATGAAGCGCCATTGGTGCGTCCACCGTACCTCCATTACATTGTTCACGTTTCGTTATTGTTGCCACTATAGGTTCTTACACATGATAAATCTTACTGGGGTTCCTGTGCACTGAATTTCATAATTATGTACGCGTCCATAGTTACGTAATTCCTTGCATAGTTCGCACAGTGCATTTTATAATGTGTAGAGGAAAACCAAATGAACGAACCTGTGATGAGTGTGACTAGACCACCATAGGGTCCTTTTAATTAAATCAACAAATGATCTCTTTAAATAGACCACCAAGGAGTCTTTTCAGCTATATCATCACATGACATTCTCAACCAGATTTTGAATCAATCTTTTTAACTAGACCACTCAAAGGGTCTCTTTCGAATCATGGAATGGTACTTTATAATCCAAGGGTCTTATCTATCACGTAGAAGCCCATTAAGGATTTAAGGTAGTACCTTTTGAATATCCTACTATGAATCCCGTATACGAAGATATGGAAGATTCTACGAGAATTTGGATAACGAAAAAATCGGATCACACAAAAACATAAAAGAAAACACATAAACACATAATCACATAATCGTTTAACTTGACCTATAATTTGTTATCTTTGGACACGGGTATTTAAAGCACACAAGGAATCCAATCTGTGGATTTCATTTGGCACTTTAAACATATCAAGAATCTAACTATGAAGATAGGAAGATCTTAATAGGAATTCGGCTTTGTCCTTATTGGATCACAATGCACATATTAAAACGTACAAAGAATCCAATCATGGGCTCTGATTTGAGCGATAATCATCCTCAAGGATCTAATTGTGAAGATAAGAAGATCCTATATGTATTTTGGAATTCGAAGAGCGGGAGACGCTTCGAAACCTTGCACTAGACGTCCTTAAGTCGATACATGAGGTAGAATGCTCATGAAGCTGAGGTGCTAGATATGCCAAGGCGACATATGAAGCAGAATTTGAAGGTTGGGTAATATGAGCCGAATGCTTTTCGAAAGCTATGGATGGGGTTCTTTAGAAATATGTTTAATGTTTTTGAAATCCTACATAATACTTTTGAAATCATAAAGTAGGTGTATTAGGTATGTATATTTATAAAAATGTTTTAAAATCATGCGAGATAAATTTACGTATGAGGATTTTGAAAATATGGATAATGCCTTTGAAATCATGCACTTGATACATTAAATAAATATACTGTGTTAAAATCGTTTTCAAACTATAGGAAATATTTTAAAATCATGAAGGTTGTTTTGAAAACCTATACTATGTATGTTGTTATGAAAACCATAATGAAATGATATGAGATTGAAGAAAGGTATCCTTAGTTATCTAACCAAGGATTTAAAGTGATTACTCAAAATGTCACTTATTTTCTGTACTTCGTTTCTTAGAATGAAACGAGCACTTAGAATTTTCAAGGAAATCATGAGCGATCATATGAACGAGAGAACTACAAATATGGTTCTTTGGTGTAGGTATCGTAGGGGTACGCCATACACACATGTAACTACACTTGTACATCATAATTGCAAACAACGATTTTATTTATAAACATAACCGATTGTTTTCAGAGTTCAAGAAAAACAAAAGAAACTAAAGCATAAGATTCAGATAAAACAGCAACTTCTTCCAATCAGCCAAATGCTCATCCGTGGGTCAGATTTGCATTGACAATCCTTGGGTATTTGTCCCTGACATAACCCGTCTCGCCATAGGTGTAGCAAGTACCAGGAGGAAAATGAGCTCGTGCTGGATCTGCTTGTGCAGCAGTAGGATCTGCAATAGTTTTGCTTTGGATAGCAAAGCGGCACACATTAACCAGATGTCCCCATCGTCCACAGTGGGTACATTTGAAGCAGGGTATGTGATTCGGATGATGACGGTTGCATCGATTGCACCATGGAGCAGCTCGGCAAACCCTAGCTGTATGACCTATAACTCCACAAATTAGGCATTTGCGGCACTTGACACTGGCATGATGATGAAGGTTACATTGGTTGCACAAGGGTGCAGTTCCGTTGTAAGGCTTCTTGGCTGGTGGTGCTGCCACCTGGCTAGGTTCTGCTTGATTTGGTGCAACGGCTACGGGATCCTTTGAAGATTTACGCTTCTTTGACCTTTTCGAAGGCTCGGCTTCTGCTTCCTTTGATGTTTCTTGGGTGGCTTCATTATTGAGACGAGACATGGCGATAGCTAATTCAGCAGTCTTCAGGATTACTTCGCCTATTCCCTGGGCAAATTTGGTAGTCTGCTCGGACATTTGAGTGTCGCTGCTATGAAGAGACATTCTGGAGGAAATAAAAGACATAGGAGGAAACAAGTGAAATGTTATCGGATAATCAAAACAGAATGACAACGCATAGATATTGCGATCATTTGTTTGTTACCTAAGGCAAACAAATGAGACGGTGACTAATCAAAGCAAGCGGGTCATATTAATGTATCACGAATACATGCTTTAGCCTATAAGTGGATACTCACCCCAAAAGTTCCCAGGTAAGAGTGACTGGTCCAATTATGTGGATTTGTACGAATACTCTAGCCTTAGACAGAAAACTCAGAGTACATGCATCCACTCTTCCAGATTGCACGTGTTCACATTATAAGACCCAACTTTGACGGGATTTTGAAAACCTTGATGGTTCAAAACCTTATAATAAATCATCCTAGAACAGATGATTGGTTTTCAAAGAAGATTTGAAATTTATGTTCTTGTTGTGGTTGTCACCTAAGGATAAGTGACGGAATTGTTTTAAGATCTAAACACAAGAATCCTGTGTTAGGGTCCTAGGAAGGTTATAGACTAGGTCAAAGCATTACTAATAACCTAATTCCCTATAACCATGAGCTCTGATACCAACTTTTCTGTCACACCCCGACCGCGTAAAACAACAAATCGCGGCGGAATCGTCGGGGAGTGTTGTAACAGAATCATTGTTTCATAACACATGGAAATTTGAAGTTTTTTTTTATTTAAAGATTAACCATTTACATTGTCTTGAAATCTAAACAAACAAGTTAAACATAGTCTATCATTGTTATTAAGTCACTAAGGCCTCATCCAGTCCTATGTGAGCATGCATTCTAGTAATCAACATCATTCAACAACACCTGAAACATATGTAAAAACAAAGTCAGCAAAGAAATGCTGGCGAGCACATAGGTTTATGAGAGTGTCGGATTCATGGCTAGTTTACATGTTGCAATACCTAATTAAAATCTTGTTTTGAAAAACTGTATTGTATTGCAACGTAATTAACTAACTCAAATCAAGTGGGTTATAGTTTATAAAATCTCGTAGCCATGATTCTTAACCCCAAAACATTTGTTTAATTAAATCAAATTGTAAAACATCTCGTAAAAACTTGTTAATAAAACTCGTATGGTTTATATTATTCAGAAAACATCATTGTGTGACATCGTTTCAAAATCGTTTACCCAAGTGAACTAAATAACGCCACGGTATGTTATATGATGAAAACACTTATATATAAGAAGTACCAGCGGCGTATCTACCATGTTTTCATCACATTACACCCGTCCCGTTATCTAAACACTAACCAAAAACCAATCGTTTACCCAAATCGTTTAACTCGTTAAAATCGCTTCAGTCGTTTAAATCATTCTCGTTTTAATTGTGAAAACTACTTTTGGTCGCCTCGCTAATAACATCCAAACCTTCGCAACTTGACTATCTCGAAACTCACATTAATAAACCATCAAAGGGTAAATTAACAATAACAGATTCAGTCGTTACCCACCTAACCCACACATAACCATGGGTGCAGTCTGATAACGGGATTTGTCAGATCCTATGGTACCATAACCTAATACTGGTCGGCTTGATCAATGTTAATGAATGTTATTCGTTATGTAACTACGTCCAACAAGTTTGTTCACATTATCAAAATCGTTATTTGTTAAATATAAACCATATTAAATACTTTTGAAACCATCGTTAATAACATTGAAATCGTTTAACACATATGAATCACCCCAAAACAATTGAAAACAGTAAAATAGGGGAACTATGTACTCACTTGAGAATGCTTAGAAGTCTTGAATAACAACCAAGCAAAGCTAGAGGGATCACGAAAAACAATCGACACCTAATATAAGTAACTACGTAAATAAACCGGACCTAAATCGGAAGATCGGATAGGATGAGGTTTCGTAAACCAAATGAGTATTGGAACTCATATGACATGGTTTAACAAAGCCTACATACTAAATCGAAACCTAAGCTAAGTGCTTACGACCCATTACGACTTGTTTAGGTAGCTTACGCTACTTTAACGCGTCGTTCGCGTGAAACGCGTTCGGATCGCCTAACTAGTCCTATGACAAGTATTATATGCCTTAACATGTCTAATAATGTTACATAATCAGTTTAATTGTCAAAATTTAGGTTACATATGCTCAAAATGAAATTATGCGTAAAAAGGGCATTTTGGTCATTTTCCTAAGGCATATAACTACCTATCATACAACTAACTAAACGAAGTGACCATAAGGTATAACCTTGGAAGGTTATTCCCTATACAACTATGGTCACAAAATATATTTTATCAGATCCTAATGATCGACCAAACGGGTCGGGTTCGAAAGTCTAAGCGGTTGTTTAGACCGCTTATCTTACGACCCTATATAAGCACTAAACTAAAAGTGACGAGCTAAACATGTTAAAACATGTTCAACGAGGTTAGAAAACAAGTTTGATATCAAAACAAACGATTTTGATACCCAAGAATAGTTTGGTTGCAAAATACGCATGAATACGCATTTTGACCGAAACTATGACTCGTCACTACACCTAATCAACGTGGTAATAAGTAGGTATAGTCACAAGGGACTATAACCATCGTGATTACGCTCACGTTGCGAAGTTCAAACGAACTTCGTGTTGACCAAAGACTGGTCAAAGCAGAAAGCCATACACAGTTTGACTTTCATGCTTAAAAACGCATAAAAGCATGAAAGAATACTTACAAAGGGTCCAAGCTAGGAAGATCTTGATCAAATTACTCAAGTATGAAGTTCTTGAACTCCAACTTAGAGTAATTCAATCAGATTTGTGAGGAATGAGGATGGAGGTGATGGGTATTTATAGAAAACCCACAACCGTTAGGATCGTTCATCGCAAAACGTGCTTCGATCTTGACCCTCCATGTGGGCACATGGTATTGTAATACAAGGGGCATACTAAAAACCATCAAATCTAGCCCAAAGTATGCAAAACCTTGGGTTAAAACCATCAAAAACAGGCTGGAAGTCCAAATTCAATGTTTCTGATCTGGGCAGCTCTCGCGGGTCGCGTAAGAATAGGCTTAGGCTTACGCTCCAGGCCTAAGAAGTTTGGCAGAATTACAATTTTAGTCCCTGCAGGCCTAAAACTTGGTTTTCGATGCATTTTTGACACGTTTAAGCCCCGTTAACCCCATTTCAAGGCTCTAAAATGAAGTTAAAGTATAGGAAACTTAAAATATGCTCAAAAATATCTCGGATGTCGGTTCGTTTGGTCGTACGGTTGCGTTGTTCGGTTAATTACGACGGAAATCGTAACGGACGCAAAAACGATCCAAATTAAGCGACGAATGGAATTTTATCATGCCAATCACTAAAATAAAGTATTTTAATGATTACATAAATTTTCGGATGTCCGGATATATTCAGAACGTAAGATATGCGCGAAAATGCAAACTTATGCACTTTCTGATGCTTTTAGTCCCTGTTGATCAAATAAGTTTATTTTTGCGCACCAAACACCTCAAAGCCTATTTCTAAGCTATGTAAAGGATATTTAGGGCATGTTTAACTTATGATCATATTCCGGAATGTTCGTTATAGTACGAATCGGCATACTTTCACAGTTTGTCGAAATTAGTCCCTGTAAGCGAATAAACTTGATTTCGACACACCAAACCCTCTAAAACTTGTTTCTAAGTTATGTAAAGTTTATTTAAGGTATGTTAAGCCTATGTCACTGTCCTGGAGTGTTTGTCACGTTAAACTAATTACGTTTACGCATCAGTTCGCGTATAACTTTCCAGAAAGTGATTTAGAGCTCGAAATCGAACAAGAATTGATATGTGCAAATGATACACATATTTATACAAATCCCAAGTATGAAACACAATATTTCATTGATTTAGTATTTGTTTGATGGCCGTGGAGGCACAGATGCCACAGTGCAAAAGGACAAAACTTGAGGGTTTAATTTGAGAAATATGACATGATTTCACTTTTGGACCAAAATGGCAATAAAAATGAAACCACAGGGACCCAAATACAAAAACTTTGAGATTTGGACTAAAGTGGCAAAACTGGCCAAACCACAGGGACCAAAATGGCAGTTTACTCTTTAATAAGTTTAAATTGTTAGGAATCTTCTATAAGAAACCAATAAAGGGACACTTGTCATTATCGTAGACCATTTTTAATTGTAGATAATTATTATAAACACTAGGTGACCATTCTTCCCGTACAATCCTTGCTCCTTGACTCGATCTGCGCCCGTTTAACTTCGTTCATAATAGAGAAAATCCGTGTAATTCCTGTGGACATCATTTACAACTTAACCATTAGTCATCGACAACATCATACAACTTTATTATCATATAAATAAAAACGTAAAACATTCAATAATGTAAACTTAATTCATTTGATTATCCTCATAAATTCTCTTGTTTCGAGTTCTACTTCCATTCTTCATGAACCCGACGTTATCATACCTGCATTACATTCCAATCTCAAGACAATCATTAGTATACGTCAATACTCAAAACGTAATGAAACCGTTCCTACTTGCATTCATAGCAACTTACAACATACATACATACATACATGCATCTCTACATTCATATATATATACTTACGAGTTCTTGTCCACCACTTTTATTTTTATTAAACTTATACTAGCACGTCATAAATCACGGCCTACCATAATATATACCTTAAACACATTGTCATATGTACTTACTCGTTCCTAAACACATTTGCCCTCAACTTTCCTTCTCTAGCACGTAAGCAATCCAAATTTATAATATTAGGAGAACCATGACATTCGTTCATAAATGAACCATCATTATAAACAATGAAATAAAACAATCATTCGGAATATATATAAGCATTCACAATCGAAACAGGGTGGTTACACCTGCAACTCCTAAAAACATAAGTTGGAATAGTTATACGTAGTTTAAAACGTATTTAAACAAGTTCGCATGACAAAACCGAACAAATAAACGATTTTCGATGAAACAGGTCACCGTCGCGTCGCGCGACGGCCCCTACTCCTTGCTGTCGCGTGGTGCGACACCCCCTTTTTCCAGCGAGTTGCTGCTGCAAAGCTGCATATTTCAGAATTTCTTGATTTCACCGTAACGAGTATAACTCTTTTGATATTAATCCGTTTTACACGATTGTTTTTCCTATGCGATCATAAATTGATTTTCTATCATAAGAGCTTGTAATATAACATTAGGACTAAGAATAATCTTAACTTAAAGCCTTCGGCTTTACATACTTGTTTTCAATTAAGTAACCCATACACATTTCTATTGCTAAAACACGCATAACTTGGACATTCCACAACCAATTGACTCCAAACTTATTTCTATTGTCCGTAAAACATGGCTTTACATTATTAACTAAAAATCTTTACCCCGAGTGCTTAATCTTTACGTGCTTCATTATCATTACAACTTATGCACATTTATTCGACCCGTTCGAATTATTGTCAACAACTCTTTTATAAAAGGTCAAAAGCTAAGTCTTTTGACTATTAACCTAAGTTCTCATTCTTGATTAGCGCGCTTATAAGCAATTCTACCCAATACCCGGTTACAATACCATAACCATCACTTAGGCATCAACCCGTCATATCAATACGACCTCATATTGTCCCGTTCGGTCTACTTAGCTAAAATCACCGATTTCATACAACCACAACCATTTTTAACTTCAATCGTCATCATGCTTAATTAACTAAACGCTACCATACTTAAACAAAATAAGAAGTGATTCCGGAAATCACTTACCTCGAGTGCCCGTTTTGTACATGCTTCCTCATATCCTTTCTGCTTGCCTTCCATGCTTTCCCATCTAAACATGATCCTATACTTTCATACCATCAAGGTTAGTACTTCATAAGTATAAAAGCACATTCTAATATTGCATTCATTTCACATTCGTATTTTATTTTAACTTTACTCGTCAATTTCCAACATCACAAAGTATAAGCTAGAATCGCATCTTTTCATTCCCTACTCACACAGTAAAACACATATACAACCGTAAGGTCACATCACACACAGCATAATTAATTCTTTCAATACTACTTATCTCATAATTCCACAACAAACAACATCATCATTCAAGATTAACTAATTAAACACTATCCATGAACCCGACATATATTTTTACTAGAAATCCACATACTTGTTCTCTTAAGCATTTCATCGAACACTTGGCGGGTTTCGCATTAATAGAGCATATTATACAACTAATTTATGCATCATTTTCCCAAGTTCATACATAATTCATCCAACCTTTCTACCAACCGACAAATATCATTTTCATATGTTCATCAAACACAACAAACACTACATTTTCTTCAATTCATCTAACAAGTTTCTAACATACATAACATGGTGAAATATCCTTGTCATGTTCACCATTCCACTAGTGGGTTTTCATTCTTGAACATTATTTTAACTGAAATTATGCTTACACATGCTTCCTAAGATAATACTAACACCTATTCATGCTCAATTTCACAAAATTTCGTGGATTGATCAAAACCCACTTCATACAAAGATCATCAAATTCAAAATTACAACTTACCATATGTTTGTTAGGACAAGATGGTGAGATATCTTCATCCATGCAATGCTTTCCATTCGATTTTGGCTTTGATTTGGCTGAATTGTATTGTTGTTCTTGAGAGCTAGGGTTTTCACCCCTCTGCTCCTTCTCCTGGTCGATCTCACCACACGCACACTTAGTGTGTGTGAGATTTTTATTTTATTTTCTATATAAACTTAAGCCCATTCTCCCAAATTAGTCCCTCATGTTTACTAATACTCCCCCTTTTGCCACAACTAAACCCCTACTACATAACTTATACTTTATCTATTTTCAAATAGAATATTTAATAAAAGTTAGTTAAACCGCCTTATACCATGTAATATGGGAGCATACTAGAGAATTAGACATTTTGGTTTTTGGGTTACAAAATGACTATATTACCCTTTCTTATTATCCCTTATGCTTTGTTCTACTCTTCAATATTACCCCAATGTTAAACGACTATATTACTCTCTTTTTACCCCTTATGGTTTGTTGTACTCTACAATATTACCCCCTGGTGTTAAAACTAAATGACAATCTGATGATGATATGAAATGTGATGTCGTTTTTTTATGAAATTCTTAGTATTTTCTTCTGAAACTGCTTGTGTAATTGAGTTTTTTATGACAAATACTTTCTATTTTAAACCACTTTTAACTCTCACAACAATTCATAATTGATTCATAGTATCCAAAAACGTTTGAAACTTTGATCAAAATATACCGAAGTCAATGAAAATCTGTTCGACAATTTCAAAAATGTCACCGAAAATCAATTGAAACAGTTCGAAACTAGTTCAAAATGAACAAATTTCGATCCGAAACAAATCAAAACTCGACCAGAACTGTTTGAAATGTATGACTCTTCAATCAAAAATCATCTAAACACACCGTAACCGTAATTCAACGAAACATTTTGAAACTCGATCAAAGCAGTTCTAAATTGATCCAATTCAGTTCAAAACTTAATAATCAATCCGAAATTCGCTGAATCAATCAGTATATGATTTAACTTCAACAAGAGTGTTCAAACTTGGTCTGATATACACTGAAATGATTCAAAACAGTTCGATTCGAAATTCGTCGAAATGTAACCGAATATCACTGAATCAAACTGTCATTCTAAACAGTTCGAAACTCTCAATCGACATACTGAATATCAATTGATTGGATTCAGATCTGATCAACTACAATCTCTTACACATAAACTGATCTCATTTTTTTGTTTTTTACTGTTTGAACGAAAAAAACAATATCAATTCTGATACAAATCTAATCTGATACTGATTTGCTCTTTAAAAAAAAATAAAAAATTTCAACAGACAGCATACCAAATCTGAAAAGTTTCACATCAAAACGGTTTCAAATTGACTTACAATTGAATCGAAATCAGCCGTAAGACATCAAAACAGATTGAAATGAAACAAAAACAGATCGAAACTTGTATGAAACTCGTTTAAAATCAATCGAAATCACATCGAATCGCACCGAAACTCGTCCGATTCGATCACGATTACACGCAGAGCTATCCGAGCTCTGATACCGACGACGGTGGTATACGTTTGCAATAGATCCAGCGATTGGTATGGTGGTGGTGGTCAGAGATGGTGGTGAATCATGTTGATTGCCAAACAAACCCTCCAATCTGATGTTGCAGGTGTATATTTGTGTTGGTTGTGGTGGGGGTGTTGGTTGTAACAATCGAACAGATCCAGATTAGAGTCCTTCATGTGATCTTAAAGTTTGAAGAAAACGAAAACTTTAATTTGATCAGCAGCTGAAGAAGAAGAAGATGAACAAAGTTGAAATGGTTTTGGGGATGGTGATGCATGTGTCTTATAAATAATATAATAATAATAATAATAATAATAATAATAATAATAATAATAATAATAATAATAATAAATATGGGGTAAGATTTCCAAAATAACCTTACCTGTAACAGTCAAACAACTGTTGACCGTTAACAGGGGGTAAGAGTGCAGCGTTTTCCATTAGTTGGGGGGTCAGAGTGCGAAATTTCCCTGGGAGGGGTCAGAGTGCCAATTGGCTCTAACCCCAGGGGGTAAAATTGCAGTTTACTCTTTTTTTAATTGCTTCATTTTGATAAATCATTTGGCAAGCACTTGAAATGGCCACTTTGTGTTGTAGAGGTGGCAAAACACACATATTGGATGGGTTATATTTGTAAAAGTTGTTAGACGCTCGGTAGGCTGTCAATGAATAGTTATGGATGAAATCATGATCCAACTTAAATGGATCATGATTCGATCCATGATCCAATATAATGTATCGTGATCCGATCCATATCCAAATAGTTTTAAATGGACAGGTCACTATCCGAATCGATCCATATTAAAAAAATATAATAAAAAACTCTCAAAAAATCACAAACAATAATTTTTTTTTAAAAAATCATAAAAATAAAAAAAATCTAAAAATCAAAACAATTCTATAAAAAATCAAAAAACTTCTAAAATATCAAAAAATTATAAAAAATAAAATAAATGTAAAAAATTCAAAAAAAAAATTATAAAAATGTAAAAAATTCAAAACAACCTGAAAAAAAAAATCTAAAAATTCTAAAAAATCAAAACTGAAAAATAAAAAAACATTGTAAATGGATCGATCCATTGGATTAATTAATAGATTAATAGGATATTTTTTTATGATCCAATAAGTGATTTAAAGTGATTTATCGCTTGCATCTTCAATTACAAAATTCCTAAATCAAAACAGTAGGATTTGGTAACGTGAATAATGTTTGTAATGAAGGAATAAATTGACGGTGAAACACAGTGAATTTTAAGAAATTGGTTGAAGAAAAAGAGAAAATTACAGCGTCGAGTGTTGATCTGAAACGGAGTGTGCGTCAACTGGAGGGAGTGAGGAGCAGAATCGAAAATGTGGGGGTGGGGTCGGAAGAGTTGTTGTTGTTTCCTTTTTCTATTTTTTTTAAGGAAAAATTACAAGTTTTGTCCTTTATCTTTAGGGTACTTTACAGGCGGTGTCCTTTTTTTCAAAACTTTACAGGCGGTGTCCTTTATAGGGAATTTTGTTGCAAGTTTTGTCCTTTGAGCCTAACCTAGTTAGATTTTTTTGTTAAATCTGATTACCCAAGGGTATTTTAGTCTTTTTACTTATTTAAAGGACAAAACTTGTAATTTATTCTTTAAAAAATATTTCAAAAAAAATATTATATATATATATATATATGTATAACAATAGATATTTATCTCTCCTCCCTCCCCCTCTCTCCCTTCACCTACCACCACCGTCTTCACCAACACAACCATATGCCGCCGCCGCCACCACCGTCTTCACCATCACAAAATTCTCTAACCAGATATCTGATCATCCACCACCACTACCATTACTACCATCACCACCAATCTCTATCTCTAATAATAACAGCAATAATCAAACCATAAATACCAAGCACACCCTGTTTCATTTCCCCCTTTATAAACCCTAGAAACTCTAATTTGACCCTGTTTCACCGCAACACCCATTAACCTAAAGCTCCCATCACTGGGATCAAAATAGTCCCACGAGAAAGCCAGTGAATTAGATTCCCAGATATTCATGTTTCCTCTTTGTAAAGGAATTCCACAGCGAAAACATGAATTCGTTTGGCCACTTCCCACAACACAATTTGATTGAATTTTTATGTCCCCGTGATAACCCACGATTTCTTCATTAGGGAATCTGATTCTTGAAATCAACACCTATCGAGAGTGTTCTTTTTCAGTCAGATGAGATAAACCCCCCACAAGCCTTTTTGTTTTTTCACCACTTTGTGTGATATCTTGATCTGCAACTGATGAAGATTTAGGGAAGATGGTGTAAAGGAGAAACAGGGGAATCCTCTGTTCCACCATCTCCAACCCACATTCCCCACAATTCAACCTTAAATTACATGAAATCAGAGAGAGGGGAGAGAGAAAGTGGGTTGTGGTGGCCGGAGAGAGGTTGGGTGGTGGCAGTTAAGGTCGAGGTGGCGTGGGTGGTGGCGGTGAAGACTGAGGTGGGGTGGGTGGTGGCCAGAGAGATGGTGGATGGCGACGGAGTGGTTGTGGTTGTGGGAGGTGGTGACAAGATCAGAATAGATTAAGGCTAAAATAATGTTTTGTTTTATTTTTAAATAATAATAATAATAATAATAATAATAATAAATCTTAAAAATGTTTTGTTTTAGGAAAAATTACAAGTTTTGTCCTTTAAATAAGTAAAAAGACTAAAATACCTTTGGGTAATCAGATTTAACAAAAAAATCTAACTGGGTTAGACTCAAAGGACAAAACTTGCAACAAAATTCCCTATAAAGGACACCGCCTGTAAAGTTTTGAAAAAAAGGACACCGCCTGTAAAGTACCCTAAAGATAAAGGACAAAACTTGTAATTTTTCCTTTTTTTAATTAGTAGTGGATCGATTTGGATGGAACATGGATCGATCCATATAATTAATTGGATAAATGGACCGATCCATTGGATTAATTAATGGATTAGTGGATATTTTTTTATGATCCAATAAGTGATTTAAATGGTTCGGATTGGATATGGATCAATATCCAATCCATTGACAGGCCTAACGCTCCGGGGGTATTCGAGCCTCGGCAACCTATCTTGTAAAGAGTATTCGAAAAGTACTCAATCTAGGCGGATAGTACTCAGGCCTTGGCAACCTACCTTATAGCGAGTACTCAGCCACTAAAACTTTGTTTTACAACATTGGTCATGGGAGTTGGATATAGTTGCTTGACTAAAACTTTTTTTGGTACCCAAAACTATTTTTTTATATATATAAATAACTAGTGTGTAATGATGGCACTAATACTCTTGTGGTTTGTCTATATTGACAGCTTTAGTTTAGCAATTTTAATGTTTATATTATGTGGTGTTTTCTAGTTATTTTAGTCGGACGTTTTAGCGTCTTTAGTGTTCTCCAAGAAATGGGAGGCTTGCTTAGATGATAAGGCTCAGGATCTATAAATAGGGAAGTAGACCTCATTTGCAAGGTGTGCATTTGTGAGCCACCATCCCGGGGGAGCTCACCTGGGGTGGATGATTATCTTGTATATGTTCTTATTCAATCAATGAAATATTCTATGTTTCGATCCATTATTTATATATCTTTCTTGTTTATTATCGTTTGTTCTTGCCTCGAATTCACCTGTCTCCATATTTTATACCGAACCTGTCACACCTTGACCATGTTAAAACAACGAAACCACGGCGGAAACGTCGGGGAGTGTTGCAACAGAATCATTGTTTCACAACCATGGATACAAAACTTTCGTTTTATTGATTCATTAAGTAATTTACATTGTCTTAATACAAAACAAACAAGTTACACATCGTCTATTATTGTTATTATGTCACTAAGGCCTCGTCCAGATCCTATGTGAACATGCATCCTAGCAATCAACATCAAGCAATACCACCTGAAACATATGTAAAAACAAAGTCAGCAAAGAAATGTTGACGAGCACATAGGTTTTATGAGAGTATTGGATTCATGGCTCGTTTACATGTTGCAATACCTTATTAAAAACCTTGTTTTGAAAAGTGTATAGTATTGAAACATAATTAACCAACTCAAATCAAGTGGGTTATAGTTTATAAAATCTCGTAGCCATGATTCTTAACCCCAAAACATTTGTTTTAGTAAACCAAATTGTAAAACATCTCGTAAAAACTCGTTAATAAAACTCGTATGGTTTATATCCTTTCGAAAACATCGTTATGTGACATCGTTTACCCAAGTGAACTAAATAACGCCACGGTATGTAACATGATGAAAACACTTATATATAAGAAGTACCAGTGGCGTATCTACCATATTTTCATCACATTACACCCGTCCCGTTATCTAAACACTAATAAAAAACAAATCGTTTAAATCGTTTAACTCGTTGAAATCATTCTCGTTTTAATTGTGAAACTGCTTTTGGTCGTCTCGCTAATAACATTCAAACCTTCGCAACTCGACTATCTTGCTTCTCGTATTAACAAACCACCAAAGGGTAAGTTAACAATCACAGATTCAGTCGTTACCCACATAATCCCCACACATAACCATGGGTGCAGTCTGATAACGGGATTTGTCAGATCCTATGGTACCATAACCTAATACTAGTCGGCTTGATCAATGCTAATGAATGTTATTCGTTATGTAAATACGTCCAACAAGTTTGTTCCCATTATCGAAATCGTTATTAGTTTAATATCAACTTTTTTAATCGTTTTTGAAACCATCGTTTAAACATCGAAATCATTTAACACATATGAATCACCCCAAAACAATTGAAAACAGTAAAATAGGGGAACTATGTACTCACTTGAAGTGCAAAGTATCCTCAATCAAAAGAAATCAACAAAGCTCAAACAAGGAAATCAAGCAGCACATAGAAATCGGATCACTAGATAAATAATCGATGCCTAAATCGGAAGATCGGATAGAATGAGTTCTTCTAAACCAAATGAGTATTGGGACTCATGTGATATGGTTTAACAAAGCCTACATCCTAAATCGAAACCTAACCTAAGTGCTTTCGACCCGTCGCGACCCATTAAGGTAGCTTATGCTACTTTAACGCGTCGTTCGCGCAAATGCGCGTTCGAGACGTCTAACTAGTCCTATGACAAGTATTATATGCCTAAACGTGTTTAAATATGTTGCATTAATCAGTTAAGTGACAAAAGTTTAAGTTACATATGCTTAAAATCCAATTATGCATGAAAAGGGCATTTTGGTCATTTATCTAAGGCATATAAACTACCTATCATACAACTAATTAAACCTAAGTGACCATACGGTATAACCTTGGAAGGTTATTCCCTATACAACTATGGTCACTAAACATGCTTGGTCGGATCCTAATGATCGACCAAACGGGTCGAGTTCGAAAGTCTAAGCGGTTGTTTAGACCGCTTGACTTACGACTCTACACAAGCACTAAACTAAAAGTGACGAGTTAAACATGTTAAAACATGTTTAACTAAGTTAGAAAACAGGTTTTGATATCAAAACAAACGGTTTTGATACCCAAGAATAGTTTGGTTACAAAATATGCATAAATACGCATTTTGACCGAAACTATGACTCGTCACTACACCTAATCAACGTGGTAATCAGTAGGTATAGCCACAAGGGACTATGACCATCATGATTACGCTCACGTTGCGAAGTTCAAACGAACTTCGTGTTGACCATTGACTGGTCAAAGCAGAAAGTCAAACACTATTTGACTTTCTCGCTTGGAAAGCAAAAAAAGCACGAAAGAAACTTACAACGGGTCCAAGCTAGGGAGATCTTGATCAAACTACTCAGGTATGAAGTTCTTGAACTCCAACTTAGAGTAATTCAGATCAAGGTGTGCAGGAAATGGAATGAGAGCTTGGGTATTTATAGATTTCGATAAACCATTAGGATCGTTTCTCGCATTTCGTGCCTTGATCTTGGCCCTCCACTTGGGTACATGGTTTTAGAAACAATGGAGACATGAAATACCATCAAAATCCAGCCCATAGAGTGCAAAATCAGGGATTAAATCAGGTTGCCACAACTAGAATGGAAGCTTCTGATTTCTGTGGTGCTGGAACTAGCTTACGGACCGTAAGCTAAGGTCCATACGGTCCGTAAGGACCCTGCAGATCAGCCAGTTTCACAGTTTGGCAGTTTTAGTCCCTGAGCTTGTTTTGTCGCGTTTCGGCACTTCTAACACCCAGCCCATTTTCAAGCACCAAAATGATGTTAAAGAATTGGGAACATGAAATATGCTTGAAAATATCTCGGATGTCAGTTCGTTTGGCCGTACGATTGCGTTGTTCGGTTAATTACGACGGAAATCGTAACGAACGCGTGTATGATCCAAATTGCGAAACGAATGAAGTTTTAGCATTCCAATCACTAAAATAACATATTTTAATGATTACAAAAAATTTTGGATGTCCGGATATAATCAGAACGTAAGATATGCGCGAAAATGCAAACTTATGCACTTTTTGACGCTTTTAGTCCCTATTGATCAAGAAAGTTTATTTTTGCACACCAAATACCTCAAAGCCTATTTCTAAGCTATGTAAAGGATATTTAGGGCATGTTTAACTTATGATCAAGTTTCGGAATTTTCGTTACAGAACGAATCGGCATACTTTTGCAGTTTGACACAAATAGTCCCTACGATCGAATAGACTTGTTTTCAACACACCAAACCATCCAAAACTTATTTCTAAGTTATGTAAAGGTTATTTAAGGTATGTTAATCCTATGTCACTATTCCGGAGTGTTTGTCACGTTAAACTGACTACGTTTATGCACCAGTTTGCGTATAACCTTCCAGAAAGCGATTTAAAGCTTGAAATCTAACTCGAATCAAATCGAAAAATCATTAAACACAAATACACACATAATAACACCAAAACACATCGTTTTATTGATAATTGATATTGTTTTACATTGTACATCGATTACAGAGCACAGTTGTCACAGTCTCCCCTACTTCCGGAAATTTCGTCCCGAAATTTTAACTAGAGGAAGCTTGTGAAAACAAATGCGGATATTTCGCGTTCATCTGGTCCTCACGTTCCCAAGTAAACTCTGGGCCATGTTTGGACTCCCAGCGAACCTTGACCAATCGAATCCATTTGTTCTTCAACTGTTTGACTACACGGTCCTCTATCTCCACGGGTTTCTCGACAAAGTGCATAGTCTCATCAACTTGAATCTCGTCGAGTGGAATATGAAGATCAGCATCGACCAAAAATTTTCTCAAATTGGACACATGGAATGTTGGGTGAATATTCCCAAGCTCTGGAGGTAGCTCTAAACGATAGGCAACTTTTTCGACTCTTTCAACAATCTTAAATGGTCCAACATATCGAGTTGCAAGTTTTCCTTTCTTTCCAAATCTCACCACTCCCTTCCAAGGTGACACCTTGAGTAGGACACGGTCGCCGACTTGAAATTTTAAGGGCTTGCGTCGCATATCCGCATAACTCTTTTGATGGCTTCTAGATGTCACAAGATTATCGTGAATTTTCTTGATTTTGTCTGTTGTTTCCAGAATGAGCTCAGGTCCAATAAGCTGAGCTTCACCGATCTCATTCCAACAGACAGGTGAACGACATTTTCAACCGTAGAGAGCTTCGAATGGTGCCATATTAATGCTAGCATGATAACTATTATTGTAAGAGAACTCGATCAATGGAAGATGAGAATCCCAATTACCACCAAAGTCTATCACGCATGCTCTAAGCATATCCTCCAAAGTTTGAATCGTCCTCTCAGATTGTCCATCTGTTTGGGGATGATAAGCAGTGCTTAGATTTAGTTGGGTTCCCAAAGCAGATTGCATGGTCTTCCAAAAATGAGATGAAAACCGAGCATCACGATCGGAAATGATATCCAAAGGAACACCATGTCGAGATACAATCTCATCAACATAAGCCTTTGCAAGTTTATCAGCAGATAGATCCTCGCGAATTGGAATAAAATGAGCTTACTTCGTTAATCGATCGATAACAACCCAAATAGCATCGTGACCTTTAGATGTACGCGGTAGTTTAGTGATGAGATCCATCGCAATGTTCTCCCACTTCCAAACCAGTATCTCTGGTTGTACAAGCAAACCGGAAGGTCTTTGATGTTCAGCCTTGACTTTGAGACAAGTTAGGCATTTCGATACATACAAGGCAACATCCTTTTTCATACCAGGCCACCAGAACTGAGTACGAAGATCCTTGTACATTTTATCAGCACCAGGATGGATAGAATATCGAGACTTATGAGATTCGTCCATCACTAAAGTGCGGAGATCATCTTGCTTCGGAATCCACAAACTATCCTTGAAATAGAGTAACCCATCGCCTTTCGTTTCGAGTTTAAGCTCAAGTTGAAGCGGTAGCTCATATTTCAATGAGCCTTTGGTTACACAAGATCGTTGAGCTTGAAGGACACGAGATTGAATATCAGATAGAGTTCAAACAGAATGAAGCTTGACTCGCTCCTTTCGACTAAGCGCATCGGCTACGACATTCGCCTTACCAGGATGGTAGCGAATTTCACAATCATAGTCGTTTAAGAGTTCAACCCAACGTCGTTGCCTCATGTTCAGCTCCTTCTGATTAAGAATATGCTGGAGACTTTTGTGGTCTGTGAAAACCACACACTTCGTGCCATAAAGATAGTGACTCCAGATTTTCAGAGCAAATACCACAGCTCCTAACTCAAGATCATGAGTTGTATAGTTCTTCTCGTGAACTTTAAGCTGTCTTGACGCATAAGCTATCGCTTTACCTCGTTGCATAAGGACACAACCAAGGCCTAGATTTGACGCGTTGCAATAGACAACAAAATCATCGTTTCCATCGGGCAGAGATAAAACAGGAGCATCATAGAGTTTGTGCTTCAGCGTTTGGAACGCTTCTTCTTGCTTGGGTCCCCACTCAAAAGGCTTATTCTTCTGAGTCAAAGCAGTGAGTGGAACCGCATCGAGAAATTTGAAATGAATCGACGATAATAACCAGGAAGACCAAGAAAAGAACGAACTTCTGGGGGTGTCGTCGGTGTATTCCAATCCTTAATTGCAGCAATTTTGGATGGATCCACATGAATACCCTGCTCGTTGAGTATATGACCCAAAAACTGAACTTCTTTAAGCCAAAATTCACACTTGGAGAGTTTAGCAAAAAAATGTTCCTTCTTTAGGAGTTCCAGTGTCAAACGAAGGTGTTGCTCGTGATCGGCTTGAGACTTCGAATAGATGAGAATATCGTCGATGAACACGATGATGAACTTGTCTAAATAAGGTTTACAGACCCTATTCATTAAGTCCATGAAGATAGCTGGGGCATTCGTCAAACCAAAAGGCATGACAGTGAACTCGTAATGCCCATGTCTTGTACGGAAAGCAGTTTTGGGAATGTCTTCTTAGAATACACGAAGCTGATGATACCCAGAACGCAGATTGATCTTAGAAAAATATGATGCACCTTGCAGCTGATCAAAGAGATCATCGATTCGAGGTAGGGGATATCGATTCTTGATGGTAAGCTTGTTAAGCTCACGATAATCGATACACATTCGAAATGATCCATCTTTCTTCTTCACAAACAGGACTGGAGCACCCCAGGGCGAAAAGCTCGGACGGATAAATCCTTTATCAGATAACTCTTGAAGCTGTTTTGATAACTCTTGCATCTCCGATGGTGCAAGACGATAAGGTGCTTTCGCAATCGGGTTGGCATTGGGTACAAGGTCAATATGGAACTCGACTTGATGAACTGGAGGCAAACCAGGCAGTTCATCAGGAAACACCTCTGGATAATCGCGAACAATTGGGATATCTTGAATACACTTGCTCTTGCCTTTCTCTTCGGTAACATGTGCCAGAAAAGCAACATATCCTTTTCGTAAATAACTTTGGGCCTTCGTACACGACATAAGTTTCAAACCAACAGATGGTTTCTCGCCACGAACCTCTAGTACTTCACCAGACGATAAAGGAATTCGAGCAATCTTATTGAAACAAACCACCTCAGCATGGAACTTAGTCAACCAATCCATCCCAATGATAATGTCGAAACTCCCAAGTTGCATCGGCACAAGGTCAATAGGAAAAAGATGGTTATCGAGGTTCAACTAACAATCACGAATGACGGAATCGAGTACAAGAGGTTTACCAGTAGCAACTTCGATAGATAAGGGTTTCCTAAGTTTGGTTCCAGGTATCGCAAGCAAAGGCTCAAATGATAATGAAACAAAACTTCTATCGGCACCAGAATCGAAAAGAACAGATGCAGGTCGATGGTTAACAAGAAACGTACCATTGACAACCTCTTTGTCAGCTCTAGCCACGTTTGCATTCAGATTGTATGCTCGTCCACGAGCGGGATTCACATTTACGTTCTGATTTGCATTCGCATTCACCAACCTTGGGCAGTTGTTGCGGAAATGACCCATTTCTCCGCAGTTGTAACACGAACCAGGTGGGAATCTAGCAACATTCCCTTGAACTTGTGCTGGAATCTGGGCAGCTCGATTCTGACCCAAACGACAGATGTCGGCCAAATGCCCAAGTTTACCACAATTAGTACACTGTTTACAAGCTCGTTGTGCAACATGATGACCATTGCACCTTGCACAGTGAGGTGCAGTACCAGCATATTGTTTCTTCGCAGGAGGTTGAGCTGGTGGGTTCTGAGCAGTAACAACAAAATTCTGGGAAGCCTTGCGCTTCCTTGACTTCTTAGAAGATTCTCGCTTCTTCTTACCCTTACCCTTTTCCTTGTCTTTTGTGGCATCAGCTGACTTCTTTTTGTCGCCCTTACAGGTCAGTTTTCCTTTTCTGACCTGAGACTCAGTCAGAGTAGCAGACAACTCAATCGCTTGACGAACAGTGGTAGGATTACTACCAGTCACAATGTCTTGCACAGAATCGGGTAAACCATCGATGTACCTCTCTATTGCTTTCTCCAACGGGGTAACCATCGTAGGACACAACAAACTGAGCTCCTCATAACGATCCGTATATGCACGGTGTTCTCCCCCATCTTGTTTCAAATCATCGAATTCTCGTTCCAAAGCTCGAATCTCGTGACGGGGACAAAACTCTTTCATCATGAGAGCTCGAAGCTCTTCCAACATTTGTGCCAGAGCCACATCGGCACCCCTATCACATATCAAACCGTTCCACCATGTAAGAGCACGCTTCTCGAACACACTTGATGCAAATTCAACCTTACGCTCATTCGGACATTGCACATGTCTGAATGTGCTCTCGATACTCTCGAACCACTGCAGGAGCGTAGTTGCTCCATGAGACCCAGAAAACTTCAACGGTTTAGCAGAATTGAAATTCTTGAAACTACACTGAGCATTATTGTTATTATTGTTGTTGTATAATTGATGGATCTGCAGGAGCGCAGTTGCTCCTTGAGACCCAGAAAACTTCAACGGTTTAGCAGAATTGAAGTTCTTGAAACTACACTGAGCATTATTGTTATTATTGTTATTGTATAATTGATGGATCTGGGTTACTACGTTCGGAAGCACAGCAACCATTTGCTGAGAGACAAGGGCTGCGACTTCTTCATTGGTTAGAGGTTGTGCATCACGTCGAGGAGGCATTTTCTAAAAGGAACAAGGAAACATGGGAAACGAGTGAGATTGACAATTGGATAAACAAAAGAGGTATTGAAAATCATCGACAAGACAATAGGAAGGCGAGCATTTGTTCGTTACCTCGAATAAAGAAACGACACGCAGTGACTAATCAAAGTAAATGGGTCAATATAATGTATCGCGAAGACCTGCTTTAGCCTATAAGTGAATACTCATCCCAAGAGTTCCCAGGTAAGAGTGACTGGTCCGATTATGTGGATTTGTACGAACACTCTAGCCTTAGACAAAAAACTTAGGATACAGGCGTTCACCCTTCCAGATTGCACGTGTTCACACTATAAGACCCAAACTTTGATGAGATTTGAAAACTTAGAGGGTTCAAAACCTTATAACAAATCATTTACGAAGAAATGATTAGTTTTCAAAGCGGATTCGAAATTTGTGTTCTCATTGTAGTTATCACCTAAGGATAGGTGACTGTATTGTTTTAAAGTCTAAACATAAGTAAACTTGTGTTAGGGTCCTAGAAAGTTATAGTCTAGATAAAAGCATTGCTAATAACCTAACTCCCTATAACCATTGGCTCTGATGCCAACTTCTTCTGTCACACCCGACCGCGTTAAAACAACGAAACCGCGGCGGAAACGTTGGGGAGTGTAGCAACAGAATCATTGTTTCACAACCATGGATACAAAAGTTTTGTTTTATTGATTCATTAAGTAATTTGCATTGTCTTAATACAAAACAAACAAGTTACACATCGTCTATTATTGTTATTATGTCACTAAGGCCTCGTCCAGATCCTATGTGAACATGCATCCTAGCAATTAACATCAAGCAATACCACCTGAAACATATGTAAAAACAAAGTCAGCAAAGAAATGCTGGCGAGCACATAGGTTTTATGAGAGTATTGGATTCATGGCTCGTTTACATGTTGCAGTACCTTATTAAAAACCTTGTTTTGAAAAGTGTATAGTATTGCAACATAATTAACCAACTCAAATCATGTGGGTTATAGTTTATAAAATCTCGTAGCCATGATTCTTAACCCCAAAACATTTGTTTTAGTAAACCAAATTGTAAAACATCTCGTAAAAACTCGTTAATAAAACTCGTATGGTTTATATCCTTTCGAAAAACATCGTTATGTGACATCGTTTACCCAAGTGAACTAAATAACGCCACGGTATGTAACATGATGAAAACACTTATATATAAGAAGTACCAGTGGCGTATCTACCATGTTTTCATCACATTACACCCGTCCCGTTATCTAAACACTAACCAAAAACCAATCGTTTGTTCAATTTGTTTAACTCGTTTAAATCGTTTAACTCGTTTACACCCGTCCCGTTCCCTATACAACTATGGTCACTAAACATGCTTGGTCGGATCCTAATGATCGACCAAACGGGTCAAGTTCGAAAGTCTAAGCGGTTGTTTAGACCGCTTGACTTGCGACTCTACACAAGCACTAAACTAAAAGTGACGAGTTAAACATGTTTACCGCTTGACTTGCGACTCTACACAAGCACTAAACTAAAAGTGACGAGTTAAACATGTTAAAACATGTTTAACTAAGTTAGAAAACAGGTTTTGATATCAAAACAAACGGTTTTGTTACCCAATAATAGTTTGGTAACAAAATACGCATAAATGCGCATTTTGACCGAAACTATGACTCGTCACTACACCTAATCAACGTGGTAATCAGTAGGTATAGTCACAAGGGACTATGACCATCGTGATTACGCTCACGTTGCGAAGTTCAAACGAACTTCGTGTTGACCATTGACTGGTCAAAGTAGAAAGTCAAACACTGTTTGACTTTCTCGCTTGGAAAGCAATAAAAGCATGAAAGAAACTTACAACGGGTCCAAGCTAGGAAGATCTTGATCAAACTACTCAGGTATGAAGTTCTTGAACTCCAAATTAGAGTAATTCAGATCAAGGTGTGTAAGAAATGGAATGAGAGCTTGGGTATTTATAGATTTCGGTAAACCATTAGGATCATTTCTCGCATTTCGTGCGTTGATCTTGGCCCTCCACTTGGGCACATGGTTTTAGAAACAATGGGGACATGAAATACCATCAAAATCCAGCCCATAGAGTGCAAAATCAGGGATTAAATCAGGTTGCCACAGCTGGAATGGAAGCTTCTGATTTCTGTGGTGCTGGCACTAGCTTACGGACCGTAAGGACCCTGCAGATCAGCCAGTTTCATAGTTTGGCAGTTCTAGTCCCTGAGCTTGTTTTGTCGCGTTTCGGCACTTCTAACACTCGTCAAGCCCATTTTCAAGCTCCAAAATGATGTTAAAGCATAGGGAACATGAAATAGGCTTGAAAATATCTCGGATGTCAGTTCGTTTGGCTGTACGATTGCGTTGTTCGGTTAATTACGACGGAAATCGTAACGAACGCGTGTACGATCCAAATTGCGAAACGAATGAAGTTTTAGCATTCCAATCACTAAAATAACATATTTTAATGATTACAAAAAATTTTGGATGTCCAGATATAATCAGAACGTAAGATATGCGCGAAAATGCATACTTATGCACTTTTTGACGCTTTTAGTCCCTATTGATCAAGAAAGTTTATTTTTGCACACCAAATACCTCAAAGCCTATTTCTAAGCTATGTACAGGATATTTAGGGCATGTTTAACTTATGATCAAGTTCTAGAATGTTTGTTACAGAAGGAATTGGCATACTTTCGTCGTTTGACACAAATAGTCCCTGCGATCGAATAGACTTGTTTTCAACACACCAAACCATCCAAAACTTATTTCTAAGTTATGTAAAGGTTATTTAAGGTATGTTAAGCCTATGTCACTATTCCGGAGTGTTTGTCGGGTTAAACTGACAACGTTTATGCACCAGTTTGCGTATAACCTTCCAGAAAGCGATTTAAAGCTTGAAATCTAACTCGAATCAAATCGAAAAATCATTAAACACAAATACACACATAATAACACCAAAACACATTGTTTTATTGATAATTGATATTGTTTTACTTTGTACATCAATTACAGAGCACAGTTGTCACAGAACCGAGACTGAAACCGGTTCGTTCGGACCTATCATCATAAATGTCACACCCCAACCGATGGCGGAAACATCGGGACATGGCACTGAGCGAAACAGATTGTCCATGAGTATCCATAATAACTATTAATTACCAGATATTTAAACGTCATGTCCCATACCATAACATATCCAAATAAAACAGTTATTACAAATAATTGTCTCAAAAAAACAAACACTGTTCCGACAACTCAGATTTAGCGTGACATAACTAGACCCCTAGCTTGATTCACCAAAGCATAACATTCCTAGCATCTTAAGCACCTGTCACATACGTTAAAATAAAGTCAATACACATAGTGTAAAGGTGAGCATACAAGTTTAATAGTATAATAGTATTCGAAATCGTTTACGCATAACTAGCATGTAGCATGTAGCAAAGTGAAGCATGTAGGTTATCGACAATGAAATATGCACAGACGTGACTGCGAGTTGTAGAATGCGCAACACATATCCCACTAGGACATGTGAAGTAAAACCCTTAACAACCCCTGTCCACGACAGGTGCTAAGTCCAAACTATGGTACTATCGTTGCTAAGGTGTCAGGCAACAATCACTGTGTAAACATAACATACAAGCATTAATCGAATAACATGTATCATGCAATAACGGTCAGCGTATAAATAGTGTTTGCATTGTGTGTCGATTGTGACTTGAATAAGTAATGTATGTAACACCCAAAAGTGCGTAAAGCAAAAAAGGGTTCGAGTATACTCACATATAGCGTTTAAGTAAATAAACACTCTCTTGGATTGAAGGGAGCACTGAGAGATTAGCCTGAACAGTTAACGATAGTATAAGCGATTGAACGACACGTTAAACGGTGAAAAGAACCAAGTGACGAATGGTAATCTGATAGGATGGCAATCCGATCGGATGGTCATTCAATCGGATGTTAATCCGTTCAGATGGTCATCTGATTGGATGGCCATTCGGTCGGATTGACATTCGTTCGGGTGGATGTGTTTGTGTATGATGGCTTTGAAGTTTTTGTTGTAGCATTTTGAAAACAGAGAAGTATCTCTACCCTTCAGGTCATTCGATCGAACGGTCATTCGATCGGATAGCGATCCGATTGGTGAGACCTTTCAGTTGAGAACAAGTTCACAGCAGGATGGTCATTCGATCGGATGGTCTTCCGATCGGATGGAAATCCGTTAGAAACTGTTGATCTTTGAAAATTACTAAAATGTTTAAGTGTTGGAGATCCAAATGTCAATCGATCGGATTGTCGTTTGATCTGATGGAAATCCGATCGGATGACAATCCATTTGACATTCAGATCTTTTGAAAGTTTGAAAATGTTTAAGTGTGGAAGCTCAAGTGCAATTCGATCGGATTATTGTTCAATCGGATGGCAATCCGATCGGACGGCAATCCGATCGGACGGCAATCCGATCGGACGGCAATCCGATCGGACGGCAATCCGATCGGACGGCAATCCGATCGGACGGCAATCCGTCCAACGGTTTGATCGTTTTGCAAACTTGGGATTTTGTTAAGTTTTGGTAGTTTTTGAGGTTTGATCGCGACAGTATGACAACGTGTTAAACAACGGAACCTCACCAAGTTTAAGTCCTCCGACCGAAGTGGGAATCACCCCAGTCCGATCAGTTTACTGTTCGTGACGATGGTTCATGTTCAACCCGAAATCGGTTGTCTCTTTGATAGGAATCAGATCTCGGACTGACACTTCACTAGAAACGAGTAGAAGGCCTGAACGAGCTCCAATTCTATCGGTTTTGAGTGCATTGAGTGTAGAAGAGTTGAAAGAAAGTTACAAAACCATCTTTCAATCCTTTTAGCCTTGAAAATGTTTAGATCTAGGTGAAATAGTGTTTAATCATGTGGAAATCCTTTGGATCTGAGTTGTTCTTGGTGAAATAAGGCCAAGACTTGAAGTTCATAAGAACTCCATGATGACATCATCCTTGAACACCTCAAATCCGCTGATTTCACGGTTAAAAGTTAAGATTCAAAGGAGAAAATGATGAAGAAATGTGTTTTGATCATAGAAGTACAAGATTTGAGTTGAAAATTACAAGAATCGCGAGAAATCGAGAGAAAAGTGGGCTGGAGCGCTGGACGAACGAGAGAGAGGTGTCACATCACTGTTGGTAATGTGACAGGGGTATTTATAGGTTGCCAAAAGAGGAAAGAGGAGCACAGGTGTCGGATCGAATGGCACTTCGATAGGATGGTCATCCAATCGGATGGTAATCCGTTCGGATGACCATTCGATCGAAATGGTCCGGCGAGTTGGGTTGCGGCGTTTTGTTTTGCGTGTTGAGCGTTGCGATGCGTTTAAGCGAGTGTCGATTAAGCAATGCGATAGATTAATAATAGTCACACACAAATCCTATATCTAACATACAATCATCATAATTAACTTGCGTTTAGCGTTTGCGATTGAATTGCATTGCGATAGAGTTGCGATTATGTTTCGATTAATCACCACCAAACAATAAGTAAGCATGCACAAGTAACACATAAGTAGCACACACACGTAAAACAATATACAGAACCTATAATTCTAGTTGCGAATGCGATTGTGATGCGATTAGCGATAAAGCGATAAATAGATTAACGATTATCATCGATTAAACCTCGATTATTATAGATACTCCACATAATACAACTAAAGCAAATAAAATACAGGATTCGATTACAAGTCAAGGACGTACATTCACTAGTTAAGCAAGGAGTGACAGATCGCAATTAACAATCTTTTCTTCCTTTGACTTTAGAAACGCGGGGTGTTACAGCCTCGCCTAGTTTAGGGAATTTCATCCCGAAATGAAGGCGCAGGCGTAACAAACAACTGTGGATACTTCGCCTTCATGTCACTTTCGAGTTCCCAGGTGAACTTTGTGCCTCGTTTGCCTTCCTAGCGAACTTTCACAATGGGAATACGTGAGCGTCTGAGCTTCTTGGTTTCTCGGTCCATGATCTCGACAGGCTTTTCCACGAAGTGTAATGTTTCGTCCACTTGTAGATCCTCAAGTGGCACTTGTAAATCCTGCTCGGCCAAGCACTTTCTGAGGTTTGAAATGTGGAAAGTTGGGTGGACGTTGCCAAGTTCCTCCGGTAGTTCGAGTCTGTAGGCCACTTTCCTAATCCTTTCCAGGATTTTAAAGGGTCCAACATATCGAGGCGCGAGTTTTCCTTTCTTGCTGAATCTGATCACACCCTTCCAAGGTGATACATTTTGGAGTACGTGATCGCCAACATCAAATTCAAGGGGCTTGCGGCGTCTATCGGCGTAACTTTTCAGACGACTCCGAGCTTTCAGCAGATTGTCTCAAATTTGGAGGATCTTATCAGTCGTTTCTTGCAACAGCTCGGGACCGGTTAGTTACGCATCTCCGATCTCATGCCACACAATCGGCGATCAACATTTTCTTCCGTATAATGCCTTGAATGGTGCCATTTGTATGCTAGAATGATAATTGTTATTGTACGAGAATTCGACCAAAGAAAAGTGCGCGTCCCAATTACCACCGAAATCTATGACACACGAGCGAAACATGTCTTCAAGGGTGCGAATCGTTCTTTCAGTCTGACCGTCGGTTTGGGGATGGAAAGCAGTACTTAGATTAAACGTAGTACCGAGAGCAGATTGAAACATTTCCCAAAGACGCGAGGTAAACCGACCATCACGGTCAGAGATGATGTCACGAGGCGTCCCGTGTTGACAGATGATCTCGTCGGTGTAGATTCGGGCCAATTTTTCTACCTTAAAGTCTTCTCGTATCGGTAGAAAATGAGCAGATTTAGTCAAACAGTTAACGATAACCCAGATGCTATCGTGGCCTGAAGTTGTACGTGGAAGTTTCGTGATAAATTCCATGGCTATGCTTTCCCATTTCCACATCGGGATCTCGGGTTGCACAAGCAAGCCAGAGGGCCTTTGTTGCTCGGCCTTGACTTTTGAACAAGTCAGGCACTTCGAAACATAGATAGCGATATCCTACTTCATTCCAGGCCACCAATACCGTAGACGAAGGTCATGGTACATTTTGTCGGCACCAGGTCGAATAGAATATCGAGACTTGTGGGCTTCGTCCAGCAGAATTTGTTGCAAGTTGGTGCGCATGGGAATCCAAATTCGGTCCAGATAATCGAATATCCCATTAGATTTATTCACTAACCGGTCGCCATTATGGGGAATCCTTTCATTCTTCAAGGTGTTTTCGGTAAAACAAGCATCCTAAGCGTCACAGATAAGGGTTTCGAGATGGTGCTGGGCGTGAACATTACGAACGCTATGCAAATAGCTTCGTCTGCTGAGGGCGTCGGCAACGACATTTGCTTTGCTAGGATGACAGCGAATCTCACAGTCATAATCGTTGAGAAGTTCTACCCATCGGCGTTGGCGCATATTCAGTTATTTTTGGCTGAGGATGTGTTGTAGGCTCTTATCGTCGGTGAAGACCGTACACTTGGTACTGTAAAGGTAGTGTCGCCAGATCTTCAATGCAAAAACAACTGCGCGTAGCTCAAGGTCGTGGGTTGTATAGTTCTTCTCGTGGATCTTGAGCTGACGAGACGCGTAGGCGATAACTTTGTCTCGTTGCATAAGAACACAACCGAGACCAAGGTTCGAGGCATCACAATAGACAACGAAGTCATCGTTTCCGTCAGGTAAAGCGAGTACGGGCGCATTGCAGAGCATATGCTTTAGAGTTTGAAAGGCAATCTCTTGTTCGGTTCCCCAAACAAAAGGCTTGTCTTTATGCGTGAGAGAAGTAAGCGGAACAGCGATCTTTGAGAAGTCAGCGATGAATCGACAGTAATAGCCCGCCAATCCGAGGAACGAACGAACATCGGATGGTGATTTCGGAGTCACCCAACTCTTAACAACTTCGATCTTCATGGGGTCGGCGTGTATACCTTGACTACTGACAATGCGACCGAGGAATTGAACCTCCTCTAGCCAGAATTCACACTTGGAGAACTTGGCATAGAGTCGATTCCCTTGGAGTAGCTCGAGAACCAAACGTTGATGATGCGTGTGTTCGGTTTCCGACTTCGAATAGATAAGGATATCATCGATGAACACGATGACGAAGCGGTCAAGAAATGGTTTACACACATGATTCATCAAATCCATGAAAATCGCGGGTGCGTTAGTTAAACCAAAGGGCATTACGACGAATTCATAATGACCGTATCGGGTTCGGAAAGTGGTTTTCGGTATATCTTCCTCCTGAAGGAGTAACTGGTGGTAACCTGAGCATAAATCAATCTTCGAGAAACATGTAGCACCTTGTAATTGATCAAACAAATCAACGATTCGGGGCAGAGGATAGAGATTCTTGATAGTCAGCTTATTCAACTCCCTATAGTCGATGCACATCCGGAACGACCCAAGGAGAGGTGCTAGGGCGAAAGAAGCCTTTGTCAAGTAATTCCTGGAGTTGACTAGAGAGTTCATGCATTTCGGACAGAGCGAGGCGATAGGGAGATTTAGCAACAAGGGTGGCTCTAGGAATGAGGTCGATACGAAAATCAATATCACGACTCGGGGGTAAACCAAGTAGATCATCATGAAAGACGTTAGGAAAATCACGAACCACAGGCACCTTATCGATTGCCTTAATTTCCTTTTTCTCCGCTACTACAATGTGTGCCAAGAAAGCTTGGTATTCCTTGCGGAGATACTTGCTATCCTGGACACACGACATGAGTTGGAGTTCCTTCAAAGCGACTTCACCGTAAACACATATATGATCACCATTAGCGAGCGAGAAACAAATCATTTTATCGAAGCAAACAACTTCAGCACGATTTTCACGAAGAAAATCCATGCCTACTATGATATCGAAACTACCAAGCTACATCGGAATAAGGTCGATAGGAAAGATGTGATTGTTGAGTTCGAGAGTACAATCACGAAGAACAGAATTGACAGCGACGGTTCTTCCAGTGGCAACTTCAACATCGAACGTCGAGGGGAGATCGGCACGCTTACGTTTAAGGAGCTATTCGAATTCTAACGACACAAAACAGTTGTCGGCTCTAGTATCAAATAAACACGAAGCATATATACCATTTACGAGGAACGTACCATTAACCACATTGTTATCTGCTTGGGCCTGGCGGACGTTGATGTTGAAAGTACGTCCGCGGGCTGCTGGCTGCTGTTGCTGCTGAGGCTGCTGCTGTTGTGGCTCTTGCTTCACCACTTTGTTGGGGCACATGTTTGCGAAGTGGTTGGGATCACCACACGCAAAGCAAGCTCTAGCGTGGATCGCGGGTGCAGGAGCCGCTTGTTGGCCTTGAGGAGCAGAAAGTAGAGCATGTTGAGCAGGAGCTTGACCTTGAGCTAGAGTTGGGGCTTGGCATGGACCAGTACGGCAATTAGCGGTAAAGTGGCCGTACATATTGCAGTGTACACAGTATCTGCAAGCAATCCCCACGGGATGATGATAAGTACAGGTAGGGTAAGCCGGGTGAGGACCAGTGTATGCACGCTTAGCCAGCGGTGCATGGGTGACCGGTGCCGCTACTTGGCGGTGTTTGTGACAACTCGAGTTTCTGAGATTCCATCTTCGCATTTATTGCACGTTAATGGTTTAGGTTGTTTGTTACACGACTTGTTTGTTACGCAACTGTGCACGTTTACAATACGCCATATCGTTTGGTGATTTATATGTTATACTTGATGTGTAATGCAAGTGTTGTTTTGTGCTTATGTATGGTGTGCACTATACGTGGTTAGGTTAACAATACATTTTGGTATTTATGTACAACGTGGAACAAATATGGAACCTTAGGTTGTTTACCTTAACTCACTAGAAAACACTCTAGCCGAAACCCCCCCCCCCCCCCTGCGAAATCACCCATCACGAAAACACAAAAGAGTTTTCGTCAACCGGTGGGCCGGCCAAATCAACACAAGGGCCTCGGGCCCAGTAGCAATGTTTTTAATATATTGTTCCCCACTATTACGTATAAGTCTAATCAGTTAAAACCGAAACCCTAGAGTGCATCTCCTGCGTGTGACGGCAACTTCAAGATTTCAAAGTCATTCCTTTCGAACAATCTGATACCTTTTTCCACCTCGGTTAGTGCTTGATAATCAGATGTGATTTCTTGTTATACTGAATTGATTGCTATGCGAATACTTGTTTATGTTCATCGAGATTTGATTGCTAAGTATTTTGAAATGGTGAATCTGAATGAATGATATGGTTCCATGATATTCATGCAGTAAATGATTATGTTAACCTGCTAATATTGAATAATGATGTGGATGATGATGAGCATATGATCTGAATAATGTTGTCGGCCATTGTTCTCATATTAGCCATGTGATTGTTCATTGGAATGTGTAAATTGATAAGGTTCTGATCAAGCCATGTGATTAATGTATTGAATTGTCAGTAGGTATTTCATGAATGTTAAATATTGAAGTAAATTGTTGTGTGTCAATTAATTGACTTGTCGGCTAACATGATTTGTTTTGGTCCAATCAAAAGGGTAGAGTCAACTATGACATCATGAGGATTCTTATATCAAATGATTTAGAAGTTCGCATGATTGTAAATGTTGCATTTGCTGAAATACGCAACTGTTGTTGAGGGTGATTGATGAACTGCCGAAAACACCCCCACTCACGAAATCGCTACATCAACGAAATCACCTAAGGTGATTTCGGCGCAATTGTGATTTCGGCTCAATGGCTGTAACTCGAATGAACATCTGTGATTTTATTAACTCGGTTACTCTATAAATTTACTAAGTATTAACTCCGTTATGTCAGCAAACTCAGTTAGTTTTGATTCAGTTAGATCTTAACTCTGTTAAAGTTTATTGATGCTGTTAAGCAGGTCGATTATAATAAGTATATTAACTAGGTTATGATTAACTATGTTAACTCTATTATGTTAATTATGTTATGTGAGTTAACTGCGATATGCTTCTGTTTTAGCTCTGTTAGTATGTTATGTTATGTTAACCGTCTGTTAATCATGTCAAGCATGAACTGCAAGGTTTTGATTAACTGTTTATATGATGCGTGATAATTGCTTGAACACATGTTATGACATAGATTGCATGTGAGTCCTTACGAACATAAACTGATATGGTATTCGTGCATACAATAGGATTTGACTGATTTCTTGTGAGCACTTAACTTAGCATACCGAGCAAACCAAGGTGAGTTCACTGCATTTCTCAAGCATGCGTCCCGGTGGTTTGGGACAACTAGTAAACATTTGGAAGGGAATCTTGGGTAAACAGTTAAATTGGGTTTTGGTTATTGAACATGGAATCTATCATTATCGGATTGCCTGTAGGGCAATGGGGTAATTAGTTGATAGCGCTATTAGGTTTGATACCTCGCACCGGGCCGTAAGGACGGGCGCGAACTAATTATCTGGGCATCATTACCAATGCTTGGTTAGGGGCATTGGGGACTGGACACACTTCCAGGTTATTAAGGGACACACTTCCCGGATACATATGGGCACACTCCCTAGGGTATCTCAACAAGTCATAAACAGCATCATATCACAAGGTTGAATTGGCTTAACAGATATCTGGTAACTACACACGTTAACAAAACCTTGAACTCACCAGCGTCGTCTGACACACTTGTCTGCATGCTTGCAGGTTTATAGGGTATATCTTGTGGAACTTGCTGTCTGGAAGGCTGGAGTGGTCATGGGTCGAGAAACAAAGAATCTCCATACAAGCTTAATGGTTTATGTACACATGGTTTACGAAATACTTAACAAATGAATTATGCTTCCGCTGTATACAATGAATGACATATAACATTTGTAACACTTTATGTTAATGAATGAAAGTTTATTTAAATACATTTATGAGTTCAATGTGATTGGTGGCTTGGATCCTGGTACGACACACGCCTCGCGGGGGTTTCCGCATGTGGTATTTTGGGGGTGTGACAGTGTTGGGGCTGTGGTTGAGCAGGTACTGCTTGGAGCGGAGCGGCAGCTGTGACAGCGCAATTCTTGCTACTGTTTTTGTTCTTCCTCTTGCGGTGGGAGGACTTCGAAGCTTGAGGTGCGGTGACGGTGGTTTTTCAGCGCTGGGAGCAACGGTAACTTGGTGAAGATTTTTGGAAGCTTTATCAAAGTAACCAGCCTTAACTCGCTTGTAGTTGATCTTGGCAGTGAGCAGAAAGGTTTCCTCAATAGTTGTTGTCTTCACGGCTTGTACGAAATCAGTCACACAATCTGGTAGAGCACGGATGTATTTCTTGATGGTGATTTCGGGGGTAGTAACTTAGCCCAGACAGATTATGCTCAGCTGCTTAAAGCGGACAGTTAAAGCAGCGTTGTCGCTATCCTTTTGGTTGATGTGCCAAAACTCGTCCTCCAACTTTTGAAACTCGTGGGGAGGGCAGAACTCCTTCATCATGATGTCCTTCAACTCGTACCACGTAAGCCCGTAAGCTGCATCATTCCATCGCTTGTTTCTTTTGGCAGTCCACCAGTTCAGAGCCCTGGACTGGAAAACGCCGATAGCGTTAACAGTGCGAAGGTTTTCAGGACAACCGCTTTGGCGCAGGGTGACTTCGATAGAATCAAACCATTGAAACATGGCAGTAGGTCCATCTTCTCCGATGAATTCCTTGGGTCTGCATGCTTTAAACTGCTTGAAGCTAAAAGTAGCTTGTGGTGAATCAGTCCTGGACTCTTCAGAGGACTTGCTAGCATTTCCATTTAGCTCGCTAACAATTTGCGGTATGACTTTCGCCATTTGCTTGGCGACCAAAGAAGCGATACGCTTGTCCTCGTGATTACGACGAGCAAAGCGGGAGTGAAACGTTCCAAATGACGACATTGTCTGCAACAGACATCGCCATAGGACTCAGACACTATATAATCGAATCTCACCTCACACGCACTACTACCAAAGCTCAGGAACACAATCAATCACTTAAGCACATCTTCACGTAAACACAGAAACACATAAGCACGTAGATGCACGTAAACCACAGAAACCAGACTATATTTTGCACGTATTCACCTACATATATTGCACGTAATCATCTATCATATAAAGTCCACGCGTTCGAGTTTAGGGATTGCGATTAGCGAGTACACAGCGAGTAGCATAGCGAGCGATTTGTTAATGTTTTGAGATAGATGTGCAGTGCGAGTTGTGTGTGTCGATCAAAGCGGACAGCAAAAAGCGTATAAATCACCAAAAATCGAAACACATAAAAATCAGCGATTGCGAGCTTGAAAACGGAAATGGAGTGTCTCGGCTTGATAGACATTGACTAACGAAAGTGATTCGACTATTCTGAAGGACTATAAGTATACGTTTGGCCTAATAGACTGTGCTCTATCACTGACATACGGTGTATGGCACGCATCCTTTTGGTTATTTACGCAACTCGAGTCGTTGGAATCCATCGAGACTTTGGTGAGAGTTTTGTAAAAACAAAATTGAGAGCGGAACGAGTCATCAAGGTTCGGGTTTCACCCCTAACTTAGCGACTACGTTCATGTTTGTGTGATAGAATCACGAGTTTGAGAGAGGGATTTGCGTCGAAGTAGGGATTTCACTCCTAATTCAACGCAAATTCTCTTGTTTGTAGTAAAAATGCGGGTCGAACAAGCGATCTGATCGAGATTTTGCGGTTTTCACACCTAATCTCGATCTAATCACTCATTCATTTTCGAAAATAGTGTGTTGTGCGACTGCTTTAGGGAAGGCAGTGTGATAGTATAGCATGATTGCGAGTCGATCGAGTAGCAGAAATAATCTCATGCGGAACCACTACCGGGTTCGCACAGGGCGGTATGTGGGTACTTAGACTATAGACTAGATCGTTTCTAAGACATCGACCTGGACTAGGTCGAGTCTTGCCTAATTCCCTATAGTTATGGCTCTGATACCAATCTGTCACACCCCAACAGATGGCGGAAACATCGGGGTATGGCACTGAGCGAAACAGATTGTCCATGAGTATCCATAACAACTATTAATTACCAGATATTTAAACGTCATGTCCCATACCATAACATATCCAAAAAAAACAGTTATTACAAATAATTGTCTCAAAAAAACAAACATCTTCCGACAACTCAGATTTAGCGTGACATAACTAGACCCCTAGCTTGATTCACCAAAGCACAACATTCCTAGCATCTTAAGCACATGTCGCATACGTTAAAATAAAGTCAATACACATAGTGTAAAGGTGAGCATACAAGTTTAATAGTATAATAGTATTCGAAATCGTTTACGCATAACCAACATGTAACATGTAGCAAAGTGAAGCATGTAGGTTATCGACAATGAAATATGCACAGACGTGACTGCGAGTTGTAGAATGCGCAACACATATCCCCACTGGGACACGTGAAGTAAAGCCCTTAACAACCCCTGTCCACGACAGGTGCTGAGTCCAAACTATAGTACTATCGTTGCTAAGGTGTCAGGCAACAATCACTGTGTAAACATAACATACAAGCATTCATCGAATAACACGTAACATGCAATAACGGTCAGCGTATAAATAGTGTTTGCGTTGTGTGTCGATTGTGACTTGAATAAATAACGTATGTAACACCTAAAAGTGCGTAAAGCAAAAAGGGTTCGAGTATACTCACAGATAGCGTTTAAGTAAATAAACACTCTCTTGGATTGAAAGGAGCGATGAAAGATTAGCCTGAACAGTTAACGATAGTATAAGCAATTGAACGGCGCGTTAAACAATGAAAAGAACCAAGTGACGAATGGTAATCCGATCGGCTGGCAATCCGATTGGATGGTCATTTAATCGGATGTCAATCCGTTCGGATGGTCATCCGATCGATCGAACGGTCGTTCGATCGGATAAAGATCCGATTGGCGAGACCTTTCAGTTGATAACAAGTTCACAACAGGATGGTCGTTCGATCGGATGGTCTTCCAATCGGATGGCAATCCGTTAGAAACTGTTGTTCTTTGAAAATTACTAAAATGTTTAAGTGTTGGAGATCCAAACGTAAATCGATCGTATTGTCATTCGATCAGACCGCAATCCGTTCGACATTCAGATCTTTTGAAAGTTTGAAAATGTTTAAGTGTGGAAGCTCAAGTGCAATCCGATCGGATTGTTGTTCGATCGGATGGCAATCTGATCAGATGGCAATCCGTCCAATGGTCTAATCGTTTTGCAAACTTGGTAGTTTGTTAAGTTTTGGTAGTTTTTGCGGTTTGATCGAGACAGTATAACAACGTGTTAAACAACGGAACCTCGTCAAGTTTAAGTCCATCGACCAAAGTGGGAATCACCGCAGTCCGATCAGTTTACTGTTCGTGACGGTGGTTCATGTTCAACCCGAAATCGGTTGTCTCTTTGGTAGGAATCAGATCTCGGACTGACACTTCACTAGAAACGAGTAGAAGGCCTGAACGAGCTCCGATTCTATCGGTTTTGAGTGCATTGAGTGTAAAAGAGTTGAAAGAAAGTTACAAAACCATCTTTCAATCCTTTTAACCTAGAAAATGTTTAGATCTTGGTGAAAATATTGTTTAATCATGTGGAAATCCTTTGGATCTGAGTTGTTCTTGGTGAAATGAGGCCAAGACTTGAAGTTCATAAGAACTCCATGATGACATCATCCTTGAACACCTCAAATCCACCGATTTCACGGTTAAAAGTTAAGATTCAAAGGAGAAAATGATGAAGAAGTGTGTTTTGATCATAGAAGTACAAGATTTGAGTTGAAAACTTATAAGAATCGCGAGAAATCGAGAGAAAAGTGGGCTGGAGCGCTGGTCGAACAAGAGAGAGGTGTCACATCACTGTTGGTGATGTGACAGGGGTATTTATAGGTTGCCAAAAGAGGAAAGAGGAGCACAGGTGTCGGATCGGATGGCACTTCGATCGGATGGCCATCCGATCGGATGGGCATCCGTTTGGATGACCATTCGATCGAATGGTCATTCGATTGAAATGGTCCGGCGAGTTGGGTTTCGGCGTTTCGTTTTGCGTGTTAAGCGTTGCGATGCGTTTAAGCGAGTGTAGATTAAGCGATGCGATAGATTAATAATAGTCACACACAAATCCTATATCTAACATACAATCATCATAATTAACTTGCGTTTAGCGTTTGCAATTAAATTGCGTTGCGATAGAGTTGCGATTGTGTTTCGATTAATCACCACCAAACAATAAGTAAACATGCACAAATAACACATAAGTAGCACACACACGTAAAACAATATACAGAACCTATAATTCAAGTTGCGAATGCGATTGCGATGCGATTAGCGATAAAGCGATAAATAGATTAGCGATTATCATCGATTAAACCTCGATTATTATAGATACTCCACATAATACAACTAAAGCAATAAAATACAGTATTTGATTACAAGTGAAGGACATACATTCACTAGTTAAGTAAGGAGTGATAGATCGCAATTAGCAATCTTTTCTTCCTTTGATTTTGACTTTGACTTATATGTTGACTTTAGAAACGTGGGGTGTTACAATAAGGGTCGTAGGGTCCTTACAACTGTACAGTGAAGTCCTTGCTACATATCGGAACTATAACCGGCTGCTAGTCTACCGTCTTGAGTACACGGTTTGGCGAGGCACTCACTAGCTCGAGGTTGGTTATAGGCTCATGCGGGCATGTTGTCTCTGTCATACGCGGACATTTACGGTTATACAAGTTATACAAGCACAAAGTTTTTCAAATAACATGATGAGGAAAATGGTTTATTACGTTTTGTCAACAATATTTAAACTGGTTACCAAAAAGATTTATTTTAAATCTTTTTCAAACAAACTATGAACTCACCAACTTTATGATGACTTTTTTGCATGTTCTTTCTCAGATTTCACATTCAAACTATGACACGGTTCGAATAGGAGAACCCATTGGGATTCAAGTACTTAGCGGGCGTTCAACTTTCTAGAAGTCTTGGTATTTTATACTTCCGCTTTGCAATGAAGATACCAATCGTTACACCCAATTCTGATTTTGCGGGTGTGACAATATGAACCGAAGTTTTTTTATACACCTAAGGGCCTAAAATCTTTAAAAAAATTTCACACCCCAATGAAAAAATTTCTGGGTTCGCAACTGGCCGGTTGTGAACTACTGGGTTGAAACCAGTCTAGACTGTGAAATAGCCAAACCGAGTCCTACCTTACGAGTTGAAATGGGTCCAAGGTAGCTTCAGGTCAGGTAAGGTAGCCGGATTCGGTTCCTAACCCGGTTTGGAGTTGCACCTCAACGGGTATCATGTCCATTTACACGCAAATTCAAATTTATTCAATATTGTTTTTTAACACAAATTCAAATTACATGGATATGAACAAGTTTTATTATAAAGATAAAGAATACCAGATGCATGCAGATGTTACTACAGTTACAAACACACGTTTACATCTTCAGTAGCAAAGATTTCTTGAGGCACTTTATTTTTTCTTCTTTTTCTTTTTCTTTTTCTTTTTCTCCTTCTGACTGTCCTTCAGGACTTGTGTTCCTTGGGCACCAATTACGTCGGCACCAACTCTTGGCTCACTTTGAGTCGTGCCACTTTCAGTTGCGTTGCTAGCAGCTCCTTGCGAACCTTCCTGTCCATCGTCAACAGTCAAAGGTCTGGCAGCAAATAAGTTGTACAATCGCGTCCCGGTTCTTTCCTCAGCCATGATGTAGTTCGTTCTTAATTGCCTCGATCTCATGCTATTTATCATCGGGCGACGATTTATGCAAGTAGTTTTGACCACGCAATTACCAACCAATTGTATTTAAATAATAGTAATAACGATAAGTCATATTGTTAGGTTTGAAAAGTTAATCCAGTGGTATTGTAATAATAGTAATAACAATAGCTGAAGCAATGTGTGTTGTCACACATCCTCTTTTTGGGTCCAAAACACCTTTAGTAACGCAAATGTCACTCTCGTAGTTAGTTTCCGACAACAACTCGACTCTATCCTTAATTTCTCCATCAACAACTCGAATGCCACTCTCTTTCTCTCTCAATCACCCTCTCGGTCCCTAGTCTTCTTGTTCACAAACAAAACACGCGGTTATACTAAAGATCAGATCTCACCCGCGCAATATGACCCCCATGCCTTTGTTGCCTGTCACCCACCACATATTTTACACTAATATCCGTATCTCCGCAAGCCAAATGCTCTATAATGTAATGTAATGTAATATACTAATATCTCTAATGTCAAAACGCCTCTCAGTCATATTTCTCGCTATAGAATAATTGTTTTTAACATCCAGTTATAATAAATAGGAAGTCTGACTATATTAATTTAATACTAAAAGGATCTTAAATTGCCTTTAATATGGTTTTAAGGGAAAGGGTGGTCACATGACACCAGGTCAAACCTTAGTATAACCTACGCATCAACATGTATAAGTGGATCTCGTCGGACCAAAAGCTTCGTACCGGTCCTGGTTCAACCGATTTCGACGAAATTGTGTCCCGCCCTACTTGAAACTATAAGACCATCACCAATGCAGAGGCTCACGGTCGCCTTTGTGATGGCGCCCACCCGAT
This sequence comes from Helianthus tuberosus, assembly GCA_030545235.1. NCBI lineage: Eukaryota > Viridiplantae > Streptophyta > Magnoliopsida > Asterales > Asteraceae > Helianthus > Helianthus tuberosus. The sequence continues at coordinate 149,284,775 of CM060384.1, read as the reverse complement.
GAAAAAACCAACACCACCCTTTTCTCTTTATGCCTTGTCTTCTACCTCTTTCCTTCCCTTTTCACAAGCCTTCACGTGACATGATGCATTTTCTAATTTTATGAAAATCCCAAAACAACTAATTATTAGAAGAAAAAAAACAAAGTTTTCATAACAGAAAAACAAAGTATTCATAAATAAAACAATATTGGTCGGTGTTAAAAACTTAAATAAGAAGTTTTCCACGTTAGCAAATTGCAATGAAAGTCAAGGATAAGCATTGACTTTCAATTTTCCAAACATGACCAATTAAACCCACCCCATTTCTTCCTGGAATCCATGTCAAACACCATCCTAGAATCAGCCTCCCCTAACCTAGTCAACAACATGATATTACCCTTTTGCCCTTGCTCCCATACAACTATATATATCCACACACTTTTTCTCAACAAAACATAACCAAAACAACCATTTTATATATGATCACAATTCACACATGGTGAGATGAGCAACATCCCTAAATCTTTAACAAAGTCTATTTTAGCACTCTTTCTATTTGCAATCTCATCTTCTGATCCTTGGCCTTTCTCTTTTCTCGAATCTTGATCGCGCAATCATGGGTGTTGGAGAGCATTTCTTGACCTTTCACCATCATCTTCTTCACAATCATCATCATCATTATAAGATGAACATACCCAAAGGGTGTGTGGCAATCATGGTGGGACATGAAGATGAAGAGCCAAAAAGGTTCATCATACCAGTGATGTACATGAACCATCCGTTGTTCATGGAGCTATTGAAGGAAGCCGAAGATGAGTATGGCTTCCATCATCAAGGTCCCATTAACATCCCTTGTCATGTTCAAGACTTTTGTATTGTTCAAGGAATGATTGATCAGGAGATTCATGACCATCATCATCATCATTTCCATATTTCTTGCTTTAAAGATTGATCGCGGTTCAAGTCTTGATCTTTATGATTCTTGGATCAATTCTTGAACTTTATAAATTGTGGGTGTGATTCATTATTGGTTTATGGAGATGGGTTTGTATAATTGTATGTAAATTGATGTAATGTAACATAGGTAATTTGTATAATAGATTAATGTGTAAAAAAAAAGAACTTTTCTAGTTATATTTTCATGTTTTCTAGATGGGTTTGTATGTGTATTAAGATTGATCAAATGTAACACATGTAATTTGTATATTATATAAAAATGTATAAAGTAATATTTGTTATAGTTTATGCATTTTCTAGATTGGTTGCTTGTGAATATATAAGTGTTTTTGCCATAATCCCGTGTGTTACTTGTAAATCCAAAATTAGGTGATAATTTCAGACATTTAATATGAGGTGGAATATGGAAAATTCAAAGTCAAATCAAAGTTTTCGATCTTATCCCCGTTTGTTTGGATATAAAATCTAAGAATATTCGAGATCGAGAAATAGATTCTTTTTATATATTTTTTTTAATTAATTTTATCGAATGAAACTATGTTCATGGCTCAAAAACGCAAAACCCGGTAACATTTTGGTTATACATGAATATGAATCGGAGTTAATTTTATTAGACCATGCGTAATGGGACGTTTTTTGTAAAAAATTTTGCCCGAAAACGCCCTATAACGCCCACCCCCCATTACAGGGGGCGTTATGGGGCGTTATTTTCGAAAAAAAATCGTCCCGGCGTTTTAAAAATAACGCTTAAATTGACATGGGGCCCACTATTTTTGACCGTTCTCAAACGGTAACTTTCTTTATTTTTTTTTTTAATTTAAAATATTCCAACTATAAATATATACCCCACATTCACACCATTTTTTATACAAAAACTCACTATCTCTCCCACTTTCTTCTAACTTTTATAAAAAAAACCCACTTTCTTCTAATTTTTATACAATCATGCATCCATACCGCCCTCCTTTTGGTGTCCCCGCTAGACCCGCAAACCCGAACACAACCCAACCGCAAACCCCGTACAACTTCCAAGACATGGACCCGAGCTTTTTAACTTACGCGGCTTACTTGAGTGGCGCCCCTCCGTTTGTTCCTCCCACTTTCGGCTATGGTCAAGCCGGCGGGTCTCAACCGTTACAACCCGAAGCCGAACCCGATGTGGACGTCGTACCAGAGACGCAACCCGAACCGGTGCAAGAAACATCGAAACGCGGCAAAAGGTCGCATAAGAAGAAGGATAAGGACGCACCGCGGCGTACAAAAAATATCATCAAATGGACGAAGGAAGAGGAATACACGTTGACTCGGGCGTTTGTCGACATTTCGGAGGACGAAGAGATCGGTAACTATTTTATATAAATATTATTTTACTTATTTTGTTACTTTATTTTTTAACAAACAACTTAATTTTTTTTTTTGTAGCAAACTTTCAAACGGGCCCGGTTTTTTGGGATAGGGTTCGTGCACTCTTCTTTAGCACGTGGGGTCAAGGCGAACATCGGGACAAAGACTCCATTTCTAGCAAATGGACCGACATCAACAACAAGTGTCATTCGTTCCAAGAAGTCTTCCAACGTAACTACGATAATCGCCCGAGCGGTGAAGGTGACGTTTGGGTTTTAACGAAGACTTTGGAGGAGTTCGAGAGGACAAAATGCCCTTTCACGTACTATAAGTGTTGGGAGCTACTACGAAAAAGTCCAAAGTGGGCGGTAGTTAATCCAATGACGTCTAGTAGTAGACGTCGGGCTAAAAGGTCAAAAACATCATCCTCCGTTGACCCGTCAACTCCGACATCGGATGCCCGCAATGTTGATTTAAATGAGGCGGTGGACGTTGACGAGGGAATTCAAGAAGAGTTGGTCCGACCCCCCGGTAGAAGAAAGGGAACCGGGAAAAAAACGGTCGAGTCGTCTTCCGATCTCGAGTTAAAGGATGATTTCGAGGAGATGAACCGTCGTCTCCAAGACATTCGCGACCTCGGCTACAAACGTTGGGAGATTATGCAAGAACGAGTGGCCGAAACCAAAAAGTTTAACGAGATGCAAGAGGCGAGGCAAATGGAAAAGGACATTGAGTTTTTGTCCAAATCGATCGACCACCTCCAAGGCGACGCGTTGATCCTTGCGCAAATGCGTCAACAAAAAATTCGACAAAAATATGGACTCTAGATCATGTTATTTTTTTAACTTTATTTTTTCTGTTTTTTTTTTTATTTTCTGTTTTTTTATTTTTCTTTTTTTTTTCTGTTTTTCTGTTTTTTTTTTCTGTTTTTTTTTTTTTTTTCTGTTTTTCTGTTTTTTTTTTTTTTTCTGTTTTTTTTTTTCCAGTTTTTTTTATTTTTATTTCAAGTAATGTAATTTTATTTTTAAATTAATGAAGTTTTTTTATGTTTTAAATTAAAAAAAATAATTGTGAAATGATTGTGAAATGATTGAATGGGGCATTATGGGGCATTATACCCACTACACCACTTTTTGGGCTAGCTTATCGATTTTGAGTTTGAGCTCAAGTATAGAAAAGGAGCTTAGGATATATAACAAATCAAGCTCGAGTTTTGTTGGACACGAACCAAGTTCTTGTTTCGTATATGATACCTTGTGATGTAATGTCACACCCTGGCTTTTGCGGAAGCGTGGGTTTATTTGGTGTGACTTCTTAATACCATAGCAACAATCACAACAATGCTATATGATAAAAAAAAAATACGAGATGTTCATCCATTAATAAAAGTGAGAAAATACCACCATAACATTGTTCAGAAACATCGACATTTGAAATAAGTTACAAACCACAAATTATTTAAAACGTGTTCATAAGACACAAAAGACTTTGGATAAGACGAGGTTTAGAGACATATAACACGTCCAGGAGTAGGTTACACCTCTCAAACTTCACAACTCTGGATGACATCTATTATTCAACGCAGCTAGACACATGCATACTCTACCAGATCCTGCTAGTTCCCTGAAATACATGTAGTTTGAAAAATCAACAAAAATTGTTGAGCGAGTTCATGTAAAAGTGAGTATGTATAAACCTTCAAAGTATGAATAAAAGTCCCTGGTATGTAGCAATAAGGAAAAAGAGATCACCAATGGGTTGCAAAGCCACTGGTATGTGTGAAAAGGTGCAGGAAGACTCAAACCTAGCAAATTTGTGCGTCGGGCACATAGTCACCTCTATGGGCCGCCCCGGCCTCATGGGTGTGGGCTCGCTACACCCAAATAGATCTATCACTCATGTCCCTCGGTCCTACGACGAGGATTGATGGCCTTAAGTGTTGTACCCACCCTTCACATGATCTAGTAGTAAACTCTCCTTAAGCTAACCATACCATGTATAAAATTGTCTGTAGTAATTGTAACATGTATTCCACCCCCGAAGTATAAAACTGAAAACAGTAAAAAAAAAAAGGAACATGAACTCACCTTGATTTCGAGTAAGTCCAAATAAGTATGCTAATGTGAAAGTTCTTGGGAATAATATTCCACGTCACTCTAATTGTTTGAACATGCAATAATATGGAATATGTATCAACAATAATGTTTAATCGAATGAGCGGAAATCCTAAATCTCTAGGATTCGGTAGGGTTTTGTCTAAAAGAAATAATGTGATAATTATATAACTAATTATCAAAAATAATTAATTTAAATCAGGATAATTAAAATAACATTTTTAATTATTTAAACTTGAATATTACTGACGTAAAATAATTATTATGGCCTTGGAATCATTTTAAATAAATAAAATGAATTAAAATGATTATAATAACAATAAATAAGTTTATATAAGTTTAATTATCTAAATAATTAAACATACTAGAAATTTAAATTCTAAATTTATATAAACTCAGAATAATGCATATTTTGTCATAAAAATAATTTTAGATAAAAATTATATAGTTATATAATTTAAATATCTAAAACTTAACTATGCTTTTAAAGTGTAAATACTGTTTTAATTACACAAATGTCAAAATTATATGAATTATCAGTAGCAAAAATTATTTTTATACAGTTTACCATTCAAAATAATTATCATAAAAATTTCAGTAATTAACTCATAAAATCGATTTATTATAAATTTTTAAAGATAAATTCTGTTGTTAATTAAATAAAATAGTTTTATAAATATTTTCACTGTTTTCGTATTTTTATAAATTGTAACAATGAGTATTAATGACATAAAAATTATTACAACTGATAAAATAATAAAAATAAATAAATTAAAATGGTTTGCAGAACCCTGGGTTCGAACCCAGGTCTGTATTGAAACAAACACACACACAACCACTGGGCTAGCCTGGTGGTTTGTGTTTTATTTGAGATTAAATAATATACAAGCAGACTCTGTAATTAGTCATCTTCTTCATTCAGTTAGTCAAAGTCAGAGGTGCCGGTCAAACAAAAAGTCAAACATTTAATTACGGGTTAATTCATTTGTTTATGATTAAATTGGATTCAGTGGAACATTCTACAACTCCTACAAGTAAAAAAAAGACTTAATTGACAAAGTTTGGACATACCGGTATCGGCTGGAACGACGGAACGACTAAACTCCGGCGACTGAAATTCCGGTGAGACTTGCAGGTTTGAATTCCGTCGAATACGAAGTGTTTAAGTGAATACAAGGGGTGTAGGAAGTTCGTATGGAGTCTGAGGGTTTATATAATCGATCAATGACATAAAAATCAACAAAAATCGATGTATTAGATCTACTTTTGACATTTTTATTTACTTTCCGTTATGTTAAGGTCTAAAATATCGGCCGCTTACATTGAAATTGGTTTTAGTTTCGTATTTGACTTGTTGAGCCGGGAAAAAAAATTGATTTGCATTTTGGTCAAACAATCGCGATTTGCAGATCTGTTTCATAATAATTCAGCTATATTTTAATGTCTAAATATATATATTATGAACTAAAGCAATCAACAAGAATTAGTGGAATCAATCCACTTTTGCCTTTTAAAAAAATTTCTTTCGGTTAACAGGAAAAAAGACACTCAATTTGGTTGATTAATTTTGAAATATTTACACTTTGGCTCCTCAAGTTTCATTTTATATAAGAACAGTCCCTCAAGTTTCATAATTTACAAAATCAGCTCCTGAACTTTCGAAAATATGCAACTGTGGTCCCTGAAGTTTCAGAAAATGTCACAAATGGTCCCTGTAATAGTCAGTTAGTTAAACTAACTGGGTTAAGTTTTAAAGAAGAATTTATTATATAAGGACTAACTCAGTTAACATAATTCAGTTAAAATGAGTTTCTAAAAGTCAGTTTTAGTCCTTAGAGTTTAAGTTTGATAGAATGACCAAATAAACCTTGGACTTTTATTTCAAAACTATATATTTATTTCTTTATAAAATAAGTTTCCAAAAATTACAAAAAGAACCCAAAACTTATAGTTTGAAGTAATTGCACTTTAACCCTCGTATTTATATAGTTTCAGAAATGACAATTTAGTCCCTAAACTTTGTACTTTCAAAAATGACGGTTTTAGTCCTCGAGATTAAAAGTAATAACTTCAAGTAGATTTCAAAGAATGTCAAATAGGTCCCTCAACCTATTGTTTGTCTATGTGTGGGCATTGTCGGTGTGTTTCTGAGTCATCCGTTCACTGTGCTAATTGTGTTTTGTGCATCAAGTTTATCACTAAAGTTTGTGTGTAGTAGGTGGAATGATAGTATGAATGTGATGCATATGTATGTATGGTGCAGAACTCATAAATTAGTTTAATTCAACAGTTATAATTCTAGCACAGTTATTAAGCACAAAATTAATATTAATTAATTTGTACGGATACCTGTAATTTTGAGGGTTGTCACATGTAATACATAGAACTGAACATTTAGTCTAACATTCCCCGGCATGTTGATACCCTCTGTAATAATCAACTTGTCTATCTAAACATTTAATCTAACATTCCCCGACAAGTTGAGGGCGGGAAACGACCTGCAACTTGGACAGTAAAAATTAACTCAAATCTTTGGGGGGGGGGGGGGGGTATTCCACGGTCCTCCCAACCGCTTGAGTGATCACACTCCACAAGCTAGCTTAGCCCCATAGCTGCCTGGGGGTGACTACCCAACCGAGAGCGAAGAGCTTGGCCGTGGGTTGCGGACACCAAGATTCGAACCCAGGACCTCTAGGGAGAGGGTGGGTGAGGCTGGCCAACTGGGCTACCCCAGAAGGTTTTAACTCAAATCTTTGTGAGGACAATGGTTTCGTAAAGACATCAAAAATTTGATCATTAGTTGAGATAAACTTGACATTCAACTTCCCTTGAGCGACTTATTCACGAACAAAGTAGAAATCTACTTTGACATGCTTTGTGTGCGCATGAAACACTGGGTTTGCAGAAAGATAGGTATCACCAAGATTATAACATCAAAGTGTTGGTGTCGTATTGACCAGGCCAAGCTATTTAAGAACAGACCGTAGCCAGATCAGTTATGCTACAATGTCAGCAATTGCCTTATATTCTGAGGTGGACTGTTATCAGGCAACAAGGTATGAGAAGTACTCATAGGAGACGAAACTGGTAAGCACTCTGAAGAACCCACCCGAAGAATAATGGCAATAATGTATTATGTTGAGAAAAATCAAATTTGAACCATGATGCACCACTTCAATTCCCAAAACTTAATGTAATTGTCCATGATCCTAAATTGTAAACATAGAACTGAGACATGTGATAATATAATTGACAACTTTAGGTTGATTACCCGTATTTATTGATGTATTCGACATACACAAGGACATAAACAAGTGTGCCATACGAGTTAAAGATAAACACAGCGACGGGTATGTTTTGGACCCATAAAATCCACGTTGGTGAAGTATCATAGACAACCTAGTAAACAAGGCCGAGGTGCTTGATTGAGACCATATAAAGACTTATGCAATAAGCACACATGATTTGTCTTGGCAGGATCAATAAAGCAGGAGGTTGCTTCATATAAACTCTCTCTTAAAGATCACCATGCAAAAAGGCATTTTGTACATCCAACTGTTTCAGAACCGCTTATTTGTTACTGCAATTGATAAGACAATGCGAATTGTATTGTTTTAAATACGAAGTTACTTATAAAATTAGAATAGAGTAAAAACCTAAACCCCCCCCCCACCCCCCCACCCCCCAAAAAAACCTAACCCCCCCCCCCCCCCCAAGCTAAATGATAAAAACTAAAACCTCCAAAAAACCTAACCCCCCCCCCCCAAGCTAAAATGCTAAAAACTAAACCCCCAAAAAACCTAAAAAAATCAAAAAAAAATCTAAATTTTTTTTTAAATATTTTTTATGTTAAAATCGCTACTTTTAGAAGCCAAAAAATTTTTTTTTTTTGGCTTCGAAAAGTAGCGATTTTTTTATAAAAAATATTAAAAAAAAAATTTGTGTGATTTTTAGCTATTTTTGGTTGTGTTCACATTGGTTCTCGCGGTTCTCGCAATAAGAGGTGGTTCTCGCATGATATTCTCCCTATAAAGCATTTTATAAGGATGACGGTAAAATTTAAGTAAATACAAGTTTTAATGCTTATAGTACAATACTAAATGAGATTAGTTTAGGGATAAAGTTGTCTTTCTACATGACTATTAAATTAACCATAAAATATTAAATTAAAATATTAAACTGAATTGGCCTAAATGAAAATTGAATCCCATTTAATACATCTCTTAAACCATAATTTATTAACAAACCTTTCAATATATAATTTTTGCACTTCCATAACCTGTCACACACACACAAAGAAACCAATCGATATAATCATTGTCATTCAAAGCAATTGATTTGCAATCAAATCTTAAACTCATATAATAGTGGTTCGCAAACCGTTCTCCAAACGATTTGCACATCACCAACCACTCACCCCTTCTCTTCTGGTTCCTAAGTTCGCCGCCGGGCATAGCACACCGCCACACACAACCATCTGCAGCCGCTGCCACCGATAACGCCACTAACTTCAACATCGTTGGAACAAGGGTTCCGATTCCATCGCTGTAACTAGTACCATATCGATAGTTGCTTATTCTTGACTCCAAAGGTAACAATTTTATGTATCGATTCGATGATTAGAAGGTTGATTTAAATACATTTACAGTTGTACTTTCTGTTTTTTTATGAGCTTTTGCATAAAGAACTTTGTTGTTGCTCATCAGGTACAGAAGACTTTTGGGAAAGAGAAGCATCTATGGTTTGGCTGCAATTCAAATAATTAGATCTTAAGGTATGTATTCTTTAATCCTTTCACAATGGGGTAAAGTCGTTGCAGTTGCATAACTACATAATAGGTTAGTCGACAAATAAAAGGCTCTAGAAAGTTGTTCAAGTTCATCTTCTAGAGATAGAACTTTAGGAGCTGAAAGTGAATGCAACAAGATATCAGAAAATGTGTTAAAATGCTTGATTGGAATATTTTTAAGATTAAGCGAACAGAAAGCAAAAACCATGGATGCAGGGGCATTCTCCAATCTAATGTCGTTTGATCTAACTGGTGGTGATTGAGGACCTGCTTTTAGGGATCCTTATGGTGTCTGTTTGAAGTCAAACGAAGAGATATTGGTCCTTACAAGACTCTGTTTGCAATTGATTTCAAAAAAGAAAATGAATGCATCCCTTTTGATCCGCAGATTCAAGTAAGTAAGTTTGATCATATGATTTATGGATGCAAGTCTCTTTATTATGAAGAGATACAAACATTTTCATGAATTATCAGTTATGTGCCACTCTATTGTTTAGGCTCATCCTTGAGAAGCTGGCCTCTATTAACTTGGACGTTTTCATAGTATGTTTGATCTTTTGGTATTGGACATTTTCATATATTTGCTTTCAATGTTGTTGATCATACTATGTTCATCTTGATCATTCGATCTTCATTTTCGCGTTCGAATTATGCTTCGTTTTAGGTTAATTTTGTTTGTACTCTTGGAACTTTGTTTGGAATTTTAGTTGTAAATTAAGATCTCTAAACTGGTTTTAGTAATTTTGGAATCCAATTTAGTATTGTATTTGGGGATTTTATCTCATATTTACCTAGGCCAATTATGTGGTCTCAGTTTAGTATAACAATGATTTGATTTTTGATGTTAGTATGAGAGAAAAGGTTTGATTGAAATGCAAATACATATCCAATTTAAAGTTGAATTTCATGTTGAACATTTTACTGTAGTGGATTGTTTTTATTTTAAAATTAAGATCAAATCACTAAATTTCAAATTAGTATTCATAGTTGGATCTATAAATGGGGCTAATTATAGTTTAAAACTTGATTTATATGTTATACAAGTTACCAAACTCTAGCAGTTGAGGTTGGTGGCTGTGTTTAAGTTGCTCCCAGTAATAGGCACGAGTTGAGCTACAACTAGAGAAGTGGTTAATGGAAGAAGTCTTGTCACTGAATTAAATTTTCAGATGGCTTCACTGATTATTTGTTTACGATTTATCAGTTTTAGGAGTTGTAGATATTGTTGTGGTTAACTGTGCTTACCGGTTAAAAAGAACAGAAGCGTTGGACCCGACATAAGTTACAGAAACATTAGGGTCATGTCTGTTTTTTAAATGTATGAAGGTCAAAATATTTACTTTCTATGTTTGACCAAAATTTTTTAAATCCAATGAGTTGCTTCAGCCAAAATTTGACCAAAATTTCTATGTTTTTTAAATTTGTGAAGAAATTCTGGGAGTTGCTTCAGCCAAGCTTCATGAGTATGATGAGGCAATTTTATCATTTTGGCAAGATTAATTACGGTTGTAATTCGTCTTTTTTCTCTCTTATTCCGAAAACCACTGACCCGCAATGCATTTCGGATTTTAGACCAATTTCGCTTATTGGAGTAGTTTATAAAGTGATTGCTAAAACGCTTGCCAATAGGCTTAAGCTAGTCATGGAGTCGGTATCCTCGCCAAATCAAACGACATTTGTGGAAGGCCGTAATATCTTTGATGGACCGCTAATCATTAATGAAATGGTGGCTTGGGCTAAAAAACAAAAGCGGGAGGCTATGATATTTAAGGTAGACTTTGATAAAGCCTATGATTCGATTAATTGGAGACTTTTGTTGAACAATTTGAAAATGATGGGTTTTCCTAAGAGGTGGAGAGGTTGGATTAAGGCATGTTTATCGTCTAGTTTGGCTTCCGTGTTAGTTAACGGCTCCCCAACTAAAGAGTTTCAGCTTAAAAGAGGTTTGCGACAAGGTGACCCGCTTTCACCACTTCTTTTTGTTTTAGCTTTGGAGGTTCTTGAAAACTTTATGAAAAGAGCAGTTAGAATGGGTTTGTTTGAAGGCATCACATTACCTAACGGGGGTCCGATTTTGACACACGGACGTTTGGTCTAATAAGAATATCACAAACTTAAGGCGTATCCTAAGAGTGGTGTTTCTTGTTACGGGGTTGAAGGTGAATCTGAAAAAAAGTAGTATAGTGGGGATTGGGGTAGATAATGAGAAGGTGGAAGAGAAGGCGAGATCTTTGGGTTGTAAAATGGGATATCTTCCTTTTAATTTCCTAGGCCTTCCGGTGGGGGATAATATGAAACGGATTAAACCATGGAGACCTATTATAGACAAATTTTCAAAAAAACTATCGGGGTGGAAGGCGAAGAATCTCTCAATGGCGGGAAGGATAACTCTTGCAAAATCTGTTTTAGGGAACCTTCCGTCATATTATTTTTCTATTTTTAAGGCCTCGGTGAAAGTGGTGAAGACGATAGAAGGAATTAGGAGAGATTTTGTGTGGGGAAAAGTCGGTACCAAGGTGAAAGTTAGGTGGATCTCATGGCAGAAAATCATAGCTCCAAGAAACTTGGGTGGGACCGGGTTGGGAGATATAAGATCGCTGAATTGGGCTTTGTTGATGAAATGGAAATGGAGATTCAAAGATAATCCGTCTGAATTGTGGGCTTTGGTTATTCGAGCTATACACGGGGATAAGTACCAGGTGCAAGGGGTTCCGATGAAGAAGGAGGTAACCGGTTTGTGGAAAGACATTGTTTCGGTTGACAAAGACATTATGAAAGCAGGTGTGACAGGTGTGGAAAGCTTGGGGATTTTGGAAGATGATAATAACCGTAAGATTTTCTCAACTGCAGTTTGTAGGATGCAAGTGGCGGAGGTCGTTGGGGTTAGGACGGATGTGGGCAGATTTAAATGGTTACCGTGGGTTCCGAAAAAGGTTTCTTATTTTGTGTGGAGGCTTATTCAGGGAAGTATTCCGACCAAAATGGCTCTGGCGCATCGAGGTATAGATGTTGGGGATTTAAAATGCGTTTTATGTGGTTATGAGGATGAAAATGTAGATCACTTAATTGCTTCTTGTGTTACTGTGAAGACAATATGGTGGTATATCTGCATATGGTTGAAGATTCCATGCATGTTAAATATTAATAATGCACAAGATATTTTGAGTGAAGTTGACAAGCTTAAAGGCTCTTCAAAGTGGAAGAAAGTTCTCTTCGTCATATTCTATGCGACTTTTTGGAGAATTTGGAGGGCTCGGAATGCAAGTATCTTTGACAATGCCCATTGTTCAATTAGGAAAGTGGTGGAGGACATAAAAGAAGATTCATTTATGTGGCTTAAAAATAAGTCTCCGTTCTTGGATTTGGATTGGGAGAGATGGAGCGACTTTAACGTGAGAGATGTCATTATGTAATATGTTTTTTGTTGGGACTTCCAGTTTCTAGCTGGCCCCGTTCTATTTTTATTATAAAATAGCCGCCGTTCGAAAAAAAAAATCCAATGAGTTGTAAAACTATGGAGATTTTGGTTGCAATTGCCTACATCATCAATCCAGCCTTTGGCTCTATTTACACTTGACAAGTTTAGAATTGGCTCTATTTATAAATTTTGGATTTTTTTAGAATTATACAACTTCGAATAAAAAAAAACTCTTTGTGGAATAGAGTATCTAATATTTGTATCCATATTGTTTCAACTCAAAAGATAGTATTTCTTGTGTACTATGATGGTCTAAGAAATAATTTTACTCATGGTATTACTAACCCTATTAAGACGTTCATAACGTAACATAAAACAAAACAAAGGAGAAATTAACAAAAAAACAAGTATAATGATTGTCGACTAAGCCATAACGCGCGTGTTTCCCACTAGATTAAAAATATTGCAATATACTATATAATGTTTATGATAAGGGTTTCCCGCGCATTGCAACTGCGAAGCGCAAGTGCATTTATACGCACACACATATTGTCAACTCCGCTGCATATTGTCGACTACGTTGCAACGTGCGGGTTTCCATATTGTATTCTTGGCCCATAACGACTCCGCTGCAATGCGCGGGTTTTATATATATATATATATATATATATAGAGAGAGAGAGAGAGAGAGAGAAGAAGGTTAACGTACATTACAGCTTAATGTACATCATGTACGACAGGTAATTACGCACGTTCATTTTAAAATCACGCACGTTATAACTCAAAAATCCAAAATCACGCATGTTGAAACACAATAATCACGCATATTGAAAACATTAATCACGCATGTTATATAACAAATCACGCACGTTGTTGTACGTGAAGTACGTTAAGCCGTAATGTACGATATACTTTTTCTATATATATGAGTAATCACTTTTTGAGTCCTTGAGTTTTAGTGGCTATAACCACATGAGTCCAAAATCAAAAAGTTTAACGCTCCAAGTCCCTAATTGCTCATTCTATAATGTTTTGAATCCATGTGTTTAACTGGTTTTAACCACTTGACTCCAAAATCAAAAGTACATGGGTTAAAAATTGGACTCAAAACGTTAAAAATGAGCGGTTAGGGACTCAGGGCGTTAAACTTTTTGATTTTGGATTCAAATGGTTAAAAACACTAAAACACATGAACTCAAAAAGTAATTTACTCTATACTCTATATATAAATAATATAATAAGAATTTATTATTATTATTATTATTATTATTATTATTATTATTATGTGTAGGTATATAGGAGTGCAGTTGGATATCTTTGGTATATTTGGGTGTTGCTTATTGGAATTTTTGTGAAAATAGCATTTTTTTCGCAAATATAGGAAATGCATTTTTCCTAATTTGGGACTAGAAATACATATAAGAAGCTGAGGTGAATATATTTATATTTCTTTGTGGGTTTGAGTCCTATGTTGGAAGATTTTCGCAACGAGCCACACCGCCTCCAAAGATGAATGAGATATCGATGCTTAAAGTTTGGTGTCTGAAACAGTCAATTCTTAAATATTGAAGTGGAATGGGAAAGTGACACATTGTCCCACATATGATGAGAGATAAAACTTAATGTGGTATTTATGTGGGGACACTACTTCCTTATTGTTTTATGGAAACACACACTAGTGTACTCGCGAAAGGTGCAATGCACCCTAACCCGCACTCGCACACGCGCGTATGCGCGTGTGGCGTGGGTGATAGATGCAATGTGGAACTTTGATGGCGCACGGGCTTGCGCGCACAACTAATTATAAACGGCGCGCACATTGGCGTGTCAGTTCCTGTGCGTACGTGACTTGCAGAAGCTTCCCAGACTTCCGTAACATAGCAGTTTCGAAACAGGCGAGTCAATGGGCCTTGACTAAGAATTAAATGAATAATTAAAGTGCATTGAAGACGTTTAATGTAGTTTAATTCTCTCATTTAATTCGTTTTTTGTTGTTTCATCTCTGATGCAGTACAAATACAATAGCATATCTGCTGCAGAAGATACCAGAAAAATCACAACAACACATGAAAAGAATCCTTTGCTACAATCTGAATTTTTCTTATTAGTCTCAAGGTATTTTTTGGGTCCTCGAGCCAACTCTGGCAGCACTACTACTTCGGATGTTGTACACTGGGAAACAGAACGAGTTCTCTTGGGAGACTCATAATTTGTTTTAAGGGCCCTGTGTTAAACACAACTCTCAGCCAAACGACTTTCGGCTTCATCTTTCGTTCTTGTATTTTGTTTTATTTCAGTTGTAATAGTCTTATAATTTCCTGCTTTCTTTAACTTATGTATTGTAATCCTTTAATATAATTGTTTTATTTATTTATATGCAAACGGTTCCTACACTGCTTAAGATGCTAATGAACTTATATTGTATTTCGATGAAACTGGAAACGAAATTTGTATTCAGTTGCACTCTATTTTTGTCTAGTAATGTAGTAGGTTGAACTTATTTTTAATATGTTCTTTTGAATTATTAAATAATTTTAGACCATTGGATTTTGAAAGCTATTAACCAAGCCAAGCTAACCTAGCTTAGTTAAAAATCAAGCCGAGCTCGAGCTTAGATATTCAACTCGGTTTCAAATCTGAGCCGAGTCGGTCAGAAACATGGACTGAATGGATCGCTCAGAAAACAACACACAACACAGGGACATCTTTAAACACGGGGTGCATCGTACGTTGACCACGTAGACACACCAAAACGGTCAATATTATATAGGATTTTGGTAGTTTGTTTGGATTAGGGAATGAAGGTGTTTAGATCTATTCAAAGGGTTATTGTTTAGATCTCAAATGTTGTAACAATGATATGTGTATCATCAACACTTGTCAAGTTTATATAATCAACTTTTTGTTTGTCATGAAACAACCATGCTTTACGGGAAAGAATTGGTAGAAGAAACTGTTCCAATTTGAAACAAGATGGACATAACATCAATGTATGATTTAGTTGCCAGTCATCTCAAGTTATAGAGGTCATAAGTGAAGGCATAATAGTATGTCAATAAATTCTAGCAGTACAAGTTCAATAACCCATTGTGCTTCATTGGTTCCACCTTTTGCTCAAAATCAAAATTTTAAAGGTATAGGATTGATACCTACAAGAACATGTAATCTCCACCATGTATTCTTCACTCAAGAACAACTATTTTAAGGCTTGCGCGTCAAACCCTTCAAATTATTTAGGGAGCATCTGGTTCGCGGAACTGAAAGTAGAATTAGAATTTGCATACGAATTAAACTTTAATGTGTTCCTTTGAAAATCCATAATGTGTTTATGTGGTCCATTGTTAATAGAATTGGAATTTAAGTACGCCTAAAAAGACAATATTACCCTAATATAAAGAAAACAAATATCCATAAACTAATTATGCTTACTCTTTACCTTTAATAACATAGGTATACACACAAAATACAATCTGAAATCTGATTCTGACTCATTACCAACAAAATATGATATGAGTAAACTTGTTCTTGTATATATACTAAGGTTGCAATCACCATAACTACCATCAATGATGCACAAATCAGTGATAGGTATCCACGAAAAAGAAAAAAAAACTTCAAAATTCATAATCTTCCAATCAATCTCCATCTCTTTCTCTTCCTTAATTGATTAGTACTACCCCAAACAACTACACGATTTTGGGTACCCCATAAAAGAGACCAAGACGATGGTTTACCCACTTAGGCTATTAGGTGTGGTGATGAGCCTCAACTCCATATTTATCCTCCACATCATCATCCCCTTTATCGCCATCATTCACCACCGCCCTACGGGTTGTGGTGGTGATCATCAAATCCATAGCCATCCTCCACATCATCATCCCCTATATCACCATCCTCTGTCACCACCCTATGGGGTATGGTGATGATCCTTCACCCCTATCCATCGCCACCATTTATCATAATTAAATAAAGAGACAAAGAAAGGATCGTGACAGCCGTTGTCATGCCCACGGTCATGACGAAGCAAGCCCGTGGGGGAGGTGCCCACATCCATCCACTGCCCATTTGGCAGTCCCTCGACCCTATCCACAAGCCTCATACCTAATAACCTCAGGGTACCTTACCCTCAAACACTACCCACACCAGGAGTTCAAAACTGGTTCGGATATTCAAATATCCATTTTTTTACTTTAATCTTTATTTTATTTATTTAAAACCAGATATTTCGAATATCTAATAAAAATTTATAAATTATATCTAAGATATCCGAAAATTTTTAAAATCACCATCCGAATCCAAAAATTCAAATAGTTTAGATTCGAATATCGGATAGTTCAAATAGAATTTTCGGATACATATATTTTGAGTAGATTGATGAATAGTCCCAATGGTTTGTTAAAACAACACCTTTAGTCCTCAATATTTGAAATTACACCCTTGCTCCCTGTGTTTGCTCGGTTGTTACTCGGATAGTCACTAGAGTGGATAGTCGTTAGTTTGTTAAGGTAAGTCTATAAGAAATAAATAAACTACCCTAACTATAAAAAATAATAGAAAGGGTGGAAGTTGTTGATGTTTATGGGTTTTAAGATAAACCTTCGTTCACATTTGTGGGTTTTAAAACTCGGGTGGTATTTTGGGTTGATTGTAGTTTTTGATGTTAGTGTAAGGGCAGTGGTTGTTGATGGTAGTGGGTGACCTTAGAAGAAGATGAAGTTGGAATTAGGGTTTGTTGTAACTGAAGAAGATGAAGTGAGTGGTGGATCTCACTTTTTAATTAGTCTTATTTGTTTTTATATTAAGAGTATTTTTGTCATTTTACATGTACTTAACTAAGAAAACTAACAAGCATTCATTACAGGGGCTATCCAAATAACAAATCGAGCAAACCACAAAGAGCAAAAGTGTAATTTTCAAATTTGGACATTAAAAGTGTTATTTTAAGATAGAGTAAACTTCAGTTTTGCTCTCTGTGGTTTGGTCGTTTTAACGGTTTTGCCCCAATCCTTTAAACATGGTTATTTTCCTCCAATAGTTTACTATGTTTTTCCCATTTTGCTCCCCGCCTCTAACTCCATCCAAGTTGTTTGTTGTCACACCCCAACTGATGGCGGAAATATCGGAGTGAGACGAAAACGAGATTGCAAGAGACTTCATAACACTATTTGTGACAATATTTAAATCAAACCGTTTTCATTTCATAAATCAAATTGTCAAACATTACAAGGAAATTCAAATAACAACAGGTTCAATGAAAATACATAACAACATGAACAAAACTGATACAACATATTAAACCTAAAGCGTCTATATGTGTATCTAAGCATCAACGCTACTTCATTTCATAACATCGTTATCCTCAACCAGTAACATGTTTAAAATAAAGTTCAATGCAAAAGCAAAGGCGAGAATACAAGTTTGATACATACATAGCATAAAAATTATGTTTAAACGATTCCTCATGGCAAGCTAATGATTCAAGATAAACATTAAAATCGGCATGTGTCTAACAAATCAAACCAATGATGAAACACAATAAGCTCATGACATAACCTCAAGTCTACGGGTGGTGCGTTAATCCTATAGTGCTATATATGTCAATGATAGGCTCGATCGAAGCTAATGATAAAT
Organism: Helianthus tuberosus; assembly: GCA_030545235.1. Taxonomy (NCBI): domain Eukaryota; kingdom Viridiplantae; phylum Streptophyta; class Magnoliopsida; order Asterales; family Asteraceae; genus Helianthus; species Helianthus tuberosus. Next base: position 149,266,543 of record CM060384.1, on the reverse strand, counting down.
CTAACACAAAAAGGATAACCCCAAGTTCAATGTATGAAGTAATCAAGTATGCAAACATGTAATAGGAACGTTTGTGCATTTACGAATAAAGTTCATGTGTAAATTTCATAAGTAACATGTTACACCCCAAAAAGTGGTAAACGTAAAGAGGGGGTTCGAGTATACTCACGATTTTGCAAGATTTCCACTTGTTAATCCCGCGAGAGTTGTTGGTAGATTAGTTTGGAGCACCTTGTCCTTCTACATGAAGAAACATAGGTGGATGAGTATGGAGGTTTTAACAGAAGATTATAGATTCGGAGATTTAAATTACATGAAAATAGCATATGAGAAAATAATCATCTAGTCATGTAATACTTGTTTGACACTATGAAACCCTGAGGGTTAGAATGTTTTCATGGGTAATATACCCATTAGAATCATAACAAGTTGTTAAGTCTTAGATGATGTAATCTAGTACTTTGACAAATGAACACTAGTTCATCATCAAAGGTTTGATTATTTGGATATTATATAAGTATTATATAATGTTCATATTGTCATATAGGTCAAGCATGAGGTAGGAGGATGAATCCTCCATTTAGGAACCTCTTTGTTTATCATAGAAGTCATGTAGGAGGTAAGAAGAACAAGTCTTCCTTTTAGGTACCTCTTGGTGTTCACCACTACACTTGTTGTTATAAACAATCAAGGAGGGTCATGAATATACAATATGAAAGGAAATAATTACAACTAATCTAAGAAATCATCAAGTAATGTGTGGATTTTTAGTATGATAGCCCAAGCTAGTCCTATAATCACACAAACATCAAGCTTTGAGCTTGTTCACTACTTGTGGGTTAAACCCTAACCAAAACAGAAAGTTTATGAGGTTTTAACCTCTGATTTTAAGTGTCACAACCTTGTTTTTAAGCCTAACTAACCATAGAAGTGATTATGAGCATAAGGACATAGGAATGTGTATGAGATAACTCAAGTTCAAGCTATTTTTGTAAATCAAAACAGAAAGTTTAGAGCCTTATTAGGTGATGTTCTAGCCTTGGTTTTCCATGAAAAACCTGTTGGAAACATACCTAAGATTGTTTCAAGGAAGTAGGAAAAAGAATCAAGGAAAAAGGTTAAGAAATGAGTGAGATATGCTCACTTTTGTAAGATGTTATGAATCTGCCTTAGCTCCTGAATTCAGCCACGTTTTTTAGAGATTGGGAGTGATTAGAGAGTGTTTGCAAAGTGGAAAATGCTTGGAGGAGGCTTGGGTTATATAGGAGATGGATTAGGGTTGGGTTGGTGAGGTTTAAATGCTAAAAACACACTTAAAACCAATCAAAACTCAACAAAAAATGACCAACCAGCTAGCTGGTAAGGCTGGTTCCGGATTGAGCTGGCCGCGGCCAGCGAAAGCCCTGGTTGGGCGAGTTGCGGTGTCACACCCCAACCGATGGAGGAAACATCGGGGCATGGCACTGAGCAAAACAGATTGTCCAGGAGAAATCCATAACAACTAATATTACCAAATATTTTAACGTTACGCCCCATACCATAACATATTAAGCAAAGTAGTTATTACAGACATAGTATCTCAAAGACAAATAAATTGTTTCGACAACTCAGATTTTATTTCATTTGTTTCTAGACTCCCCTAGCTTGATTCCATGACATCCAGCAAATAAAGCAAGCATCCTAAACACCTGTCACATACGTTAAAATAAGGTCAATACACATAGTGTAAAGGTGAGCATACAAGTTTGATAACATAATAGTAGCGAAAACAGTTTACGCATAACCAACATGTAACACGTAGTAATGTGAAGCAAGCAGGTTATCGACAATGAAATATGCACATACATGACTGCGAGTTGTAGAATGCGCAACACATATCACCACTATGACACGTGAAGAAATACCCATACTAACCCTTGTCCACGACAGGTGCTGAGTCCAAACTATAGTACTATTGTTGCTAAGGTGTCAGGCAACAATGACTGTGTAAACATAACATATAAGCATTCATCGAATAACACGTATAACATGCAGAGCGGTTAGCGTATAAAATATGTTGGCATTGTGTGATCGATGTGATTTGTTATAGGTAACGTATGTAACACCCAAAAGTGCGTTAAGCAAAAAGGGATCGAGTATACTCACAGATCGTGTTTAGTAAATAAACACTTTCTTGGATTGAAGGGAGCGTTGGAGATGTTAGCCTGATCAGATAACGGCAGTATAAGCGTTGAACAGTGCGTTAAACGGTGTCGAGTGGGATGAGTGACGGAAGGTAATCCGATTGGATGACCGTCTGGACGGAGGGTCATCCGGACGGATGACCATTCGGTCGGAGGGTTGTCCGTTTGGGATGGATGTGTTTATGTATGATGTGAACTTTGAAGTTTTCATTGTAACATTGTAAAAGCTTTGAAGTGTTTCTACCTCTCAGGTCGTCCGGTCGACCGGTCATCCGGACGGATGGCCGTCCGCTAGGATGGTGATTCGAGTGGAGGCTAGCATACTTTAAAATTTGGAAATTGTTTAAGTGTTTAAAGTCACAAGTCACCTGGTCGAATAGCCCGATCGGATGGCTATCCGATCGGATGGCTGTTCGACCGAGCGACTGTTCGAGTTGAAAAGTTTGTAAAATCAGCTAAGTTAAAAGATTTTATCGATACGGTATGACAACGTGTCAAACAACGGAAGCCCCATCAGGTCCAACTCGTCCGGTCGAACGGGAATCACCCCGCTATCCGAATCAGCTGTTCATGGTGGTGTTTCATGTTCAACCCATGAATCGGTTGTCTCTCTGATAGAAATCCGTTCTCGAACCGGCACTTTACTAGAGAATGAATAGAAGGCCTGAACGAGCTCAAATTCTTATCGGTTTCGAGTAATAGTGAAGAATGTTTGGAGAAAAGGTGGAAATCAGTTGGAAAATGTTTAGATTTAGGTGAAATCAGTGTTTAACATTGTGGAAATCCTCTAGATCTGAGTTGTTCATGGTGAGATAAGATCATACTCCGGTGTTCTTATGAACCAGTGATGACGTCACTCGAAAATAGCCCAAATCAGGTGGATTTCATGGTTAAAAGTTGTGATTTGTTGGAGAAGATGATGAGAAAGTGTGCTGATTGCAGAATATAACACCTCGTAAAATCACGTCCAGTGATGTATTGACACGTGTAATAAAACCTAATAAAGTCAAACGTTGAATTTAAGGGACTAATTTTTCGAAAATTTGAAAACTTTGATTATGAAAGGACTGGAAGTGTTATCATGCTTAAAATAAGTATCTGAATAACCTTTTACGGTATTTATATTCACAAATGAGCCACTCGTTGATCAAGAGTAGCCGTTTGCATAATTAATTGAAAGTTTGTGCGATTAAGGGTTAAAAGCGTCAACATGTTAATTCTTACCTCGGAGTGACCTTTTAACAAACCGGGAGCTTCATGATATTTGATTATACTCTCGGGAATGCCAATTATTGGCCGTCTGAGGCTTTTATGCCTTTAAGTGACGTTACACGCAACTTTGCAAGTTTAAGGGGTTAAAAGCGTCAATATGTTTAATTATACCTTTGAATGACCTTTTTACAAACCCGAAGCATCGTGATGTTTAATAATACTGTCAAGAATGCCTAATATGGATTATATAAGGCTTCGATGCTATTAAACGATGATATGCGCAAGTTTGCGCATTAGAGGGACTCTTTGCGTCAAACTGCAAAAGTATACCGATTCGTATGGTATCGAACCTTCCGGAATATGATCATAAGTTAAACATGCCCTAAATATCCTTTATATAGCTTAGAAATAGGCTTTGTGGTGTTTGGTGACCAAAAATAAACTTATTTGATCAGCAGGGACTAAAAGCGTCAAAAAGTGCATAAGTTTGCATTTTCGCGCGTATCTTACGTTCTGAATATATCCGGACATCCAAAAATTTATGTAGTCATTAAAATATTTTATTTTAGTGTTTGGCCTGATAAAATTTCCGTTTGTCATGTAAATTGGATCGTTTTTCGCGTCCGTTCGTGTTTCGTCATAATTAGCCGAACAACGCAACAGTACGATCAAACGAACCGACATCTGAGATGTTTTTGAGCATATTTCATGTTCCCTATACTTTAACTTCATTTTAGAGCCTTGAAATGGGGTTAACGGGGTTTAAACGCATCGAAAATGGCTCAAAAGTGTTGCAGGGACCAAACCTGTCATTTATTGAAACTTTCTGGCAGCTGGTACATGGTGGCGCTGCACCACCACTATAAGGTTTTGCTGTGGCGCGATGCCACGGCCTCATCTGGGCAGAAACTTTATTTTTACACCCAGGTTGAATTTCAGGGGCCTAAGTGTAACTTTTCTCAATACCGTGTGATGGTTTTGGACACCCCTAGTATTCCAAAACCATGTGCCTTATGTGTAAGGTCCAGATCGAAGATCAATTATCGAGGAACGATCCTAACGGTTCTTGAAAAATCCTATAAATACCCACTAGTTTTGCTCTCATTTCTCACACTTGATCTAAATTGCTCTAAGTTGAAGCTTTATGCTTCATACTTGAGTATTCTAGATCAATATCATCCTTGCTTGGACCCCTTGTAAGTGCCCTCTTATGGCTAGTTATTTTTATTTGGCTTAAAAGGCAAAAAGTCAAACGTTTGCGATAAACGCTTTGACTTTTAAACGGTCGAGCCATTGTTCGCAACGAACATGACTACGTAATCGTAATTAGGTAGGTATTAAACCCTCAAAAGGGCACCTCCTAATTACCACGTTTGCTTAGTTAATTGTCGGGTCAAACTAATTAAAATAAAAGTCAAGCGAGTCGGTTTTTAAATAAAATTCACAACTAAAGATGTAAAGGCAATAAAATCAATTTTGTCACTTTAATAACTTGGTAAATATAAATTGAACATGTCTAGGCATGTTCAACCCAACAATTCTGAGTTTAGGCTTGGTTCGGAACCGAAAGTCGCAAAAGTAGACTTTTGCTTTGACTTTCAGTTCTGACCCGATTTAGCTTAGTTTAGTTATGCCTTAGGATTCCTTTAGGACCTTATTATATGTTAGTATAACCCTCCAAGGTTATACAACATGGTTCCATAGAAATCCTAGTTCATTGCATGTTTCCGTTAAATGCTTAAAGGTTGACCATTATGCCCTTTTGATATTAAAACAAGATTTTTGAAAATGTGAGACGACAAAAACCTTTATTACTGATTTGTAAACATGTCCTAAAAATTTGACATCAGTTTGAGGTCTAAATTAAGAGTTATGCTCGATATCGTAAATTGAAAGTTTTTTTATTAATTAAACGGCATTTTCGGCATAAAGCCTATTTAAACCCAAATTTTGACACCAAACTTTCTACCCACTGATGTATATAATATTTAGGGATTTTTTGGAAATTTTTATTAAATTTTAAACTGATTATAACACAGAGTTCTTGCATAGACTCGGTAATTGACGATAACGCCCTTTTTGCTAATAAAATGAGTTTTATACATACTTTACATACCAAACCTTTTTCTACTGATTTTATATATTAAATAAGTTATTTTAAACAGTAAAGGCTGAACAAAATCTCAGATTTCCTTAATCAACCCGAATATCGTCAAATACCGACTTTTATGCGATTTAGGCGCATAGTATGGTTTAAAACCATATTAGGCATATAAAGCTTGATACCTACTGATGTTATGAATAAAATTTTATACTTTAACAATAAATAAGAGTTTTGAACTCAGATTTCCAAAATTAACCCATAAAGCATATGTGAAATGACCAAAATGCCCCTACGGTGCATAGTTTGGGCATAAATGATAAATTTCACATATGTGAGATATCTTACTGATATAACTTTATAAAATAAATATTTTTTTATTAATTTTTTAGACCAGAAACTCATATTATTATTTAACCTCTATTATAAACATTAAAATGACCAAAATACCCCTACGGGGCATAAATTGGTTTTAAATTCGTTTTGGGCACAATGGAAGGTATCCTACTGATATCACAACATATTTAAGGCATATCAACTTGTGAAACATGTTCATGACTCATTGGTTACCTGTTATGCATCTTTCGTGTTCGGTACGGTTTATGTAACTAGTTTGCATAAATTAACCGAAACTGGTCAAACCTTATCATTTTCACTTCAAAATTCAGAATGTGTTTAGTTTACCCATATTATACAAGTCTCCATACCTGTCGGGTCTAAATCACACTCTAATCCGGTCTTCGCTTAATCTTGCGTTTTGAACGGTAAACTTTTCCTTAAAACTAACCGGTCTAAGTTACAACTTAAATAAGATCCGTAAGAAATCTAATAGGTTAATAAAACATTTGTTCCAGATTAAGAGTGTCACACCCTCAAATTACCACTTAGGGAGTGTCCCTGTTAGGCGTGTGACCACTAGTAATGAGCCACCAATTACATTGAATCCGTAAGTTTAAAATAAAGTTTCATCATTTAATAGTAATAAAATCCAAACATAAGTAATCCAAAAACCATCAAGTTCAGCGGAAGCGTTAACGTAACATAATGTAAATACTTTCTAAACAACCATAGTAAATAAATGTTTGATAAATAACCCATCAATGCAACCATGACCACTCACGCCCTCCAGCCATCAAGTTCCTGTCCCCAAGTACCTAACGACCTGCGAGCATGTAACAAGTGTATCAGACAAAGCTGGCGAGTTCACAGTTTTAGAAAACGTTTGTTACCAGTTGTATGTAAAACAGTTCACTGACAATGCAAGTAATATTGTTAATATCTCAATTCCGAACAAGACGGCTCCTGAAATACATGACTGCCCTTCCCACGTACTCCTATCTAGTACTGGGCCCCGACTGGGTCATTAGTTCACATCCGTCCTATCTAGGAGCGGTGTGAGGGTGCCAAACCTAAGTAGCGCTACCAACTAATACCCGTTACCCTCCAGGTAACATAATAAGGGACTTACAAAAATGATAGGTGAGAATATTAACCAATATACCCGTTATTACCCAGACCACTGACTGTCCCCAACCACTGGGACGCATGCTCGAATGTAGTGAACTCACCTTAGAGTGCTCGGTATGTTATGTCATGTTGTTCACAGTTTGTCAACAAATCCTAACATAGTTACCAATAATAATCAGTTCCGTAAACGTTTAGATTACATACCCAATATTCACATTACACCATTAGCATACTAGCAAAGCACGTAACATGATACTAATCTTGGCAGATAATTAGTCACCTATCCATTCACAATCATCACCTTGCATGCCATGCACATAATCTCATGATAATTCTTGTCATTCAGTATACACATTGGTTCCTAACACAGCTTCACAGTTTCAATTAACAACATAGCTTGGAAGGTAATAACATTAATCACATATTATGATTACACTACTGTTTGGGTCACCTATACAACTCGCATCACCAACATCACTTAACCACTAATATGATAATCATAACAATGCTCGGCCCAATCAGGTTCGACCCACTTAAATTATGCGGCCCGATTCCCTTTGTGTGACCAGTTTCTTATCCGTGGCCAACCCACAAGAAAGAAGGGAAGTGGGGTCCAAGGAAATAAGTGTGCAATCACGTGACAATGTTTCCTAATGGTGTGAGTGTACATGTATGAGAAATAGACATCAAAAGGGTGTGGGGCCGGCTGCCCATGTGCGATTCTTGTTTAAACAGTATCAATCCTTCCATTTCAACTAAACCATATAAGACAAAAGTCATATAACATGCAGCTTTTCAAATCAACATTTTTGGTGGGTTGTACCCCATGCACACTAAATTGTACACTACCTTTAGAAAACCCAGATGCATAACTAATTCATCTAACATGGATTCATTCAAGATCATCACACTATTACCATTAATCTATACTAACATCATAAATGAAATATATAAACAGTCATCAGGTTATAAATTAACCCACATATAACTTATGATTGCTACCAAGTTCCTTATTCTCACGTCAAGAAGCACCGCCCAACAATCATACACATAGCCACATATAACGAGAACTTAACTCGAGCATTGATTACATACCGAAGAAGGGATACGAGCAAGTGAAGGGAGCCCTGATGAGACTCGCTGCCGTCAGTCGCACACCCGAGGAGATAGAGTTTGATAATTAGGGTTAGTTTATTTTGATGGCCATGCACCCCTCTCAATCGTCTATATGCGCCCCTAATACTACCGGCCTGACCTTGGGCTTTTGAGGGAAGCTGGGCCAGATTTTTGGGCTTTAAAGGAATGTATAAGCGGGTTAAATGTGGAGGTTCTATTCCGGCCCAAGTGTGAAACTAGGCGAAGTTCAATACATTTATTTACTCTATTACTTACGTACGAATACGCCATTGCGACATAAGTAGTCAAGCACATATAACACGTTTAAGAGTTTCATGTATAGTTAACATACACACATAAACGTTTAATGATGTACGAGTGTAACCCACTAAGTCTGGTATGGTCGTAATATAAAAGCAATTGAACGTAAGGACACACGCCAAAGGTTATGGAATTTAAGTAGTACTAACCTTAGATATTCGGGTTGTCACATCATCCCCAACTTGAAAGAAATTTCGTCCCGAAATTTGATAGATACACCAAAAATGGCAAAGTGCCTGATCAGGATGATTGTGGATTTTCCTCCGGTACCACATCATCCCCAACTTGAAAGGAATTTCGTCCCGAAATTCCTCAATGATATCAGGAGTTGATTCAACCATTCAAACAACTGGAGATATTAGAGCTCCCTTTGATTATTACTCTCCCACAAGGACTACGGTCCACGTACTGAGTTCTAGCAAACTCTCACGATTGGAGTTCAAATATGTTAACGAATCCTGATGTCCCGGTACTTGATTTCAATAGATTTCCAACAACTGCAACCTGTTATTAACCTCCGACTCTAATAAGGGTATCACAAGCGTTTCATCGGACAAACACTGCCCTAGATTCGAGACATAAATGATATCATACACGTTACCCAATTCATCAGGTAAGTCGAGTTTGTAGGTCACGCTACCGATTCTTTCCAAGATTCTGAATGACTCAACATAACGTAAATTAAGCCTGTCACGCTTCCCAAGCGTACCACGCCCTCCCAGGGTGAGACTTTCAACACGATACGATCTCCTACAGCGAACTCCCAGTGTTTCCTAAGCTTATCAACTTTTCTGACGGTCCCGCATTGCCGTCAAACGATTTCCAATCCGCGCAATCTTCCAAAGAGTTCCGAGACAGGTCTTGGACCCATGGTTAGGTTGTCACCCACCTTAGTCCAACAAGGAGATCGGCATCATCGTTCACGCAATGCCTCAAACAGAGCCGTCTAAATACTAAGACGGTGACTGCTGCAATAGAACTCAACCAAAGGTAGATGTCCCTCTAACTGTTTCTAAAGTCAATCACACACATGCTCGTAGCATGCCTTCGAGTGTTAGGATGGTTCGTTACCATGTCCTGTTGTCCCACAATGATAAGTAATGCTCATGTCTAGATGTAAGTCAAGGGTGTTGTGTATTGCCTGACATAAATCATGCATAGATCAAATTTAGAGGTAACAGGAGTTGGCACCCTGTGCCTAACAGCCGCCTCTTCACAACTGTGAAGACTCGTCAGTTTTCTTGATTACAGGAAAGTGTGCTCGTAACGTGAGTCCATCAATGATCATCCAGGTGATAATGTTTCCGTTTCGAGTTGTAAGTAGACCAGTGACAAAATCCATGGTTGTCTGTTTCAAACCTCCGAATAGGTGTTTCTGATTACTGACATGAACCAGAGGGTTTCTGGTGTTCCACCCTGACTTTCACACAAGTCACACGTCGTTCACATGCTTTGCTATGTAGGCCTTCAATCCTAGTTGTCGGTACAAGATCCCTCGATCCTAATGTATTTCATCAAACCCAGATGACCAAAAATATCAAGGCAGTGTGCTTTGCTCCACTCAAGTTCTCTACGGTTGCTTCACAATGGGGAAAAAAACATATGCGCTCCATAAAATAGCGAAAGTTGCCCAACTTGCCCAAAGTTGTTCTTCCATGCCCCGCATGGGCCCAACTTGAGTTTCCTCCTCCTCTAATGCTTCGGTTGAAACAAGACGAATCTGATCAGGTAGGCTAGAGTCGATAGTGTGCTGCAAAGCTCATGCACGTCCATGTTTCACGGTTGTAATCATTTGTAAGCGTCATCCATCAATGTCGCCAATTGTTCTAGCTCCCTCGAAACCAGGGTGCACATGAGGCCCTTGTGATCGGTCTAAGTGGTGCATTTGGTACCGTCCAAGTAATGCCTCCGGCTTAAATCCAAGGATCACGGCTGCTACTGCAGGTTGTGTGTCGTGTAATACCTCCTCGTAACTCCATTACATAAGTCATCACTCTCTCGGGTTGCGTCGGTGTGTAACTGGGACTCTGATTTGGACCATCACGGTACACCATTAAATCACTTGCACCCTCGGGTAAGTCGATGCTCTGTGCATTGCAGAATTGGAATTCGAAAGCTGAAAAGATGTCCTCCTGTTTTGTCTTTCACGAACACAGCACCCTGCTGTGCTAAAGAGATTTAAGCTGCACGACCTTCGAAAATCTTGTGGTTAAGCTGCGATTGCATCTAGTGAGACCAAGAAATTCATGTATCCTCGAAGGGATCTTTGACGTTGATCAGTTTCTATCAAAATGGATCTTAGCGAGATCCACGTGTATTCCCACTTCGTTGTTTATATGACAAAAATGCGTACTCCCCGAATCCTGAAGTCACACATAGGTAGACTTCGCACGTAGGTGTTCCTCCCCTAGAAGCTCTACGATGAAATACAAGTGCCGTTCATGGTGCTCCTTTCTCCTGGAAGTGATTCAAAACGTCATAGATAAACACGGTTGGCGAATCTGGCTAGATGGGGTTGGCACATACTACTCATGTGATCCCTAAGGCTGCTGGTGTGTTGGGTAACTTTAAACAACGAGAAGAGAAAATCGTAGTGGCCGTACTGTGCCTGTAACGCCGTGTTAGAAGTCATCCTTCTCTGAGTCTTCCATCAAGTGACAGCCTGATCTTAAGTCGGTTTCCGAATAGAAGCTTGATCATTACAGCAGGTCAAGCAGGTTGTCGATGCGAGATAGAGGGTGACGGTCTATGATTGCCACCTTGGGGTAGTCTGTACGCGTACGAAAGGACTTGTCCTTCGTTTCCACAATAGAGTTCGGGCTCCCCAGAGCAAGAAGCTAGATTGCTAAACTCCCACCAGGTAGTTCCTGAAGTTGACTAGACAGTTCTCGCAACCCTCCTGCTGCAAGACGGTATGAAGTACGAGCTATCAAGACTGCTTCTGGCGTGAGATTAAACTGAGATTCTGCCTAACAGTTGTGGAAGTAAGCCCGAAAGTTCCTCGGGTAACAAACCGAGAGGGTTCACAAACAATTGGTGGATCCTCGATCCTCTTTTCCCTCAGCCTTGGCATTAGTAACGGTTGTTAACACAGCGGAGTAATCCCTCCGTAGGCACTTCTGGCCTTCACATCTGTAATGGCGCTAACCTTTGCACTACTCTGATGCTTTAGAACAAATAACGATTCTGCACACAAAGTTTTCTCCTCACAAGGTATGTCTGCGCGATTTCTGAATAACCAATCCACACTAACTACTGCGTTGTAACCCTCAAGGATAGTAGAAGGAAGGTTGACGTCGAACACTCGTCTCACTAGGTCGTGTGTATACTCTAACGAACATATGAGATTCCGTTTGACTTGTCATCAGCCGATTCCACATCAGGTTTAGTTTCAAGAAGTATCAGGGTCAAGCAGGATAGAGACGGAGCGAACAACTACCCATACAAGCTATCATGTTGCTGCTATGCCTGGCGTCGCTTACGCCAATCCTTAATGTCCTTCCACGAGCATCATTTCCAGTGTTGTTGTTACGGTTGCGAGGGTTCCCATTACTATCATTATTCCCTTGGTCGTTGATGTCTTGACTTAGCAACAGCCAATCCCTGTCAATGTCACCTTCGTTTCCATGCTGTAGACTACGATTACGAGTACCTTGACGTTGCCGTGCCTGCTGCCTCTAATGTCGTTTCTTGAAACGGAGCCCTACAATCTTTCACCATCAAAGTCCATATTTTTACCTTCTGTGCCACGCGCTACCCACTGTACTGGTAGCCACATATTTCACTCTATAATCTGTTGTCATCGCCTATGTCCCAATTGATTCGTAAGAGTTGACTCCCACGAGTCGCTTACTAGAGTTAAGAATTCAATTGAAGTCAAGTTGCTGGTGTTCGTTGCCGGTAATCAGGGTTGTCCAAATACTGAGGTCGGTAAAATACTACGCTTACCCTTTTGTCTATCAATCTAACAAGTCGATTGAGTAATAGACAGTATGCTATAAGAGTGTTGCAGAAGTGATCACACTTCGGGGTCTAAGACGTCAATACGTAGAGTTCCAGCAACAAAGAAAAGTGAGAAAGGTATAGACCAATCATTGTCGTTGCAACATCCCACTCAGGGATGTCCGTACAAGCACCTAACATTCTACACAGTTCGCTAGGCGTTCAGATGGGTGTTCAGGTAAGACTCGATAGCATCGAGATTCAAAAGGATTCAGAGAGGAGTGAAAAGATCACGTTCAAGTAAGAGACAATCACTGATATGACTCTTATAGACTGTTGTGTTTCACATCGATCAAATAATGGAACGGAACCCCTTTTTCACTTGTTAAGCCTCACTGGGACTCGCATGCACCCCACATTGTTATTATGTGTGCACCCACAATAACACTGTGATTTGCATGCTCATCTCATTTCCTCTTAACTCATGTCAAATGGTTCCTCCAACTCGAGTGGCAATCAAAGAGCATCACGTAACGTGGGTCATGAATGTTTAGGGAAATACCACCCTATCAGACACATAAAAGAGGCAGGTGATACATGAATTCATACTATTGTGCTAGACGTGCAATCTCATGCAATATCATATGTAAGTGTTCACTAGTTATGCAGTACAATGAGTATACGAGAGACGAACCTTGCAGTCTGGAGCTGAGTGTCATGGTCGTATTCAGAACTTGTTCGGTTATAGTCTGGTTTTATAAAAACATTTTTAAACCAAGTTCACTATAACCAGTGGCTCTGATACCAAACTGTCACACCCTCAAATTACCACTTGCGTGTGACCACTAGTAATGAGCCACCAATTACATTGAATCCGTAAGTTTAAAATAAAGTTTCATCATTTAATAGTAATAAAATCCAAACATAAGTAATCCAAAAACCATCAAGTTCAGCGGAAGCGTTAACGTAACATAATGTAAATACTTTCTAAACAACCATAGTAAATAAATGTTTGATAAATAACCCATCAATGCAACCATGACCACTCACGCCCTCCAGCCAGCAAGTTCCTGTCCCCAAGTACCTAACGACCTGCGAGCATGTAACAAATGTATCAGACAAAGCTGGCGAGTTCACAGTTTTAGAAAACGTTTGTTACCAGTTGTATGTAAAACAGTTCACTGACAATGCAAGTAATATTGTTAATATCTCAATTCCGAACAAGACGGCTCCTGAAATACATGACTGCCCTTCCCACGTACTCCTATCTAGTACTGGGCCCCGACTGGATCATTAGTTCACATCCGTCCTATCTAGGAGCGGTGTGAGGGTGCCAAACCTAAGTAGCGCTACCAACTAATACTCGTTACCCTCCAGGTAACATAATAAGGGACTTACAAAAATGATAGGTGAGAATATTAACCAATATACCCGTTATTACCCAGACCACTGACTGTCCCCAACCACTGGGACGCATGCTCGAATGTAGTGAACTCACCTTAGAGTGCTCGGTATGTTATGTCATGTTGTTCACAGTTTGTCAACAAATCCTAACATGGTTACCAATAATAATCAGTTCCGTAAACGTTTAGATTACATACCCAATATTCACATTACACCATTAGCATACTAGCAAAGCACGTAACATGATACTAATCTTGGGAGTTAATTAGCCACCTATCCATTCACAATCATCACCTTGCATGCCATGCACATAATCTCATGATAATTCTTGTCATTCAGTATACACATTGGTTCCTAACACAGCTTCACAGTTTCAATTAACAACATAGCATGGCAGGTAATAACATTAATCACATATTATGATTACACTACTGTTTGGGTCACCTATACAACTCGCATCACCAACATCACTTAACCACGAATATGATAATCATAACAATGCTCGGCCCAATCAGGTTCGACCCACTTAAATTATGCGGCCCGGTTCCCTTTGTGTGACCAGTTTCTTATCCGTGGCCAACCCACAAGAAAGAAGGGAAGTGGGGTCCAAGGAAATAAGTGTGCAATCACGTGACAATGTTTCCTAATGGTGTGAGTGTACATGTATGAGAAATAGACATCAAAAGGGTGTGGGGCCGGCTGCCCATGTGCGATTCTTGTTTAAACAGTATCAATCCTTCCATTTCAACTAAACCATATAAGACAAAAGTCATATAACATGCAGCTTTTCAAATCAACATTTTTGGTGGGTTGTACCCCATGCACACTAAATTGTACACTACCTTTAGAAAACCCAGATGCATAACTAATTCATCTAACATGGATTCATTCAAGATCATCACACTATTACCATTAATCTATACTAACATCATAAATGAAATATATAAACAGTCATCAGGTTATAAATTAACCCACATATAACTTATGATTGCTACCAAGTTCCTTATTCTCACGTCAAGAAGCACCGCCCAACAATCATACACATAGCCACATATAACGAGAACTTAACTCGAGCATTGATTACATACCGAAGAAGGGATACGAGCAAGTGAAGGGAGCCCTGATGAGACTCGCTGCCGTCAGTCGCACACCCGAGGAGATAGAGTTTGATAATTAGGGTTAGTTTATTTTGATGGCGTTGCACCCCTCTCAATCGTCTATATGCGCCCCTAATACTACCGGCCTGACCTTGGGCTTTTGAGGGAAGCTGGGCCAGATTTTTGGGCTTTAAAGGAATGTATAAGCGGGTTAAATGTGGAGGTTCTATTCCGGCCCAAGTGTGAAACTAGGCGAAGTTCAATACATTTATTTACTCTATTACTTACGTACGAATACGCCATTGCGACATAAGTAGTCAAGCACATATAACACGTTTAAGAGTTTCATGTATAGTTAACATACACACATAAACGTTTAATGATGTACGAGTGTAACCCACTAAGTCTGGTATGGTCGTAATATAAAAGCAATTGAACGTAAGGACACACGCCAAAGGTTATGGAATTTAAGTAGTACTAACCTTAGATATTCGGGTTGTCACAAAGAGCCCCAGTAGAGGTACTTGTGCTTGCTGATTAGAATGTACGGCTGAATATAAATTGCATTTTAAGCTCAGGTAAATACTTTTAACTTATTTTCCATTATACGGCTTGGGATACAGTATTATAAAAATACCGCTTGGTCGGGTGTAGAAACCTTTTAAACGGAGATGATTAAATTGCATAATCTCGTTTTAATCAGTATTGCTTGATAACAAATAACATTGGGGGTTAATGACAGTGTCCTGGATATCCTTGGCTCATTTAAAAAGTGTAAATGGCCACAACTTAAGCACGAGGTGTAGGCATAACACCTCATGTTGCGTATGTAAAAGATATACTCACTCGTGAGGTAACTTCTTGTGAGTTATATTTGTGGTGTGTCGATTAATCTTGATCGGTTTGTTTAATCACTATCCCTAAATGTTGGACAAACATGTAAATCTGATACAAGATTGTAATTAATATAATTGTCCCAAGTTATAAAAGAATATTTGTGCCTTGTGCATTTAAATCAATTTTCTTAAAACATTTTCAAAAGAGTCAGTTAATTGTATTTACCAGCGTAAACTGACGTATTTTGCAAAAAGGATAAGTGACAGGTACTATACGTAAATTGGCTGGAAGCTCAGGGCGTTAATAAGGAATCTTGCAAGTTCTAAACGTCTAAAGTGTGTTAAACAGTGTTTATTTTTCTGTTTTAAGATCCGCCTGTGGATCCATATACAACCGTTGTGTAATACTTTATTATACTTTCGAATCAGTTTGTATTATTATTACTTTATACTTCCGCTGTGCATTGAACTGTGATTATTTGACTATGATGATATCAACTACGTCACGATACTCCCCACCGGGCCCACCGGTAATACGTGGAAATATCAGGGTGTGACAGTTTGGTATCAGAGCCAACATTGAGTGAATTAAACACTAGCCTTTTGTGTTTAATCTCAATGACACAGTAGCACATTCTGTGACTTCCGAGTCTAGACTTGAACTAGGAATGATCTTATCCCTGATATATTTATACATTGTTTTCGATATTTATACATCTCAGGATCGTGTCGCCAAGTAAAGCTGCCATTAGTGGAGGCTCTCCAAATCCGAAGTTTAAGAATGTAAAGCTTCGTACTACAACTCGAATTAGCATACGACCAGTATGGAGAAAGGACCTTTTGAACCCATTATCCATATTTCAAATTCTGTACCCAAGACTTTTGAAACTTCAAATGAGAAGCTAACATCGGAGGAGTTCATACCAGCTGTCCCTGAAGCTCCCGCTCCAAAGATAATACCTATGGACCCAAAGGACTCATATTTCTTACCTCCAAGTCTTGGAATCCCAAACTTGGATTATACCTGTCATGACCTTATTCATGATTCATATTATTCATTAACCATAAAATCCTTGGATTCCACGTTTACAAGGATTCCTAATAGAGAAGATTTCGACTACCCACAAAAACCTTCAGTACCCGTACCGCACTCAGAGAACCAAGGAGAAAACTTTCAGAAATAGGATGAAGAAGGAACTTCCTTGTTATGTTTCATTTCTATAGTAGTCCCTATAAGGACATATATATCTTTTAAGTCCCTGTGTGGGCGAATTTCTTTGTGTAAGACCTGTTTAGGGCAATTATTGTATTTTTGAGACTTTCTATGAAAAGTTTCCTTTTTAAAATTTACTTTGGTATTAAATAGTATACGTATGTATTATGTCCTAAATCAGAACGTCATTTCAATTTATGATTGCTCTGCCATTGTATATCAAAGAAAATCTTAAAGGTATAACCTAGCCTATATGTCATTTCGACATAGCTAAGATGGTAAAGCCTTTTTAAGATAATAGATCCTTGTTAACACCTAAGAACGTGTTAACACTCCTTGACAAATGTGGTTCGAGAAAATCACAATAGTCATCCTTATATTGGATTCTTCCAATTTCTTATCTAGCCTAGTGATTTAGAAATCATGGCTCAAATCATCAGATAAGATGATCATATCATAAACATCCCTTGGTGATGAAATGCCTACGGGCTATATCTATTGTCCTAAAAGATAAAAGATAGTTGTAGTCTTTGACTCTCTGTTAAGAAAGGTAATGAACTATGTTCAAACCTTAATGCCTCGATCCTATAAGATCATGGCTTATAAATTCCAAACTGTCCTCATGACAAGGCCTTTTGTGCCATTTCGATATCCTTAATAGCTTATAGCTGGATTAATTATAATGAAAAATTTAAAATAACCCTGATTATCAAATTAACCAAATATGGTCTATTAATACCATGGTTAATGAATCATCGAAGATGATGATTCCAAAATAGATTCCTAAGCAAAAATTATTGGCGATTGTTTTATAGAAAACAAGCTTCAGCATGTCTGAATCAGATGAAGTCAACAGTCATCCCAATATAAGGAATGACAATACAAGGATGAATGTAACGGCTGCAGAATTACAGACAATGATAGATAAAGCTGTCACTCAAGCCATTGACAGGCAATTCAAGGATTCAAGTGGTGATCATAATGGGACCCAATCTGTGCCTCACACAAAACCACCTTCTAAGATACATACGTCTTATAAGAATGATTCTCATCATTCTTCAAATCAGAGAAGTGCTCCATCCAGACAAACTCTGCTCAATCAGGAACCATGTGTTAAGACCTGCTCTTATAAATACTTTGTCTCTTGCAAACAAAGAGACTTCACAGGAGAAAAAGGAGCCATCGATTGTATGACATGGCTGGATGAGATGGACACAGTAGTAGACATCAGGGGTTGTGAAGAGCAGGATATTGTGAAGTTTGTTTCACAATCATTCAAAGGAGAAGCATTGGCATGGTGGAGATCATTGATCCAAGCCACGGGGAAGATCCTACATAATAACTTATCTTGGGATCAATTTGTTGCACTGATCAAGGAAAATTTATGTCCTCAGCATGAGGTAGAAAAGATAGAAACAGACTTCTTGACTCTGGTCATGAAGAATTTAGATTGTCAGGCGTATGTGACAAGTTTTAACACTATGTCCCGCCTAGTTTCCTATTTAGTCACCCCTGAACCTAAACGCATAGCGCGTTTTATTGGAGGCCTGGCACCAGAAATTAAGGGAAATGTTAAAGCATCTAGGCCTACCACATATAGGTCCGTGGTGGACTTATCCTTATCTCTCATTTTAGATGCAATCAGGAATAAGTCTGTTAAGACTTCTGGCGAGGGAAAAAGGAAAGGAGAAGAGGAAGGCTCTCATCAATCTAACAAGAAGAAGAAGAAGGGAAGTTCTGAGCACAGGAAAGATTCCGAGTTTAGGAAAAACTTGAGTCAATCTACTAACAGACCCAAATGCAGCACCTGCAGAAAGCATCATTCAGGAAAATGTACAATCGACCCACTTGCTAAATTGTGTGGAATTTGCAAGACCAAGGGTCATAAGACTTTAGATTGCAAGGAGTTGAAGAACGCGACTTGTTACAACTGTAACGAGGAAGGGCACATCAAAACTAACTGCCTAAAACTTATAAAGAAGCCTGAAGAGGCCAAGAAAGCAAACGCGTGAGTCTTCCAGATGAACACACAGGAGACAGTACAGAATGATAACATTATAACAGGTACCTTTCCTTATCAAGAGGTTATGCGGAAATTTGTTTGATTCTGGTGCAGATAAGTCCACTGTGGACAATAAATGTTGTAAACTGTTGTATCCGCCTGTTAAGACTCTAGACGTATACCGCGAGGTAGAATTGGCCGATGATACTTTAGAGACAGCTTCAACAATCTTAGATGGATGCTTTATATCCATTAGGAATCACTCTTCTCAAATATCCTTATGGCAAGCTTTCAAGACATCCAAAATCAGCAATATAATAAAGACAGATGTGACATTTTGATCCCCTATCAAAAAGGTGATGGACTAGGTCCAAACCTTAAATGTCATTAATGGTCTTTTTATGGCCTAGGCCAAGTATAATTGATATATATATCTAAATAACATTCATTAAGAATGTTCGTACTACATTAGCCTGTATGGTTTAATGATACCATGGTTAGTATATGTCAAGTCATTAGGATGATGAATAGCTGTTGTTGGATTGCAACTAAGTAATTGTTTCATTTGGTATTAGGAACCAAGTCTCGAGTATGACAAACTCGGACAAGACAACCGTCAATCGCGCCATTGATGATGCGACACATGCTAATGATGCTACAATTGTGAACCTCAAAATTGACAAAGATGTTCTCCAATCTATGATATACGCAGCTGTTGGAAAAGCTGTGAGAAAGGCCGTGAAAAAGTTCAAAGAGCCCAATACTACTTGCTCCAAATCTCATTTAAAACCACACTTCCTTACTCACGAGAAGGATCTTGTTCATGCCTCGGATACAAAGAATGAACTAAAAAGGAAAAGGGAGAAAGATAACTCCCATATTTCTAAAAAAAAAGGGTAAGCTTGAGCATAAGGAGAACAAACAAAAGTCCAACAAGAAACCTGTATGCAAGACCTGCAAGAAGCACCACCTCAGGAAATAAAGATTTGAATCTCAACCTCTACCTTGTGGGATCTGCAAGTCTAAAGAACATAAAACATTGGATTGCAAGGACATAAAGGATGCAGTCTGCTAAGGCTGTAACGAGAAGGGCCACATCAAGACTACATGCCCTAACTATGTCAAGGGAAGTGCGGCTAAGGATAGAAAGCCTAAGAATGGAAGCGCCTCAACTCTCCTGATAAATGCATGAGGTAGTTCACATCAATAATGACATCAGGTACATTCCTTATCATTTATCAGCAATATAAATGCTAAGAGTTCTGTTTTGATTCGGGTACCAATAAATCCTTCATAAATTGTAAGTATAGCAAACTTTTAAAATCTTCCATAAGAACCCTAGATATTAAGCGTAAGGTAAAACTTACAGATGAAAATCATAGGAACCATTTCTTATGTTCATGTCAGAAATCTTCAGTCGTAAAATTCTAGAGTACCCTTTCTCCAAGTGAAGTACGTCAGCATATGTAGTTGATATCTCTTTGATCTCTATCGATTGCGAATACCAGACGGTATGACAAAAGCGCCATATAAGGATTGGTGTATCTTAATATGTTCCATATATTGCTTCCATGCCTGATCAGTATGGAGGTTTAATGCATGGAACCACAAAGATATTCCAATGATCATATAGTACTAAAGTCAGCTAATGGTATTAAAAGAAGATATCCAGAATGGAATTGTCCAAGTAAGTGTCTTTGATTAAGGAATCCGTGGACTCGTAAAGTAAATGTGTCACTTATCTGACACAGGCAATGATAGATGAAGTGGAGCCAGAGATTTGGAAAATCTCTGTAACCTCCTTGTGTCTTGATTATCTTCTCCAAAGACTACCCTGTTTACCTCCTGAAAGACAAGTAGAGTTAAGATTTATATCCCGCATAGGGCTGCATTATTGTGAAATCTCCAGGACGACTAGTACCATCATTGGAAGAATCGAAACCCTAATTAAATGTATTTTAAGATAAAGGTTCTTAAAGCCTAATTCAAAACTTTGAGAATTTCGGTATTATAAATTAAGAAAGACGGTTCATTATGCTTATGCATTGATTACCGCAACCCTATTTAGGCAACAATTAAGAAACGCCATCAGCTGTCCAGGATCGTCGATTTGTTCGACTAGCTCTAAGGATTAGCTATTCCTTAAGATTGGTTTTAAGCAGTGGTTGGAATAACCATCTCACCTTAAATAAGATATTCTATAACTAATAGTCGATATATAAGTACCAAGGCTGCTCCTTTGGAGACCTTGTATAGATGGGATGTTAGACATCTGTTATTGGACAGAAGTTTGGTAAGTCCAATTATCAGGATCTGAAAGTTGCCTTGGGAACAACGATAAGATCATGCAAATCCGTAATCGTCTGAAAGTTGCCAGTAATCGGCGGAAAATCAAAGATTAATGAAAGTCGCAACCCTCTTAGGTCCTTAATAAGGAATAAGGTTCAATTGAAGGTATCACCCTAAGAAGGGTGTGCTGAAAATTTTTAATTTATCAGGCTAGTTAAGTTCTGATATATAGAATCATTTGAGGAAATCGAATATATCAAGATTGGTAGCCTATAAGCTAAAACTTACCTAAGGAGCTTGATGGAAATCAATGTGTCCCACACAAGTGATTTAAGGATATGTTTCGCCGATAAGTCGAGAAGCATTATCACATAATGATATGCAGATTAATGAAAATTTATGGTTTGATGAGAAACCATTATCAAATAAGGATCGGCAGGATTAGAAGCTAAGAAAGAAAACATGAACCTATTATAAAGGTCATTTGGGATGCCCTTAGAGGCCCAAATAGGTTGTGGAAGTTGAATCCATTATCCGACAGAAAGTACATCCATTATTTTAGCAAATCTCGAGGTCGAGATTTCTTTTAAGGGGGTGAGGATGCAACACCTCGTAAAATCACGTCCAATGATGTATTAACACGTGTAATAAACCCTAATAAAGTCAAACGTTGAATTTAAGGGACAAATTTTTCGAAAAGTCGAAAACTTTGATTATGAAATGACTAGAAGTGTTATCATGCTTAAAATAAGTCTCTGAATAACCTTTTACGGTATTTATATTCACAAATGAGCCACTCGTTGATCAAGAGTAGTCTTTTGCATAATTAATTGAAAGTTTGTGTGATGAAGGGTTAAAAGCGTCAACATATTAATTCTTACCTCTGAGTGACCTTTTAACAAAACGGGAGCTTTATGATATTTGATTATACTATCGGGAATGCGAATTATTGGCCGTCTGAGGCTTTTATGCCTTTAAGTGACGTTACGCGCAACTTTGCAAGTTTAAAGGGTTAAAAGCGTCAATATGTTTAATTATACCTCTGAATGACCTTTTTACAAACCTGAAGCATCGTGATGTTTAATAATACTCTCAAGAATGCCTAATATGGATTATATAAGGCTTCGATGCTATTAAACGATGATATGCGCAAGTTTGCGCATTAGAGGGACTCTTTGCGTCAAACTGCAAAAGTATACCGATTCGTATGGTATCGAACCTTCCGGAATATGATCATAAGTTAAACATGCCCTAAATATCCTTTATATATCTTAGAAATAGGCTTTGTGCTGTTTGGTGACCAAAAATAAACTTATTTGATCAGCAGGGACTAAAAGCGTCAAAAAGTGCATAAGTTTGCATTTTCGCGCGTATCTTACGTTCTGAATATATCCGGACATCCAAAAATTTATGTAGTCATTAAAATATTTTATTTTAGTGTTTGGCCTGATAAAATTTCCATTTGTCATGTAAATTGGATCGTTTTTCGCGTCCGTTCGTGTTTCGTCATAATTAGCCGAACAACGCAACAGTACGATCAAACGAACCGACATCTGAGATGTTTTTGAGCATATTGCATGTTCCATATACTTTAACTTCATTTTAGAGCCTTGAAATGGGGTTAACGGGGTTTAAACGCATCGAAAATGGCTCAAAAGTGTTGCAGGGACCAAACCTGTCATTTATTGAAACTTTCTGGGAGCTGGTACATGGTGGCGCTGCGCCACCACTATAGGGTTTTGCCGTGGCGCGACGCCACGGCCTCATCTGGGCAGAAACTTCATTTTTGCACCCAGGTTGAATTTCAGGGGCCTAAGTGTAACTTTTCTCAATACCGTGTGATGGTTTTGGACACCCCTAGTATTCCAAAACCATGTTCCTTATGTGTAAGGTCCAGATCAAAGCTCAATTATCGAGGAACGATCCTAACAGTTCTTGAAATCCTATAAATACCCACTAGTTTTGCTCTCATTTCTCACACTTGATCTAAATTGCTCTAAGTTGAAGCTTTATGCTTCATACCTAAGTATTCTAGATCAATATCATCCTTGCTTGGACCCCTTGTAAGTGCCCTCTTATGGCTAGTTATTTTTATTTGGCTTAAAAGCCGAAAAGTCAAGCGTATGTTATAAACGCTTTGACATTTAAACGGTCGAGCCATTGTTCACAACGAACATGGCTACGTGATCGTAATTAGGTATGTATTAAACCCTCAAAAGGGCACCTCCTAAAACCACGTTTGCTTAGTTAATTGTCGGGTCAAAGTAATTAAAATAAAAGTCAAGCGAGTCGGTTTTTAAATAAAATTCATAACTAAAGATGTAAAGGCAATAAAATCAGTTTTGTCACTTTAATAACCTGGTAAATATAAATTGAACATGTCTAGGCATGTTCAACCCGACAATTCTGAGTTTAGGCTCGGTTCGGAACCGAAAGTCGCAAAAGTAGACTTTTGCTTTGACTTTCATTATGACCCAATTTAGCTTAGTTTAGTTATGCCTTAAGATTCCTTTAGGACCATATTATATGTTAGTATAACCCTCCAAGGTTATACAATATGGTTCCATAGAAATCCTAGTTCATTGCATATTTCCGTTAAATGCTTAAAAGTTGACCATTATGCCCTTTTGATATTAAAACGAGATTTTTGAAAATCTGAGAGGACAAAAACCTTTATTACTAATTTATAAACATGTTCTAAAAATTTGACATCAGTTTGAGGTCTAAATTAAGAGTTATGCTCGATATCGTAAATTGAAAGCTTTTTATTAACTAAACGGCATTTTCGGCATAAAGCCTATTTAAACCCAAATTTTGACACCAAACTTTCTACCCACTGATGTAATATAATATTTAGGGATTTTTGGAAATTTTTATTAAATTTTAAACTGATCATAACATAGAGTTCTTGCATAGACTCGGTAATTGACGATAACGCCCTTTTTGCTAATAAAATGAGTTTTATACATCCTTTACATACCAAACCTTTTTCTACTGATTTTATATATTAAATAAGTTATTTTAAACAGCATAGGCTGAACAAAATCTCAGATTTCCTTAATCAACCCGAATATCGTCAAATACCGACTTTTATGCGATTTAGGCGCATAGTATGGTTTAAAACCATATTAGGCATCTAAAGCTTGATACCTACTGATGTTATGAATAAAATTTTATACTTTAACAGTAGATAAGAGTTTTGAATTCAGATTTCCAAAATTAACCCATAAAGCATATGTGAAATGACTAAAATGCCCCTACGGTGCATAGTTTGGCCATAAATGATAAATTCACATATGTGAGATATATTACTAATATAACTTGATAAAATAAATATTTTTTTTACTGATTATTTAGACCAGAAACTCATATTATTATTTAACCTCTATTATAAACATTAAAATGACCAAAATACCCCTACGGGGCTTAAATTGGTTTTAAATTCGTTTTGGGCATAATGGAAGGTATCCTACTAATATCACAACATATTTAAGGCATATCAACTTGTGAAACATGTTCATGACTCATTGGTTACCCGTTATGCATCTTTCGCGTTCGGTACGGTTTATGTAACTAGTTTGCATAAATTAACCGAAACGTGTCAAACCTTATCATTTTCACTTCAAAATTCAGAATGTGTTTAGTTTACCCATATTTTACAAGTCTCCATACTTTTCATGTCTAAATCACACTCTAATCCGGTCTTCGCTTAATCTTGCGTTTTGAACCGTAAAATTTTCCTTAAAACTAACCGGTCTAAGTTACAACTTAAATAAGACCCGTTAGGAATCTAATAGGTTAATAAAACCTTCGTTCTAGATTGAGAGCCCCAGTAGAGGTACTTGTGCTTGCTGATTAGAATATACGGCTGAATATAAATTGCATTTTAAGCTCAGGTAAATACTTTTAACTTATTTTTTGTTATACGGGCTTGGGATACGGTATTATAAAAATACCGCTTGGTCGGGTGTAGAGACCTTTTAACCGGAGATGATTAAATTGCATAATCTCGTTTTAATCAGTATTGCTTGATAACAAATAACATTGGGGGTTAATGTCCGTGTCTTGGATATCCTTGGCTCATTTAAAAAGTGTAAATGGCCACAACTTAAGCACAAGGTGTAGGCATAACACCTCCTGTTGCGTATGTAAAAGATATACTCACTCGTGAGGTAACTTCTTGTGAGTTATATTTGTGGTGTGTCGATTAATCTTGATCGGTTTGTTTAATCACCGGCCCTAAATGTTGGACAAACATGTAAATCTGATACAAGATTGTTATTAATATAATTGTCCCAAGTTATAAAAGAATATTTGTGCCTTGTGCATTTAAATCAATTTTCTTAAAACATTTTCAAAAGAGTCAGTTAATTGTATTTACCAGTGTAAACTGACGTATTTTCCTAAAAGGATAAGTGACAGGTATTATACGTAAATTGGCTGGGAGCTCAGGGCGTTAATAAGGAATCTTGCAAGTTCTAAACGTCTAAAGTCTGTTGAACAGTGTTTATTTTTCTGTTTTAAGATCCGCCTGTGGATCCATATACAACCGTTGTGTAATACTTTATTATACTTTCGAATCGGTTTGTATTATTATTACTTTAGACTTCCGCTGTGCATTGAACTGTGATTATTTGACTATGATGATATCAACTACGTCACGATACTCCCCACTGGGCCCGCCGGTAATACGTGGAAATACCGGGGTGTGACATAGAAGTACAAGATTTGAGATGAAAACTTACAAGAATTGCGAGGAATCGAGAGAAAAGTGGCCTGAGAGTGCGTGGGTCGGAGGAGAGCTGTCACATCATGAACAATGATGTGACAGGTGGGCTATTTATAGGTGAGAGGAGAGAAAGGCGGTGGAGGTCCTTCCGATCGGATGGCCATCCGATCGGATGGTCATGCGAACGGATGACCATTCAATCGAATGGTCATTCGATCGGATGGCTTGTGCGAGTTGGTTTCCGACTTTTTATTTCGTGCGTTAAGCGGTGTGTTGTGTTGGGTTGCAAGTAAGCGATGCGATAGTATTAAACAATAGTTACACAAATAATATAACTCCTTCTAATCACAAAAGTAAACCATAAATTTCGAATTCGCGATGAGATTGCGTTGCGATTACGTTTGCGAATAACATTCCCAACATATAAGCACACACAAGTAAAACGCATAGTAGCACACACACGTAAAACAATATCCAGAACCTGTAATTCGATTTGCGATGCGATAGCGATGTGATAGCGTTAAATAGATTAGCGTTTAATTGCGTTTATCGCATTTTTACTCCATATAATACAACTAAAAAGCGTAAACTAAGGTATCGATTAACGAGGTTTGAGAGTACAAGCAATAATTAAGTAAGGAACGATAGATCTGATTAGCAATCATTTCTTCCTTTGACTTAAAAAAGTCGGGTTGTTACACGCAGCCCGCCAGACCCTGTTTTGGTGTGGTTTGTGTTTTAATAGTTGACATAATTGACCCCTCATGTTTCTTATTTAGGTTTTTTAGGTGTTTTGAGGATTGTTTATGATATAAAAGCATATTATAAGGATTAAACAAGTAACATTAACATAAAACAAGTATAATGAAGTGTGTTTAAGCGTATGAATGCATTCGAAAGACGTACTATTCGTAAGTTTCATGTATTTGCAAGTTTAACACATAGTTTCCAAGAATTACGAACAAAGCATCAATTGTTTCACGAATTCAAATATACAAATATGTATGAAGTATGTATAACACGAATTTAAAGAAATACGAGTTTTATTTATGATTCAAGTCTCAGATTTTACAACGATTACAACAGAAGAACGTTACAATAACACAAGACTTCCAAAAATAGAAATACTAGCAAGACCTTCTAATTATGGAAAGTACGAAGAAGTAGGGCGTTACATTTGTTAACTGAAATGGTATTTTGGTAACTTCAAGTATAAAAGTAAGGGTATTTTAGTAATTTTATATATAAAGATCTAATAACTTATTAGTATTTAAAAAAATCAAAATTCACATCAATGGCTGTAAATCTGTAATATACAGACACTCTCTTCTCTCTCTCTACATAATCCATATCTTTCTTCCCCATCACCACCCACCACCGATCACCACCCAACCACCCCACCTCCCACAACCGCCATCACAACCACCTCACAGGAACCCACCTTCTACAATCGCCATCACAACCACCATCACATCCACCTCCTACGACCACTCATCCCCCACCAAATCTAAAAAACCCTCAAAATTAGGGTTTTTCAACTTAGATCTAAAATACTATGGCAAGCAGAAATAAAGAAATATGACAACGATGGAGGTAGTCTGGCAACTCAGATCTAAAATACTATAGCTTCATCTTCAATCTTCAAACTGGAACATAAATCGGTTCATATCTGAAAAAGGGGTATGTGGCAGCGGCTGCTAGGGTTTCCACGTGAACCACGTTGATAATTGAATCTGACCCGTTTTGTTTTCGTGTTTTCCTAATTTAAAGGAGTTGTGTTTGGTGAATTGTAAGGTAGGTTTTGATTTGCCTGTGTTGGAAGTGATTGGGTTTAAGTTGTTGAGTTGACGGATGAGGAGGAGCAGATGGTTAGTGGGGTGGTGGGTTCGGCAGGTGATGGTTAGCGGTGGTCGGTAGGTGATGGTGCATGACGGTGGTTGTTGATGGGGAGGTTGTTGACGGGGAGGCTGATTGATGGAGGAGAGAGAACATGTAGACAGAGAAAATAGAAAGAGATAGAGTGTATGTCTATTTTATATATGTATTATTATATATAATAATAAAATATAAAAATATGGGAAAAGACTAAAATGCCCCTCATGTGAGGGACGTGTGACTGTTTGTAACGTTACAAATGGATGCCGTTTGGGACATGAAGTAAAATAGAGATAAATTAAATAGATCAGGGAGTAAAATGACTATTTTAAAAGAATTGAGACAAAACCGTTAAAAATGATCAAATCACATGAAACAAAACCAAAGTTTACTCTTTAACATGTTTTTGAACACCCACACACAAAATATACCCTTGTGTCATGGGGTTACTTTTCGACCCCCGTGTGGCGTCCCCAAGTCCCCGGGGACAAGCCAATCCATCCCGCTTCTTTGCGTGGGTCACTGGTTTCGTCCTGCCTTGGACTCATCAGGAGAGCGGCGCCAGCTCTCGACCAGTGGTGCGTTTGTCGTTTGCACGACTAGGCACGTACACCTCTTCATTGACACTGACTTCGTCCCCCGATAAAGTCCAGGACTAGCCAGTAACCCAAGCGTTCAAGCACAACTCACAACATTGCGACCTTTAAATATTTGGCCCGTGACACTCTCCCACCACCATTTCATGCACGTCCTCATGCATGCTCGCCGTCCCATACCAGCTCGCATACTTGACAATGCATGATCCCCTTATGTTGAGCATGATTCACTTTGGGAGGGTAGGACACCCGGAAACACAGCAACAATGATCTTCTATCGTGCATGTTCAATATAGTACGTCAGTTCTGGTTGTAAGTGGCACCGCCGTCCGCCGCATCGGATTTGGTGCCAATGATTCACCTTGTTTCACGAATACAGGGACCTGAATAGTTGTAGCAGCTTTCACAAAACTTCTTTTTTATGGCGCTGCTTGGACCGTAGATTTTTGAACATAACACGGAGGGCTTCACTACAACTATACTTGGGCGGCTCTCACAATCCCATACTCGCGAAGTTCAAAGACCTTTGCCGAAGCAAACCCATATTTGGTCTTCTCCCACCACCATTGCGCAACCATACTCTAAATGTTAAGCTCATTTGGTTAAGTGTCACGTTCCAACGTATCCGAGAATCGTTATGCTCTGGTACCAAGTTGTCACGGGGTTACTTTTCGACCCCCGTGTGGCGTCCCCAAGTCCCCGGGGACAAGCCAATCCATCCCGCTTCTTTGTGTGGGTCACTGGTTTCGTCCTGCCTTGGACTCATCAGGAGAGCGGTGCTAGCTCTCGACCAGTGGTGCGTTTGTCGTTTGCACGACTAGGCACGTACACCTCTTCATTGACACTGACTCCATCCTTCGACAAAGTCCAAGGCTAGCCAATAACCCAAGCGTTCAAGCACAATCCACAGCATTGCGACCTTCAAATATTTGGCCTGTGACACTTGGCCTAAAAGAAAAAAAGGAAGTGTGATACACTATCACCAAAAAGGCGCGTGGCGTAAAGGTCATCCTAAATCCGGCATAGATATAAATGGCGGGAGCTCATCCTCCGTCAAACTTTCCCCCAATCATCTCTCCACATACACTATACCTATATGTCTTCTTTCTTCCACAATCCCCCTAATTTTCACTCCAAAATATCATCCTAAAACCCTCCCCCACACTCAGATCCCCCTCAATTCACACTCTTCTACCTAGGGTTTCATCATCCCCACTCCATCTGATCCCACCGTTAGGGTTTCCGCCACCTAATCGGAACCACCGCTGGCCGTTTTTCCGATCTCCGATGGACGCGGCCGCTAGTGTTTCTCCGATGTCGCTGCCGTCGTCTCAATCTCAGTCCTTACGGAAAGAATGGCGTGTTGTTTCCGATCATCATGAGGTAATTTGTTTAGATTAACAGTTAACAGTTAAACACTCGCTGTTCACTATTCTAGAGCTATTTTAGGGCTAATTTAGGGCTTGTTTAGGGCTTAGGGTTTTGTATTTACTTTAGTTTGTTGTTTACGATCAGGATTTGGACCGTGTGAAGCTAGGGCAAGGTGATGAGAGACTGATTTATGAGGTATGATTGTGTTAGAATTGAAGTTTTGAGTTGTGTTATTGATTTATTTTAGAGTTTTCAATTAACTGTTAGTGGAGGTTTTGATCATTAGCTAAAGACCGATATTTGAGATACCGGTTATTGCGGTGGGATATCGGTAATTTTAGTATCATGCTAAATTTATATATAGCAATTTAACACTAACAATTCATCATACCTTCTACCATTAACAAATTAACCTTTTGCCACTTGCAAAACACTAATAATTGTAGCAAGTAGGAACTGATTAAGACTTAAAACACTAACATTTAACGCTAACAACTAACAATTAAGACTTAAAACACTAATAGCAACAATAAGAAGAAAGACTAATGGTAGAACTAAGAAGAAAGGTACTGATATCGAGAGTATCAGTGATATATCGGTCAATATCGCAGATATTATGACCGATATTTTGCCCCGATATCTCGGCAGGTGACCAATAACCGATATATCACTGGTATGTCGGTGATATATCGGGATATTAACTACATAGATCCTGAGTGTGATTTTGTGATTGTTAAGGTGCATCAGCGAAGCGAACCAGTTACGGTTAGTGGAGGTTTTGAACAGGAATTGCGTTTGGATGATGTTGTGAAGCAAAGGGAACAGCTTCAGGATTTGGAGGTTCATATCAAAGCTAGGCTTATAGCTAGATCGGAAGTGATGGGGATGCAGGAGCGGTTTGATTCGCAGATTAAAGAGCACATTGCGTCAAATGTCAAGCTTGAGGTGTGATAGACTGTTTTAGTTGGAAATGTTGTGTTTTGTATACAACTTTACATGGAAGTTTGTGGCTTACTAGAATGTTTTTGTATACAGGAACGGCTACATGAAAGGGAAAAGGCTATAATGGACTTGCAAAGGACTGTGGATGATAAGGATAAAGAGCTTCATGTGATTAAGTTGGAACATGAAGCGGTATGTGCTTAACGTTTGTTGCGTGTGTTTTTTAATTCATTGGTATTTATATAGTTGTTATTTTGCATTGTTATAGGCATGGGCTAAAGAGGACCTTTTACGTGAGCAAAATATGGAACTTGCAACTTTTCGGTACATCGAAAAACCCCTATTGTATTTATTCACATTTTGCGTGCATGGATCAAGTTTGATGATTGTGAATCTGAGTTGTGGTATATGCATTTTCAGGAGAGAACGTGATAATTCGGAAGCTGAAAGAGCTCAACATCTTAACAAAATCCATGAATTACAAGAACATGTTCAAGAAAAGGAAAGGCAGTTTTTAGAATTGCAGGAACAGGTACTGTATTTGCTATTTGGTTTTGTAATATAGAATGGTACAAGAAACATCACAAAGCTTGTTTGTTTGATTGATTTGTGGTTAGAATGTTAGATTTATTTTCTCTTTGCTTGTCGTAATTTATGTTATCTTTTGCAGCATAGAGTTGCTCAAGAAGCTATCTTATATAAAGATGAACAAATAAGGGAGGCTCAAGCTTGGATTGCAAGAGCTCAGGAGATGGATGCTTTGCAGTCAACTACAAATCACTCATTGCAAGCTGAACTGCGAGAACGCACAGAACAATACAATCAGCTCTGGATTGGTTGCCAGAGACAGGTTTGTTAACATATCAAAGCATTAACTACAGTTCATACTCGGATAGTTATAGCTGGTTGATTATTTCACACAAATGTTGGCTATGGTTATTGGCTTATTGCTAAATAATCACTATTAGATAGAGGGGTCAGTTTTGACAAATTTACTTGTATATAGACAGATTTTGCTGTGTTTGTGGGTATGTGTGTTTTTTAGATTTTTTTTTTAAATCTCAAATGGATCACATGTATCAAATAAGTTGAAAGTCTTCACAAATTTGTTTATAGCACATACAACCTTTTAAACCGTGTTTTTCAAAGATTCAGATTGTTAATTGAAACAGTGTTGTGTCTATAATCGTTAGAATATATTAGATTATTTTTGTAACAATTTTGTTTTTGTGATTATAACAAGTTCAAAATAACTAAAAAAAATGGACAGGTTTTTTTAGCTCAATTATACCTGACCTGTGTGAACTCATACCTGCTTGATTTGTTCATCTTCTTGCCAGTTCTTTCATCAGACAATGTATGACATCACCATGTGCATTAGGAGTTTATATTAAGTAAATAGTTCATCTTTAGCAGTTAGTATATTCTTAATAGCTAATACTAGATCACGACATAATAACATGTATTATGGTATTAATATGTGTTCGTTTTCTGAGATGGAGAGGCTTCATCTTCACACACTACACCAGCTTGAGATTGAGTTATCTGAGGCAAGAGAAAGAAGTGGAAATAATTCGACACGCGCTAATCAAACTAATGCAAGGGAAACATCTCATTTAGTGCATGGAACTGGAAGCCAATTGGAAGCTAGTGTAGGAACCAACCCTGATGGTGATTCAAGGAGTCTCCAAAATGGCGATGCTGTCTCTTCACAGGTATCTTTGATGTAATTTTCATTTCACAAGGGATCTTCATTTTTTTTGGTTTCAAGTTAGGGTAAAAGCTATATTGACTTATTTCAAGTCATATCATTGGTTTATTCACATCAAGAATGTATTTTTGACTTATCTCAGACTGAGGATACTCCTACTGCTCAAATGGCCTCAAAGTCGTTACATGGAATGCCGACTTATTTTCCATCTGGACAACTGCATCCGTTTATATTCCATCACCCTCAGAATGTGAATTCACATCTTGTTCAATCTCATGTTGGCCAGTTCCATTCTGTAGCTGGAAGTTCATCTATCCCACATTGGCAGAATCAACAGGTACATTGATATTTATAAAAACGGGCAAGTTCTGTAAATATGATTAAAATTTTAGTTAAGTATACTACAATAATAATAATTAATTAATAAGAGAATTTTGGGTGACACATGCGTTAACGGTGGACCTGTTTTGAGTATTTGATTCATTTTTTAGCTATTTTTATTTAATTTTACCTGTGGTAGATAAAACAATAACCCACAGTAATCCATTTTTTAAGTAACTGAAATTGCCACCTTAAGATTTCTGATGTTCTCAACCATTATCTTATTTACTTTTATTTTTCACTTTTCTTTCAGGCTCTCTCTGAAGTTTTACAGATTCAAAACCATGAACAACATCCTTCCCAGAAAGATCAGAGTCTTTCGAGACCTGAAACTAATTATGATTACGAAGCATCTGTAAACGGACAAACTTTGGGTTCTGATTTTTTAAATGTCGTTCCATCTTCAACAAATGAGACAGAACAGGTATTATGACATATTTTGTTTTATTTTTGTTGGATCAAATTATAAATTACATTTTACAGCAGAGTTTACAACAAATCACTTCTCAACTTCATGGCTCTTTGCGGTTAAATCATTCTGACAACGACAGTGCACATCCGGTTTGTTTTAATAACTGTTTCGTTTCACAAGATCACTGGTTTTAACTTATAATATGTTATGCTGATCTTCAGTTTGGAAAACACAGGAACACAATTTAAAGTTTGTGTCTAATCATAAAGTTGAAGCTCAAAATTCTAGCACAGAACAGCGCGGTTCTGCTGCCATTGCATCTCAAGGTATTCAGGCAGTAAAGATCAGTGACGTCACACCGAACAAGGTGGATAGCGTTATAGGAAATAGTTTCTCAGTAGGAAAGACTGCAGAGAATCTATTTGACGAAGAAACTTTGCTAGCTTGTGTTGTTCGAACAATTCCACCTGGTTCTGGTGGAAGAATACAAATCAGCTCAACGGTTAGTAACAGTTTCATCAGATGGCTATTTATAGTTTTTGTCGGGTAACAGTTGACTCGTAGGCCTTAGTCTGTTTTTACCTTTGTAGTTCTTTTTTATAAATTACTGATATGTTAATTATGACTACCGAAAGAATTGTTTTTTCAATAATTTTATTAAATCTTACAATAATAACAAGTTAGAAGGTTTTATGCACTTAAAAATACCGTGGGTGACTTTCTACGGGTTTAATCTGGTCACTTGCAGCAAAGATTTTGTATTTGACCTGATTGACATCTAAGCAGTTACTGCGGTAAAAAATCAGATATCGGTCAAGGACCGATATATGAGATATAGATTATCGTGGTGGGATATCGGTAATTTTAATATCATGCAGAATTTATATGTATAGCAGTTTAACACTAACATTTCAGTATACTCTCCTACCATTAACAAATTAACCTTTTGCAACTTGCAAAACACTAACAATTAACAATTAAGACTTAATACACTAATAGCAACAATAACAAGAAAGACGAATAGTAGAACTAAGAAGAAAGGTACTGATATTGGGAATATCGGTGATATAGTGGTCAATATCGCCGATAATATCGGCACCGATATTTTACATGGGGATCGATAACCGTATGTGACCGCTATTAACTTCATAGATTGACTAAATACAACCCAAATCAACTTGTTTGCAAGTGGATTAAAATAAATTGTAGTGTGAGTAATCTTTGTTTTCTTGTTATTCAATACCTTTTGACAGCTTCTTAGTCGGCTCACAAAAATGCTGGCCCCACTGCGTTGGTCAGATTACGAGAATAAACATGGAAAACTCGATGCTTTTTTGCGTGGTCATCCTGAAGTAAGCAAGCTCATGTTTTCTTGACAGTAAAAAGTAAAAACTATATCATGTTATCATTAGCACGAGTAACGTAAGTTATATGTATATTTTTTTTTCAGTTGTTTGTCATTGAAGGGGATTATATTCAAGTGCAAGAGGGTGCACAGGAAATCATAGCTGGTATGGTGGCTCGTGCAAAAATCCGTGCGGCCACTGTTGCTGCTTCTCACCCATCATTACTGTCTTCTGTTGCTGTCACCCCTATGGCCCAATCCCGACTAAAGCAGGGCCCGTCTGTAAATTCATTTTTTAGTGAATCACATCACTCGAATGGTGTTTCGTTTAATCCTGTAGGTGTGAGAGTTTTGAGCAAACATAATGATCAAGTGAAACAAATATTGGTGAATGGTAATGGAACAAATCTTGATAGACCTAATTTGGGGTCTCAAGGCAAGGTTATTAACAGCGGGAGGCCTGGTTCTAATTACCACGGGAAACAGCAGGGCAGGTAATGTTTTATTTGACTTTTTGTACAGGTTAAAACAAGTCATTTACTTGGTATGGGCCGAAACGGGCCGGGTTGGGTTGGCCTGCATAGGCCTTATTGTCCGTTAGAAAAGTGTGTTTTTTTTTTAATATGTTAGGACTATAAAAGCTGAAAAGTATTTACTACGATAATGATCTAAATATCTGAACAGAATGATTTTTGGACAATTTTCAACTCTTTTGTTATGTTTGACTTATTTGATCCAAACCCATATCGCTAACCTTTTTTTTTATAAATATCTTGACCCGTTTTGAGATAAAACACAACCCATATCGATAAATTTGGATCATAATTAATTTGGTCTGAATTCCTAATAGGACAAATTAATGAATTATATATCTGTGTGGTTCAAGAGTTCTTGAGACTGTAATTTTGACTGATTTACACAATTATAATTGGTAGAATCTTATATGATGTCTGCTTTGTTGTTACAGGTCTACTGGGGGTCTACTGGGTTCCAGAAAATAGTGAGTACATTTGCACTTTGATTTACTTTTAAATTAAATGTATAGCATGTTGGTCATAGGCTCATAGCAAGCACACAAATTTACGTCGTGAATCAAATGACTTCATGCCTACTTGTCTCTTTGTAACTGAATCATATATATACACTTTTTTTGTTTTGAACCAACAGGAGATTCTGGATTTTCGAAACAATTTGGCGGGAAAAGGGATTTT
The DNA here is from genome assembly GCA_030545235.1 of Helianthus tuberosus. NCBI lineage: Eukaryota > Viridiplantae > Streptophyta > Magnoliopsida > Asterales > Asteraceae > Helianthus > Helianthus tuberosus. Next base: position 149,230,787 of record CM060384.1, on the reverse strand, counting down.
GCTTTTTTGATGACAATGCATGAAATGTTTTTTTGGTGTTTGCACGATTCTGAATAGAAATGGAATTGTAAACTGGGATTGAAACCGGAAATGGAATTGGAACTGGAATTACAGTTTAAGCTTATTTATCCTTTTGTTGTTAGAAAGACCGCTGTACTATACTATGCTTTCTCATTTCAATGGATTAAAAAAACTCAAGCTTTTTCGTCTTTGCCACATTTAGCGGTGGCAAAATCCACAGTTTGGAAAACGGGTCACTAACACGGTTGGGTAGTAACATAGTTTGGTTTTCGGGATGATCACATGACCCAATTCTTGAATCTTTTCATCTAGCTCTTCAGCATGAATGCTGTTGTGCTTATTTTTGTTATAAATACAAGAAAGTTGAGTGTTATATTGTTTGTTACTTGTTAGTGATGCCCAGGGTCCGGATTGGCTGGTTTTGATGGTATTTTTGGCCAAATTGGTCTAGTTAACGACTAGCTATGTCACTAGCTTAAGTATGATATCACGGGCCCATAACCAAACCGAGACGAAAACTGGTTCAGAACTTATACAGAAACTTAAGTCATAGTGAACCCAATACAAAAACCTGCATAGACTGATAAATAGTTGATCATGAAGACCACATTTCAAATTGAATTTTTATAATGACTTTTATATATAAATAACAATTACAAAAGTGAAAGACACAATAAAAACGCATACATTTGTTCACAAATTAATCAAAGCAAATAATCAGACAACAAACATTATATATTTAAACACTGTTATTTCTTGCATGCAATTCCATCCCCTCCACCTTGGCACTCTAGCATGCCATATTCCATCATTAGCGAGTCATCTTCATCCTTGATATTATTAGGAGAGAACACGCAAAGGGCACAATCCGTTGCAAGAAGTGAGCTAGTCTTGTACTTGTCATCACCCCCAATTACCGGCATTGCCACTCCTGGTTTTGCTGGATTTTCAAAATCAGGACGGTAAGTTCTACCGAGAATCCCTTCAACATTAGATGACAACCCAAAGAATCGGAACTGTACTTCCAGATGTGCAAAGCTATCATTTGAAGGAATCTGATAATTATGTATTTTACTGTCTTCTTCTGATACTGGAATCACGTTAACAAATATTTCTGCAAGATTAGGTATAGTGATCGTTAGACTATTGGTTGTTGAAGTCCTTTCAACTTGTATGTCTCCTTCTGTCGAATTCCATTCTGAAGAATCACCTTCTGGAATGATCAATTCCATTCCATCGTGTGATAACTTTAGGTGATCAACATTATCATCCCATTTTTCGGTTCTTGTCGCTTCAAGGGTGAAGTCATGATGACCAAACTTGAGACCCAATGCTTGGATCCATGTATAGTCGCGAGTTCTACCTTCAGGTCTAAGTCCAATAAAACGTGCGTTGATTTGAAGATTGGAATCAGATATCAAGCTGAAATGTTCGTTGCTCCTTCCATGAAAGTAGAATACAATTCCATCACCACCTATGAATCGTGGGTCATAACACGCAGCTCCGGGTCCATTACAGTTTGGTTTACGTGCTATAAAATACGAATAGATAAATAATCATTTCAATATGTAGATATATTATCATCCACTTTAAGCTTATACCTTATTACAAATCATTTATCATTTACAGTATAACACACATAAAGAATTTTCAAAATGATAATTTTAATAAAATATTGAAAATATAAACAATACGTTATTACTTACATTTGCACACGGCCTCACATTTGGGTGAGTAACAATCAAGAAAGCAAGCTTTGTCTTTTGGGTTCTTCGGCTTAACTTTCGGGCATTCTACGGGGCATGTGATGCGCTTCTTGAAACACTTGCTTTTACGACTCTTACAAGTTAAAATCTCTTGTACAGGTTTGACGGGTTTTGGAGGCTTAACACGCTTAACCTTATTGCCAGATGCAGCTTCGGTTACCAACGATGCCAACATCGCATGTAAAAGTAAAATCATGAATAAGGTTTTAACACCTAGCATCTTCATTTCTTGTTTTTTTTTTAAATACAAAAGAAAATATGGAATGGTGTAAGAAATAGATCATGTCCAAGCTCTATATATACAAGTGTACTTGGTGAGTTTGCAACTAATTTTGAAAATTTTAAATGTTCCAAGTTGTGTTTGGCCAAGTTTGGTTTCAAAGAGTTCTTGAAGTCAATACAATAGTGTTATACCACCAAACTATAACTGCAATATTTTTTTTTTAAAGTTCACTGATTTAAAAAACTAGAAATGCACATAACATCAAAGGTCAATTTTTTTTAAATGTCTATTATTTGCAACATATTTTTAATTTGGTAGCTTGATATATAGTTGTTTTGAATTTAAACATTATATTGTAACTGATGGCTAAGGATAAAAGGTATTCGTGCTGGTTTCTAAATGTAGTTTATACTTTATAGTGAGGAGAAAGACGTTTTTTCTAGACACAACTGAAAGACACTAAACAGAGGCGTCTCTGAGAATTCACGTATCATATTCGAGCTGAAAAAATGTGCCCTTCCGTTATGTTTTGTTATTATTTAAAAAACAAATCAAATTAGTATTGGGTTCAATAAACCTAATTCCAAGTGGGCTAAATTCTAAACCATAAAAAATGATTTGTAAATGAGCCTATATTGGAAGTGGTATGTGTTTACTATTTAGAAAAAAATAACATATATGTATCGGATTTTGTTTTAAATCGCATGCCCCTCGAAATCGCGGGCCTTGTGCTGAGGTCCTCCCCGCACACCATCAAAGCCTCCCATGACACTAAAACACATTATAAAACTTCTATAGGTTATTTATAATCTAAGTTTTAATTGTTTAATCAGTGGCGGACCCAGGAAACTTTTCCTGGGGTGCGGAAAAATTTTTTGAATGGCAAATTTAGATCACTGACGGAGCACCGAGTATCATCGTGCTACTAGCAGAACCACCTATCATATCCATCTCCACTAGGCTATAATGTCTGAACACAAATTCAGGAGGAAACCCACCAATAAATCTGGGAAAAACCCCTTGTGGGAATTGAATCCAGGACCTTATGGTACTATGCCTTATCCCACCATGCCACTAGGCTGGACTGTTATATACTTATATATTCATAATCAATGTTTAATTTATTTTCTATAGATTCATAATATTTTTTTAAGGAGGGCGATTAAAAATTTTCAAGGGGTGTGGTTGAAAAAATCCAAGGGGTGCGGTTAGAATTTTCGACGAAAATTAGCACTAAAAACCTTATATCAAGGGGGCGCCGCCCACCCACCATTGTGGGTAGGTCCGACCCTGTGTTTAATACAAACTTTTACAACTTACTTCTATAGGTTTTGCAAAGAATAAACAACAAAACCAATTCGATTTCTAATAAACCAATCGAATGGAATGGAAAAAAAACCAGTGGTTGTGGTTGAAATAAATTTGAGAAAATTAAATGATAATGTAATAAGTGATTCCATTACCTTGACCAAACAAACACATACTTTTTCATTCCATTGTAACAGTCTATTCCGTTTCACCTCTTATTCCTTAATCCTTAGTGGTGCACAAATCGGGTTTTCTAAATACCCGGTTCCAGGTATGGAACCGGGTTCGAGTACGATCGGGTTCTACGAAATCGGGTATTGACAATACCTGGTCGGGTCCGGGTTTTATATAAAAAATGTATACCCTATATACCCGGGTTCGGGTCGGGTTTTCTAATACCCGGGTATTATAATACCATATTTTCGGGTTCGGGTAGGGTCGGGTATGGATCGGGTTGGGTTCGGGTTTGGTTCAGGTATGCCTCGGGTATTCATTTTTTTGGATAAATCATAGAAATATAAAATACAAAACCTTTTTATTTCATAAAATATAGAAATACATGACACCTAAATACCATTGAACCGAATCGAATAAGATGATGAACATAGATAACTTCGAATAACTTGATCGTCTTCGTTTATTGTTCGTCATCAAAGACCCCTTTTATAGGGTATAAAGATACAATGTAAACCAAACAAATGATCATAATACACTTTCTAGCGGCTATGCAGCCGTTACCAAGGGACAAAACTCGAAAAAACACAAAAAAACCTGAACAGGGTATTGGGAAACCCGGACCGGGTATTGAAAAAACCCGGTTCCAGGTTCGGGTTGAAACCGGGTACTCGTAAAACCCGGGTTAAAAACGGGTATAAAAAAACCCGGTTCCGGGTTCGGGTTCTATAACAGAAATGCATACCCAACCCCTACCCTATGGGTAGGGTCGGGTTCGGGTTCAGGTATAAAAAACCCGGGTTTTATAATACCCGGTTCCGTGTTTTATTTTCAGGTCCGGGTTGAGTTTTTTTTGCACCACTAAATCCTGCTACCAAACACTACCCAACTATTTACATAATGATTTGAAAAAGGTTGGAGATTGGGCCGTGAGCAATGAGCCCACCAAGCCCATTAAGCCCCAAAAGCAAACCCTGTGTTTTTTCTAGCGAGCAACTAAAAGAACGTGAATCGGGAGAACACAAAAGACGAAAACCGTTTTGCACTGCCGCTCAATTACCTCAGGTATTTGGTTCATAGATCTACCAATAATTTCACAAATTTTTCATGATTTCGTTCAATATGTTCAACTAAATCGTTTTCAATTTCTGTGTATCCGATTTGAATTACAGCATCGTTCGTGTCCGTACGTCGGCGAAGCAATTAGAAACCCTAGCTGGTGTCACGTGTCACCAGCATCAAGGTAAGAGGAATTCATCATCATATGTTCATGTATTTTCATATTATGATGTTAAATGTGTGGTTTATTGATTTATAGACCTGTGTTTTAGCTTCTTGAGTTGTAATTGTTTTAGGTTTTTGGAGTTTTAATTGTTGCTGACTCAATTGTGCAGTAGAATTATCTGCAATGTTGTTGTGGTTTTCAATTTATGGAAATTTGGAACATAAATTTGTATTATGCTTTTGTTAGGTTTAGAATGCATATGTGGTGTGCTGGAGTTTTTTAACCCTAAATTAAAATTTTAACTCAAGAATCTACAGATATTTTGATATACATGGAATAGTAGAGTTGGATAATGATTTCTAGGGGTGTGAACGGTTCGGTTTTAGGTTTTTGAAAACCGTTTTGTTTCGGTTATTTCGGTTTTAGCAACGGTTCGGTTTTTGAAACAAATTACGTAAGATTCAAAAGTTAAAAGTATAATTCAAAGTTTAAGAATCTTTCTTAAATGTATACATTTAACTATTTAAGTTAATATATTTAGTCTTTTTAATTAATATTGTGCACATAAACCTAACCTTCTAATCTATTTTAATGTTTCTCCAAAGTTAATGATAAATAAGCATGTTAATGTTATTATTATAAACATTTAACAATCAAGAATAAAATTAATAATTCTTAGTGGCATGGATTTGGCATACTATTATAACTTATCAGTTCGGTTCGGTTATTGGAAATGGTTATCCGAAATCCGAACCAAAATTTTTGGTTATTAAAAATCCGAAAACTGGACCAGCGGATTTTGTTTCGGTTTGGTTATTTCGGTTTTCTGCTCACCCCTTGATTTCAGTAGTAGTAGTGTATGAGCTAAAGCTTCGTTCAAAGTGTTTTTTTTTTTACTCTATAAAGCCATCTGCTACAGTTTTGATCCAAGTTTAGAGATGCATACATTACATGTATTTCGGTAATTGCTTTTAAAATGTTTCTTCATGCAGCTTCCAGAAAACGAACCAACATTCAGGAGGAGAAAAACTAGTTTATCTCGAAACAAATACATAAATATTTGAATCTTGTTGCAAATAAAGTGTAAAAAGCAATGTACTTCATAAATTATGTTCACTTCAAAACAAATGAACTAGAGATCTCAAAATGATATCTGGGTGGATATTCTACATTTCAGTAAAAACAAGTATGAATAAGGTAAATAGATTAAAACATGGTAATTTTGCATAATCTTATAACCGAGATGCTTTGTTTATGATAGATGTCAAGCGCTTGGACAAATATGAGCTATGGAATCTTACATAAGGGTGTAAATGAGAATTAGGAGAAAACGGTTTGGAGTTGGGGTTATATAAATATAATTGGACCTTGGACCCCAAAATTTGTTTCCAAAATGTATAGCTGTGCAGCACATTGGCGCTTTTGAGCAATTTTAAAGGATTTGGGGAATTTTATTTCAAATATTATAGCTTTGGAACTTCATGGACTGCATAGGCCTTGGAGCTTGTGAAGCACAGCTCTTCATGAGGAGTGCTTTTTTGGTTTGATTTAATTCATTTTTTGTTAATCGTTCGTACCGCATGGAAGTAAAAGTTCTATACAAGTAGTTATAAACTAGGAAGCATTGCTTGTATCTCTCGGTGAGTTGTGATTAATTTTAGTTATGTTATTTTCTTGCAGTTTTGGGCTAATCCACTGAGCTGTTTCTTTGGAACTGAAAATGAGTAGCCGTTTCTCGCGTATGATTTATGTTGGAAACCTGCCTTTGGATATAAGAGAGAGGGAAGTTGAAGATCTTTTCTATAAGGTTTGTTTCATTGTCTCTTTTCTTCCTCTTTTCATTAAAGCTCAAGATTGTGTTTATTTTTAATGCTGTTTTTTGCTTCATTCAGTATGGACGCATATTGGACATAGAATTGAAGATTCCACCTCGTCCTCCCTGTTATTGTTTTGTGGAGGTAATACACTAAATTTGGATTTCATTCTTTTAATTTCTTTCATTTGTCTGGAGTAATAAGTTTCAACAATTATTTTGATTGGTTGTTTAAATTGTAGTTTGCAAATGCACGAGATGCTGAAGATGCCATTAGGGGCCGTGATGGCTATAATTTTGATGGTTGCCGCCTCAGGGTACCACAAAACTTCGATTAATTTATTGTTAAAAACTTGTGATTAAATGTCTTTCTATAAAATCTAAAAACCTTTGATATGCCCTTTGGTGCAGGTTGAGCTTGCTCATGGTGGCCGTGGACAATCATCTTCAGGTGATGGTCGTGGCAGTGGCGGTGGCGGTGGTCGTGGCCGTGGCGGAGGCGGCGGTGGACGTTTTGGCATTTCACAACGTTCTGAGTATCGAGGTGTGGCCTGAAATTTAATTATAATAAACTAACAAAAAGATTTTAGAGGTGGCAACAGGTGTGTCGGTTAAACAAACACAACCCAGTTTGCCTGTTATATATATTATTGTAAGGATCAAATACAAATGGGACTTAACATACAAAATGGCCCTAACATGAGAAGTGAAGGAATCTTTTTTTTTTCCGATTTTTTTCCATCTACTTAAGTATGGTGTTTAATTACAAAATGTAAAAATCAATTCGTGTTTTTACACTAGTAAGTAATTATGTAATTACTCTAGAGTAATTATACATAGTTACTAGTGTAAAAGCACGAATTATGTAATTACTGAGTAATTATACTTACTCTAGAGTAATTACTTGATTACTAGTATAAAAGTACGAATAATCTTTTTTAGATTTTGGGACTAAAATACGTGCTCGACAAGAGGGGAATAAATTAAAAAAAAAAATCTCTCTTTACACGTCTCATGTTAAGCCCAATTTGTATGTTAAGATTCATTTGTACCGGAACCTAATCCTATATATATAGACACACACACACACATGGTTGAATTTGCCCCTCTAATAAACTATAGTATGAGGGGATGCAATGTCTCAGTTGTATTTTTTTGACACGTTCATTCATTAGTCATTTAATATATTCTTGCAACCTTACGTTTCTTATGGCAGTTATTGTTCGTGGGCTACCATCATCTGCATCTTGGCAGGATCTTAAGGTAACATGTTTAATGCCTAATTTTTATTCTTGCTGCAATATTAACTGGAATGATTTCTTTCCCAGGATCACATGCGTAAGGCTGGTGATGTATGTTTTGCTGAAGTTTCCCGTGATAGCAAAGGTATAATTTATATTATTATGATTTTGTTTTTATGCAAATCCATTTAAATCGCAAAAGGTGGAAATTTGATTCATTTGTATATATGAACGGATCTATATGTTTTACATGTTATTTGTCATGGATTTCTTATTTTAACATTTAGGGACATTTGGCCTTGTTGACTATACCAACTACGAGGACATGAAGTATGCTGTAAGTTGGTGAAATTTTTTGTTTAGAGTACCTATAACGTTTTTAATGTACATGTACGGTCTATTCAACTGTCTTTTGTTGCTTAGATACGGAAGCTTGATGACACTGAGTTCAGAAACCCATGGACAAAAACTTATATCGAGGTTTGTTTTTTTGGCCGATCTGAATCTCCCGTTTTAACTATTGAAACATGTTGATTGTATGATACACTTTTTTTTAATCCTGTTTTACTGTAATGATGAAAGACTTTTTACGTTCTTCGATAGTTCGATTAAAATATATTTCAAAATGGGTCCAGGTAAGGAAGTATGATAGGAGTCCTTCTAGGAGTCGGAGCCGGAGCCGAAGCAGAAGCCGGAGCAGAAGTCGTAGCAGAAGCCGAAGCCGTAGCCGAAGCCGAAGCAGAAGCAGAAGCAGAAGCAGAAGCAAGAGGTATGAATATAGGATTAATTTCATATATAACCTTACAAACTTGAAAATTTTCTTTTATACCCGACCAAAACTAAAAATATCATATATGCCCTTACAAAATAGTTAAAATACCAAATATACCTAATTTATTAAAAACAATCTAATAAATAATCATTTTACCCTTATTTTTAACTTCAAGTTTTCATATATGCTCATCTTTTAACTTCATATTTTTCTATAAAATGTTGAAGATTATAATGAACTTATTATTGTGTGTTGTGTGTGAAAAATAATTTGGTGCTTACATTGTTCTGAGTTCTCACAGGATCAATTGATAGCAAGAACTGTTGATAGGCCTCCGGGTCAGATAAAAGCTTCCGTAACTCATCAACACTACATCAATCAAACAATGCAAGATAAAATCTATAGTTATAAACAAAAAATAAACAATAATAATAATAAATTTGGAAAAATATACTCATCGTAGGCAGTGTTAGGATCGATCATCAACACACAATAATAGTTAAAATAAAAAATACAACTAATTTTCACAAACACGTAAATCTTAACTGAGATGCTTATTGATATGCTTGTTGCCAATCTATATAACTACTGAATAACAATTTAACAGCTAATCTAATTCAACAATTTAACTGCTAATAATCCATCAACCAAATGTGATCAAAATTTAACATCTAATCCAATTTAACAGCTAATCTAAGTTGCCAGCTAATTCACTAATCAATACAAAGCTATATTCAACATTGAAAGGCTGCTACTATTAAAATTACTGTAACAAATTAGCAGCTAATTATATCTAATATAATAGCTAATGTATCATAGTTTTCAAGTAATAATTAATTTATTTTAGTTCTCAAGTTTTAAGTTAACGAGCCAGATGAAAATGGCAAGATGGCATTTTACTCCAAAATATATAATAAAACTAAAGCAATCACCAAATTTTCAAAACCACCGTCCACCCTTAAACATTTATAAATCAAATATTTTTCTAAATAGAAGCGCTGTGACGATTCCTAAAAACTCACCTGGTTCCTCAATTCGGTTATCCGGGGTTCTTTTTCCAAGTTCTCTCCTTCAAAAAAAAAAAAAAATTCATGAAATCACATATACGAAATTACATAGCATTTATAACTAATTTTATATAGACGCAACCCAGATCAACCGCTTCACAAGTAAAAGGGTTACGCAAGTGAGTAGGGGGGTACAACTGTGAACAAAGTTTACACATCAGTTAAAAAAACTTACTAGCAAGCTGTACAGTTTCCTTTCGGAGCTCTTACATGTGTTACAAAGAAAATAAATTATATGAGAGAAAAGAAAAGCCCATTTTTATTTTTATTTTCTTCCATAAACAATACAATAGTATTCTTCATGTATAATATTTAAGCTAAATAAAATAAGCTGGAAATGAGTAAATATAACATTTGAAGTTAAAGGACATGTATGAGATTTAATAGTTTTAGAAAAAATAAGGGTAAAAATGTCATTTATTAAATTGTTTTTAATGAATTGGGTGTATATGATATTTCAACTACTTTGTAAGGGTATATATGATATTTTGCAAGTTGGTAGCTTGTTGGGGTATATATGAAATTGCCCCATGAATATACAACTTTTTTGATAACTTTATTGTTTATTTAGTTTAAATGCTGGTTTTTTTTTTTTTTTTTTTTTTTGTAAAGTAAATCCTTGGAGCGACCAGCGGCAAAATCACCATCAAAGTCTAGATCAGCTTCTCCTGTGAAGTCGCCAAGGTATTACAATCTAGCCTCTACTCACACAAGTACAGTCACACACCCATACAACTGCTCTATAACCCGTCCTTTTATCCAAACCTTGTCGCAGAGCCAGGTCAAGGTCAAAGTCGAAATCACCAACTCCACGGAAGGTATAACGCACTTCCCGTGTTCATGTACATGATTTACGAAATCACTTATAACCGCATCTAATTCTGTTCACGATACATTTTTTTTTCAGGAGGGAAGTCCCTGAGCCAATGTCAAGCCTTATCTGTCTGTGTTCTGTCAGCCTTTATTGTTTTATTAACTAGTTAATTGGTGAATCATACATCTAGATGTCTGAACCCCTTGATGTTTGTTTGTTTCTGTCTGTCTGTGATACTTGTGAGAGAGACTTCTACTTGCATTTCAATTGGACTCATAATATATGTAATACCAGACTTTTGTTTGATAAACCGGACCGGGGCTAAGGGATATAATCATAAACCGGTTGTTTTGAGTGAGCTAGACAACTAGTGAAATGCAGTGATGTTTATCAACAAGAAAATTAGTAAAGAACATGTGAAGAAAAATATTAAGATTCTTTTCGTAAGTAAAATGGTTGTTTTCAGCCAGCATTAAGTGTGTTTTGTTTACAAAAAGAACGTCTCTTAATGGTTCATGGAGTCTCTTACTTCGTAAGTTTTAAAAACTTGCTAAATGAAAAACAAAACCATTTTACTCCTTTGCCTTAGTTTGTTTAGGTCGCTCACGCGAGGGTTGTTTCTCCACTTTGCATCGCCGTTGTCGCATCACATCTCCCTGCTTCCTTTCCAACCAAGAATCGCAGGTATGTTCAACATTTCTTGCTAATTGTTATAAAACGGGCTGCTTTTACTTTTATTATTGGACGCTCAAGGGCGTAGCTTTGTGGGGGGCGGGAGGGGGCTTCCGACCCCCCGAACTTTTCACTCAGTAGTGGAGAGTGTAGTTTTCGTATAGAATTTTTTGGGTATATACATTTTTGACCCCCCGGTTTTATATAAATCTTTGGTATATACGTTTTCGACCCCCTGGTCGGAAATCTCAAGCTTTGCCACTGGGTACGTTTGGTTTTTTATGGTCTCATAAACATGGAATTAGTACGTCTTTGTTTGGGTTAATGGTCTCTTGTCTTTCTTTGATTTTATGTTCTTAAATGTTAGAGTGAATTGCAAGTTTTGTTCTTTATCTTTATACATAATTGCAAGCGGTGTCCTTTATCTTTAAAATTGATGTGATTTGTACTTTACGTTTTAAAATCTTGCACGTTATGTCCTTTAAGCCTAACGCAGTTAGTTTTTTTCGTTAAATCTGGTAACATGAGGGTATATTAGTCTTTTTACCCATTTATTTAAAAATACTTTAATAAATAAATAAAATAAAATTAAATATAATATTATACCAATATATACACCTCTCTCTCTCTCATCAGTGCTCCACCACCACCTCCACCCGTTCTCCACCACCACCACCTCCACCCGTTCTCCGCCACCTCCGCTTGCCCACACCAACCACCACCTCCACACTTATCAACACCATCACATCCACCCATCCAAAAATCCCTCGTTTTTGTAAGTCATTCAGAACACTAATTCCCATGGCAGGCAGCCGACATTTTGAAACATGAACAGTTTGGAGCTCCGGCCCACGAATGACGACCCAGATGAAGCATCGGATGCCAGAGTTTCGCCATCGTCGACTTTTACCTCATCTTTGGCTTCTAATTTCTCTTTAATGTATTCCTGTGGATTCTCTTCCAAATTCGAACTCCCCTAGCCATTGAAACGCGTTGTTCATCCCCGAGGTTATTCGATGTGAACTCAAACTCAAAATCTCCATCAGATCTTCGATGAATGTGATGAGATCAGCGCCATTGTTGACCGGATTTGCAGCATCTGCCTCCATTGACTAGAAATAAATTGTGAAAGAAGGCCTTGAACAGAGGTGAAAACAGTTGGTGCTGATATATAATTTGCAGATTAGTGTGCGGAACATGATGGAGATGATAATGGTGTTGATGGTTGTGGGTGGTGGTGAATGTGGTTGCTGGCGAGAGAGGAGAGAGAATGTGTGTGTATTTTTAGATAGAGAAAGCCTAGGTGGGTGGGTTGGTTTTATTTTTTCTTTTATATTATTTAGTAATTAGGATGGGAAAAGACTAAAATACCCTCACATGGGGTGCACATGATCTGATTTAACGAAAAAAACTAACTGCATTAGGCTTAAAGGACATAACGTGCAAGATTTTAAAACGTAAAGTACAAATCACATCAATTTTAAAGATAAAGGACACCGCTTGCAATTGTGTATAAAGATAAAGGACAAAACTTGCAATTCACTCTAAATGTTATAAGTGACCAAAATGGAAGCGATCGGAAGCATGGTCATAGGTGTAAGTTCAATATCAAGCCTACTATTTTATGCGTAGTGACCAAAATTACGAGGCATTATTATAGAATAGCATTTCCTTAGTCGAGTATGTACACAAGTTTATTTTTACATACATAACTTTCAATCATACATATTAACATGGTATTTAAGGAAACACTAGTCTGATCCTCAGGGGATAAACCAAGAATGTTTCGACTGGGGGGGGGGGGGGGGGAGGTTCTCTTCTGATCTTCATGAGTTCAAATCCATTGGAGATGAATCCGCAAAACTATAAACACCGTGACACTCGTTGCGATAAGGACATGTGGGGGGTTCTTCTCGTTACTGTTTTTCGGCGTGAGAATAAGTAATGTTCTTTCTAGAGAGAGTATGTAGTGAGAGCGAGAGTAATGAGATCGGAATCATTAAACCTTCGGAGAAGTGTGGTATTTATATTCGAATGGTTGGAGAAGGAGGCGTGAGAATAAGTAATTGTTCTTTCTAGAGAGAAAGTATGTAGTGAGAGCAAGAGTAATGAGATCAGAATCATTAAACCTTTGGAGAAGTGTGGTGTTTATATTCGAATGAGACATCAACGTCAAGGAATATCCCTTTGGTCCCATCTGTCGTGGTAGTTAGTGCCCGTAGAGGTACAAATACGGTCGTGCACCGTAATTGGCTACATGTTGATTTCGGAATGTACTTCTTGTCTCGATTGTCATCCGTCGTTAGTGGAGGTGGAGGAGAGATTCTGTTGTGGCGCACGTTGATGGGCCATACGTCACTGTCGTCTGTGCTTCTTGTTTTTTGCACAATTGCACATCGTGGGGATCTTCGGTACAGTAGCTGGCGGACGCTGATTGGCCGCAGGTCCCTTCACTCTTTGCTATGTGTTTCCTCTATGCTGGCATAGCGTCGTGCCCGCGGGAGTAGTCTGCATTGGAACGTTGTAACCAGCCGAGTGTTTTTGGATTAAGTGTGGGTATGGTCTTGGGCTGGGCTCGCGGGGTGTTATGGACCATACCCCTTTAGTATTTAACATTTTTGGTTTTGAGGCAGCATGGATTGTGAGCAACACAAAGCACTTGCATAAATTTGAATTGTTCAAAAAAATGGCATAAAAAAGAATTAGGATTAGTTGGATGCAAGAAGGTGTTAGAAAAACATTTCTTGAAACATGCGTTTATAAAATGACACTCCATGGACGTGAAGGTAGCAGCCTTAAACAAATATCATGGAAGAATGTAGCGTAAAATTGAAAACATAACGCTATTTCATAGCGGATCAACGACAACCGAAGAACCGCTATGATTATTTAAAATCAAAATTTACAGCCTGGTCAAAGCTTAATAACAAAACCAGCAAAGTTTATAATCCTGTAACAAACACTTATAACATGATGGAAGAAGAAAATATAGATGAAGGTACTTTGAATGACTTTAAAGTTGGGGCCATCTTCTACACTTCCACATTTTTCTAAGAAAGTGTGTGACCACAATTTAAATGGTGGTGAAGATATCAAATGGCGCTTTTGCTTTTTGGTGAAAGTATTGATATTAGGAAAATGTGGTTACGACTTTAGCCACACACTCGTGAGTTATATGGGTTAAGAAAGCGGGAGTGAAACATGGATTGTTTTGATTTTGTGTGATGGATAGAATTTTGTGGATGTTATTCTATCAATCAATTTTTGGATACGATGTTGTCGATGTTATGAATGTTTCTTAGATGTTATATTATGGATGTTATGAATGTTTTTCTGGAATATAACATAACATCCACAACATCTTATCTAAAAAAACATGTATAACATAACATCCACAAAATCCTATTCATCACACAAAATTAAAACAATCCAAACTTCACTCCTACATTCTTAACCCATAGCTCACAAAGTAGGGATGTAGCCGAGCTATCGAAAAAAAAGCTCGAACGAGCTCGAGCCCGAGCTTCGCTTATCGAGCTCGAGCCGGCTTGCGAGCCTAAACGAGCTTTCTATTTATATATTTTTTATTAATATATTAAACATATATTTATATAATAATAATTACCATTTATATAAAAATAACTAAATTATATGTATAATAATAATTATAATTAATACAAATTAATTAATAAGTACTAAACGAGTCGAGCCCGAACTTTAGAAATAAAGCTTGAATCGAGCCGAGCTCGATCTCGAGCTTTCTTATGTTAAACAAGCTCGAGCTCGGGCTCAACTCGTTTGCACCCATGGGCGCAGCTTCCTTGGGGCGGGACCCCCCCCCCCACCCCCACCCCCACACGAACTTTTCGACGCGTAGTGTTATGAACAGTGCCAATGTTTGCACCCCTACTCACAAGTGTGCGGCTGAAGTCGTAACCACGTTGTACTAACACGTTGAGTCTGGGGTTCTCTTTATTTTTAGACAAAACGGATGACTCCTCATTAACACCTTGATACGAAGGTTTCATCTGAATGCATCTGATATCCCAAGTCCATTTAAATTGTGGCTAGACATTTCATCAAAAGGAAAGGGTGAGGAAGTGTTAAGATGTCGTCTAAGGCATTTGAGGTAGAGCCCTCACACAACTGAACACAAAGCTCAGGAGTAAGAAAGTGACGAACTTCTCAAAACTTTTACGTATATGTTGGATCGTGTAGAGAAAATAGTAATAATAACCTATTATTTAGAAAAAAAAAATACTTTTTTCTCAATTTTGTCATTTCTTCAGACAAGTTAAAAGTGTTTGTTACGGCTTATAAATGTTGTTGGTTTTGTTTTCAAGCTTTGACCAAGCTGCAAATTTTGCTTTTAAATAATGATAACGGTTCTTCATTTGTTGTTGATCCACTATAAAATTGTGTTCTGTTTTCAATTTTTCCGCTACATTCTTCCGTGATATTTGTTTAAGGCTACTTCCTTCACATCCATGGAGTGTCATTTAATGAACGCATATTTTAAGAAATGTTTTTTCAACACCTTCTTGCTTCCAACTAATCCTAATCCTTTATTGTGTCATTTCTTGAATAAAAAAAATGAAACTACTAAAGGTTGAATAAATTATGTAAGAGCTTTTTGTTACCTCACAAGCCAAAATGTTAAATACCATGTTCATATGTATGATTGTAAGTTACGTATGTAAAAAAGAACTTGTGTACATTTGTGTACATGCTCAGTTAATGGAATGCTATTATATTATTAGGGTTAAGTTTACGTACAAAGTGCCTTATCGTGTACAAAAGGCATGAAAAAGCCAAAAAGAAAAAAAACGTTGTAAAATGGTATGAATATTTGATATGAATCACAAAGAATAACATAAAACACAAGAGAAGCGACAAAACGGTGACAAAATCTTTATTATTTAACCCAAACCAAAAAAACTCCCCCCAAACCCTAGATCTTACATATGTAAGATCTAAAACAACATATACAATTACAGGATCAACAGATAAAATATCTGTTGATCATAGAAAGAAATGTCAAATAACAAGACTAGGATCAACAAACAACCAGATCATACTCTGGTTAACAAAAGGATACGAAAAGACCAAAATATGAAGATCCTCAAGATCTTCAACAATACAAAATGAATAAATTAACAAGATCTTCAATACTTCTATGATGTTGAAATCACAATCGAACCATCAGCTGAACAAGTCCCACAACTGATCTTCATTGATACTGAACCACCATTGAATAACTGCAGATCAAGAAGCATAACAGACCTGCACTAAATTGTTATTTGAACAAACAAAGAGAACTGTGTGTGTTGTTGAAGTATTACTGAGAGAAAGAGAATCGGGAATCTAATCATCATCTGCGCATATATTCATTTCTTATAATATCTAGGCACAACAATTACACTCTAGTCCACAAGATACATAGAAGATGATCGAGACCCTTCCAGATTTACATAAAACCCCCTTAGACTTCCAGCTGTCATAACAACCTTATCACAACTATTAATAACAAGATATAACAAACGAAACCATTAAACCGAAACACCACATAGGCCCAATATTATAACAGGCCCAGATCACAAGCCTAATAAATAAACATATGAATGAAAATACTGATTCTCTTCTTTTAACATCCCCCCTTCATTCATATGTTTGAACATGTTTATCAATCCAATCATTCATATACTTTAACCTGAATGACAGCCTAAAAAGTCACTTTTAACACACCCCCTTCATTCAGGTGGCAAACATGTCTAAATTACCAAATTCCTTACAAAGAGATTGACATTGGTTAATACAGAATTCCTTCATAAAACCACTACACAACCAACAAATGTATAGTATATGAATTAACCATTTTTCAATTTTTCACTTAACATCATACACCGCACAACTCATACCTCCAGTAACTTCACAACCAGAAACAATCTTAACGAGACCAATAATATCACAAACACTCCAAAAAACAGATCTATTTCACATATTTAGACTCCTCATGAAATACAAGATCTAAATAAACCAATACTGCACTTTTACAAGATTTTAACAAAACACACAAGATCTAAATAAACCAATACTGCACTTTTACAAGATTTTAACAAAACACACAACAGATCCACCTGTAACAGAGGCATATACACAGCAAAGAAAAACAAATCAAAAAAATAGAATTTCTATAATCAAAATCCTAGCTCGGATAAACTAAGTGCCCAGACAACAAAAATAGCCTACACAAATTCTGGCAAAAAAATACACTACCAGACACTTCTCTTATACGAGAGAAAAGTACAAGGCAAACACAACATACATACAAGAGACAAGCTTGAACACAGACCCCATTAGACATAGACAAACCATGATATATGACAGTCATTCACTATGATATACTAATCACACTCAGAAAACAAGTTTAACAGAGTTGAAGCTAAGAAGATACCACACATTGCAGAACGATTCTGATAAAAAAGAACCACAAGATATGACAACCATTTATCATGCTAAAAAAAAACTGATCAAATAAAGACCCTGATAAGTCAAAAAGCAACCCAGACAAACAAAAACCAAAAACTAACACACAGAACAATATCAACAAATGTCACAATCCATAAACAGGTCTAAAACGAACTAGAATAGTATGAAACCAATCACACAAAAAACTGTTATAACAAGAATTCTCATGTGACAAGATTTATAAATTCTAATTGAACAACAGTATCTGACCCTATATAAAAAAAACAAATAACAAAGTCACATGTCAAGAAATTTCAGACCCACAGCTGAACCAAAAAACCTGGTCAAGAAATCATAAAGATCCATATGTTTTTACCCAAAAAGAACTTTACAATTACACAAGACATGAACCATAGAACAGAGAACTACTCACAAAGAGACAAACATGGCAGTCATAACATACAAGAGCAATTTTCTACACAAAAAACACTAGCAAGACAACAAGACAACATTGAACCACACGATTCATACATATACAAAACAAGTGAGATAACAACAACTAGAAAACATATTCTAATTGATCAATGAACCACACAGTCCATCAACAATACCACAGTTATATCATTCAAACTAAAAAATCACACGATTTTTAAGAATACGATACCAAGACTGAAAGACAATACTTGTGAAGATCTTAAGAAACTAATTTGACTTGATCAAAAACTTTTACACTTTACAAAAAACATATCATGAGAAAACTTGTAAAGAACATAAAGACTAATTTGAATCAAGCAAATAAAATTTTACAACTTCATAACAAACTGAATCACACGATTCAAAGAAAAAATCTGATAACAACGCAGACATCAGATTAAACAATACAACCAAACAAGTTCCGACAGAACACAAAATCACACGATTTTCAAACGGAACACACATCTCATACAAGAGAGCAAATAGAAGGTTGTACAAACATTCTAGAACAATCTTGACAATACTATTGATCCAGACAACAAGATTCATAATAACACTGATAAAAGAGAAGTACACACTTCTATATCAGACAACAATTCCAACCTAAACAAAAGTGAAACACAAAATCACTTGATTTCATATCTCATATACAAGGCTAAGAATAATGAGACATACACAAGACAATAAGACACAGCCAAACAAAATCACAAAATAACATATTTTGCAACCAAAAACACCTCACAAGAGATAACATACAAGGCTGTCACAAAAACAGAATAATCTTGACAATACCAACGGTTAAACATGAACCACACAGCTCAAACTAACCATACAAACAAGATCATAGACAAGCAGACATCAAGACTGCGAATATTTAACATACAAGACAAAGATTCTCAACATATAGATCTCATAGCTAGGCAAACACAGACATCAAGAACAAACTTGACAAAACAAGCGGTTAGAAACACTCAAACCACATAGTTCGACTAACCATACAACAAGAGACAACAAGACATACAGACTACGTGTGAAAGACAATGCCAGTTCAAGACAAAATCGAATCACATGATCCATGATAAAGATTCAGAACATACGAAACAATAACTAGAAACAACATTTCAAACTAAACTACCTTAAGACAGCAAATACAAGATCACATAACCACAAAGGTAGCACATTACATGGCAACCAAACATCCAATCATGAATGAAACAACAAGATCATGCAATGAAAAACTCAGCTAGTCACAATTAAAAAAAACATGACTACCCAATTATCATACAAGATTCAAGAGACATAACAACTCAAAACTGTCATGACTTACAAAACCTAACCCTTTAAAACGAACAAAGATGATAACCAAACAGATAACAACATAAACAACAAGAATCTCATATATGAACTGAATCAACACAAAAATGGATCTAAGAGCATGAAGAAACACTTAAATGTGATGAGCTAGAGAGAGAGTGTATGAAGATAACAGAATGATTTCAACACACTCCCAAACAGACATGTTATCAACCCGTAGATATACAAGGACCAAGCAACAACAAATTAACCAACGACAAATATTTTATTACGTGATGAAAACATCAATAACAAGCTCTAGACAAATACACATCAGATCAAGACTCAACATTTGAACAACTTTCAAAACAACAAATGAAGACCAAAACAACTTATATTTGATTTTAAGAAAAATATTCAACAACTTTAACAATCACCAAGAGATAGATTTTAAACTATCTCCTTACCACACACTACATAGACAGACATAACCAAACAATGAATCAGAAAAAAATATAATAGAACACAGAAGTTATCAACAGATAACACAATATATGAGCCAGACAGAAAATAAAACCTAGGGCGAAGCTGTATCAGTGTCCAGATTCCAGGTTCACCACTCATAGTGCCTGGACAGGTCTTTATACAGGAGCCACACACTAACAACAATAAAACTGTCGGTCCTCACTACCCCGACTTCAACTAATCCAACAACAGAAAAATAAAGAGAAGAGCAGGAACGATCTTACAGTAGGTGCTTATAACTCCCTTCAAAAGAATCTGAGTATGTAATCTTCTAGGATTACAATATTACAGATCAGCAAGAAATATACCAACCTCTGGTTAGTTTGCCCTATAATCAACAAGCGATTATAAAGACCAACGCAGAGTCTTCACATCACTTTTAACCGCAACAAACCTTCAGCCGCACACCAAACCCTTGATCTAGGGTTACAACTTCAGTATCACACGTACAATAACCCAACCGGTTTCTGAGAACAGAAACCCTAACTCCAAACTATAGATCAGATTAGCTACAGTCAACAATCAAATAGATCTCACCAGATCCAACCTGCACACTTCAAGCAAAGGATCAAAACAGAACAGACACTAATAAAAAAAAACAGATTCAGATCCAAAACACGAGAACACAAAATACAAAACCCTAATCCGTAGCACTTAAATCTCTTAAACTTAAAGACCAATAACGAGAACTATCCTCTATACTCAAAACCTTGACAATCAACACTTAAGATCAAAAGATCTATGAACCAGATACAAAGAAAACTATCACAACTCTAGCCGCATATTAACAACACAATAACTGCCGTAATCATTACAAGAAAAGAATCATACGAGAGCTCACAATGAACACAAAAAACACTGTCAAGAAATAGAGAAAAAGCAATCAAGGGATTCAGATCTACAAACCTAAAAAAAATCGACAAAAAACTACAGCGGAAGAACACCAGAATCAATATCGACCATAGATCAGAGCCTATGCTCTGATACCATGTAAAATGGTATGAATATTTGATATGAATCACAAAGAATAACAGAAAACACAAGAGAAGCGACAAAACTGTGACAAAATCTTTATTATTTAACCCAAACCAAAAAAACTCCCCCCAAACCCTAGATCTTACATATGTAAGATCTAAAACAACATATACAATTACAGGATCAACAGATAAAATATCTGTTGATCATAGAAAGAAATGTCAAATAACAAGACTAGGATCAACAAACAACCAGATCATACTCTGGTTAACAAAAGGATACGGAAAGACCAAAATATGAAGATCCTCAAGATCTTCAACAATACAAAATGAATAAATTAACAAGATCTTCAATACTTCTATGATGTTGAAATCACAATCGAACCATCAGCTGAACAAGTCCCACAACTGATCTTCATTGATACTGAACCACCATTGAATAACTGCAGATCAAGAAGCATAACAGACCTGCACTAAATTGTTATTTGAACAAACAAAGAGAACTGTGTGTGTTGTTGAAGTATTACTGAGAGAAAGAGAATCGGGAATCTAATCATCATCTGCGCATATATTCATTTCTTATAATATCTAGGCACAACAATTACACTCTAGTCCACAAGATACATAGAAGATGATCGAGACCCTTCCAAATTTACATAAAACCCCCTTAGACTTCCAGCTGTCATAACAACCTTATCACAACTATTAATAACAAGATATAACAAACGAAACCATTAAACCGAAACACCACATAGGCCCAATATTATAACAGGCCCAGATCACAAGCCTAATAAATAAACATATGAATGAAAATACTGATTCTCTTCTTTTAACAAACGCGGTGGCATTTTCGTTATTATTTGCTCGTAGGGTAATTATCAAAATTACTCTAAAATTGATCTTGTAGAGTAATTTTGATCATCAAACTTACTCTACAAGTGTGTCAAACAACATACAATTCAAAATTACTCTACAAAATCATTTGTAGAGTAATTATGATACTCTACAAAATTAACTTACAAGATCAAAATTACCATACAAGATCATTTGTAGAGTAATTATGATACTCTACAAAATTACTCTACAAGAACATTGTACAAAATTACTCTACAAGATCAAAATTACTCTACAAGATCAATTGTAGAGTAATTTTGATAATTACTCTACGAGTAAATAATTACGAAAATGTTATAGCGTTTTTTTTACATTTTCACCCTATTCATACGTTTTGTATGACAAGGGTATTTGTATTTGATTTTTTGTCTATATTATTATGCTTCCTAGTTCTTGTCAGTGTGCATAAAATAATAGTCTTGATATGAAAGTTACAACTAATATCATGTTTCATATTACTTCCATTAACATTTAAGAACAAAAAACTAAAGAACTTACACAACCATTTCATGATTCACCATTTATGCAGCAAGTTGCTAACAATTTTTTTTAATAGATCTTAAAACATGACAGAACAGACCATTGAAAGTTAAATGTTTTACATCCATTATTCACAAAATGTTTCAAGAACTCTCCTATATTCATGTTTACTTGCTTACTATACTAGTACGAGTTTGCATGTTTACGAGATTACATGCTTATGAGTTTACGAATTTACAAGACTAGGAACTTACAAGTTTACGAAATTTAAATGCTTACTAGTTACAAGATTTTGGGCGTTTATACATGGGTAGATGCACGGTACCCCCGACCGCGGAAGTGATCCCACTTCCCAAGCTAGCGACCCGACAACGCTGCCTGGCGGAGGAACCCACACCAACTCGAGGGGAACTGAAGAGCCTGGGTTACCAGGTTTCGAACCCGTGACCTCTATAGATCCTCGAGACGGTTTAAAGTGGGGGTAGATGACACATATTTTATGAATATATTTATTACGCATATCCTGTCATCATCCATTCGTGGCATTTTGCTCCGTCGGTATTTTTAGTAGGTTCTAGGGATAAAGGGGAATTATAAAGAGAATTAAAAGTTAACATAGCTGGTGATACAATTTTTGACAGTTAGCAATGTATTTAAATTATTAGAATCTTTATAAACAGTTTCAGATATTAAAAAGGAATTATGTTTTTTATTTGGGTTGGGGTGTTACATAATATGTATGTTGATCATAGATAAAGTGGCTGAATCAAACTGAGTTTTTTCTCTTTTGTTTGAGTTTTCTCTCATTTCTGTCTCTATTAGCAACGATCTAGTAGCATTCAACAACGAAACCGGTGTTTTATTTGTCGGAGACTCTTTCTCGCCAAGGGGAAAACGCAGCGAGAAGTTTGATTTTTTTTTTGGTGGAAAAACCAACAGGCGTGTCGTGGATAAAACGAAGGAGCGAAGAAGCTAAGGGATTCGTTTGGCGACCAAGGGACGGAACAACAGGTGGTGGTTGTCTTTGTTGGTGGTTGATATTTGCGGGGAGACATACAAGGAGGAGTCTGACATGGTGGGAAAACTACAATCAAAGAAGGGTTCAAATTGTCTTACATATATCAAAGCGAAGGGTGGTTCGTGTCAGCGGATGTCACGGGGAATATCGTTGGGAAAACGGTAGTGACAGGTGATCAGTTCAGTTTGTTTCGGTAAACTTCATAACATTAGCATTTTTTTATCCAGGCAATATCAAGACCCTTGTTCTTCCAGCCAAAGATAAGAACGGAAAAACAGGTGTAGGTTGTTCTTTTTGGCTAAAGTATCTGTCGGAATTTGCGGATAGGCGGACGGAAGAAGATTCGTCAAAGCGGGGAGGCTTTGAATCTTGTCGCGTCTAGCAAGGAAAGAAGAAAACGGAAGAAGGGGGTGTAGGAACCGTTCGCATAAATTAAATAAAATAAACAAATTTAATTACAAGATTACAATTCATAAATATGAAAGCTGAAAAACAAGTACTATTACAACTGAAAAAAAAATCCAAAAATACAAGAAAGGTGTAGAAGCAGAGTTGGACTGAGGCACGTGTTCAACACGCTTCCCTTAAAACAAATTCCGAGTCTCCCAAGAGTACTCGTTTTGTTTCCCAGGGTACAACAGCCGGAGCAGTAGTACTGCCGGAGTAGACCTACAACCCGAAGGTTACCTTGAAATCTGCAAAGAAAATTGAACAGAAGTTGTGGAGAGAAAGTTATAGATTGCTGTTGTAGCTGGTGTAACCTTCAGCTGGGTATGGAGCTGTATTTATACAGCTCCCGGTTTGAAACAGCCAAAACCGAATTAAATGAGAGGTTTAAATTGCATTAAACGTCTTCAATGCAATTTAATACGTCATTTAAATTGCATTAAACGTCTTAAAGTATTTATACAGCTCCCGGTTTGAAACAGCCATGCGTGCGTGCGCCACGTCACCGTGCGCGGTGCGTCCTCTTGGCTCAAGTTCATGCGCGCGTGCGCCACGTCACCTGCGAGCCTCTACGAGCGCGCCACACAGTCGCGCCGTTTTGGCTCACTTTGGTGCGCCGCGCACGACACCTCCGGACCCATGCACCATGCGCAACCGCGCGCCTCCGTGCCACGTATACCCGCGCGCGGACTGCCACGTCACGCGCTTCGAACCTGCACTCTACTTGGTCCCTGCAGCCTATGAGATCCACCACGCGCACGTGGTCAAAAATAAAAAGGCGGCTCTCAAGCGGCGCACGTGCGAAGTGCAAAGTGTGCCATCAAAGCGCCACATTGCGCCTCATCGCCCACGCCACGCGCGCAAGCGAGCGTGTGCGAGTGCGAGTGCGAGTTAGGGTGCTCCGCACCCTTCGCGAGTACACTAGTGAGTGCTCCCATGAAACAATAAGGATGGAGAGTTCCCACTTAAATACCCCTTTAAGTTCCATCTCTCATCCGATGTGGGACAAAGTGCTACTTTCCCTTTTGTTTCAGCATTGAATGTTCCAAACACCCAACTTTGAGCATCGATATCTCATTCATCTTAGCTCCGTTTTGGACGCGGTTTAGTTCGTTGTGAAGCTCTCCCAACATAGAACACAAACTCACAAATAAATATATAAAACCCGCTCATTTTATTATATTTATTTCTAGTCCAAAATAGGAAAAAATCATTTTCCTATATTTGTGAAAAATGTTATTTTCACCTATTTTTCCAACAATCCTCCACATGAAAAATGCTATTTTCATCAAATTTCCAACAGGGGGAAGTTTGTTTTTTCTTTGATCGGTGGTCAAGAACGGTGAGGTTCTTGTGGCCCGGGAAGAAGGATGTCAAACTTAGTCAAGGGATTGAAGTTGTCGATAATGATGCGGATGTGAAGAAACGAGTCCAATTCAATATTAAGGGGGAGAATGAATAAATTAATCTTGAATTAAGGAGATAAATATCAAGATAAGTTACAGATAATTATGGTGGATTATTTATTGTGTCTTGTATATTTAAATTAGATATAATTGTTAGATTTAATTAGATAGTTTTATCTAGTTGATTATTTATTTATTTAATATAGTCTGAGTCGTGTTAGGACTAGAATACGTTTAGTATAAATAGAGGGTTAAAGTTATTGTATTGGTGTGATTTTCATTGATAAATAATAAAAAAAAGTCGAACAACTTGTTCAATCGCGTGTTTGTTTATTTAGGCCTGATTTCCAACACACTTAGCTTCTGCCTTATCGCATCGGGCATTTGACAAAAGGTGAAAACTGTTGTAATGCTTTTTGAGATCAAATAAAATAACATCCTTCGCCATTAAAAAAAAATTCTATATACTTACAATTTGAAGTTTGATATACAACTAGATGTATATTTCCGTGCGCGTTGCGCACGGCTGAGAAGAAAGAAAAATAAAATATAGAAAAAAACACTAAACGATAACCGAAAGAAAATCAACAAAAAATTTTATGGTAATGATATTGTTTGTATGAAACAGATGAGTAAATGGTACTGGATTCTGATACCGAATTTCTCGAACCCAAAGATCATAAGTACCAATTCGGTACCAACTATTGGCGTTCTTGGTAACGGTTCTCTACCGGTTTTTACCTTCATATACCAGTACTGTAACCGGTATTTTCGATACCAGTACCGATTTGGTATCGGTTAGTACCGAGCTCATCCCTACCACTGAAACTAAAAAAAAGAAATCATTAAAAGTTGAAGAAAAGCAACAAAAAAAACGTTGTACGATACCATTGTCTGTACGGTACCAGTGACCAGGGATGAACAAATGGTACCGGGTAGCAGCACCGAATTTCCCGAACTAAAGATTTTGAATATCAACTCGGTACCGACTTTTGGCGTTTTCTATACAGGCTGGTGCCGATTTTTACCTTCGTATACCGATACCGAACAGGATCGTACCTCTATTTTCAATACCGATTAACACCAAGCTTATCCCAGCCTGTGATACTAAATAAATCATTAAATTAAAGTTAAAAGTGAAGAAAAGAATTATTATTATTATTATAATAATTGTTATTATTATATATTAATATTATTATAATGGAACGAGATCAGGAGAAAATGGCAAAAAGTGTGAGAACGGTGAGAACGCATCCTGGCCCAACACATGGCGCGGGACATGATCAGGGTCCGAGGGGTTTTTTTGTCTTTTTAGTATTCTTCTCCTTTCCCGGTTTTCGCGTTTGACATGCTGCTTTATTTTTGTGTGCAAGATAATTTTGGCGTTATCTAGAATAATTAATTACTTTGCGTTTTACTGTTTTTCTCCGATTTCTTCTCGTTGAATTAATTCTTTTTGTGTCACATAGTTAATTTTTTGGCGTTATGGCTTTTTCCATGTCATTTTTGGCGTTTTGGGTCTTTTTGTTAATAATTGATTACCATAAATTAATATTTATAAAATTACAATAATAGGAAATCAAAATAAACTATTCATTTCAATTGGTTTATTAATTTAATAATTAATAATAATAATAATAATAATTAATAATAATAATATATAGTAATAATAATAATAATAATATAGTAATAGTAATAGTAATTGTCGAATCCCCAATTCCCTGACGTCGTTCAGAGGGTTTGGCGGTACTAACCTTAGATTCGGTGAGCTCCGGTTCAGGCTCGTCATCTCGCTGTCGCGGTGGCAGTTCCTCTTGCGGAGTGTCGGGTCTCAGGCTGCATCCACATGAAACTCTAGTTAGAGGGCCCGAGGGGGTTCACCCCGTGGGCACTCCGACGCTCAAGTCAGTATCTTGTATGGTAAAGATGTTATAAGTGCAAGTATAATTTAGAGAGAGAGAGTAGAGGGACAGGAGTAATCTTAGAGAAGTGGAGTAAGTAGTAACCTTTTTTGTGGGGAAAAATATCTTCTGTCCCTTCTTGGGGAAGGAAGTTCTCTTAATGTAGTGAGATAGTTGGGCCATAGCCCTAATGGGCCGATCCAAGAGTGGGCTTATCAGGACGTGGTCCACTCAAACCAACTAAACATACCGAGAAAGACACAAGTGGGCTCGAGCCCAGCCACCAATCTAGGGCGATGAGCCCGGACGAGGAGCCCAAGCGGGGACCCTCGTCGTCAAGTCATCCTTAGTCCAAGCCTATTTACTCATGAATGGGTGCAGGACTTGTTCCAGTCCCTGAAAATCTAGGCGGGTCGTTACCCGCCCTCAATATATCATCCCGACCTGTCGGGTAACATAGCCTGGGGCACGTTATGCCAAAGTTATCTGTTTTGTTATCCTTAGGACAACCTTGCATTCAGCGCTCGAAATAGCAAGGTGACCCCTCAAGAGTAGTTTCTTTTAAGAGCATCGACTGGGATGCTTTATTTACCGTGTTATACTCCTTGTATGATGCTCCTCTAATGAGGGTTTTTGCCTTGCTTGAACTGTTAAAACTTTCTCATGAATTTTCTCTGTACCCTGTTTAAGCCGTTAAGACTTTCTATGGGTCGCTTTGTAACTTTTTAAGTTGTTAAAGCTTTGCATAGACCCGTTTTGTGACTCGTTTGAAACCTCGCATGAGTTTGCCTCGCAGCCTGCTTGAGTTGTTAAAACTTTCCTATGAGTTTGCCTTGTAACGTGTTTGGGTTGCTAAAGCTTTCTATAGTTTGCTTTGCCGCTCGTTTAAGTTGTTTAAAGCTTTATATAAGTTTGCTTCGTAACTTGCTTGAGTTGTTAAAGCTTTGTACAAGTTTGCTTCGTAACTTGCTTGAGTTGTTAAAGCTTTGTACAAGTTTGCTTCGTAACTTGCTTAAGTTGTAAAGGCTTTGCCTAGGCCCGCTTCGTAACTTGTTTTAAGTTGTTAAAGCTTCTGTTGGGCCTGTTGTCCAATGGCGTTTGGGCCACTTGGACTTTCATATGCCTGCTTCGGCTTTTTTGGACGTAGTCGACTTAGTCCTAGCCCCACGGCCAGGCTTTGCCTTGTTTTGATTAAGGCGGCATGTCTGTATGCCTATGTACATGTTTATTTTATTGTAAGATCGTTCGGCACGTCTGCCTAGATGATCCTGTTTGACCCGTTAACAAGGTCCTCAAACCGTTCAGGTTTTTGTTCTTCGAGAAGGGGTGGCATCTTCTCCTTTTGGAGAGGTTTTATGAGCACTTTAAAAAACACCTGTTATGTAGAAGGAACCTTCCTATGTGAGTCCTTGTTAAGGGCTCTTTCCTACCCTGGAGAGATGTTGTAATTCTCTAAAAATTGGTGCCCATGGAATGTGCAACCCTCTCCTCTTGGAGAGACTTCTTCAAACGTATGCGACCCCGAGATGGGGCTCCTCTTCTTTGGAGAGATACTTTCTAAAACACAGACCTGTGGCGGAGATCTTTTCTTTTCAAGGAAGGGATTCTCCAGATTCGAAGTCCCTTGTCAAGGGGCTCTCCCCCCTCCCCCCCCCCCCCTCCCTTTTTTTTTTAATAAGTTGTTCAGGTGCGAAATTTTAAGGAGGATTTTTCTCATATATCAAATCCCTGGGATATACTTTCCCGTCCTTAGAAGGAACTTTACCAATACTTGATCCCGTAGTCGGGTGCACTTCTGTTCGTTGAATAGACTTTTGCGATACTTAATCCCACGGGAAGGGATACCCTCCTTTTCTTGGGAGAAACCTGTTCCTGTTCGTTGAAGAGACTTACGAGACCCCTAATCACATAGGGTGGGACATCTTCATTTTTCGGAGGCGGCTCCTCCAAGACTTAATCCCCAGAGATACTAATCCCCATCGTGAAACTCCCACATTTAAGTTTCAAATAATGACACATTGGTCCCCAAACTCATTTACTTCACATTCCTCTTGTATTTTCATTCAATTCAACTTTTGATTAATGACCGAACGGCCCTTGTACTTCATCATTTCATATTCTCGGAAGGAGTTTCTTTAATACTGGATCCCGAGGGGGGGATATGTTCCTTCCTATTCTCGGAAGGAGTTTCTTCAAGACTTAGTCCCGAGGAAGAGGTATGTTCCTGTTTATGGAAGGGACTTCTAAAGCACTTGATCCCAGGGAATGGGATACTCTTTATAATCTCGGAAGGAACTTTTCCTGGACTTAATTCCATGGAAAGTATACGTTCCTGTTCTTGTAAGCGACTGCTGAGGTACCTTATCCACAAGAGAAGGGATTTTCTTGTTGATGGAAGGGACTTCCAGAATGCTTTAGCCTTTAGGAGAGAACATCGTTTTGTTCCGGCAGATAAGGGTCCCGTCCCTGAGGAACTTTACAATTGGTGTCATCCATGTTTCTTGTGTGTTTTCAACTACAGCTACCTCCTCTGTACTGATGAAGGAGGAGATTAGGACTTCCACTTTGACTTCTCTTGCTAAGTGATCGAATGCTACTGAGGCTAGCTTACTGAGGGCATCAGACTTTCTGTTTCTCCCTCGGGGAATGTATTCCAGCTTAAAAGTTTTGAATACCTTGGCCATCTCTTTTACTTTTGCCATGTACTGAGCCATGGTGTTGTCTTTGGCTTCATACTCTCCTTGGTATTGTTTGACTACTAACTGTGAATCAGTGCTAGCTTCCACATGTTTTGCTTTCATCTTTTCTGCCAGCCTCATCCCTGCTAAGAGGGCTTTATATTCTGCAGTGTTGTTGGTGTTTTCGAAGTCCAGTCTTATGGCATAGGTTAGCTCGATTCCCTCGGGGCTTATCAAAGTAATGCCTGCTCCGCTCCCTTCTTCATTGGAGGTTCCATCTGTGAAGAGTTTCCACGCAGCCTTGTCTTCCCTCTCTTTCTCTTTTCTTTCCAAGGCTTCCCATTTTACGAGTTTTTTTTTTCATCCTCAGGGACTTCTGCCAGGAAATCTGCCAGTATTTGTCCTTTCACGGCTGTCCTGGGTTTGAACTCCAAGGAGTGTTCTCCCAGTTCCACGGCCCATTTAGCCAATCGTCCTGATAGCTCCGGCCTCCTGAGCACCTTTTGAAGGGGCTGATCTGTCATCAGGGTGACCCTGTGCCCTTGGAAATACCTCCTGAGTCTCCTGGATGCAAAAACAAGGGCCAATGCTAACTTCTCCAGGGGCATGTAACGTTCTTCAGGGCCTTTAAGTGTTCTACTGATGAAATACATTGGTATCTGTTTCCCCTCCCGTTCCACCATCATGACCGCACTTATAGTTGTTTTTGAGGCGGACAGGTACAAGGTCAGATGTTCCCCGGGTACTGGGGTGGCCAGTGTTGGGAGTTTACAAATATAGGCTTTCATTTCTTGGAAAGTGGCTTCCGCCTTAGAGGTCCAATTAAACTTGTCCGTTTGAAGGCAGTCCTTCAGCACCTTCATGAAGGGAAGGATTCTGTCAGCTACTTTTGACAAAAAACGGTTTAAAGCGATTAGCCTCCCGTTTAGCTGCTGGATGTCTTTCAAAGACCTGAGAGATCGCATTTCGGCCACAGCTTGAGTCTTCTCCGGGTTAGCTTTGATTCCGCCCTTTGTGACTACTACCCCCAAGAATTTTCCTTCTTCTACCCCAAAACAGCACTTCCCGGGGTTTAGTTTCATATTCACATCTTGCATGGTGTGGAGGGTTTCAGTTATACCGTCTATCATGGCCATTTCGGTTAGGCTTTTGATAACGGTGTCATCGATGTATACCTCCAAGTTTCTTCCCCGTTGTTCCCTGAAGAAGGCGTTCATAAATCTTTGATATGTGGCCCCAGCATTTTTAGGACCGAAGGGCATTTTGGTATAACAAAATGTCCCCTTGTCTGTGATGAAGGCGGTTTTTTCCTCATCTTCCATTGACATCTGTATTTGATGGTATCCTTTGTAGGCATCCAAAAAGCATTTCAGGGTGTATTGGGATAAGGAGTCCACTTGGACATCTATTTCTGGGAGGGGATAACAGTCCTTAGAACATGCTTTGTTCAGATCTTGGAAGTCGATGCACATCCTCCATCCCCCGTCTTTCTTCTGGACCATAACTGGGTTAGCAACCCAGGCTGGGTACTTTACCTCCCTGACTATTCTCGCTTTGAGCAGTTTCCTGGTTTCTTCACAGGCGGCCCTCCTTTTGGTGGGACCCGTGCTTCGTTTTTTCTGTTTCACTGGTTTTGCCCATGTACACGTATTGAGTCGGTGCTCAGTCAAGCTTCTCGGGATTCCTGTCATATCCCCATGTTGGAATGCAAATACGTCTATGTTGAGGAGGAGCAGTTCCTTGAGGGCACTCTTGCACTTGTCACTTAGGTGACTTCCCACTTTGACCGTCTGCTTCGAGAATCTGTCACAAAGGACCCACTCTTCGACCCCTTCCTTTCGGGGCTTCTCGGATGCTTCCCCTTCAGACACGGAAGAAATCACTTCGTATGCAGATTTTACCCAAGCCAAGCCCTTTGGTGTCTGAAATACTAAGGCTCCGTGTGGGGTGGACGCCTGTGCTTGCAAATCCCCGATTCCGGGTCTTCCTAGGATTGCGATGTACTTCGAGGGTGCTCGAACTACTGTGAATGTCAGGTTTATTGTTCGGACCCGATCCCCTACCCCGACTGTGAATGGGAGTTTGATCTTTCCCAGGGGGTGTGACACATTGTTGTTGAACCCTACTAGAGGGATAGAATCCTCCTCAAGCCGGTCTCTTACATCCCTGTCAAGTCTGAGGAAACAATGTTCGTATATGACTTCTATCCCAGATCCCCCGTCTACGTGTATTCTGACCACTTTATGACCGGCTATTACAGCTGAGATGTTGAGTGGGAGCCGTTGTACCTCGTTTTCCTCCAAGTGTGGCATTAGGATGGGAGCTTTCATGCAGTTTGGGGAGCCCAGGATTTTGGCCTTTACACTCCTGGTGGTATCAAATTCATCCCTCATTCTAATCATATCTACATCTGCCCTCCCAGGCTCCCTTGCATCTTTCCCTTTGCGATCCCCCCCTCCTTCCTTAATTTCCTTAACCAAATGGGACAGTTTTCCTGTTTTAACCGCGACTTCTATTTCTATTTTTAGGTACAGGCAATCATCAGTTCTATGGCCAGACCCTTTGTGAAAGTCACAATATTCATTTGGTTGTGCCTTTGGCCCAGGTTTAATAGGTGGTGGCCTTGGAAAGGAGCCCTTCACCCTCTCAGTAGCCAATATTCCATTTGGTGTCTTGGTGAGAGGGGTGAAGTTGTCAGGGTAAGGGGATGGGCCTCTTCCCCGAGGTCTGTATGGGGAGTATGAGGGTCTTGTTCTATCATGCAACATTCTTATCAAAAGCAGGCTTTCGGGAGTAAGGTGTACCTTTATCAAGAGGTTTTGCAGCGGAGGTGACCCTTCGGGGTAGGGCATCTGTCTCCTTGGCTTTGCTGACTTTGTCTTTGCCCCTGACAAAGGCTCTGACCCTGTCCATGAGATTGTCAAACGAGTGAGGAAACTCTTCCCCTAGTTTCTCGCATAGTTGTGCATGCTTTAATTTGTTTATGAAACTGCTGATTTTCATGACCTCCGGGACGTCTTTGATGTTCATGCTTTCCTTGACAAACCTTTCCATGTATTGGTCTATCCGCTCGTTGTCCCTCTGCCTTATGTGTAAGATTTCGTTTGGGTTCTCGACCACCTTTCTTTGATGATCTTCAGGGTCTCTCGTCCCATCATACCGGTCGAAGTTTGGAGGTAGTTTTGTTTTAGGGGGCATAGGTGCCTCTGCAATTCTCCGAGTGAACTTTGAGACTTCAGCCAGATCCTGTGGAAGGTAGGGTTGGTCCAGCAGATAAGGGTTTCTTGAGCACGACGGACCGTAGGAGGATTTCACTTTCCCCTCTCGTATTGTCCTGCTTAGGTTCTTTTCTTCTTCAAGAGATGGACTAATAATGCAGCTCAAGGGTTCTTCCTTTTTCAAGGAAGGACCGTCCAGGGTTTCCTCAAGGACTAACAACGTAGTCCAAGGAGTCTTTCGTCTTCAAGTAGAGCGTCTGGATTTTCCTTAATAACATAATCTGACGATTCTTTCCCCTTCAGGAGGGGAGTCAGCTGCGTAGCCCAGCCTCCTCATTTCTTCAAATGGAGGATTGATAAGTTGATCCTCTGATTCTTTTTTCTTCAGGGAAGGAATTAGTAAGGCAGTCCATGCCCATTCCCACTCCATCCCCTTCTTTTTTTCTTTCTCTTCTTTCTTTTTGTTTTTGAGATCTTCGAACATAAGAATTTATGGAGGGGCTTAATCCTTTTCGGAGGAGGTAATAGAAAAATAAAGATCCTTTCGAGAAGTCTTCAATGTAGGACCCAATGGTGTTATACCATGCTAGCTCCCCAGTTTAGTGTTGTCAAGCGTAGTTGGTAATACTGAACTTATGAAATAGGTTGTCCTTGAGCCAGTCTGTCTAAA
Organism: Helianthus tuberosus; assembly: GCA_030545235.1. Lineage (NCBI taxonomy): Eukaryota > Viridiplantae > Streptophyta > Magnoliopsida > Asterales > Asteraceae > Helianthus > Helianthus tuberosus. The sequence goes on along the minus strand of CM060384.1, from coordinate 149,197,245 downwards.
CCATCGGTTGTGAATAAAGAATATAGTTACTTTCGATGAGTATCGAGAGTCTTCTAAATCATTATCACTTCTAATGAGTGACGTATTTATCCGAGACACGATAGCACGCAAGGATATAGCTGATAGATGTATCTGGCAGATTAGCATATGATTCCTTGTTGAATGAGAATAGCCCGAGGTTAGCAAAAACTATGTCCCACAATACCCCCTAGACGTATTAGTCCCTCAGTTCAATGTTGCACAAAGGTATTTCTTGCTTTCACTAATGTTGTGTTGCTTTCTTCCCAACCAAAGCTATATCCATGTTTAAGGATATTTTAGGTGACCACTGTTCTTTAGTGTCTTTTCAAAGATCATGCCACGTTTCTTGGATGCACCTCATCCAGTCCAATACTAGCCTTCGTTGACCTGTCCCGTAGGTCGTGACTAATAGCTTCTTGTGTTGTTCATGTTCATGCTTCGATACTTGCCACGAAAACACTTTCAAAGAGGTAAGTCATACCAAAGGTCAATTTACTTATGTGTTAAACATGTTGTGTTGTGTGTACAAGTACTTGTGCCTCAAGCTTTATTTTGTGAAGACATGTGATCATTTTGTTAATGGGGGTAGCCTACGTATCCTAACAACGTTGTAATGATAACAATGAATATGTGTCTAGAAGTGGTGTACGATGCAAGACTTCGAAGAAAGGCCTTGTGTAAATGCTTTGTGTTAGGGTCTAGAAAAGGACCTGGCTGAAGGGCCTGAGTAAAGACCTTGTGAAAAGACCTGAGGAAGGGGCCAGTGGAAGGGACCCCGTGAAAGGGCCGGGAGAAGGACCGTGTAGAAGGGCCTGAGGAAGTGCCCTGTGGAAGGACCTGGGAAGACCCGGGGAAGGACCCTATGGAAGGACCTGGGGAAAGGCCAGGTGGAAGGGCCTGAGGAAGGACCTGGGAAGACCCGGGGAAGGACCCTATGGAAGGACATGGGGAAAGGCCAGGTGGAAGGGCCTGGGGAAGGACCCGGGGAAAGGCCAGGTGAAAGGGCCTGAGGAAGGACCCGGGGAAAGGCCAGGTGGAAGGGCCTTGTATTAGTAAAATATTGTTATTTTACATTGGTAAGAGTGTGGCATCATTACTCTTTTTTCTTTTTTCAAAAAATAAGGTCACACCACCTTGGGAAGACAAAAGTTTAGCTTTTTAAAAGAGTTGTTGACAGCTCATGTCAAGCTTTACCATATTGCTTTTTTGTACTTTCCTTAGGCAAGAAGTTTTACCTTTTGACTAATATTTAGAATCTAACTTTCTAGTAAAACCTTAACTTTTTTCATCAAAATTTATTAAGGTGCATAAGGTCAGCTCTTTTACCTAGATGGTATGACCGTACAATAGAAAGCTAAGGAGGAAAAAACCACCCCATGTGACTCTGTCAGTAAAAGTTGTTTGCAAGCTTTTACCCATTTACTAATTTTATCTTATATAAAATAATTCACAAAATTATGATCCTAGACGTCTTTCATGAATTTACAAAATATCATGGATGTTGATACGTGTCTAAGCTTCGCAAGCAAGGCATATCATAAGGAAAGAAAAAGTAAGAGTTAAGGGTTGTACCTCATGCAACGGATGTCATATCCTTTTTTTTTTTTTTTGCTTCTTTGTTTTTTCGAGGCTAGTTGGATCCAAACGAGAAAGAGAATATTTAGCCTAGACCTCATCTGCTGGTCTGATCATTATCAGATGTATATTAAATTTCATTTGAATGTCCATGTTGAAAAGGCAGCCCTCGGAAGAAATGACACATGCTCCTCTGACGAGGTGGTGTTGTGTTCCAATAAAAAACTTTGAAAAAGGCAAAGTAATGTCCTTTTGGCTATTATTTCACGTGGTGTCCTTCATGTCCACACATTTGTTCATGCATGAATGAGTTGTACCCCTCTTAGCTAGTTGTACATCATCCATTCTTTGCATCAATAGTGTGTTATCTAGTTGTAACTAGTGCAATAAAACTTGTAACTTCGCTCTTTGTATGCTAATACAGACTGTAACTTAATTTGAGCTCCATAAACGATTTATTCATCACCAAGAATACACTATCTCCCAAAACTACAGCTGAGACCAGGTAACTACAAATCCATGTTTAGCTGTGCTAAACTATTATTGTTTTTTCTTTATCTTGCCATAAGATTGCCATAACCGAGGTTGTGCCAGATACGTTCGTATGTTACAAATAAGAAAATATGAGATTCAGAACCTGTTTAACCGGAGATTTGTATGTAGATCTAGACATCGTGTAGATTGCACGAAGTATATAGATCTGACCGTCTGTATGGTGGGCACCAGATGCGTTTTTGTTCTGAGTCCCACGGATGGCGCCAATGTCGAATCCCCAATTCCCTGACGTCGTTCAGAGGGTTTGGCGGTACTAACCTTAGATTCGGTGAGCTCCGGTTCAGGCTCGTCATCTCGCTGTCGCGGTGGCAGTTCCTCTTGCGGAGTGTCGGGTCTCAGGCTGCATCCACATGAAACTCTAGTTAGAGGGCTCGAGGGGGTTCACCCCGTGGGCACTCCGACGCTCAAGTCAGTATCTTGTATGGTAAAGATGTTATAAGTGCAAGTATAATTTAGAGAGAGAGAGAGTAGAGGGACAGGAGTAATCTTAGGTGCTGTTTGTTTTTTGCCCAGAAGCTCTTCTGAGCACTTATGTCTGCGTCGCGCAGAGGCGCGCAGACATAAGGTTCCTGCAGGGTGTTTGTTTTCTTGAAGATCTGCAGACCAAAAACGTCTGCGAGGCCTCTTCCCCAAGCAGACCTGTCCACAAGTCTTCTAACCTCTGCAGACCTCTTCACCCTCTTCAAAACATTCACCTCCCTGCTCCGCCACCACATCTCCGCCACCACCTCCTTGCTCCGCCACCACCTCCACTCCGCCACCACCTCCCTGCTCCGCCACCACCTCCACCACCACATCCCTGCCCAAACCTCCACCACCACATCAAACCCCAAATCGAACCAAAACCCCAAAGCGGAGATCGTGAACCCCAAATCGAACCAAAACCCCAAACCGTAGAGAGAGAGAGTGAGAGAGATACCGTAGAGAGAGAGAGATCGGTGGTGGTGGTGCTACCAGATCGGTGGTGGTGCTGCTACCAAATCATAGAGAGAGCCGGCTCCCCTTCTTCTCCGGCGAGCCCCCTACTTCTCCGGCTCCACTTTCTTCTCCGGCTCCCCTTCTTCTCCGGCTCCACCTTCTTCTCCGGCTCCCCTTCTTCTCTTTCTCCTCTTCGGTTGCCGGCTCCCCTTCTTCTCCGGTGGGTGGTGGCTGAAGTGGTGGTGGTTGATTGTGGTGGTGGACGGTGGTTGTGGTGGTAGAGGGAGGCAGGGAGAGAGAGATGAGAGAGAGAGGTTCTGGTGCTGAAGTTGTGGTGGTCAATTTGTCTGTGTTGTGTGTTTTTAAGACATGAGAAGAGGTTTTTAAATATAAAAAAAAACAAACCCTCTTCTCCTTGCAGACTGCAGACATTTGGTCCACCTCTTCTTCTGCAGATGTCTGCAGATGTGGTCCGCAGACTGCAGACCTTTTCCCACAGAAAAAACAAACAGCACCTTAGAGAAGTGGAGTAAGTAGTAACCTTTTTTGTAGGGAAAATATCTTCTGTCCCTTCTTGGGGAAAGAAGTTCTCTTAATGTAGTGAGATAGTTGGGCCATAGCCCTAATGGGCCGATCCAAGAGTGGGCTTATCAGGACGTGGTCCACTCAAACCAACTAAACATACCGAGAAAGACACAAGTGGGCTCGAGCCCAGCCACCAATCTAGGGCGATGAGCCCGGACGAGGGTCGAGGAGCCCAAGCAGGGACCCTCGTCGTCAGTAATAACAATAATAATATTTTTTATTTAATCGTTCTCCATTTGCTATAAAGTGTTTCAGTTTGAATTGGCCAAAATTGAATTTTAGGATTTTGTGTAATTTGAGTAATATTTTATTCTTTTTTACTTTCTCTAACGTAAAGAAAATATACGACATTACTAAGCCGTGTCATTATGGTGAAACTAGGGCTGTAAGCGAACCGAACGAACACGAACAAGGCCTTGTTTGTGTTCGTTCGTTAAGGAAATAAATGTGTTCACGAACGGTTCACGAACACTTACCGAACGAGATTTTATGTTCGTGTTCGTTCATTAAGGAAATGAGCGTGTTCGCGAACGGTTCACGAACACAAATAAATTTGGTGAAATCAACGAAGTATTAAAGATAGATGGCCCAGAGAGTAGCACTCGAACTTGAATCCCTTCTTGTGGAACGGAGGTCTATCGTATTCGCTGATGTAAACAAGGTGAAAGTGAGTTTTCCTAGTTTAATTGTTAGGGTAATAAAATAAATAAAAGTTTAATAATATAAAAAGTACAAATAAAATATAAAAAAGTATAAAGATCTTCAATTAAAACACAAACATACGAATATAAATGAACGCAAATCAACAAAAGTACATGAACACGTTCACGAACACCTTACCGAACGTTCACGAACACAATCGAACGAACGAGACCTCTGTTCATGTTCGTTCATTTAACTAATCGAACGAAATTTCTTGTTCATGTTCGTTCGTTTATTAAACGAACGAACATAAACGAACTTCCCGCCGAACGGTTCACGAACTGTTCGCTGAACGTTCGGTTCGTTTACAGCCCTAGGTGAAACTATCCACCAAGTTTTTCATTTCCACGCCATGATCGTGTATGTTGTATAAATTGTCGTATAATTTGATTTTAATATTTTTATATTTTTACTATGTAAGTTTTTCTAGACCATGCTATTAAACTTGATTTTTCCGTATGGTGTTGTATTATAACGGTTTAATTTTATATTACAATGATGTTTGTTTAAAAAAAAAAACTTTTTTTTAACTTTACGTTATTATAAATATATTGATATTGTGGTTATCAACGCCTAAAATAGAATAGGCTTATTCTCCAAGTTTCTTTACCCTATATATATTCCATTGTATTTATTGTATGAACACACCATCATTAAATAAAACATCTCTTTCTCTCCCAACATCTTTTCTCATCTTCTTGCTATTAGTCTTGTTTATAACACGTTATCAGCACGACTTGCTTTTGGAGTTGGATTGCTTTTTAAGTTGGATTGTATTTGTATCATCGTAAGGTAAGCCATGCTATCCATATAATTTATCATTGTTTTTTTTTTTCTTCTGTATCAACATTATTCATGGGAAAGGCCGAAGATAAAAAGAGTTTAATAACATTCATAGATTTTAGAGTTAAAACCTAAAGCATTATATTCTCTTCGATCCACCTTTTTCTTTTATATTTAGTCAGAAATAAATTAAATTTAACAAAAAAAAAAACATTCTTATGTATATATAATTTATTCATCTATTCTACAAAATATTATGTATATATAATTTATTCATCTATTCTACAAAATATTAGTGATTATTCAATAATTTTACAATCTATACTAATTGAATTCAGGCTATTATATTAGGTGAAAACAATTAATTTATGAAAGTGGAGGTCTCACACCTCACCTACTGTACTCGTTGTAAAGTTGATTATAATTTGTTGTGAAACAATCTACTTTGTAAAGAGTTTGGAATATATGTCTCTGTTATAACCAAAACAACGGTAAAAAGGTATGGGTAGGGTTTGGCACGGGTTTAGGTAATCCCAACTCTAAACCCGATTAAATAAGCTTGTCCCAAACTCATTCCAAAATTTGTTGGGTTTCTAGCGGGTAAATATCCATCGACGAGTATACTCGCGGGTTTCGGGTAACTTGTTAATTTAAAAAGCTTACCCGTTGGGTATACCCAACCCTAGGTATGGGTTGTAATATTAATAATTTATAAATAATGTTTTATTATATCACTTATATTATATTTTCTTTTTATAAAAGATGTTTATGAATATCTCCTATGAAATCCATAAATCTTAAAGATATTATCGCATGATGCATCGACTAAGGATGTTAATTCATCAAAAGATTTGATTATTAGTTTTTTCCACTCTACACATACATACATATATAAGTTGGAATATACGATACAAAAAGATACACAAATTGTATTTATAAATTATTGATTTTAAGTTTGTTGTCAAGTTATGTTTTATTGCTGATACTGTATTATAAACTAACTGATTTACAACTAAAGTAGCATTCAAATATCCATGTCTTTAGTTTTACCTTTACTTGATTGATTATAGTAATCGCATTTTTTATTCCGAAGTTAAGTATTTGGTTTAATAATCAGGTATCCTTTTGTTTGATGAAAAGAATAAACTTTAGGTCAATCATAGATATGGATTTGTTTGCATTTGTATTAACATGATTGTGTAAAATTTTTGATAAGATTCAAGTATGAATTCCATATGCATACATATATAAGTATAATGTATGATTCAAAACGTATGATTTCATGGTTCCTTTGTCATATGTAACTCTAAATCTTTTTATTGCAAGATTATCAGTATTGCTATTTTATCAGTGCCATTATAATTGTGAATATAACTTGTAAAATGGTAGAAGTTTTAATGGTATGCTTAAAATGTTTGCATCGGCAAGTGAAGATGTATTTGTATGCGTATGATAAAAGTTGTACTATATAAATGTGTGTGTATTTATGTATATTTGCTTATGATTGATGAAAAAAATATATCTTATATCATAGTGTTTTTAGTATAACTTGTTTTATACAATGACATGTTATAAAATCATGTATTGTAAACCTTTTATTCCTTATGTTTCTATTATTTATTACATAGATAATATTAAATAGTAAATTAAACCAAAGTTGTGGTTTATTATCAATCTTATAGAAGAGTATAAATATGATTGCATATAACTCCTAAAAGTGTCATACTCCTTGAATCCCATTATTAGTTTATAGAAGGTCATAAGATTTTAGACCGATAAACATTGTATGAATCAGATACACAATTCTTTCTCAATTGATATCATGTAAAGAAGAAATTGTTTATGAGGAAAACTTGATAAAGTTTTTTTTTAGTTGTCACACGTGAGATATGCTCATGAAGTAGCAATATCATAAAAAGAGTATGAAAGGTTTGAAATTATTTTATACTCGTGTGACCGAGTAAAGAATGAAAAGCTATGAAGCTTGTTCTGGTTCTACTTCATTCCTTGAATTGAAAGTGATAATATATTGATCATTGTAAAGGTAGTACTCATGGACATCATTGTAAAAAATGTGATGATGAGATCAACCATTTAGATTTGCAATGATGGTCACGTTTATAATGAGATGGACCACCAAAAGTGACAAACTATGGAGTTAGTAATGAGCTATAATAATAATTAACATGATGGTTTGAACTCAAAGGAAGTTCATACGAGCAAGAGGAGATCGACCATTCTCTTGTATCTTACGTTTTGTATTATATGCGAGAAAGTAATACATATCCGATCATAAATTGGAAATTGACCGGTTAGACCACGCCGAGTCAATGATGATGTGAAACACAATGAAAAACTGGAAGATTCTTCCTAACAATTAAAGATGTCTTTGCTCTCAAAAGGAAATTAATTATTTACCAACCAAGATAGGGTGTGAATCCCTAAATATTCTAGAATAAAGAAAGGATATGGATATCTAAACACGATACCATTTAGTGTTTTTAAATCGATGCATCGTCTAAATGGTTATCAAATCCACAACCTAAAGTTTGTGTGATTGTGGCTTAGCTAATGTGATAGCGAGCATATTAATCCAGATTAGTATATTTATTTGGTAATAATGAATTTGATTTCCAAGTTATTAACGATCATTGTAATAAGTGTTATTGTTGAGATGGTCACTAAACGTCTATTATTGATTACAAAGCCAATGATTAGGTACATGTAATTTTACATATAGTACCATTAATTCACACCAAGCCAATATGTTATAGTTCTCCCCATATAGTTGGTTTTTGGTCAGGAACCAAAGATGTCTCATCAAAGATTTTGGTTGTGCGACAGATATTGAAACTCATCCACTACACCGCACAAACATGGGACTTCTAAAAATTTTGAGAATATGTTGGGTATAAATAATCGTCTATGATTGAATACTTAAAGCCATTAGTGGGAAATTTGTTTATGGCTCATTGGTTTTCACTTTAGTGAATGAATGTTCCCAACATTAAGGGGGGATAACAAGCAGTTGGAAAATGAAAAGTGAAATGAATTATCATGTCATCTTGATCCTCGGACTATAAACTATGAACTAGAAGTTTAAAGTATAATTCATTTACCAATATTAAAGAACAAATTACCAGACAAGTTCACTGACCTAAATAGAGTGACTAAGTAAGTCACATAATCAACTGCTTATGCTCCAGTTATATTTGTGTCCCAATAGGACAACCACATATTTTGCAATGAGTCTATTGCACACCTAAAGTGTGGTAGACTAGTTGATTCCAATAATAAAATTCCTCGAAAATTGGAGCAAGTAATTAAGATGGTCAAGTCGAGGTTATAGTAATAAAATCTCATGAAGAGATAGTAGACATGATGGTTCAAGAAGAACCTCCGGTACCTGAAAATAATGAGATCTCGATAAGTTGTATCATGTCTAAGATATGTATGGAATCGAAATAAAAATCGACGTCGTTATACTTTTGTATATAATGTAGCGCTTGAAATGATTAAATGATGAGGATCAAGATTTGAGGTATGCCTATAAACATAAATATAGAAATGATTGGCCAAAAATGGAAAGACGCAAATAAGGCAAAGTTGAATTCTCAAATGACATGGAAAGTCTCTGGACCAACAGTCCATACTATTGAAGTTGTAAAATATGTTGGATATAAATGGGTCTTTTATGCGAATTATGTAAAATCAAATTGAGTGATATAAGGAAAAATTAGTGGCATAAGAATTTTCGCAAAGACCTATGAGTGATTATGAGAAGACATATTCTCCAGTGGTGGATGCATTGACTTTCCAATATTTTATTAGTCTGGTAATATAAAGAGAGAATTGATATGCGTCTTATGATTGTTATGTATCACTTGATACTGAAAGTTTACAAGAAAGTCCCGAATGATTAAATTATGTAAGTCTTGTAAAGTAAGTTCTCGAGAACAATGTAATCATTTATATATATTCGGATTTGAATAGGTTATGATTATTTTACATGTTAGAACTCATGATGAGTTTCTAAAGCAATAGAGTGCCTAAAAGGTTAATTGAAACATCTTAACGATGTAATACTTGCTCACCAAGAAACATACATAGAAAACCTGTACCCGATGATTATGGCATCTCAATAAATAGTGTACACGCATGGTACAATATGGATTTTGGAGATAAAATCAAGTGTTCATGACATTTTTGCATATGATATAGATATCTATGTATTAAATGGGCAAATTTATGTAGCAAAACTTCTAAAGAGTGAAAGCACATGCGTATTTTGATAAGATGGAAAATTCTCTCATGGATTGATAATGCTAGAAGCATAATGATGTCAAAACCTCATGAACGTATTATATGAAGTTGACAAAATACGTATGGACTAAATAGTCGAGACGAGTGCTGTACAACTCGAGATATTCGTATAAAGAGGGATATAAGTTTGATTAAATTACCGATGTTTTATCAATGTTCTATTTTTTAAAAGCTCACTATAATCGCAATTTACAGTAATGATGTCTAGGCATCATCAAGAGAAATTGTCGAGCTTTTAGAGGGGGAATTTTTGAATGACCTTGGCATGGTCTAATTATTACTCGAACTGCAGTTCAAGTATATATGTAATTATATTTTACCAATCCCTCAAGTACATCTAGAAGATGATGTTTGGATATTTTAGTATGGACATAGTTGAACCTTAAAGTATGTTAAAGGTTTTTAAGTCACTTGTTATCAGAAATGACTATTATCATCTCCTACCAAAGTAGAGATTCTCATTCTAGAAGTACCATCGTTAAATGAATATGTGCATTAATATGTTTTGCTAGCTATGTATGGTTATAATATTTTTTCACTTGAGTATTGTCATGATATAGCCTTTGTCAAGCAAAAAGACATTGGAACGAGTTCAAAGAAATATTTCAGGTATAAACGATATTTGATTATATTTTACTAACCCATCAAAACAAGTTTGGATAGTCTTGTAGATGCAGAAATGTAACAAAACATAATCGTGGACATATGATATTTTTGAAAGGAGGGACCTAAAGTCTCGTTAGAAGATTATACAACATTGCTCAACATAAAGGCTTGCACATTAAGGGATTAAGGTATCAAGCGACAAATCATTGGCTACAAAAGCTTTGATCAATTTTCAAGGAAGATGGGCACACTTCACTTAAAGGATACGTATTATAATGAGGGGGGAGATTTATTCAAGTTGCACTCTTTTTCCCTTAACTAAGTTTTGTCCCATTGGGTTTTCTTAGTAAGGTTTTTAATGAGGCAATGTACCCGATCCAGACGTATCAGGGGGAGACAATACGCACTGCACTCTTTTTCCCTTAGCTAAGGTTTTGTCCCACTGGGTTTTCCTAGCAAGGTTTTTAACGAGGCAGCATCTCCAAGTGTATAAAGTTGATAACCAAGGGGGAGTATTATAAATATATTGATATTGTGGTTATCAACGCCTAAAATAGAATAGGCTTATTCTCCAAGTTTCTTTACCCTATATATATTCCATTGTATTTATTGTATGAACACACCATCATTAAATAAAACATCTCTTTCTCTCCCAACATCTTTTCTCATCTTCTTGCTATTAGTCTTGTTTATAACATACGTGAATATGTTAGGTTAGTTTTAGATTAGTACTTTTTTTTCCTTAACGCCTTCGAACATACCCTTATACCGGTTTTTTTATCAACGTTCTCACTTTTAGAATCAAGACGCCGCAACTTCACATGCTTCTCATTACCCCCTTAACAAAGTCAGTTTCACTGTCACAACACCTGGCTTTTGTAGTGTTTCAAACATATAATTTTCCACGATTTTAAGTGCAGCAATGCGCACGGACATGTACTATTCTATATAATACAATTACCAACCATTGTGAATAGTGGTTGGTTTGACCTTTTTTTGGTCTTATTTGTCCTTTTGTATGTTTGTGTATTTTTACATTTCAAATTTTAGCATTGAAATATACAACCCTTTAATTTCTTAAAGACTTTGTAGTCGAGTTTTACGTATTTAAGGCATGTTTGGCTAAGCTTTTTGAAACAATTTATTGACTTATTTACTTTTTGAAAAGTTATCTCCAAAATGATGTTTGCCAATGATGGTGTATGTGAGGGGAAAAGTGACTTTTCCAAAAAGTCACTCCATACAGACTTTTCCAAAAAGTCAATAAGTAGTTTTATAAGTACTCCCAAACACCCCCTTATTTTTATGTACGCGTGGGTATAAAAATTTAAGTTGATTTACGTTTCGACGTAAATTTTTCCGGAAATGAGTCAGGTCAAATAAAATACGTTTTCGTGTTTAACTTTATGTACATTGTTGATCGATCCAGTTTTAACGTAAATTTTTTACGAAACACTACGACAACGTGAGGGGCAATTTACTAGTTTCTAACAATTATAAACTTTGATAAACGGGTCTAGTGGTTCACAAATCGGGTTTTTATAAAAACCGGGTTTCGGGTAGGATCGGGTTTTAAAAAATCGGGTTTTTTTAAAAACCGGGTCGGGTCCGGGTCCGGGTTTTCTACCAAAAATGTATACCCTATATACCCGGGTTCGGGTAGGGTTTTATAAAACCCGGGTATCATAATACCCTATTTCCGGGTTCGGGTCCAGTTCGGGTATTCATCGGGTAGGGTTCGGGTATGCATCAGGTTGGGAAAAAACCCGCACCGGGTATTAAAAAACCCGCATCGGGTTGGGAAAAAACCGCATCGGGTAGTGCGGTTGTGGCTGGAGAAGGCTAGACGAGTGATGCAGGTGGCTCAAGCAATTGCATGTTGAGCCGAAAAAAATCAAATGAGAACAACCAGTACCAGCCATGCATTGTCACGAGATTTAGTGGGGTTTTGGTTTAGTTCTTTTGGGCTTTGAAAAGGAATATGTGGATTACATAATTTTGTTTATCATAAGAACTAGAAACCTAATACTTAAACAAGATTCATTACATCAAAGTGCATACATAATTTTGTAAAATCATAAGAACTAGAAGTCTTAATGCATACATAATTAAACAAGATTACATCAAAATCGGGTTTTTTTTAAACCGGGTTTCGGGTATAAACCGGTTCCGGGTTCGGGTATTTATAAAACCGGGTTTCGGGTATAAACCGGGTATAAAAAAAACCGGTTCTGGGTTCGGGTTTTAGATCAAATATGCATACCCGGTCCCTACCCCACGGGTAGGGTCGGGTTCGGGTATAAAAAACCCGGGTTTTATAATACCCGGTTCCGGGTTTTTTTTCGGGTCCGAGTTTTTTGTGCACCACTAAACGGGTCTAATGTTTTATCAAAGTGTGGCTCGGCCCAAAAACTTTAATTGGGCCCCAAATTCCAAAAGCCCAAAAACAACGACCCTAATTCTCAACCTATATAACTCATACTTTCTCTCATCTTCAACCCTTAGCTCATTCCGAACCCTAATTCACGCCGCTCAAAACCACCAGATCTCCGTACAAATGGCGGTTAGCGAGCTCGCATGCACCTACGCCTCTTTAATCCTCCACGATGACGGCATCGCAATCACCGTAAATCATCTTCTTCACCGCCTCTTTCTTCATCGATTCATTTTTTATTCGCATCTGATTTCAATTTCAATTTCTTTGTGTTTGTAGGCTGAGAAGATCGCTACGCTTGTTAGCGCAGCGAATGTAAGCATTGAATCCTACTGGCCGAGCTTGTTTGCTAAGCTGTGCGAGAAGAAGAATCTCGATGATTTGGTTATGAATGTTGGAGCTGGTGGCGGTGGTGCTGCCGTGGCTGTTGCTGCTCCGGCAGGTGGAGCTGGTGCTCCGGCTGCCGCTGCTCCAGCAGCTGAAGAGAAGAAGGTATACGAGCTTTTTTGTTGATTGTTTTTAGGGTTAAAAAATTTATATGATTATAAACACTAACATATAAATATATAGATACAATTAAATTTATTGTGCTTAACATACAATTAACTAGAGTAATTACGTTATCAATAGAATTTTTAATCTAGCTATTTGTATATTTAGTAGTTTATTTTTATTTGTATTGGATTCTGTTTTTTAATTTTATAAACAAGTTAAAGAAAAACAAGGACTTGTATTATAATTATTATTTATTATATAAAAACTTGTTTATTTATAAATTTTTGTTGGTTTGGGGATTTTCAGGAAGAAGCAAAGGAAGAGAGTGATGATGATATGGGATTCAGTTTGTTTGATTAGGGTGTTTTCTGTAACTTTGAGAACCTATTTGATAGTTGTTTTCTGTGTTTTGTTTTTGTTGTGTTTGAGATTTTGTTTATGGATTTATGATTTTGGTCTTAACTTTACACATCTTAATTGCTATTGTTATTTTTTGTTCTCATTTGAGGTTGCTGCATTTAGTGTTAACCTTTGCTCAAAAGAACTTTAGTATGGTTAAGCTTTATTATATCCACGATTGTTGGTTGGTTAGTTAGGTCGGTTTAGGGTTGTTCAGTGCTTGAGCTGATCCCAAGTTCAACTCCCACTGGCATCACTTTGAAGGACATTGATGGTGGCATTGAACTTTAGATATAGGCCTCTTTGGAGGTTGCCAGTTCGAAAAAAAAACCCAACCGGGTTTTACCATAGTGGGCTCTCAGGAGGGCGTGTCTTCCCCAATTCCCCAGAACTGGTGGCTTGGTGGCTCGGGTATGCATCCACCTCTGACCGCTATGGAGGAGGAGAGAGGGCATCCTAGATGCTTATCCGGAAATGGTTGACTTTGGTAAGACTTTTTTATTGAGTCAACATTTAGGTTGTACTTGGTGTGTTTACCGCTTGAGCTTGCTTTTGAGGGTTTTGTTCTGGTGGTTGCCAAGGTCTAACCATTCCTCCGCCCATCTATGTATGAGTCAGTTACTGAACATGTTGGTTCAACCAGTGACATGATTGGATGGTTGGTTGGTTTGGTTTTCAATTTTATGGTTGTGGTTTACGCGTTGTTGAGAAGAGGATAACCATTTAAGAAGCAATGCTTTCGCCGCTTGTGAACAATTAGATTTAGATAGGTTGTGGGCTAAAATTAGGAACAATTGAATGACACTTTATGTTGATCATTCATCTCTGACTTGAAATTTGTTGATGATGTTGGAACAATTGATGCATACCCTAACTGTTACTTTATGAAATTGGTGTATGCAAAAGGTTTAAGGTACAGATGCGGCTTTTCTACCGTTGTAAAGAAACTAAACGTATTAGAGCACGTATAGTTAATCTTGAAATCAAGAACCGTTTTACTTAATAAAACGTTGCTCTTATGATCACGTAAACAGCGTTATTACGAGATCTGTAAATACACTTCTTTATTTACTTTTATTGGTCCAATCTGTTTTAATACTCTGTGTTAGACCATGCGTAGTGGGGCGTGTTTTTTCAAAATTTAGCCCCAATAACGCCCAATATTGCCCCTTGACCGCCTCCTTGGGGTGTGTTTGGGCGTGATTTAGCAATAAAAGCCCCTTCAGCGTGATTTCAAACACGCCTTGCCCCCATTTCATTGTCCAATCACCTTCCATCTTCCTTTTTGTTATCCAATAAGATTTTTTGAGGGTTTTTGTTTTATTTAATTATTTTACATCTCATTTAACATAATGCATCACATCCCCACTACACCCATTTTGTAAAAACGCCCAATAATGCTCCATTGCTGATTGGGCTGCCACATGGCGCAAAATGCCCTAGAGTGGGACATTATTCACTCCAACGACTACGCATGGTCTTACAACTATTTTAAAAGGTTTAAAATTTAAGACCAAAATAAATAACCAAGAGTAAAATTACCCATTCAGTTTTATCAAGCTCGAGCCGGCTCGTGAGCCTAAACGAGCCTGCTTGGTTTTTTTATTTTTTTATTAATATATTAAATACTAATGATTAATTTTTTTAAATTTATAAAAAATACTAAATTATATACAAAATAATAATTATAATATATTCTAATTAGGATACGATAAACGAGCCGAGCCCGAGCTTGAAAAATTACCTACGAGTTGAGCTCGAGCTTTCATAAGTGAAACGAGCTTGAGCTCGAGCCTGGTCGAGCTCGGGCTCTCGTTTGCACCCCTAAGGGTCTCCATAAACACTCCACGTCATAAAAAACTAATGGGGTTAACTTTCAGTTAGTATGAGACCTATGGAAAAATATGTTCAAACTTGGGGCTATCAGTAAAATTGAAGTTGCCTATGATGTCAAGATCGAAGGATGGTAAAGCCAGTGGCGAAGCTTGAGATTTCCGACGGGGGGTCGAAAACGTATATACCCAAAAATTTCTATAGAAGCGGGAGGTCGAAACCGTATATACCCAAAAAAATCTATATAAAAACTACATAAATAACACTACTAAGCGAACCGGGTAAAGCCATACATAAATGGATAACATGAACTTTTACATACGACACCCGCTTTGCTTGTTCATCGTCTGATAAGGATTCAACACTTGATTTTCAAAAATATATGAGTGGCTTGTAAGTTCGAGCATATCACACCTTAACGTTCAACGAGGGACAAGAATTTAGCTTTGGATCTCTGGACGAAATCTAGAAAACTAAAACTTCAGTGTTAGCATTCTAACTTCTTTTGAGTAAAGATCCTGTACACAACAGTATTTTATTGTACAAAATGTACGAATGACATGAAAAGGTAAAAAAAAACAGTGACATTTTCGTAATTATTTGAATCGTAATTACCATACAATGATCAAAATTACCCTATAAGATCATTAGTAGAGTATTTATGATACACTACAAAATTACCATATAAAATCAAAATTACCGTACAAGTAGTGGCGGAGCTTGAACGAAAACTCAGCGTGGACCGGACTCTTAAAATCCAAATCGGTAGGGGCCAAACTCTTAAATATTCAATATTTCACTACAAAAATATTTTTTTCATAAATTTTCGGTAAAATTTAACACCATGAGCGAAAAATCAGCGGGGGCCGGGGGTGCTAAATTACCCTACAATATTAAAGTTACCCTACAAGATCATTTTACAAAATTACCCTATAAGCTTATTTGTAAAGTAGGGATGAGCATGGTACCGGTACCGAAAATACCGATACCGAAATTCATGAAAACTGGGTACCGGTACCGAAATATTCGGTACGGTACGGTACAATACCATACCGGTATAGGTACGCGACCGGTACTTGAAGGTAAAATTCGGTATTTTACCGGTACCGTACCGAATATTTCGGTACCGATACCGAAAATGCCAAAAAGTGGGTACCGGTACCGAAAAAATTCGGTACGGGAAATTTGGGACCGGTACCCAGTACCAAATGTTCATCCCTATTGTAGAGTGATTTTGATAATTATCATATGAGTAAAATAATTACGAAAATGTCACCGTGTTTTTTTTTACTTTTCCACTCCGTTCATACGTTTTGTACGATAAGATAGTTCGTATTTAATCTTTTGTCACTTCTTTTTGGTGTGCTAAATCTCCAAGGCTGGATATTAACTTTGATGATTGATGCACGTATCAACTCGTATACGTTCGGGTCCATCAAGTGCTACTCGTGAGTCTATTACTATTAGGTCTTTACTGGATTGTATCTAATCAGCTTTTGGATTAGGAGGGGCCGAACCACATAGAACTTGTTGCCTGTTTACCTGCTATTCGTTTGTAGTTTGTTGGTTTGACACTTTTATAATTTTTACCCAGAGAAATGATAAAGTCTTGATATCAATTATTTAAAAAAAAATAGAATAATTGGATCCCAAACAAGGTTAACATATTCGGATGGAGAGTGTAAAATGCGTTATTCAAAAGGAAGGTCCGAGTTAAATCAACCTTCTCTAAGATATGTGGTGAAGATAACGAATCCGCTCAACATCTATTATTAATTATCTTGTAGCCTTCCCAAAAAAGAAACGGCAGGTACAGCTAGGCCGTGAACAGCCAACCATCGCACTGTAAAAATTGGATAGGTTCGATCTATGGTCATTGAGGCCTCCTAAAAAGATCTACTAAATTCATTGAGTTGTTCCAAAGGATTTATCCTATGTGATCAATATAATTTTCTCGCTTAAAAAAAAAATTAGGTGAAGAATCAAGGTGTTGGTGATGGGTAAAGTAAATATATAGAACCTTGGATGAGAAATGTCCCATAAAGTATAAACTACAAATGCTATTAGACAATAACATATTGACAATAAAGCTTCAAAGATGAATATGGTGTAGTCACTTCATGAACCAACTTTTGCAAGCATAATCATTGTGATTTTCATTAAATTTATCTCTTTCCTTCACGTATAAATTACTTGGAATGTGTGTTATCTAGAAACGGCTTCTTAATGCCAAAAGATTTCGAAAAACTACTATACAATGAGGAGTTTAAAACTCTTGATCATCGACGATTTTTATCATCCATGACCTAATAGTCTAGTGGTACAGTGTTTTGTCCTCTACAAAAGTGATGCAAATTCCAATCCTTGCAAATACAAGGTTAAGCGGTATTAAAGTGTAAAAAATTGTTGCTCAAAAAAATAAATAAAATATAACGTTTTTATTCATTTATTTTTGAATTAATCATTTCGATTTATTTTCATCTCTAATGGATCAAAAGATAATAAGTAGATTAGTTTTTAAGAAAACTAGGTTCTAATGTTGCTCGCCACGTTGCGGCTCGACAAAACTAAGTCATCGTAAAACTATATATTGTGACTAAATATTTGGTTGTTATTAAAGCTGTGCTATTTAGTGTCTTATTTTTAAGTTGACAACGTTGGTAGCAAGTGAGTTAGTAACTCTTGGCAACGGCGACTATTGCGATTTTGTTTGACCAGATTTTAGTTGTAAAAGTTAGCTAGAAATGTGATTAGATAGTGATGTTAACAACTGAGAATCATATAGTTATTATGCTACATTGCAGACGCATCCATCAAAAAATAGTATGTCTAAGCATACATATTACCGCCCCTAACATTCAACCATTACCTAAGTTTTTTACATGGCTGATGCATCCATCAAAAAATAGTATGTCTAAGCATACATATTAGTGCCCCTAACATTCAACCGTTACCTAAGTTTTTTACATGGCTGATGTGTTATGATGCTTGTATATGCATCATGTAGTTAGCAAGTAGTTGGCATCATTTGTACAAAAGAGATGACTTGATTATCCCCACCCGTTGTTGTTTCAGGTGGACAAAACGAATAGCTGTTGTTAACCAGATTCTAGTTTGTGAGAGCCCCTTTGCCATGCTTTTTGGGTGACTGATTCGAGTCTGCGTATGAAAAGATAAAAAACCTATAAATGCAACTCTGATAAAAATGTCTGTAATAGTGGTTGCAAATGTGATCAAAAGAGATAAAATGTGAAACTATACCTAACTGCCCTTTTAGTCGACTAATAGTTGTTTTTTTACTGATCCGGACTAATTTCCATGCATTCAGTTGGTAGCAGTTGTATTTCTGTTGTGTGTGTCGGTTTTTTTGTTTGAGTAAGCTTACCGTGGAATTCTAGTTGTCGTTTGGCTGTAGTTCCACTGTTTGGTTTTTGAGATGGCGTGGTTGGATGAGGTGTTTGTATTGTCCCGGTGAGACTGGAGGAAACTTGTTCAGTAACTGGAAATGAAACATTGTTAACAATGCATTTCAATGCGTGCGTTTTTTTGTCATGTTGTAGCTCGATTCCCACGTATGCTTCTTTGCCTATAACGGAGTGCAAGGTTTCAATGGGGTTTTCTTTTGCAGTTAGTTCTTCGCATGTCATTCCTAAGAGTTGCCTGCCTGCACGGTCGAAAATGACTGCCTGGATTCCTCCGGTGTAGTCAGTTACTGTAGTGATGATTCGGTACCTGTATACATGTGCGTTAGTGTATTTAATGTTTGTTTAGGTCAAAGATTTAAATGTTGTGTCACCTACATGGTATTGGCTTTTTCTTGCATGCCGTCTTTTGTGCAGAACCATTCAGTGTCAGCTGGTAGTATCGATTGATTACATTTTGGACATGATGCGTAATACCAATCCTTGGTCGCTTCAATTTCTGTGACTGCGGCCCTGATGGTGTATGTCTTCCCCTACAATTAAACTCAGTTTAGTGATTGCCTAGCTAAATTGTTGTTTGTAAATAATTTTCATACTGTTATTTCAGTTGGTTGTAGTTGTAGTAAATCAGATATGGGTACGTCAT
Source organism: Helianthus tuberosus (assembly GCA_030545235.1). Classification (NCBI taxonomy): domain Eukaryota; kingdom Viridiplantae; phylum Streptophyta; class Magnoliopsida; order Asterales; family Asteraceae; genus Helianthus; species Helianthus tuberosus. The sequence continues at coordinate 149,177,948 of CM060384.1, read as the reverse complement.
TGTCAGGTACACTTTGCGATGTTGGATGATGCGGTTCTTGTTTTTGCCACCTGCGTTCAAAAGCAATGTTAATATGGTAAAGATTTTTGTAGTTATGAAGTTGTTATTTATTAATATTACATTTCTTTCAACAGCACAGCCTCCACATGTTGCGGGTTAAGGTAGACGTATGTTGCGTTAGTTGATTGCAATTAAAGACCTGTTTCAATCATAATAGTTCATATTAATATACTATTTTGGCATTTCGTTGATTGGTATTTGTTTATTCTCCTTCTTTTATAGGTCAGTTTGAACCGTTTTTTTATGAGACTATTACCAATTTGGCAAGCAGATTGTATCTAATTTTTTTGTTACTTATAGCTCAGACGGATCAAATAAACTGTTATGTGTGAAAGAACATGTGTTAGGGTGGTTTAAGATGACACGAAAACATTACCGTATTTGTTTTTTTTAACCTGCAAGCTGGTCAACGCTACAATTGCAGGTGAGGTAGCCATCTCGATACTTCTTCTGTTGAATCGGTGCGAAGACGTTGCTATCTGTTTCCACAGAGCGACAGTTATGTCTTGATTACTGTTTCAGTCGAGCAAATCAGAAGCAAGTTAACTGTAAGCATTAGTCTAAAGGTAGGAAATCAGTCTAGTGAGTTCATGAAAAGTTTGAACTAAGAATCTTTGGAGTTTTGAATCTTAACAAACCGTTTTAAACATTATAATAGCGGTACATTACAATTGAGTTTGTATAGATATGTTTAAAACCCAGAAAGCTGAGTTTTGTACTTGTAGGCAGGATACGGGTAGAATTGGTCATGTAAAGTAATAAAGTGAATAATACTAAATCTATAAAACGAACAATAGGCCATTCTAAATTTGTACAAAAAATAACATATGCTTTCAACAATTTAGTTTTTTGTTTACCTTTTTCAAAATAGCGATCAATTATACGAAAGATTTAAGATCAGTCTTTTTTTTGTTGTGAAACAGACGTATGTACTTTATTTTTAACTATGATTTCTATTTTTACATGTACTTTATTCTTAACCATGTTTTCTATTTACCTGCTATCTCGAAGTGTAAGTACAACAAACTGTCTGTCAGCTTTGCTTGTCTTGTCTTGGATCTTGAGGTAGACTCCGATGAAATCTGTAAAACAAGTGTTTAACCATGCGTAAAACATTCTTTTTGAAAGTGTTTTGAGTTGAATAATAATCATACCTACGATACCCTTCTCTTTTTGGGCCTCAAGTTCCATTTTTCTCCTGCTTGCAAACTCAAAGTATTGAGTCGGTAATTCTTCAATATCAGCTATAGGTGTGATGACAGATGCCGTTCCTAACCTAATCATTGCAGGGTGGGTGATCACTGCGGTAAAGTCATCAACCTTTACGCAAGCATAACACTTTATTTCATAGCATCCTTGTATCTGCAGTCTTGATCGTACATTTGTGCAGTCATTATCCTTCGTTACCACTTGAATTCCAAGGCCCTGTTTCATGTATTGTGATTAGCAAAAAAAATATACTGATTAACATGTATGCGATGTTGTTGATATTGTTTTGTTTTGATTAGATAATTGTTACCTCCTGATCTACGAGTAAGAATTGCAGTTCATTATCTCTGTAGTCTGGCACCCATGAGCGTAACACTCTGACATGGATTGACGGTGCAGATTTTGATGGCCTTAGTTCAGCGACTCCGGGGTGTTCCATAATGAGACACCTGCATCATAAATTGAAGTATACAAATTGTGGTAAGTGATAATAAACATGTTTGTTAAGTATATTAGATATGGGGCTATTACATGCACACTGATATAAAGGAATAATGAGGAAATGTGGACCTGGGTGTTGTCAATTTCAGCCAAGAAATCTTTATAAACTATGTTTAATGTTGTATCTATAGAAGTATTATTTTCATTTGTTATTAAAACTTTCAATGAATATGGAGATGTAGCTCTTGATAGAGCTACATACAATTGACCATGACCGAAAACTGGACCAGGCAAGTACAAGCCTACTTTTTTTAGTGATTGACCTTGACTTTTATTAATTGTCATTTCATTACAAACTTTAACGGGAAACTGACGTCGGGTAAACACAAATGGAAGATCTTTTGAGTCATTGACAAAACGAATTCTTGGTATATATACTCTATGACCGATTGAGGTTCCTGTTATAATTGTAGCTTCAATCACACGTGGTAACAACTGTGTCACTAAAAGACGTGTACCATTACATAGACCGTTCTTTTGATCCATATTTCGCATCAACATTATGGGGCAATTTTTTTTTTCAGTTGTAAACAATGGTCAGGAATACCGTAAAAAGAAAGCGTGTTTAAATATTCAATCGGGTATGTCATGTCTGTTTCTTCTCCGTTTTTAGAATGTGGTACCATAGAATCTGTACTAAAGTATGTCACATTGTCTCCAGGCGTAAACGCCAGCACAGTATTATTGATCGTTTGTACAGTGTCATTCGTAGGACATAATATTGCTCGTTCTGCAATCAAAGCTGGTGTTGGACAAGAAAGCAATTCTGTGTCATAGATAAATTTGATAAGTTGTTGCAGGCTGCTGCAGCCTTCATCCAGCAGATATTGACTTGGAATTTTAATCTGCCTTACATCTCTATTATTTCCTTCAATTAGCACGCCCTCGTGACCATCACCGACTTGTAGAAGCCAGGAGGAAAACTCTTGAACTTCTTGATTTCCTGCTTCTGTGGCTGTTGATGTTGCTAGACGCATATTCTCAGTAAGCTTGCAAACGGTCAAGTGTTTCCATATGTAAGAATGGGGTAAAGATGAATCAATAACTTCAGCTTTTGTGCACTTTGGTTTTACAGGTAAACATTGCCTGAAGTCGCCTCCTAATAGTACTGATTTGCCTCCGAATAATTGTGATGTATTGTTCGTAAGATCTTGAAGTGTTTTATCAAGTGACTCAAAACACCTGCGATCGCTCATTGGTGCCTCATCCCAGATTATAAGGCTGGTTTCTAGCAACAACTGACATAGATTAGTATTTTTCTTTATGTTGCAAAAAGAGTCATTTGTAAGCTCTAATGGGATTTTAAATCTTGAATGAGTCGTCCTACCACCGGGAAGCAATAATGAGGCAATACCGGACGAAGCAACTGCGAGAACAATGCAACCAGTAGATCTCAAACACGCAATTAATGTTTTCCAAAGATATGTTTTTCATGTCCCACCATGGCCATATACAAAGAGTAGAATTTGTGAAGAAGAGGCTATAGAACGCATGACCAAGTCGTAAATGTGCAACTGTTCACGATGGAGTCCTGAATGAAGTAAAGTGTGTTCGTCTTGTAACGCATGCCTATCATAGTTCTTTTCTTCGAATAGAAGGCTGTTTTCCAATGCTGAAATAACAGTAGGATCCAATGATGGGAGGCCGAAATCAGTGACTGATTTCGAGCTAGAATTCGAGTTCAGTAAGACTTGCATTTCAAATAGCACATATTGTTGAAGGTCATCAGTGTTCACAAAAGACGAAGAAGTGGAATTGCTTTGTTGTACACGGTAGCTTATGTCGTCGGACATGCATCTCCAGTATTGCTCCCACAATTTCGCAGGATTTGAGACATCACAGTACAACAACAAATACATGAAAAGAGATCTAAGTTCAGGACCAGATGCCCACTCGGCAGCTTCACTGATAGTAGTTTCCCATTCTTTGTCGTCGCCAATAAGACCTAACTTCTCACATGCTTCTCGATATGTTGGCATAACAGTACCAGACACCTTACGAATATCTTCAAACGAACAACATCCAGTCTGATAAGTGAGTAAAATCCTTAGGTAGAAAAGTTCTCCGCATGAAGGATGCACATACGCAAGCCTTCCTACTGTAGGAGTGCGTTTAGATTTGCGCGCAACCCATGTCTTTTTTGTAAGATCCCACCTAAACTTTGTCAAGTAATCTATGTAACGAAGGTTTAATCCTACAGTTGACGATGGGCTTCCAGTCAACATTTCGCAAGTATTACTTGAAAGCCATTCTGTCAATGTAGTTTTACCTGTGTTGGGGTTATTCGTGATATCTTTCAAACGTTGGGATTGCTTGAATGTCAAATTTTGTTTACCTTCTAAATGAACTGCCAAAACCTGAACTGGCGGACTTCTGTGATGTATCGGGAATGCTAGTATTCTCCATGTAGCTTCACGCGGGCAAATGAATCGAGCATCCAAGAAATTTTGTATTTCATCTACTACCGGTTCTTCATTCGGAACTTCAGATGATGACACATTTCTGTCAAAAGCTAATGCAAAGCGGATTCGATCAGCTCCTTTTGCTATGTACTTGAACAAATACTTGATAAGCATACTCCAACCACAGTACTCAACATTAATATGAGCATCGAAGTGTAGGAGCAAATCTCGATTATACGGCACAACATAGCCATTGTCAAGGGGAATACCGTTTTTCAAGAAAGGTTCACAGTTGGAAGCTCTCATATAATGAACATAGCCAGCAGAGTCGAAGCGAGTGACACTTTCATATGGCTTTGGAAAGTTCTTTGTGCACTCGCCATCTTTCATACATGGCGAAGTCATCCTAGCTATACCACATGGACCATGCAGCATAGATTCAGCGACAATTCTATAAAGCGCTGGATCAGTATGACGGTCTGGAAGTTCAGCAGATATATAACGGTTAACATCTTCAGGAGTGCGCACAGTGTATGCATCTGTAACCCAAAGCAATGTATGACAATGGGGAAGGCCTCTCTTTTGAAACTCGATGGTGTAAAGATCTAAAAAGAATAGTATCAATAATAAGGAACATAATAAGAACATGAAATTGTATAACGGATTGGAAGATGCTTAAAACGAATGCATACCAGCAGTTACATCTCCAAATGGTTTAACATTCTTCAAGTATTTAAGGAAAGATCGAACCTTCATCTGGAAAACTCTAGCAATTATGCCTGGCCTGTCCTGAGCGGTGGATGCACCAACACGGTGGATTTCTCTAGTTATTTCTGGCCAGCGTGCATTACAGGTAAATGTGATGAAATATTGTGGATTTCCATGCACTCGACATATTGCAAGTGCATCTTGGTAATGCTTGTACATATACCTGGGGCCTCCGGTGAATGACGCTGGTAGGACAACACGCTTACCAACATTTCGTGCATCAACATCACCTCGAGATATTGCATCCTGGACTCCGTCTAAGAACTCACACCGAAATTCATTCTGGTTTGTCCTTATATATTGCAAACGACAATGTTCCACGCACACATAAGCGTCGACCAAATACTGTTGGAAAAGCCTACCAGACCTCAACAAATGCGTGTACGTATCTTTTCGATCATGTATTTGATAACTGTAATACATGGTCGGAGTTAAGTTGCGCTCTTCAACTGGTGAAGCATCACCATCAGTTGTTGCCACCTGAAGCATGTGTAACTCAGGTGACCAACCTTGTTCACCTGCTGGAAACAAAATTGGGTATTGTAGAGGCATATATGATGAATGCAACTTACTAACCCTATGTGGCGTGTTATCTCTACTCTTTATAATGACATCGTAGTCTTCGCCACCCATGTTACCTTCACGTATAATTGCACCGAGTGTATGAGGAGCAGGGACATCATATCGACGATCCACCACACGACTAAACAGCTTTATTACAAAGTTTGGGACGGAAGACTGCGACCAAATCTCCCTAGCTGATTTGAACAACCGTACATAAGCGTTAACGCTAGAAAGCATATGACTCAAAGCGTTAACAACTTCAGGATTAAGTTGCCCGCATTCGTTATTACGGAAAAACCGCAAACGGTTTTCAACTTCATTTTCACTATCAAATATGTACATCTGCAGGAATCGAGGTTTATAACCAGGAGGTGGACACAAAGACCCAAGGCAATGTGAGACCTGACCTGCAACTTTGAATATATACGGTCCACCTCCAACATTAATATCTTCATCGATCGTTGCACCAAATGAAGTCATAGAGAACATAGCATTGTAAGCACGTATGTTTAGCATGAAGTGTGAATTTGTATAATACATCTTTAGTAAGTCAGGAGGTTGAACCGGGTATGGAAGCACAACTCTTCCAGCCTTGCAACACTTGTTGTATTTAGGACCAAGATTTACTGGAGCCGAAACCAACCTTTCGTCATACCAAAACAGCGCCTGACAATGCTCGCAAACTTCTGTACAACACCCCAGATCCAGATACTCAGCCGGTGTTGAATGATCCAACTGTTGTTGTCACACCCCGATATTTCCACGTATTACCGGTGGGCCCGGTGGGGAGTATAGTGACGTAGTTGATATCATCATAGTCAAACAACACAATATTTAAATGCACAGCGAAAGCAAAGATAAATATATTACAACCGATTCAAAAGTAATATTTAATATTACAACGGAATGTAAGTTGGATCCACAGGCGGATCAATTAAAAAGAAAACATAGTTCATCAGACTTATTGCATCCAAGCTTGCGAGACTCTTAATGATGCTAAGGAGAGGCCAGCCTATTACGCTTAGTACCTGCACTTAACCTTTGGGAAAAATACGTCAGTTTACACTGGTAAATACAATTTAACTGACTCATTTTGAAAAGGTTTAAAAATTGATTTGAATGCACGTGGCACAAAACATTTTATAACTTGGGATAATTATGTAATATAATCTTGTAAGGGAATTACATGTTACTTATGCGTTCAGTAGCCCGATCCGTAGACCGGGTTAAAGATTAATAGACACACCACATTATTGAGCTATGCACTGAAAGGTGTACGCCTACACCCGGTGCTCAGGTCGTGGCCATCTCGTAAGATGATGCCAAGGATATCCGGGACATGGTCATTAACCCCCCAAAGGCTTTAAGCAAACAAAACACATTCAAAACGTAGCATATCAAGGATTTAACCACTATTCGATTAAAGATTCAATGCCGGACCAAGCGGTATTTTATATACCGTACCCCAAGCCCGTATAGGGAAAATAAGTTAAAAGTATTTACCTGAGCTAAATATAAATTCAATCCCAGCCGTATACCACCAAGCAAGTACAGATAGCTTTTACTGGGCTCCTAAATCTGGAACGATGGTTTTTAATAACCTATTAGAATCCTAACGGGTCTTTAATTAAGCTTAGACTTAGACCGGTTAGTTTTCAAAAGGAAGACATGGTTCAAACGCATGATAAAGCGAAAACCGGCTTAGAATGTGGTTTTGACCCGAAAAGCTTGCATGCTTGTTTAATATGGGTAACTTAAACACATTCTGGATTTTGATATGAAAACGATATGGTTTGACCCGTTTCGGCTATTATATGCAAACTAGTTACATACGCCGATCCGAACGCGAAAAGTTCGTAACGCGTAACCAAATGAGTAATATACAAGTTTTCCTAAGTTAATATGCCCTAAATATGTTGTGATATCAGTAGGATACCTTCCATTATGCCCAAAACGAGTTTAAGACCAATTTATGCTTCGTATGGGTATTTTGGTCATTTTAAAGATTATAAGAGAGTTTAAATATCATTCTGAGTTACAGGTCTGATTAAATCAGTAATTATACTTAATTTAATAAGTCATATCAGTAGGGTATCATATATGTGAAATTTATTAATTATAACCATACTATGCACCGTAGGGGCATTTTGGTAATTCCACATAGGCTTAAAAAGGGCAAAACAGAGAATCTGAGTTTAAAACTTTTGCTTACTGTTAAAATATAGAAATTTACTGAAAATATCAGTAGGCATCAACCCTTATATATTTAAACTAGTTTCGATACATACTATGCGTTAAAAACGCTTAAAAAGGCGATTTGGAGCCATTTCCGGGTTTTGTATAGAAAGCTGATATTTTTATTATTCCAGAAGGCTCAAAATATTTTATTTATCATATTAGATCAGTAGAAAAAGGTTTGGGGTCAAAAGGATTTGTAAAACTCATTTTATAGCCCAAAAGGGCAAAACCGGCAATTACCGAATCAAGCCTAGAACCCTATGTTATGCTCAGCCTAAAAATAAATAAAAATCTTTAAAAATCCGAAAATATTATTTTATATCAGTAGGTAAAAATTTTGGTATCGAAAATTGGGTTTAGATAGGATATACGCTAATTACGCCGTTTAATTAATAAAAGGCTTTTTAATTACGCTATTGAGCATAACTCCTAATCTAGACCTCAAACTGATGTTAAATTTTAGGGACAAGTTTATAAATCAGTAATAAAGATTATTGTCCTCTCACATTTTCAAAATTATCGTTTTAGGGTCAAAAGGGCATAACGGTCAACATTTAGGCATTTAACGGAAACAAGCATGAACTAGGATTTCTATGGAACCAAGTTGTATAACCTCGAAGGGTTATACTAACCTATAACCTGGTCCTAAAGGAATACTAAGGCATATCTAAACTAAGCTAAATCGGGTAAGAATTGAAAGTCAAAGCAAAAGTCAACTTTTGCGACTATCGGTTCCGAACCGGCCTATACTTAGAATTGTCGGGTTGAATCATGCTTAATCATGTTCAACTAATATTTACAAAGTTATTAAAGTGAGAAAACTGATTTTACATGAATTAGTTATGGATTTTATTTAAAACAAACCCGTTTGACTTTTATTTGACCCGACAATTAAACTAAGTAAACGTGGTAATTAGGAGGTGCCCTCTTGAGGGTTAATCACCTACCTAATTATGGTCACGTAGCCATGTTCGTTGCGAACCATGGCTCAACCGTTTAAAAGTCAAAGCGTTTGTTGCTAACACTTGACTTTTCGGTTTTTAAACGCTAAACCAATAAACTAAGCATGAAGGGATTACTTACAAGAGTCCAAAGGACTGAAGGAGGTTCTCAAATAGGCTCAAGATCCTCCAGAAATCAGAGAGCAAAATAGAAGTGAGTGAAGGTGTGAAGGAACAAGTGAACTCACCTCCTATTTATACTTTTCGGGACTTCATAGGATCGCGAAAAGTGTCGGGGAGTTATGATCAGATGGCAACAAGTGTTAAATGGTTTTTCAATACAAAGGGCTGCCCCTAGATTCAAGTTTGTGAATATTGGAACGCAGCCAGAACATAACCAGCTTTGAACAGGCTGTTACCAGCTGTTTCTGCATCAGATCCACTCACGCGGCCCGCGTAGGTATCCCAGGAAACTCACGCGGCCCGCCTGCATGTCCACATCAGCGAAAATAGTTCCAGAATGTGCAACATCAGTCCCTGTGAGTACATATCTGCATATAACAGCCCTTTATAAACCCGTACATCTTATAAAAAGACATATTTAGTCCTTCTGACCTCTGAATCAGATGGTTACAGGTCTAAAACAACTTTTGAGGGCTGTTAAGATCAGAAACAGCTTGCTGAATTTACAGATTCAGTCCTTGTATATGTTAAATGTCATTTCTGACACGTTTAAAGTCCGTTAAGACATCTTAAAGGCTCCACAATTATGCCTTAACATAGGGGACATGAAACATGCTCAAAAACATGTCGGATGTCGGTTCGTTTGGCCGTACGGTCACGTTGTGCGTCTAATTACGACGAAACACGAACGGACGCGAAAAAGGGTCCAAACTACGCGACGAATGGAATTTTATCAAGGAGATCACTAAAATAAAATATTTTAGTGCTTACATAAATTTTTGGGTGTCCGGGGATATTCAGAATGTGAGATATGAGCGAAAGTGCAAACTTGTGCACTTTTTGACACTTTTAGTCCCTGCATGACCTTAAAGTTTATTTTTGCGCACCAAACACCTCTAAGCCTATATATAAGCTATACAAATGATAATTAGGGCATGTTTAACTCATGGACACTTTCCGGAAGGTCCGTTACCATACGAATCGACATACTTTTACAGTTTGACGCAAATAGTCCTTAAATTGCGCAAAGTAGCGCGAAATGCCGTTTAATGTTATCCAAGCCTTCCATGGCCCATATTTATCCTTACCAAGAATATAATTAAATATTAATACGCTCTCGTTCGCTTAGATGGTCACCGAAAGGCATAGATTCAAAAGTTGACGCTTTAGGTCCCTCTATTGCGCAAATTTGCGCATCTCATCATTTAATAGGATTGAAGCCTCATCTAATCCATATTAGGCATTCTTGAAAGTATTATTAAACATCACGATACTTTGGGTTCGCTAAAAGGTCATTTAGATGTATAATTAAACATATTGACACTTTTAGCCCCTCTAACTTGCATAGTTGCGCGTAACTTTACTTATAGGCATAAAAACCTTAGGCGGCCATTATTTGGCATTCCCGAGAGTATAATTAATTATTATGAAGCTCCCGGTTTGTTAAAAGGTAACTCAGAGGTAAGAATTAACATGTTGACGCTTTTAACCCTTTATTGCGCAAACTTTCAATTAATTACGCAAACGGCTACACTTAATTATCAAGTGGCACATTTGTGAATATAAACATCGTAAGAAACTTATTTTAGGTATGTTAACACTTCCATTCCTTTCATAATCAAAGTTTTCGCTTTTTCAAAAAATTAGTCCCTAAATTTCAGTGTTTGACTTCATTAGGGTTTATTACACGTGTCAATACATCATTGGACGTGATTTTTCGAGGTGTTACATCCTCACCCCCTTAAAAGAAATCTCGACCTCGAGATTTGCTAAAATGCTGGAAGTACTTTTTGTCACATGACGGACTTAACTTCTATAGTATATCTGGAGTCTCTCCAAGCTCCCAAAGTGACCTTTATATTAGGTGTATGTATCCTTTTGGAGCTTATTAACCTGTCGATCCTTTATTGATACAGGTTGCTCATCATATCATAAATCTACGTATCATTCCGTGATAGTGCTTCTCGACTTATTGGTGAAGCACATCCTTAAATCATTAGTGTGGGTCATACTGCGTGTTCCACCAAGCTCAATAAATAGGTCTAAGGATACATTCGAATCCTTCGAATGACTTTATATATTCAGAGCTTAACTAATCTGATAATTAACAAATTGGCACACCCTTCCAGGGTGATATCTTTGTTGAACCTTATTCCTTAACAAGGACTTAGGAGGGTTGCTATTCTCATTAATCTTTGATTTTCTGCCAAAACTGGCAACTTACAGATGACCATGGATTTGTATGATCCTATTCGTTGTTTCCAAGGAAACTTTCAGACCCTGATGATTGGACGTACCAATCTTCCATTTAACAATAGATATTCAACATTCCATCTAAGCAAGGTCTCCAAAGGAGCAGCCTTGATACTTATACATCAACTATTAGAGAAAAGCTTATCTCAAGGTGAAATGGTTATTCCAACCATTACTTAAAACTAATCTTAAGGGATAGTTAATGCTCACAGTCAGTCGAACAAATCGACGATCCTGGGCAGCTGATGGAAAATTCTTAATTGTTGCCTAATTAGGGTTGCGGTAATCAATGCATAAGCAAAATGAACCGTCTTTCTTAATTAACTATATCGAATCCTCAGGATATTGAGTTAGGCTATATGAATTCTCTATTTTAAAACTTACTTAATCAAGGTTTCTATTCTTCCAATGATGGTACTAGCCGTCTTGGAGACTTCATAATGATACAGCCCTAAATGGGGTATAAATCTTAACTCTACTAGCCTCTCAGGAGGTAAACAGGGTAATCTTAGGAGGAGATAATCAAGATACCAGGAGGTTACAGAGATTTTCCAAATCTCAGGCTCCAATTCATCTATCATAGTTTGTGTCAGATAGGTGACACATTTATGTTACTAGTCCACGAATTCTTTAATCGAAGACATTTACCTGGACAATTCCATTCTGGATATCTTCTTTGAATACCTTTAGCTGATTTTAGTACCATATGACCATCGGAATATCTTTGTGGTTCCATGCATTAAACCTCCATACTGATCAGGCATGGAAGCAATCTATGGAACATATTAAGATACGCCAATCCTCATGTGGCGCTTTTATCATACCATCTGGTATTCGCAATCGATAGAGATCAAAGAGATATCAACTATACATGCTGACGCACTTCTTCTAGAGAGAGGATACTTCTAGAATTCCATGATTAGAGATTTCTAACAGGAACAGAAGAAACGGTTCTTATGATTTCGCCTGTAAGTCTTACTTTACACTTAACATCTGGGGTTCTTACGGAAAGTTTCTAAAAGTTTGCTAAGCTTATGGTATTATGAGAGACTTAGCAGTACTTGTAACTAAACATAACTCTTAGCAATGAAATCACAATAAGGGATTTATCTAGTGTCATTATTAATGTGAACAGCCTCTAACCATTCATCAGGAGGGTTAAACGCCTCCATTCTTAATCCTTTTAAACTTAGCTGCAAAATCTTGAATTTTTTTTTGTTTGGGCAGTCACAGCTTTGACTAGTTATTTCTTAACCTATATAACGTGATTAGCTGAGGTAGATCCATAATGGATTTATAATGAGCAGACTTTGAATCGTTAATGTGCCCTCTTATTGCCGTTACTAACCACCAATAATTATTGCATTAAGCTTAGGTTTTGGGTAATTGGAATAGGGTACTATCTCAGCCAAAGAATTAAAATTTTGCGACATACTGTCGACATTTTAGAACTTTTATGGTGAGAGTCAGCAAATTCTTATTCCGTCTTTTTCCATTTCGATGCGAATAATAGGTCTTTCTAATAAGGTCCTTAACACTCGGTCCATCCCATAATGTATAAGGGAATCTCTCTTATGGACTCCATTAATGTCCTCACTAATCAAGGGTATTACCATCGAATGATTGTGATGCATACCTTACCGTGTGCTTTCCAGCATAACTGCTGACATACCTAATGGTTTCTACTTCATCCAACAATTTCTTGTAATCGATGGTCCCTTTTTACTATTGAAGTCTCTTGACTTCCAAGAGACTAAGCACTTTTAAGTACATCCTAAGGAATGGGCTCCTTGCCACATATGACTTTATTTGTATTATTCTTCGCATATGAAGCATGAATAAAGCTCTTATCATGAGTAGCGACATGTGTTTTATAGCAAACCACATTTGGCTTCTTGAATCTTCTCATGACTTTTCTTATAACCTTTCTAACAACTGGGTTAACTTCAGTTTTGGAGATTAATTCCATTAGTATTGAGGTTCACACTTGATACACCATTAATATTTGTCGCATTTCTAGCATCGCGACTGTTGTTTGTTTCTTCTGAGTTTTCCATACTCGAAGCTTTGTTGTTAAATACCAATTTCAACAAGTGCTTAGGCAACCCATGCCTAGTGTTTCCTTGAACTGTCAAAGGCTCCCCATAAGGAGTCTTGATAACTACTTGCTTCTTATCATTCTCAATATAGGCTTGACTTCTAGGACGACCAATTCATTCCTAGCACTATGTCGAGTCCCTTATTATTTAAATGGAAACAAGGACATCGGAAAAGAATGATTCCTAATGGATATAAACATCCATCTAATATTGCTGGAGCAGTCTCTGAGGTACTATCGGTCAATTCTACTTTATACTTAACGCTTAGAGTTTTAACAGGCAGATTTAATGATTTTACAAAATCTATTGTCTATGAAAGACTTATCTGAACCTGAAATAAATAATACTCTAGCATGAGCGTTATTGATAAAGAAAGTACCTGTTGTGACATTTTCATCCTGAATAGCCTCTTGAGTATCCACTTGAGAGTTTCCAGCTTTGATATTCTTAGCCTCCTCAGGCTTTTTAGCGTATTTAGGGCAGTTGGTCTTAATGTGCCCTTTCTCATTGCAACCATAGCAGGTTGCGTCTCCCATTCTCTTGCAATCCAAGGTCTTATGTGTAACACCCCGAAAATATAAAACTTTATATTGGAACTATAAAGTATAAATAGACGAGAATTTACTAACTAGGAATTTTTAACCTAGTTAGTTACAAGACTAGAAATAGCCTATAATAGGGTTAAAAGCTACTAAATGATATGTTGAACAAAGTAGAGGGGCCTTAGTTGTTAAATTTGAAACTAAATTGGATAAAAAAATAAAAATAAACCAAACACCCCATTTAGGGGTGTCTGGTCGATCAAGAAAGAGCAGGGGGCGACACCCCATCTTCAAAACCCTTAAAACTTCATTAAATCAAGCAATTGAAGGCTCAATCTAAGTCGAAATCGAAATTAGAGCTTAGAATTGTGATCCTCATCGCAAGAGGATTCTAAGGTATGTAAAATCTGATGAAATTTCTCAACTTGAATTTCTTATGATTTTGGAAAATCTGAAATTAGATGTTGCATGTATGTTATTTGGTTAGATTAGGGATGATATGGTGTCTGATGGACCGTTCTACGACCTTTAAATGTCAGTTAAGGCAGTTCATCTTTGTGTATGAAGGCGGAATCAACATAAACAAAGTCATAACAACTAGTTTCCTTTTAATCTTTCTTTTCTGATTGATTTACGTGCTTGTACAATGTTTTCTGATACAAATCCGGCAGCACTTTGTTTCACACACAATGACCTTCCTTTTTAACAAATGAACCACACAACCCTATATATACTATGAAGATTTCGCTTGAGACAGTTTCAAGCTAAATCTGATTTGGCTTGAACCTGTTCAAGCTAAATCTCTGTTGTTGATTTCGCTTGAACCAGTTCAAGCTAAATCTGATTTAGCTTGAATCACACAAGAATACTTTCAAGCGAAATTTACAAGATAAACATATAACAACCCTAATTAAGACCCTGTTGTGTGTTCATTCAACCTATCTAGACCCAAGACTTAATGCATACGAAGTCAACAGACATTTCATGCATCAACAGACTCCCCCTTGGATGTTGACGAAGTCTTCAGCTCCTGAGTCTTCAGTCTTGGTCTTTTCTCCAACTCTCTGTCTTCACATCATAAGCATTCTTCACAGGTTTAGAATCACAACCTGAATCTAACTTCCATCTTCCCTTTGACTGTTGATCCAGACTCCCCCTTTCACATACTCCCCCTCTCGATATGCTAAAATTTGAGATGTCTGGTTCAAGCTTTGTCATTTAGCTTCCGTTGGGAATAATGAAGTCCAAACCTGCATATTCTCTACCACAACATAAGTTTCACAAATTTATAACACTTAGATTTAAAAACTTACTGGTAGACAACATTCATTCATCAAACATACTAATTACATCAAGTTCAAATAAATGACCTTGATTAACTAACCCCTCAATTTTTCAAAACAATTTCATATAACATTCAAATTTTTCAATATATTCTCCCAAACCAATGTAGTTCATCATATTTAGCACTCGAATTTTGAATATCAGCTCTTCAACATCAGTTGTCGAAAATCTTTTTGAATTTTTCAAAACTTTATGCTAAAACACACTAAAATCTTTTTGGATTTTTGATCTTGACTGAAATGCAGTAAACAAATATATACAAACAATATTTTTGTGAGTTTGTGTAAGAGGATCAGATCAGATTATGAGACAAATCACAAGCACCGTTAAGCTTTAATCATTTTAAGTTCTAAACGATTCACTTAGATTGTCAGTATACTGGTCCACTTAAATTTTCACACAAAGTTCAACTGCTTCGAGATACGAGTTTAATGTCTTAGATACTTAAACTTAATCATGTATCCCACCTCAGAATATACTCCCGTATCCAGATCCCAATATTCAGTCTTACAGGTAATTATAACACAAATGATATCTGTAAGGGGTTAATAATTTATGAAGAATCATGAGAGCTCAGGTCAGAACTACCGTTCAGCAGAGAGATCATGACTCAACTTGGGTGTGTCCCCTTTAGAGGATCTTTTTTACAACAGCATTGCTAAGCAATTTTATTGTCTTATCATTTATGCTGAGGGTGATGCTATGTTTCAAGCATTTGCAGAAAGTATTATTCGAGGACTAGGTCAGAACTACCGTTCAGCAGAAGTCCCGGAATAATACCCCAGATATCACTGAGTATAAAGACCTAGTATATCAGAAAAATGAATCTTTCAAACAAGATTTCGGGGGTTACCCATATATCCGAGAGATGTTACCCACGATATAAGCAAGTTTGAAATTTAGGTTTATATCTCGTCACAATCTACTGAATGTGCAAAAACCTACTGACACATCATCAGTGAGACCGTTTATCACATTTGACATTTCATATCCTTAGCATGCTGTGAAAGTCCACTGATGTACTATCATTTCCTCTTTTTTCACAACAAAACTCATTTTTGCTTTTTCAATGTTTTTGGCATTTTCAAATTTTCTAATTTTTTTTAAAATTTTTCTCCTTCTAAAATCAAAATATGTTTCAATTTTGATTTTCTGAGAAAATTTGAAAACAAACTATACAAGAAACGTGACAAACTGATATCAAATCGCTTCAATTCGCCATTCATTCGGCATAAACAATCAGAACTCCCCCTGACAACAAACTATTTTCCCATTTAGATTTCAAAACACTTAAGTTTGTTTTAATCAAAATGGTTTTTCTGGAAAATTAGTTTTGTTTGTCTTTTTACAAACTCGGGGTTTCATCACATTGTTCTTTTTCAACCATTTTAAAGAATTAACAATTAAGACCCTTGTCAACAACAAACACTAGTAGAAAATCAAGTACAACTTAATGTCCCTGATTTACCACTTGTAAATCGAAATATCACCAGAGTGAAATTTCTCAAGAAATATGCCGATTCCTGTTCCACACTTACCAACCTGGGAACTCCGGCAAGTCAGGTTTTTCTATTTGAAAAGATTCACCCTAGCCTGACCAGCCTTGGGTTTGACAATTTTTACCTCAACAGATGGCTCTTCTGGTTTTGACAAACCAGAATCATTGCCTAAACATGGCTTGTCTGACTTTGACCTGTCAGATTCATTGCCTGATGGTGGCTTGTCTGACTTTGAGACGTCAGATTCATCGCCAACCATTTTCTTCTTCTTTTCTTCTTTCGTCCTCAGATTTGTATCTGATGAATTCGTCTTGCTTGACTTTGCAATCAAGTTAGTTGATTCATCAGAACTCTTATTCAATCTGTCCGGTGAACCCGAAGACAAAATCTTCTCCAAATACTCTCTCGCCTTCTTCCTTTTCTTTCACAGTCTGTCTTTCTGCCCCTGAGAAAGCTTCACTTTCTTTTCTTGAACTTTAGGTTCTTGAACCTTCTGTTCTTTGGGCTTGACGTTGACTGGTTTCTTTACCATTCTTTGAGATTCAACCCTCGATCTTCCTTTTGATCTCATTGGGCAATCTCAGGCAATGTGTCCTCTGATGTGGCATTAATAGCACCTTCTCGTTTCGAATCTCTGACTTTGGCAGTTAACAGCAATGTGTCCTTGATAGCCACAAGTGTAACACACTCTGTTATCATACCTCTCACTACTTTCATACCACACACTTAGATCAAAGCATTGTTTTGCCTTGTGGTAATCACCATTTCTTTGTTTTCTATCATTGTAATGATTTGTCCTTGAAAAATCTTCATCCCATCTTCTCCTATTAGCTGGATTTGGCTTTTGAGAACTGTGGTCAAACCTGCACCACTTATTACCAACATTTTGTGAGTTTTCATTTTTAAATTTTTGTGATTTTTGATAATGATTGGATGATTTATCTGATGAGCTTTTATTTTCAATTTTAGAATTTTTCAAATTTTTAACTTTTTGTTTCTGTTCTACACTCTTCTTAACAGGTTTTTGTTTAGAACATTCACCTGTTTCAATAGATTGCAAAACAGTATTTTTAAATTTTTCTTGTAAATCTAAAAATATTTTTCTTTTCTTTTCTTTTTCATCATCAGATATTTCATCACAATCTTCAATTTTGACTTTGTCAAAATTTGTGACAGAATCACTTATTGGAACAGAATTGATCGGTTTTGGACAAACATATGAAGCAGAAGTCACAAAACTTTTCAATTTATTCTCTAAAACTTTGATTTTCTTTCTATCACCTTCAGCTTCTTTTTCAAGTCGTATAATCGTCTGACGATGGGAATTTATTACCTTTTGCTTTTCAATATTGTTCTTGCTAAAAACAGATCTCCCATCTTCAAGAATCTTTATTTGACTTTGAAAATCTTTTTCAATTTTTACTTTTTCATTTTCAAAACTTTTGATTTTATCTTGAAAAACAGAATTTTCATTTTCCAAAACTTTTATTCTATTATCAAAAACTGTTTCTCTATCTTTTAAAGCCTTATTTTCTAATTTTGCCCAAAACACTTTTTCATGTTCTAAAGTGTTTAGCTTATTCTCAAAATCTTTTTCTTTTTCTTTCAAAACCTTGTTTTCTAATATCAAACTGTTCAAGTCATTTAACAGTTTAACATTCTCAGATTTCTGCTTTTCACAATTCAAACGCAACTCCAAAATCTGTTCATCATCAGCTTTATTCTCGTCTTTCAACGCTTTGTTTTCCAATGTCAAATTCTTCATATCTTTCAAGAGATTGACATTTTCTGCTTCAGATTTTTCGCATTTTGAGCACACAACTTCATATTTTGAAGTTTCATTTTTCTTGGATTCTTCAATCTTTGATGTTCCTGCAAGAAAATTTTTAACCATATCAGCAGGATTCAAATCTTCATTTAAAAAACAACCTCTCTTGTAATCATATTTCATCTTTCTTCTTACATCAATACCATTTTCAATTCTCTTGATGATTTCAAGAAACACATCTAAACTTAACCATTTTGAGCTTCTTTTTAATTTCTCTAACAACTCTTTCTTTTTCTCTTCATTCTCATCATTGCGTTTTCTAATCTCTCTGATGAAATCATAATAACCAAATTTTGAGAACCTAGAATCCTTTTTCAATTTTCCTAAAAATTCATCCCAATCTGAAGGTAATGCATCTGCAAACTTAGATATCTTTTCAGCATCTGATATCGTTAAGTAATACATTTCAAAACTTTTATGTAAATCTTCATATCGCTTATACGTATCATTAAAATTCTCATATTTCCTACACATAAAATGTTCAAATCTTTCAACCAAAACCTCCTTTTTCTCTAAAGGAGAACAACAAGTCCAATTGTTTATTCTTTCAAGTTTAGTGTTTTCCAGTTCGTCAAACATTTTGAATTCTTGGTATTTGTGCCTTGTAAATCACCTCGAATCACCTGCAAACAAACAAACAAACAAACAATCAGTTCAAACGGACTGAATACGTAACATTGAATTACCGAGAACACTTAGACAAATTTTTTTTTAGGTTTTGAAAAATCTGCAATTTCAAGCGAAATTACTTGAAGTGTAAATAGCTTCAAGCGAAATCAACACTTTAAACTATTCAAGTGAAATCACACTTTAACTGTTCAAGCGAAATCACAAAGTTAGACTCAAGCGAAATCAATGATTATGATTATTTTCAAGCGAAATCGGTGTACTCTGAAATGATTAGTTCAAGCGAAATCGTCTAATAAAAGTCCAACAATTCAAGCGAAATCCAACAAATCAATTTCGCTTGAACTTTTTCAAGCGAAATCCTTTGTTTTTCAAGCGAAATCGACAATCAGTTCTGTTACAAGCGAAATCAATCATCCAAACTCAAGTTTTCAAGCGAAATCTACAATATATTTCAAGTGAAATCTGCTGATGTCATCTTTTACGAACAGTTTTCAAGCGAAATTGTTAATTTTTATATGAAATCGATCGATTTTAAGTCCAAATCTTTCAAGGATTAGTTATCACACTAATTCGCTTGTTATATGTCAAATTCAGGTCATTTTTACCACTGAAATATGTTCAAATCAGAAAAGTAAGAGAAGAAGTGAGTAGAGATAAGAAAATCCGGTAGAATCAAGCTGTAATGCTATGAACTCCTCGTCCTGAGCTCTGATACCACTTGATGGACCGTTCTACGACCTTTAAATGTCAGTTAAGGCAGTTCATCTTTGTGTATGAAGGCGGAATCAACATAAACAAAGTCATAACAGCTAGTTTCCTTTTAATCTTTCTTTTCTGATTGATTTACGTGCTTGTACAATGTTTTCTGATACAAATCCGGCAGCACTTTGTTTCACACACAATGACCTTCCTTTTTAACAAATGAACCACACAACCCTATATATACTATGAAGATTTCGCTTGAGACAGTTTCAAGCTAAATCTGATTTGGCTTGAACCTGTTCAAGCTAAATCTCTGTTGTTGATTTCGCTTGAACCAGTTCAAGCTAAATCTGATTTAGCTTGAATCACACAAGAATACTTTCAAGCGAAATTTACAAGATAAACATATAACAACCCTAATTAAGACCCTGTTGTGTGTTCATTCAACCTATCTAGACCCAAGACATAATGCAGACGAAGTCAACAGACATTTCATGCATCAACAGTGTCTAGAAGTGAAACCTAGACAACTACAAGTGAAATCATGACCAATTTCAGGAAATTCCATCAACACCTTGAAGGTGGGTTGTGGGTTTTACAAGATGAAGATGAACACTAGAGTTTAGAATGATTATTCTAGTCTAATTTGATCATAGAAAGTGATTTCAGAAAAATCTGATGTTTAAATACTATATAAAGGCTTTATTGATGTTTAGTTAGCTAATTAGCAAGCTATGAACTTGATATGTGAAAGATATAAAAATTCTGCCCTTATAGTGTTTGTTGAAATGCCTCAAAGAAGGCTTGAAACTGAATTGTTAAGCTAAAACGCATAATTACGATGTATGACAAAATGTGCGTTATGTATGTGAAACAAAAAGAGTTCTAAACATATGGTGATTGAACTCTATAGGAAAGGAAGCCGGGGCATCTAGCGGGCAAACCGGTGTGGACGCACGTTTGAAGGGCTTGCTTTAAAGGTATGTAACTTGACCCGTTACATTAAGTAAATTTGATGATTTTCACACAAGTAGTCGTATTATAGAATAAGAGTTGTTTTGAGTTGAAGTAATAATGTCGCAATAGTGAACAAAAGGTTAAATTTGATTAGAACTCGTTGGTGGTCGTAACAAAGGAGGATCCCTTAGACTAGCCAAACGGGTCGAATAATCAAGTAAAGCATGGTTAACGCTTCGAAATATGATTGATTGATCTTTGATATGGGTCAATATTATAACATGTTAGAATTACAAGATTTTAATGTATTGGTTCGATAGAAAAACGAAAATCCGAGAGTTGGGTTTGAGTGCAATGAATAAAACAAACAAAATTATGGATTTCCAGAAACTACCGTAAGTTACGGTAGTACCGTAACTTACGGTAGAGGCCAGATGCTTACGGCAGGTTTCACCTGTTTTACGGTGGACCAAAAATGTCCAGAACCTACCGTAACTTACGGTGACACCGTAAGTTACGGTGGAACCAGAAAGATTCAGTATTTTATAATTTAAAATTTGATGTTGAATCTTGGGTTTAGGTACTTTATAACAATCTTCAAAACTAATGTTTTAAAGGTTTTGATCATAGGTAACAAGGTGGATCTTATGGATGACGATCAAGTATATGATGAAGAACCGAACACTACATTTTGAAGCTTCCGCAATGTTTTAATCTTTAGTAGTCTTTGTGTATGGGTTGTAAACACTTATTAATCTACTTTTGAAATGTTTTAACTTAGTCATTAGTTGACTAAGGTTGACGTACTTATGAACTCCGTTAATGAATGTTATGTTACTTAACCAAAATATTTAATAGAAATGGTTTATTTTATAAATAAAAATTTAAGGGTGTTACAAGTTGGTATCAGAGCTTAAGGTTGTCAACAAAGTGTTCGGTTCAAGCTTGATCGATCATCCGATAAGAATTAACTTATTTTGTTAATAAATTATGTATTATGTAAAGAATGAGAAACAAACAAATATACATGAAAAGAGTGTGTAAACTCATTCAAATACAAGAAATGCATGAAACAAGAACGATTAAATCAAGTTATGAACTTGATTGAATCAAAACAAGAACGATTAAATCAAGTTATGAACTTGATTGAATCAAAACAAGAACGATTAAATCAAGTTATGAACTTGATTTAATCAAAACAAGTAAAGCATGTGTTATAAATGGAATGTTTAACAACTTATGTAAACATTTCAGAAATAGAGATGGCAGATAGAGGTAATGATGATGCGGTGCCAAGAGTCACCGAACAAATGAGGGAAGTGATTGCCGAAGAGGTTGGAAAGGCGATCGAAAACAGTTTGTCGGGCTTTATTGATAAAATTCAAAACACAGTTTTATCAATAGTAGAAGAGAGAATCAAGAAATTGGAAGATGATTCAAATTTAGCAAAGGAAAAGCATGGAGGACGAAAGCCTTGTTCATACAAGGAATTCATGGCCTGTAAACCACCAATATATAATGGGGGAAGTTGACCCAATAGTGTGCCAACGATGGCTAAGTGATATCGAAGGGGTATTCGAGAGGACCCATTGCGACGAAGATGACTACGTAGCCTATGGTACGGGTCAACTAAGGAGTCAAGCGAAAGATTGGTGGGATAACAAAAAGAGAGAGATCGGTATTGAAGCTGCTAAGGTCATGACTTGGGAAGAATTCAAGACGCCATTTCTTAAGCATCATAGCCCCAAAGCGGTTATGAATAAAATCAAGGAGGAGTTCATGCAACTTAGGCACAAGAGTGAGACCATAGACAAGATTACGACAACGTTTATGGATAAGATGAAGTTTTGCGATGATCTAGTGACGAATGAAGAACAAAAGATATACTACTACCATAACATGTTGAGTGCTGAGTATAGGGAATTTATCACCCCTTCCAAATACGAGACCCTTACCGAGATCATAAATGCTGCTCGGGAAAGGGAGATCGAACTGAAAAAGAGCATTGAAAGGGGTGAACGGAAAGCACAAGATGTAAACCCAAGCCCTGCTAAGAAGGCACGAACAAACGAAACCGCAAAGAAATTTGATACGAAAGGCGGGTCGCCAAGTTGCAGAATCTGCGGAAAGGGTCATAAAGGCGAATGTCGTTACAAGGATAAGCCTTGTCCTATATGCAAAAAAACGAGACATATGGCTATATCGTGCCCGGAGAAAGTGACGGTTTGTTACAATTGTTATCGAACGGGCCACAAAAAGTCGGAATGCCCAGAACTGGTTGGAAAGAAAGATGGGCAGGACCCGAAAGGTGAAGCCCCAAAAGCAAAGGCAAGATCTTTTCAACTGACCGCCGCAGAAGCGAAGGTTGAACCCGACGTGGTCTCAGGTATATTTGCTGTAAATTCGATTCCTGCACGCGTGTTATTTGATACGGGTGCGAATAAATCCTTTGTTTCATATGGATTTATTTGACATCCTTCATTTGTTCTAACAAAATTACCTGTACCCTTAGAAGTAGAGATAGGTAATAACAAGAGCTTTATTGTTTGTGATGTATGTGAAAACTGTAAACTGAGCATTGATGACGAAGAATATTTGATAAACCTAATCCCGATGTCAATGGGAGAATTTCAAGTAGTCGTTGGGATGGATTGGTGTCACACCCCGATTTCCACGTGTCACCGGTGGGCCCGGTGGGGGAGTATCGTGACGTGGTTGGCAACATAATAGTCAAACAACACAATATTTATTATGCACAGCGGAAGCAATTTAAAAGATATAATACAACCGAATTTAATATTGTAAATTCAAATGTCACAATATTCGGATGCTTATCCACAGAACGGATCGAAATAAAATATGAAACAATAGTTCAACAGACTTCAGGCATCTTAAGCTTGCGAGACTTCTAGTGATGCTAAGGAGAAATCCCAGCCAATTACGCTTAGTACCTGCATTCAGTCTTTTTGGGAAAATACGTCAGTTTACACTGGTAAATACAATCAACTGACTCATTTTGGAAAAATGATTGAAAATTGGTTTGGATGCACATGGCATAAACATTTTATTTAACTTGGGAGAATTATTTAATATTATAATCTTGTGAACGAATTACATGTTACTTGTGCGTTCAGTCGCCCGGATCTTGTCCGGGTTAAAGGTCAATTGACACACCACATCATAGAGTTATACACTGACGGGTGTACGCCTACACCCCGTGCTCAGGTCGTGGCCATCTCGTAAGATGATGCCAAGGATATCCGGGACATGATCATTAACCCCCCAAAGGCTTTAAAGTAAACAAGACTGTTTAAACGAGCCGATCAAATTTATTCAACTACCCACTCAATCGGTGGAGAATTTGATGCCCGATCAAGCGGTATGCTATATACCGTAACCTAAGCCCGTATAGGGAAAATAAGTTAAAAGTATTTACCTGAGCAAGTATTAATCACAATAAGCAAAATGCACGTAGCTTTTACTAGTTCTCCTAATCTGGAACGAAGGATTATAATAACCTATTAGAATCCTAACGGGTCTTTAATTAAGCTTAAGCTTAGATCGGCTAGTTTCAAAGATACGGTTCGTACGCACGATTAAGCGAAGACCGGATAGAATGTGATTTAGACCCGACAAGTTCAGAGACTTGCTTAATATGGGTTTACTATTCACATTCTGGATTTTGAGATAAAACCGATAAGGTTTGACCCGTTTCGGCTAATTTATGTAAACTTGTTACATAAACCGAACCGTACGCGTAATAAGCGTGACGGGTATTCATGAGAGCTATAGACAGGTCTCCTAAGTTAATTATGCCTCAAATATGTTGTGACATCAGTAAGATGTCTTTCATTATGCCCGAAACGTGTTTAAACACAAACTAGGCCCCGTAGGGGTAGTTTGGTCATTTAAAAGTTTATAAAAGAGTTTAAATGCTTAGCTGAGTTACAGGTCTGACATAATCAGAAAAAAATACTTAGTTTACTGATTTATAACAGTAAGGTACTTTAGATATGTGAAATTTATCAATTATAACCAAACTACGCCCCGTAGGGGTATTTTGGTAATTTCACATAAGCCGAAAAGCTCAAAATTGAAGTCTGAGTTTATCAACCTTTTCTTACTGTTAAAATATCATAATTTACTTCCAATATCAGTAGGTATCAACCCGGGTATGATTAATATAGTTTTAATACATACTATGCGTTAAAAACGCTTAATAAGGCGATTAAAGGCCATTTCCGGGTTCGATACTTAAATCTGATATTTTTATATTTCCAGAAGGCTTAAAATAATTTATTTATCATAACTAATTAGTAGCAAAAGGTTTGGAGTCGTTTTGATATGTAAAACTCATTTTATGGCCCGTAAGGGCAAAACCGACATTTACCGGATTAAGCCTACGACTACTAGTTATGCTCAGCCTAAAATTAATTAAAAATCTTTAAAAATCCCAAAATAATATATTACATCAGTGGGTATTAAGTTTGATACCAAAAAGTAGGCTTAACTAGGCTATCCGCTAGTTGCGCCATTTTATTAACATAAAGCTTTAAATTTGCGATAATGAGCATAACTCTCAATCTACACCTCAAACTGATGTCAAACTTTGCATACAAGTTTATATATCAGTAATTAAAGTTTCTACTCTTTTACTTTTGCAAAAATCACGTTTTAAGGTATAAAGGGCATAATGGTCAACATATGAGCAATTAACGGAATCATGCGTATTAATTGGATAACTAATGATCCGAGGTGTATGATCACAGAGGGTTATTCTAATGTGTAAACTAATCCAAATTAAAGCTCTGAGGCATTTCTAAAACATGCCTAAACGGGTCAGAACGGAAAGTCAAAGTGAAAGTCAAACTATGTGACTTTCGGTTCCGAACCGGGTCTAAACAGGAATTTGTCGGGTTGAACATGTTTAGACATGTTCTTACACTTATTACCAAGTTATAACAATGATCCAACAGGTTGTATATGATCTACAATGTTAATTATGCATAAATAGCATTTTAAGCTTCCTGTTGACTTTTTAAATACAAGTTTGACCCGACTTTTGACCTGGTTAGAGTGATAATCAGGGGGAACCCTTTTGAGGTTTTATTACCCACATAATTACCAACTTATAACTATTTTTTATTCGACTAATCACTGAACCATTAGTGATTAATCTTAAAGTCAACCGTTAATTACGACGGTTTGACTTTTAAGCTAAAACTAAGCTAAAACTTAATTAAGAAAGGATTAGAACACTTACAGAAGTCCTAAGTTTGATTAGGAAGGACTTGGGTCTGCTTTGAAGCTCCAGAAGGCTCCTCAATTGCAGAATGAAGGTGTGAGGAATGAGTTGCAACTTCATGCCTTTATATAGTGTTCTTAATCACCATAAGAAGTTGACACCCAAGTCTACAAGTGCCCACAAATATTTTACATGTGTCCCTATATGTTTAGGGGTTGTTTAGGGGCCAAGAAGGATGAGGAAAATCGATTAAAGATCAGTTGCAACGTTTAAGACAGCCAACAACCAATCTGCTGCATCTGGGCATCCCTTGCGCACCGTAACGGTATTGGTGTTGAGGTGCGCAAGGCTTCTGATCAGCCTTCACATTTTCTATTTCTTGCATAAATGACTCTTGGCCCTTCCGAAAGGTCAACTAACCTTTATATATTGCAATTTGAACCCTCTAAATTGACATATAAGGGCTTTAATACATTTACCCACTTTGTTTAGTCCCCTGGTTAACTTTATTGTCACCCAAAAGGTCCATACTTTCAACGTTGACGCTTTAACCCCTCGTACACGAATTTGATCATAACTTTCTCATACGATAGCGAAACTTTATGAAATTTTTATCGTGCATTCTAGTGAGCATAATTTATCGTTACAAAGCTTCGGGTTTGCTAAAAGGTCACTCAGAGGTATAACTTAAACATGTTGACACATTTAACCCCTGTAGTTTGTAATCTCTCACTTTCTTCCATATTTAGCTTCGTATGATCCATGATTTATTCGTTTGAAGGTATGAGCATCATGTAGGGTTAATGTACAATATATTTATTCACTGTTGACAGTTAAAACCCGTATATTCACATACTTTCCAGGTTTGTCAACTTTAGTCCTTCAAGAACATTCTTTCATACGTTCAAACTTATGACACGTGTCAACACATTAAAGGACGTGAATTTTCGAGGTGTTACAATTGGCTATCTCAACACCATGCAAAGGTCGTGTGTTTTCGTAAAGAGATAAAACTAACATCTCCGAGCGGAAAACACATCACCATTTATGGCGAAAAAGGAGGCAACCCCATAGTATGCTCAATGTTGAAAGCTCACAAGCTTATGAAGCGAGGATGCAAGGCATTCATGATATACGCTAATGAGCCCGAAAAAGAATCACGAAAGATCGGAGATGTACCGGTAGTACGAGATTATGAAGATGTGTTTCCTGAGGATTTACCGGGGATACCGCCTGAACAGGAAATAAAGTTCGGGATCGAATTGATTCCGGGCGCGAAACCCGTAGCAAAAGCCCCGTACCGACTTGCACTGTCGGAATTACAAGAGTTGATGTCCCAAATCCAAGATCTGCTTGACAAGGGATTCATAAGGCCGAGTGTGTCTCCTTGGGGCGCACCGGTGTTGTTTGTGAGAAAGAAAGACGGGAGCATGCGCATGTGTATCGATTACCAGGAGTTAAACAAACTCACGGTAAAGAACCGATACCCGCTCCCGAGGATAGATGATTTATTCGACCAACTACAAGGTGCGAACTGGTTTTCAAAAATTGACCTTAGATCGGGGTATCACCAACTAAAGGTCAAAGAAGAAGATGTGCCGAAGACGGCTTTCCGCACGAGATACGAACATTACGAATTCCTCGTGATGTCATTTGGGCTAACAAATGCACCTGCGGCTTTCATGGACCTCATGAACCGAGTTTGCAAACCAATGTTGGACAAGTCGGTCATCGTGTTTATCGATGATATCTTGGTGTATTCAAAAAGTGAAGTTGAACACGCACATCACTTGCAAGAAGTATTAGAGACACTGAGAAGAGAGAGGTTATATGTAAAATTCTCTAAATGTGCCTTTTGGTTACGAGAGGTACAATTTCTTGGCCATGTCATAAGTGTCGACGGAGTATTGGTGGATCCGTCAAAGATAGAGGCTGTGTCAAAGTGGAATTCCCCGAAGAACCCTTCGGAAATTAGAAGCTTTTTGGGGCTTGCGGGATATTATAGGAGATTCATTCAAGATTTCTCCAAGATTGCGTCACCGCTAACAAAGCTAACACGAAAGAAAGAAAAGTTCATTTGGGGTGTCGATCAAGAGAAAGCGTTTCAAACGCTAAAAGAAAAGTTAACTCAAGCTCCGGTATTGACATTGCCGGACGGAGTCGAAGACATGGTGGTTTATTCGGATGCTTCACTATCGGGGCTCGGTTGCGTGTTGATGCAACGGGGCAAGGTAATAGCCTATGCCTCGAGACAATTGAAGATACACGAGAACAAATATCCCACGCACGATTTCGAGTTGGCTGCGGTGGTATTTGCATTAAAAATATGGAGGCATTACTTGTATGGGGTAAAGTGCACCATATTCACCGACCATAAGAGCTTGAAATACTTCTTTGATCAGAAGGAGTTAAATATGCGACAAAGGCGATGGCTGGAAACGGTGAAAGACTATGATTGTGAAATACATTATCACCCCGGAAAGGCTAATGTGGTGGCGGATGCTCTGAGCAGAAAAGCGGACTATGTCCCAATACGAGTAAGATCGATGCAACTCGTGGTGACCTCGGGTATACTTGAACGTATTCGAGAGGCGCAATTAGAAGCAATGAAAGAAGAAAATTGGAAGAAAGAAAGAATAATCGGTCAGTTGAAAGATTTGTCGGATGGGAATAACGGGTTGAAGACTCGATCCGGAAGGATATGGGTTCCACATATTTGTGGAGTGAAGGCGCTTCTACTTGATGAAGCTCATAAATCCCGTTATTCAATTCATCCGGGTGCGACCAAGATGTACAATGATTTGAAACAAAATTATTGGTGGCCCGGAATGAAGAGGGATGTGGCGAAGTATGTGGAAAAATGCTTGACATGTTTACAAGTCAAGGCGGAGCACCAGAAACCATACGGCAAACTCCAACCGTTAGAAATTCCGGTTTGGAAATGGGAACATATTACAATGGACCTATTAACCAAGTTGCCTAAAACGAATCGTGGTTTCGATGCCATATGGGTAGTGGTGGATAGATCGACGAAAAGCGCTCACTTCATTCCGATTCGTGAGACTTATACGTCAGAAAAGATGTCAGAAGTTTACACTAATGAAATAATAGCACGTCATGGAGTGCCGGTATCCATCGTGTCTGATAGGGTTACCCGGTTTACTTCGAATTTCTGGCGAGATTTCCAAGAGCAAATGGGAACCAAATTGTTCATTAGCACTGCGTACCATCCTCAAACGGATGGATAGAGTGAAAGAACGATACAAACACTGGGAGATATGCTACGGGCGTGTATAATCGACTTTGGAGGAAGTTGGAATGTTCACCTACCGTTAGTTGAGTTTTCGTATAATAACAGCTATCAATCTAGTATTAAGATGGCACCATACGAAATGCTTTATGATAGAAAGTGTCGAACCCCGGTATGTTGGGGTGAAGTGGGTCCACGGGAACTCGCCCACCAAGATATAGTACGAGCCACGAATGAAAAGAATGATATAGTTCGGGCACACTTGAAAGCAGCTCAAGACAGGCAAAAGGCGTATGCTGATAAAAGGAATAGGCCAATCGAATTCCAGGTTGGTGACATGGTCATGCTAAAAGTTTCCCCATGGAAGGGCGTTATTAGATTCAGAAAAAAGGGGGAAGCTAAGCCCGAGGTTTATTGGGCCATTTAAAATTATCGGGAGAGTTGGCAAGGTAGCTTACCGCCTTGAGCTACCGGAGGAACTAAGTGGAATCCATGGCACGTTCCACGTGTCACAATTAAGAAAGTGCCTAGCGGATGAAACGGCCTATATCCATTACGATGATATCGAAGTGGATAATAGTCTGAATTATGCGGTGAGACCGGTGGAGATTTTAGACCGAAAGGTCAAACATTTACGAAATAAACAAATTGACCAAGTCAAAGTCAAATGGGAGCATAGGAGAGGTTCGGACACTACATGGGAGTCCGAAGAGGAGATGCGACGTCTTCACCCTACATTATTTGGTACGTACTTCGGTTTCGGGGACGAAACCCTTTTTAAGGGGGGTGGACTTGTAACACCCCGAAAATATAAAACTTTATATTGGAACTATAAAGTATAAATAGACGAGAATTTACTAACTAGGAATTAAAATTTTGCGACATACTGTCGACATTTTAGAACTTTTATGGTGAGAGTCAGCAAATTCTTATTCCGTCTTTTTCCATTTCGATGCGAATAATAGGTCTTTCTAATAAGGTCCATAACACTCGGTCCATCCCATAATGTATAAGGGAATCTCTCTTATGGACTCCATTAATGTCCTCACTAATCAAGGGTATTACCATCGAATGATTGTGATGCATACCTTACCGTGTGCTTTCCAGCATAACTGCTGACATACCTAATGGTTTCTACTTCATCCAACAATTTCTTGTAATCGATGGTCCCTTTTTACTATTGAAGTCTCTTGACTTCCAAGAGACTAAGCACTTTTAAGTACATCCTAAGGAATGGGCTCCTTGCCACATATGACTTTATTTGTATTATTCTTCGCATATGAAGCATGAATAAAGCTCTTATCATGAGTAGCGACATGTGCTTTATAGCAAACCACATTTGGCTTCTTGAATCTTCTCATGACTTTTCTTATAACCTTTCTAACAACTGGGTTAACTTCAGTTTTGGAGATTAATTCCATTAGTATTGAGGTTCACACTTGATACACCATTAATATTTGTCGCATTTCTAGCATCGCGACTGTTGTTTGTTTCTTCTGATTTTTCCGTACTCGAAGCATTGTTGTTAAATACCAATTTCAACAAGTGCTTAGGTAACCCATGCCTAGTGTTTCCTTGAACTGTCAAAGGCTCCCCATAAGGAGTCTTGATAACTACTTGCTTCTTATCATTCTCAATATAGGCTTGACTTCTAGGACGACCAATTCATTCCTAGCACTATGTCGAGTCCCTTATTATTTAAATGGAAACAAGGACATCGGAAAAGAATGATTCCTAATGGATATAAACATCCATCTAATATTGCTGGAGCAGTCTCTGAGGTACTATCGGTCAATTCTACTTTATACTTAACGCTTAGAGTTTTAACAGGCAGATTTAATGATTTTACAAAATCTATTGTCTATGAAAGACTTATATGAACCTGAAATAAATAATACTCTAGCATGAGCGTTATTGATAAAGAAAGTACCTGTTGTGACATTTTCATCCTGAATAGCCTCTTGAGTATCCACTTGAGAGTTTCCTGCTTTGATCTTCTTAGCCTCCTCAGGCTTTTTAGCGTATTTAGGGCAGTTGGTCTTAATGTGCCCTTTCTCATTGCAACCATAGCAGGTTGCGTCTCCCATTCTCTTGCAATCCAAGGTCTTATGTGTAACACCCCAAAAATATAAAACTTTATATTGGAACTATAAAGTATAAATAGACGAGAATTTACTAACTAGGAATTTTTAACCTAGTTAGTTACAAGACTAGAAATAGCCTATAATAGGGTTAAAAGCTACTAAATGATATGTTGAACAAAGTAGAGGGGCCTTAGTTGTTAAATTTGAAACTAAATTGGATAAAACAAATAAAAATAAACCAAACACCCCATTTAGGGGTGTCTGGTCGATCAAGAAAGAGCAGGGGGCGACACCCCATCTTCAAAACCCTTAAAACTTCATTAAATCAAGCAATTGAAGGCTCAATCCAAGTCGAAATCGAAATTAGAGCTTAGAATTGTGATCCTCATCGCAAGAGGATTCTAAGGTATGTAAAATCTGATGAAATTTCTCAACTTGAATTTCTTATGATTTTGGAAAATCTGAAATTAGATGTTGCATGTATGTTATTTGGTTAGATTAGGGATGATATGGTGTCTAGAAGTGAAACCTAGACAACTACAAGTGAAATCATGACCAATTTCAGGAAATTCCATGAACACCTTGAAGGTGGGTTGTGGGTTTTACAAGATGAAGATGAACACTAGAGTTTAGAATGATTATTCTAGTCTAATTTGATCATAGAAAGTGATTTCAGAAAAATCTGATGTTTAAATACTATATAAAGGCTTTATTGATGTTAAGTTAGCTAATTAGCAAGCTATGAACTTGATATGTGAAAGATATAAAAATTCTGCCCTTATAGTGTTTGTTGAAATGCCTCAAAGAAGGCTTGAAACTGAATTGTTAAGCTAAAACGCATAATTACGATGTATGACAAAATGTGCGTTATGTATGTGAAACAAAAAGAGTTCTAAACATATGGTGATTGAACTCTATAGGAAAGGAAGCCGGGGCATCTAGCGGGCAAACCGGTGTGGACGCACGCTTGAAGGGCTTGCTTTAAAGGTATGTAACTTGACCCGTTACATTAAGTAAATTTGATGATTTTCACACAAGTAGTCTTATTATAGAATAAGAGTTGTTTTGAGTTGAAGTAATAATGTCGCAATAGTGAACAAAAGGTTAAATTTGATTAGAACTCGTTGGTGGTCGTAACAAAGGAGGATCCCTTAGACTAGCCAAACGGGTCGAATAATCAAGTAAAGCATGGTTAACGCTTCGAAATATGATTGATTGATCTTTGATATGGGTCAATATTATAACATGTTAGAATTACAAGATTTTAATGTATTGGTTCGATAGAAAAACAAAAATCCGAGAGTTGGGTTTGAGTGCAATGAATAAAACAAACAAAATTATGGATTTCCAGAAACTACCGTAAGTTACGGTAGTACCGTAACTTACGGTAGAGGCCAGATGCTTACGGCAGGTTTCACCTGTTTTACGGTGGACCAAAAATGTCCAGAACCTACCGTAACTTACGGTGACACCGTAAGTTACGGTGGAACCAGAAAGATTCAGTATTTTATAATTTAAAATTTGATGTTGAATCTTGGGTTTAGGTACTTTATAACAATCTTCAAAACTAATGTTTTAAAGGTTTTGATCATAGGTAACAAGGTGGATCTTATGGATGACGATCAAGTATATGATGAAGAACCGAACACTACATTTTGAAGCTTCCGCAATGTTTTAATCTTTAGTAGTCTTTGTGTATGGGTTGTAAACACTTATTAATCTACTTTTGAAATGTTTTAACTTAGTCATTAGTTGACTAAGGTTGACGTACTTATGAACTCCGTTAATGAATGTTATGTTACTTAACCAAAATATTTAATAGAAATGGTTTATTTTATAAATAAAAATTTAAGGGTGTTACATTATGCTCCTTGGACTTGCAGATTCCACAGGGTAGAGGCTGAGATTCATATCTGCATTTCCCGAGGTGGTATTTCCTACAGGTTTTGCATCTGGTCTTTCCACCGGTCTGTTGTTTGTCCTTCAAATCCTTGCATTCATGGGTCTTGTGATCCGTCTCCTTACAGATGACACATCCCCCGGTCTGATCATAGAAACATTTTCCGAAGTGCTTCTTCCCGCAGGTTTTACATTCGGGTTTTGCCTCCTTTGGTTTAGACTGGTTATAGCTTGAACCGGTCTTACCCTTTTTTGTAATCCTTATTTGGGGTATTATCGCACTTTCGCTTATGCTCCTTTAATATACGGTCCACGACTTTGTTTACGGCCGTATCTATCATAGCCTGCAACTTGGTGTTTGTTAAGTTTAGTCTTGCATCATCATTTTGATCAGCTGGATGATTGTGAGCTTCAGAGGGTTCAGCCATGGTGAAGCTTTGAAGACTACAAACCAAGTAGTAATAATTTGTTTAATCATAGTGAATTGTAGAATTTGAGGAATGAATAGCCATGGTGTAATTAACCATATAGGCCAATAGATAGTATTTAATTTATTTGATTATGTTTTGCCTAAGTTTTTAAATAAACCATCTTTGGCGTTTAAACGGAATATAATCCTTCATATTTACTAGACAGGGGACATAAGTCACGACTGTCAATGTCATACTGACATCTTATATAGCACAACGGCTTGTTCCAAAGGACTTTTCGATGGCACAGATGCCTCGTCACTAGGGAAATTTTAAAACATAATCAATGATTCCTTTGGATCGGAAAATTTCATAATTCATTGCCTTGACAAGAAGTTATGAAATAAAACTATCTTTTTCATGTATACATCTTTGCCCGTAGGTATACATCCCAGATGGATGTTTAGATGTGTACATCATGATCGACGTTTATTAGCCATGATTCCTATTGATCATTTAGGCTAATTAAGGGGTTTGGAAGTTCCTAATATAAAGATGACAAGCGTGATTTTATCGCATCACTGTTGTCGGGAGTGTTAACACGTTTTCAAGTGTTAATAAGGATCTGAATCTCTTTTAAACAGGTTTTACCATCTTAGCTAGGTCTTCAATGACATTCAAGCTAGGTCAAACCTTTTAAGATTCTCTTTTAATATTTATATTGGCAGGAAAGGAATGATATTTATTTTTATTCAGGATTTTTATTATAATTATCCTGGATTTAATTAAAATATAACTATAGCACAAAAAGTCAAGTCACAAGGGTAACTTTAAGTTATAAACCATGATTTTGTAGAATCAAGGTATTTAGGCTTGAACGTGTTCACGCCTTTTCTTGACAGGGAGTTGTAGGCTACGACTGTCTTTAGTCTCAGAGGACGTTAATTATAGCCCGTAGGCATTATATCCCTAATGGATGTTTAAATCACAAAATAAGAAAGGATTTCGGGAGAATCCAGTATAAGGATGATTTATGTGACTTTATCGAACCACGTCTGCCAGAAAAGTTAATATGTTACAGATGTTAACAAGGATGTGAATCTCTTGAATAGGTCCTACCATCTTGGCCTCGTCATATAGGCTAGGTTTACCTTTAAGATTCCTTTTTAATAATTAACGCAGAACAATCCTAACTCGGGATGTTAATAAGGATCTGAACCTAAATTGAGAAACTGCCATCTTGGCCGGGTCTTAATAATGACACGAGGCTAGGTCTTGTCCTTTTTAGATTTTTGCCATTTTATTATAATGGTAGATCTTATAAAAGAAATGTTATTTTAATTTATTTCATATATTATATTCATATATAATGATATAAATGAAATTTAGATAAAACATCCCAATGATTTTAAAAGAGGTATAGGATTGCCCTAAGCGGGACTTGAATGAAACATTGTCCATGAAGGGACTGAAAGATAAGTATGCCCTTATTAGGACTTACTAAGGAAACGGACTTCAGCAAAAAGGAGTTTCTTCTTCATTTCATTTCTGAATGCTTTCTCCTTGGTGGCACGTTAATCCTTGTCGCAGTACGAAGCTCGGCCTTCCCTAGGCCACGAATGGGGAGAATTCCCATTACGGCCTCATTGCTTGGCGACTTATCAAAATATTTAGAAGTGAAAGCAATAATCCTCCGAATAGAGACAAGAGTATTCCTATGTTAAGTCTAGACTCAGAGAGTTTAAGGAATGTGCTACTGTGTCATTGAGATTAAACACAAAAGGCTAATGTTTAATTCACTCAATGTTGGCTCTGATACCAACCTGTCACACCCCGATATTTCCACGTATTACCGGTGGGCCCGGTGGGGAGTATAGTGACGTAGTTGATATCATCATAGTCAAACAACACAATATTTAAATGCACAGCGGAAGCAAAGATAAATATATTACAACCGATTCAAAAGTAATATTTAATATTCCAACGGAATGTAAGTTGGATCCACAGGCGGATCAATTAAAAAGAAAACATAGTTCATCAGACTTATTGCATCCAAGCTTGCGAGACTCTTAATGATGCTAAGGAGAGGCCAGCCTATTACGCTTAGTACCTGCACTTAACCTATGGGAAAAATACGTCAGTTTACACTGGTAAATACAATTTAACTGACTCATTTTGAAAAGGTTTAAAAATTGATTTGAATGCACGTGGCACAAAACATTTTATAACTTGGGATAATTATGTAATATAATCTTGTAAGGGAATTACATGTTACTTATGCGTTCAGTAGCCCGATCCGTAGACCGGGTTAAAGATTAATAGACACACCACATTATTGAGTTATGCACTGAAAGGTGTACGCCTACACCCCGTGCTCAGGTCGTGGCCATCTCGTAAGATGATGCCAAGGATATCCGGGACATGGTCATTAACCCCCCAAAGGCTTTAAGCAAACAAAACACATTCAAAACGTAGCATATCAAGGATTTAACCACTATTCGATTAAAGATTCAATGCCGGACCAAGCGGTATTTTATATACCGTACCCCAAGCCCGTATAGGGAAAATAAGTTAAAAGTATTTACCTGAGCTAAATATAAATTCAATCCCAGCCGTATACCACCAAGCAAGTACAGATAGCTTTTACTGGGCTCCTAAATCTAGAACGAAGGTTTTTAATAACCTATTAGAATCCTAACGGGTCTTTAATTAAGCTTAGACTTAGACCGGTTAGTTTTCAAAAGGAAGACATGGTTCAAACGCATGATAAAGCGAAAACCGGCTTAGAATGTGGTTTTGACCCGACAAGCTTGCATGCTTGTTTAATATGGGTAACTTAAACACATTCTGGATTTTGAGATGAAAACGATATGGTTTGACCCGTTTCGGCTATTATATGCAAACTAGTTACACACGCCGATCCGAACGCGAAAAGTTCGTAACGAGTAACCAAATGAGTCATATACAAGTTTTCCTAAGTTAATATGCCCTAAATATGTTGTGATATCAGTAGGATACCTTCCATTATGCCCAAAACGAGTTTAAGACCAATTTATGCTTCGTAGGGGTATTTTGGTCATTTTAAAGATTATAAGAGAGTTTAAATATCATTCTGAGTTACAGGTCTGATTAAATCAGTAATTATACTTAATTTAATAAGTCATATCAGTAGGGTATCATATATGTGAAATTTATTAATTATAACCATACTATGCACCGTAGGGGATTTTGGTAATTCCACATAGGCTTAAAAAGGGCAAAACAGAGAATCTGAGTTTAAAACTTTTGCTTACTATTAAAATATAGAAATTTACTGAAAATATCAGTAGGCATCAACCCTTATATATTTAAACTAGTTTCGATACATACTATGCGTTAAAAACGCTTAAAAAGGCGATTTGGAGCCATTTCCGGGTTTTGTATAGAAAGCTGATATTTTTATTATTCCAGAAGGCTCAAAATATTTTATTTATCATATTAGATCAGTAGAAAAAGGTTTGGGGTCAAAATGATTTGTAAAACTCATTTTATAGCCCAAAAGAGCAAAACCGGCAATTACCGAATCAAGCCTAGAACCCTATGTTATGCCCAGTCTAAAAATAAATAAAAATCTTTAAAAATCCCAAAATATTATTTTATATCAGTAGGTAAAAATTTTGGTATCGAAACTTGGGTTTAGATAGGATATACGCTAATTACGCCGTTTAATTAATAAAAGGCTTTCTAATTACGCTATTGAGCATAACTCCTAATCTAGACCTCAAACTGATGTTAAATTTTAGGGACAAGTTTATAAATCAGTAATAAAGATTATTGTCCTCTCACATTTTCAAAATTCTCGTTTTAGGGTCAAAAGGGCATAACGGTCAACATTTAGGCATTTAACGGAAACAAGCATGAACTAGGATTTCTATGGAACCTAGTTGTATAACCTCGAAGGGTTATACTAACCTATAACCTGGTCCTAAAGGAATCCTAAGGCATATCTAAACTAAGCTAAATCGGGTAAGAACTGAAAGTCAAAGCAAAAGTCAACTTTTGCGACTATCGGTTCCGAACCGGCCTACACTTAGAATTGCCGGGTTGAATCATGCTTAAGCATGTTCAACTAATATTTACAAAGTTATTAAAGTGAGAAAACTGATTTTACATGAATTAGTTATGGATTTTATTTAAAACAAACCCGTTTGACTTTTATTTGACCCGACAATTAAACTAAGTAAACGTGGTAATTAAGAGGTGCCCTCTTGAGGGTTAATCACCTACCTAATTACGGTCACGTAGCCATGTTCGTTGCGAACCATGGCTCAACCGTTTAAAAGTCAAAGCGTTTGTTGCTAACGCTTGACTTTTCGGTTTTTAAACGCTAAACCAATAAACTAAGCATGAAGGGATTACTTACAAGAGTCCAAAGGACTGAAGGAGGTTCTCAAATAGGCTCAAGATCCTCCAGAAATCAAAGAGCAAAATAGAAGTGAGTGAAGGTGTGAAGGAACAAGTGAACTCACCTCCTATTTATACTTTTCGGGACTTCGTAGGATCGCGAAAAGTGTCGGGGAGTTATGATCAGATGGCAACAAGTGTTAAGTGGTTTTTCAATACAAAGGGCAGCCCCGAGATTCAAGTTTGTGAGTATTGGAACCCAGCCAGAACATAACCAGCTTTGAACAGGCTGTTACCAGCTGTTTCTGCATCAGATCCACTCACGCGGCCCACGTAGGGATCCCAGGAAACTCACGCGGCCCGCCTGCATGTCCACATCAGCGAAAATAGTTCCAGAATGTGCAACATCAGTCCCTGTGAGTACATATCTGCATATAACAGCCCTTTATAAACCCGTACATCTTATAAAAGGACATATTTAGTCCTTCTGACCTCTGAATCAGATGGTTACAGGTCTAAAACAACTTTTGAGGGCTGTTAAGATCAGAAACAGCTTGCTGAATTTACAGATTCAGTCCTTGTATATGTTAAATGTCATTTCTGACACGTTTAAAGTCCGTTAAGCCATCTTCAAGGCTCCACAATGATGCCTTAACATAGGGGACATGAAACATGCTCAAAAACATGTCGGATGTCGGTTCGTTTGGCCGTACGGTCACGTTGTGCGTCTAATTACGACGAAACACGAACGGACGCGAAAAAGGGTCCAAACTACGCGACGAATGGAATTTTATCAAGGCGATCACTAAAATAAAATATTTTAGTGCTTACATAAATTTTTGGGTGTCCGGGGATATTCAGAATGTGAGATATGCGCGAAAGTGCAAACTTGTGCACTTTTTGACACTTTTAGTCCCTGCATGACCTTAAAGTTTATTTTTGAGCACCAAACACCTCTAAGCCTATATATAAGCTATAGAAATGATAATTAGGGCATGTTTAACTCATGGACACTTTTCGGAAGGTCCGTTACCATACGAATCGACATACTTTTACAGTTTGACGCAAATAGTCCTTAAATTGCGCAAAGTAGCGCGAAATGCCGTTTAATGTTATCCAAGCCTTCCATGGCCCATATTTATCCTTACCAAGCATATACTTAAATATTAATATGCTCTCATTCGCTTAGATGGTCACCGAAAGGCATAGATTCAAAAGTTGACGCTTTAGGTCCCTCTATTGCGCAAACTTGCGCATCTCATCATTTAATAGCATTGAAGCCTCATCTAATCCATATTAGGCATTCTTGAAAGTATTATTAAACATCACGATACTTCGGGTTCGCTAAAAGGTCATTTAGATGTATAATTAAACATATTGACACTTTTAGCCCCTCTAACTTGCATAGTTGCGCGTAACTTTACTTATAGGCATAAAAACCTTAGGCGGCCATTATTTGGCATTCCCGAGAGTATAATTAATTATTATGAAGCTCCCGGTTTGTTAAAAGGTAACTCAGAGGTAAGAATTAACATGTTGACGCTTTTAACCCTTTATTGCGCAAACTTTCAATTAATTATGCAAACGGCTACACTTAATTATCAAGTGGCACATTTGTGAATATAAACATCGTAAGAAACTTATTTTGGGTATGTTAACACTTCCAGTCTTTTCATAATCAAAGTTTTCGATTTTTCAAAAAATTAGTCCCTAAATTTCAGTGTTTGACTTCATTAGGGTTTATTACACGTGTCAATACATCATTGGACGTG
Organism: Helianthus tuberosus; assembly: GCA_030545235.1. Lineage (NCBI taxonomy): Eukaryota > Viridiplantae > Streptophyta > Magnoliopsida > Asterales > Asteraceae > Helianthus > Helianthus tuberosus. The sequence goes on along the minus strand of CM060384.1, from coordinate 149,138,185 downwards.
ATTTTTCGAGGTGTTACAGTTGTACAGAAATAGGCTGGGACACATCCCAATCACTGTGAATAGTTCTTTGAACCCTAGAATGCGCAATGGTTGCGCGAAACGCAGTCTGCATGTGGGTGGCACTTCCGGTAGGAAAGGAAACATTGGAAGAAGAAGGAACATCATCGACACAGGAGGCACGGCGCCTCCGTTTCAAATGCGGGTGCTAAAAGGGGAAACAAAAGTCATGATGTAACATAGTAATAGCACAGCAAAGAAACCCAACATTGAAAATTTAAATTGTTCTCGCAACTATTACTATTTTTTCACGTTATACGCCACATGTCTCAAAAGGTTACATGAACTGCACAGCCCATATGAGTTTTGTGACCAGCTGAAGTTTTTGAAATTCAGCCCACAGACAGCTCAAGTATCAGAAAACGGTTCGAATTGACAAAAATGTTTAAATTGAACTTTTACAAGTAACCTAGATAGACCAATTGAATTTTAGAAAATACAAGCCACGGGGTGATCAAGAATCAGAATACGGGACTAATTAACAGAAATATTAAAACTAAAAACGGGTCAGAAAAGACGTCGTCCAGCCTGGGTATAGTAACTACATATAATTCAATCAACAAACTAAAAACCACTTATAGCAATGACAGAGCATAGTTGGTTGGTTGCTGGAGATCATAACAAAGTTACATGATACATAAAGCTAAATATGATATATGATATATAAGTCATGTAAAGCCAAATATGAAAAGGGAGTCAATTTGTCAACTGTAAACTAATGTAAGTACGTAAAGAGAGTTTTATTTTGCCGTTTAAAAAAAGGCTAAACAGAGAATACTAAAATATTTACAAACAAAGATCATACTGGCTTATAGAAAAAATTAAAAAAAATGCATGTTCGGTATAATCATAAACGAAGAAGACTGATGAAAAAAAACTGTTTAATAAATGAAAAAGCATACGCCATCTTCATAAACACAGGTAGACAGGCTATAAAAGGGGAAAATATGGAGAAAAACTCACAAAATATACTCGAACCCAAGCCTTCAAGATAGTTTTAAATCGCTTCAACTACTTGAACAACAGATCTCATAATAAAAAGTTGTTTTAATACCTTACCAGTTTTAGTTTAAACATAAGTGCGTCTTTAGTTTTTTTAATTAACAAACATAAATTCTTCAAGAAAAATCAAACCAAAAAATATAATTTAAAAGTAATAACAATATTAAATTATCTAATAGACTATTCATCATGGTTACTATTAAAGATTAAATAAATTAATACGTATAAATCTAGTGGAAATTCCTCACTCAATACACATAGAATTCAGTATCGGTTTGGTCCGTTACAATATCGACATTTGGAATAACAACAAAAAGAGAAAAAAAAATTTGTCATAAGTTTGAAAAGATATCGACACATGTTTTACATAAAAAAACACCATAAAAATGAATAAAGGGATGATATGCACAAAAGGATATAACCCAAAAAGATATCAACATATGTTTTACATTGATCGAAAACCATAAGCGTGAATACCGGTACTGGTTCCCATAATACCCGAGCACATGCTAATGTCTAGGTTGCCTAAATATTCTTCACCCTTAAGGCCTCCATCATATCACCTTTGTTCTCATTTTATCAAATTCAACAGATGACTTCATTTACTTCAGACACAGAATCAAATGACATACATAGCTAACTTGTCATTTCTCCAAAGTCCACATTCGTGAAATGAGTTCAAAAAGAACCTCACTACTCATTTGAAAGAAAAAAACATATTGTTCCAGATAAATCTAAATCTGAGGGTCTTAAAACTGAATGGGTGAAAGAAAAAGTCCACATCCGTGAAATGAGTTCAAAAAGAACCTCACTACTCATTTGAAAGAAAAAACATATTGTTCCAGATAAATCTGAGGGTCTTAACCCAAAAAGATATCAACACATGTTTTACATTGATCGAAAACCATAACCGTGCCGGTATTAGTTTGGTTCATCACACCACATGTACGGTATCGGCACTCGCTATAACTTTAAATGGGTGAAAGGATATTTTATTTAAAGCTAAAGGGGTAAAGTTCAAATTTGAAATATAATATCTCAAGAAAACCACCAAAAAGGCGGCATAGTTGAGTTTTAGGTGGTACGCTACGTTTCGGTACCGGTACGGTACCGGTATTTGAGGGTAAAAATTGGTGAATACCAGTGTCGAACCGATACCGAAAATACACCGGGTTCGGCAAATTTTTAGTTTAATCTTTTAATTTGAATAACCTTTAACATCCATGAGTGGTTCATCCGACCGCCTTGCGCACGGAACTACTGACAAAAATTAAAAAAAAATGTAGAAAAAACACTAAAAGAGAACGTAAAGAAAATCAACCAAAAAAGTTATATGGTAATGATGTTCGTATGAAACTCATGGTCAGATATGAGCCAATGGTATTGGGTATCGGTACCGAATTTCCCGAACCGAAATATATTAAGTAATAATTCGGTACCGACTTTTGGCGTTCATGGTACCGGTTCGCCACCGGTTTTACCTACATAAACCGGTACCGTAAGCAGCATTTTTCGGTACAAGTACCGATTCAGATTCGGTATCGGTATCGGTTGGCACCGTGCTTATCCCTACCCCTAAAACCAAAATAAATAAATCATTAAAAGTTAAAGAAAGCCAACAAAAAGTTGTGCGATAGCGTTATTGTTCGTACAAGCTTACGATGATTAACGATGAAACAACGATACCATGTAGCATTAAAACACTATTGACTGTTTCCTTTGCTCAAGTCTACTTACTTGACAGGTCAAAGTCAAAAAAATGTATAGAATGAACCACACACTTTGACTGCAAATTTTGTAGTTGCATATAGTGACAATTTAAAGTTGTTAAATATTCTAAGCTTCTAAAAGTTCTAAATAAACGATTGAAATTTAATAGCAACCTGCATGTATCAGTCTAAGCTTAAAAATCCTAAACTTACTATAGCTAATGAGCCAGTAGTCATCTCTACCTTGTCAAAGAATTATACAATTTCATCCCCCTAAACGTTCACAACTGTTATATCTACCTACCTGCCATCAACATGATCCATCATACTAATACAAGAATCATACAACAGTAAACAAATAATAAACAAAATAACGTCGACAATCACATTAAAAAAAAAAAATGTACCTGCATAAGAGATGAAGAAACACAACTGAACCTACAAAACAAATTGAGAATTAACATAAACGAAAACTACTAAAATCCCCAATTCCCCGAAAACACTCAAAACCCCCATTCAACCACCCAAGACCGAACCTGAGAGCAGAAGAAACAACACATTTTGAATAACAAAAAAAGACAAAAAAAAATCAATTTTTTTCTTCGTGACCTAGAAACAATAGTGGGTCCAGATCAAGAAATTCCCATTAATTGATTGAACCATCTACAATTTACAAAACCCCTGATGGGTAATCAAAATCATCCCTCAAGAATCTTGACAAATCAAGACTTTATTGAATCTTGACACATACATTCACTAAAGTTACAAAATTTATGTTAAGGGTTTAGTTAAAAATCTGATTTTTTTTAAGTCTAGGGTGTAGTATTATTGGGGAAAAGGTCATCAAGAACATGTATGTACATATAACATGACTGTCATGACATATATGTATGTATATGTGACTGTATAAAAATGGTGAATATATGTAAATGTACCTTTAGCTGTTGAGGGTGAAGATCACCTTTATGCCATTGTTGAGGGAAGTTATACACCTGCTAATGGATGAAGAAGACACGTAGCAAGAGGTGGTGAAGAAAGGGTTTCGACCTCAGGCAAGACCGGAGATGATGACGGTTTCGACGACTACAAAGGGGCAAGACCGGAGATGATGACGATTTCAGTTGGGAAGTGCGTTTTTGGCAAAAGTGTTGTGAGGAAAGGGTTAAAGGAGTGTGGATAGATGGATGGTGCCGGAGATGGATGGTGGAGCGGTGATGGTGGGTTGGTGCTAGGGTTTTTAGAGGATAAAAACTGATGAGAGGAGGTTGAAGAGGGAGGGAGATAAGAGGACGTGCGTATTTTGACAATTAATTAGGCTTGTGTGGCCCACAGATTACTATTCACAAGCTTTTGTTTTTAATATATAGCCAGATATCTGAGGGTCTTAAAACTGAATGGGTGAAAGAAAAAGTCCACATCCGTGAAATGAGTTCAAAAAGAACCTCACTACTCATTTGAAAGAAAAAACATATTGTTCCAGATAAATCTGAGGGTCTTAACCCAAAAAGATATCAACATATGTTTTACATTGATCGAAAACCATAACCGTGCCGGTATTAGTTTGGTTCATCACACCACATGTACGGTATCGGCACTCGCTATAACTTTAAATGGGTGAAAGGATATTTTATTTAAAGCTAAAGGGGTAAAGTTCAAATTTGAAATAAAATATCTCAAGAAAACCACCAAAAAGGCGGCATAGTTGAGTTTTAGGTGGTACGTTACGTTTCGGTACCGGTACGGTACCGGTATTTGAGGGTAAAAATTGGTGAATACCAGCGTCGAACCGATACCGAAAATACACCGGGTTCGGCAAATTTTTAGTTTAATCTTTTAATTTGAATAACCTTTAACATCCATGAGTGGTTCATCCGACCACCTTGCGCACGGAACTACTGACAAAAATTTAAAAAATGTAGAAAAAACACTAAAAGAGAACGTAAAAAAATCAACCAAAAAAGTTATATGGTAATGATGTTCGTATGAAACTCATGGTCAGATATGAGCCAATGGTATTGGGTATCGGTACCGAATTTCCCGAACCGAAATATATTAAGTAATAATTCGGTACCGACTTTTGGCGTTCATGGTACCGGTTCGCCACCGGTTTTACCTACATAAACCGGTACCGTAAGCAGCATTTTTCGGTACAAGTACCGATTCGGATTCGGTGTCGTTTGGCACCGTGCTTATCCCTACCCCTAAAACCAAAATAAATAAATCATTAAAAGTTAAAGAAAGCCAACAAAAAGTTGTGCGATAGCGTTATTGTTCGTACAAGCGTACGATGATTAACGATGAAACAACGATACCATGTAGCATTAAAACACTATTGACTGTTTCCTTTGCTCAAGTCTACTTACTTGACAGGTCAAAGTCAAAAAAATGTATAGAATGAACCACACACTTTGACTGCAAATTTTGTAGTTGCATATAGTGACAATTTAAAGTTGTTAAATATTCTAAGCTTCTAAAAGTTCTAAATAAACGATTGAAATTTAATAGCAACCTGCATGTATCAGTCTAAGCTTAAAAATCCTAAACTTACTATAGCTAATGAGCCAGTAGTCATCTCTACCTTGTCAAAGAATTATACAATTTCATCCCCCTAAACGTTCACAACTGTTAGATCTACCTACCTGCCATCAACATGATCCATCATACTAATACAAGAATCATACAACAGTAAACAAATAATAAACAAAATAATGTCGACAATCACATTAAAAAAAAAAAAAGAAATGTACCTGCATAAGAGATGAAGAAACACAACTGAACCTACAAAACAAATTGAGAATTAACATAAACGAAAACTACTAAAATCCCCAATTCCCCAAAAACACTCAAAACCCCCATTCAACCACCCAAGACCGAACCTGAGAGCAGAAGAAACAACACATTTTGAATAACAAAAAAAGACAAAAAAAAATCAATTGTTTTCTTCGTGACCTAGAAACAATAGTGGGTCCAGATCAAGAAATTCCCATTAATTGATTGAACCATCTACAATTTACAAAACCCCTGATGGGTAATCAAAATCATCCCTCAAGAATCTTGAAAAATCAAGACTTTATTGAATCTTGACACATACATTCACTAAAGTTACAAAATTTATGTTAAGGGTTTAGTTAAAAATCTGACTTTTTTTAGTCTAGGGTGTAGTATTATTGGGGAAAAGGTCATCAAGAACATGTATGTACATATAACATGACTGTCATGACATATATGTATGTATATGTGACTGTATAAAAATGGTGAATATATGTAAATGTACCTTTAGCTGTTGGGGGGTGAAGATCACCTTTATGCCATTGTTGAGGGAAGTTATACACCTGTTAATGGATGAAGAAGACACGTAGCAAGAGGTGGTGAAGAAAGGGTTTCGACCTCAGGCAAGACCGGAGATGATGACGGTTCCGACGACTACAAAGGGGCAAGACCGGAGATGATGACAGTTTCAGTTGGGAAGTGCGTTTTTGGCAAAAGTGTTGTGAGGAAAGGGTTAAAGGAGTGTGGATAGATGGATGGTGCCGGAGATGGATGGTGGAGCGGTGATGGTGGGTTGGTGCTAGGGTTTTTGAATGATAAAAACTGATGATGATGATGAGAGGAGGTTGAAGAGGGAGATAAGAGGACGTGCGTATTTTGACAATTAATTAGGCTTGTGTGGCCCACAGATTACTATTCACAAGCTTTTGTTTTTAATATATAGGATAATTATCTAGAAAACAAGTTAAAAGCCACCTAAAATGTGTTCTTACTATATAAAACCTTATAAACCACTTTATTAAATAAACTATGTAATAACTTACATAATCACATTTATAAAACCTTATAAATCATTTTATTAAATAAACTATGCAATAAATTACATAAAGAGAAAAATGTCCGGATAGTCCCTGTGGTTTCGCCTTTTTTCACCTATAGTCCTCAACTTTCTAAAATTACATGAATAGTCCCCAAGTTTTCAATTTTTGTTCCCGGATAGTCCCTGGCACGGATGGGGGTTAGTTTTTGGTGTTAAATGATTGTTAAATGACTAAAATGCCCTTATCATAAAACAAAATAAATTAAATAAGTATTAAATAAATATATCTTTGTAGGACCCACTTCTTATTAAAACATATATAATATATATATATATGTATGTAAATATACATACACAGATCATCCCTTTCTCTCTCCCTCTGCTCTTTCTCTCTGGTACCACCACCACCATCACCTCCAGTCTCCACCTTTATCGCCGCCATCACCACTGACCACCACCACCATTTTCACAACCACCCCTGCCACAACCATCACTTAACATCCACTTAACACCCTTACTATCATATATGTATGTACACACAAGACAAATTAACACACCACTCTTTCTCCTTTCTTTTCTCTCTCTACTCCACCACCAAGCACCACCTCACCACTGCAACTACCGCCCCTCGTCAACACCACACCCGACATCATCTCCGCACAACCCTCTTCTAACCCCTCATCTCTTCTGAAACATATCAGAAATCAGACCATCGTGTGTAGATGGTGGAGACGAAGGGATTTTCTGCCATGGGGTTTTTCCAGTGATTCCATGGGGTTTTCTACTAGTGGAAACGAAGGAATTTTCTGCCAGGTACGATTAGGGCTTCGATTTGCAGGTTCATAGGTGGGTGATGTTGACAGTTTGGTTCGATTTGCAGGTGGGCGATAGTGGCGTTGTTGATGGTGGTTGTGACTTGTGTCGGCTTAGTGGTGTTGGTGATGGTTACTTTGAATGGGAGAGAGAGAGACGGTGAAAGTAAGTTTCATTTGGGGTTCTTTTATTTACCAAAACACATTTTTTGGATAGGCTCAGATCCCTTGACAAGGAAATAGCTTTAGGGATTTTGTTGATATGTTTAAAGGGAGAAAGAGAGTGGCGGTGGTGATGGCAAGTGGTGGTAGTCCGGTGGTTGGTGATTGCAGGCTAGAGAGGTTCTATATGAGAAGGGTAGAGGATGGTGATGACGGGCCAGTGGTGATGGCAGGTGGTGGTCGCCAGATGGTGGGGTGGTGGTGGTGTGGCAGTGCTCGGCAGGTGGTGGCTGGAGATGGTGGCTGATGGTGCATATCTGGTAGAGAGAGAAGGGTGGTAGAGAGAGATGGGTTTTAATTATGTAAAGAGAGATAGGTTTATATATTTTTAATTTAATATTAATAAATTAAAGAAAAAACAGATTTAAAGAATTAACAATAAATTGTATGATTTTTTTAATGTTTTACTGTTATTTTTAAAGAATTAAGGGCATTTTAGTCATTTAACACCAAAAACTAACCCCATCCGTGACAGGGACTATCCGGGAACAAAAATTGAAAACTTGGGGACTATTCAGGTAATTTTAGAAAGTTGGGAACTATAGGTGAAAAAAGACGAAATCACAGGGACTATCCGGGCATTTTTCTCTTACATAAAATACTTCTATAATTATATTTGACAAATTAATTACAAACAAAATCATATAAAAAGTGATCTGGGCCAACCCAACCAGCCCAACTTCCCTATTTTGCCACCCCTACCGCCTACGGTCCTACCACATCTTGCAAAACCCATCTTATTACTCAAGTCTCAACTACCCCCAAAGAACCATAAAAAAAATCTAATTGCTTAACATAAAAGGCAAAGGGTTTGTGTCTTTGTGACACCACTAGTCAATCTTTAAATCCCACTGCCACCCAAAGTCAATTTCTATAGATTCCCATGTTTTCCCTTTTTGATTTCTTAAGTTTTCTCATTTTTCAATCAATAATGTAACAACCAAAACAGTACAAAGATCATTAGCCTAACCAAAATAGAGAAACTATGGACTATTTTGTCCCTAAACCACTTAAAAAGCTTCTCACTTTCCATTCAATTATTCAACAAAGATTCTTGCTGCATTATGCATGCTTGTTACCCCAGACATCCTTGTTTGAATCATACTCCATTAACTCTAGATACTCAACATGTAAATGGATCAAACATATTCTTACTAGGATTCAACAACCATCATCCTCAATCATCTAAAACACACTTTTATATGTACATAATCGATACATTCTATATAAAAACCGACACATGTTTGATAGTTGATCATGGGAGTTCTAGCAGCATAACTATGATTTTTTTTCAGAAATATATGCATGTTAGACAAGTTTACGGATTTTAATTTACAAAATTAGTCTAGTGATTTTTTTTCGTGCATTTTTACAAGTCGGAAAACTTTAATATATCAAAATTAGGTTGAGCGGTTTTTTTTTTTTTTTTTTTTGAAAAATAGAAATATATATTGGTTTTTTATGGTATTGATTATGCATTTTTTTTCATGATATAACATGGGATATTGGTTTGTGGTTAGTACTTTAAACCATCATTTTCAATATCTAGTGAGCTTTTCCTTTACAAAAAGGTTAATCATGGCTTGTGGCCACTTCTTTAGCCTGCTTGATATAGTGCTAGTATCAATCAAGTGCAAAAACCTCTAATTTGATCATTGAGTCTTAAAGTCTATAATCAACTTTTAGTGTTTTGATAAACATACTTTGCTTTTGATTATTAGGCTATGGGGTGTGGGATAAAGCCCGTCAGGACACATCAGCGCCACCTAGGATCCACATCAGCCAAGGGGCTTTGTCACGCCTTCTCTTAACTTGCAGGGTGTGGGATAACACCTCATATTAAACAAAATTAAAAAAAAAATTAATTGGCTGCAAAGATGTGGGCCCCACCTGATAAAGCCCTTCTTCCTCGTTACCATGATAAAGCCCCATCAATGGCGCCCCGGATTAACTTGCTTGGTGTGGATGGTGGCGTCGAGGGGGGCGCTATAGGCGATGATGTGGCACGATGGATCCCTCCATACCCTCCAACCTTAGATTATAGGGTCAATTATATGTTTTCAATGACATATCATCAAAAGATAAACTAACACGATAACATAATTTTATTTTCATTTTCATTTTCATTTCACAAAAAAAAAAACGTCTAGTTTCTCATAAAAATGTTCTTATTATGTGGTTATTACAACTTCAAGCAACACGAAGAACACATCAAAACACTACCTTGTTATGGTCGATATCTTTGATTATTTAGTATCGCATAATTACTTTCAAAACACACGACCAAACAAGCCCCCCCCCCACCCAACCTTAAAAGGTCTATATAACAAGTGACAACCACTTTCTACAATAATTGAGGGGCTCTAAAGTCTAAAGGTCACAACTTATCACCACTCCATATATTGTTCATATATAAGCAATGAGCCTCTCACCACCCTTAACTTAGCCTTATTAACTTCCTCTCTCAACAAAACAAATGTCTCAAATTCAAGAAAAATCACCCCAACATTGTGCCAAAAAGAAAGTTATAAACATCAACAAGCATCATAAAAAACTAATCTACACATTCACCACCTTTATCCTCTCAATCCTCTTACTCATACTTGTTATATGGTTCATACTTCACCCCTCCAAACCAGAGTTTGCCCTCAAAGAAGCCGAAATTTACCAACTCGGTCTCTCGGGGTCTCACCTTCTCAACTCATCCATTCAAATCACTCTTCTTTCAAAAAACCCGAATCAAAAAGTTGGTATTTACTACGATGAAATCCAAGTTTACGCTTCTTATAAAGGCCAACGGATAACGCTTGATTCGTCTATCCCTCCTTTTTATCAAGAAAACAAGGATACCAATCTTTTATCAATGGTTTTAGTTGCAAACGAGTTACCCGTGGACCCATCTTTCGGTTATGAAATGGGTCGCGATCAAATGGTGGGAAGGTTGGTGTTAAATTTAAAGTCGAATGGTCGACTACGATGGAAGGTAGGAACTTGGGTTTCTGGCAGGTATATGTTTATTGTAAATTGTGTGGTTGTTTTGCCTTTTGGTTCATCTGCTGCACCTGCAGGTCCATTGATTTCTAAGCAAGGGGCTCAGTGTTTGACTACAGTTTGAGCAGCAAATACTACATATATATAAGATGGTATTGATTTGAAAAAATGAAGAGTTTTCTTAATTATATATGTAAATTTATAGTAAAGTGTTTATGATTGGTTTGTAATTTGTATAATTGTATAGCTTATATCTTATGATATAATGAGATAGTTTCTCTATGTTATATAGTAGTGTATGTTCTTTTGTTCTCATAATATTTTGAGTTAATTACTGTTTTCGTCCCTGTGCTTTGTCAAAAATCACTGTTTCAGTCCATTAGTTTAAAAATTGCGATTTCAGCCCTGTACTTAACAGAATAATGGATTGAAATGGTTACGAAAGTGAAACCACAGGGACTGAAATGGTTACGAAAACACAGGGACTGAAATCACAATTTTTAAACTAATGGACTGAAATAGTGATTTTTGACAAACCACAGGGACAAAAACAGTAATTAACTCTAATATTTTTTATGGTTCTCAAACAAACTATCATCTACTGCTGTAACTAGTAATAACAGTCTTTAAATCATCATTTTCTTGCTAACTTTTTATTAGGAAATGAGTAAGTGTTTAAAGGCCAACCTAACTCATTTCTAATGATCAATAAAATTAAAATACCAAATTTTAAAATTTAACACTTATCAAATAACCCCTTCTAAAATCTAAATAGAAGTTTTTTTTTTTAATTAAATCTATTGAACTTAAACAGGGAATAAATGGTCATCCCATTTATCGAATGGGTCATGTTAGGGTTAATCCATTTATTAAACGGATTGTGTTTGGATTGACCTCTTTAATAAACGAGTTATATTAAACCAACCTATAAAAACTTGATTATTTTTTGTGTCATGTTTTATTAAAACGAGTTATATTAAACCAACCTATAATCCATTTATTTTTGTGTCATGTCAGAAATTGCAACCCGTAAATAAACACATCATGCTCCCATCAATAATTCAGCCAGATACTTATTTATGCGAGTCATGTATTATAAAAGAAGCAAGAAAAATATATAAATTCCGACAGCTCTACTTAAGACCATGTGTAGTGGAAGACACAAATAATCAGAACAAGAAAATCGACAATAGCAACTCATGCAAAAGATAAATAAGAGTGGTTGACTGTGCTTCTGCTGTATAAAGTTGCAAAATCTCATTTGTTGTTCCCAATGTTCACAAATTCTCAATATTTATATATTTACAAGTAAAACGACCCCCTAAAAACTAGATGATCAAAGTAAGCTTTGTTGCAGCAACTCCTAAACTTATCATCCAAAACTGATTATTTGGATCAGAACAAGTTCCACTATACTTAACACTGGAAAGCGGAAACTGATCATCTGCTACTTGAAACCGCAAACAATCACTTTAAAATCTAGACACTGTAAGATTATAAAAGGTTTATGCACACCAAATATCTTTTAAGCGCTTTTGATCCACATTGTTTTGAATAATCGGATGTTTTTAAGTGTTGAAGCTACATGTGAGCAGAGTTATATAGATACAGAGGAGATGAAGTTGTTACGGAGATTCAAAGATGATTCGGACTGACGTTGACTTGGACGACTAATGAGTTGACTTAATGTTGTGCTTAACTAGTGTATCTCAGTTTGTATAGTGGTCTGTCTATAATTAGCATTCAAATACTTGTAATCGTCTAGAACTTTGATTGTAATTGTCATTTTCTGTATGAACAAGTCCAAATGCAACACAAGCTGAGATTAGCATTTACATCTTTTTGTGTTTGATTGACTGATTTGAAGTTAGAGATGAACAAGATTGTGTAACTCCGCAACATAATCTTGTAGAACAGATCATTTGTTTTAACTGAACTCAATACCGAACCTGACACTGTTATGTTATTTTACTTGGTTGTAGCGTGCCTTCCCTCTTTATAACACTTTGGAAAAAAAAATTGCATTGCATTTCGTAAGATGACCAGGCCGAGAGAGTACGATACATCGCCCATTTGGATCTTGGTCCATGATAGCCTTTTTATTTAGAGAGCTGAAAGAGAAAAAAAATAGCTTATGAAACCATCCAGGCATCTACACGCAACGCCAAAGGGGTGGCACAATGGTAAGTGCCTAATTCCCTCTAGTTGAGGTCTCATATTCGAATCCTTTGAGGGCCACTCGCCTGATACTAACATGTTTTACATGGTGCCGTTGGTCAATAAGGTACTAATGGCGCCTGTGCTCACATGGTTATCCAAAAAATAAAAATAAAAAACTAGAAACTGACAATCAATTAAGTAAATAGAGGCCGGTTAACGTACAATAGTGCTTATCGCGCAATGCGTATGCGAGCATCTCAACCGCTCATCTGAGCCTTCAATTGAACGCGGTAGCACAATAGTAATTAACTCGACATAATTACGCACGTTATAATGCATAATTACGCACGTTATTGCATAATTACGCATGGGTTGGGTTGAATCCTAATCACGTACGTTATTTACATAATTACGCATGTTATAATGCACTCTTACGCACATTATAAAAAAATCAAAACCCACATGCCAACAAAGTACCAAACATGAAAATTACACATGTTAAACTCAAAATTGCGCCTTGGTTGTTTCAAAACCTAATTACGCATGTTGCATACATAATCACGCACATTATAAAAAAATAAGGAATGACACGCGGCTCAATCTACTACTCGTGTACGCTTCGCACGATAAGCACTATTTTATTTTACACTTTAAGTAGATAAAGTTTATCAAAGTAAGTTCCATTGCAGCCACACCTAAACTTATCTTCCAAAACTGACTATTTGAATCAGAACAAGTTCCACTATACTGAACACTAGAAACTGGTCATCTGCTACTTGAAACACACAAACACTCACTTCAAAGTTTAAACAGGACCACTTTGAAGTTCAAACACCCTTAAAAGTGTGGAATATGAAGCAGCATAATAAAAAAAGAAGCACCAAAACTTAAAAAGTACCATTTCTGCTCTGCATAATCATATATACAATACAACACTAAACAACAATACTCAACAGGGATCAACAAAATTTACATACTTTAAAACATCAAGACTTCATTTAAACAGTATAACCAAGTTCAAAAAAACATAAAGTTATAACCTTTAATCCTTTATGAAGCCAAAAAAGCTTCTGTAAGACTTTAACTATTATAAACACATATAAATCAAGAAACACAAAAATGATAACTCAAACTCACCTCCACAACTGCAAAACTCAAGACGAGGAAACCGAACCCGAACCCTCATCAACCCATTTCCAGTAATGCTTCTTGCAAGAAACCGCCAATTCGCACCGTTCATGTTCCTTCTCACCCAAACCCTCATACTCATCCCTTTCCTCAGTCCAAAACTCACCCTCAGGCAATCCATCCACATATGCATCCACTGTATGCAATATATAACAAGCCGGCAACCCCGGATACGACACAGACACTCTTTCCTCCACCTTATTTGTATACGAATCCGCCACAATTCTCACAACATCACTCTCAACATTCTCAATTATTGATCCAAGTTCTTCTTTAACTGCTCTCACAACTGCTTGTTCCACAGTCTCTCCAGGCTTCATTTTCTCCGAAAGCGGCCTCGACCGGTTTCGCACGTCTCCATTCGACAATTCCTGATGCGATTCAATCAAAAACCGGTTACCGCTCCCTCGAACACGAACCACGACCACTTCAACGGTCCGGACGGGCGGCGTGGAGTCGGCGAGTGACGTTTCACCGTCTGCAAGCTCCAGCCAGAGGTTATGGACGTTTTTGGTGCCAGGTTTTGTCCCCCAGGCGGCGAAAGAGTCCGACGGGAGGCGCGGCCGGAGCCAGTCGGATAAGGATTGTGGTGTGGCGAAGTGGTGGCGGTTGGCGGTGGAGAGTTTGTTGACCGCCGTGGTGGTTAACGGCATGATCGGGAATTTGAAGAAACGACGGCGGTTAGGGTTAGGGTTAGGGTTGAAATTGGGGGAAGAGGAGTAGAAGACGAAGAGAGAGAAGGCGGAGAAGATGAGGTCGGGGAGGGAGGTAGGGTGGGGTTTGGTGAGTGACGACGGCGGCGGCGGCGGTGGTGGAGACATGTGATGTGGTGGTTAGCGGAGAGTCGCCGGAAAGTTTGGTACAGTCATCGGAAATATGGGGGAGAATAATAATATTAATAATAATAAATAATAATAATAATAAGATAAGAAAATGATAATAAGTATTGTGAGGATGAGATGGATTGTTGGGTTTTATTTTTGATTGGTTGTTGTGGTATGTATGAATGAAATCTAATTATATATAAATATTATTATTTGATATTTGATTGGTAGAAAAATGTTAGATAAGATAATAATATACTATCTCGTGGTTTCGCGTCACACGGAAAAATATTAGATAACGAGCCGTGGTATCGCATCACAAGGAAAAATATTAGGTAACGAGGTTGAAGAATGTTATTAGATAACGAGTCGTGGTATCGCGTCACAAGGAAAAATATTAGATAACGAGGTTGAAAAGTATTAGATGATTTGTTCTCTAGATTGATTTCTTAGGTGTAAATGAGGCGAACCAAGATATATGATAAGATGTAAATGAGGTGAAGTAAGATGTATGATAAGATCGGTTTTGTGTGATAAAATTGTCAAACAAAAGTATAAGGAAACAATAGAACCATGTCATATAAGGGGCTTTAAAACCCCTTCTGTTAATTTGGATGTAATGGTTCAAAGTCGTTATCATAATTACGTAATTATTTGTTTTTTTAATTTTTTTTTATAATTTATATACCTTGTTTATTTAAAACAAAATTTAAAAAATATAACAAACAAAATTTCAATAAAATTAATGAAAAAATACAACCTACTTAAAAAGAAAAACTACAAAGTTACTTAAAAAACTACATGCTTAACTAAAAAAATCCAATCAACTTAAAAAAAAAAAAAAAAAAAACCTACTAAAAAACTACATGTATTTTGCTCGGATTTTTGGTGCGGAATAGTATCCAAAAAAGCCGGATGTTGGTGTGGAAGGGGGATTGGATAATACCTGATCTCACCTGTTTGCGGGTCTCTTCGGTACTAATTTTGTTGCTCGTTGTTTGTGAGATTAGCCCAAAGCGGATTGTTGGGGTTCCACGCGTTTTGGTTGTTGTTGGGAAACATTGTGTGAAATGGGTGGTTTGAGATTGTATAAAATTTGAAGAGAAAAGATTGTATAGAATGTTGTGGTTTTGGTAAAAACTGTGGGATATATATAGTGTTAAAAGTAAAAATTAATTTTTTTTTTTTTTTTGAAATGTTAACGTTTTTCTACGGTTGGAAATTTGAGGGCCCACCAAACTAGCCGTTAACGCTCGCTATCCGGGCAACGAAGGCTCTATCCCCCCATGGCGCCTAGGAAATGGGGAGAGGGGCGCTATGGGACGCCATTTGTGCTGATTTGACCGGAACGCTACACAGGTCTAATAGAACTTTGGTTAGGAGCTAAGGAATCAGATACGATGAAATGAATAAATTAGTTTTAAGCTAATAAGAAAATAAGTGTAAATTGGGTAAAGTAGATCGAAATTATAATTTCAAAGGTTTTTATAAGAAATGGAGCAAATGTGTACTCTTTTATTCGATCATCAAGTGAACTTTTCAGATCTTAGATGGTTAAATGAAGTTCGCTAACCGAAAAGTTTAATAGGGCATGATAGCGTTAATGTGGTAATGAGTAATCGAAGGGGTATAGTCCTAGGCCTCCTGGGACCTAGGATAATACTCATATCCAATCAAAAAATAGCCAAGTGGTCATAGCAGGTCACCCGTGAGTGCGGTACTACCAGGGGCAGACCCACCCTTTGGTCAAGGTGGGCGGCCGCACCCGTTGAAAAAAAAATTAGTGTATATTTTAGCCATAAAAAATCCAACCGCATCCGTTGAAAATATGGTTGAACACCTCATCCGCACTCCCAGCAAATAATTAATGGGTTCGCCACTGGGTACTACGCCAGCACGAAGAAGACACAAGGTACAAGGTGAAAGCAACTTGCAGTCAATCATCGCTCGTCAGACACCATACCAGAAGATCCATACGAAAAATATTGGATAATAATATTAGAAAATTGTTGGATAATAAGGTTGAAAAATATTAGATACTTCATTTTCGTGGCATCTCATAACAAGGAAAATATTAGATAACAATGTTGAAAAATATTAGATAATTCATTCTCCTAGATTGATTTCTTAGGTGTAAACGAGGCGAATTGAGATATATGATAAAACCGACTTTGTGTGATAAAATAGTCAAACAAAATCATCTAAGTGTAACAACTTTGATTTTAATAGAACTTTGAAATAATAGAACTTTGGTTAGGAGCTAATGAGTCAGATACAATGAAATGAATAAATTAGTTTTAAGCTAATAAGAAAATAAGTGAAAAATGGGTAGAGCAGATAGAAATGATCAATGTTTGCATCCTCACTTTAATAAGAAAATAAGTGAAAACTAGATTTTTGACCCGTGTCGCGCATTGCAGTGGCAACGTAGCATATGTGACTTCGTTACACGCGTTACGATGATAACACTAACGTGTGGTGCCCGCGTGTGATGTGACACATTTTTGACATTGTTACACACGATACTTTCATGACATTAAAGTTGTTAGGCATGGATACAAAAGTAGAATGCCTTGGATGTTGCGGTGTAAATTCATAAAAGTAATTTAAACAAAATAATTGAAATGTTGAAGAAGACGAAGTGTGAGTTCTTAAGTACAAAAAATTGATGGCCAAAGTTGTCAATTACCAATAATTAGTGGTTAGTGTGTCACTTACCAAAATATGGAGATTGAATGCATTAAATCTTTAAAGTTGGAGACCCATGTAAAAAAGCATTACCGGAACCACCAACGATGCCTTTTATTTTAAGATATAGACGTATATTTTATAAAACATGAAAATTTAAGATCTTTCACGTGACCTAATATGCCATTGCCATTGTACTTTTTTTTAAGATATATAGTAATGAAATGATATATATTTTATAAAACATGAAAATTTAAGATCTTTCACGTGACCTAATATGCCATGGCCATTGTAATTTTTTTTAAGATATATAGCAATGAAAGGATATATATTTTATAAAATATGAAAAATTAAGATCTTTCGCGTGACTTAATATGCCAAGACCACTGTAACTTTTTTAAGATATATAGTAATGAAAGGATATATATTTTATAAAACACGGAAATTTAAGATCTTTCTCGTGACCTAATATGCCATGGCCATTGTAATTTTTTTAAGATATATAGTAATGAAATTATATATATATATTTTATAAAACATGAAAAATTTAATATCTTTCACGCAACCTAGTATGCAAGGACCACAATAATTTTTTTAAGATAGTAATGAACGGATATATATTTTATAAAACATGGAAATTTAAGATCTTTCACACGATTTAATATGCCACGGCCATTGTAATTTTAAAAAGAGTTGGATGTAAGAAGGTTGGGCCAGTAGTTTGTGTCCATGTGTTGATGACTACCAATTGTTGTTTGCCAATTGTTAGTAGTTGCACCATCTTATGCGTGTGCAAATGGTAGTTCAGTTGGGTTATTACATTTAATAATATCCATAACCGCTAGCTTCGGTTATGGAATTTCCTTAATCATAATCATAATCGAACTTTGATTCGGTTAATCGGTTATCGTTCGGTTTTAATTAATTTCGGTTAATTAACTGACGTAAGTTTGAACTACAAACTAAATAAATGAACATATTAGACAATTTTTATCTCATATTCAGTTTTTACAAATACAAAAAGATAAAAAAAACACATGTATAAAATGAGTCAAATTTTATACAATAATTATTTTTTTAACATTTTAAAATGAATTATATAACATAAAAATCTTTCGTATATTTTTTATGTATATAGAGTTTGATTCATATATTTTAAATATGGATATATTTTAAAAGCGTCTCTTAATTCATTTTGGTTATGGGACACCTTTAATCATATCCATAACCGATTATTCAAATAGTATTATCCATAACCGTCACTTAATATTGGTTATCGATTAATTCAGTTCGATGACAATTTAGTTATCAGTTAATTTTGATTAACTTTTAAGGTTTGCTCACCCCTACACCATCTTAAGTGACGTTGCCCAATGCCACATATAACTTCTAATTCAAAGCTCACATGATATACACATGTTCGAAATCACTGACCATGCATTTTAAGGTATATAGCAATAGTAATTGGTTAAAGCAGATAAAAATTGTCAATGTTTGCCTCCTCACTTTGCAAGTTGAAAGGGGTTTTTTATTATTTTTTGAATCTAAAATGGCAGATAAGTCTTAAAAGGGGCACATTCTATAATCTTAAAAATTAAAGTTAGTGGGGTTTTCTATTGGCTTTGGTTGTCTCCTCCCCTTTAGGAATTGTTATTACTTTTAGCCCCTGCTCCATCTTTGCTACCCCACACTTTGGTAACTGGCATTTTTAACCCCTACATCATTTTACAAGTTTTGCAAACTAATCCTTTCAATTTTTAATACTTCAACTTTACCCCTGTACCATATATAATATACGTTTTTAACTTAGTAAGTTTTTTACTAATTTAATTTTCATTCAATAACATACGTTCGCCAATGTCTTTTAAAAAAAACTAATTTGTCGTTGTATTTAAAAACTTTGTAAAATATCATTTTTATCTCCTCGAGTTTCTAAATTTACGAGTTTACCCATATCATTCCTTTACTTAAAAAAAATAATTTTTACGTGCATATTTTTATGTACGTGCTAGTATATACACTCGAGTTGGTCTACGCTTCAACGTAAACTTTTTTCTGGAAACAAGTCATGTCAAATATAATACGTTTTCGTTTAAAAAGACAATATTACATGAATATTTTTATGTACGTGTCGGTGTAAATTCGAGTTGGTCTACGTTTCGATGTAAACTTTTTTGAGAAACGAGTCAAGTCAAATATATACATTTTCATTATTTTATATACGTTTCAAAAATTTTGTTACGAACCGAGTGGAGTCAAATTTTGTTCCGCAACGCGCGAAGGCCTTATTACTAGTCGAGTCTTAAAAGTCACGACCCTCTTAATGTGAGATAATGGGCCTTAATATTTGTATTAGGTCTTAGCAAGTTAGATTGTGTTGTAAGTAGTAGCATTAGGCAGTGAACAAAAATAGCTCATATATGTCTTAATGTGACATTTGGGTATTAAGTGTTATGAGATATCATATTAGAGCATTATGGAGCTTAATGATTGTATTAGTCTTGATAGGTTTGATTGTGTTATAATGACTCTTACTAGGTCGTAATTAGTTATTAACTTATTATGGATTACATATGTCTTATGGTACATAATGGATCTTAAAAGACATGATAATTTTTAATGGAGTCATGGGGCATAATAGGCGTATTAGTCTTAAATGGTTATATAGTGTTAACATGACTCATATTAGGTTGTAGTGAGTTTGTAATACTTCATGCATGTTTCAATTGGGTATAAAGGGTCTTAGGAGCCATGGCAACTCTTAGTGGAGTATCATGGGCTTAAATGCTTAATGTCTTATAAGATCTTTGTAGGTTAGATTTTGTTGTGACGACTCATATTAGATTGTAACGAGTTATAATAGTTCATACATGTCTTAGCGCTTCGTATTAGGTTTTAAGGGTAATAACACATTTGGCCCTTGATGAGGCATGTTGGGCCTTCGTATGTTATTTTGTGTTTTAAAAGGCTAAATTTTGTCGTAGTGACTCATACTAGGTTGCAATTAGTTATAGCGGGTCACAAAAGGCTAACCACTGTCATGACCATCACTTCCACCTTGGCCACCACTATCGTGTCTACCATTGTTGCCGCCATAATAGCAAATATATTTTTTCATTGATAAAAGATGTTTCAAGGTGAACGATTTTGGTCAAAACTTGAATTGACCCAAATTAATATTTTTAAAAATAGCCCATTTTGACCTAAATTCATTTTGGTTAGAACCAATTTTAACCCGTTACCCAAATGGAGCATCATAGGGTTTAATACTCAAATTAATATTTTTTAAAAATAGCCCATTTTGACCTAAACTTATTCTGGTTAGAACCAATTTTGATTTGAACCAGTTTTGACCTGTTACCCAACTGGAGCATCGTAGGGTTTAGTACTCATGTTAGTCTTATGTAAGTATATATGACAACAAAAGCCAAATGAAAACAAAGTATGATGCATAATGTAACATGATAAATACATCAGATACCTCTGTCATTATGTTAAACCAAAGAAAGAGGCAAAAGCTGGCTGATGCAGAAGAGAAAAAGCAAGAAGCTATGTATTTTAAAGAGGTCATCAAGAGAATGGCACTTGAAGATGACAGCTCAGCAAAGCTTCAACATACAGCCAACAAAAGCACTGATGAAGCATAAAGATTGAAGTTCAAACTACTGATGGGATCCAAGCATAGTTGAAGATCAAAGCATTGTCCATTCAAGGTCTGATCACCCTTTGAAGAAAGCATTGATGCTCAACATCAGTGCTTAGATTACAACAGTGGAATGAAGAATCAGTGTTTATGTATCAGTAGTTTGAATATAATCAGTGTCTGTAGTGTCAGATGTTATAGAATCAGTGTTTATGCTCAACATCTGATTGACTTTTGGTCAACATCTTATTTTGTAAAGAAGTACAAAAACAAACATTTTTACAAAATCCCAAATCACCCTATCATGTAAGTGCATTGAAGTAAAATTGAAAATGATATTATTCATGTGGTCCTGTTGTGCTTTTATTTGACCTCTAATATGTGTTCATGATCTAATCTTGATTTGAAGACATTGTTGTTGAATCGAATGAGATGGTTGATGTAATGTGATCGTATTAGTAACAAATAATAATTAATATAACTAAGTTTCCCGAGCCCGGGAAGCAATCCCGGATAAAAACCTAGTGTAAGTATATATGACAACAAAAGCCAAATGAAAACAAAGTATGATGAATAATGTAACATGATAAATACATACAGATGCCTAAGTATAAACTTCTTCCAAAATTTCTTATGCAACTGCTAAGAAAACAGCAATGCACAACTTTTCATACAAGAAGTACAAGTCATGGTAGCATGATTGCTGATTTAGGTGGTTTCTATTTCTTGGTGGTGAAACCAGGAACTAATTCATTGATGATTGAAGAGGTATTAAGACAATCTGGCTTTGCTCCTCCATAATAAAAGAATGCCATTATCTTTGACAACTCATCTGCTGTTCTTATTTCTGAAAACCAACAAAACACAATTGCATCATCATCTTTAACAGTTGGATAATAATTCTTAACCAAACAAGAATAATTTCTGGACGAGTAAATTGCACTTTACATCCTTTAAGTTTTGAGTCAAATTGCAAGCGTTGTCCTTTAGTTAACAAAATTACCATGTATCTCCTTTATGTTATTGTTTCTCATCAGATGGTGTTCTTTTAGTTTTTACCCTAACCCTGTTATTTTTTTCTGTTAACTCTTAACACATGCCACTCACATTGGGGCATACTGGTCATTTCCGCTTAATAAGTGGCTCCTACGTATTCGTGCAAATGATCATTATGTCATTTTGTACTAACATGTTTTAGTTATTAAGTGAAAATTACCATTAAGAGTAAACAAAAAAAATTAACAGGGTTAGGACAAAAAAAACACCGCCTGATGAGAAACAGTAACATAAAGGACACCCAATATAATTTCGTTAGCTAAAGGACAAAGCCTGTAATTTGGCTCAAACTTAAAGACGCAAAACGCAATTTACGGGCATCACATAACATTTCTACTTCATGTTCTTATCTTTTGAACCTGCCTCGATGGCGATGGGCAAATATGTCATTTGTCCAAATTTTCTTGAACTGAGGGAATACATCATGATATCATATTATTGGTACCTTTTTCACGATGTAAAATCTTCCCAGTTTTTGTAAATATGAGCTCGGGGAACACAGAAACTCCCAGTGTCGATACTAGGTTACACTCCACAACAGCATCAATTGCGACACACTGTAAAACAAACAAAACAACATATGTTTTTATAATGTGTGCATACAGCATGCATACAAATAGATACACATGTGCGTAAATGATGTATGAATGAGGGGGATGAATTTGTGTTACCCTCGGTGATGGTATCCTGCAATCCCATATAAGCTGTATGGCTTTCTCCAATTGATCACGAACCATTTCATTTTCCTTTGGCCTGACAGAAACAATCATAAAATCATCAACCACCATAAAATCCAAACTAGGGCTGTAATCGAGCCGAGTCGAGCTGAGCCAGGTTGAGCTCGAACTTAAACGAGCCAGCTCGGCTCGGCTCGTTTATTTAATCGAGCTGAAAAGTCGAGCTCGAGCTCGGCTCGTAAAATGTTTGAGCCAGCTCAAGCCAAATCGAGCTGGTCCATTAATTATTTTTATTATATTTTTTTACAAATAATGGCAACATAAAAAACAAAAAAAATACACGTATCTATATGTATTATTAATTAAACTTAAAATGTTATAACTTCAACCCCCTCCCACATATTTTTTATTTTAATACATATAAAATTAAAACTGATCTATATAAAATAAAATTATTCAAGCCGGCTCGCGAGCTCATGAGCCAAGCCAGGCCTAGCTCGAGCTCTGCTCGTTTACAAATCGAGCTGAGCTGAGCTGAGCCGGCACGTTTACAACCGAGCTATTTTCGAGCCGAGCCTTTTTCGGGTTTTTTCCGAGCGAGCTTCAAGCGAGTCACGAGCTTTTTGAACTCCCCTAAAATCTTATATAAGTTGTATGGCTTATGCCATAATAACATACTAACCTTCTATAACGATTATGCACTAGAACAATCAACGGGCTGAGGTCAGAGAATACAGTTTCCTCCCATTCTGCAGAAGTGATGTCTTTAATGGCACGTATATCTTGCCAATTAACTTCACCATCACTATCATCATCATCTTCGTCGTCTTTTTTGACGTTCTTAACAGTCATTTTATCGAAAAACTGACTAAAATTGAAACCCCACCCGTCAGCATCTTCAGGCCAATCAGGATCATCTTCATCTACAACAAGGGGATAATCGGCTAAAAGCTTCTGCATCTTTTTTCTTTTTTCTTCAGGATCGACTTCCTCGTCAACCTGAGGGTTCATTGCGATCATTTGTCGAATCTTTTCCCGGAATTCTTTCCTCTCATCTTCGTCCATTTCAAAATCATCATCATCGTTGTCACTTTGATCACTCTTGTTTGACTCTTTGACTCCTTTCTTTTCACTATCATTATTATCCAAGACTTTAGAAGCTCTCAGACTACTTCTTCTCAAACTTGCAGTCTGTTTTCACAATCCAATGGGAATATATTAGAGATGGCAGATGGCCAGATGGGTAGGCCCGGGTCAAGATAAGATCGGGTCGAAATGGGTCATTTTCGTACGGGTCAAAATGGGCCAGGCTACACTGCAAATACCTTTGTGACCATTTTAAATATCTGTTTACATACAACTAATGCGTTATTTTCTATTACAGAAACAATAGCATTTTAATGATGTTAAAAATGATAACTAGGTGGTTGTATCTTGTACACGTTAAATATAGACTTTCGACCTGTATCACCCATTTGACCTGTTTGAGATAATGTATTACCGAAATCAGTACATAAACCATTACTGAACAAGTGAATTCAATAGGAAAGATACCATAAAGTGCAATCTCGGTAGTGAAATGCTTGTAAAAGGAGGCTTATTAAGTGGAAAAGAAGCTTTTAATACATTCTCTTTTGCATATATAGATCGGTAAAATGGCACCGAACTTAATCCCGTACACTGTAATGACATTGCGAAACGCAAATCCAATTTCCAGCTCCACTGGTTTGAACTGAAAACCCTAGAAATAATCATCGACAAGTAAATTTAGTTAATTATACAGTTTAAATGGAGGCATAGCAAAGCTGAGAACAGTGTATCATTTATAACGCTCTTTTCAAGTATTATCTTTACATTTGAGTGAAATACAAATTCATTCCAGATGCTTAGTTACTTGAGATATTTAATGGTGTTTCAAAGTTGGATAAAAAACGATTAGAGGTGTAAACACTTTATTATATAAATAAAACAGATTACATATGACAAAAAGAATATTACCTCAAAAACAACAGATCGCCAAATAGCAAAAGAAGCAGAAGCTGCAACAAAAACAACTTTTATTAAACAATATAAACAAACGAAAAAACAGATTAATTCGAGCCATACATCCTACACGAGCCTGCGAACAAAACATACTTACTAATCAAACAATTAGATCCTACATTTAGGGGTTGTTTGGCAATTTCTGGATGGGTAAGTGTTGAACCATTAAGCGTTGGACCAGTAAGAGGTCTGAACCATTAAGAGTGAGTATAATGCTTAACCGTTCAGAGGC
Organism: Helianthus tuberosus; assembly: GCA_030545235.1. Lineage (NCBI taxonomy): Eukaryota > Viridiplantae > Streptophyta > Magnoliopsida > Asterales > Asteraceae > Helianthus > Helianthus tuberosus. Next base: position 149,113,073 of record CM060384.1, on the reverse strand, counting down.
AAATGTCTGACCAATTTAGATAAGAGGTCTTAACCATTCAGACTCAGTATAATGCTTAACCATTCAGACTCAGTATAATGCTTAACCATTCAGAGGCAAATGTCTGAACCATTCAGACATTTGCTCGCGAAACAAACAGTCTGAACCAGTAAGACGTCTGAAACAAACAACCCCTTATACGGGATCAAGCAATAAAAACATATTTATTCCTCCCTCTGTCACAAAATAAATAAAAATCTATGATCTATTGAAAGTGAATATTTATATACCAAAAGTTTATGTTCAATATAATTAACTATTTTTCAAAAACACAACACCATAGATAAATAGATTACACAAAACAAAAGCATGCGTGCAGGACACCGAAAACATTAGTCCAAATTACAAATTTAAATTCAAAATCTTAACAGCAAATGCAAAATCTAATCAACAACAAATACATATATTATAATCAAAGTTTAGGGTTTACAATTAGGTTTAAACAACAAGTAATTTTGTTTAAAAAACTATCACTAACGTCGATTTAAACTTCCAATTGCATGTTGAAATTAAAGCAACACTAGTTCGAAACCCTAATTATACCTTGGTATGAAGATGGACTGTGCTGAGTGTTCTGTGTTGCAGGGTTTTGGAGGTTTAGGATAAGATTCGGGTTTTCTTATTTTTGGGCCATTGACCCGTTAAACCCAAATAATATGCACTTGGACTTTGGGTTATTATTTTGAAGAATAATGGATTTTAATAATTTAACTATTATTGTTGGTCGTAACGGTTCAATTTAAAAAATAACCAGTGTGATCTCACGTTTTCTCATGTAATGTAAACTGGTGGTGGGTCTTTGTTTTTTTTTTCTTTTTTGTTTGTTGGTTTTTGATTTGTTATTTTTAAACAGGGATTGTGTATCAAGAACTCTAATTTGGTAAGATATGTCTGTAGTTCTGTAAATATTAAAACTTAAATATGAGAGTTGATGTAATTTGGTTCATGTAGGCTGGTGGCCATTGTTGTATGTAAATAAAATTTGAACTTTCAAACAAAAAAAAAAAATCTCTAATTTTGATCACATGGTTCATGTGTATCCTCTTTTAGGATTCCTTGATTTAAAATTAATTGAAAATCATATCATTCATTAATGTTTAGCGGGTGAGTTAAGGAGGCACTCCAATTAAGGAGAATTAAGGAGGAGATGGTAGAAGCCAAATTTGGGTCTATGCAATCAATAGCCAGATTGTTTTGTTTTAGTATAGTTAATAAATTGAAGGTTATGTACGGTTATAAAGTCAATGATCAACATTGAAATGTTGTATATTGGGATCAACTAATGAACTTCACTATTCAAAATCGAACTCTAATATCTTCACATAATATACTTATGAATCCATAAATGTTAATCTACTTTAAAAAAAATCTGTAAAGGTTTATTTAGATAAACAAACAGATAAACTGATAAGATGGCATAACCATTAATACATAATTTTATTTAGATCTCATTATTTTGAGGTAGGTGGGTGACGTGGATCATATAAATGATAACGCCCTTGACCAGGAGGAGATGAGCCGCCTTTGTGTAGCTCATAAGCCACATGCGGAAAACCTTGTTCATTAACTTGATGATGATTAGTCTTAGACCAAGGTGGGTGGCGTGGATCATATAAATGATAACGCCATTGACCAGGAGGAGATGTGTCACCTTTTTGTAGCCCATAAGCAATCTGTGAAAGACCTTGCTTATTAACTTGATGATGATTAGTCTTAGACCACGGTGGGTGGCGTGGATCATATAAATGATAACGCCCACCGGGAGGAGATGGGTCGCCTTTGTTTAGACCATAAGCTACCTGCAGAAGACCTTGCTCATTAACTTGATGATGATTAGTCTTAGACCAAGGTGGGTGACGTGGATCATATAAATGATAACGCCCACCAGGAGGAGATGGGTCACCTTTGTGTAGCCCAGTAGCTACCTGCGGAAGACCTTGCTCATTAACTTGCAGATGATTAGTCTTTGACCAAGGTGGGTGACGTGGATCATATAAATGATAACGCCCTTGACCAGGAGGAGATGGGTCGCCTTTGTGTAGCCCATAAGCTACCTGCGGAAGACCTTGCTTGTTAACTTGATGATGATGATTAGTCTTAAGCACGATCTTTGCGACTCTTGTTGCACGAGTCATATAATGATCTTGAGTTACACATGAAAGGAGTAAACAGATTAGAGCTCGCATTATCTTGGTCCACATGATATTTGAACCTTTAATTCTTAGCTAGCAAGATATGTTGATAGATAGAGATGATGCCCAGATTTAGAATTTATATAACAATCTTCCCGTAACCCACGATATAATGTTCACGTTTTTCCTTTGTGTACTAAAAAGAAATATGACATTACATGTGATTCCTTCAATCACATGATTTATCTTCTATCTTTCAATCACATGTACCTCCCTGTTTAGCAAGCACAAACGTTTTGAATGCCACTAATTATTCAATCAATCACATGATTTATCTTCTATCTTTCAATCACATGTATCACCTTAGTTACAAAACAAACATAGACTAGCAAAAAGGCATGGATCGTTGAGGATTGTAGAACCTTAATGACAAGGTTGCAACTACTTGATGCAAAAACCTATTTTTTTTGGAAAAAACCAAAGCGTTGCTAAAACTGAAATAACCAAAACTAGATGATTTTTAATAATAAAAAAAACTGAATATTTCGGTTACGGTTTTGGTTTAACCAAAAAACCGAACCGAACCATACAAACCTGTATTGGTTAAGAGTTTGCCAAACTTTATATGGAAACTCTTTAACTTAATAATAAAGAACTGAGGGGTGTTTGGTGGCCTCTTAATGACCATTCAGATGCTACCTCTTAATGGTTTAAAACATCTGAATGAATAAAGAGGAAACCTCAAGTCTGAATGGTTAAGAGGTAACCTCTGAATGGTAAATCATCACATGTCACATTCTTCTACTTCTCATTGGTAAAATTCTTAATGGTTCCATTAAGAGGTAGCATCTTAATGACCATTCAGAGGCTACCAAACAGCCCCTGAATATTTCGGTTACGGTTTCGGTTTAACCAAAAAACTGAACCGAACCATACACACCTGTATCGGTTAAGAGTTTGCCAAACTTTATATGGGAACTCTTTAACGTGTTTTTAACCTGTACTGGTTAAGATTTTGCCAAACTTTATATGAAAACTCTTTAACGTGTTTTTAGCTTGTTCCTCAAGTTTTATTATTTTTTTGGATAAGTAACATTTTTATGGCATGGAACTTGCAACCATGTACGTGTAGTCTTATCTTTCATAGTTATGACTTAAAAAATTCATATCCTATACAAAATTCTAATTAACATGATTTTTTTTAATTAAAAACCTCATAGTTTCTTTTCTTCTATATCATTATTTCTCATAATTTCTTCTATATCATTATTGCTCTTGTTCCGGTAGAGGTAAATGAGGTGTTTCATAATCAAAATGTTGCGAGTTCAAATACTGGAGAATACAAGTGTGATGTATATATCCTTGAATATCTAGAAATTGTTAAAAAAATTAGTGCTCTTGATAACTTCATATGCTATAATATTTAGCCACTTTTGAATGCTTTTTTTAAACCACTTCAGGATCAAGCCATGTATTTTTCTAGGTTTATTCGACATTTGTGTCATCTTTTTGCAAGTTCACTGGATCAAATAAATAACACACGAAATCGGATCAATGATAGTTCTAGTGAGCGGAAATCACTATAACACCAATCGTGGGGTAATGAAACGAGATGAACAACAACACACAATCGATACTAAAACTTTCTAGGATCTATTAATCACTAATAAACCCAAACACACTACAAATCTGGACGATTTTCTTACAAGAAGGATTCAAGCTCTCAAGAACCCTAGGAAAACCATTAACCACAAACTTCTAACTTTGTTCTATTTATAGATTATACAATAGTTTGTAAACTCTTAAACGAATTCCGCTACGTGGTTAATATATATATATATTTTTTTTTTGGGGGGGGGGGGGGGGATTTTCAGGGCGGTTTAATAAGAAATTATAAAGAAAGCGGTTAATATTATAAAACATATGTCACATACACAACACCCAACTATTAATTTTCCTCAAGAAACCCCAAGTGTTAGAAAACATTAGGTTAGAAAACATTTTGTACATGTCAAGACATGTTATGAATTGCACGTCTCGACACTTAAAGAATATGAACAGCAGAAAGTGCTCGAACTGTAAATCAGAAAGTGTATACGTCGGTTCCTATAAAAATAACCCGCGGTTGATGGAAATGGGTAATGAGACTACTTTAGTCTACTCTTCCTTCTTTTTGACACGATATGGGTACTTCTGATATATCGAAATGCTAGTCATTACAAGCGGAAGAGCCAAAAGGCAGAACAATGAAGGCGGTTTCCCATCAAATACAAACTGCAACAAGGCAGTAACAAGAAGTGCAGAGACCATGACAAACCCCTGCATGTATTTTGTTACCAATAAGTACGCAAATTGATAAAAGAGTAAAGTGCACGGATGGTCCCTGTGGTTTACCAAAATTTTGGATTTGCTCCCTGGCTTTCCAAAAATTACACAGATGGTCCCTGTGGTTTGTGCTTTGTAACGCATTTAATCCCCAGCCAACAAATCTAAAGGTTTTAGCATGTCCAAGTTAGGGACTAAATGCATCCATGTACTTTTAGAAAAAGCTGGGGACTAATGCGTTACAAAGGGCAAACCACAAAGACCATCTGTGTACTTTTGAAAAGCTAGTGACCAAATCCAAAATTCTGGTAAACCACAGGGACCATCCGTGTACTTTACTCTTGATAAAAATTGTTACATTCTCTCACCTTTAGTAAGAACTAAGAAGTATCTTGAATACGAAACTTAGAAAATGGTAAAAGAAAAATAAAAACTGAACTTACCTTGCATATACCACCAGCATATGAAGTGACGAGGCCCACAAGAATCCCACCAACAGCATTAATAAAAACCGGGATCTGAATAATAAAAATGAAGAAACCGCAAAGACTAAAAACTTGATATCATAAGATTATCAAGTATAAAAGATGATTACCATCATAAGCGGGGTCCACCCATAGAAGAATCCATGTTGTCTGATTGCTTCACCATCTGGAGATTTGTACGTACTTGCTAGTAAGCAAAGGCTCCCGACCAATGACATTTCTACCGTCATCAAGTATGATGAGTGTTTCTTAACCTAAACATCAAAATTAAACTTTTACATTATTAACTACCGAAGATTTTGACTGTTATATCCCCCTATTGTTCACTCAATCGTAACACTTTTAATCCTTGACTGTTATACCCCTCTTATAAAAGAATAAAAAAATAAAGAGTAAAATGCCATTTTCGTCCCTGAGGTCTGGCCAGTTTTGCGACTTTCGTCCAGAGGTTTGTTTTTCCGCATTTGGATCCAAAAGGTACTTTGAAATCCTGCCATTTTCGTCCAGCTCAATCCATTTTTCTCCGTTAAGTCATGGGTATTTTCGCCTTTTTTGCTAACTTAAAAGGGCAATTCGGTCTTTCTCACTTTATGTACAAGTATTCTAAAGACCGAATTGCCCTTTAAGGTAACAAAAAAGACGAAAATACCCATGTCTTAACGGAGAAAAATGGATGGAGTTAACGAGTTGGATGAAAATGGCAAGATTTCAAAACCTTTTGGATCCAGATGCGGAAAAACAAACCTTTGGACGAAAGTCGCAAAACTAGCCAAACCTTAGGTACGAAAAATTGCATTTTACCCAAAAATAAAAATAAAAACCTCAAGTATAGAAATCCTTAACAAAGGAACTGTTAACCAACCTGAGACGCCCATTGGCATAAAGCAGAAGCAAGACCGAAAGTAGAGAAGCTATCAAGACCGGAATTATTCCATAAAAAACAATTTCATCGGGATTATCACTTCCGTAATCTTTTCTCAAGCCTTCGCCAATACTTAAAAGCACCGCTGCTAATATAAGAATGAATAGGGCACCAATTTGTTGAAACGATTGTTTCTGCCTGCAGTCAACTTTTCCGTTATTTTATAAACACGCAAAGTGAGGTGGGAACCACATCAAGGGCGGAGGTTAGTGTAAAGTGGGGGGTGCACCCGCCGCCCCGAATGTTTCGGTTAGAAGTGTAAAATTTCCTATTTTTCATCCGAAAATTTTAAAATTATATAGGATTGCCCCCCCCCCCCCCCCCCCCCACCCCACACACACACAATTATTTTGCCTGAATATTTATACAATATATAAATTGGGACACATGACTTTCCGCCCCCTCGGAACTTTTGGTCAAGCTCCGCCACTGAACCACATTGAGTAGGGATGCAAACAAACTAAACGTCCAGCGAACATCTCTTGAACAGTTCGGCGGGAACTTCGTTTGTGTTCGTTCATTTAATAAATGAACGAACACGAACAAGAAATTTCGTTCGTTTAGTTAAATGAACGAACATGAACAGAGCCCGCATTTGCTTATTAATGTTCGTGAACGTTCGGTAACGTGTTCGTTTATGTTCGATAGCTTATTAGTGTTTTTAATTTTTATATTTCATTTAAGTACTTTAAAATTTTGACAAATAAAATATTTAATAAGCATCAGTGTATTATATATTCTGTCCATGAACGATTGTTTGTATTTGTTTATTTTCATTTGTGTTCATGAACATTGGTTTGTGTTCATGAATGTTCGTTAGCTAAAATTAACAAACGAACATGAACAGAAAATCTCATTCGGCAAGTGTTCATGAACACATATATCTCCTTAACAAACGAACATCATTCAGTTCGTTTGCAGCCCTAACATTGAGCTCTGGAGGGTCCCACGTGGATAAAAAGAGCTTACCTTAAAATAAAATATGTAAACAATGCTGTGAAAATTAACTTTGTTTGATTCAACATTGAAAACGTGAGGGAATCAAGGCTCTTGTATGAAATCTGCAACAAACTATTTTGTAGTGCGTAGATAGCTGCGGGTAATCCTGATGCGCTTAACGAGCCAATCAAAGTCCATTCCTTGAATACTTTATTTAAACTACCATCTTTCGCCATGAGAAACAGTGCACAAATAACCTACCACAGGTGTATCGTGTATGTGATCATATAAGTTAGAAAAAATAGAAATACATAAGAGATGTAAAGAAGTATATCCAGTACCTTTACTATCTCGCATGCCAAAACAGATGAAGTAACAATCACGTCTCGCCTGTAGGAATAGTAGATACAATCAACCTACAACCTCATAATTTGTTTGTTTATACTGTGTGTGTGTGAAGGGTGGGTGGGGGTGGGGGGGGGGGGGGGGGGGGGGGGGATAGTATAATAGCTATTTTTGCTCTTGAGATATGTTATAAGCCTTGTATACCAAAAATAGTCACAGATTTATATTCAAATATCATCAAGCTAGCATCAAATCTACTATCTACAATTCAGTCAACTAACTTAATAGCACAACAGGGATGTCTAGCATAGCATAAAGAATTGATGCAACAAACATTCAAGATTCAAAAATAGTCACAGTGTATTTTGCTTCTATTGTCTTATAGTATACTTTAACAACTCTGCCGTCTACCATGTATATATCCACGCCTTGAATTTATAGGAGTGAGTTAAGAGTCTTGGAAACCGAGGCGTGAGGCGAAGACGCTAGCCTCTGTATGTGTGTGAGGCGTCCGATATTCATGAAACACTTATAAAATGATTCCAGATAATATTTTCTACCTTGTTAATTCTTAAAACACCTATTAACAGATAACAAAATAAATACACACACAAAAAAAAGTCTTTGTAAACCAAAGAAGCTCAGCTTTATGTACAACCCAAGGAGCTCTATGTGCAACCAACTCAAAAAGGAAAGCCCAATAAACATTAGAAAGAGCCCAAAAATGAATTAAAAAAAAAAGAGAAAAAGAAGTATACTTTGTTTCCAGCTTTTGAATTTTTGTTTTCAGCTTTGGATCTTCTTCGGTCCGGTTTTGGAGGATGGATAAAACCACATAATGGCTTTGCGCCTCGACAACGGCGCTCACCTTGGATTCACATTATCAAGCCGGTCTCCCAAAACATGTTTGACTACATAGACATACATATGTCCATTAATACGATCAACACATACTCCATAGATCGATCAAGAGATTCATGCATTTATGCACCAGCATGTACAAAAGCATACATGAAGTCATACATTCATGGCTACAGATTTAATCTCTCACTAGGTAAAAAAAGAAGTCCTCACTTGAGTTCTATATTCACATATGCATGATACCTAGGACTATGTGATCACCAAGATGGCAAGATGACAGTGTACTAGTATTAGAACCACCCTATGAATGTTTTAGTATATGTTAGTTGATTTCTCAGTTAGGATAGTTGCTACTTGAATCTAAGCAAGTCCAACTGTCAAGGAAATCAATTTACCGTTCCATCAGAACATAATAAGATCATTCCTAAACAAACCTTTTTACTATTTCTTTTGTTGTGATTGTGACTTTTCATTCCTTCCTATATGTGTGTATCATGTTTAATTTGTTTCTATTTGTACTCTCTGACCACTCCTTTTGCTATTTGTAGCTTTCTATTTCTATACATTTAGCTTTGCTAGTTTGTCTACTGTTTGTTTGGAGCCGGGGGCCCGAGGGTCTCTTTGGAAGCAAGCAGCCTCTCTATCCCCAAGGATGGAGGTAAGGTTTGCCTAAATCCCACCCTCCCCAAGTCCCGAGACCCTACCTACTAATATCTTTGCTACTTCACACAGATCATTGTTCCATCACTATCAAGTATCCTACTGAAAGCCCATTCATCCTTCCCTCCCTCAGATGAATATCTATAAATTTAAATGGCTACAGAAGTAGTAAACTCCCATTGTTGTACACATCGTCTCCCGATCCTATCACACAAACACCAACAGTAGTGAACTGCGCAATCAATCGAAGCTATTATCTACTACACATCCTTCCTTCCACATCAATTTTGCCTTAAATCGCCGCTTAAGTTCATCATAACTAAACAAGTGAACCTCTCACACAGACACAGACACCTACAGCAACAAACAAGTAGTAAACTGTCTACACGATTACTACGATTATCACCATAATTTCCACATCAATTTCACCATAATTCACCTTAAACCACAGCTTAAGTTGATAATCAAACGAGTAAATCCACTACTAAGCAAATTAAACAGCAAAAGTGACCTAATCAATCAATCAATCATAAACAAATTCATCGAAGTTACCCGATGCAGCGTTTGGAAATGAGAGGTTGAGCACCGTATTGGATTGTGAGCAGCAAAGAGTAGAACCACACTTTTTTCATGTTAACACTTCTTCTTCTTGACTGATTTTTTGCACTTGACGCCATTGATCAGGAGGAGGAGGAGACCTTGATTGAAATCAACATCATCCTCATCCCATTTAGGGAGGGGTTTGTTTGTTTTTCACTTTTTCTTTACTTTAATATTTAAATGAATTGTTTAGGTCCCTAAACTTTTCTTTAAATACACCTACACCCGTAACGTCAAACTAATCTACTTCTAAATGCTTCTGTACGAGGATGAGCTCGGTATCGGTACTGGTACCGAAATTTGCCAAATATGCGTACTGGTACCGAAAATGTTTGGTATTTGAAGGTAAAATTCAGTAAAATATCGGTACCGTACTGAACTGGTACCGGTACCAAAAAAGCCAAAAAGTGGGTACTGATTCGAAAAAACGGTACGAGGAATTGGGTAAAGGTACCAAGTCTCATATGCTCATCGCTACTTCTATATATGTCGCATTGTAGGATTTGAACCATTCACTTCTTGAGTAGAGAGGAAGCACCTAGTCCATTTTAGTAATTTAGCTAATATACATGCATGTGAACGTTAAAATGGTAATAAATTTTACTACGATTTAGCAACTCTTTCCAAAGGAACAAGAGTCTTGGTAGTAAGTAATGTAATCTACAACTAAAAGGTTAGGAGTGTAATTTTTTTCAGGGTCAACATTATATTGTATTTATTTTAGAAAATCTAGAAGTTGTTCAAAAATAAAAGTTCATGGTTGGCTAACTAGGGGGCTGTTTGTTTCATTCAGATCTGACTCAGTCAGCTCTAATTCCTCCTTTGTCTCATTCAGCATCAAACAATGTCTGATTAATTCAGACCCAATTTTAACCATTCGGATGTTTTTTTTTAACCAAACTGTCTCAAGTCTGACCGAATCAGATGTTTCCCTCTTAATGGTTCAGTTCAGATGCAAACAAACAGCCCCTAGGTCTTGTGTTATTCTAGAATGCAATATAATTACTAATTTTGAATCTCGTTGTTAGGAAACAATGTATTTAGATATTAATTATCGATGAACTTATTGCTAATCTAAATAGTAAACTTGAAACATAAAGATACCTAGTTTTGATATGATTGAAATTAAAGATTTGTGTTATTAAGTTGTTGATAAATAATTTAGATATACCAAATACATGTCTTAATACGCTTAATGTATACATCAAGAAGGTTGATGACGAGTTAGAGGTTCAATTAGAATGAAGTTAGTTAGGTTTTGATTGTCTAAAAAGACTAACATTAAAGAATTGGAATGGATTGGTAAAAGATTAAAGATTAGGATCCACATATATCAGTATCAATTGATTATAGATTAATAAAGATCAATGGTAATTGACATCAGCTGATCAAAGATAAAGGTTGATACTAGTCATAGACGATGATTTGGAAGCTTGCAAAGATCAACATATGAAATATAATATCACAAAGTGAAGATCAAAGCCGAAGCGACAATTGAATCACTTGGGAATCTAGAAAGGTGTAGGAATTAGGTTCACCTTTTGTAAAATATAATTACAAAATATATAATAACGAGACTCTCGTTATTCGTATGAAATATCATAATACAATATCGGTTGCAATAACTAAATAAAAAGGATATATGATATAATTATATATACCAATCTTAATTCAAGCCGCATCTCTGGTGGGTCTTTCACGCGCACTTGATAGCATCATAGACTCGAGTATTCATCATCTTGAGTCTTGAAAAATACTCATTGACTGCAACAAAGAGAACACTAAAACGTTGACGATTTTGGTTGAGGCACATGTTCAACACGCTTCCCTTAAACAGATTTCGTGCCTCTACTAAAGACGACGCGTCTGTCTCCCAGGGTACAATAGCCGAAGCAATATGTACTGTTGGAAATGGCCACACGCCCGAGGTTACACCGAATAGAATTATAGTGTTTGAACTTGTGAAAAATAATGATATGAAAGTGATGGAATCGAGTAGAGAAAACTTATCTCTCTATAATTCCCAACATATGGATGTTCAAGTCTTCACCACTTCTCCAAGAATTCTTCATACATATTATCTTTCTCTTGTAGTTTTCTCATAATTCCAATGAGTCACATAGCCTACCATTTTTTTTTACAAGAGTTGTGTGTTATCAAGAGTTTCTCTTAAGTGGTGATTTTATTAGAGACATAAAACTCTAATAAAAGTTTCACTTAATTAGTGATTTAATTAGAGCCATAAAAACTCTAATAAAAGCTAATCAAGAGATATAAAACTCTACTCAAGAGTTTCACCATATGAAGGAGTTTAATTAGTAATTATAATTTCACTAAATTATAAATTAACAAAATATCCATTCACTAATTTTCCCAACAATCCCCCACATGAATGGAGATTGTTCAAAACACATAAAATTTCCAATGGAACCTCGACAGTTGAGTTTTGCATACGATAGGTAGGTGTTACCCTTTGAACCTTCGCTCATGAAATGCACTTAGCTCACTAGCTCTGAGTAGATCTCGATGTCTTTGAACTCGTCTGCCGTTTGTGTAGACGACAATACATTTCACACAAGACTCTCCCTAGCCGGGTCATCTCCTCATAGTCGTGTCCAATAATGGTCGTGGAACACTTTCCTGGTTCTGCGAGAGCTCTAGGAATTGTGCCCTCAATTCCATTCGAAGCGACCCCACTTCTCTCTAACATAGGTGATTCTCCTTAGATCATTAAAAGCATTGTGGTTATCGTGATCTATCCAAATCATTTACCACATATTATGCTTAGCCTCATACTTGTCACTTTTAGGAATGGACTAGGAAGTTTATTAATCTTTATAATAAACTACCTTATTAAATGCGTAGGGTTATTCCCCCACAGTGACCTCGCTTATTCATACAATTAGGTTTTCCTATTGAACTCAATTCTTGGGATCTCCAGTCTACTGAGTTAGGTTTCCATCATATGAACTTCATTTTTCAAGGGTTTCAGTCCCATTCCACAACTTGATCTCTAATAAACCCTCAGGTTGTTGGATCCATAACATTAGCAAATAACTTTGCGTATTTGAGATCAGTTGTCATGATGTGTTCTTAACTCGTAAGTTAATTTTGCCTATTGTCAACTTCTAAGACTATAACCTCAGTGGCCATCTGAATCTGGTTATAACATATGTCTTCGTAAGATACGTGTATCATTTAAGGCAAACACATCTCCATTATGCACTACGACCTTTGTGTCCTCCACTTAGTCGTCTATTTGCAATGTTAGATTGGATTACAAAATCCTTATTGCTAAAAACAAATGCAAGACACCCCCCACATTTAAGTGTTATTGGATAACATTTAGATGTGTTAATGAGAACCATTTCTACATACCCTTATAGGGTTGTTTCTTAAATGGTTCCTCCCCCACATTTCTTGCCATTTGATCAACATTTCCGTAACACCACTTATGGCGACATTTATACACATATGATTGAACAAGACCAACCTTATTGTATCAGTGAATTCAACTCATATTGCATTAGCTTACACAAGCTTCCGAGCTGACCAAAGCAACACATGCCATTGTCATAAGTTTGTCACCAACTTAGAATAATTCTAATTTAACATCTAGAATAAGCTTAGACAATGAGTTCTCCTCATTAGCTTTTCAAACAAACTTTTAAAAGTTACATGTCATTTCCTTATAATGAATGAAAATTCTCTCTCAACTTTGTCCATACACAAATTCTTTTTGTGTTCATACAAATTTGAATGTTTAGAGTTAATTAGTCTCCGTTAAGACCCATAATTAACCAAGTACTAGTCTAGCATGCTTTAGACTACAATACTTTAGCTTGTGAACAGAAGATGCATCATTATGATTCTTCACAGCCCTAAGGATATCATAATATCACTTTGCAACATTCATCCCTTGTTAAGACAAAATAATGAGACTTATTCATAATCCTAAAACATCAATATTTAGGAAGGTCTCACAAATTATTGTATAGCACAAAGCTAAATTTCATCATTCATTTAAGGAACATAACTTGTTTACCTTTGATCTCCAACGATCTACCATTGACTCATAAGTACTTAAACATAAGCCTTAATCCAAGTCACTTGGTGAACACATTCATCACCAACAAGATGAATGTTTCTCATCTACAATCACTATTATGTGTGAGATAGAGTCAACTAGATTGACACTCAACAACATGGCATTCATAATTTTGCCATAAGTAATTTGCACACATCTATTGTTATTCATTAGGAGACATGTATATTTAGGATGCTCTCCCAAATGAAGGTAAAATCTCTATATAGATCTAACAATAATCAAGTGGTAGACGCATCTACTTATAAATCTCGCAAGATTTATTAAAGGTATACAATAACATATAGTACTTTTACTTTCATATGTTAGAATTCACACTTGTAAATTTTTCAATGACTTCTAATGAAGTATGCGACATGAATGCCGTTAGTGTATTTCATCTCAATACACTCACTACGTTATTTCATTACTCATTCATGATGTGGTTATACATTTGATGTTTCGTCTTTGACTTTTAGTCAATGTAACAACTCTCAAGTTGTTTATGTCCAAGTATTTTCATGTACTATCCGTTTAAAACCATATTCTTTTAAACAATGTATAACCGACGTTATAATTATTTTCCACAAAAATAATTTATACATCACAACCATTAGTGATTTATTTCTTTGTAAAAAATTGCATGTGTTATCCGAAGATATTGAACATAAAACAATAAAATACATTGGAAACTAAATCATAAGTGTCAATCACTTTTGAAATTTAAACGAAAGCATAGACAATATGTAGACATCAAATAGCAAAGTGATTTTATCTTCAACACTTTATAATCTGATCGAAATCTTCTCAACAATATTGTCTCATGGCGTGTCTTGAGGTACTCCCTCAATAAGACTCCATGCACTTATAAGTACAAGTTTCCCATTTCATCTTGAAACTTTAAACTTGGACAATTATGCTCAAAACAACACCAAGTTGTTATAAATACTACATTTAAGTAGTAAACTTGAACAATTAAATTTGTTCACAATAACACCAAGTTGTTTTCACCAAATAATTTTTTTTTAACACACATGTTTGAAAAAAAAATTATAACAAGCACATTATAGAATCGAACATTTACATAAACGTTTTCCAAAGATATAGTTTATAAAATAAACTGTTTCTCATCAGTTTTAATGCACACATAGGCAATTAAATGTTTACATAAAACATTTCTGTCCATTATGAACAATCTCTAACCTCGTATTCGCGATACACATTTTCTAACACACATGTTAGAAAACTTTAAGTCATTATATATATATATATATATATATATATATATATATATATATATATATATATATACAGGGGCGGATCTACCATAGAGGTAGGGGTAACCAGGGTTACCCCTTGGTCAGAAAAAATTTGGAAAAATTAGTGTAAATTTTGGAAAAATTTGACGTTTTTTCGATTTCGTTATGGCTTATTTATATAAGGTTACCCCTTGGTCGGAATCCTAGATCCGAAGGTTACCCCTTGGTCGGAATCCTAGATCCGCCACTGTATATATATATATATATATATAACATGACCAAATTAAAGCATCCAATGTCATCACTAAAACTCTACTCAAGAGTTTCACCATATGAAGAGTTATAGACTTAAACTCTAATAAAACTCATCAAATGTTATCATTAAAACTCTACTCAAGAGTTTCACATATGAAGAGTTAAGAGTCTTAATAATTATATATTTAAACTCTAATAAAACTCATCAAATGTGATGTGTACCACTTGGTTTGATAGATAACCCGTTAAAGTGGGTCAAGCTCCACAGAAAATAGAAAGGAACCAGAAAGCAATTTAGAGAGAATTTTAGACTAATTTTCATTCATACCTTTCTACATAAACATTCTGCCTTATATAAAGGCTTACAACTGAATAAAAATAGATAATGGACTTAATGGGTTAAACCCCACTAACCCTTACACTTGCAAAAAGAAAACAAACAAAATAAGAACTACAATAGGAATCGTGGGTTGCATGAACATGGGTAGTGGGCACGTATCAATCCTTCCCCGTTAAAATATCCTTGTCCTCAAGGATAAAATCGGGATAGTTCTTCGTGACAAACCACGGTGGCCGCCACTCCGTTATCCCAGGGTTATCCGAACGAATCTTAGTAGTGCGCCATAGTGGGTGCCAGTCGACTACGTGACTCGCCTTTGGTTCATTTCCAGCAACAAGCCCCTTCCAAGCCGTTGAACTTCTCACATCTTAACTAGGAATCTTATTTTTGCCACTGTCATTGTAATTTCGAATTTGCTTTTGAGTAAAGTTATTCCACACATCACTTATCCTTGTAAAAGCTTTTTTCAAGGATGTAGCACCAAACCCAACCTCAACAACATGTACCACTTGTTCATGAGACTTTCCCAGTTTTCCAACATATGTTTGAACATGGTGACGGTAACCTTGGAACCCCAACAATGATGGAATTTTTTTGGCTTCAGGTTTTTGTGTCTTCGGTCGGGAGTATGACAGTTGATGATAAAGATGGATTCCACATAACAAACCGTTATGGTTCAGTATTGGAACCGTTGCAAAAGCTGGTGGTGGTGTTGTAGTCGTTGGCGGTGTGGCTGCGGGCACCCGTTTTAGGGCTGATACGTTTTTTGGGGATGGTTTCACGGCTGTTGTCGCAGAAGGTTGGACGGAATGGGTGGATTTTGCGGCTGTTAATGCTGGTAATGGTTCGGAAACGAAAGCGGTTGGTGATTGGATATGGGTTTGGGGGGCTTCCCATGTGGTTCGAATCGATCGGAACTCGTTGAGAAGGGTTTGCAACTGAGACTCGAGCTTCGCAATGGATTCGTTCATCCATTGGTAGAACTCGGTTTCGGATAGAGTGTGAGCATTGAGCAACCATGGTCGGGGGATCACGACGGCTCTGATACCACTGATGTGTACCACTTGGTTTGATAGATAACCCGTTAGAGTGGGTCAAGCTCCACAGAAAATAGAAAGGAACCAGAAAGCAATTTAGAGAGAATTTTAGACTAATTTTCATTCATACCTTTCTACATAAACATTCTGCCTTATATAAAGGCTTACAACTGAATAAAAATAGATAATGGACTTAATGGGTTAAACCCCACTAACCCTTACACTTGCAAAAAGAAAACAAACAAAATAAGAACTACAATAGGAATCGTGGGTTGCATGAACATGGGTAGTGGGCACGTATCAAAATGTCACCATTAAAACTCTACTCAAGAGTTTCACATATGAAGAGTTAAGAGTCTCAATAATTATATATTTAAACTCTAATAAAACTCATCAAATGTCACCATTAAAACTCTACTCAAGAGTTTCACATATGAAGAGTTAAGAGTCCCAATAATTATATATTTAAACTCTAATAAAACTCATCAAATGTCACCATTAAAACTCTAATAAAAGTTTCACTTAAATTGATTTAGAAATCAAAAATTAAAGTTGGTGATGAATCCCACACAACTACACTATCACTTTATTGTGATTTAATTTTTGAAGCCAATCAAACATCAACTTCAATGTATGACCTTTTATTTCTAAATCATACAAAGCATTAAAATCAATGCTACAACAAATTACTTATATAAAATGTTTACATAAAACATTTCAAAGCATTTGTGTTTTAACCATTTTTAACAATCATGTTAAAATGAAAGAAATTCTAACGCGCACGTTAGAAATATTAACATTTTCACAAAATGTTAATTTGACTTGCTAAAAGCACATATATGGTTCAAATAAATAAGTCATTTCTAATACACACATTAGAAACTAAACAATTAAAAATTGCTTCCAAACTAACGCGTTTCATGAACGTTTCTAACACACATGTTAGAAGACAAATGATTACAAAAATCATTATAAGACTTATTTGTTCATATCAATCCATAGGTGGATGAAAAATCTACTTTAAATAGAGACTTAATTAGATACATAAAACTCTAATCAAGTAACATAAAACTCTTATTTAAAGACATAAAAAACTCTACTTAAGAGAATTTAACGTTTACAAAAAACGTATGGTTTACACCAATAATTCCGGTCTAACACACATGTTAGAGAATTTAACGTTTACAAAAAACGTATGGTTTACACTAATAAACCCGATCTAACACAAAAGTTAGAAAAATTAACGATTCCCAAAATCGTTTTAAAACCAAATGTTGGAACCAAAACTATTCGTTTTGTACCACGGTATAGGATTTAAGATTGTATCTCAATCTCAAAAAATCCAAACACAACAAGTTGTACTACATACATATTTCAAAAAAAAAAAATTTATAAGATCATAACCTCTAACAATATTTTTTTTTTAATTCTATTATAAATCCTTTCGTAAACCCAAAATCCTTATAAATAAGGTTTTTAAGATTGTACCAACAATCTCATAAAATCTGTTTTAAGTTTGTAGGAATTAGGTTCACCTTTTGTAAAATATAATTACAAAATATATAATAACGAGACTCTCGTTATTCGTATGAAATATCATAGTACAATATCGGTTGCAATAACTAAATAAAAAGGATATATAATATAATTATATATACCAATCTTGATTCAAGCCGCATCTCTGGTGGGTTCTTCGCGCGCACTTGATAGCATCATAGACTCGAGTATTCATCATCTTGAGTCTTGAAAAATACTCCTTGACTGCAACAAAGAGAACACTAAAACGTTGACGATTTTGGTTGAGGCACGTGTTCAACACGCTTCCCTTAAAACAGATTTCGTGCCTCTACTAAAGACGACGCGTCTGTCTCCCAGGGTACAACAGCCGAAGCAATATGTACTGCTGGAAATGGCCACACGCCCGAGGTTACACCGAATAGAATTATAGTGTTTGAACTTGTGAAAAATAATGATATGAAAGTGATGGAATCGAGTAGAGAACTTATCTCGCTATAATTCCCAACATATGGATGTTCAAGTCTTCACCACTTCTCCAAGAATTCTTCATACATATTATCTTTCTCTTGTAGTTTTCTCATAATTCCAATGAGTCACATAGCCTACCATTTTTTTTTTACAAGAGTTGTGTGTTATCAAGAGTTTCTCTTAAGTGGTGATTTTATTAGAGACATAAAACTCTAATAAAAGTTTCACTTAATTAGTGATTTAATTAGAGCCATAAAAACTCTAATAAAAGCTAATCAAGTGATATAAAACTCTACTCAAGAGTTTCACCATATGAAGGAGTTTAATTAGTAATTATAATTTCACTAAATTATAAATTAACTAAATATCCATTCACTAATTTTCCCAACAAAAGGTATAATAACAAACTTATAAAAATATCATTTTGATAAAGTCTTGTTGTTTTCCAACAAAAAAAAGCATTTTATAAAGGCTCAAACTATCTACACACCTGGTGTGTAGATAGCCAAACCCAAAAATGTGTTTTTTGTCTTATGTGCATACCCTGTAGTGTCGAGTTGTGGCCAAAGCGTGGCGTTTTGGTCCGATTAACCAGACAAAGACTGACGGATCTGTTGACCGGACCAAAATGCCGAGCTTTGGCCGCGTTTTGGTCTTGTCAACCAGACCGGGTGTCAATCTTTTGTCTGGTTGACAGGACCAAAACGTAGCCAATGCTCGGCGTTTTGGTCCGGTCAACAGACCCGTCAGACACCTGTCAGTTTTTTTCTGGTTGACCGAACCAAAACACCACGCTTTGGCCACAGCTCGATACTGCAGGGGTGTGCATATAAGACAATAAACACCTTTTTGGTGTGCCAATAGGCAAATTGGTGTTCAAATAGGTACACCCTTTATAAAACATCAAATCAAACTAATTTTTACAAAATTAATAAGTTTTTTAATTAAATTTGAATCTGAAAGGTGGTAGATGGAGCTTGCCAAGCTTGGTAAAGATTCAAAATGTATTCGTCTTGAAGACACAATGATGCTTAAAATGGTTTAAATACAACTACTTTGGGAAAGCATCTTAAACCTTTACAAATCTCAAAAGCAAACTTACCATTTTTGTGTTTAAACTTGTTTTCAAATCTTAAGGTCAAATGGTATATTCTCGAGACTCAAAAATCAAATAAAAATGTGTTAGAATGAGTTTGGTAAAGTGGATTGGATAATTCATAACATTCACAACATAACAAACTGGACAAGTCTGACGGTCCACAATCGATACCATCGATAGTGGCATCGACCGTCAGACCTGTAGTTTGTCCAATCTTGATTTTTGTGATGTGCCAATAAATAGATTCACCCACTTTCATTCTAAATCACCCTTTTTTGCTTTAAACACTCTATTATATAAATCTAAATCATATCTCTCTAAATATCTTGTGATTTAAACTCCAAATCAAAGATAGGAGCAAAATAAAAGAGTTATTCCATAACTAAACCATTATTCAGTGTGTTTGAGCATTGTATTGTGAGAATTATTCTTGTTGTTGTGAGAAATTTGTAAGCGGCATCACTAAATTTGTTTAGTGATTTCATACTTAAATTAATCATGGGGCAAATTACATAAGGATAGCAGGTAGACGGGCAACAAACTGCGCCGCCATCCCCTTCTGAATAGAAAACTCTAATCTACTAAAAACAAAGCCTCGCCCCTGAGGGGTCGAAAAGTTACTGTGGACCACACGCTGAACTCTAGCCAAGAATCGAACTGCCTCCGGCGCCAGGGAGCCGAACGTGTCAAACGCCAGAGGGACAAAGGCATGCTGATTATCCTCACAAGCTTTCGCGTGCTTTTCCACCTTCTTTGACTCTGCTTTTAGAACCGCTTGCCCCGCTGGTGATGAGTGATCACTACCACTTGAGATTAGTGAAACTTAGATGGTGATCACTTCCTTTGAAAGAGCAAAATTATGTTTACATATAACCAGCCACTCACCCTATAATAGTGTACGAAACTCTGTCTTTGCCTATGTTGGTTAAAGAATAACCATGTTGGTTAACGAATAATCAACTATGTTGGTTAACGAATAACGATTCAGTAGCAAGGTAAAACCTTTTAACCTCGTTTTAATTTTAGTTTTAAAGTTTTAACATAATACATTAAAAAATAATATAAAAACGAACAACCTCATTTTGACTAACTCTTTACCCAAATACAGTAGGTTCGTGTCGTGTAATCGTATCGTATAAACCTTTACTAGGCTTAAAGACAACAAAGTATACACTTGAGTGAAAATATACAGAATACTAAAACTGATTCAAGTGATTGAATTCAACTAAGTTAAGTTGATCCATTGGACATCATTGAGAATTACACAAATCAGAAAGCTTCAGTGTCCATAATGAGGTAAGAGCATCATCCCATAAGACCATAACTTATTAAAATGATAAAAAGTGATCTGGTTTATATAATAAAATCCGCACAGAAAAACACGAACCAAACAAAAAAAAAAAACAGTTGTCTAATGACGACGTTCTACCGACCTGATGATCGCATACTAGTCCAAGGAAACTTGGATGTAGCAGCGGTGTTGCTACCGCGATCACTTCTCTGGCGGTCTGTCGGTGCGTGCCAAACCTTGCCATTGTAACCAGTCTGCCTCTTAACACCGCTTCCTTCAAGCCAATGAGTCTTCTTGGTTTCGTCGCCTTCAACAATGGTGGACTTGGACTGTTTGCTTTGTTTGCTCATGTTCTTGCGCTCCTCTTCAATCACGCGAATCGGGTACAAATCCGGTGAGATTGAAAGCGGGTTCCTTAACGTAACGTATGCTTTCTTGTAATCTGGTCTCGCAATCAAAAGCCCGCCTCTTTTCTTCTTCTTTCCGTCCATGTTGAGGGTTCTAACCTCGTCCACTTCAAACCCGTATAGTGATTCCAAAACTCTCTTGATTTCAATCTAGAAACACAATTCAGATGCATCAGAAACAACAAATTGATTAATTTGCACCAAAATGTTAATAAAATGTGGTAAAAACAAACCTTGGAAGCAGACGGGATGGTTTTGAGGGCGATTTCAGTAATGTTGGAGAAAGAAGTGGGCATCAGAAGCTTAATTGGAATATTAGCAAAGTTGACCACTCTTCGTCCCAATCTACTCCCCATGTTTGATATTTTATATCTGGAACCTATGACAAAACAAACAAACAAAGATACCCAGTAAGATCTCACGGTCTGGGGTAGAGGTGCACAAACTGGTTTTTAATTCCAAACCGAATCGGATTTGGTCAACAGAAGTCAAAACCGCTTTTTTCCCAAATCGGTTCCGGTTTTTAACTAGTTTTTGACCAGTTCGGTTTAACCAGTTTCAACGGAGGGGTTCTCAAACCAATAAAATACGATATAAGATTATAATGTCATTAGATTCAGGAACAGTTCAACCCTTTTAGAGGCCTAAAGTGAAACTGACATTACTAATGGAACTATAAGACACATTTCATTTTGTTTTAACAGAAGTTAAACATGTTCTAATTTCTTATGAAACTAATAACCATAAATTAATAATAGTGCAAGTTAAACAGGTCCGACACGACACGACGCAATTAACATATGTACTAACACAAACATGACACGATTATCTAAACGTGTCTTTTCCCCCAAACACAAACATATTTATAAATGTGTTAGATGACACGACCCGTTTAGCACGATTAATATTACAAGCTCAGTGACTTGACCCGACCCATTTAACACAATTAATATCAAAGAGTTGTAGAATACCTATCAAAAGCTGATCAACCAAATTTACATAATGAAACCAGAAAAATTATATGTAAATGCATGATAAACCTTGTATTAAAGGAAGCATTCAAATCGATTCTCAAAACTCATTACCATTTGGCAGCAATAATACCACAATCAGAAAGAAGACTCCTGGGACCTTAACGTTCATAAATCAGATAGTTTAAACAATAAAACAAATCAACTAGCAACTGTAGTTGACTTTTCTAACAAGATTCGGCTTAAGCTTACGAGAAGATCTTGATTTAAGCCTAAAATGTAGATAAAATCGAGCAATGAACGAGGATGAGACGAAGATGGGAATGGTAAAATCGAGCGTAGGTTGTGATGGCTAGGGTTACAGACACGATAAAGGGAGAAGGTCACGAGGATGAGTATCAGGCTGCTGCAAATCTGCGATGGAATGAGACGACAGGCGTGTATAATATGCGGCTAGCGTA
Organism: Helianthus tuberosus; assembly: GCA_030545235.1. NCBI lineage: Eukaryota > Viridiplantae > Streptophyta > Magnoliopsida > Asterales > Asteraceae > Helianthus > Helianthus tuberosus. Next base: position 149,090,575 of record CM060384.1, on the reverse strand, counting down.
AGACAAGTTAAACATATTTAATTATTTTAAAATGTTATAAAATTAGATAGTTAAACGGGTTTAATCGTGTCATAAGCAGGTTAGGCGAGTTGAACCTGTGTAGACACGAATTTAAAGATGTCATAAACGTGTCAACCTGTGTTAGACATAAAACATATATAACTCAAACTCAAACCTGTTTAATTATGTGTCGTGTTAACAGGTGCGTGTCCGAAATTGTCAGCCCTGTGTAGCCCTAAGTTGTAAGTTGGGTTAATTAGTTAGTGTGTTATAAAAAGAAGAATAAAAAAAGAGTAAAAAGCAGTGCTGGAAAGCCTTGAACCCACCACGCCAATTGTTAAACAAACCAACGCTTTCCCACTGGAAGAGTCTTGCAATTGTTCATATGGGTTCACTCAAATATTACGTTTCAGTGTTACACTCTACTAAAATTCCAAAAACCAATGGGGTCATGTTACTCCAATCGTTCTAAAGTGGGACCGCCCCTGAATATCAAACTGGCAGTTTAGATCAGTTTCAAACCGGTTTCTCTCAATCCAGTTTCTAGAGCGGTTCAGTTTCAGTTTATAAGGGCATACATTTCCTCTATCCCAGACACCCACTATAAGACCCCTAGGGCTGCGAACGAACCAAACGTTCGGCAAACAGTTCGTGAACTGTTCGGCAGGAAGTTCGTTTGTGTTCGTTCGTTTATTAAACAAACGAACACGAACAAGAAATTTCGTTCGTTTAGTTAAATGAAAGAACATGATCAGAGTCCGTGTTCATTCATTTATGTTCATGAACATTCGGTAACGTGTTCGATAGTTCATTAGTGTTTTTTGTTTATATATATTATTTAAATACTTCAAAATTCCAACAAATAAAATATTTAACAAGTGTCGGTTATTACATATTCTGTTCATGAACGTTTTTTTGTGTTCGTTTGTTTCCATTTGTGTTCACGAACATTAGTTTGTGTTCATTTGTATTCATCAATGTTAGTTTTCGTTCATTGCCTAAAATTACCAAACGGACACAAACGAACACGAACATGTTCACTTTCTTAACAAACAATTGTTCGGCAAGTGTTCCTGAACACATATATTTCTTAACAAACGAACCCAAACAAGGTCTTGTCCGTGTTCGTTTGGTTAGTTTGCACTTTGCAGCCGTACTAATAACAGTAAAAATCTACCGGAAACCCTAAAAGTAAATGGATAATAATTTCAGATTAAGAATGTACATAGGAAACAACTTCAGATCAAAACCCTAAATCTAATGACATACGATTGCTAATTTACAGGCCCAATCCACTCAATTAATTGATAGATTGTTACTTCTACTTCAAAAGTCAAGAAAAATGAGACCATTCCAGCGATTTTTGCTGCTGAAACAGAGAATCATCGGAACAACTTCTACTCGGAATTTGCAAAAATCAAACAAATCGAACAAGATACAACAAAAATCTAACAATGAGAAGAACACTAATAACAGAACGAAATCATGAAACGAAATGAAGAAGAAATCGTTACCAGTTGAAACAGAGAATAGATTTGGGAGATAAGTCGTATTAGGGTTTTGGGAAATGCAGTGGCGGATCCAGGAATTTTTTCCAAGGGGTTCACTTTTTTATATGTTCCAATTTCATATATCCGAACTTAAAAAAAATCGGGTCGGTTAGACGGTTCGGGTGATAAATTTAAAAAAAAACGTAATATAAATAAGATGGTTCTTACGAATAAGAAAACATGCCTACAGTTTTTCCCTACGAGGTTTCATCTTTTGAAAATGTCGCATTACATTCTCGATCGAAACTTGTTGTAAGAAATCCCTTTCAATTTAGCAACTTCAAGAATCATTCATGTATCATCACCTACCTTATTATAGAATTCCGTTTTTACGTCTTTACATGCTTCATTGAAGTAAAACTTCTTTAACGCTAGCCGTTGCAATTTTCTAAGAAAAGACATAATGTCAATATAGCGCATAAAATAGCTATTTGGTTTCATACATTCAACAATGCACAAACAACTCTAAACCAAACAGTTACAGATGCATACTTTTATGACACCAATTGCTTTCAATTCAGTATCATTTAACATAAAACAAATATGTTTTTTGTATAGCAAAGCACTTATGTTAAATGGCAAAAAAGAAAGCTAGCAGGTAGCTAGCAGAACAACACATCAGAAAAGAAAAACATAACAAGCAAATCCACCCCCAACAAACAAAGAAACAACACCAACTCAAGCAAAGCAAGACAGCGGTAATAGAGATGCTAACAAATGTTTGATAGCAATTTGATTAACTTATCGAAATAATCACACATTTAATAGATGATGAAACAGACCAATACGAAAAAAGGGAACATGAATTTTTAATCCAGCTATGATCTGATGGAGTAATAGATTATTTATACTAATTCACTAAATTTAAAATTACAATCAAACAAGAACTATCACCAAATATTATCGTTTTGAATAACATAACTGGAACAAACTCTAATATGAAATTAGGTTAATATACATATAAGATTATGTCAAGATCTTGAACAATCCAACAGTCATAAACAACGATAACTATAAATCGCCCATAAACAACAATCATCCAACCATTTGGGTTTGAGAGTTAACAACAGGAAAGGGGTGTGGGGCAAGGGCGACAAGTCTTTAATATAAAACAAACATGGAAGAATTCAACAACCAATTCTTCAATCGAACTGAACAAAAAAGCACAAATCTAAACCCTAGGTTTCGCAAGTACCAATTTCACATGGAATTATCAATGAAAAGCAATGTAATTACCTATAAATTCGTGTGATTCAAAGGAATCAGGAAAGGAATGGTTGGAGACGAACAGGGCTGGAGACGAAGGGTTTTCACTTCAGTTCAGTGTGCGTGTTTTGTTTGGGTTTGACTGCAGGGCGGATAAGTCATTAGTGATAAATTCCTAACCCTAAGACTTGCGGGGTATGGGGCGGGAGTTTGGGCGTGGGTAGGGGGGAAACGCCCAAGCCACCACCCCGGGTGGGCATGGGTTTCGGCGTGGCCCTTGGGGCATGGGTTTCAAGCCGGGCGTGGGGCGGTCTGGTCAAGCTGACATGGCGGGCTCTAATTGGACAAACCAAAGAAGCCGTTGGGCTAGCCGTTGGCCAACGGCTATCTTAAAAAAAAAACTAATAAAATTTTATTTTTCCACTATAAAACCTCACAATTTCTTCCATTTTTTTACCACATTCATCTTCAATTCTCCATCTACAAAACGAAAAAATGCATCATCATAACCGTCCTTTTGACCCGAACAACCCGTATGCATTCCAAGAAAATAATCCTAGCCCACCACCCAATCGTCCAATGCCTCGTCCATTTTTCATACACTCTTCTATGCCCCAAGAAGCGAGTTATGCATCGTATATTGGGAATCGTGTGTTTACTAACTTCCCACACACCGATGATTCGATACCTACCCCGTTTACACAAACGGCCATCAACCTTTCACCAACCTCCATCGACCTTTCACAAAACGAAACCGTCCCCGAAACTCAACCACCCAACGATGGTCCTTCCGCACCCCAACCCATAAAAAAGAGAAGCCATAAGAAAAAAACCGAGGCGGATAAAGCACTTGAAACCATCAAGCGAAAACAACTAAAATGGACCGTTCCTGAAGAACTTGCATTGGCGAGGGGTTGGTTTCAACAATCTCAACATTCAACTTTAGGTATTCTTAAACTTTGTTTTTATTAATGTTTTTTTTTATATAACTTTGTAATATATTAAATTTTGTTTTTATAAAAACAGGAAATTCTCAACATCGAACCTATTTGTGGCAAGGGGTTAGTAGAATATTCCATGAAGAATTGGGAAAAGAGGTTTATCGTGAAAACGATAGCTTATCCTCGAAGTGGACCGAGATAAGCGGCCAACTTACAAAATATAGTGGTTTTTTAAATAAAGCAAAACAAAACCCAAAAAGTGGTGAAACCGAAGCCGACATTATGACGAATGCATTGGTTCAATTCAAGACAAATGTGGGGACCGACTTCCGTTTCATGCATTGTTGGGAGATTTGTAAGTTTCATCCAAAGTGGGCGAATATCCCCAGTGGCAGCGAAAGCAACACGTCTTCCAAAAGGTCGAGGACCTCGTCCCAATCTGATGCACGAGATCAAGAGATTGAGGACCTTTTTGATGATTCGCCAAGCCCAAACCGGCCTGAGTATGGAAGAGATGCCACAAAAAGGCGTGCTCAAAAATCAAGATCTGCTACGGCATCACCTTCAGCTGGGAGTTCGCTCTTGCATAGAGGAATATACAGCGACCAGTTGGATGACATTTCATCCAAGATGGATACATTCAACGTCTTCCAACAACAAAGGGCCGAAATTCGGAATAGAAAAGAAGCTAGAGATGCCGCTAGAGAAGCCGAGAGACAAAGACGGGAGGATTTGAAAATTCTATCCCAGCCGATTGATCACCTAAAGGGTGACGAGTTGGAAATAGTCTTGGAGATGAGAGAAGAGATAAAAAAACAAATATAAACGTTAGGAAAATTTTTTATGTAATTTTTTTTATGTAATTTTTTTTAATTTTTATGTAATTTTCTTTAATTACAAAGAGCCCAGCCGGGTAGCCCAGCGAAGCCCACCAAACCCACGCCCCCAACCCCCGCCCCACCATACCCTGTTTTAATGTGGGTCGCCCCATGTCTGCCACCCCAAGCCACGTGTCAACAAATGCCCCAACCCAAGCCCAACCCCCGCCCCACCATACCCCGCAGTCTAAAATCGTTTTTAGGAGCAAAAAAAGCAAAAAAAAAGGCCTTTATCAGACTCGAACACAGGACCCGATGTCTAAGATGCGCGAGTACTTACCAATGGACTATCTTCAATTTTTTTATAAGGTTCCCTCACAAAATTTTAAAGGGTTCCTTCAGAAGTCTTTATATAAATGGCCAATTGGATTTTAACACCTTTAACTTTGAAGAATTGGCCGATAACACCCGCAACTAACACTTTGATCTGTGACGCCCCAAACTTTTAATTTTGTTTGTCATTTCACCACTCAGTTAAAAAATCAATAACTGAGTTAGTGTTCAATCCTACCTGGCATCCTACGTGGACTATTTTTGCAGATGTGGCACATTCATGGGTATAAAAGTCCCTTCTTCGATTAACACCTGCACAAACAATTGGGAAGCCCTAATTTGCTCATACGCATGAATCGACCCAAATCCAAACCCTAATTTGCTCATCACGAAATCAGAGCTGTTCTTCAACTTATTGGCTGATCGACATGTCTACTTCTTCCAACTCTTCATGTAATACGAACCGAATCCCTAAAATATTCAAGGTGGACATGGATGGGAAGTTGTATTGTCATCACGAGATCAGAGCTGTTATTCGCGTAGCGGGAAGGAGAAGTGTTCGATGTGGTGCTGAATTTTACGGTTGCTCACAATGGCCGGTAAGTCCTGTGTATTGAATTTAACTTGTTTTTGAACTGACGACATGATGTTGGTTTGTAGCGAGACGACTGCAAGTTCTTTATGTGGAAAAAAGATTTCGACAAATTATTCGAAGTTCATTCAACTTGCAGCTCAAGTGCAGTTACAAGAAGTGATGCTATGACCGGCAATGAATATAATTTGCAATTGCGGAACAACTTGCTTTCTCAAGAGAACAATATGTTGAAACGGCAAATTTGTGCGAAAGAATTCATGTTGAAGCAGCAGTTTGTGTTTAGTTTGTTTGTTATCATTGCCATGTTGTTTTACGTAGTGTATCGAATTTAACTTGTTTTTTATTGTACGTTCTTTGAACACATGAATGAATCAATGTAGTCTTTATTTGAAACACATGAATGAATGTACCATATGTGCAGACCATTAGACCACATGTGCAGACCAAAACAATACAGCCACAGTTTGAAACAACTACTATATGCAGACCAAGACCAAAACATGTGCAGACCTGTGTTTAGACTGTGACCATATATGCAGACCAAGACCACAGTTTGAAACAACTACTATATGCAACAACTACCATTGTGTTTAGACTGTGACCATATATGCAGACCAAGACCAAAACAAATGTGCAGAATGACCATTCTACCCCTGTGACCATACATGTGCAGACCTGTTTACCATACAAATGTGCAGAATGACCATTCTACCCCTGTGACCATACATGTGCATAATTGTTTACCATACATATGCAGAATGACCATTCTACCCCTGTGACCATATATGTGCAGACCTGTTTACCATACAAATGTGCAGAATAACCATTCTACCCTTGTGACCATACATGTGCAGAACTGTTTACCATACATATGCAGAATGACCATTCTACCCCTGTGACCATACATGTGCAGACTTGTTTACCATACATATGCAGAATGACCATTCTACCCTTGTGACCATACATAGTCATAAGTTTACATAGTCATTACACAACCATTCAAAAGATTCAGCACAGCAGTCATAAGTTTACATAGTCTTAAGTTTACACAGTCATTACAAAACCAACAAAAGATTAACCATTCATAACAGATTAACTAACAGCAACCTTCTCCGATGGCCTTCCCCTTTTAGTTGGCCTTCCCCTTTTACTTGTTTTTTTCCTTCCAATTTCTGCCGCATTTTTAGAATCTGTTAAAAGTAAACAAAGTTAGGAAACAATAATATAATCAATAAAGCCAACTGAATCTATTGAGTTCACCTTTAACTGTGCATTTTCTCTTGTTGTGACCTCTTTCTCCACAAATCCCACATGTCATTACGACCCCATGCTTAGTCAGTTTGCCTGGTTTCTTGGGATCCTCATGAGGGTCCCTCTTTCTGTTTTTCTTAGGCCTACCAGGTGCCTTTTTGATTGGAGGTGGATCCAATGGATAATCAACCTTGGGCCAAAACTTTTCACTAGGCAATGGTGGGATTGAGTACTCATAAGTTCTCATGTATGTTTCTTTGTGGTAACATGGGTCAACATAATCCTCAGCATTCTTATGCAAAATCCAGCCACAGCACACACATGCTTACAAGGATACCCCCTTAATTGCCACTTTCTACATGTGCAGGTCTTATTTTCCAAGTCAACTGTAACATAATCAACATCTCTAACTTGAAAAACCTGATAAGATGAGGGGTATACCTCACACCTAAAGGCTGCATCTTTTGAGAAATCGCATAGATGTGCCTTGCACAGTTTCTATGCTCTGCTCTTGGCCAAATAAGTGCCACAACATTTAACAGACCCTGCAGATAAATGATTATTAACCTTAGACATTACAGCAGAAGATAATTGTTCATTGTAAAATTTGACAATGGCTACTACCTTTTGTTGATCTGAGATGAATGTCCATGCCTCACCACCATCACTTACACCCAAACACTTCCTGAGCTCTTCCATAAACCATTCCCAGCTATCGTTATTTTCACCATCTACAACTGCCCATGCCAATGGATACATCTGATCATTAGCATCTCTGCCAACTGCAGTTAACAACATCCCTCCTAGGAAGGTCTTTAGAAAACAACCATCTAGACACAAGACCTTCCTACATCCAGCTAGAAATCCTCTTTTCACACCATCAAAACACACAAAGAGCCTGAAAAAAGTTTCACATGTGGCTGTGGGATCTAAGTTAATGAAACCTGGTGGTGCAGTAACAAGCACAAAAGTTGATGTTGGGTTTACTTTTTTCAAAATCTCCATGTATGCACCAATTTTGCTATAATGATCCCTCATTAATCCATGAAGTTTCTTATGGGCACATGCTTTAGCCTTGTAGGCCAGCCACTTGGTGATTATGACTTTATACTTATGTTTCACAGCCAATATGATTTCCTTAGCCGACCAGTTGGGCTTGGATTTAAACACTTGCAGGAACTCATTAGCTATGAACATTGCAGTTAGCTGTCTATTCTTTACCATGTTTCTTTGGCAGGTATGTATATTCTTCACTCTTTTTACCAAGTAACACTCTTTCCCTTTATGAAGTGAACAATGTATAAAGAATGAACAACCTTTAACACAATTGATAACAATACGGCCACATGCAGTCTTTTCGCTCTTTGCAAGGTACAAGTTCCTACCATTAGCTACTGAGTACTGCCTCACTGCCTCTTTAAAGGCCTCCCTTGATGCAAACCTTATTCCCACCTTCCAAATAAATTTCTTCCAATTTGTATGTTCACCTACAGATGGGGCTGCTTCCTTGTACTTCTTGCCCCTGATATCATCATCCTCACTATCACCAGGTGTTAAAATGTCCTCGTCAGATTCCTCATAACTACTGTTTCCATCTACCCTTGCATCTTCAGTTTCATGCAAATTACCCTCTGTTTCATGCAAATTACCCTCTGTTTCATGCACATTACCCTCTGTTTGTCTTTCATGTACTACCTCATCAAGCACTTTTTTTTTGCTTCCAAATCTATCTTGGTTGCCTCTCTAACTGCATGTTGTGGCTGTATCCACTCAACATCCTCTCTGTCTGACTCTAATCCAAGTACATCATCCGCAGCTTCCTCTTCATCACTGGCCTCAACTAGTTCATCATAATATTCATCATCAGAATTTGACTCTTCATCTTCCACACTGAACTCACTATCTTCACTGTCCTCGTCTGCTTGCTTACCTATTGAGTTAGAGCTGTATCCAGGGGAAACCCTAGAAGATTGGGCTTTTAGTTTACTGGATTGGGCTTCAGGTTTACTGGGTTGGGTAACAGGGTTACTGGGCTGGGTAACAGGTTTACTGGGCCTAGAACTGGAGTGGGCTTCAGGTGCACTCAATTGACGATCTTGAACAAATACTTCCATAAATGTTTCACTCCAACTAAAAACCTTCTTAACCAACTCCAACACATCTCTATCATTACGAAAATGCCTAATTTCACCATCATCCGCATCCAACCCATACATATGAAAGTTCCTTGATTTATAGCATTTCGTTTCCAATGCATAATCTGCTAGCTCAAAGTACGAAATGTGGTCTATATCAACTTTAATTAACCTAGATGCACCCCCAACATACTGTGGAACACCAAAACCTAACTCAATGTAACCACCATACCAAAGCATGACATCAATCGTTTCCCCCATTGCATAATCATGTGAAATCGTACCTTGATCGGAGTTTAAACTTGATGGATTGAGAAGCTAGGTCACGTCACCCTTGATCTTTCCCTCCAAAACGAACAGAACAACAATGCCAGGTTTCAGGGTTTTGCTTCTTATAACATGTGTTAGCCACGTCACTCGTGCCATGTAGGATTAATGAAGCCAGGTAGGATTGAACACTAACTCAGTTATTGATTTTTTAACTGAGTGGTGAAATGACAAACAAAATTAAAAGTTTGGGGTGTCATAGATCAAAGTGTTAGTTGCGGGTGTTATCGGCCAATTCTTCAAAGTTAAAGGTGTTAAAATCCAATTGGCCTATATAAATTAACACTATAAAACACGAATTGAACAGGTTCCCGGGAACCCCCAAATTGGCTATAAATCCGCCTCTGGGGAAATGCTCAGAAGTGTGGGTTTTGTATGTTATTATATTTGTACAAAGTGAATAGTAGGATTTTATAAATTAAATCGTTAAAAACAAAACTAATTTTTTTTATTTTTTATTTTTAATCTTAAGGTTGATTTGAGTAACCAGCTAGTTAGTAACGAACTCGCTGGTTGGTAATTCGTTACTAACTTGTTATCTAAGGGTGCTCGGGGCACCACTCGGGTGGGGTGGGAGGTACGTCGAATTCAATGGGTGCACCAGCGCAATTGTTCGGGTAGGGGTGGCGAGTACAGGTCGAGAGTATTGTGTATACCGAAGCAGGTTGTGGATTGAATGTTATGTGCATGCGCGAAGCTTTTAAGGGGCGGGAGGAGGCGGCCGACCCCCCGAATTTTTCGCTCACTAGTTGAGAGTATGTAGTTTTCGTATAGAAATTTTTGGGTATATACGTTTTCGACCCCCCAGTTTTATAGAAATTTTTAGGTCCGGTGACTTCCGCACCCCCAGTCAGAAATCTCAAGCTTCGCCACTGGTTCTGTGGAAGACGACAAGGGGAGACGGAGAGCGGGTTGCAGGGGCTCATGGCGGGATCTGACGCAAGTTGATTTGGGTTCTAGTGGGTTCAAATATGTGAGATGAGGTGGCCTTAGGTGATTGGGTGATGATGTGGGTGGTTTATCGGTTGAAGGTGTAAAAACGAATGTCTCGTTCTCTTTATTTCTTTGAATTTTGATATAAATTAATACAAATATAGATTTTGTTAAAAAAATAATAATAATGTTAAATGTACTTAACATACTTCAATTATCTAATAATATTTTATATTAAAAAATCCAGTTTTCTATATTGTTTATTTTACATGAGTATTGTAAATTATTTCTTAGAGAATATCGTTATTAAGAAGGTTGGATGCAATGTTGATCAACGTTCACCAAACCCAAAATGCATAAACTAGCGACCCAAAATGATTGTTCATGGCTCGAAGACTAGATCGAGACCGTTTTAGCAAAAATATAGACCGACAACCGGACCAAGTTTGCATCATTTTGGTCTTCCGTTGTTACACATACTATGACATATATTTCTGTTATCATATAGTAATCAGTAATGATCAAGAAAAAAAAAATTGAAAAATGTTTAATTTCAGACTTGCTTAACTTGTACAAAAAAATCATCCAAAATTAATATATACACTTAAACTTTTCAAGTGAGTATTACAAATTTACAACACAACACCTTTTTATTGTTAAGTGCACATTTGAAAACTTACATCAAAATCAAAGCTTAATTGATTGTGAGCGTATATAAACCAAAAATTAACAAGTTGTTGCATATTTAGTAATGGCTACCCCATCAACACTTCCAAAGTGTAGAATTGTCAATTGTGTGATGTGTGTTTCTTTGAAGGGGTTCATCATGAATAAGTAGATGAGACTAAAAAAATACATATTGAAGGTGAAGAGAAGATTTAAGTCGGATTTCTAACTAATGTTATGGCTAGTTTTTATCAAGTCCTATTTTTTTATGATTCAAGAGGTTTTTGGGTCTTGCATGTGATTTGATGGAGGTTTGAAGCTAACTATGGCATCCCTTATTCAAAAGTTGAGTACAACTGATATTTCTAACATGTTCTGATGGTTTAATTTGATTCTTAGCCAAGAAAAATTGGCGCATATGAAGGTTTGGGTCGAATATCCTTGCACCACGCTAGTCAGTTTCCATCACCATGCCACCACCACGTTTGCGCTAAACATCCTTGTAATACGTTTCGATTTCCAATTGGTGGCTACAGTGGTGATATAGTTAAGGTTTAGGTGGCGGCGATACAAAGTATGCGTAGTGTTCCATTTTTGGGTTTGTTTAATTGAGTTAGGGCCTTTTATTTCAACATCATGGAGTTTTGAATAAGGGGTTGTGAGTGGTCAGGGACTCGCGGCAACCCATATGTTATGCTCTATGGTATATTAACAAAACGAATGTAAAACAAACCATTATTTGTAGATTAACAAAATGAGCTAATAAAAACTTTCATCATCATCATGAATGCATTGCTCTATGGTGATAGAATGATATATATCTAGAAATGTATATTGAAAATGCAACATATCTTCTTACTTTCATCATGTCACTTACAAATCAAAATTATCAACAAATTAACTTACCAACCAACCAACCCGTTACAAAAAGCATCTCTAGCACGCGCAGCCTCCGCCTTGTTGTTCTGACTGTGACGTGTTACCGGAAGATTTCAAATTCACGTCAACCATGTCTTCTTGTTTTGTGGAAGAAAGAGTCTCCATCCCCGGTAATGCACCCGCAATCTTTCGAAATAAAGGCTGTATTATGGAAAATAAATGTTATATTTTTGGTTTGACTTGTGAGAGATTGTTTCACTTGGGTCAGAAAACATGCAACTTTTTAGAAGTGTTTGTGGACCATCCAACCCAATCCCAGTCCAACTCAACCAGCAGTCCCGGACTACAAACTTATCCGTTTTAAACTGTTACCAAACTTGACCATTTTGCCACAGGGTTGACCATAACGCATACGTATCGTTTTATACACATTTGTATTTTGTTGTATATTTGTAATTTTACAGTATCAGATACGTATAAAAAGTAAAACATTAAATAAATTCCGAGTTAAACCGGGTTGCATTCATGTCAGCCCACGAGTACGAGTGGCGTGTTCGGGTTGGACCCGCAAACACGACCAGTTTAGCACCCCTTCCCGTGACTTACTAGTTGGTGAGAAAAATATAAGAGCCGAAAATATGTAACTAAGCAAATCGTTTGCAAATCAGTTTAATGGATGCTATATAAAAAAGTAACAGATTAAACCTTGATGTTGAATCCGGCTTTTGCACTGGTTTCTATAAACATGACTCCGAATTCCCGAGCTTTGCCATCTCCTTCTTCAATTGAAACTTGCCTGTTTGATCATCAAAATTAAACGGAATCATAATTACATCTTCATTTATAATATATGAATACCCACAAAATGACCAAAAATCCAAAATGAATAGAAGCTAAAACATACCTCAACCCAAAATATGGTTCTAATGTCAAGAAAAAACACAATAAAGGGTTATTATTATCTCAAACAAGTTAAACTGGTAAACGAAACGATTTTAGCTAAAGTGCATTTTTAATACATACAATTTATTCAATGATTTTGATTATTATTGTTATTGTTATGAAAATGTTGTTTTTAATGCATCAATTACTTGTTAGAAATTAAAAAAAATGAAATGTATCAAACCGAATCCTTTTTTACCCAACCCACCCATCTTGTCACCTATACCAAACAAGATCTGCAGATAAGGTTGAGTTTCACAAAAACTTGCTGCTTTTAAAGTATGAGATGTGTTCAAACCTTTTGTCAACAAGATCGGTTTTGTTTCCAACAAGAACGATGATGACATCAGTGCCGCGTTCAGTACGTACTTCTTCTATCCACTTTGCAGTGTTCAAGAATGACTGTCGATCTGCAAAATAACAAATCAACGGGTTAAAATAGAACTAAGTGTCTCATATATTTTATAAAAATTCTAGTTTCAGCAGTGTGTTTACTCGAGAATAACAAAAACTATAATGCATGTATCCTGGAGGTGGTGAAATGTGCGGGTTCGGGTCAGAAGGGGTGATTTTAATGTGTACGTGAGTCGAAATAAATAATAATATTTGAAAACCAACACTTTTTTCTCCCTTTTCTTGTATGTTGTAAGCAATTAATGTAATAAGTAAGACTACAAAACTATATATCAAAATAATAAGATAACTTTTTGTACATAAAATAATACAAGACCTTGTAATTACAAGTTTAACACTTTTCATTTCTGACTAATTGATCAGTTATCAAATTGATTGCAATCTAACTTAATCTCATTTCATATAAGGTCTATAACTGCAACTTCTACAAGAGCCTGTTCAGGTTTGCGCAGATAGAAAAAATGTCCACAGGCTTAGAAGTTTTTGTACTTCTGCAATGCACCAGGACTAACAAAACAAGTTCGTTTTTATTTTCAAAATATCACAAATATTTGGCACTAAGCAGTAAAGAGAAGAATTTAAAGAAGGAAAAATGTGCATGAGATCATTTCTGACTTGTTAAGTAAAAAAAATTCTACTCACTAGCGACGTCATAGACAATGACTGCAACTGATGAATCTCTTATATAGCTTGGTATGAGACTCCTAAATCTTTCCTGACCAGCAGTATCCCTGAAATATACGTTATGAAAATATAAGCCAAAACACATGAAGTAAATCATTTTAAAAAAACCATTGAGTTTTCAGGATACACCATATACTTTTATCAATATGAACATTGTATTAGCAAACATGAAAACCTACCAAAGCTGTAATCGAACTGTTCTATCTTCCAGGTACATTGTCTTTGACAAGAAATCGATGCCAATGGTAGCCTGCAGTTAATATCCACAATATCAGAGCTTTTAGTTCATTTAACGTCCCTCTAAGAGTGGACATATTACAAAGTCAAAACATAATAAACAATGAAGAATGAGGAAAGAAAGAACACAAGAATTGATAGATCCAATATAACAAAGATAAGGAGCTTAATCAGTTAATCAATGTACAGTCTAAATATTACTCGAATGCACTTCAGAACATTGTATCCTTCAAAGTGCATATTCTATGATGTATCATGAAATAGTATATCTCTGTATATCCAATTGTACATTTAGCTTCCTAGTTCCTACAAGCAGAACTGATCCAAAACATCAACGATCAACGTCACCTCATGTTCTTAAAATCTTAACCTATCTGCTCCTGTCAACAAATAACTAACAATCCGGTAACAATAACCCTTATATTCCCTAAATAACTGTAGAACAACAACTGCACAACAATAACAAACGAACGAACAATAAAACCTATATTCCCTAAATAACTACACAACAAGAACGATCGATCGCAAAACCCAAATAAAATGGACACGTTGCGATCCAATCATCCAGCTTCACCAGCATACAATTCAGAAAATGATCTAACACAAATACTTCATCTAATTTAGCTTCCTACAAGTAAAACTGATCCCAGACATCAACAATCAACGTTACCTCATGTTCTTAAATCTTAACCTATCTACCTGTCAACTAAACCTAACAATCCGATAACAATAACAGCTATATTCCCTAAATAACTATACAACAATAACTATACAACAATAGCTACACAACAATAACAAACGACGGAACGCAAACCTAAACAAAATCCACACGATTTCATCAACCTACCATTGCGATCCAAACATCCAGCTTCAACTACATACATTCAGAAAATGATCTAACACAAATACTTCATCTAATTTAGCTTCCTACAAGCAGAACTGATCATCATCATCATCATCATACTTAGTATATCCCACCAATAGCAAAAGCTAAGGTAGGGTCTGAGGAGGGTGGGATGTAGACAGCCTTACCTCTACCCCGTAGGAATAGAGAGGCTGCTTCCAATGAGACCCCCGGCTCGATTGTGGTTTTGCATCAAGCCTTGGACATAAGGCACATAACACTCAGCAATTGAGACAAACGCCAATTGGTGCATGTACCCCCTTGTCTTTCGGCTATCAACGCCACCACATGATGCATGATTAACCATCCCCTCTTTTAACGTTATTTTCACGAAATTAGTAAAATAACGTTAAAATTAGTGCACTTTTGCTTTTGCCCCCCGAGCGCCCACACATATATACATTATATGTGCATACCGCAAGCGGGGCGACACAAGCAGAACTGATCCCAAACATCAATAATCAATGTCACCTCATGTTCCTAAATCTTAACCTATCTAGTCCTTACAACATCTAACAATCCTGTAACAATAACACCTATATTCCCTAAATAACTATATAACAATAACTACACAACAATAACGATCAATCAAACGCAAAACCTAAACAAAATAGACACGAATTCATAACCCTAACATCGCGATCCAATCATCTGGCTTCAATTAGACACAATTCATAAACGATCTAGCACAAAAACGAAGAAAAAACGAAGAGAAATGAATGGAATTATACCTGATATGTAGTATCGAATTTGTCGTACATGAATCTGGTGATGATGCTGGTTTTGCCGACGGATTGATCGCCCAAAAAGACGAGTTTGTATTTGGCAAGAGGTGAGACCCCAGCCATTGTCGTATCGGTGATCAGATTCAGATCAGATCTGTGAGAAATGTTAGAGAGAGAAAGAATGGAGAGAAATTTGGGAGGAGAGAGAAAGGGGAGAAGGAGGAGTCGGGTTTGAGTTTTCAATCGGGTTCTATTTATATCACACGGAGAAGAAACCGCCAGCTTGACCATCACTACACATGATTTTGTTAGGCTACTCGGTGTGGGGACGTCCAGGCCCATCCTGGATCGTCCCCACCCCTAACACCATTTATAAGGGTGCAGGGTCGTCCTGATCGTCCTCCACAATACGTTTGTGCCGGGCATCCCCCTTCTCACACACATATACATACAACACACGCACGCACACACATATATATATTTTTTTAGACTCATCGTCCATTTCCCTTGGTTCATCATTGGAGGGCCTCCTCCTTGGATGTTGACGTGGAGGGGCATCCTCCCACACGACTAGCCTTAAGAGTTAAAGGGTCGTTTACGTCTACAAGGTTTGTATTTTTTTTTTTTCCATTTCAAGCTAAATTTCGTAATTGTACTTTTTTCTGACATTCTTGAAATATGTCATGTCAGTCCAAAAAAACTAACTTCAGTTAAAAATTTCAGTTAGCCCAGAGATAAAATGATCATTTTATATAGTGGTTTAGAGGTTTCGAAATGTGTCATGTCAGTCTAAAAAACTAACCTCAGTTAAAAAACTCAACTAGCCCAGGGGTAAAATTGTCATTTTATATAGTGGTTTGGAGGTTTTACAAACCCTCCACCATGCACCAACCTCCAAATCACTATCTAAAATGACCATTTTATCTCTGAGTTAACTGAGTTTTTTAACTGAGGTTAGTTTTTTGGACTGACATGGCACGTTTCAAGAATGTGAGGAAGGAAAATAGTACAATTTTGAAATTTTGTCTGAAATGACGGAATGAACAAACCATAGGGACGTAAATGACACTTAAATATGAGATTTGATTTTAGGGTTTTTGAATCGAGTTGAAACCAGACCAGACAGAGAGAAAATGAACCGAACATAAAACCAAAAACTCAAAAATCCAAACTGAAGAGGGACCATAAGAGGGTCGGTCTTGGTCGGGTATTATTGGACAGCTTGAACTCGAATCGAAAATATTGGTAGGCCATGGTAAGGTGGATAAAAACATTCAATAAGAATGTAATTCTTTTTTTTTTTTTTTTTTTTTTTTTGTCTTTTATCTTTGTTGATGAGAACTATAAGAATGTAAAATTAGATTGGTGGATAAAAAAAAATAGAAACATTCTATAAGAATGTAATTCAGGTTTTTTTTTTTTTGTCTTTGTCTTTTATCTTTGTTGATGTGAACTTAACTCGTATCATGTATCATCTTATCTCTCATAGTTAATATTCTGATTTTTAATAATTTTAAAAATAGTATTTATAAAAGTGAAAACTATGAAGATAATTCTAACTGTTATAAAACTCAAGAGATTGAGATCAAAACTTCCTTTATATATCTTTCTCTATTCTTCTCTTCTATCACAATCATATTACATCTAATATTTCTCTTGATTAAAACTCAAAAATGAACTTGAAAGATATGAAACAAAGCTATTGTTGTGTAGAGGTTAGAGCATTGAATGAAGAAGATGTGTGTCCTATTTACAGTGAAGCAATTCGTTTTTTCATCCACATTATTTGACTTGTCATCCACATTATTTGAAAATAATGATTCACAACACTTTTTTCTATTTTGTCATCCAATATTATAACACTCCCCCTTGGATGACACTTTGCAAACTTTGGGGTAATTAAGTACTGCCTCATTAAAAACCTTGCTAGGAAAACCCAGTGGGACAAAACCATAGCTAAGGGAAAAAGAGTGCAGCTTGCATTATACACAGTGGATCAGATATGTTACCTCATTAAAAACCTTACTAAGAAAACCCAATGCGATAAAACTTAGTTAAGGGAAAAAGAGTGCAACTTGTATAGTACTCCCCCTCATTTTAATATGTATTATTTATGTGACTTTTCTCTATCTTTCTTGAAAGTTGATCAAAGCTTTATAGACAACAATCCTTAGGTAGGCAATCTTTTTCCGATCAGTGTTATATGATCTTCATACGAGACTTCTGGTTCCATTTTGGAAACAAATATCATAAGATCCACAACTGTGTTTTGTTACATTACCTGCATTTACAAAAAAACTAACCAAACTTGTTTCGATGGGTTAGTAAAAATATAAATTATACCTTACATACCTCAAGTGTATCAAAAATTTCGTTTCACCTTAGGAGAATATGAAAAAGGAAAATATAATTCATCTTGCAACGTGTTAATGAAAATTTTCTAAATTTGTATGGTAAAAATGGTGAAACTGGCCGTCCCCTGGATTGAACCCGGGTCTAGGCCACACCCTTTCGCGCACCTAGCCAACCGAGCTAGGTGCCTAGTTTGTGAGATTTCCTTTTTTGGTTAAATATAAGCATATGTACAATAACTTCCTATTTTTCAAAATCCCTGGCCTTTGCGAAAAATCTCACTGGCAACCGAATATGAAAATATTTCATCCATATTTTCCATTTCATCTCGGTTCCATATTATATGTGTATGACTATAGTTGATTGATATCTCTTTGTTAGTATCATTAACATCTTCCTCATGAGAGGTTTCGGTATTTACCGCTTGATCAAGATTTTTATCTTTATGGTCAATTTCGTTTATAAGCGCTTTTCTTTTTTCGAGGATGTTTTATCCTTTGAACCGACTGGCCTCCCATGTTTCAAACGGGATTCAATAGCCATATTATTATTATCCCTTTGTTTGTCTGTAATATCAACTCGAGCTAAAGCATTAGTATCTGATATATAAGATTTTCAATATGTCTTTGTCCTTCTTGGACATTAATTTTAACTGGAGCAATTCAAGACTTTTTGGATGAATTTCCTTCTTAAAATATCTTTTAGATATTTTACTCGAGGATACAGATAATATAATGATAACTTCAAAATTTATTTCACTTTTAGTTGTTTTCTATCTCCCCCTCATGTTGGGATTTATAATCAGCAAATGAAGCCCATAAGAAATCTCTCATTTATGGCTATATATTATTTATTCCCAACATGTCATTAAATCTCATCTTTGTGCGTTGTGTTGTAATAATTTCAGTATATATATCGCACACCCAAAAATGATAAATATTTGGTTTCTAAATAACTGTAATGGGGAGTAAATGTTTCAATAATAATACTTGTTCCAATGATCATTGATAATTTAGAATTTATCAAAAACAATTTTTTCAGTCTGGAATAATATTCTTGCTATATTAGCTAAGCCATATGTGCAAACTTCAAGTTGCGAATTGATAACCATTTAGACGATGCATCGATTTAAATACTAAATGGTATCATGCTAGGATATATGTATCCTTTAATCCTTTTTAGGATTATCATATGATATGTGAATCCTTTTCATCATAGTATATCCTTGATGGCTTAATCTGACATGCCATCATATCCTTGATGATATATATATATTATTGAAACTCAATAAGTTCCTTATTGATTTTTGAGAAAAATAGAGCGTCCTCTATTTAAAAACTTTGTACTATCAGGTAATTAGCTTTTCCCATTCTTTCTATTAATTTTGAATGTCCTAGGCAAAACCGTTATTTGCATTATTCGTCTAATTTATGAATAATTTATATATACATATGTTTGTCATTGTATTTCCACAAAACATTTGTATGTGTGTATGTATGTACAACCCAAACTTGTATGTTTATCATGCTTCGTCTTTACCATTTAATATATTTTATAAATATAAACTTGTTTTATGAATCAAATAAACCTGACAGTTTTCTAACTTCCCAAAAATAACATTTCCTTAATACATCATTTATTATATATACATATATATATATATATATATATAACTGTTGTATATATATAACCGTTGTACAACGGCTATAAAACGGTAATATAACCGTTACAAAACGGTTATAATTTACCACTATAAATAACCAATTATCAATCTCATTTTTTTTCACATCAAACCCTCTTCTTCTCAAAGTTATTCAAAAAAATTTTTGAAGATGATTCACCCGGTTTTAATATTGACCGGCATAATGTTAATATTATTGCCGATATTAATGTATGAGCTTCCGCCTCATCTATTTAGTACTTATGTATTCATTTATTTGTTCATAGCTGTTCTTTTGTATGTTATCTCATTTTTAATGAGTATTTAGATTTTAATATTTATCTTATTTATGTTTTGTAACAAAATTGGCAACCTATAACTGAAGTAATTATTAATATGGTGGTAGGTTCCATCTAATTGTTATGGGAGTTGCTGTTGAGATGACAATGCTCGCGTGTCATCTTCCATATCAATGTTGTATGTAAACATGTTTCAATTCATATGGCTACTTATCCAGATACTTAAATAAATATATTAAAATAATTGAATCGTAGCAAAATGATTCTAGTATATAGTTATGTTTGCGGACCTCTGTCTGTGTATACAACTGAAATTAATCAGAATCAGAATCATGAGGTGATGGTGGTGGCGGAGTAAATTGTTTTGAGATAATACTAGCTACTTGTCTTAGTATTTCTTCCTGCCACTCATTCTTTTTCATCAACCACTCTATTTGTCTTGACATTTTCCGTTTCTTTTTTTATTAGTTTATCAACCTTTATTGGATCTAAAAATGGATTTATTAGAGGCACCGTACTTGGTCCGGCTTCAACAATTGACTGTTGTTGTTGCTCCGGATGTAGTGAAGATTGTTGCTGTAATAGTGGTGATATGGATTGTTCTGGTGCAAACAACTCTTGGAATGTCATGTTATCATTAAATATGGATTGTTGCATCATTTCTCCTTGCCCAAAAGATAAAGGTGAAAGTGCCTGGTAGATGCCTGGTGTTTGTGGTTGAGTATGCTGTGTTTGAGATGTGTTAGTTGAAATATGTTCAAACATGGGTGGTATTGGCTGCTGTTGAGACAACAAATCAAACTGATAAAAAGATGGTGGAGGAAACTGCGACAGTTGATGTTGTATATTTTGTGATGTATTTTCTGGGATAACCGGTGCTGCCTCAGATTGAAACGATCGTGTTTGTGTAGGAATATCAATAGGTATTATATCAATATTGGTAAAACTTACCACTCCAGGTAATCGTGGTGGGGATAATTCTTGAATAATCTGATCGTTTATGACACCTAGAGATTTAGCTATTTTTGTTATGTATGATCCTCCCATAAGGTTTTTCGGGAGACGTGTTTGGTATTGCTCAAAGTACATAGCAAGAGAGTAAGCAATATTACAATGGACTGACTCGAATATACTGTATAAGTGGAAGAGATCGGTACCACTAACCCTGTGTAGATTAGACGTGCGCCCCCTGATCGTGTTGGCTAGAACACGGTGCATATATTGATAAAGAGGATCTCTAAATGTTCTTGAATTATTATTTCTACTCCATACTGCTGGTGTAAGTGTAGACCAATAATCTTGTATGCGATCAGGATATTCGGTTAATGCGTTTATAAATATAGGTGATCTAACCTCTTCTTCTGTATAAATACCTAAATGTACTGCGAACTCAGATAATGACAAATTAAAAGTTTTTCCACCGAGTCTAAAATCGATAGAGGGCTCAGATAGGTTTTTATTTCGTGTGAAATGAAAAGTAGACCAGAACTCATATACAAATTCATCGTATGAGGGTTCTAAGATATCAAAAAAACGACGCCATGGTGAACCGATTGGTAGTAACCTCGTCAGTCGATCATCTTTGTCTAGAATCCCCGTTATGTTCTAGTCGATACTATTAATAGTATTAACTTTAAGCCTCCTGAGGGTTAGACATTTCGTATGGGTGCGTGCATCCCTAAACTGAAGAAATTTATGGACTTCGATCTGGGCACGAATTTCTGCTGCGTTTGAAGATTCAGCGTGTGCACGAGTAGAAAACTGAAGACTCATGATAGTAATATTGGGCTTTGTTTGAGATCTTAAAAAATAGAATTTGAGTATGAGTTGTTTTGGGTATGTGTCGAATTATATCAGAAGTTCAGTTGGTTTGAGGATTTACATGAGTGGTGGGTTACTTATATAGATAAAAATTAAGCTTACACAATACGCTTGGTTAAGGCTTCAATGATACACCTTGAAAATAGTTTTACTGTATTAGGTTTGAAAATTTCGATAACAAACAAAATGTTTAACCTAATATTAGATTCGGTAGGTATCGTGGGTAACGTGCTGAGTATCACTTCTAAATGGTTCCGATAACAACAGTGATGATATTAATAATTGGTAATTTTTTAATAAAATATCCATAGCCATTTTTACGGATATATATATATATATAATTAGTATGCACAATAATAAATAAATTATTATGAATGTGGATGACAACGACGCGCACAGTAAATGAAATAATTCGAACGAATTATTATGATATAGGCCCCACCAGTTTTGTTTTATTTATTTTTTCTTAAAGAAACTGCAATAAAGGAGCTCAAAAGGAGCCTAAGTCTCCATCACACAAAATGCTTTTAGGCCAGTTTTTATAACATAAATAAACGTTATTAAACATTAGAAAATAAATGTTGGATAACATAAATATAAATATTAGGTGCATAAATAAATGTTAGATAACATAAATGTAAATGTTAGGTGCATAAATGAAATTTTGATTGTTAGTAGTCCCAAGTTATTATATTCCCATAGCAATAGGTATCTCGTACTCATTTTATTATTAAGTATGGGATTTAGATGTTTTTATGATAGGAGTGTCTGGATAACTGAGTCTCCTAAAGGAAAACAATCCCACGGTATAAAAGAAATATTACGTTTATCATAACAATTATAGTTTATATAAATTAATCAAACACTTACTTTAATTATAATTGCTTGAACGTTTCCTTGGCTAGAACCTCGTGCTTGTCTAGAGCTTCGTGCTTGTCTAGAGCCTCGTGCTGATAACGTGTTATAAAACTCAAGAGATTGAGATCAAAACTTCCTTTATATATCTTTCTCTATTCTTCTCTTCTATCACAATCATATGACATCTAATATTTCTCTTGATTAAAACTAAAAAATGAACTTGAAAGATATGAAACAAAGCTATTGTTGTGTAGAGGTTAGAGCATTGAATGAAGAAGATATGTGTCCTATTTACAGTGAAGCAATTCGTTTTTTCATCCACATTATTTGACTTGTCATCCACATTATTTGAAAATAATGATTCACAACACTTTTTTCTATTTTTTCGAGGATGTTTTATCCTTTGAACCGACTGGCCTCCCATGTTTCAAACGGGATTCAATAGCCATATTATTATTATCCCTTTGCTTGTCTGTAATATCAACTCGAGCTAAAGCATTAGTATCTGATATATAAGATTTTCAATATGTCTTTGTCCTTCTTGGACATTAATTTTAACTGGAGCAATTCAAGACTTTTTGGATGAATTTCCTTCTTAAAATATCTTTTAGATATTTTACTCGAGGATACAGATAATATAATGATAACTTCAAAATTTATTTCACTTTTAGTTGTTTTCTATCTCCCCCTCATGTTGGGATTTATAATCAGCAAATGAAGCCCATAAGAAATCTCTCATTTATGGCTATATATTATTTATATGTAAACTCTATAATCTAGAATATTATCTGTGGATACATTACCTGCTTTATGAGGATCACATATCCACTGTGCTGATAATACACATAATATTCTTCCCTTTAAAATGGAAGTATGTTATAATATTCAAAGATCTTTTTATACTATAATTGTTCATAAATATAATAACACTTTGATTTCTTTTGTCATCCAATATTTATGAGTATTTTCAATTACTCATAAATACATATAATCAATAGCTCTTCTAATTCTAGAGTTTTTCAAAGGCTATTCTTCTCTTCAAGTAATTATAATCAAAGTAAGTGTTTGATTAATTTATATAAACTATAATTGTTATGATAAACGTAATATTTCTTTTATACCGTGGGATTGTTTTCCTTTAGGAGACTCAGTTATCCAGACACTCCTATCATAAAAACATCTAAATCCCATACTTAATAATAAAATGAGTACGAGATACCTATTACTATGGGAATATAATAACCTGGGACTACTAACAATCAAAATTTCATTTATGCACCTAACATTTACATTTATGTTATCTAACATTTATTTATGCACCTAATATTTATATTTATACAGTATAAATATTATATATGTTGATTAAAACTATTATATTATTTATAATATGAAATCCTAAAAGCATTTTGTGTGATGGAGACTTAGGCTCCTTTTGAGCTCCTTTATTGCAGTTTCTTTAAGGAAAAAGAAATAAAACAAAACTGGTGGGGCCTATATCATAATAATTCGTTCGAATTATTTCATTTACTGTGCGCTACTGTGCGCGTCGTTGTCATCCACATTCATAATAATTTATTTATTATTGTGCATACTAATTATATATATATATATATATATATATATATATATATATATATATATATATATATATATATATATATCCGTAAAAATGGCTATGGATATTTTATTAAAAAATTACCAATTATTAATATCATCACTGTTGTTATCGGAACCATTTAGAAGTGATACTCAGCACGTTACCCACGATACCTACCGAATCTAATATTAGTTTAAACATTTTGTTTGTTACCGAAAATTTCAAACCTAATACAATAAAACTATTTTCAAGGTGTATCATTGAAGCCTTAACCAAGCGTATTGTGTAAGCTTAATTTTTATCTATATAAGTAACCCACCACTCATGTAAATCCTCAAACCAACTGAACTTCTGATATAGTTCGACACATACCCAAAACAACTCATACTCAAATTCTATTTTTTAAGATCTCAAACAAAGCCCAATATTACTATCACGAGTCTTCAGTTTTCTACTCGTGCACACGCTGAATCTTCAAACGCAGCAGAAATTCGTGCCCAGATCGAAGTCCATAAATTTCTTCAGTTTAGGGATGCACGCACCCATACAAAATGTCTAACCCTCAGGAGGCTTAAAGTTAATACTATTAATAGTATCGACTGTAACATAACGGGGATTCTAGACAAAGATGATCGACTGGCGAGGTTACTACCAATCGGTTCACCATGGCGTCGTTTTTTTGATATCTTAGAACCCTCATACGATGAATTTGTATATGAGTTCTGGTCTACTTTTCATTTCACACGAAATAAAAACCTATCTGAGCCCTCTATCGATTTTAGACTCGGTGGAAAAACTTTTAATTTGTCATTATCTGAGTTCGCAGTACATTTAGGTATTTATACAGAAGAAGAGGTTAGATCACCTATATTTATAAACGCATTAACCGAATATCCTGATCGCATACAAGATTATTGGTCTACACCTACACCAGCAGTATGGAGTAGAAATAATAATTCAAGAACATTTAGAGATCCTCTTTATCAATATATGCACCGTGTTCTAGCCAACACGACCAGGGGGCACACGTCTAATCTACACAGGGTTA
The DNA here is from genome assembly GCA_030545235.1 of Helianthus tuberosus. Taxonomy (NCBI): domain Eukaryota; kingdom Viridiplantae; phylum Streptophyta; class Magnoliopsida; order Asterales; family Asteraceae; genus Helianthus; species Helianthus tuberosus. The sequence continues at coordinate 149,065,400 of CM060384.1, read as the reverse complement.
GTGGTACCGATCTCTTCCACTTATACAGTATATTCGAGTCAGTCCATTGTAATATTGCTTACTCTCTTGCTATGTACTTTGAGCAATACCAAACACGTCTCCCGAAAAACCTTATGGGAGGATCATACGTAACAAAAATAGCTAAATCTCTAGGTGTCATAAACGATCAGATTATTCAAGAATTATCCCCACCACGATTACCTGGAGTGGTAAGTTTTACCAATATTGATATAATACCTATTGATATTCCTACACAAACACGATCGTTTCAATCTGAGGCAGCACCGGTTATCCCAGAAAATACATCACAAAATATACAACATCAACTGTCGCAGTTTCCTCCACCATCTTTTTATCAGTTTGATTTGTTGTCTCAACAGCAGCCAATACCACCCATGTTTGAACATATTTCAACTAACACATCTCAAACACAGCATACTCAACCACAAACACCAGGCATCTACCAGGCACTTTCACCTTTATCTTTTGGACAAGGAGAAATGATGCAACAATCCATATTTAATGATAACATGACATTCCAAGAGTTGTTTGCACCAGAACAACCCATATCACCACTATTACAGCAACAGTCTTCACTACATCCGGAGCAACAACAACAGTCAATTGTTGAAGCCGGACCAAGTACGGTGCCTCTAATAAATCCATTTTTAGATCCAATAAAAGTTGATAAACTAATAAAAAAGAACCGGAAAATGTCAAGACAAATAGAGTGGTTGACGAAAAAGAATGAGTGGTAGGAAGAAATACTAAGACAAGTAGCTAGTATTATCTCAAAACAATTTACTCCGCCACCACCATCACCTCATGATTCTGATTAATTTCAGTTGTATACACAGACAGAGGTCCGCAAACATAACTATATACTAGAATCATTTTGCTACGATTCAATTATTTTAATATATTTATTTAAGTATCTGGATAAGTAGCCATATGAATTGAAACATGTTTACATACAACATTGATATGGAAGATGACACGCGAGCATTGTCATCTCAACAGCAACTCCCATAACAATTAGATGGAACCTACCACCATATTAATAATTACTTCAGTTATAGGTTGCCAATTTTGTTACAAAACATAAATAAGATAAATATTAAAATCTAAATACTCATTAAAAATGAGATAACATACAAAGGAACAGCTATGAACAAATAAATGAATACATAAGTACTAAATAGATGAGGCGGAAGCTCATACATTAATATCGGCAATAATATTAACATTATGCCGGTCAATATTAAAACCGGGTGAATCATCTTCAAAATTTTTTTTGAATAACTTTGAGAAGAAGAGGGTTTGATGTGAAAAAAAAATGAGATTGATAATTGGTTATTTATAGTGGTAAATTATAACCGTTTTGTAACGGTTATATTACCGTTTTATAGCCGTTGTACAACGGTTATATATATACAACAGTTATATATATATATATATATATAATAAATGATGTATTAAGGAAATGTTATTTTTGGGAAGTTAGAAAACTGTCAGGTTTATTTGATTCATAAAACAAGTTTATATTTATAAAATATATTAAATGGTAAAGACGAAGCATGATAAACATACAAGTTTGGGTTGTACATACATACACACATACAAATGTTTTGTGGAAATACAATGACAAACATATGTATATATAAATTATTCATAAATTAGACGAATAATGCAAATAACGGTTTTGCCTGGGACATTCAAAATTAATAGAAAGAATGGGAAAAGCTAATTACCTAATAGTACAAAGTTTTTAAATAGAGGACGCTCTATTTTTCTCAAAAATCAATAAGGAACTTATTGAGTTTCAAGAATATATATATATCATCAAGGATATGATGGCATGTCAGATTAAGCCATCAAGGATATACTATGATGAAAAGGATTCACATATCATATGATAATCCTAAAAAGGATTAAAGGATACACATATCCTAGCATGATACCATTTAGTATTTAAATCGATGCATCGTCTAAATGGTTATTGTTTTGGTCAAAAATTACCGAAGCAATTTAGTGATCAAATTAGTAATGTGAGGTAGTGTGCTAGAAAGTTTATAGAAAATATGCTTGTTGAGTTATTTAGAAAATCAGTATTCAGGATATGGCTCAGGATATTGAGCTGTATCTGCGATCAAACAGTGAGCAAATAATAAGCAAAAAGTAAAGGAAACGACACGAGATGTACGAGGAAAGCCCTTGATCAATCTAGATCGCCGGCATAAAACCTCGGGAGCTGACAATCGCAGCTGCCTTGTTCTTCTTATTGCTTTAAACTTCAGGATACAGTGCAGGATATCAACCAGATCGCTAAGTGTTACAATGAATTCGTGTGAGAGTACAAATTGCGAAAGAACAAGCGTTAGTGTGTAGTGAGTGTGATTGCAGTGAAATTGTTGTGTCCTATTTGATCTGGTGTTCCTCCTATTTATAGTAACGAAGTACAAACAAATATTCCTATAAATACGGGATGCTCCGAATATTCCACCACGAACGTTGTAGACCGAGTAATAAGGTTTCAACGTCTTTCTTTGAACGGCCTGGACCGAGTCTTCCGCGGAATAAGTCTTCGTGAACGTTGCTAGCTTCTAACACACGTACCTGCACATAATCCATTAGTAATCCCGAGGATATCGTTCAGGATACTACCAATATCCTGAACCAGCATCCCGGATGTAAACAGATAAAATATAGATCAAGATATTTTTCAGGATATGGGCTCAGAATTTCACCCATAACAATTGTCCCCAAAAATGTTACCGTTTGATATCCTAACGGTTACATTTTTTCACAATGGCCGAGACAATTAAGAGATAAGACTTCTGATGTGACAGCTTTCAACTACCCAGCCTATATTTACTCATCATACCCTATATCTTCTCATCCTCATCTTCTTTTTTACCCACAGTCGTCAAGAAAAGGTAATATTCTCTCTCTCATCTTCATAACCATTTCTCATTTTACTCCGGCAAGAATTCAGGCGACCAAATGCCTAGGCAAACGAGATCCAGTTCAGGCGACTCGGCTCCCACATTCATCCAACAGAATCTTCTCCAAGAACCGGAGAATGAAACATGCACCTTTGATAGTGCTCATCTGTCGGCTCTGAAATCTTCCGGTATCTTCCCGGATGGAACCATATTCCGACCCTTTGACAGAGAAATCCGGTCAGATATGGTTTCCACAGAGTGGATTTGTTTCAACGCTTTCCCCTTCACCTTAGGGCTACGATTCCCTTTTCCGGATTTTATTACCGAGTTCTTTAACATCACAAAAATTTCTTTCAGCCAAACTATGCCAATGCTTTGGCGTGTTTTGTCTGTTCTTGATCAAATCAAGAGAAACCACATACCTGACCTTTGTGTCCATGATCTCCCTTTAGCCTACAAGCTTAGATGCCATGGCTCTTCTAGGTTTCTATTTTACTCTAGCTCCGGTCCCCCATTGATTCTTCGTGCCACCAAAAACGAGGATGGTTGGCAATCCAAATTTTTCTTTGTAAAAAGGGATTCGATCCCCGGTGGAACGGATTATCCGATGAGATGGTTAAGAAAGGGTAGGAATTAGGGTTTAAGAATGATCCTGTCTCTTATCCTGTCTCATATTCTGAACTAATAAATTTTCATTATTGTGCAGCTGATTTTAGGAAGATTGCTCCTCCTCTTGCTAATTCCCAAGAAAGAATAGACGCCATTAGACTTCTCCCAGAGGCAGAAAGAAGTTTCAATCCTTCTCCACCAACTCCAAGTCCTCTTTCAAGTGCCAACATGTCTGGTAAGGATCCTGCAAGATATCCTGCACACATATGCTTCTTATCTGTTATTTATAGGAGGGACCTAGAATTTACTCCCTGTGTGCAGATTCCAGCAAAGTCCCAGTCTATCTAGACCTGGATGAACTTGACAGCTATCCAACTCCATCCATAGTCAAGAAGGAGACTCCTGCTACCACCAGCTCCAAGCCACTCCCGGCTCCCAAAGCCAATCCAAGAACCTGTGCTTCCGCAGCGAAAAAGAGAAAGGGCCTTGAGGTCAGTACTCCAGGCTCAGAAGGGTTCTCCTATGATGAACTCAGCTTCTCCGACTCCTTAGAGCCAATGACATCCTTCCTCAACAAGGTAATATCCTGCCGCATATCCTTCACGTATATCCTGCACATATATCCTGCACGTATATCCTAACAGGATATCCTGGTAGGATGTCTTAGTCAGCATACATTCTAACCCCATACCTGTGATCAATGTACAGGGCCTCCAGCATTTGCTCCACTTGTACAATGACGCTTGTGGTACTGTGGCACTTCATGAAGCCAGGATCAAGCAGCTCGAGAGCACCGTTGCTGACCAAGGTGCTATTGCCGAAGCAAAGAGCCGGCACTATGAAAGCTTGCTAAAGAAGGTCACCCAAGATGCTGAGGTCAAACTTGCCAGCGTTCAAATGGACCATGATCAGGCCTTGATCAGCTTTCGAGAGGGAATCAAGGCTTCTGCTATCGTCTCCCTGCTACAAGCACGCATCAAGATGGCCTATGAGGCCAAGGAGACGGGCCTTGTTTGTCCATCTTGGCCAGTCGAATCCTGGGTGGCTAAATTGAAGGAGCTCGGAGGCAAAGCTGTGCCACTTCCTGCTGAAGCCGGTGAGTCTTCCAAGTCAACGGAGGTGGTGGTCCAAGCTGGAGAGAAGAAGGATGCTGGAGGTGATGCTGGGATGGACATTGGTCAGGATGCTGCGCAGGATGCTGGTCAAGATGCTGGAGCAGAGAAGTCCGAGAAGGTTGGAGGTGATGCCGCTATGTGAGGGCATTTAGGTGGGCGATGACGGATATACGTGCCAAGGCCAGAGCCCACCTTTTTGAATTTGAATGTTGGTTTGTAGTCCCAAAAAACAATTTACTTTTCCGCACTTTACTTTCCTGCACCTGAACAATTTACATTTCCTGCATGCTTTTTGAACAATACAACAGTTGAAGGTGGATGGGTCTCGGTTTGAGATGAAGCCTTCAACTGTCGGGTAAATATGGTTATGAACTATTAGTGCTCTTAGTGGATGGGCCTTGTTTTGAAGTGAAACTAAGAGCACAACTTTTGGTATGTTAATAATATAACTACTCTTTTAGCTTTTTTCATTGTTGTCATTGATGTATAAACTTTACTTGTGAAAATTGTTTGACTTGAACATTCTTAGGAACACATATCATAGACGTATCCTGGGAGATATCCTGAAAGATATCTTGAAAAGGATATCGAAATATAATTCATAAATTGTCCAAACAAAAAGGAGAGATCATACCAGAGATTCTTAGAGAATTAATTCCAGTCCTTTATCATAAGTTTGTCCCCAGTGCACACTTATAAACTTGGATTCATCCTTTGAACAATATAACGTATGTCCCCTGTGTTTGACACAGAAACACAAATGTATTTACATTTTGACTCGAACGAATTCCGAATGCCCAAGGGCAGAACCCCTGATATCCTGAAAAGAATCCTTAATATATTGGGGATAAACCCTGATATCTGGGGATAAACCCTGAATTTCATGCGCTACAGGCGAGAGTGTATAAACTCCTAGACTTAGAAAGGTGAAAACCTTTAAACCTTTGAGAGTATGAAAATACTCTTTCGTGAGAGAGGGTGATCAATCCTCATATACCTTTAGGATCCAGGATACAGCCAACAGTAACGAAATTGTCAGCCACTTTTACATGAACTGGTCCCGCTACCTTGAACTATACCTAGATAACTTGCGCTACAGGCGAGGTGTTTAAACCCAATTCGAAAGAAAGGTGAATACCTTTAAACCTTTGAAGGGATCAGGATCCCATAAACGTGAGAGAGGGGGCCAATCCTCTAATCTTTCGACTTATCCTGAGTATATATCCTAGAGCTATATCCTGAAACATATCCTACAAAACAATTGTAAACTAAGGTGGGTGTTAGCTTGGCTAACACCCCTCCGATGCTTAAGTCAGTATTGGGTTCAAGATAATAAACAAATATATTTTAAAGAGATAGAACACATACCATTCCGAGATAGAAAATAAATTCTACTCTTACTTGAAATAGAGCTTCAAATGTATTGCATTCCAGGATCTTGGTAGCATATCTCCTTCCACATTCCTGAGTCGATATGCTCCTTTCCCTGCTTCTGACTCGACTTCATAAGGTCCTTCCTATTTCGGAGCTAGCTTGCCATCGGCAGGATTAGTGGTATTTTGAAAAGCCTTTCTCAGCACCCAATCATCAACTCGAAATCTTCTAGTCCTTATGTTCTTATTGTATGCTCTGGATATTCTTTGTTGATATGTTGCTATCCTTAGCCTTGCTGCATCTCTTTTTTCATCTATAGTATCCAAATCCTGACATAAGACTTCAGGATTCTGTTCAGGATCCTGTAGCATAGATCTTGCAGTAGGTATCGTCATTTCTGTTGGAATCATTGCCTCTGCTCCAAATACCAAGGAAAACGGGGTTTGGCCAGTTGCATTCTTCACCGTTGTCCTATCAGCCCACAAAACAAAGGGTAACTCTTCCGCCCATCTTCCTTTTTTGGCTCCAAGTCTCTTCTTTAAGTTATTGACTATTATCTTGTTCGAGGATTCGGCTTGTCCATTCGCTTGAGGATGTACCGGAGTAGATGTGATCATTTTGATTCCCCAACTCTTGCAAAAGTCAGTAGTCCTTTTGCTTATAAACTGGGACCCATTGTCACAAATGATCTCAGCTGGTACTCCAAACCTAGTCAGGATATTCCTCTTTATGAAGGATACTACTTCTTGGTCTCTTATTTGAACGAATGCTTCAGCCTCGACCCACTTAGAGAAATAATCCGTCATTGCTAACATAAATACTTTTCCTCCCGGAGCTTTTGGTAACTTCCCTACTATATCCATCCCCCACTTCATGAATGGCCAAGAGGAAACTACAGGATATAGTGGTTCAGCTGGTTGATGTAGTATGTTACTATGCCTTTGACATGCATCACATCTTCGAGCATATTCTGCAGCATCTTTTCTCATTGTTGGCCAAAAGTATCATGTCCTCAATACTTTCGAAAATAATGATCTGCCCCCAGTGTGATTACCACAGTCCCCTTCATGTATATCCTGAAGTACTTCTTTGGCTTCATGATCCTCCAAGCACCTTAAATATGGTCCTGCAAGAGATTTCTTGTATAGAATATTATTTATAATAGTGAATCGTGATACCTTCATCCTGAATGCCTTAGGATTTTCATTTTCGGGGATGCGTCCATCTTTAAGATATTTCAGAATTGGAGTTGTCCAAGATTTAGGATCCTGTTCAGGATATTCCACTCCAGGATCCCGAATATCCGCTACTTCTTTACCCTGAGGATTAGTTGCAGGATATAAGACATGTATTATTGGTATTTGGGTCCCTTCCGGTATCATGATTGATGATCCCAGATTTGCTAAGGCATCCGCTTCAGCATTATCCTCTCTTGGTACCTGTTCAAGTGTAAAAACATCGAAATATCCTGCTAATTTTTTGAGAATCTCAAGATATTCAGTCAATTTCTCACCCCTAACTGCATATGATCCATTAAAATGGTTAGTAATTAACAAAGAGTCAACATATGCTTGTAAATTTTTTATACTCATATTCTTAGCCAACTCTAATCCTGCAATTAAAGCTTCATATTCTGCCTCATTATTGGTAGCAGGAAATTCACACCTAATAGCCTGGGGTAATATGTCCCCCTGTGGCGATTTTAGTAGTATTCCCAATCCTACTCCTCTTATATTAGATGCACCATCAGTATATAATGTCCAGGATCCTGAGGATTCTCCTAATTGTTGAACTTCTAGGTCTACCTCATCCTGGATGTCACTACTAAAATCAGCCACAAAGTCAGCTAAAGCCTGAGATTTTATGGCATTCCTAGGTTCATATACTAAATCATAAGCACTCAACTTTACTGACCACTTAGCCATCCTGCCTGACATCTCTGGTTTCCTAAGCACATTCTTGACAGGATAATTTGTTTTAACATGAATCCTATGAGTCTCAAAATAATGTCTAAGTTTTGTTGATGCCATGACTAATGCTAGTATCAATTTTTCTAAGTGAGAATACCTAGTTTCAGCATCTAACAAACTTTTGCTAACATAATAAACAGGATATTGCTGACCTTCATGGTCCTTTACAAGGACGGCACTTACAGCGTTCCCTGATACCGCGAGGTATAGGGATAATGGTTCACCATTCTCAGGCTTCATCAGTAGAGGTGCGGTTGAAAGATATTGCTTTAACTCCTGTAGGGCCGCTTCATGCTTCTCACCCCACTCGAATTTTTTGTTCTTCTTCAGGATATCATAAAAATCTTTGCATTTCTCTGAGGATCTTGAGATAAATCTATTTAATGCTGCCACTCGCCCCGTTAATCGTTGAACATCTTTCATATTTGAGGGCGATTTAATATCCAAGATGGCTTTAATCTGCTCCGGGCTTGCTTCTATTCCTCTTTTGGTCACCATATATCCTAGAAATTTTCCTGCCCCCACTCCAAAATGGCACTTAGCAGGATTCAGCTTCATATTATACTGATCCAGGATATCAAACGCTCCTTTAATATCCTGGAGGTGATCCTGAGCTTTCTTTGACTTTACTACCATATCGTCAATGTACACTTCCATGGTGTCCCCCAGTTTGTCTTTGAACATCATGTTTACCAATCTTTGGTATGTTGCACCTGCATTTTTCAAACCAAAAGGCATAGCTGTATAACAATAAATACCTGTTGGTGTCATGAAGGCAGTATCCTCCTGGTCAGAAGGCTCCATTTGGATCTGTTGAAATCCTGAGGATGCATCCATGAAAGTCAGCATTTCATGCCCAGCAGTGGCATCTACCATTGCATCAATATGGGGGAGAGGAAATGGGTCTTTAGGACAAGCTTTATTCAAGTCTGTGTAATCCACACAGACTCTCCATTTTCCGTTTTTCTTCTGTACCACAACCACCTTGGGAATTTGACTTCTCTAATCATTTTGGACTTCAACAATCTTTCAACTTCTTCTTGAATAATTGTATTGCGTTCAGGAGCAAACTTCCTTCTTTTTTGTTGCACTGGCTTGAATGATTTATCAATTCCAAGCTTGTGAGTGATAATATCTTTGGATATGCCTGTCATATCCTCATGTTTCCATGCAAACGTTGACATCCTGCATCTTAAAAAGTTAATTAATTGCTCTTCAATATCCTGAGGGATATTGGTTCCCACGAGCACCGAAATATCAGGATTATCCTGGTCCAGGACAATTTTCTTCACATCCTGCTCCGGATCCTCCACGATATCCTGGGCCCGCGTCTTTAATTGCTATGCTGCACTAGGTTTGGTTGAGGATTTCATCGAGGATGAGTAGCATTCTTTCGCCTCCTGCTGATCGCTATCAACTTTAACAACTCCCCAAGGGGTAGGTATCTTGATGCATTGGTGATATGTTGATGGCACGGCCTTCATATCGTGAATCCACGGTCTTCCCAGTATAATGTTATACAAGGATAGAAAGTCCATCACACAGAAACGTTGTATCGAGTTGACTCCTTCAACGTACACCGGCAACTTTATCTCTCCCACTGTGTTTCTGGCCTCTCCACTGAACCCAACAAGCACGGTGGACTTCGAAGTGATATCCATTGGAGATACATTCATTCTTTTAAGTGTCTCTAGTTGGATTATGTTGACGGAGCTGCCATTATCAACCAATATCCTGCGTACAAAATGGTTAGCCACATATAACGTTATTACCAGAGCATCATGGTGAGGATCCTGGACAGTATCCCTGTCAGCAGCATCAAATGTGATCACTTTGTCAGTTGTGAGTGTAGTCATCCTGACAGGTTTGTCTCCCCTTTCGGCCTTAGCTTCTTTTGCATGTCTCTTTGCTGCCGAATACGAAGTCCCACAAATGTCGGATCCTCCCGAAATGAAGTTGATTATCTTGGCATCCGCGGGAGGTGAGGCTGCTCGCTCAGGATCCTTCTCAGTATCCTGACCCTTATTCTTCTTTCTTCCTAAGAGATCTTTCAAATATCCCTTGCTTAGAAGATAGCTTATCTCTTTCCTCAAAGCAATGCAATCCTCGGTCATATGTCCGAAATCTTCGTGGAAAGCACACCATCTTGATTTGTCTTTCCAATCCGCTTTCTGTTGATTCTTTCAAGGCCATCTTGCCTTGTCCCCTAGACCCTGCATGGCATACATCAATTCAGGAATGTTAACAGAAAAGCAATACTCAGATAATTCAGGATATTCTTCAGGATCCTCATCTTCAACAGCATTCACTCTCTTGTTCTCATTCCTGCCATATGGCTTGGACCGATACGACTTGAATGAGGATTCCGACTTCCTGTTAGTTGACTCATAAGTGTTGGATGAGTTCATCCTTTCTTGCATCTTTCTGTCATCTTCCAACCGAATGTATCTTAGGGCCCTGTTCCGAGCTTCATCCAGGTTCCTGCACGGGTTCATTACAAGGTCTTGGTAGAATTGAGAATCCTTTTGCAACCCCATCTTGAAAGCTTGCACAGCTGTTGCAACATCAAGATGAGGAATGTCTAGTGATTCTCGGCTAAACTTGTTCACATAATCCCTAAGGGATTCCTGAGGCCCCTGCGTTATCCTGTAGAGATCACTTGTTAATTTTTCAAAGCTCCTACTACAAGAAAACTGACTATTAAATAAATTTACTAAATGAGCAAAAGATGTAATTGAATGTGGAGGAACATTCAAGAGCCACTTCAAAGCTGATCCTGTCAAGGTTGAACCAAAACCCTTGCACAAGCATGCTTCCTTGAGATCCGGAGGGATAGGGTTGATCTCCATCCTCTCCCTATACTGAGCAATATGCTCCTCAGGATCCGTCGTTCCGTCGTAAAGCTTCATGTTGGGGGTTTGGAACCTCTTTGGAATCTCAGCATCACAGATAGGATATGCAAAGCGAGATATCTTATGGCTGTCTTGAGACACTTCCGGGATTGGCTGGACCACCCCGGGTACACTCGATATCATGTCTTTCAACTTTTGAAGTTCCCTGGTAAGTGCTGACGTCACACCTGTATCCTGCAAGGATCCACTATTGTTAGTAGTATGAGTATTATTATTATTTAATATGTTACCCATTGGAGGATTCTGCCCATATCCTGAGCTCCTTATGGTCGATATCCTGACCGAGGAGGGTATTTCAGGGGTATGATTCTGAGGAAGGCTGGGCACAATATTCCCCCTGTTATCCTCCGTATACACGGCTGAACTGAAGTTCAAAGCTCTGGGTTGTAATGGAGTGACAATATCCTCAGCGGATCTGCTCGAGCCAGACTTCAGGAGTTGTATTTCCCTTAAGAGCATTTGGTTCATTTCCTGCTGCTGCCTCATTTGTTCCTGCACACTTCCAAACAAGGTTAAAATTTCGTCGTTAGATGCTAAAACAGGGGCAGATTCCTGAACACTGCGGGTAGGGATAATATCCAGAGGTCGTGTAGAGGCTGGCATTCTTGGAGGAGGTGGTGGAAGCACCGAACCTGTAGTAGCAGAAGTCGTAGCAGACATAGTAGAGGAACTCATGTTTGATCGTGAGGCCATTGTGGACAATGTAGCAAAAAGTTTTGAAAATAAAAAACCGATTAGCGATTTAACAAAAAATTGTAGTAAAGAGAGCACCACTTGCCCCACGGTGGGCGCCAAATTGTTTTGGTCAAAAATTACCGAAGCAATTTAGTGATCAAATTAGTAATGTGAGGTAGTGTGCTAGAAAGTTTATAGAAAATATGCTTGTTGAGTTATTTAGAAAATCAGTATTCAGGATACGGCTCAGGATATTGAGCTGTATCTGCGATCAAACAGTGAGCAAATAATAAGCAAAAAGTAAAGGAAACGACACGAGATGTACGAGGAAAGCCCTTGATCAATCTAGATCGCCGGCATAAAACCTCGGGAGCTGACAATCGCAGCTGCCTTGTTCTTCTTATTGCTTTAAACTTCAGGATACAGTGCAGGATATCAACCAGATCGCTAAGTGTTACAATGAATTCGTGTGAGAGTACAAATTGCGAAAGAACAAGCGTTAGTGTGTACTGAGTGTGATTGCAGTGAAATTGTTGTGTCCTATTTGATCTGGTGTTCCTCCTATTTATAGTAACGAAGTACAAACAAATATTCCTATAAATACGGGATGCTCCGAATATTCCACCACGAACGTTGTAGACCGAGTAATAAGGTTTCAACGTCTTTCTTTGAACGGCCTGGACCGAGTCTTCCGCGGAATAAGTCTTCGTGAACGTTGCTAGCTTCTAACACACGTACCTGCACATAATCCATTAGTAATCCCGAGGATATCGTTCAGGATACTACCAATATCCTGAACCAGCATCCCGGATGTAAACAGATAAAATATAGATCAAGATATTTTTCAGGATATGGGCTCAGAATTTCACCCATAACAGTTATCAATTCGCAACTTGAAGTTTGCACATATGGCTTAGCTAATATAGCAAGAATATTATTCCAGACTGAAAAATTTGTTTTTGATAAATTCTAAATTATCAATGATCATTGGAACAAGTATTATTATTGAAACATTTACTCCCCATTACCGTTATTTAGAAACCAAATATTTATCATTTTTGGGTGTGCGATATATATACTGAAATTATTACAACACAACGCACAAAGATGAGATTTAATGACATGTTGGGAATAAATAATATATAGCCATAAATGAGAGATTTCTTATGGGCTTCATTTGCTGATTATAAATCCCAACATGAGGGGGAGATAGAAAACAACTAAAAGTGAAATAAATTTTGAAGTTATCATTATATTATCTGTATCCTCGAGTAAAATATCTAAAAGATATTTTAAGAAGGAAATTCATCCAAAAAGTCTTGAATTGCTCCAGTTAAAATTAATGTCCAAGAAGGACAAAGACATATTGAAAATCTTATATATCAGATACTAATGCTTTAGCTCGAGTTGATATTACAGACAAGCAAAGTGATAATAATAATATGGCTATTGAATCCCGTTTGAAACATGGGAGGCCAGTCGGTTCAAAGGATAAAACTTCCTCGAAAAAAGAAAAGCGCTTATAAACGAAATTGACCATAAAGATAAAAATCTTGATCAAGCGGTAAATACCGAAACCTCTCATGAGGAAGATGTTAATGATACTAACAAAGAGATATCAATCAACTATGGTCATACACATATAATATGGAACCGAGATGAAATGGAAAATATGGATGAAATATTTTCATATTCGGTTGCTAGTGAGATTTTTCGCAAAGGCCAGGGATTTTGAAAAATAGGAAGTTATTGTACATATGCTTATATTTAACCAAAAAAGGAAATCTCACAAACTAGGCACCTAGCTCGGTTGGCTAGGTGCGCAAAAGGGTGTGGCCTAGACCCGGGTTCAATCCAGGGGACGGCCAGTTTCACCATTTTTACCATACAAATTTAGAAAATTTTCATTAACACGTTGCAAGATGAATTATATTTTCCTTTTTCATATTCTCCTAAGGTGAAACGAAATTTTTGATGCACTTGAGGTATGTAAGGTATAATTTATATTTTTACTAACCCATCGAAACAAGTTTGGTTAGTTTTTTGTAAATGCAGGTAATGTAACAAAACACAGTTGTGGATCTTATGATATTTGTTTCCAAAATGGAACCAGAAGTCTCATATGAAGATCATATAACACTGATCGGAAAAAGATTGCCTACCTAAGGATTGTTGTCTATAAAGCTTTGATCAACTTTCAAGAAAGATAGAGACAAGTCACATAAATAATACATATTAAAATGAGGGGGATTACTATACAAGTTGCACTCTTTTTCCCTTAACTAAGTTTTATCCCATTGGGTTTTCTTAGTAAGGTTTTTAATGAGGTAACATATCTGATCCACTGTGTATAATGCAAGCTGCACTCTTTTTCCCTTAGCTATGGTTTTGTCCCACTGGGTTTTCCTAGCAAGGTTTTTAATGAGGCAGTACTTAATTACCCCAAAGTTTGCAAAGTGTCATCCAAGGGGGAGTGTTATAATATTGGATGACAAAATAGAAAAAAGTGTTGTGAATCATTATTTTCAATTAATGTGGATGACAAGTCAAATAATGTGGATGAAAAAACGAATTGCTTCACTGTAAATAGGACACACATCTTCTTCATTCAATGCTCTAACCTCTACACAACAATAGCTTTGTTTCATATCTTTCAAGTTCATTTTTGAGTTTTAATCATGAGAAATATTAGATGTAATATGATTGTGATAGAAGAGAAGAATAGAGAAAGATATATAAAGGAAGTTTTGATCTCAATCTCTTGAGTTTTATAACACGTTATCAGCACGAGGCTCTAGACAAGCACGAAGCTCTAGACAAGCACGAGGTTCTAGCCAAGGAAACGTTCAAGCAATTATAATCAAAGTAAGTGTTTGATTAATTTATATAAACTATAATTGTTATGATAAACGTAATATTTCTTTTATACCGTGGGATTGTTTTCCTTTAGGAGACTCAGTTATCCAGACACTCCTATCATAAAAACATCTAAATCCCATACTTAATAATAAAATGAGTACGAGATACCTATTGCTATGGGAATATAATAACTTGGGACTACTAACAATCAAAATTTCATTTATGCACCTAACATTTACATTTATGTTATCTAACATTTATTTATGCACCTAATATTTATATTTATGTTATCCAACATTTATTTTCTAATGTTTAATAACGTTTATTTATGTTATAAAAACTGGCCTAAAAGCATTTTGTGTGATGGAGTCTTAGGCTCCTTTTGAGCTCCTTTATTGCAGTTTCTTTAAGGAAAAATAAATAAAACAAAACTGGTGGGGCCTATATCATAATAATTCGTTCGAATTATTTCATTTACTGTGCGCGTCGTTGTCATTCACATTCATAATAATTTATTTATTATTGTGCATACTAATTATATATATATATATATATCCGTAAAAATGGCTATGGATATTTTATTAAAAAATTACCAATTATTAATATCATCACTGTTGTTATCGGAACCATTTAGAAGTGATACTCAGCACGTTACCCACGATACCTACCGAATCTAATATTAGTTTAAACATTTTGTTTGTTACCGAAATTTTCAAACCTAATACAGTAAAACTATTTTCAAGGTGTATCATTGAAGCCTTAACCAAGCGTATTGTGTAAGCTTAATTTTTATCTATATAAGTAACCCACCACTCATGTAAATCCTCAAAACAACTGAACTTCTGATATAATTCGACACATACCCAAAACAACTCATACTCAAATTCTATTTTTTAAGATCTCAAACAAAGCCCAATATTACTATCATGAGTCTTCAGTTTTCTACTCGTGCACACGCTGAATCTTCAAACGCAGCAGAAATTCGTGCCCAGATCGAAGTCCATAAATTTCTTCAGTTTAGGGATGCACGCACCCATACGAAATGTCTAACCCTCAGGAGGCTTAAAGTTAATACTATTAATAGTATCAACTAGAACATAACGGGGATTCTAGACAAAGATGATCGACTGACGAGGTTACTACCAATCGGTTCACCATGGCGTCGTTTTTTTGATATCTTAGAACCCTCATACGATGAATTTGTATATGAGTTCTGGTCTACTTTTCATTTCACACGAAATAAAAACCTATCTGAGCCCTCTATCGATTTTAGACTCGGTGGAAAAACTTTTAATTTGTCATTATCTGAGTTCGCAGTACATTTAGGTATTTATACAGAAGAAGAGGTTAGATCACCTATATTTATAAACGCATTAACCGAATATCCTGATCGCATACAAGATTATTGGTCTACACTTACACCAGCAGTATGGAGTAGAAATAATAATTCAAGAACATTTAGAGATCCTCTTTATCAATATATGCACCGTGTTCTAGCCAACACGATCAGGGGGCGCACGTCTAATCTACACAGGGTTAGTGGTACCGATCTCTTCCACTTATACAGTATATTCGAGTCAGTCCATTGTAATATTGCTTACTCTCTTGCTATGTACTTTGAGCAATACCAAACACGTCTCCCGAAAAACCTTATGGGAGGATCATACATAACAAAAATAGCTAAATCTCTAGGTGTCATAAACGATCAGATTATTCAAGAATTATCCCCACCACGATTACCTGGAGTGGTAAGTTTTACCAATGTTGATATAATACCTATTGATATTCCTACACAAACACGATCGTTTCAATCTGAGGCAACACCGGTTATGTTGGACCGTGTTCCGACCCTAAACCGTCAGCGTAAGGATGTTCATCTTCACTTATGAAGGCGGAATCAACATAGATGAAGTTACACAGCTTTTCACGTTCAAATCCTTTACTTTTATTGCTTTCTGATATCGTTTTGACAGAATTTCGTTACAGCAACAATGATCTAGGTCCGCTCCAAGTTACATTAACAAATGAATACATCAGGTATATATAGTGTGGAGAGGTTCGCTTATACGGACTGACAAATAAGCGGACCTACTTATGTACACATAAGCGGTCCTCTATGAGCGGACCTATGCCTAAAGACCATATAAGCGGACCTGTTTAATGACACATGAGCGGACCTATACTACATGTTCATATAAGCGGAACTATCAACATAATACATGATTTTGACATTCTAAACCCTATGTTGACCCAACTTGACCTAAAACCTAATGTAGACAAAGTCAACATACATTCCATGCACTAACAGACTCCCCCTTGGATGTTGACGTAGTCTTCAGATCTTGAGTCTTCAGTCTTAGTCTTT
Source organism: Helianthus tuberosus (assembly GCA_030545235.1). Taxonomy (NCBI): domain Eukaryota; kingdom Viridiplantae; phylum Streptophyta; class Magnoliopsida; order Asterales; family Asteraceae; genus Helianthus; species Helianthus tuberosus. Next base: position 149,048,576 of record CM060384.1, on the reverse strand, counting down.
TCTCCAACTCTCTGTCTTCACATCATAAGCATTCTTCACAGGTTCACAATCTTGCTCCATCTTCAAACTCCCCTTTGACTATTTATCCAGACTCCCCCTCTCAATATGCTAGAATCTGAGGTATCTGGTTCAAGCTTTGACAAATAGCTTCCTTTGGGAATAATGAAGTTCAAACCTATTACTCAACCAACAAACATTACAAACTATCTTTTCAACATTAAATCACAAACTCAATCAGTTATAGCAATCCACTCAAGTATTCAGGTCCAAGTTAATGACCCTGATTACTCAATTAATCTACCAAGTCCAATTTAATGACCTTGGTTGATCAATTGACGAATCAAACTGATTTAAAACAACAATTTCAAATGTTTTCTGAAAATAACAAGTATCAAGTTAATGAACTTGTTTTTGGCTTTCCAACATATCAGACTCTATCAAGATAAGCTCTCCTCATTCTTCAGTCCAGAATCTCCTGCATCTGCTTCAAACATCTAAGAATCCAACAATCAACTCTCCACTTTGGTTTGTCGGAAAATAAAGCAGAAATAAAATCTTTTTGGATTTTCTGAAGTGTTCTAAACTAAAAATGAAATGCAGAAAACTTAAATTGCAGAAAGTAAACAAAGTAAACTATTTACAAACATATTTTTTACGAGCGTGTCAGGGAATCATATCAGCTTTTCAGACAAATCACAAGTACCGTTAAGCTTCATTTCATACTCAGACTTAAACAATTCACCTCGATTGTCGATATACTGATCCATCTTAAATTCTCACACACATTTCAATTTACTCAGGATACGAATTACATGAATTATGAACTTAGCTCATTCATGTGTCCCACCTCTTGAATATACTCCCGTATCCAGAATCCCAATAATCAGTCTTACAGGTGAGTATACTACAATGATATCTGTATATAAATTAGGTATGCGAGGGCCGAGGGATCTCAGGTCGATACTTCCGTATACGCAGAGAGATATCAGCTTCGACTTTACGGTATGTCCCCTTTAGAGGATCTTTTAGCTACAACAGCAGCGACTATCAATTTTATTGTTTCATCGGCATGCTGAGGGTTTATGCTGTGTTTCAAGCATTGCAGAAAGTATTATCCAAGGACTAGGTCAGAACCACCGTTCAGCAGAAGTCCCGGAATAATACCCCAGACATCATTGAGTATAAAGACCTAGTATATCAGATTATGAGACCTTTCAAACGAGATTTCAGGGGTTACCTATATATCCAAGTAGTGTTCCCCACGAATTTCACAAGTTTGAAATTTAGGTTTATATCCCGAATAAATCTACTAAATGTGTGAAAACCTATCGACACATCATTGGTGAGACTGTTTAACTCATTTATACTTTACAAATCTTTAGCATACTGTAATAGTCTAGCCGATGTACTATCATTTTCCCTATATACACAAGCTCTTTTTCAGATTTTGTCATGTTTTTGTATTTTTGCATTTTTTGAAAAAAATATCTATATACATCTATCTACTCCCCCTAAATACCAAAAAAGTAAAAAATCGACAAACCATTGTAGATTGTTTCTCGTCTTCATCCGCAACAGTACTCTCATCAACGCCCACAATTCCATCCGACACCGAAAGAAGCTTCATACCATTCAGTTTTAACAAATAGTTAAACCGATTTTTATCAAAAGCTTTGGTATGTAAATCAGCTTTCTGTTCGTCAGTGTGGATTTTCTCAATTCGTATCAACTTTTTCTCAAAGCAATCACGAATAAAGTGATGACGAATTTCTATGTGTTTAGTTTTAGCGTGATGTACCGGATTCTTTGTTATATTTATTGCGGCCTCATTATCAACAAAAAGAGGTGTGTTAAGAAACTGCAAACCGTAGTCGCGCATCTGTTGCTGTATCCACAAGATCTGAGAGCAGCAACTGCTAGCAGAAACATACTCCGCTTCACATGTAGATAACGCCACAGACGTTTGTTTCTTACACTGCCAGGTAACCAATCTAGGACCAAAGAACTGGCATCCTGCAGTTGTTGATTTTGAATTGACTTTACAGCATCCGAAATCCGAATCGGAATACCCTTCGAGCGTAAAGTCGCCTTTCCTAGGATACCACAACCCCAATGAAGGAGTTCCTTTCAGGTAGCGTAATACCCTCTTCACAATGATCATATGCGATGCTCTCGGGTTAGATTGAAATCTTGCTGCGAGGCACGTTGGGTACATTATATCAGGACGTGAAGCAGTTAGGTACATTAACGAACCTATCATGGAACGATAAAACGTTTCATCAGCCCTGTCTCCGGTGAGATCTGGGTGAATCCCATGATTTGTTGCAAGTGGGGTAGCAGCTGGAGTAGAACTTGACATCCCAAATTTCTCTAGAATATCATGAACGTACTTCGTTTGATGAATGAAAATTCCCTCAGGAAGTTGTTCAACTTGTAGACCCAGAAAGAATTTCATCTCCCCCATTGATGACATTTCGAATTTTTGCTTCATCACTAATTCAAAATCTTTGCATAGATTTTCATTTGTCGACCCAAAGATTATATCGTCCACATAAATCTGAACTATCAGAAGATGACCATCAACCTCTTTAGTGAAGAGAGTGGCATCCACTTTTCCACGAATGAACTTGTTGGCTAGTAGGTGTTGAGACAAAGTCTCGTACCAAGCTCTCGGGGCCTGGTGTAAACCATACAGCACTTTGTCCAATAAATAGACCTTATTTTTATGGATTGGATCGGTGAAGCCCGGTGGCTGACCGACATAAACCTCCTCTTTGACCTTCCCATAAAGAAACGCCGATTTTACATCTAACTGATATACTTTGAAGTTCTTCCAAGACGCAAATGCAAGAAAAATTATGATAGCTTCTAGTCGTGCCACATGAGCATAGACTTCTGTAAAATCAATCCCCTCCTGTTGACTAAAACCCTGAACAACAAGTCGAGCCTTGTTTCGTACAACAACTCCTCTGTCGTCTCTCTTACACTTAAATACCCATTTTGTATTTATTTTCCTATGACCATCCGGCAAATCAACTAACTTCCACACTCCCAATTTCTCGAATTGACTCAGTTCCTCCTGCATTGCATTAACCCAAGAATCTTCAGTAAGCGCCTCTTTGTAAGTTCTTGGCTCAACCTGCGAGATAAAACAACTCAATGAGAATTCAGTTTGCAAAGGAGCAACTTTTGTATAAAAACATGTAAGCCCTTTATCAATCTGATTTCGAGTGCGAACGCCTGTCTGCAATTCTCCTATGATCAACTCCTCTGGATGATAAGAAAAAGTTCGCGGCATCACTTCGCTTGGAACATCTACACTTCCCTCCAGATTAGTAACATTCTGCTCTGCATCTTGTTCACCAACTTGGTTTGTTTGACTTGAAATTTGAATTTGCTCCCCCTCAGAATCTGAATCACCATGATCAAAGACTGGCATGTTTTCAGCTTCTTGATTATCATCCTGAACCGACTGATTATCCTGAGCAACTTCATTCTGTTGGACATCATCATGTTCACCAGTATTACTCGGACCTGCTTCATCATCATTTGAAGTTTCCCGTGGTCTGCTAGAATACTCAGCTGGGAACCTTAGCTGTGACTCGTATTCACGTAAAATATCCAACTCATCAAAAAAATCTTCATCTTCCTCTGACTCTTCTCTCATGTCAAACGAATCCCATAGTTTGTCATAATGATAACGCCATGAATCACCAGGATTCTGTGGCGGCATAGTATAACCTTGACATTCAACATTTGCAGCTTCAATAATCCGCTTCTCACTTGGAACGAAGACACGTCGCATCGGATTTGCATAACCAACAAATATTCCCTCAATGCTCTTCGGACCAAACTTTCCATGAGGCTCTATAACAGTACAGGGTGACCCGAACGGTTCTAGATACTTCAAATTCGGTTTGCGATTATTGATTAGCTCAAAGCATGTTTTGTTGAACTTCTTGACAGTGAGAACCCGGTTGAGCGTATAGCATGCGGCGGAAACAGCTTCAGCCCAAAAATTAATCGGTAACTTTGAATCTGCGAGCATAGTTCTAGCCGTCTCAATTAGTGTCCTGTTTTTGCGTTCTGCGACTCCATTCTGCTGCGGAGTATACGGAGCACTAAACTCATGCAATATACCTCTTTCATCACAAAATTCTTCCATCTTACTGTTCCTGAATTCAGTACCATTATCACTACGAATTCTTTTGATATGTCGTTGGTACAGATTCTCAATCTTTCTGAACAGCGCCATCAAACTGTCAAACGTCTCGTCTTTCGTCTTCAAGAAAGAAACCCATGAAAATCTGGAATAATCATCAGTAACGACCAGACAATAGTAATCTTCTGTAATACTTTTGACATTCACAGGACCAAACAAATCCATGTGAAGTCTCTCCAGAGGTCTCGAAACTGAATTGACTTGCTTTGTAGGGTGTGACTTTTTCTTCTGCTTGCCTTTAACACAGCTAATGCACTCCCCTTCCAGATGAAAACCTTTGATATTAACTCCAAGAACCAAATCATTGTGCACCAAGTGATTCATCTTCCTTAGGTGAATATGCCCCATCTTGCGGTGCCACAATCTCAATTCTTTCTCAGTTGCTCTAGACACAAAACAATGTGCTTGACCAGTTGTTGTAGTTGCTACAGTCATATCTAACACATATAAATCATTCACTCTAGGTGCCCGCATGATAATCCATTCTTCAGGTATTACAAATCCTGGTTTCAAGATCAAACATTCTTTATCAGTGAAGTGAGTAGTATACATATTGTCACAAATCTGAGAGATACTCAGCAGATTGTTCTCCAGCTCAGTGATGTAGTTAACTCTCTCAAACGTCACAATCCCATTGGATAACGTTCCTTCACCAATAATTCTACCACCTTCATGACCAGCAAATCCTACATAACCACCATTAATGTTTCTCACATCATACAGCAACGCAGTCTTCCCTGTCATATGTCGAGATGCTCCACTATCCATGATCCATCTGGATACAAGTTTTGGAAGGTCCTGCACAAAACAAATTTCAAATTAACCAACTTTAATAAAGATGCCGATTCATGCTTCGCGAAACAGGAAGCTCCGGCAATTCAAACTATTTATTCGAACATGGAGTCCACCCAGGCCTCATCAGCCTTAGGTGTAACCTTGACTCTCGCAATTTGAATTTTGAAATTTTCAGCCTTCAAAGGTGGAAAATTTGCATCATAATCAACCGAAATTGATTCTTCAGCCTTTTTTACTTCAGAAGTTGAAATTTTCATTTCTGTTTTTGGTTTCCAAACGTGTTGAGATAATGCAACCCGTTTATAAAATTTGTCATTTTTAGTTACCTCTTTCTTTACGGGTTCATTTTTCATTTTTATGTTGTCATTTTTCACATTCTTTTTCTCAACAATGATTGGTGCTTTACCCTTCACGTCAACTTTCTTCTGTTGAATCTTCACAGTTTCAGTCTTAGGCTTCACATTGGTACACTTTCGTGCAATATGACCAACTTGATTACATCTGAAACATGTTCGAGTATCAACAACTCGACTTGTGCCTTCAGACTGATACTGTGAAGCTCTTTTCTCAAAGAACTCTTCATTAGATTTTGAAAAAAATCTCATTTTCCTCATCAGAAAGTGAACTTGAACTGTTCACAAACACTTTCTTTTCGGTAAACCTTCTGTTTTGAAAACCCTTATTCTGATAACTCTTACCACCCCTATAACCACCCGACCAATTGTTTCGATTGTTATTATAAAAACGTGGTGGAACGACAGGCTTTTTGTAGTAAGCTTTATCTTTCTCGAAATTCATTTGCCTTTTTGTTTGTTTCAAACTATTCACTTCTGACAACTCAACTTCAACCAATTTGAAAACATTTGTCAACTTTTTCATATTAACATTCTCAATGGGAAACTCAGAATCCGAATACAACTTATCAGATCCAGCCATCTTGTACATCACAAGACCCTGTTCATCACTTAAGTTGTTTTTGGATTTTGATTTCTGAATGTACTTGTCCAAGAAACACCCATCTTCCTCAGTAGTGTCACTATCCATTTTTAGTACATTTTCAACAACACCTTTTACAATATCATTTTGGACACTATCATCATTGGAAGATATGAACGTGACATCAATGTTCTCCGGAAGTTTAACTTCACGTTCTTCCTCAATTTCAAGCAACCCAGATTGCTTTTTCGTGTAGTTATCAAGAACAGGTGGTGGAACTTGATGAAAACCCACCCCAGTTCCATCAGAATACACATCTTCGCCTGCTTTGTCTTTCCCGATGGGTTTGGGAATAATGTGTTGCAACACAAAGCTTGCGGAGCTGTAACTGTTAAGCTTCAACTGGATTCGCTCATTTTCAATTTTAGCCTCTTGAAATTTAAGTTTCAGTTTAGCGATTTCATCCAGTTGTTGGTTGATTGATTCTTCTTTGACTCTAAGCACTGCTTTTAGATGTTCATTTTCTTTAAAAGTTTTACCATTTCGGTCATCACAATCTTTCATTGTGCTTTTGAGTTTTTCAAATTTTTCAGAAATCTGACGGTTTTCAAGAATTAACTTTTCATTTTCTTGTTTAATTTTGTCATGATCAATTTTATCATTTTCAATTTGGCTAGTTAATTCTCTTATCCGTTCAGTTGAAGCTTTAACTGTTTTGTCACGACCAAGAATCTGATTCTCAACGCTTCTGACCTTTGCTGTCAGATCTTTAATTTTCTCACCGTTGAGATACGTGACAGTATTACAAAATTTGCACTCTTTGTTGCAATTTTTGCAATCAGCATTTCCTTCGATCTTTTTACCTCACGCTTTTGTTGATGAGTTTGGACTGACCTGGCCTTTTGACTCAGACACGGAGTTAGAGTCTACCTCAAGTGCTTTAGCAGCCAACACTTTGTCAGCCATTTTTCCCAGGTTCTCTGCATTCAACTCCTGCGTTGTATCGATAACTCCAGTATCAATCTTCTTTGATTTTTCGATCTCTTCTTTCTCTTTCTCTTCTTTTTCTTTCTTCTCTTCCTCTTTCATTTTCTCAGTTGGAGTTCCCCACCATTTGTTCTGCCAATACTCATCCTCATCTTTCATCTCCTTGATTAAAGCTTCCAGATCAAGAGTTTTGTGATCGATCGCAATATTTCCATACTCATCAAGATAACATTCCCTGTCCGGATCCCATCTTTTCGCTCTCTTTGCTTCCAAATAGATACCAGAAAGTCTAATAATTTTGTTTTCCGAAATCATTTTTCTGTATTTATACTTCTGCTCTTCAGTTCGATTATCTTTCCACGGAATAGGTTCATTTTTCGCCATAAACGCATAACCAACCGCATCTTCCTCCGGTAGCACTTCTTTGCTCCAATCATACCCCTCATCATCATAAATCACCGCAAGAGCTCTAGATTTCTCTCTATTATCTTCAACCTGCTTCAGTCTAGGCGGCTCGGATTTATTCTGATGATATATTGCCTTCTTGTAATAATCATCTCTGAAAGGATTCTCTGACTCATCAGCATATGCGTTTCTGCATTCTCGTTTAAAGTGACCTTTCTGCTTACACTTGAAGCACGTCACTTTGGACTTATCGAACCCTAGCTTAGTAGATGCACCACCAATTGTATTCCTGCCAGTAATTTCCATGAAACGCTGTGCTCGACGAACAGCACTGGCCATAGCCCAACGAATATCGATCAGCTCCATTTCCTCAGGATCAATCTGATCATAATCTTCTTTCGTCAGATTGGTGTTGCCTATCTTCCCAGCCACTAATCCTTCATACGATTCCAACACCGATGCTAGGAATCTGTTTGGCTGACTCCTCGTCAAAATTCTGAGCATTCTTCAAATCTATTGCTATATTGCATTGAAAACGATTCTTTGCATCAGAATGACTTGCAGATGATGAAGATCCACTATGATAGCCACTGTGACTTCCACTGCTTTGACCACTTTGACTCTCTTTGCTTGCTGTGGACACATTCTCAGCAGAAAATGCAGTTTTTGGAGAATTTGCGTTTGGCATCAGGCTCTTTGGATAATACAAATCCAAATTCTGCTGGTAAGACGAGTGATTGACTTTGTATGTCTTCTTCAACTCCAACTCATGACTCTCGAGTTTCTCAATCAGCAAATCTAATGTCAACTTTTCTGGTTCTTTGATAGTATTCTTCAGCATCAGCGCATAATATCTCCAATCCATCTCATCTGGTAATGAATCAAACAGTTTGTCAACAAGTTCTTCATCAGAATAACTGATATCATGTCTTGCTAATTCCAGCTTCAGATGACCGAACCTTTCTATCATTTTACACACTGACTCATTCTTAAGACAACCAAACATATCAAACTCTTTCCTAAGAAGTTTCTTTTTACTTTTTACAATTTCAGTACTTCCTAGACATTTTGCTCGAAGTTTGTTCCACAGATCTTTTGCATTTGAATAGTCAATCAAGGAAATAATGTATTCTCGGACAGATTGGAACAACAAAGCCACACATTTTTGCTCAGCTACAAATGATTCAATCTCATCAGTAGACGTTAAGGCTTCACCATTCTTGTTTCCATTTTCATAACCGTTCTTCAGACTTTTCCAACTTGGAAATGCAAATGCCATCATCCAATCTTCAAACTTTCTGGACCACCGATTGTACTCCTCGATAGCCATTAGCTTTGGGGGTTTATTGAACGTTCCAAATGCACTTTCAGATTCCCAAGCTTCCTTTTTCTTTTCTTTCGGTGGAATCTCGTTCACATTGCTTGACGATGTATCATCGTTTCCGGAATTTCCAGCAAACGCGTACATATCGCTGAATGGGTTCAAGAAAATATCATCCATCGTGAATGTACCTGCAAAATCAGCAATCACTTAGACAATTTTTTTTTTAATTTTTGACAAATATGACAAATAAGCGAATCTATCAGTGTAAGTGACAAATAAGCGGATCTGTAATATCCGGATAAGCAGAAGTGTCAAGTGTCCAAATAAGCAAACCAAAAATGTTCAGATAAACGGACCAGGTTATGTCAGTTCAAGCGGACCGGTGTATGTCCGTTCAAGCGGACCTGTTTATGTTCGTTCAAGCGGACCTAAATTGTACGTTCAAACAGACCTGATGGGAAATTACAAACGGATCTAACAATGTTCGTAAAAGCGAACCTACAAGGTTCGTATAAGCGGATCTAAATGTTGTACAGATAAGCGGACCACAAGAACGGATCTCAAGAAACTGTCACTACAAGCGGATCTCTAGAAACGGACCTACCAGATTGTCCGGATAAGCGGACCTAAGAAGTAATTTCAAACTGACCGGATGTGATTTACGAGCGGACCTATTGATGTCCGTAAACGCGGACCTATGATTTACAAGCAGATCTGTTCGTAAAAGCGGACCTAACGAGCGGATCTCGCAAAGTCCGAAAAAGCGGACCTATGTTTCTAACTGATTTTAACCATTTTTAAGCCGAATTTTAACATGAAACTTTATAGGATTTGTTAACTGTATGTTCCGCACAATATATTCAATTTTCAAGCCATTTCAACCGTAGGAACAATCTCAAATCGAAAAAGTATGAGAAAAAAAAGAGTAGAAGTGATAGAATTCTGCAGATTCAAGCTGTAGTAGTATGAACTCCTCGTCCTGAGCTCTGATACCACTTGTTGGACCGTGTTCCGACCCTAAACAGTCAGCGTAAGGATGTTCATCTTCACTTATGAAGGCGGAATCAACATAGATGAAGTTACACAGCTTTTCACGTTCAAATCCTTTACTTTTATTGCTTTCTGATATCGTTTTGACAGAATTTCGTTACAGCAACAATGATCTAGGTCCGCTCCAAGTTACATTAACAAATGAATACATCAGGTATATATAGTGTGGAGAGGTTCGCTTATACGGACTGACAAATAAGCGGACCTACTTATGTACACATAAGCGGACCTCTATGAGCGGACCTATGCCTAAAGACCATATAAGCGGACCTGTTTAATGACACATGAGCGGACCTATACTACATGTTCATATAAGTGGAACTATCAACATAATACATGATTTTGACATTCTAAACCCTATGTTGACCCAACTTGACCTAAAACCTAATGTAGACAAAGTCAACATACATTCCATGCACTAACAGGTTATCCCAGAAAATACATCACAAAATATACAACATCAACTGTCGCAGTTTCCTCCACCATCTTTTTATCAGTTTGATTTGTTGTCTCAACATCAGCCAATACCACCCATGTTTGAACATATTTCAACTAACACATCTCAAACACAGCATACTCAACCACAAACACCAGGCATCTACCAGGCACTTTCACCTTTATCTTTTGGGCAAGGAGAAATGATGCAACAATCCATATTTAATGATAACATGACATTCCAAGAGTTGTTTGCACCAGAACAACCCATATCACCACTATTACAGCAACAGTCTTCACTACATCCGGAGCAACAACAACAGTCAATTGTTGAAGCCGGACCAAGTACGGTGCCTCTAATAAATCCATTTTTAGATCCAATAAAGGTTGATAAACTAATAAAAAAAGAACCGGAAAATGTCAAGACAAATAGAGTGGTTGACGAAAAAGAATGAGTGGCAGGAAGAAATACTAAGACAAGTAGCTAGTATTATCTCAAAACAATTTACTCCGCCACCACCATCACCTCATGATTCTGATTCTGATTAATTTCAGTTGTATACACAGACAGAGGTCCGCAAACATAACTATATACTAGAATCATTTTGCTACGATTCAATTATTTTAATATATTTATTTAAGTATCTGGATAAGTAGCCATATGAATTGAAACATGTTTACATACAACATTGATATGGAAGATGACACGCGAGCATTGTCATCTCAACAGCAACTCCCATAACAATTAGATGGAACCTACCACCATATTAATAATTACTTCAGTTATAGGTTGCCAATTTTGTTACAAAACATAAATAAGATAAATATTAAAATCTAAATACTCATTAAAAATGAGATAACATACAAAGGAACAGCTATGAACAAATAAATGAATACATAAGTACTAAATAGATGAGGCGGAAGCTCAAACATTAATATCGGCAATAATATTAACATTATGCCGGTCAATATTAAAACCGGGTGAATCATCTTCAAAAATTTTTTTGAATAACTTTGAGAAGAAGAGGGTTTGATGTGAAAAAAAAATGAGATTGATAATTGGTTATTTATAGTGGTAAATTATAACCGTTTTGTAACGGTTATATTACCGTTTTATAGCCGTTGTACAACGGTTATATATATACAACAGTTATATATATATATATATATATGTATATATAATAAATGATGTATTAAGGAAATGTTATTTTTGGGAAGTTAGAAAACTGTCAGGTTTATTTGATTCATAAAACAAGTTTATATTTATAAAATATATTAAATGGTAAAGACGAAGCATGATAAACATACAAGTTTGGGTTGTACATACATACACACATACAAATGTTTTGTGGAAATACAATGACAAACATATGTATATATAAATGATTCATAAATTAGACGAATAATGCAAATAACGGTTTTGCCTGGGACATTCAAAATTAATAGAAAGAATGGGAAAAGCTAATTACCTGATAGTACAAAGTTTTTAAATAGAGGACGCTCTATTTTTCACAAAAATCAATAAGGAACTTATTGAGTTTCAAGAATATATATATATCATCAAGGATATGATGGCATGTCAGATTAAGCCATCAAGGATATACTATGATGAAAAGGATTCACATATCATATGATAATCCTAAAAAGGATTAAAGGATACACATATCCTAGCATGATACCATTTAGTATTTAAATCGATGCATCGTCTAAATGGTTATCAATTCGCAACTTGAAGTTTGCACATATGGCTTAGCTAATATAGCAAGAATATTATTCCAGACTGAAAAATTTGTTTTTGATAAATTCTAAATTATCAATTATCATTGGAATAAGTATTATTATTGAAACATTTACTCCCCATTACAGTTATTTAGAAACCAAATATATATCATTTTTGGGTGTGCGATATATATACTGATATTATTACAACACAACGCACAAAGATGAGATTTAATGACATGTTGGGAATAAATAATATATAGCCATAAATGAGAGATTTCTTATGGGCTTCATTTGCTGATTATAAATCCCAACATGAGGGGGAGATAGAAAACAACTAAAAGTGAAATAAATTTTGAAGTTATCATTATATTATCTGTATCCTCGAGTAAAATATCTAAAAGATATTTTAAGAAGGAAATTCATCCAAAAAGTCTTGAATTGCTCCAGTTAAAATTAATGTCCAAGAAGGACAAAGACATATTGAAAATCTTATATATCAGATACTAATGCTTTAGCTCGAGTTGATATTACAGACAAGCAAAGGGATAATAATAATATGGCTATTGAATCCCGTTTGAAACATGGGAGGCCAGTCGGTTCAAAGGATAAAACATCCTCGAAAAAAGAAAAGCGCTTATAAACGAAATTGACCATAAAGATAAAAATCTTGATCAAGCGGTAAATACCGAAACCTCTCATGAGGAAGATGTTAATGATACTAACAAAGAGATATCAATCAACTATGGTCATACACATATAATATGGAACCGAGATGAAATGGAAAATATGGATGAAATATTTTCATATTCGGTTGCCAGTGAGATTTTTCGCAAAGGCCAGGGATTTTGAAAAATAGGAAGTTATTGTACATATGCTTATATTTAACCAAAAAAGGAAATCTCACAAACTAGACACCTAGCTCGGTTGGCTAGGTGCGCGAAATGGTGTGGCCTAGACCCGAGTTCAATCCAGGGGACGGCCAGTTTCACCATTTTTACCATACAAATTTAGAAATTATTCATTAACACGTTGCAAGATGAATTATATTTTCCTTTTTCATATTCTCCTAAGGTGAAACAAAATTTTTGATACACTTGAGGTATGTAAGGTATAATTTATATTTTTACTAACCCATCGAAACAAGTTTGGTTAGTTTTTTGTAAATGCAGGTAATGTAACAAAACACAGTTGTGGATCTTATGATATTTGTTTCCAAAATGGAACCAGAAGTCTCATATGAAGATCATATAACACTGATCGGAAAAAGATTGTCTACCTAAGGATTGTTGTCTATAAAGCTTTGATCAACTTTCAAGAAAGATAGAGACAAGTCACATAAATAATACATATTAAAATGAGGGGGAGTACTATACAAGTTGCACTCTTTTTCCCTTAACTAAGTTTTATCCCATTGGGTTTTCTTAGTAAGGTTTTTAATGAGGTAACATATCTGATCCACTGTGTATAATGCAAGCTGCACTCTTTTTCCCTTAGCTATGGTTTTGTCCCACTGGGTTTTCCTAGCAAGGTTTTTAATGAGGCAGTACTTAATTACCCCAAAGTTTGCAAAGTGTCATCCAAGGGGGAGTGTTATAATATTGGATGACAAAATAGAAAAAAGTGTTGTGAATCATTATTTTCAAATAATGTGGATGACAAGTCAAATAATGTGGATGAAAAAATGAATTGCTTCACTGTAAATAGGACACACATCTTCTTCATTCAATGCTCTAACCTCTACACAACAATAGCTTTGTTTCATATCTTTCAAGTTCATTTTTTGAGTTTTAATCAAGAGAAATATTATATGTAAATGCTTCGTCTTTACCATTTAATATATTATATAAATATAAACTTGTTTTATGAATCAAATAAACCTGACAGTTTTCTAACTTCCCAAAAATAACATTTCCTTAATACATCATTTATTATATATACATATATATATATATATATAACTGTTGTATATATATAACCGTTGTACAACGGCTAAAAAACGGTAATATAACCGTTACAAAACGGTTATAATTTACCACTATAAATAACCAATTATCAATCTCATTTTTTTTTCACATCAAACCCTCTTCTTCTCAAAGTTATTCAAAAAAAATTTTGAAGATGATTCACCCGGTTTTAATATTGACCGGCATAATGTTAATATTATTGCCGATATTAATGTATGAGCTTCCGCCTCATCTATTTAGTACTTATGTATTCATTTATTTGTTCATAGCTGTTCCTTTGTATGTTATCTCATTTTTAATGAGTATTTAGATTTTAATATTTATCTTATTTATGTTTTGTAACAAAATTGGCAACCTATAACTGAAGTAATTATTAATATGGTGGTAGGTTCCATCTAATTGTTATGGGAGTTGCTGTTGAGATGACAATGCTCGCGTGTCATCTTCCATATCAATGTTGTATGTAAACATGTTTCAATTCATATGGCTACTTATCCAGATACTTAAATAAATATATTAAAATAATTGAATCGTAGCAAAATGATTCTAGTATATAGTTATGTTTGCGGACCTCTGTCTGTGTATAGAACTGAAATTAATCAGAATCAGAATCATGAGGTGATGGTGGTGGCGGAGTAAATTGTTTCGAGATAATACTAGCTACTTGTCTTAGTATTTCTTCCCGCCACTCATTCTTTTTCGTCAACCACTCTATTTGTCTTGACATTTTCTGGTTCTTTTTTTATTAGTTTATCAACCTTTATTGGATCTAAAAATGGATTTATTAGAGGCACCGTACTTGGTCCGGCTTCAACAATTGACTGTTGTTGTTGCTCCGGATGTAGTGAAGACTGTTGCTGTAATAGTGGTGATATGGGTTGTTCTGGTGCAAACAACTCTTGGAATGTCATGTTATCATTAAATATGGATTGTTGCATCATTTCTCCTTGCCCAAAAGATAAAGGTGAAAGTGCCTGGTAGATGCCTAGTGTTTGTGGTTGAGTATGCTGTGTTTGAGATGTGTTAGTTGAAATATGTTCAAACATGGGTGGTATTGGCTGCTGTTGAGACAACAAATCAAACTGATAAAAAGATGGTGGAGGAAACTGCGACAGTTGATGTTGTATATTTTGTGATGTATTTTCTGGGATAACCGGTGCTGCCTCAGATTGAAACGATCGTGTTTGTGTAGGAATATCAATAGGTATTATATCAATATTGGTAAAACTTACCACTCCAGGTAATCGTGGTGGGGATAATTCTTGAATAATCTGATCGTTTATGACACCTAGAGATTTAGCTATTTTTGTTATGTATGATCCTCCCATAAGGTTTTTCGAGAGACGTGTTTGGTATTGCTCAAAGTACATAGCAAGAGAGTAAGCAATATTACAATGGACTGACTCGAATATATTGTATAAGTGGAAGAGATCGGTACCACTAACCCTGTGTAGATTAGACGTGCGCCCCCTGATCGTGTTGGCTAGAACACGGTGCATATATTGATAAAGAGGATCTCTAAATGTTCTTGAATTATTATTTCTACTCCATACTGCTGGTGTAACTGTAGACCAATAATCTTGTATGCGATCAGGATATTCGGTTAATGCGTTTATAAATATAGGTGATCTAACCTCTTCTTCTGTATAAATACCTAAATGTACTGCGAACTCAGATAATGACAAATTAAAAGTTTTTCCACCGAGTCTAAAATCGATAGAGGGCTCAGATAGGTTTTTATTTCGTGTGAAATGAAAAGTAGACCAGAACTCATATACAAATTCATCGTATGAGGGTTCTAAGATATCAAAAAAACGACGCCATGGTGAACCGATTGGTAGTAACCTCGTCAGTCGATCATCTTTGTCTAGAATCCCCGTTATGTTCTAGTCGATACTATTAATAGTATTAACTTTAAGCCTCCTGAGGGTTAGACATTTCGTATGGGTGCGTGCATCCCTAAACTGAAGAAATTTATGGACTTCGATCTGGGCACGAATTTCTGCTGCGTTTGAAGATTCAGCGTGTGCACGAGTAGAAAACTGAAGACTCATGATAGTAATATTGGGCTTTGTTTGAGATCTTAAAAAATAGAATTTGAGTATGAGTTGTTTTGGGTATGTGTCGAACTATATCAGAAGTTCAGTTGGTTTGAGGATTTACATGAGTGGTGGGTTACTTATATAGATAAAAATTAAGCTTACACAATACGCTTGGTTAAGGCTTCAATGATACACCTTGAAAATAGTTTTACTGTATTAGGTTTGAAATTTTCGGTAACAAACAAAATGTTTAAACTAATATTAGATTCGGTAGGTATCGTGGGTAACGTGCTGAGTATCACTTCTAAATGGTTTCGATAACAACAGTGATGATATTAATAATTGGTAATTTTTTAATAAAATATCCATAGCCATTTTTACGGATATATATATATATATATATATATAATTAGTATGCACAATAATAAATAAATTATTATGAATGTGGATGACAACGACGCGCACAGTAGCACACAGTAAATGAAATAATTCGAACGAATTATTATGATATAGGCCCCACCAGTTTTGTTTTATTTCTTTTTCCTTAAAGAAACTGCAATAAAGGAGCTCAAAAGGAGCCTAAGTCTCCATCACACAAAATGCTTTTAGGATTTCATATTATAAATAATATAATAGTTTTAATCAACATATATAATATTTATACGGTATAAATATAAATATTAGGTGCATAAATAAATGTTAGATAACATAAATGTAAATGTTAGGTGCATAAATGAAATTTTGATTGTTAGTAGTCCCAGGTTATTATATTCCCATAGCAATAGGTATCTCGTACTCATTTTATTATTAAGTATGAGATTTAGATGTTTTTATGATAGGAGTGTCTGGATAACTGAGTCTCCTAAAGGAAAACAATCCCACGGTATAAAAGAAATATTACGTTTATCATAACAATTATAGTTTATATAAATTAATCAAACACTTACTTTGATTATAATTGCTTGAAGAGAAGAATAGCCTTTGAAAAACTCTAGAATTAGAAGAGCTATTGTTTATATGTATTTATGAGTAATTGAAAATACTCATAAATATTGGATGACAAAAGAAATCAAAGTGTTATAATATTTATGAACAATTATAGTATAAAAAGATCTTTGAATATTATAACATACTTCCATTTTAAAGGGAAGAATATTATGTGTATTATCAGCACAGTGGATATGTGATCCTCATAAAGCAGGTAATGTATCCACAGATAATATTCTAGATTATAGAGTTTACATATAAATAATATATAGCCATAAATGAGAGATTTCTTATGGGCTTCATTTGCTGATTATAAATCCCAACATGAGGGGGAGATAGAAAACAACTAAAAGTGAAATAAATTTTGAAGTTATCATTATATTATCTGTATCCTCGAGTAAAATATCTAAAAGATATTTTAAGAAGGAAATTCATCCAAAAAGTCTTGAATTGCTCCAGTTAAAATTAATGTCCAAGAAGGACAAAGACATATTGAAAATCTTATATATCAGATACTAATGCTTTAGCTCGAGTTGATATTACAGACAAGCAAAGGGATAATAATAATATGGCTATTGAATCCCGTTTGAAACATGGGAGTCCAGTCGGTTCAAAGGATAAAACATCCTCGAAAAAAGAAAAGCGCTTATAAACGAAATTGACCATAAAGATAAAAATCTTGATCAAGCGGTAAATACCGAAACCTCTCATGAGGAAGATGTTAATGATACTAACAAAGAGATATCAATCAACTATGGTCATACACATATAATATGGAACCGAGATGAAATGGAAAATATGGATGAAATATTTTCATATTCGGTTGCCAGTGAGATTTTTCGCAAAGGCCAGGGATTTTGAAAAATACGAAGTTATTGTACATATGCTTATATTTAACCAAAAAAGGAAATCTCACAAACTAGGCACCTAGCTCGGTTGGCTAGGTGCGCGAAAGGGTGTGGCTTAGACCCGGGTTCAATCAAGGGGACGGCCAGTTTCACCATTTTTACCATACAAATTTAGAAATTGTTCATTAACACGTTGCAAGATGAATTATATTTTCCTTTTTCATATTCTCCTAAGGTGAAACGAAATTTCTGATACACTTGAGGTATGTAAGGTATAATTTATATTTTTACTAACCCATCGAAACAAGTTTGGTTAGTTTTTTGTAAATGCAGGTAATGTAACAAAACACAGTTGTGGATCTTATGATATTTGTTTCCAAAATGGAACCAGAAGTCTCATATGAAGATCATATAACACTGATCGGAAAAAGATTGTCTACCTAAGGATTGTTGTCTATAAAGCTTTGATCAATTTTCAAGAAAGATAGAGACAAGTCACATAAATAATACATATTAAAATGAGGGGGAGTACTATACAAGTTGCACTCTTTTTCCCTTAACTAAGTTTTATCCCATTGGGTTTTCTTAGTAAGGTTTTTAATGAGGTAACATATCTGATCCACTGTGTATAATGCAAGCTGCACTCTTTTTCCCTTAGCTATGGTTTTGTCCCACTGGGTTTTCCTAGCAAGGTTTTTAATGAGGCTATTTTGTGATGTATTTTCTGGGATAACCGGTGCTGCCTCAGATTGAAACGATCGTGTTTGTGTAGGAATATCAATAGGTATTATATCAATATTGGTAAAACTTACCACTCCAGGTAATCGTGGTGGGGATAATTCTTGAATAATCTGATCGTTTATGATACCTAGAGATTTAGCTATTTTTGTTATGTATGATCCTCCCATAAGGTTTTTCGGGAGACGTGTTTGGTATTGCTCAAAGTACATAGCAAGAGAGTAAGCAATATTACAATGGACTGACTCGAATATACTGTATAAGTGTTAGATAACATAAACTCTATAATTGTAAATGCAGGTAATGTTACAAAACAACTTATATATCACGTTATCAGCTATAATATAAATTTATATTATATATAATATTTGAAAATCTTAGGTAAATTATCTGATATTTAAATCCATTTAATATTACCAAAGACATATTGAAAATCTTATTAAATTTAATATTACCCATATCTCAATTATAGAGTTTAATCCATTTTGATTATCAAATCTAGAATTATATATGTGGATGCAATAACCTTTAGATACTTAATCAGCTTAGCAGTTTCTTATTTACAATAGGTATCTCGTGCATTATACACAGTGGATCAGATATGTTGCCTCATTAAAAACCTTGCTAGGAAAACCCAGTGGGACAAAACCATAGCTAAGGGAAAAAGAGTGCAACGTGTATAATGCTCCCCCTCAATTTGCAATTTGTAAGGCATCACATTCTCCGTACGTGACGCATGACAATGTCATGAACGTGTTTCCTGAAAGTTGATGTAGGTAGTTCTTTTGTGAAAAGATCGGCTGAATTGTTGCTGGATTGGACATATCTCATCTCGACTTGATTGTCTTTAATAAGGTCCCGAGTATATGCAAAGAATCTTGGTGGTATATGTTTTGTTCTGTCACTTTTGATATACCCTTCTTTCATCTGAGAGACACAGGCGGCATTATCTTCATGGATAGGAGTTGGATTTTGATCTTTCTCTAGCCCACAAGAAGTCACTATGTGTTGTGACATAGATCTTAGCCATACACATTCTCTTGAAGCTTCATGTAGTGCAATGACTTCAGCATGATTTGAAGATGTTGCGACAAGTGTTTGTTTCTGAGAACGCCATGAAATCGCAGTTCCTTCGTTCATAAATACATATCCAGTTTGAGATTTTGCTTTATGAGGATCAGATAAATAACCTGCATCTGCATAACCAACTAACCCTTCTTTTGAATCGTTAGGATAAAACAAGCCTAAATCAACGGTACCTCGAAGATATCGAAAAATGTGTTTAATTCCATTCCAGTGTCTTCTAGTGGGAGCTGAACTAAATCTTGCTAACAAGTTCACTGCAAAAGAGATGTCAGGTCTCGTACAATTCGTAAGATACATAAGTGCTCCAATTGCGCTGAGGTATGGTACTTCTGGACCAAGAACTTCTTCGTTGTCCTCACAAGGACGAAATGGATCATTTTCGACATTAAGTGACCTAACGACCATTGGAGTGCTTAAAGGATTTGACTTATCCATATTGAAACGTTTTAACAGCTTTTCAGTATAATTCGTTTGATGCACAAGTATTCCATTGCACATATGTTCAATTTGTAAACCAAGACAATATTTGGTTTTACCAAGGTCTTTCATTTCAAATTCTTTCTTTAAAAGAATCATTGTTTCAAGAATTTCTTTTTTCGTCCCAATTATATTTAGGTCATCAACATATACAGCTATGATCACATATCCTGATGTTGTCTTCTTAATAAAGACACATGGACAAATAAGATTATTTATATAACCTTTACTTGTCAAATAGTCACTCAAACGATTGTACCACATTCTTCCAGATTGTTTCAACCCATATAAAGATCTTTGTAATTTGATCGAATACATTTCTTTGGGTTTTGAACTTAATGCTTCAGGAAGTTTAAATCCTTCAGGAACTTTCATATAGATGTCACTATCAAGTGATCCATACAAGTAAGCTGTAACGACATCCATAAGACGCATTTCTAACTTTTTAGAAACTGCTAAGCTGATTAAGTATCTAAAGGTTATTGCATCCATAACGGGAGAATATGTTTCTTCATAGTCAATCCCTGGCCTTTGTGAAAAACCTTGAGCTACAAGTCTCGCTTTATGTCTTGTAACCTCATTTTTCTCATTTCGTTTTCGTACAAAAACCCA
Organism: Helianthus tuberosus; assembly: GCA_030545235.1. Taxonomy (NCBI): domain Eukaryota; kingdom Viridiplantae; phylum Streptophyta; class Magnoliopsida; order Asterales; family Asteraceae; genus Helianthus; species Helianthus tuberosus. The sequence continues at coordinate 149,027,946 of CM060384.1, read as the reverse complement.
TTTATATCCTACAGGCTTTACAGCCTTAGGTGTAACAACAATAGACCCAAAAACCTTTCGTTTGTTGAGTGAATCTAATTCAGCTTGCATAGCGCCTTTCCATTTATCCCAATCATGTCTATTTTGACAATCATTGACAGATTTTGGTTCAGGATCATCATCTCCACCCATGATGTCACTTGCTATAGAATAAGAAAATATCTCATCAATATTTTCCATTTCATATCGGTTCCATATGATATGTGTATGACCATAGTTGATTGATATCTCTTTGTTAGTATCATCAACATCTTCCTCACGAGAGGTTTCGGTATTTACCGCTTGATCAAGATTTTTATCCTTTTGGTCAATTTCATTTATAAGCGCTTTTCTTTTTCGAGGATTTTTATCCTTCGAACCAATTGGCCTTCCACGTTTTAAACGTTTCTGAGATTCATGAGTCATATTATTATCTATTGCCTTATTAGGGATCTCAACTCGAGCTGGAGCATTAGCAGCTGGTATATGAGATTTAGTAACCCTATTTATATCAGTAAATGCATCAGGCAATTGATTTGCAATTTCTTTCAAATGTATTATCTTTTGAACCTCTGTTTCACATTGTTTAGTTCTTGGATCCAAATATAACAATGAAGGTTCACACCATGTGACATCCTTTTCCTTATTTTTATCTTTATTCTCTCCCCCTAATACAGGGAAAGTTGTTTCATTAAATTTACAATCAGCCAACCGTGCTGTAAAGACATCACCTGTTAAAGGTTCAAGATATCTTATTATAGAAGGTGAATCATATCCAACATATATTCCCAACCTTCTTTGAGGTCCCATTTTTGTGCGTTGTGGTGGTGCAATTGGGACATAAACTGCACATCCAAAAATTCTAATATGGGAAATATTTGGCTGTTGGCCAGATGCAATTTGTTGGGGAGAGAATTCATGATTTGCACTTGGTCTTATGCGAATTAATGATTCAGCATGTAATATTGCATGACCCCAAATGGATACAGGAAGTTTTGTTCTCATTATTAATGGTCGAGCTATTAGTTGTAGACGTTTAATTAATGATTCAGCTAAACCATTTTGTGTATGCACATGAGCAACAGGGTGCTCAACAATAATTCCTCCAGACATGCAATAATCATTAAAAGCATGTGATGTAAATTCACCAGCATTGTCGAGTCTCACCCTTTTAATACTATGATCTGGGAAATGTGTTCGCAATTTAATAATTTGTGCAAGAAATTTTGCAAAAGCCATATTGCGAGTTGATAACAAAGACACATGAGACCATCTACTTGATGCATCTATTAGAACCATGAAGTGTCTAAATGGTCCACATGGTGGATGGATTGGTCCACATATATCTCCTTGAATTCTTTCAAGGAACATTGGAATTTCTTTTTCAACTTTTATAAACGAAGGTCTTGTAATTAATTTTCCCAGAGAACAAGATACACATAAAGGAATTTTATCAGATTTTGGGATCTTTTTATACTTTAATGGATGTCCATGAGTATTTTCAATTACTCTTTTCATCATTGTTGAACCTGGATGGCCTAATCTGTCATGCCATAAATTAAATGTTTCAGGATCACAAGAATTTTCTTTTACTGCCATATGTGCTTGAGGCACATCAATATATGTATAATGCAAACCAGATTGAAACATTGGCAGTTTTTCCAATATCTGACCTTTGCTCATGATATACAAATATTTTTCATTATCAACAGTCTTTGACTGAGTATCATATCCATTATGATATATGCTTTTGAAACTTAACAAGTTTCTTGATGACCTTGGGGAAAATAAAGCATTCTCTATTAAAAGCTTTGTACCATTTGGTAATATTAAATTTGCTTTTCCCACTCCTTCTATTAATTTTGTAGGACCTGATATTGTATCAACGGTTCCTTTTGTTGGTTTCAACTCATAAAAATATTTCTCGGATTTAAGTATAGTATGTGTAGCTCCACTGTCAGCTATACATATATCAGCATCATTCATTCGAACTTGAGCTTCAATGATATCCATTTTAATCTTACAATTAAAAAAATGATAAGAGTATTATTAATATATTATAATTATTGATAATAACTTTATATATAAAAAAAACTTTATTATGAAGGAAAGACATAATAAAAATACATATTTAATTGTTACATAAAATCATTGAGATCAAGCAACATTTTGTTTAAATGTCTTCATTAAAATCCGTGGTATTTTCTTCATTAAAATCCGTGGCATTTAGCTGAACACTGAATTTATCCAAATAGTTTACTTCCTTCTCCTTTTCTTTAAGCGAGGCTTTGTAAAGCTCACATAGATGTGGAGCTGTTCTACAAGTTTTTACCCAGTGATCTATACTTCCACATCTATAACAAGAATTATCAATTTTTCCGGACACACCGGCTTCATTTCTTTGATTATGAAAATTGGAAGTATTATCTTGTGGAGCATGATAATTTGTAGTTCTTTGATTTCGGCCACGGCCACGACCGCGCCCACGACCTCGGTAATATTTATTATTTTTGAAAGTATGATTGTGACCATTATAATGACCTTTACCAAAATACCCACGACCGCGACCACGGCCTCGTCCTTGGCCTTGCCCACGGCCTTGTCCTTGGCCTTGCCCACGGCCTTGTTCCCTTTTATTTTGATAATTATTAACAACATTCGCTTCAGGTATAGTTAATGCTCCTGTGGGACGTGCTTCATGATTTTTCATCAGAAGTATGTTATGTTGTTCTGCTACGAGGAGATGCGCATTCAAATCAGAGTATCTGTAAAATTTCAACAATCTATATTGTTGTGCTAAACTTATATGTGACGCATGAAATGTGGAGTAAGTTTTCTCCAATTTTTCTTCCTCGGTAACAGGGTGCCCACAAAACTCTAATTTTGAACATATTTTAAATAGAGCAGATGTGTAATCATTTACTTTCGTAAAATCTTGGAACCTCAGACTGTTCCATTCATTTTTAGCCGTGGGAAGTAAAACTTCCTTTTGATTATCAAATCTGTTCTTTAAATCCGTCCATAATTCATATGGATCATCAGAATTGAAATATTCATGCTGTAGTAAATTATCAATGTGTTTATGAATAAACACATCAGCTTTTGCCTTTTCCTGATTCGAACAATTATTCTCTTCATTTATGACTTCTATCACACCCATTGCTTTTAGGTGTCCTTTTACATTTGTTGTCCAAGTCATATAATTTTCTCCGGAGATATTCAATGCTGGAAATTCCAGTTTCGCGATATTTGCCATTTTGTTACTAAATACAAATATATATAAATATTAGGATTACATACTTATTAAAATGAGACAAAATATAACAATACACATAATTAAAATGTTAGTTGCATAAATAAATGTTAGCTCCATAAATAAATGTTAGCTTGCATAAATAAATGTTAGCTTGTATAAATAAATGTTAGATGCGTAAATGTTAAATTCATAAATAAATGTTAAATGGTTAGTAGTCCCATTATTATTATTATTATATTTCCATAGTAATAGGTACCCTGTACTCATTTTTATTTATCAAAGAACTATATTATAAATATACATATATATAAAGAAGAAACTGGATATAAAAGATCATCCTAAAAATGTGTGGTTTTACAATCCACTGGTGCACCCTTAGGCTTTCAACCTATATAATATGTACACATATGTATATATATTTAAATGTATAAAATTCTTACATTGAGTATGATAATAACTCATTTGCCTTTGTTGATATGCTTGGTAGAGAACCCTCGTGCTGATAACGTGTTATAAAACTAGCCTAAAAAACTCTAGAATTAGAAGAGCTAGCCTGGAATGGAAAATATTGATGAGATGGAACCGATATGGAACCGATATGAAATGGAAAATATTGATGAGATATTTTCTTATTCTATAGCAAGTGACATCATGGGTGGAGATGATGATCCTGAACCAAAATCTGTCAATGATTGTCAAAATAGACATGATTGGCATAAATGGAAAGGCGCTATGCAAGCTGAATTAGATTCACTCAACAAACGAAAGGTTTTTGGGTCTATTGTTGTTACACCTAATGATGACGGGGGTAGCCCAAGATTGAATAAAATGGCTAATTACGTAAATGCTTAAATAGTTAAATGGTTCAAAGCTTAAAAAGCTGTGAGAAAGGAAAAAGCAACACGGAAACAGTAGCCAGTCACATCTGGCGATCGCTTCACCAACCCACAGCCGCAAAGGCAATGCAGGTCTGCACGATGCACGCCATTATCCGGGGAACAAAAGCCTTCAACCCCCAAAAGGGGAAACCCTCCACTGCAAGCGAGGTTGCTAGTCTAATCCATTCCACTTCGGGAGATGCCTTCCCTTATAAAATGACACTTCATTTACTTCAAGGGACATCTGGACCAGCTCTGATTCCTCAATCTCTGGTCATTCACATCGAATGCTTGTCTCGCACAAGTCATTCCCTTTCACATCCAACACACACATTCCCTTTGCTTCCACTTCCGAATCTGAGCACAACTCAGAGGAGGATCCATAGCAAAGAATAACAATAAACTAGTAAACCTCCTTCCACGTCTCGCAAACGTGGGGGGACCCCACGACCTGCGTTAGGCAAGGTTGAACCCTTCAACCATTCTGCCTAGCCAGTCCAGCTACCACCGTTGGTCTTGTATTTGTTGTATCAACAAGTTGGCGCCCACCGTGGGGCTACGCCGCTATTTCTTCTCAAAAAGACCTAGTAGTGTAGCTCTATTCGCTTAAAATCACCATGTCTGAAAGTGGATCCCCGGAAGAAGTAAATCAGATTCCAAACACTTCTACTCCGGGTAGTAGCCAAGCTCACGTGGCCATACCAACTTCTTTCTCAACTCCGGGGAGCACACCCGAGTTCCTCAACTTCAACACACCAACCCCGTCCCGATCCGGAGTTCCATCTCCTAATATCGGTGTTTCTGATGCTCCATCATGTGTTGAACTCACCCCTGAAGGGGTTGCTAACAACTTCCTTGTGCTAAGGACTCTTCTCAACCAGCATGTGAGCAAAGAAAGAGAAAAGGGTGTGAGGATTCGTTTAGACTATGACGAACCTGAGCCAACATTATCTCCTGGACCACCTCCTCCTCTTTTTGCAACAAGAAGTGAGGCTGGTCCCAGTAACCTTTCAAACCCTCACCCTTATCTGTCCTCTATGACAAATCCTACGGTGCATCCTATCTTCTCTTCCCAACCAATTACTAGTGGTGCTCCTCTGGGACATGAGCTAACTCTTGACCAGCTCCTACAATCCCCGGTGACAAGTTATCCAGCATCTACTACAACTACATGGGAGCAAGCTCTGTCCGTGCTCCCTTTAGCACGGAGTGCTGTTATGAGTGCTCCCCTCGGGATGAACTGCTCCACTGGCCCAGGAAGCCTTCAAGGCTTCAACCCTATGCCTAACATGATGACCCAGATGATGGCCAATTTCCCATGGCAACACTTCATCAATCAAGTGCTTGCCACTCAGGGAAACAACGGCAATAGCAGTACTATGGATGCAAGGACTGAAGAGGACTTGGCTAAACCATACAAGCCAAGTAACCTTTCATGCTTTTCAAGACAGATAGCCGATTATGATTTTCAGACAAAGATCAAAATGCCAGCACACATCAGGACATATGATGGGACTGAAGATCCTGAGGACCATCTTCAGATCTTCACCGGTGCAGCTCGGATAGAGAAATGGTCCAACGCTGAGTGTTGTCTAATGTTCATGCAAACTCTTGTTGGATCCGCCAGGATCTGGTTCAACGATTTACCTGCTCAAAGCGTTCGAAGCTTTGACGATCTCAGCAAGGGTTTCCTGGCCAATTTCTCTCAACAAAGACGATACGTCAAAGATGCAACAGTGATCTTTCAGATAAAGCAACGTGATGATGAAAGTCTCCGTGCTTTCATTGAACGATACAAGAAGGAAGGTCTGACTTATGTAGGGGCTGACGAGAAAATGAGGGTGGCTGGTTTCATGAACGCCATCACCTCTAAGTACCTTACAAGGGATTTCAACAAATCCCTACCCAAGACCTTAGAAGAAGCTCTTGAAAGGGCCGAAGCCCACATCCGAGGAGAGGAGGCAGTAGACATTAAGGAACAAAGAAAAAGAGGGTCCGGCTGGAGAAGCAACAGTCCAGCCAGAAAAAGAGGGAACTTCAACCCCTATGACAGGCGGCCAAAGGGTTCAGATCCTCGAAGGTCTGAAGGTCGGAACCTTTCGAGCAGGGAGAAAGGCATAAGCTTCACGCCCCTCACGAAGACCCCTCAAGAAATCCTTGCGACAGAAGAAGTTAAACAAAACTTTCGGCCTCCCAGACCTCTCCCCAAAAGCAGGAAAAATGAGAGCTCCACCCAATACTGCGAGTTTCATGAAGAAAAGGGTCACCACACCAATGATTGCTTCCAACTCAAGAAAAGAATAGAAGAGGAAAGGGTAAGGAAGTCAATATGGTAGGTTTCGATGGAAAGGTTCCTCACAAAAGACAAAGGTTGGAAGCTTGGGAGCTTCAATGTGTCTGTTTCCCCCCTACGGAGAATGATCCTCTCTCTAGCCCTCTCGTGGTAGAGGCTACCGTGGGAACGTTGCAAACATGCAAGGCATACATAGACACGGGTGCAGCCACCGAAATCATGTTCGAAAAATTCTTCAACCAATTGAGCAATGAAGAACGTTCAAGGCTTCAACCTTCTGGAACCTCTATAAAAGGTATCGCTGACATACCCCTCAAGCCTTTAGGGCAATTAACACTTAATGTTCGTTTTAGTGAAGGTTCAAAAGAAAGAACCCAACCACTCACCTTTGTGGTTATCAACATCCCCTCAAGCTATGATGTGATCATCGGAAGACCAGGACAGTGTGCATTTTACATGGCCGTGTCTGTTGGCCATGGCACAGTCAAATTCCCCACCGAAAGGGGCATAGCAACCCTTCAACCCTCTCAGGAGGCCTACATGGTTGAGGGTGAAAGTTCAAACAGTGAAGAAGACAGGCAAAGGTTGGTCATAAACCATAAATACCCGGAACAAAGGATAAGGGTCAACCCTGACCTTTCTCAAGAGACTCTTTCATACCTTGAAAAATTGCTAACACACTACAGTGATGTATTCGCTTGGTGTCCTGAAGACATGACCGGGATCCCCCGGGATATTGCCGAGCATGAGTTGAGAATACCACCAGAGGTCAAGCCTGTGGTCCAAAAGAAAAGAAGCTTGGCACCCGAAAGAAGTCTGGCAGCCTGCCAAGAGGTTGAAAAGCTTGTGTCAGCCGGCATCCTCCGAGAAGTCAAGTACCAATCATGGGTTGCAAACCCAGTTATGGTCAAAAAACCAGACAACTCTTGGAGGATGTGCATAGACTTCAAGGATCTTAACAAAGCTTGTCCTAAGGATTGCTATCCACTACCCGAGATTGACCTCAAAGTTGACTCCCTCACCGGGTACTCGTTCAAATGTTTTCTTGATGCATACAAAGGTTATCACCAAATCCTCATGAAGGAAGAAGATGAGGAAAAAACAGCTTTTCACACGGACAAAGGAATCTTTTGCTACCAAAAGATGCCCTTCGGCCTCAAAAATGCAGGAGCAACCTATCAACGGCTCGTTGACAAAGCCTTCGAGAACCAAATTGGCAAAAACATGGAGGCATATGTCGATGACTTGGTTATTAAAAGCAAGACGGAATACCAAATGCTCGATGATATTCAAGAAACTTTCAAGAACCTCAGAAAGGTTAACATGAAGCTTAATCCAGAAAAGTGTTCATTTGGATTCGAGGAAGGAAAATTTTTGGGCCACATTGTGGGAAAACAAAGCATTAAAGCCAACCCTAACAAAGTAAAAGCTGTCCTTGAAACCAAACCACCAAAGACCAAGAAGGAGGTTGAAAGCTTGAATGGGAAGCTTGCAGCCTTGAAGCGTTTTACCTCCAAGTTAGCCGAAAGATCTCTGCCCTTCTACAAAACGCTCAAGAACTGCTCAGATAAAAAGGATTTCAAATGGACTGAAGAAGCTAATGAAGCTTTCAACCAGATGAAGCAACATCTAGCTTCCCTACCAGACATTGCGGCACCAAAAACCGGGGAGTTAATATCGGTGTACCTCTCAATCACGGATGAGGCCATCAGTGCAGTCCTCATCATTGAGCGAGACAAGGCCCAGGTACCCGTTTATTTTTTCAGCAAAACTTTAAAATTAGCTGAAACGAAATACCCTCCCCTTGAAAAACTTGCTTTAGCCTTAGTTCAAACAGCTAGAAGGCTTCGAAGGTATTTCCAAGCACACCCCATACAAGTGGTCACCGACCAACCTATTAAGAGTGTGCTTGAAAAACCTGAAAACTCGGGGCGATTAGCCAAATGGGCCATAGAACTGGGTGAACATAACATCACCTATGTCCCAAGGAAAGCTATCAAGGCTCAAGTCTTGGCCGATTTCATCGTGGAAGTCCCAAACCAAACACTTACTGAAGTAAACACTGCCACCACTGAACCTTCCAACCCTGAAGCCTGGAAGCTTTTTACCGACGGGGCTTCAAGCGTTGAAGGGTCAGGGGCTGGATTAATTTTGATTAACCCAAAAGGTTTGGAGTTCACATATGCTCTTCGATTTGATTTTCAGACCACCAATAACGAGGCTGAATACGAAGCACTAATAGCCGGCCTAAGGCTGGCCAAAGAAATGAAGGTCGAAAAGCTTGAAGTGTTCACGGATTCGTTGCTGGTCTCAAGCCAAGTGAATGATAGCTACATAGCTAAAGAGCCCAACATGAAAAAATACAGAGAAAAATCAAAGGAACTAATGAGTACCTTCCAAGCATGCAACATCAAACAGATCCCCAGATCTCAAAACAAAAAGGCCGATGCCCTAAGCAAGCTTGCATCTCTCACCTTTGCCCACCTCACCAAGAAGGTACTGGTAGAAGTGTTGAAGGCCCCATCCATTAATGAATTGGAGGTTCAAGATGTGGTTACCGAAGAAGAACCAAACTGGATGACTCCCATAAGAAAGTTCCTCAAAAATGGTGAATTACCCAATGATCAAGTGGAAGCTAAAAGGGTTGAAATCAAGGCAAGACAATACATACTGCAAGGAGAAACCCTTTACAAAAAGGGTTACCTTGCCCCCTTGCTAAGGTGTGTCGGCCCCGAGCAAAGTAAATATTTGATCAAGGAAATTCATGAAGGAGTGTGTGGAGCTCACTTTGGAGCTAGGTCGGTAGTTGCAAAGCTCATGAACCTCGGATATTTCTGGCCCTCAATGCATCGTGACACAACCGAAGAATTGAAGAAATGTGATGCCTGCCAGATCCACGCACCAGTCCCAAAAAGTCCTAAGCATGATTTGGTCCCAATAACCTCGGCTTGGCCATTCCATAAATGGGGAATGGACATTGTTGGTCCATTTCCCCCAAGCAAAGGGGGAGTAAAATTCCTATTGGTGGCGGTAGACTATTTCACCAAGTGGCCAGAGGTCAAACCACTTGCCAAAATCATAGGAAAGCAAGTCATTGACTTTGTCTGGGAAAACATCATCTGCCGTTATGGATTGCTAGGAGTACTTGTCACCGACAACGGAAGGCAATTTGCTGATAAGCCTTTTAGCGTTTGGTGCAAAGAATACAAAATCGATCAGGTTTTCAGCTCAGTGGCTTATCCACAATCAAACGGGCAGGTTGAGAGAACAAATAGAAGCATAGTGGAAGGAATCAAGACAAGATTGGGAAGATATGAAAGCAACTGGCTTGAAGAATTGCCTAGTGTTCTATGGGCAATTAGAACAACGGAAAAAACAAGCCATAAGAAAACACCTTACAGCTTGGTATTTGGATCCGAAGCTGTGATCCCTGCCGAAATAGGAGTTGTAACCCAAAGAATTGTCAACATGGATCCCGAGGGAAACCAAAAAGAGACCATGTTGAATTTACAACTCCTAGAAGAAGCAAGAGATCAAGCCGCAATTCAAGAAGCCAAATACAAGCAACAGATGGAAGCTTACTACAACAAAAAAGTCAAAAACGAACGTTTCAAGCCAGGGGACTTAGTCCTCAGAAACAATGAAGCCAGCAAGAAAGAAAATCAAGGAAAGCTTGGCCCAAAGTAGGAGGGTCCATACACCATCCTTGAAGCACACAAAGGTGGATCCTACAAGCTGGCTGATTCAGAAGGCAAAAGGCTTCCAAGGCATTGGAACGGCAAAACATTGAAAAGGTTCCATGTTTAAACGGAAAGTTTGGTTTGTATCAAAATGTATTTCAAGCAGGATTATGAACACCTTTTGTAAAAAGCAAGTATTGCTTTAATGAATGAAGTTGTTTTTATCAAACTTGTCTTTCTATCCTAAAATCAGGATGAGAACCTAGCAAAAAACTCCATGGCAAGTGCCATGTAAGGGGATGAGCTCCCAGGCCACATCGCTCAATAGGTTCAAGGGTTGAATGAGCCTATATAAGGGGTGAGTTCCTAAATCAATACAACTCCATGAGACTTGTCAAGAAAAAATAATATTGTCTCATAGACGGGTATAAGCAGCCCACACCAAATGTTCACGAAGTTTTAGAAATATAGTCTACAAAAAGGCTAGAAAAAACAAGAAGAAATAATGAAAAGGATAGGTGTTATCTCTTCTTGTTAAAAATGCCAAGGCTAAGTGTCTGCAGCACTGAACCCTTTTAGGTATAAAAACATAAGGGCAACACAAACAAGACAAAGGCAAAGTTACAAAAAGAACAAAACAAGTCCAAAAAAGAACAAAGTTAATTGGACAAAATCACAAAGGTACAAACCAAGCCAGGACGCAAAACCCAAAAGCCTTCAAGGCTTCAAGCCACCCGGGCTATACCTCGAAGCCTTAAAGGCTTCAACCTTTTAAAAGACAGCCAAAAGGCTTCAACAGTTAAACCCCAAATGAACTGCTTTGTCCAAAAAGGCACAAGCATAAAGCCATAACAAAAAGAAAAATAGTTAAAACATCACATAATAAAAAGTCCTAAAAAGACTTCCAAACATACGTTAAGACAGGTCCTAGTCACTTGCAAATCTAATCATTGTCCAACGGCCATACAGGCCTTCAACATAACCAAAAGGAACCTTAGGGGTTCCTACCAAACCTAACATTGTTCAAGTTAACATTACAAACATAAGTTGTTTTCAGTGCTAAGAAAGCTACGAATCAAACATCAACAGATTCGGAAACTCCAGAACCTTCGCCCTTGGCCTTCTTTGTTTTCTTCAACTTTTTAGTCTTCACACCTCCATCACCACCAACCGCCGAAGCCTCCAAGCTTGCATCCTTAGGAACATCCGGCTGACCTGAAAGGGTATCATCGCTATCCCCCGAATAGGACCTCTTCCTTGAAAGAGAGCCCAAAACCTCAGCACAAACCTTCTCATTTAGGCCCTCCGGTTTCAATTCCTGCAATACAGAAAGAGGTTTACCAAAACAAGTGGAAACCTGATGGATGTAGGGGTAGGTCAGCTTCTCCATCTGCTCAACGGAGCCTTTAAAAACATCAGAAGCCTCGGGACGAAACAGATGTGACTTCTCCAAAGGATGACCGGATTCATGAAGTTTATACCCAGCAATGAGGCCTTGGTGTTTCCCCAGGTTAAGAAGCTTAGTGTAAACGTCACCAAGAGCAGAGTTAAACTCTTTGGAGTGCAATAGATAAGTAACCACTTGGTGAAAACCTTGCTCTATGAGCCATTGGTTATCCCCAGTAGCCTGAGCAACTGAAGCTTTCAACCCTTCTTTCTCCTTAATAAAAGCCTGCTGCTGAACAAACAAAGCTTCCCGGTCAGCCCTAAGTTTCAGCCTAGATGCCTCAAAGCTCTTTCTCAAATCACTTATCTCAATCTCATGCGTCTTTTTAAGATCACTAACCTTCTTGTCCCACGCCGATTCTTTCTCAGCAAAACTTGCAATCTCCTTCTTCATCACAGCCATGGAGGCTTTCATTTTATCTTTCTTCTTGGAGAACTCTTCATACTCCTGCATCCTCTGACGAAAACGGGCAATGCCCTGAGGAAGCATGGCAGCAAGATTGCAAGTACTTAAAATCATACGGGACAACATCAAATCATCATCCATCCCAGCAATGGTCTTGTGAACTGATGGAGGAGCAATGTGACTTAGAGCATCCTCACAAATAGCAGCATCCTTGAAGCTGTCATCATTCTTCACTGACCAAGCAGGCACATAAATCCCTTCCGGATCCAACCCTTCAACGTCCCTGCTTGAAGACTCCTGGACAGGAGTGGCAACAACCTTCTTGCTTGAAACCTTTTTGCCATGAATAACCAATTCCTTATCCTTCTCAGCACCTGCTTCAACACCTTGATCTTCCGAAACTTCAATATCATCACTCAAGTCCACCTTTTCAGTAGAAGTGGATTGAGGACCAGCCTTCAACAACCGACGAGAAGATCGACGGGTTGAAGATTTAGGAGCATTAGACTTCGAAAAACCCTTGGCAGTAGCAGCACTAACATAGCCTGAGCCCTCAAACCTTTGATCAGCAGTCCTAACCACAACATTCTCACCAGGAACAGACGGAGCATCCTCAAAAACAACATCGGAAGTATCGTCGCTCTTAATAAAATCCAAAGCAGACATGACTACAAAAAACAACCACGCATAAGTCATAGATTAAGAAGAACATAAAAAGGACAAAAAAGGAAAATGCATACCCATGCCACTCCTCATAAGAACCGGATCCCGATCAACATTCCCCAAAATTTTACTAATCCCTAACAGAACTAGCAAGTGCTCAGGAAAGGGACGAACCCTAGAAGGGCACCCCCGGATGGCATTAAGGAAAACATCATTCAAATCAGACTCGGAAGGTTCCGGATCATTGAGGACGGCATCGGGTTTCCTCCACACCATTTTAAATGGAAGAATAGCATCGGAAACCCAGAAAAAGCGGTCCTTCCAAGCCCCAAGGGTAGTAACCATCGACGAAATAAGGCAGGTATCAACCTTGGATATTTCGAAAGTAAACCAATCGCCATTCTTAGCCAAGCGAAAAAACCGGCGAAATAGTAAAAGAGAAGGATCATACCCAAGAGCACGACATAAAACCTCAAAATGTAAAACCCTAGCCATCCCCTTTGGATGAACTTGCCCAAAAGAAACCCTATAATACTCCAACAAGTTCAAAACAAAAAACGAAAAGGGATATCGAAGGTTTGAGAACTCAAAATGACTACAATAAAGGGCAATCGAACCAGAAGGCGGTTTATCAACGGGAAGATCACAAGCAGGGGCAGTGGGGTTAAACTCCCTATCAATACCATATTCCATACAAAATAAATCTATCTCCTCTTGTGTTAACCGGGAAAAAGATTTTGCTAAGTCCTTACGAGCACCCATTTTTTGAAAATGGAAAATGCAGAATGAAAGATGAAAAGGAAACCGGAACTAACCTTAGAGAAGGAGAGAAAATGGCTGGAAACTTGGAATAAATTATGAAACATATGGATAAGTTTGGAAATATAAAATAAATATAAGTCTACAATAGGGGTAATAATGTCTAAACAGTAACCCACTGTGAAAACCGCCACCCTATCAACTGCCATACATCAATCAAATCAATTGTCAGTTATTTGAAATTCAAATCCAAAACATTAACTGCCGTTAACCTTTCAAGACTTCAAGCATGGAACCATTGAAACTTTTAGGCAATAAAACACGCGTACAAAGTCAGAAGTCTTTGAGCTCATCTCCCAAAAACCTCTGACTTGGGGGGCTGATGACGGGGGTAGCCCAAGATTGAATAAAATGGCTAATTACGTAAATGCTTAAATGGTTAAATGGTTCAAAGCTTAAAAAGCTGTGAGAAAGGAAAAAGCAACACGGAAACAGTAGCCAGTCACATCTGGCGATCGCTTCACCAACCCACAGCCGCAAAGGCAATGCAGGTCTGCACGATGCACGCCATTATCCGGGGAACAAAAGCCTTCAACCCCCAAAAGGGGAAACCCTCCACTGCAAGCGAGGTTGCTAGTCTAATCCATTCCACTTCGGGAGATGCCTTCCCTTATAAAATGACACTTCATTTACTTCAAGGGACATCTGGACCAGCTCTGATTCCTCAATCTCTGGTCATTCACATCGAATGCTTGTCTCGCACAAGTCATTCCCTTTCACATCCAACACACACATTCCCTTTGCTTCCACTTCCGAATCTGAGCACAACTCAGAGGAGGATCCATAGCAAAGAATAACAATAAACTAGTAAACCTCCTTCCACGTCTCGCAAACGTGGGGGGACCCCACGACCTGCGTTAGGCAAGGTTGAACCCTTCAACCATTCTGCCTAGCCAGTCCAGCTACCACCGTTGGTCTTGTATTTGTTGTATCAACACCTAAGGCTGTAAAGCCTGTAGGATATAAATGGGTTTTTGTACGAAAACGAAATGAGAAAAATGAGGTTACAAGACATAAAGCGAGACTTGTAGCTCAAGGTTTTTCACAAAGGCCAGGGATTGACTATGAAGAACATATTCTCCCGTTATGGATGGAATAACCTTTAGATACTTAATCAGCTTAGCAGTTTCTAAAAAGTTAGAAATGCGTCTTATGGATGTCGTTACAGCTTACTTGTATGGATCACTTGATAGTGACATCTATATGAAAGTTCCTGAAGGATTTAAACTTCCTGAAGCATTAAGTTCAAAACCCAAAGAAATGTATTCGATCAAATTACAAAGATCTTTATATGGGTTGAAACAATCTGGAAGAATGTGGTACAATCGTTTGAGTGACTATTTGACAAGTAAAGGTTATATAAATAATCTTATTTGTCCATGTGTCTTTATTAAGAAGACAACATCAGTATATGTGATCATAGCTGTATATGTTGATGACCTAAATATAATTGGGACGAAAAAAGAAATTCTTGAAACAATGATTCTTTTAAAGAAAGAATTTGAAATGAAAGACCTTGGTAAAACCAAATATTGTCTTGGTTTACAAATTGAACATATGTGCAATGGAATACTTGTGCATCAAACGAATTATACTGAAAAGCTGTTAAAACGTTTCAATATGGATAAGTCAAATCCTTTAAGCACTCCAATGGTCGTTAGGTCACTTAATGTCGAAAATGATCCATTTCGTCCTTGTGAGGACAACGAAGAAGTTCTTGGTCCAGAAGTACCATACCTCAGCGCAATTGGAGCACTTATGTATCTTACGAATTGTACGAGACCTGACATTTCTTTTGCAGTGAACTTGTTAGCAAGATTTAGTTCAGCTCCCACTAGAAGACACTGGAATGGAATTAAACACATTTTTCGATATCTTCGAGGTACCGTTGATTTAGGCTTGTTTTATCCTAACGATTCAAAAGAAGGGTTAGTTGGTTATGCAGATGCAGGTTATTTATCTGATCCTCATAAAGCAAAATCTCAAACTGGATATGTATTTATGAACGGAGGAACTGCGATTTCATGGCGTTCTCAGAAACAAACACTTGTCACAACATCTTCAAATCATGCTGAAGTCATTGTACTACATGAAGCTTCAAGAGAATGTGTATGGCTAAGATCTATGTCACAACACATAGTGACTTCTTGTGGGCTAGAGAAAGATCAAAATCCAACTCCTATCCATGAAGATAATGCCGCCTGTGTCTCTCAGATGAAAGAAGGGTATATCAAAAGTGACATAACAAAACATATACCACCAAGATTCTTTGCATATACTCGGGACCTTATTAAAGACAATCAAGTCGAGATGAGATATGTCCAATCCAGCAACAATTCAGCCGATCTTTTCACAAAAGCACTACCTACAGCAACTTTCAGGAAACACGTTCATGACATTGGCATGCGTCACGTACGGAGAATGTGATGCCTTACAAATTGCAAATTGAGGGGGAGCATTATACACGTTGCACTCTTTTTCCCTTAGCTATGGTTTTGTCCCACTGGGTTTTCCTAGCAAGGTTTTTAATGAGGCAACATATCTGATCCACTGTGTATAATGCAAGCTGCACTCTTTTTCCCTTAGCTATGGTTTTGTCCCACTGGGTTTTCCTAGCAAGGTTTTTAATGAGGCAGTACTTAATTACCCCAAAGTTTGCAAAGTGTCATCCAAGGGGGAGTGTTATGAATAATTAATTATATATGTGGATGACAATATAGAATATAAGAGCTCACATATGTTGAAAAAGGAAACCAACCTCCATGCTATAAATGTATCAAACCCCCATTTTCATTTCAGTCAATCCTCACTAGATTCTCCATATATCTCATTTGTCTATTATATTCAATATCTTGTTTGAATAAGAACTCCAGGCTAGCTCTTCTAATTCTAGAGTTTTTTAGGCTAGTTTTATAACACGTTATCAGCACGAGTATTCCATATATCTCATTAAAAATGTGATATTCATAAATGTTTGAAAAATTAATTATATGATATATAATTAATAATGTGAATACCAACGTATTCATAAACACATTTAAAATATTATTAATAATTAATATGATATGAAAACGTAAGAATAATTATGTGTAGATGAGAATATAGAATATAAGAGCTCACATATGTTGAAAAAGGAAACCAACCTCCATGCTATAAATGTATCAAACCCCCCATTTTCATTTTAGTCGATCCTCACTAGATTCTCCATATATCTCATTTGTCTATTATATTCAATAACTTGTTTGAATAATTAATTATATATTAATTATATGATATATTAAAAATTTGACTTAGCTATGATTGTCAAAGTTTGCAAAATCATATGATATATAATTAAAAATGTGAATACGTTGCAAAGTATTCCATTTTTACAAATAGCTTTGTTATCAGCACGAGTTCTTCGTACTTGTCTGGACATATTTTTTTCAAATAGCTTTGTTATGAATAATTAATTATATATGTGGATGACAATATAGAATATAAGAGCTCACATATGTTGAAAAAGGAAACCAACCTCCATGCTATAAATGTATCAAACCCCCATTTTCATTTTAGTCGATCCTCACTAGATTCTCCATATATCTCATTTGTCTATTACATTCAATATCTTGTTTGAATAAGAACTCCAGGCTAGCTCTTCTAATTCTAGAGTTTTTTAGGCTAGTTTTATAACACGTTATCAGCACGAAGCTCTAGACAAGCACGAAGCTCTAGACAAGCACCGGTTCTAGCCAAGGAAACATTCAAACAATTATAATCAAAGTAAGTGTTTGATTAATTTATATAAACTATAATTGTTATGATAAACGTAATATTTCTTTTATACCGTGGGATTGTTTTCCTTTAGGAGACTCAGTTATCCAGACACTCCTATCATAAAAACATCTAAATCCCATACTTAATAATAAAATGAGTACGAGATACCTATTGCTATGGGAATATAATAATCTGGGACTACTAACAATCAAAATTTCATTTATGCACCTAACATTTACATTTATGTTATCTAACATTTATTTATGCACCTAATATTTATATTTATACAGTATAAATATTATATATGTTGATTAAAACTATTATATTATTTATAATATGAAATCCTAAAAGCATTTTGTGTGATGGAGACTTAGGCTCCTTTTGAGCTCCTTTATTGCAGTTTCTTTAAGGAAAAAGAAATAAAACAAAACTGGTGGGGCCTATATCATAATAATTCGTTCGAATTATTTCATTTACTGTGCGCTACTGTGCGCGTCGTTGTCATCCACATTCATAATAATTTATTTATTATTGTGCATACTAATTATATATATATATATATATATCCGTAAAAATGGCTATGGATATTTTATTAAAAAATTACCAATTATTAATATCATCACTGTTGTTATCGGAACCATTTAGAAGTGATACTCAGCACGTTACCCACGATACCTACCGAATCTAATATTAGTTTAAACATTTTGTTTGTTACCGAAATTTTCAAACCTAATACAGTAAAACTATTTTCAAGGTGTATCATTGAAGCCTTAACCAAGCGTATTGTGTAAGCTTAATTTTTATCTATATAAGTAACCCACCACTCATGTAAATCCTCAAACCAACTGAACTTCTGATATAGTTCGACACATACCCAAAACAACTCATACTCAAATTCTATTTTTTAAGATCTCAAACAAAGCCCAATATTACTATCATGAGTCTTCAGTTTTCTACTCGTGCACACGCTGAATCTTCAAACGCAGCAGAAATTCGTGCTGATAACGTGTTATAAAACTCAAGAGATTGAGATCAAAACTTCCTTTATATATCTTTCTCTATTCTTCTCTTCTATCACAATCATATTACATCTAATATTTCTCTTGATTAAAACTCAAAAATGAACTTGAAAGATATGAAACAAAGCTATTGTTGTGTAGAGGTTAGAGCATTGAATGAAGAAGATGTGTGTCCTATTTACAGTGAAGCAATTCGTTTTTTCATCCACATTATTTGACTTGTCATCCACATTATTTGAAAATAATGATTCACAACACTTTTTTCTATTTTGTCATCCAATATTATAACACTCCCCCTTGGATGACACTTTGCAAACTTTGGGGTAATTAAGTACTGCCTCATTAAAAACCTTGCTAGGAAAACCCAGTGGGACAAAACCATAGCTAAGGGAAAAAGAGTGCAGCTTGCATTATACACAGTGGATCAGATGTGTTACCTCATTAAAAACCTTACTAAGAAAACCCAATGGGATAAAACTTAGTTAAGGGAAAAAGAGTGCAACTTGTATAGTACTCCCCCTCATTTTAATATGTATTATTTATGTGACTTGTCTCTATCTTTCTTGAAAGTTGATCAAAGCTTTATAGACAACAATCCTTAGGTAGGCAATCTTTTTCCGATCAGTGTTATATGATCTTCATATGAGACTTCTGGTTCCATTTTGGAAACAAATATCATAAGATCCACAACTGTGTTAATGAAAAATTTCTAAATTTGTATGGTAAAAATGGTGAAACTGGCCGTCCCCTGGATTGAACCCGGGTCTAGGCCACACCCTTTCGCGCACCTAGCCAACCGAGCTAGGTGCCTAGTTTGTGAGATTTCCTTTTTTGGTTAAATATAAGCATATGTACAATAACTTCCTATTTTTCAAAATCCCTGGCCTTTGCGAAAAATCTCACTAGCAACCGAATATGAAAATATTTCATCCATATTTTCCATTTCATCTCGGTTCCATATTATATGTGTATGACCATAGTTGATTGATATCTCTTTGTTAGTATCATTAACATCTTCCTCATGAGAGGTTTCGGTATTTACCGCTTGATCAAGATTTTTATCTTTATGGTCAATTTCATTTATAAGCGCTTTTCTTTTTTCGAGGATGTTTTATCCTTTGAACCGACTGGCCTCCCATGTTTCAAACGGGATTCAATAGCCATATTATTATTATCCATTTGCTTGTCTGTAATATCAACTCGAGCTAAAGCATTAGTATCTGATATATAAGATTTTCAATATGTCTTTATCCTTCTTGGACATTAATTTTAACTGGAGCAATTCAAGACTTTTTGGATGAATTTCCTTCTTAAAATATCTTTTAGATATTTTACTCGAGGATACAGATAATATAATGATAACTTCAAAATTTATTTCACTTTTAGTTGTTTTCTATCTCCCCCTCATGTTGGGATTTATAATCAGCAAATGAAGCCCATAAGAAATCTCTCATTTATGGCTATATATTATTTATTCCCAACATGTCATTAAATCTCATCTTTGTGCGTTGTGTTGTAATAATTTCAGTATATATATCGCACACCCAAAAATGATAAATATTTGGTTTCTAAATAACTGTAATGGGGAGTAAATGTTTCAATAATAATACTTGTTCCAATGATCATTGATAATTTAGAATTTATCAAAAACAAATTTTTCAGTCTGGAATAATATTCTTGCTATATTAGCTAAGCCATATGTGCAAACTTCAAGTTGCG
Organism: Helianthus tuberosus; assembly: GCA_030545235.1. Lineage (NCBI taxonomy): Eukaryota > Viridiplantae > Streptophyta > Magnoliopsida > Asterales > Asteraceae > Helianthus > Helianthus tuberosus. The sequence continues at coordinate 149,007,993 of CM060384.1, read as the reverse complement.
AATTGATAACCATTTAGACGATGCATCGATTTAAATACTAAATGGTATCATGCTAGGATATGTGTATCCTTTAATCCTTTTTAGGATTATCATATGATATGTGAATCCTTTTCATCATAGTATATCCTTGATGGCTTAATCTGACATGCCATCATATCCTTGATGATATATATATATTCTTGAAACTCAATAAGTTCCTTATTGATTTTTGAGAAAAATAGAGCGTCCTCTATTTAAAAACTTTGTACTATCAGGTAATTAGCTTTTCCCATTCTTTCTATTAATTTTGAATGTCCCAGGAAAAACCGTTATTTGCATTATTCGTCTAATTTATGAATAATTTATATATACATATGTTTGTCATTGTATTTCCACAAAACATTTGTATGTGTGTATGTATGTACAACCCAAACTTGTATGTTTATCATGCTTCGTCTTTACCATTTAATATATTATATAAATATAAACTTGTTTTATGAATCAAATAAACCTGACAGTTTTCTAACTTCCCAAAAATAACATTTCCTTAATACATCATTTATTATATATACATATATATATATATATAACTGTTGTATATATATAACCGTTGTACAACGGCTATAAAACGGTAATATAACCGTTACAAAACAGTTATAATTTACCACTATAAATAACCAATTATCAATCTCATTTTTTTTTCATATCAAACCCTCTTCTTCTCAAAGTTATTCAAAAAAAATTTTGAAGATGATTCACCCGGTTTTAATATTGACCGGCATAATGTTAATATTATTGCCGATATTAATGTATGAGCTTCCGCCTCATCTATTTAGTACTTATGTATTCATTTATTTGTTCATAGCTGTTCCTTTGTATGTTATCTCATTTTTAATGAGTATTTAGATTTTAATATTTATCTTATTTATGTTTTGTAACAAAATTGGCAACCTATAACTGAAGTAATTATTAATATGGTGGTAGGTTCCATCTAATTGTTATGGGAGTTGCTGTTGAGATGACAATGCTCGCGTGTCATCTTCCATATCAATGTTGTATGTAAACATGTTTCAATTCATATGGCTACTTATCCAGATACTTAAATAAATATATTAAAATAATTGAATCATAGCAAAATGATTCTAGTATATAGTTATGTTTGCGGACCTCTGTCTGTGTATACAACTGAAATTAATCAGAATCAGAATCATGAGGTGATGGTGGTGGCGGAGTAAATTGTTTTGAGATAATACTAGCTACTTGTCTTAGTATTTCTTCCTGCCACTCATTCTTTTTCGTCAACCACTCTATTTGTCTTGACATTTTCTGGTTCTTTTTTTTATTAGTTTATCAACCTTTATTGGATCTAAAAATGGATTTATTAGAGGCAACGTACTTGGTCCGGCTTCAACAATTGACTGTTGTTGTTGCTCCGGATGTAGTGAAGACTGTTGCTGTAATAGTGGTGATATGGGTTGTTCTGGTGCAAACAACTCTTGGAATGTCATGTTATCATTAAATATGGATTGTTGCATCATTTCTCCTTGCCCAAAAGATAAAGGTGAAAGTGCCTGGTAGATGCCTGGTGTTTGTGGTTGAGTATGTTGTGTTTGAGATGTGTTAGTTGAAATATGTTCAAACATGGGTGGTATTGGCTGCTGTTGAGACAACAAATCAAACTGATAAAAAGATGGTGGAGGAAACTGCGACAGTTGATGTTGTATATTTTGTGATGTATTTTCTGGGATAACCGGTGCTGCCTCAGTTTGAAACGATCGTGTTTGTGTAGGAATATCAATAGGTATTATATCAATATTGGTAAAACTTACCACTCCAGGTAATCATGGTGGAGATAATTCTTGAATAATCTGATCGTTTATGACACCTAGAGATTTAGCTATTTTTGTTATGTATGATCCTCCCATAAGGTTTTTCGGGAGACGTGTTTGGTATTGCTCAAAGTACATAGCAAGAGAGTAAGCAATATTACAATGGACTGACTCGAATATACTGTATAAGTGGAAGAGATCGGTACCACTAACCCTGTGTAGATTAGACGTGCGCCCCCTGATCGTGTTGGCTAGAACACGGTGCATATATTGATAAAGAGGATCTCTAAATGTTCTTTAATTATTATTTCTACTCCATACTGCTGGTGTAAGTGTAGACCAATAATCTTGTATGCGATCAGGATATTCGGTTAATGCGTTTATAAATATAGGTGATCTAACCTCTTCTTCTGTATAAATACCTAAATGTACTGCGAACTCAGATAATGACAAATTAAAAGTTTTTCCACCGAGTCTAAAATCGATAGAGGGCTCAGATAGGTTTTTATTTCGTGTGAAATGAAAAGTAGACCAGAACTCATATACAAATTCATCGTAAGAGGGTTCTAAGATATCAAAAAAACGACGCCATGGTGAACCGATTGGTAGTAACCTCGTCAGTCGATCATCTTTGTCTAGAATCCCCGTTATGTTCCAGTCGATACTATTAATAGTATTAACTTTAAGCCTCCTGAGGGTTAGACATTTCGTATGGGTGCGTGCATCCCTAAACTGAAGAAATTTATGGACTTCGATCTGGGCACGAATTTCTGCTGCGTTTGAAGATTCAGCGTGTGCACGAGTAGAAAATTGAAGACTCATGATAGTAATATTGGGCTTTGTTTGAGATCTTAAAAAATAGAATTTGAGTATGAGTTGTTTTGGGTATGTGTCGAACTATATCAGAAGTTCAGTTGGTTTGAGGATTTACATGAGTGGTGGGTTACTTATATAGATAAAAATTAAGCTTACACAATACGCTTGGTTAAGGCTTCAATGATACACCTTGAAAATAGTTTTACTGTATTAGGTTTGAAAATTTCGGTAACAAACAAAATGTTTAAACTAATATTAGATTCGGTAGGTATCGTGGGTAACGTGCTGAGTATCACTTCTAAATGGTTCCGATAACAACAGTGATGATATTAATAATTGGTAATTTTTTAATAAAATATCCATAGCCATTTTTACGGATATATATATATATATATATAATTAGTATGCACAATAATAAATAAATTATTATGAATGTGGATGACAACGACGCGCACAGTAGCGCACAGTAAATGAAATAATTCGAACGAATTATTATGATATAGGCCCCACCAGTTTTGTTTTATTTCTTTTTCCTTAAAGAAACTGCAATAAAGGAGCTCAAAAGGAGCCTAAGTCTCCATCACACAAAATGCTTTTGGGCCAGTTTTTATAACATAAATAAACGTTATTAAACATTAGAAAATAAATGTTGGATAACATAAATATAAATATTAGGTGCATAAATAAATGTTAGATAACATAAATGTAAATGTTAGGTGCATAAATGAAATTTTGATTGTTAGTAGTCCCAAGTTATTATATTCCCATAGCAATAGGTATCTCGTACTCATTTTATTATTAAGTATGGGATTTAGATGTTTTTATGATAGGAGTGTCTGGATAACTGAGTCTCCTAAAGGAAAACAATCCCACGGTATAAAAGAAATATTACGTTTATCATAACAATTATAGTTTATATAAATTAATCAAACACTTACTTTGATTATAATTGCTTGAACGTTTCCTTGGCTAGAACCTCGTGCTTGTCTAGAGCTTCGTGCTTGTCTAGAGCCTCGTGCTGATAACGTGTTATAAAACTCAAGAGATTGAGATCAAAACTTCCTTTATATATCTTTCTCTATTCTTCTCTTCTATCACAATCATATTACATCTAATATTTCTCTTGATTAAAACTCAAAAATGAACTTGAAAGATATGAAACAAAGCTATTGTTGTGTAGAGGTTAGAGCATTGAATGAAGAAGATGTGTGTCCTATTTACAGTGAAGCAATTCGTTTTTTCATCCACATTATTTGACTTGTCATCCACATTATTTGAAAATAATGATTCACAACACTTTTTTCTATTTTGTCATCCAATATTATAACACTCCCCCTTGGATGACACTTTGCAAACTTTGGGGTAATTAAGTACTGCCTCATTAAAAACCTTGCTAGGAAAACCCAGTGGGACAAAACCATAGCTAAGGGAAAAAGAGTGCAGCTTGCATTATACACAGTGGATCAGATATGTTACCTCATTAAAAACCTTACTAAGAAAACCCAATGGGATAAAACTTAGTAACTAATTAAAATATTTAAACTCAAATTGTGCTGCAACAAGTGCTCTCATGCCAACTTATTTTATCCATTTGTTAGGCCTAATTGAAAACTTATAGAGCTTATGAGCCATATTAATATATTATTGATAATGGAAATTGTTTTGCAAATGGTAATAAAATGAAAACATAATGCTTTTTGGTTATTTTATTTGATATATGTTCTCTAATTAAACTACCCAAATCAATTTAAATGGTTTTTAAGTAAGGGTCCTAATATTAACACATGGGAAAACTTATTTACACATGGTGTATACGGGTCGTATACTGTTATACGGCCCGTATAGAATAAAAACAACTGACAAAGTCTGTGCCAGCAGAATTTGTCAGTTGTTTTTAATCCATACGGGCCGTATAACAGTATACGGCCCGTATACACCATGTGTAAATAAGTTTTCCTGGTCGTATACAACGTATACGAACGTGTATACGGGCCGTATACTGTTATACGGCCCGTATGGAACAAAAATTTGATTTTTCAAGTATTTTAGAGTCGTGAGGTGCTCAAAACTTTCTAAAAGTAGAAAAAAATAAAACATCAACAAGTAACAAAGATTGAAGAACAAGAAAACGTGTCGTATGACTGTAATAAAACGGAAGCTATCAACGCGGGATTACGGGCATGGTGTTATTCTTTATTTAATATTTATAGAATAAAAGGAAGGGTGAGGCATTTGATGAGAGTTGTAAGGAGTCTGAATAAAACGGAAGCTATCAACGCGGGATTACGGACATGCGTTTAATTCCCAACATATTTGTTTTGTCACGTACATTTCGTAAGAAACTTTTCGTGCACTGAACCTTCACCTCCAATCATTTCCTGGTCAAATCACACACTATAAAGTTTAAACTTATCGTGTGTTGTAGTTTGGAAAGATGACCGAATAGAGATCTGAATAACAAACTGTGGAGAACTTGTTTGCGTTATCCACCAACAATCTGTTCATTATCTGTTGTTGTCTAAAACAATATCAATTAACGTTCAGTTGTGTATACAAATTCATCACCGGTTTCTACAGCACAAGCACATACACAGGCAGAATGTTCTCGAAATTGAAGGAAAAGAAAAAATGGTTGTTGATGTTTTTCTCTATCAGGATTTTGTTGGTTTGTTTGAGAACCAGATTCCAATGTCCTACTACTTCAATCCTTCCTACATTATTGAAAATTACTATATCACCCGCCATTCTCTTGCACCTGTATACATTGATTGTGGATTTTCTTGAGTCGTCGGGAAAACTTTTCCTCAGGGGAGGGTGAGTAGTATGAGTCTGAGTCCATTGTGGTTCGTGAATGTTGGAATAACCCGACACGTCTTCTGCTGCCTCTTCGGTTGGTAAAAGACATAGGATGGCTTCTAATACAGGCTCTTTGTCAGTTGTGGTTGATTTATAGGAGGAGGTTATGAAACGAATATATGTTTATGCGAACATCCTTATTTTGTCACGTACATGCGTTTAATTCCCAACATCCTTATTGTATCAGACTCTCTCCCCTCCTGATGCAATTTTACTCCCGAACAAACCATGCCCACCTTGACCAGAATAGATAAGCGTATCACTCGATCCACTGTCAAGATAATATTTGCAGAACCCAACATACTTGACAGTGGTACCAATGTCAAGTCAAGTTGAGCTTCCTGATGCAATTTTCACAGTGGTACCAATGTCCTACTACTACAATCCTTCCAACGCCTGACTCATATACTCTCGGATCAACAGAAATAACTGAAAATAACTCGCCATTCAATACAAACTCTTCTGAACGACAAGAATACAACGTTCATGTATCACAAGGAATGACCGAGTTTGGAAACCGGACGGAATCTACGAAGAAACTGTTGGAATTTGTGGATTTCGGTTGGTTCAGAAACTTAACAAGAGAAGCAACTAAAAAAAGGAAAGAAAGAAATTTTTTACCATATGTATACGGGCCGTATACCGTTTATACGGCCGTATACTCTCGCTAAAAAACAAATTTATAGATAAGCGTATCATCTCCGTCTACGTTTGGTTTCCGGTTACCAGGCCTATCATCTCCGTCTACGTTTGGTTTCCTCAACGAAGAACCATCAGCCATTATCAGCCTTTTTTTCCTTTGGTTTCTGGTTGATTTTGAGGGTGAGGGTTTTGAATTGATTCATGCGCTCAAGTTTCAACTACTGGAGTGAAAATTGGTAAAAAATGGTTTATTCTCTTTAATCTATTAGAACCGTTCAAGTTGATATAGGAGAGTTGATGCAATTTTCCAAGCATTTTATCGTGTGTTGTAATTTTAATGAAGCAATGAAGATTGAATATGCAAACCGCATCCATCTTTTGTTATAGATAAGCGTATCACTCGATCCACTTACATTCGAATAACGCTGAGAATCCACAACGCTTATGGCCAGATTCTTTCCTTCAATCTTGGCAAAATCAATGCCTGCTTGTTTTATTATCACGAAAGTACTGAACAACCGAGATAATAGCTCCGGTATTTATCACCAACCCATCTTTGGTTGTAACACCTCATAAAATCACGTCCAATGAAGTATTGACACGTGTAATAAACCATAATGAAGTCAAACATTGAATTCAAGGGACTAATTTTTTGAAAAATCGAAAAACTTTGATTATGAAAGAACTGGAAGTATTATCATACCAAAAATAAGTTTCTAATTAACCTTTTATGGTTTTATACTCACAAATGAGCCACTTGTTAATCAAGTGAAGCCGTTTATGTGATTAATTGAAAGTTGCGCAATAAAGGGTTAAAAGCGTCAACATGTTAACCCTTACCTCTGAGTGACCTTTTAACAAACCGAGAGCCTCATGATATTTGATTATACTCTCGGGAATGCCAATCATTGGCCATTCAAGGCTTTTATGCCTAAAAGTGAAGTTACGCGCAACTTTGCAAGTATAAGGGACTAGAAGTGTCAACATGTTTAATTATACCTCTGAATGACCTTTTATCGAGCCCGAAGCATTATCATGTTTAATAATACTTTCATGAATGCCTAATATGGTTTAGATAAGGCTTCAATGCTATTAAATGATAAGTTACGCAAGTTTGCACATTAGAAGGACCTAAAGCGTCAAACTGCTAAAGTATACCGATTCGTATGTTATCGGATCTTCCGGAATATGACCATGAGTTATACATACCTTAATTATCCTTCTCATAGCTTATATATAGGCTTTGAGGTGTTTAGTGTGCAAAAATAAACTTTTAAGTCATGCAGGGACTAAAAGTGTCAAAAGGCGCACAAGTTTGCGTTTACGCGCATATCTTACATTCTGGATATTCCCAGACACCCAAAAATTTATGCAAGCACTAAAATATTTTATTTTAGTGTTTGGCTTGATAAAATTCCATTCGTCGCGTCGTTTGGATTGTTTTTCGCATCCGTCCGTGTTTCGTCGTAATTAGCCGAACAACGTGACCGTATGACCAAACGAACCGACATCCGGCATATTTTTGAGCATGTTTCATGTTCTCTATGCTTAGGCATCACTGTAGAGCCTTAAAAATGATTTAACGGGCCTTGGATGTGTCGGAAATGGCAATTGGAGGTACAGGGGCTAAAACTGCCAACATTTGAAAGTTGCTGATTGCTGGCCAAGGCCTTGCGCACCTCAACACTGTGGTTGTTGCGGTGCGCAAGCAACTACCAGATGCAGCAACTCATTTTCTGTTGCCTATTCAGCCTTTCAAATGTCAAGACTTGCCTTTTAACACTTCCATGAGTTGCCAAAACTGATTTTTAGCCCTTAGGGACACTTGTTGAAGAGTTGTGGTCATTGGTAGACTTACATGTCAACATTTTGTTGATCAAAATTCACTATATAAGGCCTTCAATGTTGCAACATTTTTGCATTCATTCCATCTGCAATTGTGGGACTTTCTGGAGCTCAAGAGCAGACACCAAGCATCCCTAATCGTGATTAGGACTTTGGTAAGCACCCTTGACCTTCCTTGATTAAGTTTTGCTTAGTAATTAGCTTAAAAGTCAAACCGTCGTAATTAACGGTTGACTTAGCGATTAATCACTGATGGTCCAGTGATTAGTCGAATTGAAAGTAGTTATAAGTTGGTAATTATGTGGGTAATAAACCCTTAAAAGGGTTCCCCCTGATTCCCACTCTAACTAGGTCAAATGTCGGGTCAAACTTGTAAGTAAAAAGTCAACAGAATGTTTAAATTCTAATTTATGCATAATTAGCAATGTAGAACACCTACACCCTGTTTGATCATTAATATAACTTGGTAATTAGTGTAAGAACATGTCTAAACATGTTCAACCCGACAATTTAATGTTTAGACCCGGTTCGGGACTAAAAGTCGCAAAGCTTTGACTTTTGCTTTGACTTCAGTTCTGACCCGTTTAAGCATGTTTTAGAAATGCCTCAGAGCTCTATTTAGACCAGGTTACATGCTAGTATAACCCTCTGTGATTATACACCATGGTTCATTAGTTAACCAATTAATACGCATGATTCCGTTAATTGCTCATATGTTGACCATTATGCCCTTTTCACCTTAAAACGTGATTTTTGAAAATGTAAAAGAGTAGAAACCTTAATCACTGATATATAGACTTGTACCCAAAGTTTGACATCAGTTTGAGTTGTAGATTAAGAGTTATGCTCGTTAGCGTAAAATGAAAGCTTTATGTTAATTAAACGGCGTAATTAGCGTATAGCCTGGTTAAGCCTACTTTTTGATATCAAACTTATTACCCACTGATGTAATATATTATTTTGGGATTTTTTAAGATTTTTAATAAATTTTAGGCTGAGCATAACTTATAGTCGTAGGCTTAATCCGGTTATTGTCGGTTTTGCCCTTACGGGCTATAAAATGAGTTTTACATATCTAATTGACTCCAAACCTTTTGTTACTGATTACATATGATAAATAAATTATTTTAATCCTTCTGGAATAATAAAAATATCAACTTTATGTATAGAACCCGGAAATGGCTTCTAATCGCCTTTTTAAGCGTTTTTAACGCATAGTATGTACTAGAACTATTTTAAACATACAAGGGTTGATACCTACTGATATTTTAGGCAAATTATAATATTTTAACAGTAAGCAAAAGTTGTTTAACTCAGACTTCAGTTTTGAGCTTTACGGCTTATGTGAAATTACCAAAATGCCCCTACGGTGCATAGTTTGGTTATAATTGATAAATTTCACATATATAATTCACCCTACTGTTATAACTTAGTAAAATAAGTATTTTTACTGATTACATCAGACCTGTAACTCAGGTAAATACTTAAACTCTTTTATAACCTTTTAAATGACCAAACTACCCCTACGGGGCATAGTTTGAGTTTAATTTCGTTTCGGGCATAATAAAAGACATCTTACTGATGTCACAACATATATGAAGCATATTAACTTAGGAAACCTGTAAATGGCTCATATGTATACCCGTTACGCTTTTTACGCGTTCGGTTCGGTTTATGTAACTAGTTTACATAAATTAGCCTAAACGGGTCAAACCTTATCGGTTTTATCTCAAAATCCAGAATGTGTATGAAATACCCATATTAAGCAAGTCTCCAAACTTGTTGGGTCTAAATCACATTCTATTCCGGTCTTCGCCTAATCGTGCGTTTGAACCGTATAATTAACCGGTCTAAGCTTAGGCTTAATTAAAGACCCGTTAGCATTCTAATTGGTTATTTATACCATCATTCCAGACTAGAGCCTTCCGGTAAATTGTACCTACGCTTACTTAAGTGAATACGGCTGAGTTATTATAATTCTTGCTATTTAAGACAGGAGCTAGCTCAGGTAAATACTCTTAACTTATTTTCCCTATTACGGGCTTGGGATACGGTAATAAATACCGCATGGTCAGGTATGGGATTCAAAGACCAATGAGTCGGGAAGTCCAAATAACCTGTTTTAATTCGTATTGCTTGACTGAAACATTGGGGATTAATGCGACCGTGTCCTGGATATCCTTGACTCATTAAATGCAATGGCCACGACTTAAGCACGGGGTGTAGGCATACACCTGACAGATGCTATATGCTGATTAATTAATTATACCCAATAAGGGATTCCCAATAAGGGAATAGTGGTGTGTCGGTTAATCATGAACCGGCATAGAACCGGGCCCCGTATGTAGAGCAAGTTATGTAAAACTGATAACATGAGATATAGTTTTCCCCAAGTATAAAAGATTTATTTTGCCTCTGTGCATCTAAATCAAAGTATAAAAGATTAATTTTGCCTTGTGCATTTTAATCAATGTGTCTACATATTTTGTGCCGAAGTGCATTCAAATCAATTTTCTTAAACTCTTTTCAAATGAGTCAGTTGAGTGTATTTACCAGTGAAAACTGACGTATTTTCAAAAGTCTAAGTGACAGGTACAAGTACGTAATAGGCTGGAAGCTGCTCAGGACGTTAATAAGGAATCTTGCAAGTTCTAGGCGTCTAAAGTCTGTTGAACAATATTTATGTTTTAAGATCCGCCTGTGGATCCTTTACTTTCCGTTGTAATACTTGATATTACTTTATATTCGGATTGTAATATATTCATCTTTTGCTTCTGCTGTGCATTTATATATTGTGTTTTTTGACTATGATGATATCAACTACGTCACGATACTCCCCACCGGGCCCACCGGTGACACGTGGAAAGTCGGGGTGTGACAGGTTGGTATCAGAGCCAACGTTGAGTGAATTAAACACTACCCTTTTGTGTTTAATCTCAATGACACAGTAGCACATTCCTTGACCTTCTGAGTCTAGACTTAACATAGGAATAATCTCAATCCTAATCCGGAAATTTTTGCTTCCAAATTTTTATATTGGATACGCCGCCAAGCGAAGAAGCTGTAATAAGAATTCTCCACATCTGGAGCCTTGAAATGTTGAGCTTCGTACCGCGACCCGGATGAAACGTGCAACCAAGGAGAAAGCATTCAGGAATTGAATGAAGAAGAAACTCCTTTGCTAAAGATCGTTTCCTCAATAGTCCTTATAAGGACATATTTATCTTTTCAGTCCCTTCGAGGACAACATTGTTCCTTTCTAGTCCCATTTAGGGCAAACCTGATTTTTTAAATTTTATAGTGGAATGATAAAATTTAAATTTTCATTATAAACATGAAATATGAAATAAATGAAAAATAACACTCTTTTTATAAGATCTACCATTATAAAATGGCAAAATCTAAGAAGGACAAAACCTAGCCACGTGTCATTTTAAGACCGGGCCAAGATGGTAGTTCCATAATTAGGTTCAGATCCATAATTTAACATCTCAAAATAGGATTGCTCTGCGTTAAATATTAAAAGAATCTTAAAGGTAAAACCTATCCTAAATGTCAATACAGACATGGCCAAGATGGTAAAACCTAGCCTAAATGTCAATGCAGACATGGCCAAGATGGTAAAACCTAGCCTAAATGTCATTTCAGACATGGCCAAGACGGTAAAACCTATCCAAAAGATTCCAATCCCTGTTAAAATCTGTAAGTATGTTAACATTTTTGGCAAACTATGAATCGTTAAAGTCACAAAGGCCACAGGGGTTAATCTAAATTCCCTTATTTGAAATAATCATCCTTTAGTGATGTTTTGCCTACGGGCTATAATGTATTGTCCATTTGAGACATTGACATTGTGATCTTTATGATTCCTTGTCTAAGGTGGTGAGCTATATAGTCTATATGATCAATGTGATCATGACTAATATCATATAACATCCTAGTGATGTTTTGCCTACGGGCTATATTATATTGTCCATTCGTGACAAAGACAGTTGTGATCTTTTATGATTCTCTGTCAAAGGTGGTGAGCTATGCTCAAGCCTCAAAAATCTATATGGTCAGTGCGATCATGACTAATATCATCAATATGATGCGCAAACTATTAACATCCTTAGTGATGAAGTACCTACGGGCTATACTTTATTATATTGTCAATACGACAATGACAGTTGTAACCATTAAGGTTCCCTGTCTAAGGTGGTGGGCTATGCCCAAGCCTCATAGTCAATATGATCAATACTATCATGACTACTATCATCAGTGCGATGATTATTATTTTTCTTAAAGCATCGTTTTGTAATGTCAATTGATTTGCCTACGGGCCATATTGTATCGTCAATTATGACAACGACAGTTGTGGTCTACGACTCCCTGTTCAAAGGTGATGAACTTTGATTCAAACCTTAATGCCTCAATTCTCTGAAATCATGGCTTATATCATCCTATAAGAGGATCATATTATAACCATCCCTTAGAAGGGAAATGCCTACGGGCTATAGCTAATGTCCTCTGAGACTAAAGACAGTGGTAGCCTACAACTCCCTGTCAAGAAAAAGTAATGAACCTTGATTCACACCTAATTGCCTCGATCCCAAACGATCATGGCTTATAAATTTATAAATGTCCAGGTGACTAGGCCTTTCGTGCCACTAGTAAAACTGTTATTGTTTTTATAATTAGGATAAATTATAATATAAATCCTAAGTAAATGTGAAAAATAAATTAACCAAATATGGTCTCCGTTACCATGGTTAATGAATTGCCATAAAAGACAATTCCATAATAAACTCCCAAGTAAACTATTGTCCTTGTTCTATGTAACAGTTCAATCAAATGGCTGGCTCAGATGAAATTAACAGTCACCCAAAGGAGAATATTGACAACGCCCGAATTAATCTAACGGGTGCTGAGTTAAAGGCGTTAGTAGACGACGCCATTACAAAAGCCTTAGAGCGGCAATATGAAGAGTATAGTGGGACTCGAAGTAGGACCCTATCAACACCGCATGCAAAGCCACCTCCCAAGAGGGATGAACCCAAGAAGGAAGATGACGAGCGTCACTCTTCTAATCATCACAGTGATCCGTCTCAACAGATCATACTGAATCAAGGACCCCGTGATAAGGGTTGCTCCTACAAGTACTTTGTTACATGTAAACCCCGGGATTTCACTGGGGAGGAAGGAGCTGTAGATTGTATGACATGGTTAGATGAGATGGATACAGTTGTGGATATCAGCGGATGCGCTGAGAGGGATGTGGTCAAGTTTGTGTCGCAATCATTTAAGGGTGAGGCCTTAGCCTGGTGGAGATCGTTGATTCAAGCCACCGGGAAGATCCCTTTGTACAACATGACTTGGGATCAGTTCGTTGCTCTTATCAAAGAAAATTACTGTCCTCAACATGAAGTTGAGAAGATCGAGACTGAATTCTTGTCATTAGTCATGGAGAACTTAGATTGTCAAGCATACCTTACAAGTTTCAATACCAAGTCTCGATTGGTTCCTTATTTGATCACACCGGAACCAAAGCGAATAGCTCGCTTTATTGGGGGTCTAGCCCCAGAAATAAAGGCAAGTGTGAAAGCATCGAGACCTACTACATTCAGGTCAGCGGCAGATCTGTCGCTATCTCTCACACTCGATGTGGTCAGAAACAAAGCTGCCAAAGCCTCTGAAGATGGGAAGCGTAAAAGGGAGGAGGATAACTCCCAGAATCCTAAGAAGAGCAAATCCGAGCTCAACAATAACCAACAGGATTCCAACAAGAAGCCTTCATGCAAAACCTGCAACAGAAGACACTGGGGACAGTGTCGATCAAACCAAAAGATAAAGCAATGTGGTATCTGCAAAAGAACTGGTCACCAGTCCCACGAATGTAGGGACATAAAGAATGCAAACTGTTTCAGCTGTGGCGAAAAGGGCCACATCAGTACTAATTGTCCTGAGGCCGCCAAGGAAGGAGCAGCTAATTCTGGGAAGGATGAGAAAGGAAACGCCTGAACTACCGATTGAATGACAGAGACAGTACATATCAATAATAGCATCAGGTACGTCCCGTACCATTTAGCATTGAAAGTTTCTGCTAAGCATCTTACGTTAATGCAAGAGATAATAAACCTTTAAATAAACCATAAGCCTAGTAAACTCTTGATTACATTCATAAGAACTTCAGATATTAAAAATAAGGTATAATTTACCAATGGAATCTTTAATGACCCTCTCTCCCATCCTCGGAGATAAATCCTTTCATAAGAATCTGGAATACTTTTCCCCAGAAAGAGTACGACAATATATATTACTTTATTTTATTATTTTCTCATTATTTTATATCGCCTGCGAATGCCAAACTATGTTTGATAAGAGTTCCATATGAGGATTGGCGTATCCTAGTGTGTCCCATAGATTGCTTCCATGCCTGATCAGTATGGAGGTTTAATGCATGGAACCCCTGAGATATCTCAATGATCATATTGTACTAAAGTCGACTAGTAGTATTCAAAGAAGATATCCAATATAAAATGTCCTTATAAGTATCTCTACTTAGGACATCCTTGCAATTTGTAAAAAGAATGTGTCATTTATCTGACACCGACATCGATAGATGAACCAAAGCCTGAGTGTACGGTCATCTCTGACATCTTTGTGTGCCAAATTTGTTAAATTATCAGGCTAGTTAAGCTCTGAATATATAGAATCATTCGAAGGAAATCGAATGTATCAAGATTAAGTAGCTTATAAGCTAAAACCTATTTAAGGAGCTTGGCGGAGCTCGCAATACATTACACACTAGTAACCAAAGGATGTGTTTCGCCAATAACCGCAAAACATTATCACGTAATGATAGGCAGACTAATGAAACTTTATGATTAGACAATAAAACTGTATAGACTAAGAATCGACAGGTTAAGAAGCTCCGAAGGAGAGTATGTACCTATTGTATAGGTCAACTGGGATACCCTTAGAGGCCCAAATATACTATGGAAGTAAGTCCATGCTACTTCAGAAAATACTTCCATTATTCTAGCAAATCTCGAGGTCGAGATTTCTTTTAAGGGGGTGAGGATGTAACACCTCGTAAAATCACGTCCAATGAAGTATTGACACGTGTAATAAACCCTAATGAAGTCAAACATTGAATTCAAGGGACTAATTTTTCGAAAAATCAAAAAACTTTGATTATGAAAGAACTGGAAGTATTATCATACCAAAAATAAGTTTCTAATTAACCTTTTATGGTTTTATACTCATAAATGAGCCACTTGTTAATCAAGTGAAGCCGTTTATGTGATTAATTGAAAGTTGCGCAATAAAGGGTTAAAAGCGTCAACATGTTAACCCTTACCTCTGAGTGACCTTTTAACAAACCGAGAGCCTCATGATATTTGATTATACTCTCGGGAATGCCAATCATTGGCCATTCAAGGCTTTTATTCCTAAAAGTGAAGTTACGCGCAACTTTGCAAGTATAAGGGACTAGAAGTGTCAACATGTTTAATTATACCTCTGAATGACCTTTTATCGAGCCCGAAGCATTATCATGTTTAATAATACTTTCATGAATGCCTAATATGGTTTAGATAAGGCTTCAATGCTATTAAATGATAAGTTACGCAAGTTTGCCCATTAGAAGGACCTAAAGCGTCAAACTGCTAAAGTATACCGATTCGTATGTTATCGGATCTTCCGGAATATGACCATGAGTTATACATACCTTAATTATCCTTCTCATAGCTTAGATATAGGCTTTGAGGTGTTTAGTGCGCAAAAATAAACTTTTAAGTCATGCAGGGACTAAAAGTGTCAAAAAGCGCACAAGTTTGCGTTTACGCGCATATCTTACATTCTGGATATTCCCGGACACCCAAAAATTTATGCAAGCACTAAAATATTTTATTTTAGTGTTTGGCTTGATAAAATTCCATTCGTCGCGTCGTTTGGATTGTTTTTCGCGTCCGTCCGTGTTTCGTCGTAATTAGCCGAACAACGTGACCGTACGACCAAACGAACCGACATCCGGCATATTTTTGAGCATGTTTCATGTTCTCTATGCTTAGGCATCACTTTAGTGCCTTAAAAATGATTTAACGGGCCTTGGATGTGTCGGAAATGGCAATTGGAGGTACAGGGGCTAAAACTGCCAACATTTGAAAGTTGCTGATTGCTGGCCAAGGCCTAGCGCACCTCAACACTGTGGTTGTTGCGGTGCGCAAGCAACTACCAGATGCAGCAACTCGTTTTCTGTTGCCTGTTCAGCCTTTCAAACGTCAAGACTTGCCTTTTAACACTTCCATGAGTTGCCTAAACTGATTTTTAGCCCTTAGGGACACTTGTTGAAGAGTTGTGGTCATTGGTAGACTTACATGTCAACATTTTGTGGATCAAAATTCACTATATAAGGCCTTCAATGTTGCAACATTTTTGCATTCATTCCATCTGCAATTGTGGGACTTTCTGGAGCTTAAGAGCAGACACCAAGCATCCCTAATCGTGATTAGGACTTTGGTAAGCACCCTTGACCTTCCTTGATTAAGTTTTGCTTAGTAATTAGCTTAAAAGTCAAACCGTCGTAATTAACGGTTGACTTAGCGATTAATCACTGATGGTCCAGTGATTAGTCGAATTGAAAGTAGTTATAAGTTGGTAATTATGTGGGTAATAAACCCTTAAAAGGGTTCCCCCTGATTCCCACTCTAACTAGGTCAAATGTCGGGTCAAACTTGTAAGTAAAAAGTCAACAGAATGTTTAAATTCTAATTTATGCATAATTAGCAATGTAGAACACCTACAACCTGTTTGATCATTAATATAACTTGGTAATTAGTGTAAGAACATGTCTAAACATGTTCAACCCGACAATTTAATGTTTAGACCCGGTTTGGGACTAAAAGTCGCAAAGCTTTGACTTTTGCTTTGACTTCAGTTCTGACCCGTTTAAGCATGTTTTAGAAATGCCTCAGAGCTCTATTTAGACCAGGTTACATGCTAGTATAACCCTCTGTGATTATACACCATGGTTCATTAGTTAACCAATTAATACGCATGATTCCGTTAATTGCTCATATGTTGACCATTATGCCCTTTTCACCTTAAAACGTGATTTTTGAAAATGTAAAAGAGTAGAAACCTTAATCACTGATATATAGACTTGTACCCAAAGTTTGACATCAGTTTGAGGTGTAGATTAAGAGTTATGCTCGTTAGCGTAAAATGAAAGCTTTATGTTAATTAAACTGCGTAATTAGCGTATAGCCTAGTTAAGCCTACTTTTTGATATCAAACTTATTACCCACTGATGTAATATATTATTTTGGGATTTTTTAAGATTTTTAATAAATTTTAGGCTGAGCATAACTTATAGTCGTAGGCTTAATCCGGTTATTGTCGGTTTTGCCCTTACGGGCTATAAAATGAGTTTTACATATCTAATTGACTCCAAACCTTTTGCTACTGATTAAATATGATAAATAAATTATTTTAAGCCTTCTGGAATAATAAAAATATCAGCTTTATGTATAGAACCCGGAAATGGCTTCTAATCGCCTTTTTAAGCGTTTTTAACGCATAGTATGTACTAGAACTATTTTAAACATACAAGGGTTGATACCTACTGATATTTTGGCCAAATTATAATATTTTAACAGTAAGCAAAAGTTGTTTAACTCAGACTTCAGTTTTGAGCTTTACGGCTTATGTGAAATTACCAAAATGCCCCTACGGTGCATAGTTTGGTTATAATTGATAAATTTCACATATATAATTCACCCTACTGTTATAACTTAGTAAAATAAGTATTTTTGCTGATTACATCAGACCTGTAACTCAGGTAAATACTTAAACTCTTTTATAACCTTTTAAATGACCAAACTACCCCTACGGGGCATAGTTTGAGTTTAATTTCGTTTCGGGCATAATAAAAGACATCTTACTGATGTCACAACATATATGAAGCATATTAACTTAGGAAACCTGTAAATGGCTCATATGTATACCCGTTACGCTTTTTACGCGTTCGGTTCGGTTTATGTAACTAGTTTACATAAATTAGCCTAAACGGGTCAAACCTTATCGGTTTTATCTCAAAATCCAGAATGTGTATGAAATACCCATATTAAGCAAGTCTCCAAACTTGTTGGGTCTAAATCACATTCTATTCCGGTCTTCGCATAATCGTGCGTTTGAACCGTATAATTAACCGGTCTAAGCTTAGGCTTAATTAAAGACCCGTTAGCATTCTAATTGGTTATTTATACCATCATTCCAGACTAGAGCCTTCCGGTAAATTGTACCTACGCTTACTTAAGTGAATACGGCTGAGTTATTATAATTCTTGCTATTTAAGACAGGAGCTAGCTCAGGTAAATACTCTTAACTTATTTTCCCTATTACGGGCTTGGGATACGGTAATAAATACCGCATGGTCAGGTATGGGATTCAAAGACCAATGAGTCGGGAAGCCCAAATAACCTGTTTTAATTCGTATTGCTTGACTGAAACATTGGGGATTAATGCGACCGTGTCCTGGATATCCTTGACTCATTAAATGCAATGGCCACGACTTAAGCACGGGGTGTAGGCATACACCTGACAGATGCTATATGCTAATTAATTAATTATACCCAATAAGGGAATAGTGGTGTGTCGGTTATTTATGAACCGGCGTAGAACCGGCATAGAACCGGGCCCCGTATGTAGAGCAAGTTATGTAAAACTGATAACATGAGATATAGTTTGCCCCAAGTATAAAAGATTTATTTTGCCTCTGTGCATCTAAATCAAAGTATAAAAGATTTATTTTGCCTCTGTGCATCTAAATCAAAGTATAAAAGATTAATTTTGCCTTGTGCATTTTAATCAATGTGTCTACATATTTTGTGCCGAAGTGCATTCAAACCAATTTTCTTAAACTCTTTTCAAATGAGTCAGTTGAGTGTATTTACCAGTGAAAACTGACGTATTTTCAAAAGTCTAAGTGACAGGTACAAGTACGTAATAGGCTGGAAGCTGCTCAGAACGTTAATAAGGAATCTTGCAAGTTCTAGGCGTCTAAAGTCTGTTGAACAATATTTATGTTTTAAGATCCGCCTGTGGATCCTTTACTTTCCGTTGTAATACTTGATATTACTTTATATTCAGATTGTAATATATTCATCTTTTGCTTCCGCTGTGCATTTATATATTGTGTTGTTTGACTATGATGATATCAACTACGTCACGATACTCCCCACCGGGCCCACCGGTGACACGTGGAAAGTCGGGGTGTAACATTGGTAGTGTTTATTTGAGAACCTGATTCAGATACACAACGGTCTCTTTGCTTCGTCCACTAGAACTATTTGTGTATGCATTCTTTTGGTAGTTAACAACGCTAATTAGAAAAAAATCTGTAAAAATTAATCATATCGATTGCTATAACAGGATGGATGTGACACACATAGATAGATAAAATGTCACAGTTGTCAAGACTGTTTGTCGGGTTTCCAATGCTCACACAGGGTGATAAACAACGCTGATACACGTAACATCTAGTTATATTCAGATTTAAACAATGCCCGCCTCAACTGAGATAACGGACATCCATCAAGCTTAAAAAGAAAACTTGTGTTTCCCATAGTCACAAAAGATTGCGGTTTGTATTTCGCATAGCCACCGTTTCCGTAGTAAAAAACGGTTGCGGTTTGTATTTCGCATAGCCATCGTTTCCGTAGTAAAAAACGGTTGGGTTTGCACATTCAATCTTCAATACTTCAGTAAAATACCACTAGTAGAAGAACCCGACACGTCTTCATGTAACAGAGAATGTTTTAGAAATTGAAGGAAAATGAAAAGATTTGTTAAAATCGAATTTGACAACTATGACAGCTTATTAAAAGTATCGTGTGTTGTAGTTTGGAAAGATGACCGAACAGAGATCTGAATAACAAACTGTGGAGAACTTGTTTGTGTCAGGTTCTTCTGCTAGTTACTCGGAATCGATAAATAACCAACACGAAGATCTCTACGATCGCTAAGGTTTTCATCAACGGACTGATCGGTAACGTTACTCTACCTGTGTTCCGATTTAAGCGGCATGTTCCGATCAATGTTTATCGACATTGTTAAAGGTGATGAAGAGTTTAGAAACCCTAGAATGATTGTGTTTTTACGGGAATAAAACGTGATACTTGAAAAAACGTCAATATATACGGCCCGTATATAGTTATACGGCCCGTATACCATTGGTAACATCAAAAACCCACAAAAATAAATCAATTGAGCCGTATACGTTTTACAAATCGTATACACATGTATACGACCCGTATAACTGTATACGGGCCGTATATAATAAAACAAAAAAAAACATTCCCTGCGCATTTTCCTATTCAAAAACATTCTATACGAGCCGTATAATTGTATACGGCCCGTATACAATAGGGGATGTGAAAATAAGATATAGGGTATGTGGGAATAAGGCACCCCTTAAGTAATTATTCATGAGATTCTGTTATGAAAAACTTAGACAATCAACTACTAAGGACCTTACGGGAGAAAATGCGATAGTGACTTTGTAAAAATCTTACACCATCACCAATGGTTTGGTTTTAGTTATTTATTTATTTCGGGGTGGCTTTAATCTATCTAAATAAAACTTTTCGTACAAGTGTGCGGCTGAAAAGTGAAAATCCCCGCTTTCTTTTGATTTTCCATTTTTTACAGTTAAAAATGAAATTTGATAGCCCCTCAAAACAATGAAATTGTATAGCCTCTCAAAACATAAGTTTAATACTAAGGCTATGCGGTAAGGGGGTCGTCTCCGCCCCGTCCTGAATCGGTGCTAGCCGCTACACCATCCCCCCCCCCCAACGGCGTTGTCTCCGTCTGCATGGAGACGTTTGAGCCGGGCAACAAGAAGACAAAAAATGTGACCGTTGCAAAAATAAAAATAAAAAAAAAATCATTTAAATGCCTAAATTGAAAACTAACGGCTATTATTCAAAAAATCTCTAAATCAATAAACTTTTTATATAAATACAACATTTTTACCCCATTTTTTACCCACTTCAACCCCATCTCTCTCTCAACTTTTTATAAAATCTTCTACTTTTTTATAAAACATTCTTCTACTTTTTACAATGGATCCATACAACCCGAACAACCCAAATCCAAACCCGAACGTTTTTTCGGTGCCCGGGTACTATCCTACAATGGAACCGAAAGCTTTCTCGCAATTTTCCGTCAACTCTTTTGCGGGTTTCTAATAATCTCCGAACGCTTTTTCGAATACGCAACAAATGCAAGCGTTACAAAACTTAATGATGCGAAACCCGTTCAACATGCCGCATAGCCTAAGGCATCTAGTTTCTAAGTATTCATATCTTAGGTTCACATGTAACATTATTTTTAACTCAAAAATATTCCGTATTCATCATTATCTCCTGTAATATATAATGGTGAGTTATTATTAAACATTATATTAACAGGGACGGACCCACCCTTTGGCCAAGGTGGGCGGCCGCACCCCTTGAAAAAAAAAATAGTGTCTATTTAAGGTAAAAAAGCCCGACCGCACCACTCGAAAATATGGTTGAACAAATCATCTGCACTCCTAGCAAATAATTCATGTGTCTGGCAGTGTATATTACCCAAGATTTCCATCACTTCAATAATAAAATGTAATAACTTTCAGGAGCATGCATTAAAGGTAACTTAAAAAACAACCAAAAGATTATGAAGAAATCAACCTCTTGCATCCCACACTTAATGTAGAAAACTTCATATGATAGAAAGCCAAAGTAGTCTTAACTCTCAAGTTAACTCCACACCCTTCAACCCCTTGCATCTTCTAGTTTTAAAAAATCTAGATGTTAATATTGATTAAACACTCATTTTTCGTACCGGTTTGAGAAAAAAAACCTGGTTTGTGCACCTATACTTAATATTATTCCACCTTGTTAGGGCCATAAAACTAAAACGCTACCTTCTTTCACGACAACTTCAAGAGTACCGATGTGGCAACTTTCATGGGGACGGTTGTGGAGTTGACGAAGGTTGTGAAAGTCCACAATTTACATCCTAAGTAAATGTTTGCCGCAAATGTGGGATTAGCCCATTTTGTAGAGACACATGACTCTTAGAGGAGAGGTCAAAGGTTCAAATTTAGGATTAGAATTATTGGTGTAAAGTAGATTAGCAGTAACATTTCCCGTTCAGAAAAAAAAAAAAAAAAAAAAAAAAGTAAATGTTTGTCTTCTAGCCATATATCACAATAATACATACAGAGCTGAGCATGATCAAATCATATTACATATGTAGTTTTTGCATACATACCATGTAGGGGTGTAAATTTCTGATACGACAAGAATCTAACACGAAATTCGCGGGTTTGAGTTTAGTCTAAACGGGTTCAGGTCAGTTTCAGGTTAAAGCCGCGAACCCGTTTAGCTAAACGGGTCAGGTTCGGGTCAACCAGTCGGGTTGGCCAGTTTAACCCATTTCTATTATATTATATTTTTTACAATATGTTTTATGTCATAAATTAAATTGGTTGTGCATTATATGCTATACTTATAACTTAAAAAGGGAAATTGACATAAGATTTTATGATTTTAATGTAATTTTATTATATAAATTTATGTTTTTTTTTGTAGTAGATGTTAATTTTAATATATTAATTTGCTGAAAAAAATAAAAAAATAAAATTGGGTTGAATGGGTCAGGTTCGGGTTCATATTTATGACACAATTTCCAGGTCCGGATCAGGTTCGGGTTCGTCTAAAATTTTCGGGTTTGGATCGGGTTGAACCAGCCAACCCGCGAACACGACCCGTTTAGCACCCTTTGTGTGACTTTAAAGTTTACGTGTCATGAACAATGACACCAATGTGTTATGGTGTGGACGTATAACCAACTTATTCATTGTTGACTTGAGCATTAAAGTTGTTTATCCAATCCCAACAAAACAAGGTATATAACTTGTTTTCTTTCTCAACTTTTTGCAAGTCAAATAGGGCCCCATCAGTCTGCAAATTAAGTTTGTAGTATGTAGATAGCTTGGGCCTGGGCCTGGGCCAATACCCTCATCTTAGCATCATCACAAATCAAAATAGCAAAGAGAAATGATCATTAACTACTACATTTCAACAATGTTTTCTCATGTTATGTACATATCAAGAGAGAATTAGACTGCTAAAAACTTTTAAAAAAAATGAAACTCCTAAAACGGAAAGAACTCGTCAGTCAAAACAATCAAACAGCGCGTAACTTGAATGCACAGCAATCGTTTTCAGGAGAAAAAAGAAGTGAACTTACCAACTGAAGGTAAGTTCAGTCCGAATGAACTGAGGCGTCACCCATTTGTCTAATTCTTAATGTCAGATATATAAGTATCACTGTTCCCAAACTCGACCTGTATAAACAATAAAACCGAAGGAGACAAAAGCACACTTTAGTAGATGTACAAAGCTAAATCTTTAAATAAAGTGATTCAAGAGAAGTCAACTTTTTTCAAATTGTTTGAGTGTTTGACCTGTTACCCTTTTAGTTATTTTCTTATTTGACCTATTTGAAATAAACTTGTTTGAGTGTTTGACCCGTTACCTTTTTAGCTATTCTTTTTATTTGCCATTTGTTAGGTTTGGAATCATATTAGGCTCATACAAGCATGCACTGCGCACTTCATACTTCATAACTCGTGTTAGAGTTTAAACTAATATCCCTTCAGTCTTGTCTAAATCTCAATTACAAATAATGAGGACGCGAAAATCACTAACATTGGTTGTTTGGGTCTTAAAATGTCAAAAACTAGAGTGTCAATCATGTCAGGTTGACGGGTTGTGAACTTGTAAAACGATGAAAAGTTCAAAGTTGTGAACTTACAAGACTGAGAAGAGGAATACAACTTTTCTTGAACTAAAAGAAGCAGCGCGCTTATACTTCCTCGATTTGGGAGCATCGAGAATTTTCTCAGTTGCAATTCTATCTGCCAAATAAAAGCATACACTTCATCAGTTAGATGTTACATTCTGAGGTTATAAAACCTTGGGATGATATCCGACACATTTGAATTGTTCCCTTAATTGCTTTAACTTTAAATTTTTTTATCTGTTTGACTAGTTTTTAACAAAAGTAACATGTTTCACATAAACGGGTCGATATATTAATTTGCAAACAAGAAACGTGTTCGATAGGGTACCTCGAGTGGAATACTTGGATAGCATCAGGCTATGATTCATCAACAGCTGCATGTATCTGCCTCCCATGTCAAAGCTGATCTGTTTCTGCAGTGATTTCTGCAAAATACCTTTCGTAGGTAAATTAGAAAGAAGATGAAATTACAATTATAACCTTGCTTAGAATGCCACTTATGATTACTATTTGAATAATTTTAACACTTTCATATAGACCCATGTAAAAGAGACAGGTATGAAATGGAAAGGAAATCTGAACTTGTATTAATGAAAAGTGTATTTACAAATGAAGAGGATCCCTCTATTTATAGGGGAAGGAGGGACCAACAAGTAAATATTAATTACATGTAGGGACACCTATAATTACATGCAAGGACATCTATAATTGCATGTAGAGACCTCTAGTTAACAACTAGGTCCTTCAACTATTTACAACTAACACTCCTCCTCAAGTTGATCTAAGACTGAGTATCTAAGACTGAGTATCTACGCTGTGATTTCAGTGGTGCAGCCGATGATGATGACACCCAAATCACCATTGAGGATCAATTGGTCCCGCAGGTAACTAAATTTAAGTATTTGGGGTCGTTTGTACAAAGAGATGGGGACATAGATAGTGATGTAACCCACCGCATACAAGCTGGCTGGTGTAGATGGAGGGCAGCCAGTGGGGTATTGTGCGATAGGAGGTTCCCAATGAAACTAAAGGGGAAATTCTACAGGGTAGCAGTTAGGCCCGCTATGCTATATGGAACAGACTGTTGGGCTATCAAGAAGTCACAAGCGCGCAAGATGGAGGTAGCGGAGATGAGGATGCTGAGGTGGATGTGTGGACACACGAGGTTAGATCGGATAAGAAATGAGGTTTTTAGGGAAAGATTAGGAGTGACTAGTATATCAGATAAGATTAAGGAGGGGAGATTGAGATGGTTTGGGCATGTGAAGCGGAGGCAAACGACGGCACCAGTTAGAGTAGTGGAAACTCTTACTGTGGAGGGGAGGAGAAGAAGAGGCAGACCCAAACTGACTTGGGATGAGCAGATTAGGCATGATTTACTAGAGTTGCATCTTTCTGAGGACATGGTCCAAGATAGGACTTCATGGAGGCGTAGGATTAGGGTTAAGGACTTCTAGAGGATATGTCAGTAAGGTCTTAGTGTTTTTTTAGGGATATAGGTCTTTCTTATTCTTAAAGTGACTTTACCAGTGATTGTCTTCTGGTGTTTATGTCCAAATGATGTTGTATGGTATTATACATGATTTACATTATATTGTGTCACTCTGATCACTTTCTTGGTATTGGTGGCTTCCTATTTACATTATATTATGCCCAAATGATGTTGTGTGCTATTTCTATGTTGTTTGACTTGGTGTGGTGGCATGTTGTTCGTTTTGGAGCCGAGGGTCTCTCTGGAAGCAGCCTCTCAGAGGCAAGGTCTGTCTACATCCCACCCTCCCCAGACCCTATAAGTAGCTTTGCTATTTGTGGGATTTACTGGGTACGGTTGTTGTTGTTGTTTACTCCTCCTCAAGTTGGAGCATAGATGTTAATCATGCCCAACTTGTTACATATGAAGTCTATTTGTGGCTTCCGGAGTGGTTTCGTGAAGATATCTGCTAGTTGGAATTCCGTCCTAACATGGATTGGCTGAATCGACGGAGGATCCTTTTGAGTACCGACTATCCGATCTCTGATTAGGTGACAATCAACCTCAATGTGTTTAGTTCTCTCATGGAATACTTGATTTTTGGCTATTTGTATAGCTGATTGATTATCACAGTACAATCGCATCAAGTCTTCAGAGATAACCCCAAGTTCTCTAAGAAGACGACGAACCCATATCATCTCCGATGTAACATCTGCCATAGCTCTGTACTCTGATTCAGCACTTGATCTGGATATGGTGTGTTGTTTCTTACTCTTCCAGGACACAAGGTTTCCGCCAACGAAAACACAATACCCAGTGGTGGATCGACGGGAAATAGGACAGCCTGCCCAATCTGCATCTGAGAATCCAGATATACGTCCGTCTCCATCTTCTGTGAAAGCACCCACACGACAATGACCCTGATCAGAATATAAGATCCCCAGGCCTGGTGTGGTCTTGAGATATCTTAAGGCACGGAGAGCAGCATCCCAGTGTCCCGTGTACGGAGTGGCCATGAACTGACTTAGGACACTGACGACAAAGGAAATATATGGTCGTGTAACTGTCAAATAATTAAGCTTTCCAACCAATCGTCTGTATCGTTCGGGATCCTTCATTAGATTTCCATCCTCTGGAAGAAGCTTCCTTGTAGGAAGCATAGGACTGTCAACCGGTTTGCATCCCAGTAAGCCACACTCAGTTAGCATATCAAGGACATACTTTCGTTGACAGAGAAGTATTCCTTGTGGGGAACGAGATACTTCTATGCCAAGGAAGTACCGTAGCCGACCTAAATCACTAATTTGAAACTGAGACTGAAGGAACTGTTTGAGCTTGGTAATTCCATCTTCATCATCCCCTGTAACTATGATATCATCCACATAAACAACTAAGATGATCCTTCGACCCTGATGATGTCTAAAGAATACAGAGTGATCATATGTACTACGAACCATTCCAAATTCTTCCATGACACTAGAAAACCGACCAAACCATGCTCTGGGAGATTGTTTAAGACCATATAAAGAGCGACGCAGTTTGCATACTTTGGATGCCTCCTCCTTAACAATGAACCCTGGTGGCTGCTCCATATAAACCTCCTCCTCAAGAACACCATTAAGGAAGGCGTTCTTGACATCAAGCTGGTGGAGCGGCCAATGATGAATGGCAGCAAGAGCAACACAAATACGCACGGAGGGCATTTTGGCAACCGGAGAGAAAGTCTCGTCATAATCAATACCATAAGCTTGAGAGTAGCCTTTAGCTACCAAACGAGCTTTCAGACGATGTAGAGAACCGTCAGGGTTAAGTTTAACCGTGAAGACCCAGCGACAACCAACAACACGCTTTCCTGGCGGAAGCGTTACAAGATCCCATGTATGATTAGTCCTTAAAGCCCCAAGCTCTTCTTCCATAGCTTGACGCCATCCTGGGTGAGCGAGAGCTGTCATCACATTTTTGGGAATCGGATAGGAATCAAGTGAAGTGGTGAAGGCATGAGACTCCGTGGATAGGTGAGCATAAGCAACATAATCCTGGATGGGATAACGGGTGGTATGTCTAGGTTCTTTTCGAAAGGCAATAGGTATATCAGGATACGGTGCACCTGGAGGATCATAAGCAACGGTTTCTGGTAATGGTGAAACAGGTTCAGTGTCAGGTGGTGGAACTGTGGACGTACCAGATGTAGAGGCTGGTTGTGAATCAAGAGTCTCTGTTGTTGATTCCTTACCTCGCCGAGCATATGTGAAGAGTAATGGTGGAGGATCTGTCGGTAGCCCCGAATCTGCAGAGGTTGGAACTGTGGTGTCTGAGACCGGAGGGGTAGACGGAACAGAGGACAAAGGAACAACAGGGATGAAAGGAGATTCGGGAAGATCCAGTTCTGGAAATGGATCTGACACAGGAGTAGAGGATGTAGGAAAGAAGGGACATTCCTCATGGAAAGTAACGTCGGAACTAGTAAAGTAACGACGAAGAGAAGGACTATAACACCGATAACCTTTCTGGACACGTGAGTAACCCACAAAGATACAACGAATGGCTCTGGCATCAAGTTTAGGGGTCCCTGGACGATGATCATGAACATATGCAACACATCCAAATATTTTGGGTGGAAGTGGAAACATAGTTCCTTTAGGAAAAAGGATAGAAAATGGGGTTTGACCATGAATGACGGGTGAGGGCATACGGTTAATAAGATAAGCGGCAGTAAGGACAGCATCTCCCCAGAAACGATGAGGAACATGAGAATGAATCATGAGAGTGCGAGTGATGTCTAATAAGTGTCGGTTTTTGCGTTCAGCGACACCATTTTGTTGTGGTGTGTAAACGCAAGACGACTCGTGAATAATGCCATTAGATTTTAAGTAAGAAGAAAAGTCGGTCGACAAATATTCTTTTGCATTGTCTGTACGCAAGGTTTTAATTGAGGTTTGAAATTGAGTTTTAACGTAAGCATGGAATTCACGAAATATTGAATATATTTCAGCACGAGATTTCAATAGATAAACCCAAGTAGCACGCGAATAATCATCAATAAAGGTGATAAAATATTGAAAACCCAAAGTCGATTTTGTGGGACATGGGCCCCAGACATCAGAATGCAAAAGTTCAAACAACGCACTGACTTGATTAGACACTCTAGGGGGATAGGGACGCCTGGTATGTTTACCAAGTTGACATGACTCGCAATGAAAATCAAAGGAAGATGGAAAATCCGGTCTCATTTGCCTCAGAACCGCTGCAGAAGGGTGGCCTAGCCGGCAGTGAGCCTCCATGATACTGGAATCACATATGTTGGCTTTAGGGTGTGACGGTAAAGACATACGGTAGAGGCCTCCTGATTCAAAACCTATGCCACTCAGCCGGTTCGTCCCTAGTTCCTGAAAAATGCAGTGAGTAGGATAAAAGGTTACGGAGCAGTTATTTTGTTTGGTAATTTGACTTACCGAACAAAGGTTATCAGGGAATTTAGGAACCAATAAGACAGAAGAAAGGTTTAGGTCTTTCGAATTACTAACCGATCCAATGCCACGGACTGGGCATGAGGATCCATCAGCAAGACGAACTGGTGGGTGAGAACCAGTACGTAGGCTAGAAAGAAGATCCTGAATCCCAGTCATGTGATGAGTAGCTCCAGAATCAATAATCCAGGATAAGTCAAGATAAGAAAGTATACCTGAATTGACCAAGCTGGCTTGTGGGCTAGGAGCAGGTGACTGTGAGGCCAACAGTTGTTGAAGTCTACTGAGATCCTCCTCGCTCAACGTGTAGGCAGTACCAGTAGTTGGGTTAGAACACGCACCAGTAGGAGAAGACTCACCAGTAGAAGCTAGTCGAGCTTTTGGTTGAGATCCAGGAGCACGGTTTGGGCAATTATGCTTTGTATGCCCTGGCAGCTTGCAATAATGGCAGTTGTTCGGGCAGTTGTACCTTGCATGTCCTGGTTCATGACACAAGTGACATACAAGATTACCACCATGTCCCCCAGTGCCTCGTCCAGTGCCTTTCTTCATATAAGAACTTTGCCCTGTACCCTTACTGACCAAGGCAGACATATCGGTTGGAGATGCGTCCGGACCATACATTTCGCGCAATAGGTGATATGTGGATGCCACAGATGAAATAGCGGTAGAGTTACTTAGCAATAATGGACGTGCAGTTGCATACTTAGGTGATAAACCAGCAATAAACATCATGACGTCCATTTTGGTGTTACGCTCCTCCTGAACCTTTAAATCAGCAGTAGGTGGGAAAAGAGCTCGTAACTCATCTTGAAGCTTTGAGAAACGAGTAAAGTAATCGGTAAAGGTGGAGTCACCTTTAATACACATGTTAAACATGGGGGACGTAAAGAGAAACCACCAATACTATTTGTTTATTCTCGGAGGGGGCAAAGTGGAAATACTACAAGTGGCTAATAGAGTTTGTTAGAATATTTCTTTATATATAGGAGAGCATGTGATTGTGAGGGTTGGGATTTAGTTTGTTACAACGGTGGTGGCTCCATTGTGGAGAATAGGGATTTTCCCTGGATTGTTATTTGGTATTTTCTTTTAATGAGAATAAGCTCTCCTATCCTTCTATCAATTTTCTGAGTTTGTTCTTAAATTGTTCTTGTTAATTGTTACAATCTCTATCATTGGTCCGACCTCCCTGTTACCGGCAATCATGGTTTCCAATTCCGATCGTTTGGATGCTCACGATCAACAATTGTCACAGATGCAATCGACGGTTACTTCGATGCAGGCGTCAATTGATATGGTCCACACTGAGGTGGCGAATTTGCAGAAGCTAATGGTCTCTTGGATGAACAAACAGGAGAAACAGCCGTCTCCGGGAGGAGGCGATGTGTTTACTTCCGGTGACACAGAGGGTCCGTCGTCTCCGAAGTTTGGGTTGTCCGGCATTTCCAGTCCCAAATCGGAGGTTCCATGGGCGGTGAAAAAGATTAAGTTACCGGAATTTCAGGGTTTCGATCCTCAAGGCTGGATTAAGAAAGCTAATCTCTATTTCGACATCAACAACACACCAGAAGGTATGCGTATTCGTCTAGCCCAATTAAGCATGGTCGAGGTCGCTCTCCACTGGTTCACCATCGTAACGGAGGTGAATCCATCCCTCTCGTGGTCCGATTTCCAATCTGAACTCCTCAAACGGTTTAGTGGCCTCGAAATTCACAATCCGTATGAGCAATTGGCTGCCCTTCATCAGGGTGACTCGATTTTGGATTATATTGACGATTTTGAATACTTGTTGTCCCTTGTTCCGCGTTTACCTGAGGCTCAAGCTTTGGGGTATTTCATTGCCGGTTTACGGGATGATGTCAAGCAACGGGTACGCCTGCAACGTCCTCAGTCACGTTTGGATGCCATGTACTTGGCAAAGGATGTGGAAGCGATGCTCCGCCCTTCATCGGCGTTGGGCTCTCTTTCTCGCTTTCGATATGCAGATAAGACCGGGCCTCATCAGTTTGTGGATCCTAATCTCCATGTGGGCCGTGGGGACTTGTCTGGCCCATCTAAAGTGAAACCAGTGGACCGGTCCAATTCCAGTCGATGGGATGGACCTAGGGTTTATACTCGTACCGGGTCCTCACCTGCTGCTCCTTCATCTCCGCCTGTCTCATGTGATAGGGGAATGCGCTCTCTATCACGACCGGAGTATGAGGAACGCCGTCGGAAGGGTCTATGTTTTCGATGTGGTCAGTTGTACGGTCCGGCTCATAAGTGTCCGGAGGGCCGACTCCGTGTCCTTTTACTCGGAGAGGATGAAGACGAGGGACCGGAGGGCTCTAACTTGGGTTTCGAGGGTCTAAGTAGCCCCAACAGCCAATCGGATTTAGATTCTCCCACGGGTGAGTGCACTTCTCTGGAATTAGACGGGGTTACCACGTTTAATGGGGGTTCGAAAACTTTGAAATTGGAAGGGACCTTGTTGGGTATTCCCGTTAGCATGTTAGTGGATAGCGGTGCATCTCACAATTTCATCTCGAGTCGTTTAGCTCGTGCGTTGGGTCTTTCCGTGGTTTCCTTTTCAGGTATTCGGATTAAATTAGGGGATGGTCACTTTGTTTTAGTCTCCAACCGTTGTGTCGGGGTTGATGTTTGTATCGGATCCTGTATTTTCAAAGTAGATGCATTAGTTTTTGATACCGGTAACTTGGATGTCATATTGGGTATGGATTGGCTAAAATCGTTGGGTGAGGTGACTCATGATTGGATGAATGCGTGGATGAAATTCACGTATCAGGGGCAGGTTGTAACTTTAAACGGTGTTTCTCATGGCCAGCCGGGCCCGGCTGCTCTGCAACAGTGGTTAGCTATGGAGGATGGTTTTTCTAAAGATGGGATCGTGTCATCTCTGAATTCCATGGAAGGTAGTGCTTCAAACACCCTAAACGAATTGCAACTTTCTGAATTACAACAGTTATTGAAGACGTTTACTACTCTGTTCTCGGATCCCACGGGTCTACCCCCGGCTCGTACACACGATCATGGCATCACTTTAGTTTCCACGGATCCCATTGCGGTTCGTCCCTATCGTTACCCGCACGCTCAAAAATCTGAAATCGAAAGGCAAGTTAAGGAACTTTTGAAAGTGGGCATGATTCGGCCAAGTCGGAGTGCTTATTCCAGTCCGGTAATATTGGTTAAAAAGATGGATCGTGGCGAATGTGTGTGGATTACCGAGCCCTTAATAAGGCGACGGTTCCGGACAAGTTTCCCATTCCCGTAGTAGAAGAGTTATTGGATGAATTATTTGGGGCAAAATTCTTTACCAAATTGGATTTGAAATCGGGTTACAACCAAATTCGGATGCGCGAAGATAGTATTGACAAAACAGCTTTCCGCACTCATGACGGTCACTACGAGTATCTCGTTATGCCTTTTGGGTTGACGAATGCTCCGGCGACCTTTCAAGCAATTATGAACAACGTGTTCCGACCCTTGTTACGTAAGAAGGTAGTCATTTTCTTTGATGATATTTTGATTTATAGCCCATCTTGGGAGTCACACATAGCTGATTTGCAATTGGTATTCCAACTCCTCACTCAACATCAGTTTCTGGTCAACAAGTCTAAGTGTTCTTTTGCTCAGACCACGGTGGATTACCTAGGCCATGTTATTAACGGGCAGGGTGTTGCTATGGATTCAAATAAGGTGGCCGCCGTTCGGGATTGGCCAGTCCCGAAGAACATCAAAGGGTTGAGAGGATTTTTGGGTTTAACCGGCTATTATCGGAAGTTCATAAAACATTACGGTAGTATTGCCCGACCGCTCACTGATTTGACAAAGAAAGACGCCTTCTTATGGAATGAATCGGCCCAACAAGCATTTGTTCAACTCAAGGAGGCTTTGAGTTCGGCACCGGTGTTAGCCTTACCGGATTTTGCATCACCGTTTGTGGTAGAGTGTGATGCGTCGGGACGGGGAATAGGGGCGGTACTTATGCAACACAACCGACCAATTGCCTATTTTAGCAAAGCTCTTAGTGACAAGAACCTCTCCAAATCTGCGTATGAACGGGAAATGATGGCTCTTGTGCTTGCGGTTCAACATTGGAGACCGTATTTGTTGGGTTCC
Source organism: Helianthus tuberosus (assembly GCA_030545235.1). Lineage (NCBI taxonomy): Eukaryota > Viridiplantae > Streptophyta > Magnoliopsida > Asterales > Asteraceae > Helianthus > Helianthus tuberosus. The sequence goes on along the minus strand of CM060384.1, from coordinate 148,975,126 downwards.
CGTTTCACCATTTTTACCGACCAAAAGAGCTAAAAGTTTTTATTGCAACAACGTGTTTCCACCCCGGATCAACAGAACTGGGTTGCTAAACTTCTTGGGTATAACTTTGATATTTTCTATAAACCGGGCCGAGAAAACAGGGCCGCCGATGCACTGTCCCGACGAGCAGAAAATGGGGAACTCTTCCAATGTATTTCTTCCCCTATTTGGGTCCAAGGTGCCTTACTCATAGAGGAAGCAAGGGCTGACCCGACTCTTCAGCAACTGATTACTTCTTACACCGAGGACCCGTCCAAACATCCGGGGTATTCTATGAAAAGCGGGCTGTTATATTATCACAATCGTTTGGTTATCCCCAAACATTCTAAGTACATTCCGGCTCTTCTCCATGAGTTCCACTCGGCCGCGTCGGGAGGTCATTCCGGGTTTTACCGTACGTACCGGCGTCTGGCAGCCAACTTATATTGGCCAGGTATGACTACCACGGTTAAAAATTTTGTTCGAGAATGTGATATATGTCAACGATGCAAGGCAAGTACTACAGTTCCGGGTGGCTTGCTTCAACCACTATTCATTCCAAATGCGATTTGGGAAGATATTTCCATGGACTTCATATCCGGGTTACCCGCGTCCAGAGGGTACAATGTCATAATGGTGGTTGTGGACCGTTTATCAAAATACGCTCATTTTGTACTCTTAAAACACCCCTATACAGCCCGCTCAGTGGCCGATGCTTTCATCAAGGAAATTGTCCGTCTTCATGGGATTCCTAGCACGATTGTGAGTGACCGTGACCCGTTGTTCATTAGTAAGTTTTGGCAAGAGATTTTTCGGGCGCAAGGAACGAAATTGCATATGAGCTCGGCTTACCACCCCGAGTCGGATGGACAAACGGAAGTGATTAATCGTTGTCTTGAGGCGTATCTACGGTGCTTCGCGGTTGACCAACCAAAGTCGTGGGCTTTATGGTTACCGTGGGCGGAATTTTGGTATAATTCGACGTTTCGCGTATCAACCGGGGTCACACCGTTCGAATCAGTTTATGGTCGCCCTCCACCATCGGTTTTTTCTTATGCTATGGGTGAGATTCGGGTAGGGACTGTGGCAAGAGAGTTGCAGGACCGAGACGAGGCCTTACGACAGTTAAAGGTTCATCTTGCCAATGCTCAAAATTCAATGAAGGCCCAAGCTAACAAGAAACGCCGAGAGATCAGTTTTTCGGTTGGAGAGTGGGTCTATGTGAAACTTAAGCCGTACCGTCAGACCTCGGTCAGTTCTCGCATTAATCAAAAACTTGCACCTAAATTTTTTGGACCATTTCAGATTGTTGCAAATGTGGGACCGGTAGCTTATAAGTTGCAGTTACCAGATTCATCAAAGGTTCACCCAGTATTCCATGTTTCACTTCTCAAACGAGCGGTTTCTGAGCCAACCGAAACCGTGCTTCCTCCTGATTTGTCGGCTGATGCAGGAGAGGTGATGATCCCTCAGGAAGTGTTGGCTGCGCGTACGGTACAGTTGGGGGATGAGACAACCGAACAGTGGTTAATTCATTGGCAAGGGCAGTTGGTTGAAGATGCCACGTGGGAAGATAAAGAATGGGTAACCGGCCAATTTCCAAACATACGTCTTGGGGACATGACTCATTTTGAAGGCGAGAGTAGTAATACACATGTTAAACATGGGGGACGTAAAGAGAAACCACCAATACTATTTGTTTATTCTCGGAGGGGGCAAAGTGGAAATACTACAAGTGGCTAATAGAGTTTGTTAGAATATTTCTTTATATATAGGAGAGCATGTGATTGTGAGGGTTGGGATTTAGTTTGTTACAACGGTGGTGGCTCCATTGTGGAGAATAGGGATTTTCCCTGGATTGTTATTTGGTATTTTCTTTTAATGAGAATAAGCTCTCCTATCCTTCTATCAATTTTCTGAGTTTGTTCTTAAATTGTTCTTGTTAATTGTTACAATCTCTATCAACCTTGTTCCGCCCGGGTGAAGGCTTGAACAACAAAATAGGCATGGGACAAAGATTCCTTAGCTGAGAAGGATGAAGACAGGTGGTCCCACATTGCCTTTACTGTAGGGAAGTTTTGAGCGATAGTGAGGATTTGTGGCTCCATGGAATTCCATAGAGCCATTTGTATCCCACTATCATCGATACGCCATTCCCGAGGAGTTGGATCAGGGGGTGGTTTTGTTAGATGGTCCTCTTTGTCCACACTCGCAAGACCTTTTTGGACAAAGAGGCTCCATGAACTCCAGTTGCTCAAGTCTAGCTTAACAGGAATACGTAAAACGGAGGCATAGTTGATAATGCCTGGAGCAATTTGGTTTTCCACCGTATTCTTCTTATTTTCATTATCTCCCATTTTTAAAAAAGATATTCAAACAGAACTCAAAAAATAGAATCTGAACTGGAATACGAACACGCTAAACGAGGCAGAAACGAAAGTTGCTCAGATCGGTAAACCGATTTCACGGAAATGACCGGAGATAAATTCCGACGAGACTGAAAAAAGGCGACGGCCGGAGGTGGAGTCACGCGCCGTCACGCGCGGCGCGTGGGCGGTAGCGGCGGAGATTCCGGCGGCGCGTAGAGGCGCGTGCGGCGGCGGTTGGCGGGGCGTTTTGAGGGGTTTTGTAGATCGGGCGATGGCGAGTTCAATGGTGGTGGCGGTGTAGTGTAACGTGCCGGAAAAATGGTCGGATCTGAAAAAGTAGGTGACGGGTTGTGGTGGTTTTGGGTGTTTGAACAGATTTGATGTGAGCTGAAGTAGTGGGTGTGTTTGAACGGATCTGGAACGGGTTTTTAGGACAGAACTGGTGGTGACCGGAAATGGTATGAAAGAGAAAATCCGTTTCTGATGTGGAAGGTCAGACTAAGCTGCAACCACAGAGCATACTATGAACTTTCTAAACTGAGAGCCGGAAATGGTCACCCGAATGAGGATATTCTTGAGCTAAAACACCTTTAGCTCTGATACCATGTAAAAGAGACAGGTATGAAATGGAAAGGAAATCTGAATTTGTATTAATGAAAAGTGTATTTACAAATGAAGAGGATCCCTCTATTTATAGGGGAAGGAGGGACCAACAAGTAAATATTAATTACATGTAGGGACACCTATAATTACATGCAAGGACATCTATAATTGCATGTAGAGACCTCTAGTTAACAACTAGGTCCTTCAACTATTTACAACTAACAACCCACAAATATACTTTTCAACATATAAACCAATCAATTTTAGACAATAAATGGGTCGGTCAATTCAGGCTTTTTCTTAATCTTGTCAAATGGGTCGAACAGAATTACCCTAAAGTGTACTTTGAATGACTAAAACCTCCAAAATCATTTTTATTAAAAGCTTTGGCTACTTTCGTCCAAAGATTTGTTTTTCCGCATCTGGATCCAAAAGGTTTAAAATCTTGTCATTTTCATCCAACTCGTTAAGTCAGGGTATTTTTGTCTTTTTAGAAACTTTTTGTGATGATTAAATGGTTTGGGTGGGGAGAAAGTCAACAGAGGTGGATCTTTATTTGCTACAGTGTTTTTTATTTTAATACAAAATGTCTAAAAAGACATAAATGCCCCTCATTTAACGGAGAAAAAAAGGATGGAGTTAACAAGTTGGATGAAAATGGCAAGATTTCAAACCTTTTGGATCCAAATGCAGAAAAACAAACCATTGGATGGAAGTCACAAAAATGGCCAAACCTCGGGGACAAAAATGGCATTTTACTCTAAGCTTTACGTAATCATATTATACTCCCTAATAATTTTATCAAAATTCTAAAAAAACAAAGTTACAAACAGTGTTTTGGGTCACGTATCAAAACATCACAAATATTAACCCGAACCAGTTTCAACCCGCCCATTTTTCCAGCACTAGGAATAGGAACATTCTGATTATCTGATATTAGTCGGCACATAGAGTAACTTCGTTAACTCACCGTCAACACTTGTTCGTTGCATTGAGTCTCCGACTTTCCCCCCTTTTCAGCATCATCATCTATGGTGCATGTTGAATACGCAACTGCATTTTCCACCATCATGTCGATATAGCTTTGATTGCTCAATCGAGCATCCAATGACAGCTGGCTTTTAAGCGGAATACAAACCTCTGCAGCTGAAGGAGTCGAGAGATCCATTGGTAGTTCACATTCATCAGACAATACTACAATACTGTAAGCATCACATCCCTGCATACATACAACATACCATCTTGTTAAAATAAAATATATCAAAAGGGGTGTTTCGGAATTCTGTTTTGCAATGTATAATCAATAAAATTATCTAATGGTACATAGAAAAGTAACATGATTGATAAAAACAAAAATGTACATACAAGGCCAATGAAGGGCATGTAAAAATGACATATATATGCGCGTCCACACACATATATGTATATATATAGAGAGAGAGAGATGGAAAATCAACTTCTTAAACCACTGCAAAACCACCATTGTTGTCAAAACTCAAAACGCAAAACAAAAAACTATACAGTTGGCAAGAATGAGCAACTTTAGACCAAAAAAAGACCATGTTAAGTTGAATCTAATTTATTTCTTTTTGTAATTTGTGTATTTTATAAACAAGTAATTATATATCCTCCTAACAAACACTTGTCTGAACCCACATACAAACATAATCCAACACATAGTTGTTAATGGCGAATGCGACAAATGGCGATAAGGTACCTACATGCTACGTAGAGAATAGCGATAAATAGCGGACGCTATTTTATAAATCGCGATACACTAGAAAAAAAAAATAAAAAAACATTATATGTATATTATATCAAAATGCTAGGAGTTGGCTACAAAGTCCAAAATTCCTAAAAAGTGTAAAAAGTCATAAAACACCATAACGTTAACCATAAAATCCACTCAAAACGCACAAATAACATAATGAAGATTACTAAAACACCATATCTGTGGATTTTGTTTTGTGTTTTAAATGATAAGGCTCTGATTATCGAATGACTAACATTGTTGTGTTTTATGTTGATTATCATGTTGTGTTTTATATTCTTAGTTCTTTATGGTGTTTGAAGCTTTTTATGAACTGTTAGGGTTTGAATATGGCGTTTTAGTAACATTCACTATGTTATTTGTGGGTTTTAGGTATGTTTTATTGCTGAAACTACGGTGTTTTATGACTTTGTACACATATTAGGAGTTTTAGACTTTGTAGCCGAACCTCACCCTATATCAAAATACCCTGGTATATACGCTATTTTACACATATATTTAACAAAAACCTATAATCCAGCTATTTTATAGCTATATTCAATCGCTATTTATATTTAAAAAAAAACTGAAACCCCGCTATTTATGGCTACATACCCTGTAGCGGCCTCCGACCTATACGCTACGCCATCCGCTGCAGCGACCATAGCGACCACTATTGACAACTATGATCCAACATCACTTTCAGCTTTGCCAATCGTCCATTATATGGCTTTAGAAAGTTCAAGAGGATATAATGTTAACTATAGCCATTTTGAACCGTTTACTTGTAAATTGGCCGATTCAAGTTATATTTTATTTTGGCGTCTCAAGCGAGTAAAAGAAGTTGCTTAAAAGTAAACATATCAAATGAGTCTGTCACAACTATGTTCCCGAGTCTCATTTAACAGGGGGAGGGGAAGGAAAATTTTCTCTCTTAATCTCTCCAATTTAGGAAGATGAATATATGGTCATATTTTTTTCCCTTTTCCCTCCTTTTCCCTCCCCTCCCCCTGACCCCTGTTAAATGAAACTCGGGAACATGGTTTTTTCATATTTTCATCTCTTTTCCCTCCCCTCCTCCTGTTAAATGAGACTCGGGAACAGAGTGTCCAAAGTTTAATTATTATTTCATAAAACCTCATAAATCAATTTATTCAAAACTCAAAACATCCATCCATTAGCCACTATCTCCTCCTGTCACAATCAACCTAATGTCAACAAGATCCCAAAAGATATTGACAGACAGCCCAATTCCAAACCATAGGGACCACATTATCATCCACCAAGCCTCATCACATTACAATTAAATTAACAACTGAGATCACATTACTAATTTGAAACTGAAACAATAATTGTCAACAAATCAACAATAAATCAAAAACAAATCAAAAACAAATCCCCAAATCTCACGTTCTCCTCCTATAACTTTTGACATGTAAAACTGAAATTAGGAACATTAAATCAAACATGAACTGGACGAAAGTGAAGTCAATCTATGCAAACATAAAGCGAAAATGACAACAATCAGATACAGATTAACCTAATTTTTAAAACCAGCAACAGAAATGAATGAATTATGAATGTAATGAAGGATTAATAATGCAACATGCAGAGCGTGAAGAAGCATAGTAACCTGATCAGTAGAGTTGACCGCCATTGATTGAGGATTTGCAGGTTGAAATTTGAGTGATGTTGAGAATGAGATGATGAGTTTTGAGCATCTGTTTTATCAAGGGTTTGAATAAAATAAGAATAATGGGAGTCAGTGGGTAACGTATCTATCTGAAACAACATAACATTATTATTATTTTTTTTAACGGCCATCAAAATCAATCTCAAACACTTTCGGGGCAACGGAGTTTTCGAGAGTTATCTGAGTCCACCATCAGTTCCAGGGAAAACCTAGTAAACCATTCGTCCGTAGGCACGACAGTAAAATTACCAGTAAAACCCGTTTGGCTTAAGGATCCAACCCATGTTTCCCTGGGTCTCCCATCATTGGCCCCCCAAGTGAAAGTTAAACCTGCATCAAATAAATACCCTCCACCACTTGATATAGAGATCACTGACATAATATTATTATTTTACCTTAAGAAATTAGAAGTCATAGAATATGTTTAATTTTCATCTAACATCCTAACTTTTTTGGAAAGTCATAGCTAAAATTTAATTGATATAAAAACAGTAAAAAGGTAAAAACATACCGTAAAAGTAAAAAAAGCTATGTAAGAAAAAATTTACTTACAGTGAGTAAGCATAAAATAGCTCAACAATGCATACACAGAAGCTCGAGCAAACCTATAAATTTATGTACAACAGGTTGAGCAGAAGATAAGGAAAAAAAACCCTCTTTTCTTATGGAATATGATATGAAGAACAATGGACAAACTAAAAGGCTAGGAGGTTAGGCTAAGGAGTATCATTGTACTGAGAATGCAAGAAAGATTATTGACTTCTCTGTGTGATGATATTTACAACTGAATTCTCCACCTTATATAGGTAAGGGAAAAGAACTATTCAAATAATGCACCACTACACAATGTGCTCTAATGTCAGAAAAAGAAACAGATACAAATTAAAGAAGAAAAAAGACAGCATAAATTATATAGAATAAGAGATCCCTTGTCTCGTGCATGTGCGTGCTTGGACTGTCTAATGCATGTGCTTTGTAACAATTATAGTTACTCAGAATTTAGCTCTTTTCTTTTGTTGTGTACACTTGTTTCTTAATGTCATCGATTATATCATTATTTTCATAAAATATTTGTGTGTTATGTCGATAGAGCGTGGTGTTCCTGGATCATCATTTTTATCATCGGTTGTTTTTAGGTTTACAGTAGGCTTTAGTTCTAGAAGATCACTTTCACCTGCAAATGATAAAAGCATACTCCAATTTTGTTCAGTATAAATTTGTATATAATGTTCCTCTCGGAGCTATAGTACAACAAAATCTTTATTTGTAATTTAATTACATGTCATTACTCATTATACAATGTGAAGGTGATTTACGTTGGATTTGTATGAAGATTGAAGAGAGGTAAAAATGTCATGAGTAAGTGCTAAACTCAAAGGAGTCTTTCTTTTTTTTTTTTCTGTTATTTTTACCCTTTTAATAAAATTGTGTTATTATAATTTTTATCCCCAACAATCATAAGTGTTATATTTTTAGTACTTATTTTTGCAACTTACAAAACTCAAAGACGGTTAGTTATATGGAGGACAGAATTTTAAATTTGGCCCAAAATTTGATTGTGATAACTCATCATCAACTAAATTTCCAAATTAAATTTAATAAGTTAATTAGTTTATCATTGGAGGGCAAGTAAAATTAAAAAAGAACATCATAAAAATATAATTTTTAGATACATAAAATCATATTTGTTTTATTGTTTCTAATAATTATTAATTTAGCATAATTTTTGGGATTTCTCTTTCAGTAGCAATGCCGTCTCAAATCAAAGTGCAAACGACCAAATGCCCACCACAAAGTACGGGCTATCACACTAGTTGATAAAAGATACAAGGTTGATAAAAACTAGTATCTTTTTCGGATGTTATATACCTATATGATTATGTTGAAAATGATCGTTATAGCTAGGAGCTACATGATAACCAAAGTTGTCTACATCTTACCCTCCTCAGACCCGATGATGAGTGTCTCTTGATATTGTAGGTCCCATTCTCATTCTCATTGATAAATAAATAAAACATTCATAAGTAAGCAATATGAATTACACAAATTTCAAAATTCCTACAACTTAAAAGACATATGAGGATAGTCTTTTTCCTAAAGTCTCTTTCAGCCACCCTAACGCCGCTGCTGCCGCCAGTACCACCACCACCACACCAAGATTTGCATGGACATGTTTAGAGCACTTGGTGCGCCTTGCCATAATACCTATTTATAAATGGAGACTGCAACGAAAACACACGCATGGACATGGTTAACCTAATTGTTATTCACATGTAGCACAATTTTAATGATCAAAAAATGTAGAACAATTTTAATGCAACATTTGAATGAATATCTAAAATAACATTCAAATGGATCTAGGTAATGACCGATTTAATATAAAATAACAGACGATGTAAAAAATAAAAAGGAATATTATTGTGAAATTCATAAAAGATAATCGAACCTTGACACTGGAAACATCTGGGGTATCGGGTGTGGCAACCGGATAGAATTTGTAAAACCTCATGTTCTCAAATGCAGCCACTTTCTCTTGACTCATTTCCTCTCGAGCTTTCTTTCGCTTTTCTCGTGCCTACAGCATGTCATAATTAAAAATCAAAACTATAAACTAAAGATGTGAGAAGAACTAGCAGGTAACGGTATTAGTGTGTTGATTTAAGTCACGACAGTTTACAAATTTACTTAAATGACTCTTAGAGCATTCACATCCCTTCCATCAAATTCTACCATATAATGAGTTAATGACACTAAAAACTACATTTTCCCTCTCCTTTCAATTAAATAATATTTTTTATACATTTATCATTACGTTTTCTCTCTCCACTCACAGCCAGTTTCAGGATATATTAAAAATTAACAGAGGGTGAACAATATCCCTTCAAATATACAGATGAACAATAACATTTTTTCACTCCTTCACTCACAACCACTTTTTATAATATAAAGACCACTCTCATATATTTTGGTGTAAGGGATGTGAATGTTCTTAATAAACAAATTTTAACTTACAAGACAATTACCTCACGATTAGCTCTCTTTCCTTCTCGAACTTTTTCTTTGACAAATTCCTATACCAAAAAAAAACATGATTTTAATAGAACATTTAAATGAAGAAAACATAGTTTAACCACTCGAATAAGCTTTACCTTGAAAGCATCCTTCTGATCTTCAGACAGCTCCTCCGCAGCTATGAGATCGTTAGTGAAATCCTACAATATTGTATAAAACTTTTCATTGGTACAAACAGTAATTTATATAGCAAAACACAAGTCAAGCTCTTTTAAAGCATACCACAAGGGCTACTAACTAGTAACTAGTAAAGTACTAGAAACTAAAAAGAAAGGTGTGGCTCACCTCAAGATCATCTAACTCCCAATCAAACTCACAGACAACCTATATAAGATTAAGCAAATTAGTAGAGCGTATTAGTACTAACCTTGGTGAAAAGTTATGGAATTAATGGATTATATGAAAAAAACAGATTGAAATAATGCATACTCATTACAACAAAGTTACACACTTGTATGTGGCAAATAGGTAAAAGGGCAAGTTAGGTAACAATTAAAGAATGTCCAGTTTAAACAAATAATTATTTGACGTGGCACAAAATGCTTAAATAATCTAAGTGCTTAAATAGAATATGGAATGAGGGTTTATGCATAAATAACACAGTTTGGATAACCTTCAAGGCTTCAACCCATATGACTACTTACCTTTTTTACTACACTTTTATTATACCCATGGTTTAAAAAAACGTTCGAGGCGTCCGTTTTGAGGCGCGCCTCGAGGCGAAACGGGAAAAAAACGTTTTTGAGGCGGCGCCTCAATGGTTAATTTTATACGTACGCCTCATTTGGTCTGAGGCGGTCGTATCTGGTAGAGGCGTACGTTTCTGATAGAGGCGTACGTTTCTGATGGAAGAGGGGAGAATTAGGGTTTTATCCTTTGGAGATGACGACTGTATCAACAATTGATGCTTACCAGGTGTGGTGTTGAACAACAAACACATCAGATGGACATGTAGCATGGACGATCCGAAAGAAACAAACTATATGAAGATGACAGCTGTATAAACAGTTAGGTTTCTGATGGAAGAGGGAGAATTAGGGTTTTAGATGTAAAACACGCATGCGGCTCTGAGTTTTTATAGAAAAGTGGGCTCTTTAAAAACTTGGGCTCATTCTTAAAACATGGGCTCTCCTAAAAATAAGGAAACTTGACTTAGCCCAATGAATTCTTGAAGTATTTATTGGAATTTTGAAGTACTATTTTATTTTTTTATAAGAAATATAATTTTTATATTTATTTTTTAATTCCGCCTCGGTTCGCCTCGAGGCTTACGCCTCGTGAGGCGAAAGAAAAACGCCTCGAAACTCGTTTCCGTTTTTTTAAACCTTGATTATACCAGATGTTAGATAACATAATCCACATTGACTGATACATTAGGAAAAGGATCAAAACACACACCTTTACTAGTGATTGTGGTTTGGCAGGCACGTCTACAAACAAAGAGCTGCTGCTAGATTTGAGGATACAGAGGGTTGGGATTTTTCATATGTTAGTTTTTTTAGATTTGGCAGATGCCAACAAAGAGACCTATATGGAACTTCCACTTTGAATAATGTGTGTTCGTTTGAACAGTTGTAATATTTCTCACTTCTTTATCTTAGCAATTGCATCAAATATTAAAAACTTTATTTGTTATTGCTTCTACTATTGTTAGCTTCAATTAGCCGGCACAGATGATAATTCAGCTCCTATATTATTTATATTGAAAGCCTTACCATACATAATATGTATATATTTTAGTTCTTCAGCCTATTTCACACTACTCTAGCAATGTATACATGTTTACATAAAAAAAATACAATTTCTAGCGGAACGCGGAAAGGGGTACAAAAGATTAATGTGTGTGTTGGCACATAGATGCTTCAATGGTGATTAGTTTTGGTTTTCTGTATCGTTTTCTGTTTGTTAATGTACTTTACCTTTTCAAAATATATTGTAACTTCAAGGATTACTAATGTGATTCTTAAATAATGCAATCCAGTGCATAAATTAAAAAAGTGGAAAAAAACAGCTTACAGGCTTGGGTTCAATTGGATACATGATATCCACAATAGTACTCTGCTCAGTCTCATCTTCCTTGAAGGGGTGATAAAAGTCTGCAAAAAGTTAACAACAAGTTAATGCACCGCAGGTATGGTGTACAATCAGAAGGACAAAAAAGCAATCAAAGTCACAACAGAAAAAATAATTCATATGCTAAATCCTTCAACAAGTCCAATTGTTAAAAAAAAAAATAATCCACATTAAGTGAAGAGATTTAAAAACGCCACATATTTCTTAACTTTCTATGAAACCATGTACCCTTAACAAAAACTAGATCAAATGTTGATGAAGTATAGAACAAATGCTTTCACTTGATTCTATGCTTTCTATGGAACACAAAAAAGTAACCTTGTGAATTGATTAAAGGCATAGTCTTTCAATAACTTAATAAAGAGATGAATCATCCAATCATCATACTATATTTAAACATGTGTAAAAGGGGGAAAACACATGAGTACGCCAAATTGAGTAATTCTAAGTTCTAGCGTTAATGTTACAAATTTACCATGAACATGGTATAAAATCTATCGTAATGAAAAGTTACATTATGTCTGCAAATTAAAACAATGTGTTTGTGTGTGTGTAAATCATAAACTACGTGAATGGTGGTTAAAATAACTACATCAAATAACTAAAAACATCCAACATAATGTATCAGCTAAAATCAATCCTCTTTATCTACTTGATTAACCTAAACTGAAAACTTAACACCATTACCTTCAGATTATCTCCTAAGTACTTGTAGCTTTTTAATGTATATGTACTGAGCCAGGTCTGTGTCTCAAGTCTATTGTCCAATTTATCACTTGTAAGAAAAATTAAAATCCATTTACCCTCCAAAAAATATGTTTTTATCAAAACATAAAAATCAATACCGTAAAAATCGTTGAAAAAAATATATTTATAAAAAAAAAACATGTCAACAATCTTTCAATGGGCATAGCAAAGAGCAAAAAGATGAAAAATTGATAGCCTTAATGAATCTGCATGTGTACTTACATGGTAAGCAGTATTCGAACTTCTTGACACGATCCATCGTCAAATGTCTTAAACCAGCCCTGCATTAAAAACAGATAGTAAGCAACATTAAAAATCTGAGCAAATGACAAATTAAGAACTGTAACATAAACATCGAAGAGCATGAGTGACGAATATAGCAAGAACTGATTCCAAGAAATTATCAACATAAGCAACAAAACACAAGCAAAAATAATAAAAAAATCCTAAATCTTCAAATAAACTTTTATGTTATTTTTAATAACTAAGAAACCACGATAAAAAACTGAGTCTTCATCTATGCAGTCAATGCGGTAAAATATCGTATATCGGTCAAGGACCGACATATTAGATATAGGTTATCTCGGTGAGACATCGGTAATTTTAATATCATGCAGAATTTATATATATGTATATATATAGCAATTTAAAACTAATAATTCAGTGATATATCGGTTATAGCGGTCAAATATCGGTGATATATTGGTTATATCGGTCAAATATAGTGATATATCGGGTATATAGGTCAATATGGCCGATACATGACACCAATATTTTACTAGGGGACCGATATTAACGGCATGTGTCTTCATTTACAAATTAGCATTAAAAAAACATGAAGTACATTAAAGTGTGCAAAACTATAGCCAAATGTGAGAAGTTTTTCATCCTAACTGTAATCTTCCGTGTTCCATACCACATGATGATAACAAATTCTATAGAAAAACACAAAAACAGAGTTATAAAAAACATAAGAGTAAAATCATCAAGAATCAAATAAATAACAGAAAAGAAAAATTAAACCACCACCGAGAAACCATGTAAACAAGCATGAAGACAGAACTTCAATAAGAATGGATACCTTCTTTGGAAACAAGTAAGTATATATATTTGAGATTTGAGTCTTTCAACTTGAGAATCCCTGTAGAGATAGAATTAATATCAGTGTAAACAGCAGCAATATTATGATCATTAATTAAAATTTATCAGATATGGTCATCCATATGTAAGAAACCAATACCTTTTTGCTAAGGAGATATATGGGACCCAGTCCATTTTCATGCGCTTCATGTCAACAATTTCTTCAGACTCCCTTTGTACAGAGTTAATTCCAATCTTATCAGAAGGAGGGAATGGAGACACAATCTGCTCAAGAGTACAAAAACATTTACGAGAAAAAAATAGAAACAATTAGCAAAAGTAAATGGCAAAACTATTAAATATTTATTCAAGCACCTACAGACTTAAAATATGCATGCAAAGACACATAAATTATGACTCTATTGTTTCTGTCATAACATCAATCATAATCTGATCTAACTGATTCCCCATTTAACTATATTTTTTATCTGACCCGATCTTGGTTTAAAAAAGCACGCCTTAAGCGCACTTAAGCGCAAAGCGCATCTAGGCGCAAACCCCATCGCCTTGTGTGACATAAGGCGCACGATGTACAAGAAGCGCAGCTGAGGCGCGCTTTTTAGGGTGAAAATCGACCTAAGGCGCAGCTGAGGCGCACGCTTTTTGAACATGGGGTGTTTCTATGCTTCTGAATGTTGTACAACAGGCTTTTTATGCTGTACATTTATGTTTTTTTTTCATTTTAAAACATATATAAAGCTTAATTATAGCTAAATCATAGGTATTGGATGCTAAACACTTATGGGATATATACAACAAATTATATAATCACTTTGCGCTTTGCGTACGAAAAGCTCACCACTTTTGCACTTCACTTTTAAAAAATCGGTTTTAGACCTCATCGCTTTTGTGCGCTTCCCGCTTTTTTAAACCAAGGACCCGATCAGTAGAATAATAAACAACCCAAATAAACACATTTACATATAATATACAAAACTGCCAACCTATATCCCAGACATCCATAGATACATGTGCAAATCTTGCAGAATGTAAACAGTAAAAAATGAATAAAAATTTGAAAGAAAAGGGGAAAGTTTTTGCTATACTTACCGCAACCACTACAGGTATGCAGGTTACTTTTGATTGACCATTAAAAAAGAGCAATTGTGCTGTAACAAAAAAATATCAAGTCACATTAACAACAAAAACAAAGAATAAAGAGTATAATGAATAATGAATAATGTGTGATACATCAGTTAACATTCTAGACTTGAGGTACACAAGCATGTGGCTTTCAAAATCTAACGAACTAAGTGTCATGTCTACTTACGCTCTGTACAGCTGAAGAGATAAACTTTCTTCCCATATAGTACCCCACCCTCTTCAAATGCATCCTGAACGGTTTGAATAATGACAAAAAAAACTTGCTTAGTTCTGTTTCTTACAAATTTGTATGTTTAATAATCAATTTCTTTTTAGAAATTAAACAATCGCTACAATCTACAATGTTACTCACTTCCAAATTTTTAAAGTTCCAATTGTATTCAGAGAGCAAGTCGAGCTGGTCCCACTGTCATTAACATGTAAACCAATAAGTATAACAAGTAAAAGAACAAAATAACAAACTACACACTAACGATGGCACACACCTCTGTCCCAACAGGGAAAATTTGCTTCCATAAATCCTCCTATAAGAACAAGTAAAAAAGAACAAAGCCATTAGAACAACAAAGGTAGAACCTTAATCATGAATAGTGAGAGTCAATACAATCATGTTTTCTGCGACTAAAGTTCACGTCCTACAACAAGATAACTAATTCGACAAATCAAAATCAACTGAATTACCAGGCTAATGCAAAAAGCTTCTAAGATACAACTTTGATTAGAAAAAATTAAAATTACAAAATTTATTATAAATTAAATTAATCCTCTAAAAACTAACATACTGTTGAAGCATCTGCATCTAAATCTGTAACAGAACCCATACAGATTTTAAATTCAAGAGACAAAAAAATGGATTGTGACTGAACAATTGAACATGATCGTTACTAACCACAAAAATTTGCAAAAGATTATGGATGTCTAGTTAATGATTCGCCCTTTATGCACACTAACAGTTACCCCAAGCTAAATAAAAGTTGCTGAGCCCGTTTCCCTTGTTTCTTATTATTCTAATTTCTTCTCTACGTGCCATAACCTATAGGGCTATATGTAGCATAGTATAAAAGCACGAATAAACTGACTTATGTTGTGTTTGAAATCACTGTCTGTATTCTTCAAATTAACTGTTTTAGCTTTCAATTTCATAAGCTATACTAACCCTAATAAATCAAACAATCAATTAACCACCAATCCAGTCAAATATCAATCATCTTCATATCAACAACTCACACCAGTTCAACATAAAACCACTCATATTCTCAAAAAACATAAAACAACGTAATTATAACAGCAATGACACATTACAGATCTTACACATATTCTATTGAAATCCTCCGTCTGTCTTCTTCAAACAAACTTTTTTTACTTCAATTTCATAACCTATTCCCAACCCTAACTTAATAAAACAACCAATTAACCACCAATTCAGTCCAATATCAAACAATTAATCCACATCAACAACTCACAGCAGCTCAACATAAATACACACATATCCTCAAAAATCACACAACCTCATAATCACAACAGCAATCAGGCATTACAGATCTTACACATCAATCACTTAATCGTTAAAACTAAGTTCATCAAACCAACAGTTTTAACTCCCAATTCCATAACCAATTTCCAACCCTAACTTAACAAAACAACCAATCAACCACCCATTCACTTCAACATCAATCAACCTAACCTCATAACCACAACATCAACCACACATTACAGATCTCACACATCAATCAACCAACAAACACATCCCAAACACACACTCAGCCTTCAAACAAACCTTCAAAACAACAAAAAACAAACAACTAACCGTCACAAAACTCAATTAAACGGAAATATACCAATTCACGCTGCTCATCGAAGAACTCCGGCTCCGCTTCCTTCGAAGCCTTCGCACGCTTGGTTTTCCGTGCAGGCTTTTCAATCTCCGTAGTCTCCTGCTGCGGTGGTTCAACGGTGGCGGTTGCGGCGGCGGAGGTGGAGGCTCCGTCATCCTTACGGTTGGCTTTTCGCTTGGTTCCCTTCTTCATCGGAGGATTTGAGCGTAGATGTTACGCTAAAGAGTTAGGGTTTGCAGAGAGAGAGAGAGATTGATAGATTCGGTTGAAGATTTGATATTTTTTATAGGATTTGAAAGAGAGGATGAATTTTATTTGGGGAAAGAGGGGCGCCAGGAGCTAAATTTGTGGGGGGGATTGAAATTGTTTGAATTCTTCTTTTGGTTTTTGGTTGCTGTTTTTTAACCTACTTTTTCAAGAAACCCTAACTCTTATTATTGTTTTTTTTTTCTTTTATTTTATTTGCAAATTTAATTTTATTTTACTTGCAAATAATAATGTTTGTATGTCTTTAATAGGGGTGCGAACGAGCCGAGCTTAAACGAGCTAGAGCTCGAGCTCGAGCCCGAGCCTAAAAACAAGCTCGTTTAGTAAACGAGCCCGAGCTTCGCTTATCGAGCTCGAGCCGGCTCGCGAGCTTAATCGAGCTTTCTATTTTTATATTTTTTATTAATATATTAAACATATATTTATATAATAATAATTACCATTTATATAAATATAAAAAAATAACTAAATTATATGTATAATAATAAATAAATATAATTAATATAAATTAATTAAAAAATACTAAACGAGTCGAGCCCGAGCCGAGCTCGAGCTTGAAAAATTACCTTCGAGCCGAGCTCGAGCTTCAGAAATAAAGCTCGAGCCCGAGCCGAGCTCGAGCTTGAAAAATTACCTTCGAGCCGAGCTCGAGCTTCAGAAATAAAGCTCGAATCGAGCCGAGCTCGAGCTCGAGCTTTCATATGTTAAACGAGCTCGAGCTCGAGCCTGGTCGAGCTCGGGCTCGGCTCGGCTCGGCTCGTTTGCACCCCTAGTCTTTAATTAGAGCTCATCCTTACATGTTTTTTTGTTAATATTTTATTTTCTAAGCAAATATAATAAGACGGGAGAAAAATCAGGTTTTGGGTTGTTATGTTTCGTTTGTTTGATGAATGGATTGTGTTCAAGTTAACCTATCTAATTAAACAGGTGGTATTTAGATTTATTTTTAATTAAAGAAATTTATTTTTTGTTAAATTGTGTAACCCAATTTTTAACCCACCGATTTGATTACCACATTTACAGCTATATAACTATTAGCCAACCCGTCAACATGTTTTGACACGTTTGGATTTATATGTGAAATAGGTCGTGTTCAAGTTACACGGTTTTTAAGTGTGTGCATGCTATGATTGATATTTTGACATGATAATAATGTGGGTTGTTTTTGGGTTGACCGGGTGGCGTCCTGGTATGTGTAGCGGCATCAGTGTGATGCGCGACTCCATATGGCGTGGTGTAAGGTCCATGTAGCGTGATGCATGGACTAGCAACTCAGTTCAGGCGCGTGCGCAGGTTTGCAGCGGAAACAAAACAGCTGGTTGGACTTGGTCAAACTAGCTGTTTCAACTTGTTTAATTCTAGTCATTAAGAGAAATGACAGTTTTGACCGAACCACTAAAGTCCATTTATATAGAGATTTAAACCCATTTATTACAAGATTAATGATCTTGATTAATTGTCTAATTCATGACAATAATAATTGGGGTTTAATGACTTCTTTATGTGTGTGAGTATAAGAAGAGGATGATGCTTCATTCTAGAGATCATCGAAAAGATGAGTAATACACATACATAAAAAAATAACTTCCATAGAAATTTAGAGAAGAGTATTCTCTAAATTGTCTTTTTCTTCGACTTCATATTTCCTAATTATATGTACACCAAATTATACCCGGTGTAATCTCGGGCGTGAGTGCCGTCTCTGGCAGTACACATACTGTTCCGGTTGTTGTACCCTGGGAGACAGACCGTCTGAGAGGAGGCGCGGAATCTGTTTTAAGGGAAGCGTGTTGAACACGAGCCTCAACCAAAAACCGTCAACAATTTTGCTTGTCTTGCAGCGGAGTTTCGATCTCGTAGATGCGGTTGAAGTTTTCAAAGACATTGGCTTTGAATCAAGATTGGTACAATTTAGTTGTATTTTATATTCGTTTATTTAGTTTTTGTAACCGGTATTGTACTAATCGAATTTCCCACAAATAACGAGAGTCTCGTTATTATTTATTATTTATTTTGTAATATATTTTAATAAAAAATGAACCTAGTTCCTACATGTATTACACATAATTCCCTAAAAAGGCAAATTTTGTGTGTTAAACGAAATAAATTCGGATGGAACCAACTGTAACGCTTCGCATTTCTGGATTTTCCTTATTTAGAAAGTTGTATTCCTTATTTAGAAAGTTGTATGCGTGTTTCTATTTTTAGAAACTTGAAATTATGTCGTATTCGTATTTCATTTCCAATCTTGTAATCTGAGACTTCGATCATAATGAAATCCAACTTTTATACGTACACTTGTTATATGATATTTATACGTAATCAACCTTTAGATACATGTTTTGTGCAAACTGAGGCTTATTATACGCTTGATTCTCATTTATACGTAAACCCTACATGCATCATACTCGTACAATACCTTGTTACACTTTAAATACCTGAAAATGGGCTAAAATACAAGAAAAACAACACAAATAAAATAATTACAAGTTTAGGGGCCAAATTGCAAAAATTAAAAAACTTGAAAAATACACTTCTCGCGGGTAGAGAGAAGTTTCCCATTTTTCCTCACGGGTGGCGAGAAGGCTTGATCCGCATAAAGTTTATTTCAGCTCATTGGTTGGCAATTTTTACCCACCTCCTTCTTCACCCAATCACCTTACAACTTCATTTAACCACAAACCCTAATCCACCATTATAAAACCAAGTCTCCTACACCTCCATTTCACTTTTTCAACTCTCTAAACACTCTAAATCAGCTGAAATCACAAGTTGGAGGCATAATTCTCTAAGTACAAAAGTGAGCCTTCACCTCACTTTCTTCCACATTTCTTCATATTTTCTTTTTCTTGGAAATTTGGAACACCTCTAAGAGTTTTTCCACAAGTTTACCATGGTAAACTAAGGTGGAACATCACCATTTTGAGGTCCAAATTTATGTTTTGAAGAAAACTTTACTTAAAGTTTATTAAACATGTTCAAACTTACTCATTCTTCCACTACCTCACTTGTTGATTTATTACTTGTCTTCTTACCACTAAGTCACTAAAACAACTTCCTAGACATAAAGTGAACAAGGCTACATCACGTCCCCAAACACTTTCCATGCTTGGGATGAACGCATCTAGCTAGCTCACTTAGTTGTTTAATTGATTTAGACAAATATTAAGTAGCTTCCAAGAATCAAAGTAAGTCAACCCTGCTTCGCCTCCAACATTTGACATGTTGGGTATGACACGCCCAGGTTGTTCCTAATTGGCTACTTAGCAAGCTTAATTAGTTGTACTTTTACTTTATTCATGATCAACCTAGTCATCAGCTATGTTGGTGACTTTGTGCTTTGGCTAATCATATAATGAAGTTTAGTGGATGTTCGTCATCCTACCTCCTTGTATGACCACTTTTGTGGCTCCTTACCTTACTTTACTTTACTTTATGTTCATATACGTTAACTCTTGAATTCCTAATCCAATCCATTGAACAAAAACCGCAACTTACACACCTCTGTTTCCCTCTAGGGTAACTTCGGTGTTCCAACAACTCAATACTCTTTCCTCTCGTGTCATTTGGAAGCTTTGCAAACCGTGAATATACATGACTCCCTTTTTAATTTTAGACACTTTTGGGGTGTAATAGAAATGACTTATTAAATTCACACAATCACATAGAAACATGTTTGACACAAACAAACAATTCTTTATACATGTGATGTGCTAAAAGTGGTCTAACTAATTATCTAAAACCAAACCCTAAACTAGACTCTCTAAGTTTTAAATTTATAACTAAGACTCTCTAAACCTAGACCACACAACCGGCAAGTGTACCAATCAATGTAGTAAGTAAGTTCGAGTATCGACTCTATCTGTTTTTATATTTTTTTTTGGGGGGGGGGTGTTCTAATAACCTAATTCAATTTATTAAAATTAACTAAATTAACTAAAGCGGACTGAGACACGAACCAAGACTGAGGACGAATTCAGATGATGGGGAACACAATACCTAGGCTAAAATCCTACACATGCTTGACACATTTTATTGGTTATGGAACTAATGTGGAAACCGGGATCTTAAGATGCTAAACTTAAAGAATAACCGAACAGGACCCTCGACCCTTCTCGAGAAGACACCTATGGAAACCTAATAATGTGTTTAACTACCGGTTTAGAGAATTCCCTCGCGTAATAATAAAGTACCCTTATTAAACAATCTACCTCGCAGCATAAAAGTCAAGGGTAACTATGCTTTTATGATTAGACTCGATAAGCAAATAGTGAAAGGGCAACTAAGGGATCTTCTTACAAAGTATATAACCCTAGCAATCTAGCACTAAAGACAAACCGACAATCTCTCACCTTACGGATATTAAGATTGGTAGAATACCTAACCCTATTCAAATTACAATTATACCCCTATGGATCACTATGTGACAACCCGAACTTTCAAGGTTAGTAACGTTTAACCTTGTGATCCTAACTCCTTGTTATTCCTCGTTGTTGTGTTACACGCTCCGTACTTATATGATTTTGTTTAACGTTTTCGATAACCTGGTTAGACTTGTATATGTTAGTACTTTTGGGCCACACTTTTGTGTTTCGTATAGACCGTTAATTTAGTGGGCTGCATTCAAAACCCGAGGAGCCCCAGAGAAAATCCAAGGTGACTTGAAGCCCAAACAGCCGCCATCCTTGCCATTGAGTTTGGCAGCCCAAGTGTATGGGCTTAAGCCCATATTACGGCCTAGTGAATAAGCCGTCCAATTCTTTGCACATATGTATGTGTAGTAGGATACTGATTGATTAAAAACTCAAATAGAAACCCTATTTTCCCAAGAGTGCATACGGCAGTAGACTCCACCCCCGTGTTGTCGAAGTGTCCTTCTCTTGGAGATCGTCGCTACCCTTCTTGTGTGTTAACCACCTATACCTTCACGTCTTAATCGTCTGGTTAGTATCATCGTTCTTTTCTTCATTTACGTGATTATGTGTTGAGTTGCATGAGTGTCGAGTAAGATCAAATCATGGGTAAATCTTGTTAACTGTTAGTATATTAGTATGATGCTAAGTTACGCGTAAATTGGCTATATAATGTTAAGTTACCTACGAATGTGTAATTGTGGGATTAAACCATGCTGAAATAAATTGCTATGTATGTTGATCAAGATAGTTGTTTAAGAAAATGGCACTGTGAAGGTATGAAGTAATTGATTATTGATTGTATTGAATCGATGCTCTAGGGTGGTGCATGTGAGAATTCGATGAGGTCATCATGATAGTTATCAGTATTCCATGTGATTTAATTAGTAGTGGTATGATATTAGTGGCTGATGTAATCAAGAAAGGTAAGGGTTGCAAATATAAAATCATAATAGGTATTCACTAAAAGTATTGGGTGTGATTATGAAATAAAGTCAACCTTGATATTCTGTCAGGAATTCGATGTGCATGTGTGATCTTGATTTCATCAATCATGTGCTCATATATGACGGTTATGTGTAATTAAAACCTTGATCTCATCAAACCTTGTGCACATCCAATCATGTTGTCACAATAGTCAAAGAAATTAAATCTTAGCAATTGTTTTGCTAAGAAACTATACTATCTTGAAATTATAACCTAGTGGGAAAGACTTATGATTATAGCTTTTGTGATTGACATATGGAATCTAGATATTGTATGATGATGCCATGTGCTTGTTATGTGCTTGTATTGTGTAGGTAATAATGAGAATATATCTGATGTGTTCGGCTATTTTGCTTATAATCAAAGCATGACTGATATACATAACAATAGATAAACTGTTGAGATCTAAGAGCTTGTGTGGTGATTTGATGATAATATTATGTACGTTAGTGGCGATTAACGATAATGGATTAGAGGGTTTGATAAACTAATCATACTAATAAATACATATGTTACGTGTAAAAGGTTTTGGGAAGGTGATTAGGTCAGTAAGTTGATTACTGATTTGATGATAAGTGGTGTTGGCAAACAATGAAGGAAAGTGTTTGATGTTAACATACATATTAGATTGATTGGTTGATTAAATTGGGCCGCACCTCAATTTGAATAACGTAACAAACTGTCAGGTGTTGTTAGTCGGTTATGTTTGTGATACGTAACTACTTGTGAATCGAATGTTTATTGTGTGTTATGTGAACTATGTGTGATAGGAGCTTACGTGAATTGTTACGCCATACGTGCCACGAGATGATCGATCTATGTTTACAACTTGTTTTAATAAGTGGATGTTGGTGCATGAGTCTGATTGATATCGGTAAATATGATAGGATTGTCTTGAGCAACTGAACACATAACTAGTCTTACCGAGCAAACCAAAGGTGAGTTCACTACATTCGAGCATGCGTCCCAGTGGTTGGGGACAGTCAGTGGTTTGGGTAAAAACGGGTATATTGGTTAATATTCTCACCTATCATTTTGTAAGTCCCTTATTCGGGTATTAGTTGGTAGCGCTACTTAGGTTTGGCACCCTCACACCGCTCCTGGATAGGACGGATGTGAACTAATGACCCAGTCGGGCCCAGTACTAGATAGGAGTACGTGGGATAGGGCAGTCATGTATTTCAGGAGCCGTCTTGTTCGGAAATGAGATATTAACAATATTACTTGCATTTGTCAGTGAACTGTTTTACATACAACTGGTAACAAACGTTTTCTAAAACTGTGAACTCGCCAGCTTTGTCTGATACACTTGTTACATGCTCGCAGGTCGTTAGGTACTTGGGAACAGGAACTTGCTGGCTGGAGGGCGTGAGTGGTCATGGTTGCATTGATGGGTTTATTTATCAAACATTTATTTACTATGGTTGTTTGGAAAGTATCTACATCATGTTACGTTAACGCTTCCGCTGAATTTGATGGTTTTTGAATTACTTATGTTTGGATTTTATTACTATTAAATGATGAAACTTTATTTTAAACTTATGGATTCAATGTAATTGGTGGCTCATTACTATCGGTCACACGCCTAACAGGGACACTCCCTAGGTGGTAATTTGAGGGTGTGACAGTTTGGTATCAGAGCCACTGGTTATAGTGAACTTGGTTTTAAAACGATTTTATGAAACCAGACTATAACCGAACAGATCCGAAATCGACCATGACACTCAGCTCCAGATAGCAAGGTTCGTCTTTCTCACTTGTTGCATACATTACATGACTAGTACACATTTGTTTATGACGTAACATACAAACACACACTCGTCGCTATAGCATGACTACCTGAACTACTTGCTTACATTATGATGCATTGATAGTTTGTCATAGTCCTTGGATTTCTATGGTTTTATCGTTTTGATAACCTCTGTTTGGCATTCGAGTTTGAGGGACCATTTGACATGAGTTAAGAGGAACTGAGATGAACATGCAAACCACAATATTATTGTGGGTGCACACATAATAATAATGTGGGGTGCATGCGAGTCCCAGTGAGCCTTAACAAGTGAAAAAGGGGTTCTGCTCTGTTATTCAATCAATGAGAAACATAACAAATCTATAGGGGTCCTAGCAATGATTGCCTCCTACTTGAACGTGAACTTCTCACCCCTCTCTGAATCCTTACGAATATCGATGCCATCGAGTATTACCTGAACACCCATCTGAACGCCTAGCAAACTGGGTAGAATGTTAGGTGCTTGTACGAACGTTCCTGAGTTGGATGTCGCAGCGTCGAATGATGGGTCGATACCTTTCTCATTTCTCTTCGTTTGCTGGAACTCAATGTATTGACGCCTTAGATCCCGAAGTGCGATCCCTTCTGCAACACTCTAGAAACATACCGTGTATTACTCAGTCAAATTGCAACATCGATGGACAAGAGGATGGGCGCAGTACCTTACCGACCTCGGTATTTGGATGACCCTGTTTACTGGCAGCAATCACCAGCAAATTGACTTCGATCGAATCCTTAACCCTAGTCAGTGACTTATGGGAGTCAACTCTTACGAATTAACCGGGACATAAGCGATGACATCTGATCATAGTGTGGAATGGGTAACTGCCAGCACAATGAGTAGCGCCTTAGGACGTGGCACGGAAGGTGAAATGATGGACCCTGTTGGTGAAAGATCGTAGGGCTCCGTTTCAAGCGACAACGTTAGAGGCAACGGTCAGGGAAACATCAAGGTACTCGTAAGTGTAGCCAGCAGTATGGAAACGAAGGTGACATCTGCAAGGGTTGACTGTGTTAAGTCAAGATTTCAGCAACCAAGGGAACAATGACAGTATTGGGAATCCACGTGACCGTAACAACAACAGGAGGAATGATGCTCACAGAAGGGCATTTAGGATCGGCATGGACGACGCCAGCTATTATAGCAACATGGTAGCTTGTATGGTAGCTAATCGCTTCGTCTCTACTCTGTTAGACCCTGATGTTTCTTGAAACCAAACCTGTTGTGGAACCGACTGATGGCAAGTCAAAGGAAACCTCCTATGTTCATTGAGATGCAAACTCGACCTTGTGGGACAAGTGATCGACATCGACCTTCCTTCTACTATTCTTGATAGTTCGAGGCAGTAGATAGTATTGATTGGTGATCTAGGTGTTGTGCAGATATACCTTGTGAGGAGAAGATTTTGCGTATCCCTCTCCTTAGTGGAGAATTATTATATGTTCTAAAGCATCAGTGTCATGTAAAGGATAGTATCATTTCAGCAATGAAAGCCAGGAGCGTCTACGGAGGGACTACTCCGCTATGTTAACAACCGTTATCAATGTTAAGGCTAGGAAAAAGGAGGATCGAGGATCCGCCAAATTGTTCGTGATTCCTCTCGGTGTGCTACACGAGGAACTTTTAGGTTTACTTCCACAACTGTTAGGTAGAATCTCAGTTTGATCCTGCGCCAGAGGCAGCCCAGATTGCTCGAACCCCTTACCGTCCTGCACTAGCAGGGTTGCAAGGACTGCCTAATCAATTACAGGAACTGTTGGACAGAAGTTTTGTCGGACCTAGATTCTCGCGTTGGGGAGCCCCAGTTTTATCAGTGAAGGTAAGCCATTTCGTATGTGTACTGATTATCGAGGACGTAATAAGGTGGCAGTCAAAGAACAGTTTGTCTCGGCCATTGCGACTTTGTATTCCATGACCTTTGGGTTAATCAACACATCAGCAGCCTTATGGACCACATGAATCGACCGTGTTTAGTGATAACGTTTCCAATCGTTTCCAGGAGAAAGGAACATCAGGGGCGACATGTGTAACTTATCTTAGGGCTTCTAGGGGAGGAGCAACTCTACACGAAGTCTACCAAAGTGTGACCTCGGGAGTACACTTTCTTGGTCACATAGTCAATGAATTGGGAATACACGTGGATCTCGCTAAAGACCCATTTTTTTTAGATATTGATCAGCACCAAAGAATCCATCAGGGATACGATAACTTCTTGGTCTAGTTATATACCATCGCATATACATCGTGGAATTTTCGAAGATTGCGCAGCTTTAACCTCTTTAGCACAGCAGGGTGCTGTGTACTTGTGAGTGACAGAACAGACAGGCATCTTTTCGACTTTTGGAAACCCAACTCTGCAATACATTGAACATCGCTTCTACCTGAGAGTACCGATGATCTAGTGGTGTACCATTATGGTATGAATCATAGTTCAAGTTACCCGCCGATGCAACATGGGATGGTGACGGCTTACATAGTGAAGTCACAAGAAGAATGGCATGAGTCACAACCTGTGGCGAAAATCGTGGTCTTGGAATTTAAAATTAGAGGCGTTACTTGGACGGTACCAAATGCACTACTTAGACCGATCACAAGGGCCTCCCGTGTACCCTGGTTTCGAAAGAGCTAAATCAGTTAATGGCATCGCTGGATGGAACTTTTGAATGATGATGGCTGTGAAACCTAAACGAGCCCGTGCTTTGCAACTCACTATCGACTCTAACTTACCTGATCAGACTTATTCTGTTCAACCTGAAGAACTGACGGAAGAGAATTTTCAAGTTGAGTCCATGCGAGGCATGGAGGAGCAACTTTGGCAAGACGGACGATATTCACTACCTCATGGAACGAATGTGAATCTCATTTCACAGCAACGGTAGGGAAATTGTGTTGAGCAAAGCACACCGGATTTGAAATTCTAGTCATCTGGGTTTTGATGAGAGTTATTAGGATCTGTAAATCTTGTACTGGTGATCGGGCGTGAAGGCCCACTTGGCAATGTATGTGAATGATGTTTAACTTGCGGGAAAGTCAAGGCGGAGTATCAACAACCAGAAACACCCATATGAAAAAGAGAACAGACTGCCATGGATTTTGTCGCTAGTCTACTTACAACTCGAGATGGACCCAACACACTTTATTGCGATCAAGAAAACTGATGAGTTTTCACAGCTTGTGAACATTCCTCTGAGAGAGGCGGTTTTGGGCACGAGGTGCCAACTCCTGTTACCTCCAATTTTGAACTATACCTAGTTATGGCAGACAAAGCACAACACCCTCAACTCACGTCTGGACATGGGCACCATTTATCACCGTAGGGCAAACGGTC
Source organism: Helianthus tuberosus (assembly GCA_030545235.1). NCBI lineage: Eukaryota > Viridiplantae > Streptophyta > Magnoliopsida > Asterales > Asteraceae > Helianthus > Helianthus tuberosus. The sequence continues at coordinate 148,947,938 of CM060384.1, read as the reverse complement.
TGAGTGAACGAACTATCTTGACACTCGAAGGCATGCTGCGAGCATGTGTGTGATTGACTTAGTAGTATTGGAAGGACACCTACCTCCGGTTGAATTTAATACAACAACTACCATGCTAGTATTCAGATAGCTCTGTTTGAGGCATTGCATGGACAGTAACGCTAATTTCCTTGTTGGATTAAGGTGGGTGACAACCTAATCACGGGTACAGTACTTATACTCAAAACTCTTGGGAAGATTGTTTGGATCGGAAATCGTTTGGTAGCAACGCGTGACCGTCAGAAAAGTTGATAAGCTTAGGAAGCACTGGGAGTTCGCTGGAGGCGAACGTATCATAACCGAAAGTCTCACCCTGGGAGGGTGCGGTACACATGGCATAGTGGCGCGCACTCGCCCATGGAACATGGGCACTGAAGTGACGTGCGCGGCGCACCAAAGTGAGCCAAAACGGCGCGGTACACTATGGAAACGTGGCAAGTTTAGTTTACGATGTGTTGGGACATTTAGATTTCTGGAAAGAATCGGGGGCATATTCGCAAACTCGAGTTACCTGACGAATTGGGTAACGTTCACGATGTCATTATCTCTCAAATCTATAGAAACGTTTGACCGAGAAAACATTTGTAATACATACTACCCTTGAGTTATCTCGTGGGAGTTCGTTGAAGTTCGTTGGAACTCAAAACATGGACCGGGGTTCACGTGGGAACGCAAAGACCTATTAAAGCTCTAAAATCCTCAATTGTTCAGGTGGTTGAACTAATTTTTGTTGTCAATTGCGAATTTCGGGACGAAATTCCCTTTCAAGTTGGGGATGATGTGGTACCCGCGGAAAATCCACAGTTATCCTGAGTCAACGCCTTACTGTTTCGGATTACTTGTCAAATTTCGGGACGAAATTTCTTTCAAGTTGGGGATGATGTGACAACCCGAACTTTCAAGGTTAGTAACGTTTAACCTTGTGATCCTAACTCCTTGTTATTCCTCGTTGTTGTGTTACACGCTCCGTACTTATATGATTTTGTTTAACGTTTTCGATAACCTGGTTAGACTTGTATATGTTAGTACTTTTGGGCCACACTTTTGTGTTTCGTATAGACCGTTAATTTAGTGGGCTGCATTCAAAACCCGAGGAGCCCCAGAGAAAATCCAAGGTGACTTGAAGCCCAAACAGCCGCCATCCTTGCCATTGAGTTTGGCAGCCCAAGTGTATGGGCTTAAGCCCATATTACGGCCTAGTGAATAAGCCGTCCAATTCTTTGCACATATGTATGTGTAGTAGGATACTGATTGATTAAAAACTCAAATAGAAACCCTATTTTCCCAAGAGTGCATACGGCAGTAGACTCCACCCCCGTGTTGTCGAAGTGTCCTTCTCTTGGAGATCGTCGCTACCCTTCTTGTGTGTTAACCACCTATACCTTCACGTCTTAATCGTCTGGTTAGTATCATCGTTCTTTTCTTCATTTACGTGATTATGTGTTGAGTTGCATGAGTGTCGAGTAAGATCAAATCATGGGTAAATCTTGTTAACTGTTAGTATATTAGTATGATGCTAAGTTACGCGTAAATTGGCTATATAATGTTAAGTTACCTACGAATGTGTAATTGTGGGATTAAACCATGCTGAAATAAATTGCTATGTATGTTGATCAAGATAGTTGTTTAAGAAAATGGCACTGTGAAGGTATGAAGTAATTGATTATTGATTGTATTGAATCGATGCTCTAGGGTGGTGCATGTGAGAATTCGATGAGGTCATCATGATAGTTATCAGTATTCCATGTGATTTAATTAGTAGTGGTATGATATTAGTGGCTGATGTAATCAAGAAAGGTAAGGGTTGCAAATATAAAATCATAATAGGTATTCACTAAAAGTATTGGGTGTGATTATGAAATAAAGTCAACCTTGATATTCTGTCAGGAATTCGATGTGCATGTGTGATCTTGATTTCATCAATCATGTGCTCATATATGACGGTTATGTGTAATTAAAACCTTGATCTCATCAAACCTTGTGCACATCCAATCATGTTGTCACAATAGTCAAAGAAATTAAATCTTAGCAATTGTTTTGCTAAGAAACTATACTATCTTGAAATTATAACCTAGTGGGAAAGACTTATGATTATAGCTTTTGTGATTGACATATGGAATCTAGATATTGTATGATGATGCCATGTGCTTGTTATGTGCTTGTATTGTGTAGGTAATAATGAGAATATATCTGATGTGTTCGGCTATTTTGCTTATAATCAAAGCATGACTGATATACATAACAATAGATAAACTGTTGAGATCTAAGAGCTTGTGTGGTGATTTGATGATAATATTATGTACGTTAGTGGCGATTAACGATAATGGATTAGAGGGTTTGATAAACTAATCATACTAATAAATACATATGTTACGTGTAAAAGGTTTTGGGAAGGTGATTAGGTCAGTAAGTTGATTACTGATTTGATGATAAGTGGTGTTGGCAAACAATGAAGGAAAGTGTTTGATGTTAACATACATATTAGATTGATTGGTTGATTAAATTGGGCCGCACCTCAATTTGAATAACGTAACAAACTGTCAGGTGTTGTTAGTCGGTTATGTTTGTGATACGTAACTACTTGTGAATCGAATGTTTATTGTGTGTTATGTGAACTATGTGTGATATGAGCTTACGTGAATTGTTACGCCATACGTGCCACGAGATGATCGATCTATGTTTACAACTTGTTTTAATAAGTGGATGTTGGTGCATGAGTCTGATTGATATCGGTAAATATGATAGGATTGTCTTGAGCAACTGAACACATAACTAGTCTTACCGAGCAAACCAAAGGTGAGTTCACTACATTCGAGCATGCGTCCCAGTGGTTGGGGACAGTCAGTGGTTTGGGTAAAAACGGGTATATTGGTTAATATTCTCACCTATCATTTTGTAAGTCCCTTATTCGGGTATTAGTTGGTAGCGCTACTTAGGTTTGGCACCCTCACACCGCTCCTGGATAGGACGGATGTGAACTAATGACCCAGTCGGGCCCAGTACTAGATAGGAGTACGTGGGATAGGGCAGTCATGTATTTCAGGAGTCGTCTTGTTCGGAAATGAGATATTAACAATATTACTTGCATTTGTCAGTGAACTGTTTTACATACAACTGGTAACAAACGTTTTCTAAAACTGTGAACTCGCCAGCTTTGTCTGATACACTTGTTACATGCTCGCAGGTCGTTAGGTACTTGGGAACAGGAACTTGCTGGCTGGAGGGCGTGAGTGGTCATGGTTGCATTGATGGGTTTATTTATCAAACATTTATTTACTATGGTTGTTTGGAAAGTATCTACATCATGTTACGTTAACGCTTCCGCTGAATTTGATGGTTTTTGAATTACTTATGTTTGGATTTTATTACTATTAAATGATGAAACTTTATTTTAAACTTATGGATTCAATGTAATTGGTGGCTCATTACTATCGGTCACACGCCTAACAGGGACACTCCCTAGGTGGTAATTTGAGGGTGTGACACACTATGTCTAGCAAACCATATAATAGTCAAAGACACACAGTAATCGACCTAGCATGCAACTATTATTTGAAAGACATTCAACCAGCAACATGAGGGTTGATAATTATTCAATGAATCGGATTAAATACGCATATACGTCAAACCATAAAAACCAAGTCTTCAATTATCAAATCCATAAATAATATCCAAAACTTAATGAAAATTAATTGGTCAAACATGGTGTTCATCATAACCTAGGTTAGTGTAAAAGAACTAGCCAAAAAACATAACCACTAAAAAAGAAACAAGTCTGAAATAGTAAACAATCCATAGTAATCAGGTTTAAAAAACACTAAGTCTTGACAAAACTGAATACTAATAAATTGCAAACCCGGACGTGAATCTTCAATCGCAGGTTGAATCCTTGAACCATATAACTCCCTCTAAAAATTCTCTCTTCGTGATTGTTAGGGATAGAATTTCACAGCCTATGGATCACGGATCCTCAAGTATAGCGTGGATCATGGATCCTCAGTTCAGTTTGAATTAAGGATCATCAGGAGACGCTGCGGGAATAAGGATCCAGGATCCTCATTATTATTCTAACTTAACAATTGTTTCCGTCACCTTTTGGCTTATTTTGCAGGAGTATTCGAGTGTGACTTGGTCCAACCGAGATTCTAGGGGAATATGCTTCATGATTCTGCACGTGCATGAGTTATTAGACTGTTGTGATGATCGTGGGGGACTTGTACCTTTCTCGGATAGTTAGTTAACTAGTTAGTTTCTATTTTTAAAAGGGGATACAAGCTTGATTAGGCAATAATTAGCAACACAATTGCACTATACTCGAGCTCTCAACAACTCTCTACGGTTCCACACTTTTACACACTAGTGATCCTTGTACCAAGCTTGTTATCATCCCGATTTGTAAACTTTATTTGTTTAATATAGTTGGTGATCGGTAGTTTCCATCACCCGGGTTTTTTTATGCCGGAGATCATTTGCTGATCAAGGGCTTTTTCCTCGTATAAATCCTTGTGTCCATGAGTAATTTTATTCATTCATTGTTCATACATTTGATCATTTAACCAAGCATCACACCTCACAAAATCAGATTTGGTTGCATTATCCTTGTGTGATTTTTGACCAAAACAGTTTGGCGCCCACCGTGGGGCAATTGGTGCTTCATGCTTGAAAAATCTTGTTCATTTCATTCATTTCTGTTCATTACCTTCAACTCTATGGCTTCTCAAGCGAAAAACACTTTGAGCTCCATGCCGGCGATCACTTCATCACAGGGCATTCCGCCTTTGCCTCCTGCTCCTTCTGGATCCCAGAAGAATGCTGAAAATTTTGCGAAGAAACCAACCCCCGTTTTCTCAAAAGCAACTAATGCCGTTACTCCTAGTCCTACTAACAATGATCTTTATTCTTTGATTTTGCAGATGAAGGATTACATGCAGCAGCAGGACAGAACTAATGATAGGATCCTTCGAGAAATTGATGAGATCAAGAAACTGAAAAGATCAGCGGAGGATCACTCTCCATTGGTGCTGAGATCACTGAATTTTGACACTCCGGTCACAACCACCCAACATTCCACAGCATCAGGGGTCTAATACCAGGGTGGATCATCGAGTATGCACTATGGATCATCGACAATGACACAGGCTCAAGTATCCTACTTCCAACCTTCACTATCCTCTCTTCAGCCTCAAGGATCCTCCTTCCGGCATCAAGGATCCTTTTCTAGTTCGGGAGGATACATGGGGACGCAAAAAGTTCAAGGATCCTACTCTCAGTATCCAGGATCCTCACCTCAGGTTAAAGGATCCCTATCTCAGGTTCAAGGATCCTCATCTCAGGTTCAAGGATCCTTATCCCAGCCTCTCGGATCCATGGATTATCCTCCAAGATCCTCAGCTTCGGTGCATCAAGGATCCAACATCTTTCAGGATCAAGGATCCATAAGGAGTGTACAACCCAGAAGTTCAGAGATTCACTTGGGAGACTTCATCCCTATGCAAACTATTGCTTCATCTGGTCCCTCGATCATACCAGAATGACATCAATTTGGATTCACATCCGGAATCCCAGCCTTGAACCAATCAGGAGGTAACATTTTAAACACATCCTATAATACTAACCATGGCTTTGTGTAGGAACCAGGGATCAACCAAGCTATGGCTAGAGAGTTACAAAAACTCAAGGATGTGATATCCAGTGTTCCAGGAGTGGTTAAGCCCATTCCTGAAATTTCGGATGGGAGTCACAGGATATCTTGTTTTGCACCACCTATTTGTGATGCAGAGATACCAAAGAGGTTTCAAACACCAAACATGAACTTGTATGATGGCTCAACTAACCCGGAAGAGCATGTGACTCAATACAGAGAAAGAATGGAGATCAATCCCATTCCTGAAAGGTTGAAAGAAGCATGTCTGTGCAAGGGTTTCTGATCCACACTGACAGGATCAACTCTTAAATGGCTGCTAAGTCTTCCCCTTATTCTATTACTTCATTTACTAATCTAGTTAATTTATTTAATAGCCAATTCTCATGCAGTAGGAGATTTGAACTGTCGCAACCCCCGCCCCCTATCTGTCCCGGGAACGGGCGGCCGAGAGACCAGTTGTGGTGGTATCATTTGGCAGCGGAAATTTCATCAGGACCGTAGTTAGGAAATATTTATCAGAGTAAAATCACCATATTTTATATTAATAAACACATGGGTAAAACCTAAGTTTCTTATTACAACATGTTTATAGGGATAAACCCTATTTTATTGAATTTAAAACATCATCTTTTAGGTAACTTTTATAGCCACATTTTTCCAAGCCGTCAGTGCTCTCCAGCTGGCTTTCTTCTAATTGGCTTTTACATTTTGTTACCTGAAATGCATTTTAAAAACATTTGTCAGTGGGAAATACTAGTGAGTGAATCCCAGTTTAAATCAAGAATATTTTTATCCTTTAACAATATTGAGAGCTATCACACTGTTTATTTCTACACAATTACTCATTCAGTACTTGCCACTCGACCGAATCTGTGGCTATGGTCATATCACACATTGGCTAACCCGTTGTCCAATTGTGAAGATTATCAAGTAATGTATACAAAACCCCATAATACAGGCAGCAATTGAAGAATTACAAAGACTCAGTCACCGCTTAATTATAATTTAAAACAATAAAGGTTTTGTAAAACAATTTGCAAAAAGGTTTACAAAAAGGAGATTACCCACATTGCTGATTTAGGTTTCTTCTAAGGTTTCCTTGTGATAATCTATATTTTACACAAATGTACACATGTTAGTAAAATAACCCATTATTTACATTAATAATACTCTCCCCGAGACGGCATTCCAACGACTACGTCGGGCAGAACCTCGACAGCCGTAACGGAACCCTGGAACAATCGGGCAGCGTATCTAATACGTAACTGGGGTTATAATACTTACATTGGGGCAGAACCTCGTTAATTAGGGGGTATTATACTTGAAAATTATGCCTATTATTTCAGAAATTCGAGTGAGAGAAAGAAACTGAACGATTTGTGAACTGTGCTTGTCGACTCAATTTATAGGGCTGAATTCGGAACTTGTCGCGCCCCGCGTAGCATTTCTTCAGGGCCTTCGCGGCCGCGACGCTCCCTAGGGTAGGCCCTAGGGTTGCTGACCCGGCCCGTAGACTTGACACGGCTAGGACACGTGGCGGCACCGGGTGTCGCCCTAATCTCTTGCTGTCGCGGCCCGCGTAGGCAGTAGCCAAAGGCTACGCGCCCGCGAGTACCCCATTTTTCTTGTTTTTTATTTATTTTTAGTGCTAGATCGTATTTTGGGCTCGGTTTTCACATACGGGGTGTATTTTAAGACATATTGGGGTATTTTAAAATATATTAGGGTGTTAAAATATTTTGGAGGGTTGTTATATCCTCCCCACCTTGTTTTAGAGCTCGTCCTCAAGGTCTACTGGAACAAGTGTGGGTATTTCCTTTGCATTTCTGATTCAAGCTCCCATGTGTATTCTGGTCCTCTTTTGGAGTCCCACTTCACTTTGACCAGAACTAGTCTCTTATGCTTGAGGTTCTTAACTTTCCTATCTTCAATCTGTAGAGGCTTCTCCACAAACTTTAACTATTCATTTACCTTTATAGCCTTAAGAGGCACTACTAGCGATTTATCAGCTAAGCACTTTTTGAGATTAGATACATGAAACACATCATGTATTCCTGCCATTTCCTTTGGCAGTTGTAGCTGATAGGCTACAGGTCCTATTCTTCTAATAATATCAAAAGGTCCAATGTACCTGGGGCTTAGCTTTCCCCTTTTTATGAATCTTACCACTCCTTTCCAGGGATAGACTTTCAATAACACCTTATCTCCAACTTGAAATTCCAATGGCTTTCGTCTGTTATCAGCATAACTCTTTTATCGACCACGTGCTGCTTTCAGTCTTTCCTTGACTTGTATGATATTGTCTGTTGTTTATTGTACTATCTCAGGTCCAGATAGTTGCTTTTCTCCAATTTCTGCCCAACAGACTGGCGTTCGGCACTTTCGTCCATAAAGTGCTTCGAATGGTGCAACATTGATACTTGTGTGATAACTGTTGTTATAAGAAAATTCTATCAATGGTAAATGATCGTCCCAATTACCTCCAAAATCAATTACACAAGCTCTAAGCATGTCCTCCATTGTCTGAATTGTCCTTTCGCTTTGTCCGTCTGTTTGTGGATGATAAGCGGTGCTTAGATTCAACTTGGTTCCCATGGCTTTTTAGAAACTTGTCCAAAAATGAGAGGTAAAACAACTATCTCTGTCAGAAACAATTGATAGAGGAATTCCATGTAATGAAACTATTTCATTTACATATAATTTAGCTAACTGTTCCATACTGAAAGTTTCTTTCATTGGTAGGAAATGAGCTGACTTGGTTAGCCTGTCTAAAATCACCCAGATTGTATCATTACCTTTCCTGGTTTTGGGTAATTTAGTAACAAAATCCATTGTTATTAATTGCCATTTCCATACAGGCATTTCAAAATGTTGCAATAAACCTGAGGGTTTCTGATGTTCAGCTTTGACTTGTGAACAAGTTAAACACTTGGCAACATATGCTGCTATATCTTTTTTCATTCCTATCCACCAAAAATTCTTCCTTAAATCCTGATACATCTTATCATTTCCAGGATGCATCATATACTTAGACTTATGGGCTTCTTCTAATATACGGTGACGTAGGTTTCCTAATTTAGATATCCACATTCTTTTCTTATGGAATCTCCAAATTCCATCTGTTCCTTATTCTAATTCCTTAATCATTCCTTTTAACTTTTCAGTATCATCCTTGATTACTGATTCTTGTGCTTTTCTAATTTGTTCGTTTAAATCTACTTGCAGATTTAACTTAAGAGAACGTACACTTTTTGGCTTTTTGTGATACTTTTGGCTTAAAGCATCAGCGACTACATTTGCTTTTCCCGCATGATATTGGATATTATAATCAAAATCACTAAGTATTTCCATCCAACGTCTTTGTCTCATATTCAACTCCTTTTGCCCAAAAACATACCTTAAACTCTTATGGTCAGTGAATATGGTGAACTTACTACCGTAAAGGTAATGTCTCCAAATTTTCTTTAGTGTTTGGAGCTGAATCAGTGATCCCTACAGAGATGGTAGTCCCTACTGCAAGAACAAGCATCCGTGATCCTGAAGGAAATGCTAAAAACTTGGCTCAAGATTTAGATACCATAGAAGAACTCAGGGATTTAGCAAGGATAAGACTGGCTAGTTATCAACAAAGGACGGCTGGAGCTTATAACAAGAATGTCAGGATCATAAAATTTCAAGTTGGTGACATGGTGTTGAGGAAAGCATTCCAAAATACCACAAATCCTGCTGATGGCAAGTTAGCACCAAAGTGGGAAGGCCCCTATCTTATTGAAGCTGAGGCAGGAAAGGGGGCATATCGTTTATTAACAATGGAAGATGATTTATTACCAAGAGCTTGGAATGTTGTCCAATTAAAGAGATACTTCATGTAAGAAGGATCCAGGATCCTTGGTCATACTCATATCTGGTATACGTGAAGGATCCTTAGAGGATATATGATCCTAATTTTGGTAATGATTTGATCTTAATTTACCTAATCCTTTAAATTATTTGATTACAAGAAGGATTCCGGATCCTTTATCCTTCTTTACTAAATTCTGAGTTTTGCAGAAGTTAATGCATCTTTGACGAAGGATCAATTATCCATAGAAGTTTCCTAAGTCTTTGGGTTTATCCCTAGTTTTTTGGGCTTGTCCCCAGTTTAAGGTATCTACTACCTTCTACGAATCAGGTTCTCACACCTTCGCCAGTTGCGCACGATTATCCTAGTGCAGTTAAAGGCAATGGGACCAGTACCCGCTTTAGGAGCTGACAATTTTATTGTACTGGCTGTATTTAGGATCCTAAGTATAATGGTAGACGTACCATACATCCGTTCCTAAGGTTTCTAACGTTTTCACGTTAGCTAAGGTTTTGGCATCTTCATGTCACTAAGTTTGGATAGTCGCCAGAATGGGCCATACTCCAGTTTACACAAGATCCTTTGGGCTTGTCCCTATTTTTTGGGCTTATCCCCAGATTGTTGGGCTTGTCCCCAAATACTAACTCTTTCTTTTACAGATTGGCTTAGTCCCAAGTTATGTCCCATTTTAAGATTTCAAAGCTAAACAATAAAGGATCATGGATCCTAACTTTCTATAAGGGTTTATCTTATGATCGTTATAATTGTATGCATTAGGGATATAGGATCCTAACTTGGATTCTCTGGTATGATCCTTATTTACTTTAATTTTTACTCTTGGTCTATCAATCATACCCTTATTCTTTGACAACAGGATAGATTATCCTAAAATTGTCCCACTTATCAAACCTTTCGATTAAAGGATATTTGATCCTTGATCATATCCTAAATTTTTTTGACATAAACTAATTTTTTTACTTTCATTAATAACTTCTCAGTTCAAAATATTGTACAATAACAATTGAAAGGTAAATATACACAAAATGAACAACACCAATGTTTTGGTCAAAAAATCTGATGAGGATAATGCAACCAAACTCTTTGTTACGGGGAATGATGCTTCAAATGTGGAACAATGATAAGGATCACTTCAATGTAAATTGCACAAACGACACAAGGATTTATACGGGGAAAAAGCCCTTGATCAAGAGTTGATCTCCGGCACAAAAAACCCCGGGTGATGGAAACTACCGATCACCAAGCTTAAATAAATCAGTAAATGTTTACAACTTCGGATAGTAACGAGCTAGGTACAAGGATCACTATGGTGAAATGTGTAAAAATGAGTGAAAACTGTTAAGTGTTTGTCGAGAGCTTCAAGAGTGCGATTGTATGAGAGTGTGTGTAGCTGAAAATGACTAAGTGTTCTAATTACTAGCTCGTCACCCCTTTAAAAATAGAAGTTAACTATAATAACAAACTATCCGACTTTTGTGCCAAGCTCCCACGTTCTCCACAACGTCCATTTCCAGTCAAACGTGTGCGAAATACCCGTGGAATATTCCATAGTAACGTTGCCAAGACCAAGTCAAGCTTGTTACTCCTGCAAAATAATACGAAACATAAACAAACAATCGTTAGTATAAGGATCCTTGAGGTGATCCATGATCCTGATCCTGAAGCCCTTCTGAGGATCACTATCTGTCACAGAAGTAAGGATCATTAATTAGGATAACAAGTAAGGATCACTAATTGTTAGAAAATCCTCCCCTAACAATTGCCCCCAAAATATAAGGAGTAATATGTAAAGTGAACGAATTATATTTTCTTGATCTTATCCGCAACTAACTATCGGAAATATAGCCGTTGATGTAGAACTATCCGTTGCAACTATGACGTCACAGAAGTGACAACCCTGCACAATCATGATTATAAATAGGAGATAGAGATATGATCGTTTGCATTTAAATTTCAGAGATACTCCCTTTATAACTGCATCCGAAGATAAACAGGTATTCTCTCTTCATCTTCTTCCTTCTTTTGCTCTGTTTTCCGTCTCTTCCCATCATTCTATCAAAGATGTTGCTCCGGAACTCCCCAGCTAAGGATCACCCGAAAAACAACCCACTGAAAAGCCAGGGGATCATCGAAGATTCCATAAAAGAACACTGCTGTTTCAACGATGCACAGATTGATAGGATCCGCCACTGCTTCCCGGCGAACACCGTGATTAAGTCTTTTGATCCCAATGCCCTGAGTGATCATATTTCCGACAACTGGGTTGCTTTTCCTGTCACTCCGTTCACCATAGGCTATACATATCCTTTTCCAGCCTTCACCCAATCTTTCTTTTCCCTAACCGGCATCTCGTATATCCAAGCCATGCCGATGATCTGGAGGGTTTTGTATACCCTTGAAAGGATCATCGAGCAGGAAGGGATAGACCTAGGAATGTCAGAGCTGGGAGAGCTGTATGATCTTACTACCTTTGGTTCTCATCGTTATTTGTTTAAACGTAAACCTGGTGAGGAACACCCGATCTTCAAAGCTACCAAGAATGATGCTAACTGGAAGCGGCGTTTCTTTTTCGTCAAGAGAGATTCTATTGATGACGGAAAGGATCTACCCAAGAAATGGGCTACCCATGGTAGGGTGGAGGATCCTGAGAAGGATCACCAGAGAACTTTCCTTTGATATAAGGATCACTTATATATTTTTGCTTTCTTGTTATGCAGCTATCACCGTCTCACACCTCTGTTGGTGCATTCATCTGTCGTCTTCGTCTTATGTCGAGTCTTGGTTGCGGTGCGAATCTGATCAAGACATGATGTCATCATCTTTGATGATGACATCACACAAGTGACATCACATATTGCATCATCACACAAAAGGACAAAAGTGAAATGAATGTAAACATAAAATCAGAATATTATATTTGTGAGTGTCGCTTGAAAATTGTTTAGAAAGGTTTCGCTTGAAGTCAATGTAGAAGATTTCGCTTGAAGAGTTTCAAGCGAAATCATATGTACTATATATAGAGGTTATGTCTTGTCATTTGTAACGGTTCTAAAAATTACACCGAAGTGCTGCCGGTGTGAAGACTGATTGTAAACGATAGTAGTTCAATATAATCAGTGTTAAAGTGATAAGTAAGCTGTTTCGACATCCGTTTCTTTGTTTCCGCCTCTGAAACGGATTAAATCTCTTCTGATCGACTCGTTCGGGTCGCAAACCGATCCTACAATTGGTATCAGAGCTCAGGAGGAAGAGATTTCTCCAAAACAGCTCGTTTTTGTCACTTTTTCTGATTTTCTACACCTTCTTTCTAAATCGAACAAACTTTTACGGTTAAAATCGGCTAAAATTCTCACATATCACGCGTAATCATGTTTTAACAAGTTCCTGGAAAGTTTCAGAAACTAAATCAGCCTAAAACTGGTAAAAAAGTGTGTTTTCGCTTGAAGTTCGTTCGTCATTTGCTGACATCATGATTTCGCTTGAGAAATCTCGTTGATTTCGCTTGAAATCACGATTTGTGACTGGATTTCGCTTTAGAAAAAAATAGAGTTTGAAGCGAAATCGAGGATTTCGCTTGAAATTTGGCGGTGTTTGAAGCGAAACTGTTTCACTTGAAGTTTACCTCGTGAGTCTCGCTTGAAACCGACCCACCGATTGAAAGTTCATAGTGTATTGTGAAAGTATATTGATTTCGTGGTGTCAGTACATCGGGAAAGGACAACAGGTGATCAGTATCATTTCAGTATGCATGTGTTGTTATCAGGTTGAGTAAATCAGTCGGTCACATGTTTAAGTGTCAGATTGCACGTGGTGATCACAAGTGATTAAGCAATATTATTAAATTCTACAAATTGAAATATTATAGAATTATATTTGCATGTGATCTGTCCAATCATTTCGAGTTGATACAAGTGTTGTCAGTTAGCATATAATTCATTATCGATATGTGTTAAAGATTTGTGATTGTATGTGATATGTATTAAAAGATGTCAGATTATAGCATGTGAATATATCGATTTTGGTGAGCATGTGAAATAGATTCAGTTCACGTGAACAAGTTTGATCTATCCATATATTCTCGGTTATATACAACTAATTGAGTTTGTTCAACAACTTGAATTGGTAGTTCTTGTTTGAGAAATTTTTCGATTTCAAAACATGGATATCAATTTCTTTAATATGACAAGAGAGACACTTGATAGAATAAAGGTATTAAAGAAAGAGTTTGACTCGTTTTCAGGTTATCCAGGTGAAAGTACAAAGACTATCATTGAGAGGTATAGTCATCTAGTTCGCTCAATGTCTGAGAAGGGTATTCAGAAACGTCCAAATGAATGGGTTGAAAGATTGGCCAATGCCATACCTCAACAAGAGTGGGGTACATATCTTTTGGATTTAAAAAGAACTGGAGAATACAATGGATTGGATATTTGTCAATTCATTAAGAAACTTAAAGAACAGATGGAGAAGAATGCTGAGAAAAGGAAAAGTCAAAGTGGAAAATCAATTTTAAAGAAGAGTAAGAGTAAAGGTGTTCAAGTGGGAGAGGAACAGACTGAAGAAATTTCAGTTATGAAGGATGAAAAGAAATCTGCTGATAAACAGATTCATGTTTTGCAGGAAAATTGTGAGAGGTTGAAATCTGAAAATGACAAACTGTTAAGTAATTTGAACAGTTTGACATTGGAAAACAAATTTTTGAAAGAGAAAGAAAAGGATTTTGAAAGCAAAAAGAAATCTTCAGAAGATGAAGATTTCTGGATAAAGCTGGAGAACAAAAATTTGAAAGTCAATGAAACAAAATTTCAAGAACAGTTGAAAGTTTTGGAAAATGAAAAATCTGTTCTTGAAAACATTAAAATTGAGAATGAAAAATCAATCAAGTATCATCTTGTACGAATATCTCAGCTTGAAAATGAAGCTGAGAATTCGAGGAACAAAATTGATGAGCTTGAAAAGAAATTGAAAGGTTTTGTGACTTCATCTGAGTCTTTGAATTATCCCTGTCCAAAACCGATCAATTCCGTTCCTATAAGTGATTGTGATGAGAAAACTGATGATGAAAATGAGGAGTTTTATTCAGCAGACGAGTCTAATTCAGAATCTGATGCTGAAAATGAGAAAAAGACATTTTTGAAATTGAAAGAAATGTTTCAAGAAACTGTTCTACATTCTACTGAAAAAGGTGAATGCTCAACGCAAAAACCTGTAAAGAAGAATGTGGAACAAAAACAAAAAGATAAAAAGCCATCAGTTAAATCATCCAATCGTTATAAAAAATTACAAAAATATGAAAAACAAAACTCAAAAATAGTTGGTGAAAAGTGGTGCAGGTCGGACCACAGTGCTTCAAAGCCAAATCTAGCATACAAGAAGAGAGATGGATATCACCAAGCCAAACAGTGCTATGATCTGAATGTTTGGACTAACAATGGTGATTGGTACGATAACAGAGTGTGTTACCAATGTGGCTATCAAGGACACATTGCTGTTAACTGCCAGAGTTGGAGTTATGAGACGAGGAGATGCTATAACTGCCAAATCAGAGGCCACATTGCTAGAGATTGCTCAATGAGATCAATGAGAAGATCGAGGGTTGAATCTCAGAAGCAGGTAAAGATTCCAGTCTCTGTCAAGCCCAAAGATCAGAAAGTTCAAGAACGTAAAGTTCAAGAACCGAAAGTTCAAGAACCGAAAGTAAAACTTTCTCAGGGGCAAAAAGACAGACTGAGGAAGAAGAGGAAGAAGGCCAGAGAGTATCTGGAAAGGATTTTGTCCTCGGATGCAACTGGTAAAACAGATAAAAGTTCTGATAAATCGTCTTGCTCACCAAAGAATGACAAATCAAGCAAAACGAATTCATCAGATACAAATCCGAGGACAGAAAAGAGAGTAAAGAAGAAGAAAGTTGTTGGCAATGAATTTGTTTCTTCGGAAACAAAGGAGCCACATGTCGGCGATGAATCTGGCTCATCAAAGTCAGACAAGCCACATTCAGGCAATGAATCTGGTGTGGTAAAGCCAGAAGAGCCATGTGTTGAGGTAAAGACTGAGAATTCTAGTTTAACAATGGATGATGAAAATTTTCCATCGTTGTTGAACAAGAATTCAAAATCACCCAAGGCTGGTCAGGCTTGGGTAGATCTGTTTAAATGAAAAACCTGACTTGCCGGAACTCCCAGGTTGGTAAGTGTGGAGTAGGAATCGGCACATTTCTTGAGAAATTCACGAAAGTGATTTCGACTTACAAGTGGTATATCAGGGACATTAAGTTGTACTTGATTTTCTACAAGTGGTTTTTAATATGAAAAACAATGTGATGAAACCCCTAACCTATAAGTGGTTTGAAAATCAACAAAACTAATTTTCCGGAAAAACCATTTTGATTAAAACAAACTTAAGTGTTTTGAAATCACTATGGGAAAATAGTTTGTTGTGAGGGGGAGTTCTGATTGTTTATGCCTAGTGGATGGAGAATTGAAGTGATTCTCATCATGTTGTCACGTTTCTTTGTACAGTTTGATTTCAAATTTTTCCCAGAAAATCGAAAATTGAAACATATTTTAGATTTTAGGGGGAGTAAAATTTTAAAAAAATTAGAAAATTTGAAAATGTCAAAAACATTGAAAAAATTAAAAAGGAGTTTTGTCGTGAAAAAAAGGAAATGATAGTAGATCAGTTGGACTGTCACAGCATGCTAAAGAATTGGAAAGTTAAAAGTGATAAACGGTCTCACTAAAGATGTGACGATAGGCTCAGCTAGACTAGTAGATTTGCGATAACGATACAAACTTAAAATGAAAAGCCTAGTTCTAGTGGGAAACATGGTCGAAAGCATAGTACTTAGTTTTGTCCTTCTTGATTGTGTGCCTACTCAGTAATCGCTGATTGTCGAAAGACATAAAACTGGTTAAGTTTGTGAACTTTCACAACTTTGCTAAAAAGTCGCTGTGATTGTGCATTTCATTTTGCAAAGATTTAAACTTATTTTATTTCTTTATTTTGTTTAAGCATCGGACATCCTCTGCGTATACGTGAGTATCGACCTGGATGTTGTTGCCTAAACGTTCTGCTTTATTTTCTTTGGTGTTTCGTTTAAGCTTTGGATCACCTCTGCGTATACGGGAGTATCGACCTGGTGGTTAAAGCCTAAACAACTTCAACTTGTTTTATTTTTCTTATTTTGTTTAAACATTGGACTTTCTCTGCGTATACGGAAGTATCGACCTGATTGTTAATGTTTAAACATTCTGCTTTATTTTTGCACAAATCACAGTTGATAAAGTTTAAAGGCATTACTTGAGCTAGTGTATTGCATGATGAGGGGATATGCTGAGATCGTGGGGTCCATAAGAACTTAGTGCTATCTAAATGTACCTTAAAGTATCGGTAAGCAGATTGAAAGTTTTTAGATTGAGTTTAAGTGGACAACAATATCGTCAATCCATGTGAATCGTTTAGAACTGAAAATGTTTAAAGCTTAACGGTGCTAGTGATTGGTCACAAAAACTGATATGATCCTCTTACGCAAACTCACAAAAATATTGTTTGTAAATATTTCTTTACTGCATTTCTTTGTTATATTCAAAAATTAAAAAAAGATTTTAGTGTGTTTTAGCATAAATTTTGAAAAATCCAAAAAGATTTTCGACAACTGATGATTGAAAAGCTGATTTTCAAAATTCCAAGTGCTAAACAAGATGAACTGGTTTGGGAGTGTACGTTTAAAAGAAGAATCTAATTTTGAGAAAGAAATTGAGTTTAGTTAATCGAGATCATTAATTTGAACTTGATGTAACTATTTCTAGTAAGTTTTTCTTATTGTTTTAAGTAAAAACTTATGTGGTGGTGAGAAAATTTGTGCAGAAGTTGAGCTGAACAGAGATATAGCCAGGGATTGATCTCAAGGTGATAGCTAATTCCAGACAGCGATCCCATCATGATGAGAGGGGGAGTCTGACGAGGTTAGATCCAAAGAGAAGATCCTGGTATATATGAAGAAGGTGAACAGACCGATAAAGACTGAAGATTGAAGAATACTCGACATTTAAGACTCGTCAACATCTGAGGGGGAGTCTGTTGGTGCATTCATCTGTCGTCTTCGTCTTATGTCGAGTCTTGGTTGCGGTGCGAATCTGATCAAGACATGATGTCATCATCTTTGATGATGACATCACACAAGTGACATCACATATTGCATCATCACACAAAAGGACAAAAGTGAAATGAATGTAAACATAAAATCAGAATATTATATTTGTGAGTGTCGCTTGAAAATTGTTTAGAAAGGTTTCGCTTGAAGTCAATGTAGAAGATTTCGCTTGAAGAGTTTCAAGCGAAATCATATGTACTATATATAGAGGTTATGTCTTGTCATTTGTAACGGTTCTAAAAATTACACCGAAGTGCTGCCGGTGTGAAGACTGATTGTAAACGATAGTAGTTCAATATAATCAGTGTTAAAGTGATAAGTAAGCTGTTTCGACATCCGTTTCTTTGTTTCCGCCTCTGAAACGGATTAAATCTCTTCTGATCGACTCGTTCGGGTCGCAAACCGATCCTACAACCTCAGACTGTCTCCTGCTGCCAAAGAGAGACTCATCGCTTTCAAGAAACTTGATCCTGAAATAAGATCTTTCAAGACAACCACCCAGGATTCTCAGGAGGTATCCTCAGGCTCTGTCACGATGTCAAGTAAGTATCTTTGTTTAAAAATTTAAATAAATAGTGAAATATAAGTGAAGTAAAGATACTTATCTTGTTTTGGTTGTGTAGGTGCTGGAAAATCCACCAAGTCTGCTTCAAAGTTCAATGTCACCGATCTCACCACCGTCAGATCTTCCAAAAGAAAGGCTCCTACCAGCCCGACAGCTTCAGTCCCCAAGGCACCCCTCAAAGGAAAGGGAATCAAGAAGAGAAAGGCCTCTGAAGCTGAGGATCTGCAGGGCCTGCCTCTGATCCGCCACCAATTCCTCGAGTACTTCAACGATGTAAGGATCACTGTCTCTGCTAGTATATCCTGCTGACATATCCTGCTGATATATCCTGCTGATTTGAGGATCACTTGGTCCTGACCTTATCTTTTATCCCCTTTGCAGAAATTCACTGAGATTGAGGATTATGTTGGCCACGTTGAGGATCAGGATAGGAAGATTGCCGACCTCCAGCAGGTTGCATTGCTAAAGGACCTCAAAATTGTTGATCTTCAGAAGGAGCTCCAGGATGCCAAGACTAAGACGGCTAAACTTTTGATCGACCTTGACTATGAAAAGCATGATCTCATAGAAGGTGCAAAGGTCTCTGCTGCCATCACAATGTATCAGACAAAACTAAAGATGGCCCAGGAAGCTCAAGATCCTAACTTCGACAGAAGCAGCTGGGATGTTGAGGACTGGAAAGCAAGGTTGGCTGATCTTGAAGATGATGAAGAGGCTGAGGAGGTTTTGGCGATCGAGGCTGGAGGCAAGGGTGAAGGTGGTGAAGCAAGTGGAGCCGGAGGTGGTGATGCAGGGAAGGTTTAGGCTGCATGATTGGGCGATGATGGAAACTTCTAGACATAGCCGGAGCCCAATTTTTTAGTTTGATGGTTGTTTTGTTGAACAATTTGATGGTTTGTACTGAACAATAGTTTTTAGGATTAAGGATCATGTATGATCCTTTGGACAATAGGTAGGATTGCAAATGGTGGAGGGATCCTCGGGGTAGGTAATTTTGACAACCTTTTAAGGGTTAATCTTTTGTTAATAAATAAAACCTTAATCTTTTGTCGCTTATCTTGTATTGTTATCCTTTTTGTCTCTTTAATTCTCAATTGTTTTGATGTACACTTATTGAATAAGCAATTTTGAATAAGTCAGATTGCAAATTTTTAGGATATGATCCATGATCAAATATCCTATAGTTGAAGAACCCCAAAAAGTAATACATTTTAAGGATCACAAGTTTAGTTGTCAAATTTTAAGGGTTATTCAAATAAACAATGAATAGAATTAAAAATAGTCAAGGATCATACCTGAGGATCCAAGTTAGGATCCTAACCATAATAAGGATAACTATAAGATAAACCTTAGAGAGAAGTAAGGATCAAGGATCCCTAGTTGTTTATCTTCAAGGACCTGAAATAGAGCATAACTTGGGACTAAGCCAATATAAGATAAGAGTTAGCAACTGGGGACAAGCCCAAGGATAACTGGGGACAAGCCCAAGGATAACTGGGGACAAGCCCAAGGATCGTATGTAAACTGGAGTATGGCCCTAACTGGCGACTATCCAAACTTAGTGACATGAAAATGTCAAAACCTTAGCTAACGCGAAAACGTTAGAAACCTTAGGAACGGATGTATGGTACGTCTACCATTATACGTAGGATCCTAGGTATAGCCAGTACAATGGAATTATCAGCCCCTGAAGCGAGTACTGGTCCCACTGCCTTGAACTATACCAGGATCATCATGCGCTACAGGCGGAACTGGGGTCAAGCCCAAATAACTGGGGTTAAACCCAAGGAACGGATTGCTTCTGTAGACAACCAATATTTTGCTAAGGATACCTGAACTTTCAAAACTTAAAATCACGTGAGAGATGGATAAAGGACACATGATCCTTATCCTTATATGAGAAAATAAAGAAATGAAATAGTTCAAGGTTAGGATATTACCAAAGTAAGGATCACCAATACTTTAAGGATCCTTCAAGGATACTCCTAACGTAAGGATCATCTGTGCCATGAGGATCCTGCTCACATGAAATATTTCTTCAAGTGGACAGCATTCCAAGCTCTTGGTAGCAAATCACCTTCCATGGTTAGCAATCTATATGCCCCCTTTCCTGCTTCAGCTTCAATCAAATAAGGGCCTTCCCATTTTGGAGCCAATTTTCCATCAGCAGGATTGGTGGTATTCTGAAATGCTTTCCTTAATACCATATCTCCAACTTGAAACTTCCTGATCCTGACATTTTTGTTGTAAGCACCAGCCATTCTTTGTTGATAACTGGCCATTCTTATCCTAGCCAGATCCCTGATTTCTTCAATAGTATCCAGGTCTTGAGCCAAGTTCTCATCATTTTCCTCAGGATCACGGGTACTTGTTCTAGCAGTTGGAACCACAATTTCTGTTGGGATCACTGATTCTGCCCCAAATACCAAAGAGAATGGCGTTTGACCAGTAGCATTCTTAGGGGTTGTCCTATCAGCCCAAAGCACATAAGGTAGTTCTTCTGCCCATTTCCCTTTCTTGGATCCAAGCTTCTTCTTCAAATTGTTGATGATGATCTTGTTGGATGATTCTGCTTGACCATTAGCTTGTGGGTGGACTGGTGTTGATGTTATCATCTTAATCCCCCAGCTGTCACAAAAGTTAGTGGTTCTGCCCCCAATGAATTGGGAACCATTATCACATATAATTTCAGAAGGAATACCGAATCTAGTTATAATATTTCTTTTAATGAAAGATATAACTTCCTTTTCTCTGACTTAGACAAAAGCTTCAGCCTCTATCCACTTGGAGAAGTAATCAGTCATAGCAAGCATGAATACTTTTCCACCAGGTGCCTTAGGGAGCTTACCAACTATATCCATACCCCATCTCATAAATGGCCAAAAGGAGGATATAGGATGCAAAAATTCAGCTGGTTGATGAAGGATATTGCTGTGTCTCTGACAAGGATCACATCTCTTAGCATACTCCACAGCATCTCTCTTCATGGTTGGCCAGTAGTATCATGATCCCATATCCCCAGAAAGGAAATTTCAGACTTAAGGATACAGGATCCTTACCTCGAAGACATATTCCTCAAACTAATGTTGAATGAGAGGGAGGCCTTAAGTGGGCTCAGCAGTCTTTCTCTTCTTGGCACCCTTGCCCCTGGTGCTCATGCCTTTATGGTTCGGGACGCTTGGGCTAGCAGCCAGCTCTTTCTTGATGGAGCGAGAAGATGCATATTCTTGAAGGTCGCTCACACTGAACTTGGAAGCAGACTTTGAGGATTTACCAGCACCTACAAATACAAAACACAGATAAGTATTCATACCTTATATTCATTTAAACATTTATATACACATAGATATGGATACTTACTTGACATCGTGTAGGAACCGGAGGAGATTTCTTGAGAATCCTTTGTTTTGGCTTGAAATGTTCTTATGGCAGGATCCAACTTCCAGAAAGCCGCAATCCTTTCTTGCGTAACAGGAGATTCTTGAATTTGAGAGAGTGAGATAGCTGCACAACAAAAACAAAAGGAAGGGTAAGTTATCCTTAGCAGATAAGAAGAACCCTACCGTGGTCCTGGTCCAAGGATCCCATATCCTACCCTGGGTGATCCACTTTTCAGGAAGGTGATTCCCATTTGGGATGGAGTCCCTCCTTACAAAGAAAAACTGGTTTCTCCGGTTGGAATCATTCTTGGTGGTTTTCAGAATTGGGTGGGCTTGACCGGGTTTGGACTTGAAAAGAAAACGATGAGAACCATGACTCACAAGATTGTACAACTGACTCAACTCAGATAAGCCTATGTCAATCCCTTCTTGTTCAGCGATATTATCAAGAGTGTAGAGGACTCTCCACATCATCGGCATAGCTTGTATATAGCACATACCGGTAAGTGTGAAGAATCCCCGTGTTAAAGCAGGGAAGGGATAAGTGAACCCTATCAAAAAAGGGGTTACCGGGAAAGTGATCCAGGCATCAGAGACGCAGTCACTCTTCATCGAAGAGTCGAATGATCTAAAGATGGTTCCTTCCGGGAAACAATGACGTAACCGATCAATCTGAGAATCGATGAAACGACAGAGTTCTAATGAATGGTTTTTAGTTATGCCCTGGCTTTTTGGAGGGCTCTCCTTCTTAGGATCCTTAGCAGGGGAGGATCGGAGATTCATCTTAGCCATGGGTAAACGGAGAACAGAGTACAGGAACGAAGAAGATTTGCAAAAAAGGAGAGAGAAGATACCTGATGAAGTCTTCGAACGAGGATTTAAAGGGAAAGGGGTCTCGAATTTAAATGCATTTTTCATCCTTATCTCTAATTCTATATATAATGATGAATGTTGCAGGTGGTCATGTCGCTGATGTCAGCCTCGCAACAGCTATATCTCTTACTAACGGCCAGTCTGAATAAAATTGAAACATGACTATTAAATCCGATATCAACTAGTCATTTTGGGGGCAATTGTTAGGGATAAAATTTCACAGCCTATGGATCACGGATCCTCAAGTATAGCGTGGATCATGGATCCTCAGTTCAGTTTGAATTAAGGATCCTCAGGAGACGCTGCGAGAATAAGGATCCAGGATCCTCATTATTATTCTAACTTAACAATTGTTTACGTCACCTTTTGGCTTATTTTGCAGGAGTATTCGAGTGTGACTTGGTCCAACCGAGATTCTAGGGGAATATGCTTCATGATTCTGCACGTGCATAAGTTATTCGACCGTTGTGATGATCGTGGGGGACTTGCACCTTTCTTGGATAGTTAGTTAACTAGTTAGTTTCTATTTTTAAAAGGGGATACAAGCTTGATTAGGCAATAATTAGCAACACAACTGCACTATACTCGAGCTCTCAACAACTCTCTGTGATTCCACACATTTACACACTAGTGATCCTTGTACCAAGCTTGTTATCATCCCGATTTGTAAACTTTATTTGTTTAATATAGTTTGTGATCGGTAGTTTCCATCACCCGAGGTTTTTTATGCCGGAGATCATTTACTGATCAAGGGCTTTTTTCTCGTATAAATCCTTGTGTCCATCAGTAATTTTATTCATTCATTGTTCATACATTTGATCATTTAACCAAGCATCACACCTCACAAAATCAGATTTGGTTGCATTATCCTTGTGATATATATATATATATATATATATCAGCAGCGTATCTCCTATTTATGTCTCCTCCCAAAGAATAATATATTAGCTGCAACCCTTTAATAATTAATTCGTCCCTTTTTAAAAATAATTCATATATCAGCCGCACCTCAACAATAACAATAAATAATAGGGCAAGCTTTTTTTTCTTTTTATAATGCGTCCCCTATGGCCGCATTCTGTCTCCCCCAATCTTGTGAAGCCCAACAATAATAATAATATATAT
This sequence comes from Helianthus tuberosus, assembly GCA_030545235.1. Lineage (NCBI taxonomy): Eukaryota > Viridiplantae > Streptophyta > Magnoliopsida > Asterales > Asteraceae > Helianthus > Helianthus tuberosus. The sequence continues at coordinate 148,924,301 of CM060384.1, read as the reverse complement.
AGCCTTCCTTTTAAAAATATAATATGCAAACTCTTCTCCATGCCAATCTGAATTGGATTCAAATACAACTTCATGTTTTGGACTTTTATCATGATGGGCCAATAGGGTGCATAGGCTTCATGTGAATTGCTAAGGGCCCAATAACAAATTAATAATATTCGATCAACACCAGTTAGGCTTGGTCAACTTGATGCTTTTTGTGAGATGAAATTAATTCCAACTATTGGCATATTGCCATAATAGTCCATCGAGCTTATAAAACAGAGATCGTGAACTCAGCCCCCTCAAGGAAAATAGTAGCAATTTTAATTCGGTCACTGGCGTCCTACTCTGCTCAACTGGCTGGTTATTTCCTTATTACTTGTTTTCGCTCCATTTGCACCAGGACTCGTCAAAACACAAAATAATATATTACAACACTAAAAACAAAAAAATAAATAAATAAAAACTATATAAAAATTATACACTTTACACGGGACAAATATGTGTGTTTTACCACACATCAACATGCTTAATACGTGATCTTAGAAAGTCATACATGCTAGAAGCCATTCTTGCACTATTCTTGTCATTAACTTCGTACGAGCCTACCTTAACACATATATCGCTATAGGAGTAGCGCACTGCCCGTATTCTTGTGGTCATTTTAAGTTATACAAAAACGGTCTTATCGCTGCGACGAAAAGATTGCGCTAGTGGAATCTTTAGGTTGAAAATTATGTGATGCATGCTAGTATTGTTATGATATACCTTAGTATACGATTATGCCATGAGGATTTGTTTAACCCGCTTTATACTTATACTAGCAATTCAAACTTGTATGCTCGACAATGCTCTTTTATGTTGACATGTACTTTAATATGTATTGCAGGATCTTGATGATATCATGTTGAAAGAAATCTATTAGGACGGCTAGAAATGCACTTTAAAATTTTCATGTATTGTATTTTGTTTTTCCATGTTACAAGTTGTTGATAACGATGATATTGCTACAACAAAAGTGGGCATGACAATTGGGTTAGCAGTTTGCCACATGATCCGGCCCCTTGAGAACTTTAGGTAATCCGCTATTGGGCCTCCTAACTCTAATTGTAGCCCAAGTTATGCACATATAAAGCTTGGGCTCTTTTAGCCTTATTTCCTTATATCTAGTTGGTCCGTATAGGAATTCGCCAACTCTTAGATCCGGCCATCATCAGTCCCCCTACTCGAGAAGAACTTGATCTCGAGTTCTCAATATAATTAGCATCCTCTAATGGTAGTGCTTGTAGATATGAGCTACGTTGAATGTATTAGAGATAGACATGGTTTCACGGACAACAACGAAAGCATTATCATTAATCTTTCGCACAATCAACCGGTCATACTTATTTTGTTGCAGTTTGTTGTAGGTGCCTACCAGAAAGTGTTCCCTTGAAATATCAATGATGACATCATCTTCGACTTTAAAAGTCATGGCACGCCTATGCTTGCCTGCTGCTGCTGCATTGTGCTTGGCATTCGACTCATCAATATTTTATTTTAAAGCTTTTTGCGTAGCTTACATACCTTCAATTAAATTATTGGCTTTGTTGTCTCCCTTTCCTAGCAGGTCAACTAAATACAACATATGACGAGGTGAGTGTTTGTAGACAACTAAGAAAGGGGATGTTGGTGCATTTATATCTATCACCTCCGTCAATGCGAACCGTAGCTGAAAATGATTGAATCTAGCCATATATTGTAATATTAGATAGAAAAGGGCAAGGTGGCATTATTGTAAATAAGGAGAACTCTCCTTATATGCTTTGCCTATAAATAAAAGAGTTAGGGTTAGAGTTAGAAACTTTTGAAACTTTTGCTCATTTTGGAGACTTGGAGAGCTAGAGGCTTAGAGAGAGAAAGTCTAGAGAGAGAAAGTGCTCAAGGTGATTCGTGGTGCTTTGTACCTTTTCAGATTCATCAATAGAATCACAGATTATATTACGTCTGGTGTGTTCGGTCACGTTCATGTACGGATTCCGCACGTTACACGAGTCGGTTCGCAATCGTTACGGAGTGAAAACCGGTTCTACATGTGGTATCAGAGCAGGAGCTCGATTGCACGGATCAAACACATAAATTCGCACGGAAAAACATCAGATTTAGATAAAAAATCGCATCAGATTCGCTCAATTTCTTCATCTTTTCATCTCTTAACGTTCTTAACTGAAAATCGCCAAATTAAACGAGTTTTCACGGATAAAAATTGCTGATTTTTGGATATGTTGTGCGAAAATACTTGATCTAAAAGCCTAAAATTTCCAGATCTTAATTCTAAGCCGTTTAAGAGAAATCTCAAATTTTTTGATCGAAAAAGTTGACAAGATGTTGACTGTTGCTGTTATGATAATATTGGATGTTACCCGATCGGACTACCACCCGATTGGGCGGTAATCCGATCCATAGTCCCACCCGATTCAACTACACTTCACTTGATTCATTACATAGCATTTAAAATAGTTGACTTGTTGACCCACCCGCTCGGGCGGCAATCTGAGTCAAAGCATTCCACCCGATCGAGCCACTTAGTCAACTTTGTTTACATTGTCAGTCAACTTTATCAGTGATACATGTGATTGTTATTATCTGTTGTCTTAATGTGATCAGATTCATTGTGCGGCCCAATGAAATAGAATTGTGAATTAAAATTGTCGGCCACATTATTTCAATTATCTAGATTGCATGTGAAATTTTAAATGAATTGTCGGCATTGATTGTTGTGTGCATGAGAAATGTCAGTGTGCATATGATATTGTATTGATTGTCATAGTTCATTGGTTGAGGTTAAACAAGTCAAACCGCCACCCGATCGAACAACATAAGCATTTTGTCCACCCGATCGAACAACATAAGCATTTTGACGTTGGCGATCATGTACTCCTAAAGGTTGCACCTTGGAAGGGGGTGATCAGATTCGACAAGAAAGGAAAGCTCGCGCCTCGATATGTTAGACCCTTTAAAATTCTGGAAAGGATTGGCAAAGTGGCCTACAGACTCGAACTACCGGAGGAACTTAGTAACGTCCACCCGACTTTCCACGTTTCGAACCTCAAAAACTGTCTAGCCGACCAGGAATTACATGTCCCTCTTGAGGATTTACAAGTGGACGAAACATTACACTTCGTGAAAAAGCCTATAGAGATCATGGGCCGAGAAACCAAGGTACTCAGACGCTCACGTATTCCAATTGTGAAGGTTCGTTGGGAAGGCAAACGCGGCGCCGAGTTCACCTGGGAACTCGAAAGTGACATGAAGGCGAAGTATCCGCAACTGTTTGTTACGCCTACTTCTTAAATTTCAAGACAAAATTTCCTAAAGTAGAGGAGGCTGTAACAACCCGAGTTTTTGAAGTCAAAGTACAAGTCAAAGTCAAAGGAAGAAAGATTGCTAATTGCGATCTGTCACTCCTTGCTTGATTATCAAATTGTACTTTTTGACTTGTAATCGATACTCTATTTTAATTTGCCTGAGTTGTATTATGTGGAGTACTTATTAATAATCGTTAATCAATCGCAGTTTAATCGCTAATCGCATCGCTATCGCACCGCAACTCGAATTATAGGTTATGGATATTGTTTTACGTGTGTGTGCTATTATGTGTTACTTGTGCATGTTATGTTTATGTTGAGGTGTTTAATCGCAATCACAATTCTATTGCAATGCAATCACATCACAAAACGCATAATGGGTATGGTTAGGTTTATGAATGTTAGTTAGGATATTTGGATAAATAATGTGAAATACTATCGCATCGCTCGCTCGCTCAAACGCATCGCAACGCTCAACACGCAAAACAAAACGCCGAAACCTAACTCACCGGACCACTTCGATCGAATGACCATTCGATCGAATGGTCATCCGAACGGATAATCATCCGATCCGATGGCCATCCGATCGATGCGCTGTCCGATCCGACAGTTGTGCTCCTCTTTCCTCTTTTAGAATCCTATAATACCTCCTGTCACATCACAAACAGTGATGTGACAGCCCTCTCTTCCGACCAGCACGCTCAAGCCCTATTTTCCTTCGATTTCTCGCGATTCTTGTAAGTTTCTACCATAAATCTTGTACTTCTATGATCTAAACACACTTCTTCATCATTTTCACCTTTGCATCTTAACTTTTAACCGTGAAATCAGTGGGTTTGAGGTGTTCTAGGGTGATGTCATCATGGAGTTCTTATGAACTTCAAGATTTGGCTTCATTCCACCAAGAGCAACACAGATCTAAAGGATTTCAACATGATACAACACTGTTTTTGCATAGATCTAAACATTTTCACGGGTAGAAGGATTGAAATATGGCTTCATAACTTTCTTTCAACTCTTGTACACTCAATGCGCTCAAAACCGATAGAATCAGAGCTCGTTCAGGCCTTCTACTCGTTTATTAGTGAAGTGTTGGTCCGAGATCTGATTCCTATCCAAGAGACAATCGATTACGGGTTGAACATGAACAAACTGTCACGAACAGTTAACTAATCAGACTGGGGTGATTCCCACCCGATTAGACAGTCTGGACTTGGCGGGGTTCCCATTGCTTAACACGTTGTCGTACCGTCTCGGTTAAACCGCAAATTTTCCAAAACTTAGCAAATATTCAAATGATCAGGTTGTGGAACGGATTGCCGTCTGATCGGATTGCCATCCGATCGAACGACAATCCGATCGGATTACACTTGGTCCTCAACACTTTAACTTTATACAATTTTCAAACATAATCAGTTCATAAACGGATTGCCATCTGATCGGTAGACCATCCGATTGAATGACAACCCTGCTGTGAACTTGTTCTCTGAGAAATACCTAACCGACGGATCGCCATCCGACCGAACGACCATTCGACCGGACGACCTGAAGGGTAGAGATACTTCTCTGTTTTCAAAATGCTACAACAAAAACTTCAAAGCCATCGTACACAAACACATCCATCCCAAACGAATGTCAATCCGACCGAATGGCCATCTGAGCGGATGACCATCTGAACGGATTGTCATTCGATCGAACGACCATCCATTCGGATTGTCATCCGATCGGATGACCATTCGTCACTTGGTTCACTCTTCACCGTTTTACGCGCCGCTTATCGCTTACGCTATCATTCTGTTCAGGCTAATCTCCCCCCACGCTCCCTTCAATCCAAGAGAGTGTTTATTTACTAAACATGATCTGTGAGTATACTCGTACCCTTTTTTATTTAAGCACTTTTGGGTGTTACATACGTTACTTATAATAAATCACATCGATCACACAACGCAAACACTTTTATACGCTAACCTCTACTGTCGTGGTTGTTACCTGACACCTTAGCAACGATAGTACTATAGTTTGGACTCAACACCTGTCGTGGACAGGGGTTGTTAAGGGCTTTTCTCACATGTCACGGTGGTGAGATGTGTTGCGCATTCTATAACTCGCAGTCACGTTTGTGCATATTTCATTGTCGGTAACTTACTTGCTTCACTTTATACATGTTACATGCTGGTTATGCGTAAACTCGCTGATGTTCTAGAAGTAGTTCAAATAAAATCAACTAAAATAAACCTAAAATTAGACTCAAGTAATAATAATCTAGACTCTCTAACTCGACTAAACTACGCACCGGTAAGTGAACCGACCGACTCTAGTAAAGAAGAGCAAGTCCGGATGTCGAACCCACAAGGACTCTAATTAACTACGTTGAAGACTTTATTTAGACTGACATTGGCACGACTTAACTGTTTTTGTGTTTTGAGGGGGGGGGGGGTTTACTAAAATCCCAGAATTTAAATTAAAATTAAGCTAGACTACGACACGAATAAGAACTAAGGTTTGATTCAATAGAGATTAACGACTACCTAGGCTTGAATCCAGTTTAACTAGGAATGAATTTCTAACGGTACTACTGTGGTATGGAACCGGGATTTTAAAGTACTAAACCCTATGGTATCTCTACTAAGACCTCCCGACCCTTCTCAGGAAAAAACCTGTGAGATCCTACAAGGCTGTTGTGAACACCAGTTGTTAGACTTCCTCTCAGTCCTCTAACGTCTCTGAAAGTGCCCTAATATGACAATCTACCTCTCAGCGCGAAAGCCTAAGGCAACTCTAGATTCTAACTTGCTTTAATAGACACATGTGCGATTAGGGAACTAAGACCGACTTCTCTCAAAACCTATCTTAGCTATATATCGTACCGAGACCTATTAACAAACTCGAGCCTCTCAGCGATAAGTTAAGCAGAATACTTAATTCTAATTATATTTAAATTACTGTTTCTAAGGCTATCGGCCGATTTACCCAAAGATTACCCGAACCAGCAAAGATACGAACAACCAACACAAATTCATTATGTGAAAGACATCCACCAAATTTTATGTGAAACAACAAATAATCAACAATCAAATCTAAATACGCAAACGCACCAAATTAGAGGTTCTATAATTATTTACTTTCAAAGATCAATCCATACACATCAATAGAAAACCGTTAAAAATATAAACTTCATTAAACTTTCATCTAACCTAGGTGGTAACAAAGGTTTTAGCCGGAAAACATAGTATCTAAAATCAAAACACAAGTTTCAAAACAAGAATTCATCATCAAAGTATTGAAAACAAGAAAATAACGAAAACCGGGATATAAAACCCGAATGATCTTCTTTCCTATGCTCCAAGCTTCAACCGGATGATTCTTGCACGCCAAAACACTTCGAAAATCGTAAAATATGCTCTTGAATTCGCCTAGGGTTTCTTGGATTCATAATTAGGGTTTCTTGAATGATTAATGACTTTTTATATGTAACCCCTGGTCTCGTAACAAGAGAATGCCGCCCAGACACCCCGTCGCGTCGCGCGACGGGTAAAACCTTCTGTTATCGCGCAGCGCGATGGCACGATATATCAGAAATTATTATTATAATGGTGACGGGGTGTGACGGTGAAGACAGGTCCTTGTGGCGCGATGCGAGGGCCTGTTTTCACAGAAAGACTCGTTTCTTGATCAGCTTCAGCATCCCAAAACTTCAAAAAATATTCTAACTTCTTTTCAACTCGTTTCCCAGCCTTTAACAATTCGTTTTTCAACGTTTTTAACACCAACGACCTGGAAACGCAAGATTCGATTAAAGTAACGAAATTCTGAATAAAAACTAAACTAATGAATACGAAAAATGTACAAACTTTACACGATAAATAGATGTATTTTACAATACATCACTCGCTTTCCCTACTATTATACTATCAAACTTGTATGCTCACCTTTACACTATGTGTATTGACCTATATTTTAACGTATGTGACAGCTGTTTAGGATTACCTGCTTGTTACTTGCTGGAATCAAGCTAGGATGGAGTCTAGAAACAAACCTAATAAAATCTGAGTTGTCGGAAGGGATATTTGTCTTTGAGAACAATGTTTGTAATAACTGTTTTTATTTTATTTTATATGTTTGTGGTATGGGACACTGGCCTTTAATATATTATAACTAATATTTGTTATGGATTCTCCTGGATAATCTGTTTCGCTCAGTGCCGCGCTCCGATGTTTCCGCCATCGGTTGGGGTGTGACACTTCTGGACCTTCAAACCATGTCTGCTACTAAAGATAAGAGGATCTCCCGTCTGGAGAAGGAGAACAAAGGTCTGGAGAAACAGGTCCTAGTTGCTGAGATGAGGGCTAATAAGGAGCGGTTGGAGATCACCGAGGATGCTAAACACTCTGCTGCCATTGTGATCCTCAAGATAAACCTCAGAATGGTCAGAGTAGCTGTTGATCCTTCCTTTGATAGGGCTGAATGGGATACTGCCGGCTGGAAGCAAAGACTCCAGGAGTTCAGGGATGATGAGGAGCTGGAGGAGGTGCTGACACTTGAAGCCGGTACAAGTGGCACTAAGGATCCTCAGGAGGTCGCAGCGGTGAAGGTGGTGAAGCCAAGGTGGATGAAGCAGCAAAGGAGTAGGCTGCACAAATGGGCGATGATGGAAAATTTAGACGTGGCCGGAACCCATTTTTTTAGGATTTGGTGGTTTTTGTGGTTTATGATGTTTTGGTTTGAACAATGATGGCCTGTAATTAAATAATAGTGTCACACCCCAACCGATGGTGGAAACATCGGGGCGGGACGAACAAATCGCTCAAAGCATCATAACGCTACTTGTTTCAATATAGGTTAATCAAAATTTCATATTAAAACTAAATTGTCATACAACCAAACACGATCAAAATTGTATCAAAAACATCTTCAAAATTCAAACATATCCAAAAACATTGTTATTCTAAGGTGTGTATCTAAAGTCACCCTAGTTTGATTTCTTCAACGTCCCAACTTATCAACCTTCAACATGTATTAAAATAAAATCAACAAAAATGTTGGCTAGCATACAAGTTTAATACATGGCATAAATAGATTAAATGTGATTCCTCATATCCAACATGAATAACACATGTTAAGCTAACGTGATAAATATGTTAACCAAAGTTTTCAACGCGTTAATTTTGCCTGTCCCAAAAGAATAGTGGGAGGTTAACATGTTTGACTCGACAATACCCCATGATTCAAGGGAGGTGCCTTAGTCCTATAGCGCTATAATTGTCAAGGTGGCTAAACATAAGATTCAACGTTCACGTAACACATAAGTTTCACAAGTATCACAAGTATCATGTTTTCATGTATAATAGTGGATAGAGCATGTTTCAAACAAGTTTCAAGTGTCGTGCGTTTATATAGAATACATGTTGCATCCCAAAGTGTTTAAAAAAAAGGGGATCAAGTATACTCACAATGGTTGCTTAGAACTTAAACACAAACGGATTGGATCAAAGGGAGCGCTGGATCAGCCTGCGTGCGGGGAACAATGCATAAGTCCTCTAAGTGCTGACCCGGTCAGGAACAGAGTGTCGAGTGATGCGAAATTGAGTTAAGTGTTTAACAGTTGATCCGAACGTATGGTCATCCAGATGAATGGTCATTATAACAACCCTAAAGAAAACCGACACCCTCATAAATTTTTTTAAAAATCCCTAAAAAAATTTAAAATATCCCAATATGTCCCTAAAAACCCCATATGTGAAAACGGACCCCGAATACCTTTTATATTATTAAAATTAATTAAAAATGAAATTTTTGGGGCCCTCGCGGGGCGCGTAAGCCACCCTTTTAGCCTACGCGGGCCGCGAGCGATCGAAAACGCGGCGACACCCGGTGATGACACGTGTCATCATCATGGCGAAGCTAGTCGATGACCCGGATGAGCTAAACCCTACCCGACCTAGTACGCGGGCCGCGTAGGCCTTAGCCTACTCTTACGCGGGCCGCGTAAAACTCAAAATCAACCCCTATAAAGCTAGAGCTCGGGCCTTCAGTCGAATTCGCTCAAATCTTTCTTTCTTTCTCTAAATTTGACGTAGTATACTCTATACTCGGGTCTAATACCCCCCTAAATAGCGAAGCTCTGCTCCGTTGTAAGTATCATAACCCCTGGATACGTATTAGATACTCTGACCGATTGATCTAGGGTTCCGTAACGGCTATCGTGGTTCTGCCCGACGTAGTCGTTGGAATGCCGTCTCGGGGAGGGCATTACTAATGTTAAAATGGGTTATTATACTAACGCGTGTGCATTTGTGTAATTTATAGATTGTCACCAAGAAACCCTTACATAAAACCTAAAACAACAATGTGAGTAATCTCCTTTTTGTTAACTGTTTTTACAAAACCTCACACAATTAATTATATATTAAACAGTTATTGAGTATTTGTAAGGATACAATTATCGTCGGTATGTTGGAGTTTTGTATACAAAATTAGTTACTGCCTTGCGAGGAGTAACTTTTCCACAAGTCGGGTTTGACAGTACCGTGGGTGGTAATTGATATGACTTGGAAACAAATGTAATTGCGAGACCGCCCTCAATATTGTACAATGGTTCTTATTTAAACTTGATTAAACTGGGATTCACTCACCAGTATTTCCCACTGACAAAATGTTTTTAAACGCGTTTCAGGTAACAAAATGTGAAAGCCAAATAGAAGTCACCTGGACAGCACTGAAGGCTTGGAAAAGTGGCATAAAGTTACCTAAAATAAATAGATGTTTTTATTAAATAAAAATAGGATTTATTCCTATGAAAATGTGTGTACTTAAAACTTGGGTTTTATCCCATGTGTTTACTATTATGAAAATGTGGTATTTTACTCTGATAAAATATTTCCTAACTACAGTCCTGATGTAATTTCCGCTGCTAAAATTAGACAATACCAGATACCACCGAAATTGGTCGCGGCCGTCCGTTCCTGTATTTGTATAGGGGGACGGGGGGTTGCGACAGAAGGTGGTATCAGAGCTAAGCCACTGGTTCAGCCACAAAAGTGTTCTCCTGACACCAAAATTCAAATTGTTAGAAAATGAATTACGGGAATACATGCATAATTGTATTTTCTTGTTATGTGTTATTTGACTATTTTTTAGTTTACAGTATGAGCGACCAATGACCATCTGACGCGTACCGTCAATTGTCTGGTTCGCCTAGAAGCGAAGGTGCCTCTTCTCAGCCTGCCCTCTCGGGGTACTCTGCTGATACGGAAGAAGGAATATTCGTATTTAAGGCTCAATCTGAAGAGCCATTTCCTCAGAAAAAGAGAGGATGGTTCAGTAGAGGAGCACGTGAGCGTAGAAAGCGTATGAAAAAGTTACAAGAACAGAGAGTACCAACCGCAGCCAAAAGAGAAACCGATGCCTATGCCCAGGACATGCTTAATAGGGGTATAGCCAACATTCACATCTTAGCAACCACTGCAGCTGACCCTAACCTGGAACAAATGTTAGCACCCCAACCACAACCACCAATTCCTGACCAACCGATGGAGATAGAAAACCTTGAAAATCAAGTAGAAATGCATGATTTCAACCCGGAGGAAATACCTAGGGTACGAGCACCAAATCCCTTATATCCAAATTACGACCAATGGTGGGATGATAATAGGGACTATGTGAAACGTTACCCGTTACACGAAGATATGCCCATGCAGAACCTAGGAGCCTACCCAGGGTTAGATCCTCTAGATCCCTATTACGATAATTATGTATTCGTTAGGGAGATTCTAGAAAATCCTTACCCATACCAGGCCCCTATACCTCCGTACCAGGAACCCGCACCCCAAATTCTGAACCCAGTCCTAGAACATGCACCCCCAATGAGTGCAGAAAACATACAAGAACTTAGGACATTTGGTGAGGAAATTTTAGAGAATAGTGAAAGGATGAGACAGGTGGGAGAGCGACTTGTCTGGAAGTACGACGAGCGCAATACGGATTTCTGGATGAATCCTTATCCGTAGAAGTGATGGTGGAGAAGGTTATAATAATAATAATAATAATAATAATAATAATATAATATAATATAATAATAAAATATGTGTGTATGTGTATGGAAAAAAAAACTACGGATGCCTATTACTAGTAGTGTAACTTTAAATTTCAGTTGGTATTGTAATTTTAATTTCAGTACTGGTGTGTAATAGAAGCATATTATATGAATAGAGTAAAGTCGCAATGATCGACGCTTTTGACCAAAGTGCGTGACATTTGATTGACTGTATTAAATAGTATTTTGTGATATTAATGAGTGGTAAATGTTTAAAATTCAGATGGACAACAAAGTGAACCAGGAAAACCAGAGTGATAACCACCCGAATAACGATAATCTGAATAATGAGAATCCGAACAACAATGACCATGTAAATCAAGTGGATAATAGTGCCATCCAACACATAGTGGCACAAGGAATCATAGATGCAATGCCATTTATTATTCAAACTGTTAAGGAAGCGGATAATAAAAGTAAGCATAGCAGTAAGCGACCAACTGAACCAGAACACATTGTAAACAATGGACCTGTACTTCAAGTGCCCATTCCTAAAAGAAGAAGAACCATGCCTTATGGTTGTTCTTATAAAGAATTCTGGTCCTGCAAACCAATAGAATTCTTGGGAAATGGAGGACCCATTGCAGCTCTACGCTGGATAGAAAAGACTGAGGTTGTTTTAAAGATAAGCAAGTGTGCCGAAGAAGACAAGATAATGTTTGCTTCTAATCTATTTAAGAACTCAGCCTTAGAATGGTGGAACACTATCCTCCAGTCAAGAGGAAGCGATAGGGTTTACAACATGGAATGGGAGGAATTTAAGAATATGGTAGAAAGAAAATCATGCCCTCCTAATGAAAAGGAACAGATAGCGAATAAGTTTCTGAACCTTATGATGACCGAGGTAGATAGTAAGGGTTACACTACCACATCCTTTGAATATGCTAGGATAGTACCAACCCTTGCATCACCTGAACCGGTATTAATCTCCCGATACATCTGGGGATTAATTGGAGAAATTAGGCATGTAGTCAAGGCAGCTAGACCTCAAACCATAGAAGAAGTTGTAGAACTAGCAAATACCTTGACAGATGAATTAATCCGTACTAGAGAAGAAGACCAGAGGAGAAACCTAGCTCAAAGGGTTACCCAAGAATTTCGTTCTGGGAATTCCAATCGTAGGAATATAGGTTCTACCTCTACACCATACTGCAAGGCCTGCAAGAAAAAGCATTCGGGAAAATGCTCCACTCACTGCAATTTCTGCTAGGCCCCAGGACACAAGGAAAAAGATTGCAGGAGAAAATCCAGTAATGGACTGTGCTTCAACTATGGAGAAAAAGGTCACATCAAGCCAAACTGTCCGAAATTGGCTCCAGCTGCGAACAACAAGAACACTAAAAATGCTAGAGCATTTATTCTGACCGCAGATGAAGCCAAAATGATTCCAGATGTTATAGCCGGTACGTTTGTAGTTAATGATGTTTTTGCTAAAGTATTATTTGACTCTGGTGCAAACCAAAGTTTTATTAATACTTCATTTTGCAAACTTCTCAATCAACCATTAACTAAACTTTCACAAGAATGTTTAGTAGAGACAGCAAATGGAGAAACGGTTAGGATTTCTGAAATCTTGCAGGGAGCAAGAATAGAGTTTTTAAATCAAAAGTTTATGGCAAACCTTTACCCAATGAATCTGGCAGGATTTGATATTGTATTAGGAATGGATTGGTTAATAGCCAATAAAGCCAGTATTTTATGTGATCAAAAGTCAATCCAAGTAAATTCACCAAGGGGTGAAAAGATCGCAATTAAAGGAGATAAACCATCTAGATCCACGAAATTCATCTCTGTGATGAAAAATGCAAGCTATATAAGAAAAGGATCTATCGTGTATTTGATTTCTATAATCACTAACACTAAAGGAAAGGAACTAAAAGATATTCCAGTAGTGTCTCAGTTTTCAGATGTGTTTCCAGAAGAATTACCAGGACTACCGCCAGACAGAGAAGTTTAATTCAGAATTCACCTATTGCCAGGAACAGCACTAATTGCCAAAGCACCTTACCGTTTGGCACCTGCCGAAATGCAGGAACTGAAGAAACAGTTAGACGAATTATTGGATAAGGGATTCATACAGCCAAGTTCGTCGCCATGAGGAGCACCGATTTTATTCGTAAAAAAGAAAGACGGATCAATGCGTATGTGCATTTACTACCATGAATTGAACAAGATCACAATTAAGAACCGGTACCCATTACCAAGAATCGATGATTTGTTCGATCAATTGCAAGGAGCTCGACTTTTCTCAAAAATCGATTTAAGGTCAGGATATCATCAATTAAAGGTACAGGAAGAGGACATTCCTAAAACCGCATTTAGAACAAGGTATGGTCATTATGAATTTACTGTCATGCCATTTGATTTAACCATTGCCCCAGCCACATTTATGGACATGATGAACCGAATATATAAGCCATATTTGGATAAATTCATAATTGTTTTTATTGATGATATTCTCATCTATTCTAAAAGTAAAGAGGAACATGCAAAGCATTTGCACGCACTTTTAAGTTTATTAAGAAAGGAAAAGCTTTATGCTAAATTTTCAAAGTGCGAGTTTTGGTTAGAACAGGTACAGTTTCTTGGACACTTAGTCAATCATGAAGGAATTCATGTAGGTCCCACAAAGATCGAGGCGATTACCAAATGGAAAACCCCTGAGTCACCAACCGAGGTTAGAAGTTTCCTAGGATTGGCTGGTTATTATAGAAGACTTATTCAAGATTTTTCTAGAATAGCCATTCCCTTAACTAAGTTAACCTGTAAATCCATTAAGCTTGAATGGGGACCAAAACAAGAAGAAGCATTTAGAATTCTTAAGCAAAGACTAACCCATGCACCCATACTAGCGTTACCAGAAGGAACTGAAGACTTTGTAGTCTATTGTGACGCTTCTAAGTCAGGTTATGGATGTGTGTTAATGCAACGTCAAAAGGTTATATCTTACGCATCTAGACAACTTAAGAATCATGAAGAGAATTATTCAACTCATGACTTGGAATTAGGAGCTATAATTTTTGCCCTTAAAATTTGGAGACATTACCTTTCTGGTAGTAAGTTTACCATATTCACTGACCATAAGAGTTTAAGGTATGTTTTTGGGCAAAAAGAGTTGAATATGAGACAAAGATGCTGGATGGAGATTCTTAGTGATTATGATTGTAATATCCAGTATCATGCAGGAAAGGCAAATGTAGTGGCTGATGCTTTAAGCCGAAAGTATCACGAAAAGCCAAAAAGGGCACGTTCTCTTAAATTAAATCTACAAGTAGATTTAAATGATCAAATTAGAAAAGCACAAGATTCAGTAATCAAGGATGATACTGAAAAATTAAAAGGAATGATTAAGGAATTAGAACAAGGAACACATGAAATTTGGAGATTTCATAAAAAGAGAATGTGGATACCTAAATTAGGGAACCTGCGTCATCGTATATTAGAAGAAGCCCATAAGTCCAAATATACGATGCATCCTGGAAATGATAAAATGTATCAGGATTTAAGAAAGATTTTTTGGTGGATAGGAATGAAAAAGGATATAGCAGCCTATGTTTCTAAATGTTTAACCTGTTCACAAGTTAAAGCTGAACATCAGAAACCCTCAGGATTGCTGCAACAGTTAGAAATGCGAGTATGGAAATGGTAATTGATAACAATGGATTTTGTTACCAAATTACCCAAAACAAGAAAAGGTAATGATACAATCTGGGTAATTGTAGATAGGCTAACCAAGTCAACTCATTTCCTACCAATGAAAGAAACTTTTAGTATGGAACAATTAGCTAAATTATATGTAAATGAAATCGTTTCATTACATGGAATACCTTTATCAATTGTTTCTGATAGGGACAGTCGTTTTACCTCTCATTTTTGGGCAAGTTTCCAAAAAGCAATGGGAACCAAGCTAAATCTAAGCACAACTTATCATCCTCAAACAGATGGACAAAGTGAAAGAACAATTCAGACGATGGAAGACATGCTTAAAGCTTGTGTAATTGATTTTGGAGGTTATTGGGACGATCACTTACCTTTAATAGATTTTTCTTATAATAACAGTTATCACACAAGTATCAATGCTGCACCATTCGAAGCACTTTATGGACGAAAGTGCCGAACCCCAGTCTATTGGGCAAAAATTGGGGAAAAGCAACTATCTGGACCTGAGATAGTGCAAGAAACAACTGACAAGATTATTCAAGTCAAGGAACGACTGAAAGCAGCACGTGATCGACAGAAGAGCTATGCTGATAACCGACGCAAACCGTTGGAATTTCAAGTAGGAGATAAAGTATTGTTAAAAGTATCTCCTTGGAAAGGAGTAGTAAGATTCATCAAACGGGGAAAGCTAAGTCCCAGGTATGTTGGACCTTTTGAGATTATTAGAAAAATAGGACCTGTAGCCTATCAGCTACAACTGCCAGAGGAAATGGCAGGAATACATGATGTATTTCATGTATTAAATCTCAAGAAATGCTTAGCCGATGAATCACTGATGGTACCTCTTAAGGATATAGAGGTAAATGAACAACTCAAATTTGTAGAAAGGCCTCTACATATTGAAGACATGAAGATTAAGAATCTTAAGCACAAGAGATTAGTTCTGGTCAAAGTAAAGTGGGACTCCAAAAGAGGACCAGAATACACATGGGAGCTTGAAACAGAAATGCAAAGCAAAATATCCACACCTATTCCAGTAGACCTTGAGGACGAGCTCTAAAACAAGGAGGGGAGGATATAACAACCCTAAAGAAAACCGACACCCTCATAAATATTCCGACACCCTAAAAATATTTAAAATATCGCAATATGTCCCTAAAAACACCCCATACATGAAAACGGACCCCGAATACCTTTTATATCTTTAAAATTAATTAAAAATGAAAATTTTAGGGCTCTCGCGGGGCGCGTAAGCCGCCCTTTTAGCCTACGCGGGCCGCGAGCGATCGAAAACGCGGCGACACCCGGTGATGACACGTGTCATCATCGTGGCGAAGCTAGTCGATGACCCGGATGAGCTAAACCCTACCCGACCTAGTACGCGGGCCGCGTAGGCCTTAGCCTACTCTTACGCGGGCCGCGTAAAACTCAAAATAAGCCCCTATAAAGCTGGAGCTCGGGCCTTCAGTCGAATTCGCTCAAATCTTTCTTTCTTTCTCTAAATTTCACGTAGTATACTCTATACTCGGGTCTAATACCCCCCCTAAATAGCGAAGCTCTGCTCCGTTGTAAGTATCATAACCCCTGGATACGTATTAGATACTCTGCCCGATTGATCTAGGGTTCTGTAACGGCTGTCGTGGTTCTGCCCGACGTAGTCGTTGGAATGCCGTCTCGGGGAGGGTATTACTAATGTTAAAATGGGTTATTATACTAACGCGTGTGCATTTGTGTAATTTATAGATTGTCACCAGGAAACCCTTACAGAAAACCTAAAACAGCAATGTGAGTAATCTCCTTTTTGTTAACTGTTTTTACAAAACCTCACACAATTAATTATATATTAAACAATTATTGAGTATTTGTAAGGATACAATTATCGTCGGTATGTTGGAGTTTTGTATACAAAATTAGTTACTGCCTTGCGAGGAGTAACTTTTCCACAAGTCGGGTTTGACAGTACCGTGGGTGGTAATTGATATGACTTGGAAACAAATGTAATTGCGAGACCGCCCTCAATACTGTACAATGGTTCTTATTTAAACTTGATTAAACTGGGATTCACTCACCAGTATTTCCCACTGACAAAATATTTTTAAACGCGTTTCAGGTAACAAAATGTGAAAGCCAAATAGAAGCCAGCTGGACAGCACTGAAGGCTTGGAAAAGTGGCATAAAGTTACCTAAAATAAATAGAAGTTTTTATTAAATAAAAATAGGATTTATTCCTATGAAAATGTGTGTACTTAAAACTTGGGTTTTATCCCATGTGTTTAATATTATGAAAATGTGGTATTTTACTCTGATAAAATATTTCCTAACTACGGTCCTGATGTAAATTCCGCTGCCAAAATTAGACAATACCAGATACCACCTTAAGGGGTAAGGTCCCGAAAACCTCTTAACAAGTACTTGGGACCATACCATTACCTCATTTCTTAGCCCTCTTTTGACCTTGCGCGGCCGCGCAACTGGTCCCGCAAAGAACTAACAAACAAACACTTGCGCATAAGAGGAACATCATGAATCCTCGCGCCTTCATAACAAACAAAGGATTAAAATCCTAAAATAAACATTTCCGCTTAAATGATACCCAGACTTGGGTATTATTTACCTAACTGATGTCACACGGTAAGAAGCCACACATGATTATGGAAATAACCTTCTAGAAGGCTCAATCGTGCACCACCAGACGGTTACAACCGTCTGGGACACGTGTCACCATCACAGAATTCCCTGAAATCACAACGATGGCATGGAATTGAAGAGAAAAGCTCCACTAATCCACTATCCACGTGGCAATTCCCCAGCCATAGATCAAAATAGCGATCCGTGTGCTCTCACGTCGGATCATAAAGATTAACGGAAGGAAATGTAACCGCTTACGGGGTTAGCATCTCCCGTTAATATTTCATTAATGAGTTTTCCCGCCCAAAATCCCGGCTATAAATATGAGGATAATTCAGGTATGAAACTTTAAGTTACACACACTTCTTCAATACTTCTTCTTCTTCTTCATAAACACCTACTTATTCTCACGCCAGAGTCGGGTCAAGGAGAGAACCCCCTTCTCCCCTTGACGAGGCTAACGGTGCTTTGTTTTGCAGAGTTTATCGGAGAAGAAGATCAGTTCATCGGATCAAACGAGAGAGAACAACCCTCATTTTATGCAGATCTAAACCCCCTAGATAATTTGATTCCGGTCAATTATCTAGCGTTTCTTCATTGGCGCCCACCGTTTTTTCTCTGTTTCATCCAATTTTCTCTCTTTTTTTGATCTACTCTGTTGATTCCATTTGCACATGGAAGAAACTTCATCTCATCGGAAAAATGGCCCTCGGCCGAATGTCGATAACAACCTTCAAGTTGAAGGAATTCCAGAGGATGCCTCGGATGACAATGAGGTGCAATCCAATCGAGTGAATGAGCCTATCACTCCAGGGGTACAGCCAGAGAACCCTGTGCACTCAATTCTACCCCCAGGAGAAACCCCAATATCCTGGTACGTTAGGTCTCAAGGAGCACTAAACGCAGTATACACACAGTTATGTGCACAAACTGCTCCCCTAACTCAATCACGGAGGCCAGGATCCCGTGCTAATGCTTCTCAACGTGAGGGCCCGTCTCGCATCGAAGACACAGAGATATAATCCAGATCCACATCGAGATACGAGTATACCCAGTCAGGAAGTCATCAAAGAGAGTATCGAGACGAGTCACACCCTCACCGAAGACAATCAGTTCACACCAGGTCGGGTTCTCAACGGAACACCCACACCAATGAGTCTGATCCGACCTACCGTATAGGTGAAAGTGCCAGCGTATTTAGCAGATTGCAGCCAAATTACAACAAGTGCAGACCTCGTGCGGTTTACAACCCTGAGGCTGAGCACAATTACGATTTGATTTACTGCCCTGCGGAAGCAGCGGAGAATTCAAAATTCATCATGGAAATAGTTCTGGCTCCGCTAGAGAAAGCAAAGTTACCGTCTAATGTAGGTAAATTCAACGGGCTGACAGACCCTGATGATGATTTAATTGTTTTTACAAGCGCAGGGTTGGTTGGGGGCTGGACTCTACCATTATGGTGCCAACTTTTCGTACAGACCCTAACTGGCGCTGCAAGAATATGGTTCGATAACTTGCCCATCGGGAGAATCACATCATGGAAAGATCTGCGTGAAAAATTTCTGACTCATTTTAGCCAACAACGGCGATCTATCAGCGACACATCTGATGTGATGAACATTTGGCGTCATGACGACGAAAGTCTGGAAGACTTTATCACCCGATATAACAAAGAAGTGTTGGAGATTGGAGGCGTCCATGAACAGCTGATTTGCGCACAGTTCAAGTACGCAGTTAGGTGCGATGATATGATAAAGGTCCTGTCCGGGACGGAAGGCCTCCCGAAGAGCTTGGAGAAGGTGATGGCAGCGGCTAAGGTTTACGCCCAAACAGAAAAAAAATCTTACCACAAATAGGCCGCCACCACCACATAATCGACCCTCAGATTTAGGCTCAACCGGCAGGAGGAAATTCAAGAAAGGATGGCATGATTTTGCCTCGGGAAACCATTCATCCGAGGATGCTCGAGCAACAATCAATAAACTCTCCGCGCAGAGGGAAGCCAAACAAGAGAACAGGGAGAGACAATGGACTCCCTTAACTAAAACCCCTGCAGAAGTTTTGAGCACTGAGGATTATCAGTTTAAACCTCCAATACCCATGAAGAACAAGCGTGGACAAGACCCTGCCCAATATTGTGAATACACAAGGACAGCGGTCATACCACCAACAATTGCATTTCCTTGCGCACCGAAATAGAAAAGGCCCTTAAAAGTGGTGAGCTCACTCATCTACTACAAAACATGCGCAAAGAAATCAAGAAAATAACTCGAGGCGATGAAGGCCGAGCAAGAAAGCAACAAACTGAGCAGAAACTCTATGATCTCCTAGCAGTACGAAACACTCTACAGTTATCTAAAAAGAGGAGGATAGAGTAAGTCAAGAAACATGTATTTATTTTTAATAGACTTTGTAACGGCCTCTGCGCCTTATCCCAGAATAAACAACAAAGTTTCTATTATTCCTGTGTTTTTTTATTACAAAGTGCATGCAATTTCTTTTGGTAAGCGCAAAAACAGTATGGTAAATACAGTACAAGTCTCATGAACGGTCAGTGACTACATCACTCAAGGCCATATGTTCACACATGAGCTGCATACCACCTTCATTCGCCTTACCTAATCAAAGTAATTGTACACATGCAAAAAACTGTAAACTAAAAAACACATGTCATACTATACGCTAACAAGCCTATAAAAATTATCAAAATTACACGACAGTGTATCATAGTTACTTGCGCGGCAGCGCATTAACAAGAAAGGGATCCATATCCCAAGTATTACAAAAAATTGCTCAGTACAATTACAAAAGGAAAACCTATGCTAGATCTTCATCTTCATACGGGAAAATTTCCTTTAAACGTATCACATGATCTTCAGACTGCAGCGCAACATTTATAAGGTCCATAACAGGAAGCTGTAAAGTGTTGAATTCTGCTTTTAAAGCTGCAAGCGTGGCACTAGTATTAACACCATAAGTGGCGGATTTGGTAATATCCCAGTCAACCTTCAGAGCGCTATTCACGTGGTGAGAATATTCAGCATAGCCTTGGGAATATCCATCCTTCCGTGCGGCAACTACCAAGCGCGCTACAGTCTTATCCAGCTCTTCAGAATTCAACACTGACTCAGCAACCTACAAGAACGAAAGATAAATAAAAGAAAGGCGCAAAGCAGTCCCGTAAAAAGGAAAAAGTGACTTACATAGGCAATCCCGCGCTCTTTCAACCAAAGCATATCGCTCTTCAAAGGTTCCAACTCACTCTCTATTGTAGCCCGCGCCGTTTCAGAAGCTTCCAATTTTTCTTCAGTCTCAGTCAGACGGCGTGAGGTCTCGGTTTTCTCGGAACGCGCAAGTTCCAGATCTTTCTTGAGTTGTTCCTGATCAGAAAGCAAAACAGTGAGTTCTTCTAACTCTTTATCTCTAAGAGCAAGTGTGGCGCAAGCTTGTACCTCTCGTTGTTCACTCCGCTCCCTGTGTAAACGCGCCTCCTCACGCTCAGCTTCAGCGTCAGCTTTCTCTTTCTTCAGCTTCTCAATCTCTGCATCCTGTTTTTTCAACTTCTCAACCTCATCCTTGAGATTATTAATAACAGTGCGGAGATTCATCTTCTCAGAATTATCTTTCTCACATATTTTCTTCCAGTTCTTGCTCTCCTCAGAAAGAAGAGCAGCCTCAGCCTCCGCTTTTCTTTTCCAGCCTGCAACGGACCTTTCTTCAGTTTTCCGATCAGCCTCAAACTTGGCCTGATCAGCTTTCAGCTTAGCCTTCAACTGGGCAATCCGAGTTTCATCCGCAGCAAATTTCTTCTTCGACACCTGGAAAGCATCCCACTCCTTGTGCATGCTATGCCATTCACGCACTATATGATGAGTGGTCGACGCATGAGACGCAGCTTCCTCAACGTAAGCATGATAAGTTTGCTCGGGAGACCGGCTTTCTTGAAATTTAATTTCCCCTGGCGGAAATATCCCCTGCAACCAGTCCCGACACATGCGCCAATCTGAGAAAGTATCACCTTTATTCAGCTTCCAAACAGGGGCATGGATGTCAGAAGCATCTTTCTCTGAATAAGTTCTATAATAATAATCCCCCAGAGTCTCATCTAGGCGGATCGGGGAATTTTTGTCAACATCAGAGAACGAGCCTCGATCTTCAGCAGAAACCTTCTCGGTATTCTCAGGCATAGAACCAGAAGCTTTAGAAGGGGACGCCGTAACAGGAATTTCTTCCGCAGTTTTCTCTTTCTCATGGACAGCAGGGTCAGGGACCTGGGGGGTTACCGGCATCATCAACAATCTCTGAGCTCACAACCTTCTCGGTTTCCACAGCAACATCAACAGGCTTGTCAGCCTCAACAACCTTCTCCACACCACCCTCAGGAACCTCAGTTGCCTTTAACTGATCAGCAACAATAGCAGGCGGAGGAGAGGGTTGGAGTTTTTCATTAACCACAGGCAAAGACTCTGTGGGAATAGGAGAAGTTGGAATCGCTGCAAAATCAAAGCCTATAAATAATCAATGCGCATAAGAGGATGACAATAAAGATAACGCTTACTTGGAGCAGACTCCGAGATAAAGGGGTCCAAATTGCCTTTCCTGGTAATTATCTTCCTCTGAATTTTCTTTGAAGGCTGACCTTCTGCCTCAGTGCCAGTCTGTTTTCTTTTTTCCTGCTTTAGTCCCCACCAAGTGCTCAGGACTCGACTCCAAGTCAATAGGATCGTTTGGGTTGGATGGAGGGATATCAGCAGTATCTTTGGGCTCCGATTTTGGCCTTCTAATAACAACTGCAGGCGTAAGACCCTCCAAAGAGTCAGAAACCACCACATAATCACAGCAGGAGTCAGAGGAACGGCGCATACCTTTCTTCTCTCCTCCGACATTCTTAACCCTAGAAGATTGCGCTTTTTCAGCATCATCCTTCTTCGGCGCAGTTGCAGCGCGTCTTTTCTTTTCAGGGCCTATACCCAAATTTGACAACTCACCTGCTAAAGCACAAGAACAAAACTTTTTCAGATGCGTGAAAAGAAGCAGATAATAAAAAATAAGATAATAGCTTACCAGCGCCAGCAGCAGGCTGAAAAGGCAGATCTGCATCCCGCGGAAGAACAAAATTCTTCACAATTCGATGATACTAAAGCTCTTCATCAGGCTTCTTCTTAATGGTACCCATCTTTCCACCTTCTCTCTTATATGCAACAACATACAACGAAACGACTGCAGGAGAAGAGGAGCACGTTCAAAAAAAGGGGGGGGAGAAAGGCAAAAAGGGTAAAACCCCAATCTTACCATGACCATCCTCTGCATACACCGGTTTGTCTTCCCAGTCCATCTTCCAATTCAAACTCATACCAGCACCAACGAGAGCTTTCTCCGGCAAAGCAATGTTAGGAACGTCTTTCAGATCCTGATACCAATTCTCGTCAACAGGGGTTTGAACAGTTTCAGTGGGGACATCTTCTTTTCCCCTAAATATCATTCTCATCGGAATGACACCGGCCTTGATAAAGAAAAACTTCTGTTTCCAGTTGTAGCACCTCGAAAATTCATGTCCAATAATGTATTGACACGTGTCATAAGCTTTGAACGCGTGAAAGAATACTCTAGAGGGACTAAAGTTGACAAACAAGAAAAGTATATGAATATAAGGGTTCAAAATGCCAACAATGGATAAATATACTTTACAATAACCCTACACGATGTTTATACCCTTAAACGAATGAATCATGGATCATGCGAAGCTAATTGTGAAAGAAAGTGAGAGATTACAAACTACAGGGGTTAAATGTGTCAACATGTTTAAAGAATACCTCTGAGTGACCTTTTAGCAAACCCGAAGCATTGTAACGATTAATTATGCTCACTAGAATGCATCATAAAAATTTCACCAAGATTCATTAACGTATGAGAAAGTTATGATAAAATTCGTATACGAGGGGTTAAAAGCGTCAACGATGAAATTTATGACTTTTCGAGTGATAAATAGATAACCAAGGACTTAACAAAGTTGGTACAAGTCTTGAAGTCCTTATAAGTCAATTTAGAAGGCTCATAATGCAAGAAATAAAGGTAAAACAACTTTTAGGAGGACCGGGGACCAAAATTGCAATTAATTTAAACTTGTTAACCTGACACCAGGCCTCACACGGGCCGCGTAAGCCCAGGCAGAGCCTTACGCGGGCCGCCTGGCACTCCCAGATATAGAAAAACATGACAGGTGTCTGTCCAGCCCGTTTAACCGACTCAAATGCCTTGTATGCAATACCATGGGCTGCAAAAACTTGTTTTTAGGCACTAGGGACACATGTTTAACATCAGGGAACATGTATAGCATTGCTTGGCATGATCTAGTGAGATTAAACACACTATATAAAGTCCCACATTGATGCAACTTTGATCATTCACTCATAACTCAACTTCTGGAGCTTTTGGGAGTTCAAGATCAGTTCCTAAGCATCCCTAGTCGTAATTAGGACTTTGGTAAGCTTCCTTAACCTTCCTTAATCGTGTTTTACTTAGTTTATAGCTTAAAAGTCAAACCGTCGTAATTAAGGTTTGACTTAGTGATTAATCGCTAATGGTCCAGCGATTAGTCAAAGTAAAGGTAGTTATAAGTTGGTAATATTTGGGCATTAAACCCTTAAAAGGGCACCCTCTGATTCCCGCTCTAACTAGATCAATTGTCGGGTCAAAGTTTGTTATAAAAAGTCAACAGAATTATATTTTTCGAATTAACGCATAATTAGCAATGTAGAAGACGTGTAACCTATTTTATCACTCATATAACTTGGTAATTAGTATAAGAACTGGTCTAAACCTGTTTGATCCGACAATTTTCTGTTTAGACTCGGTTCGGAACCGAAAGTCGCAAAACTTTGACTTTTGCTTTGACTTCAGTTCTGACCCGATTTAGATGGGTTTAGAAATGCCTTGGGACTTCATTAGGACCGGGTTACATGATAGTATAACCCTCTGTGATTGGTTCGTTGTTTGTCCGATTCGTTTACACGTTTCCGTTAATTGCTTAATGTTGACCATAATGCCCTTTTGACCATAAAACGAGAATGTTGGAAATGTGAGAGGACAATAATCTTTGTTACTAATTTATAAACATGTCCCTAAAATTTCACATCAGTTGGAGGTCTAGATTAGGAGTTATGCTCAATAGCGTAATTAGAAAGCTTTTTATTAATTAAACGGCGTAATTAGCGTAAAGCCTATCTAAACCCAATTTTTGACACCAAACCTTTTACACACTGATGTAATATAATATTTTGAGATTTTTGAAGATTTTTAATTATTTTTAAACTGGTCATAACCTAAGGTTATTGCCTTAATTCGGTTATTACCGATTATACCCTTTTCGCGTATAAAATAAGTTTTACATAACAATTTGATACCAAACCTTTGGCCACTGATTTTATATGATAAATGAAGTATTTTGAACTTTATAACCTGATCAGAAAACTCAGATTTCCTGTTAAACCCGGAAATCGCTTAAAACGGCTTTTTACGCGTATTAAATACATAGTATAGGTTTAAAACCATTTTGTCGTACAAGACTTATCACCAACTGATGTAACCTATTAAATTAAGTTGTTTTACTGATTATTTCAGACCCGAGTCTCAGAATTATAATTAATCTCTTTTATAATCTTTAAAATGACCAAAATACCCCGACGGGGCTTAATTTGAGATTAAACTCGTTTTGGGCATAATGGAAGGTATCCTACTGATATCACAACATATTTAAAGCATATTAACTTTAGAAACCTGTTCGTGACCTATTCGGTTACCCGTTATGCGTTATTCGCGTTCGGTTCAGTTTATGTAACTAGTTTGCATAAATTAGCCGAAACGGGTCAAACCTTATCATTTATATCTCAAAATCCAGAATGTGTTTAGTTTACCCATATTAAACAAGTCTTCAAACTTTTTGGGTCTAAATCACATTCTATTCCGGTCTTCGCTTAATCATGCGTTCGATCCGTATCTTCCTTTAAAACTAACCGGTCTAAGTTTAGGCTTAATTAAAGACCCGTTAGGATTCTAATAGGTTATTATAAACCTTCGTTCCAGAATAGGAGACCCGGTAAAAGCTACGTGCACTTGCTTGTTGTGATTATTACTTGCAAAGGTAAATACTTTTAACTTATTTTCCCTTATACGGTGTAACAACCCTCAGTAAAACCAACACCCTTATAATATTTTAGACACTCTAGTATATTGTAGAATGTCTCATAATGTCTTATAATACAACCCGTATGTGAAAACCAAGCCCCAAATATATTATAACATTTAAAAAAAATAA
Organism: Helianthus tuberosus; assembly: GCA_030545235.1. Classification (NCBI taxonomy): domain Eukaryota; kingdom Viridiplantae; phylum Streptophyta; class Magnoliopsida; order Asterales; family Asteraceae; genus Helianthus; species Helianthus tuberosus. The sequence goes on along the minus strand of CM060384.1, from coordinate 148,898,278 downwards.
AAAAACATGAAATATTGAGTTAAGGCGGGCCGCATAGACCCACCCCAACATTTCACGCGGGCGGTATTAAGGCTGAAACCTGACTCCGCTGATTTCTTTAGTTCAAGCGGGCCGCGTAAGCTTAAGCTTAAATTGACGCGGGCCGCTAGAGATCATCAAACGCGGATACATCCTGAGCTGACACGTGTCGACATCGTGGCGGGTCTACTTGGTGACCGGGACAAGCTACACGTTGACCACATGTTGACGCGGGCCGCGTAGCCTTATGGCTACTCTTACGCGGGCCGCGTGGGAGTCGAATATCAGCACTATAAATAGAACGCATCAGTTTTCGTTTTCCGTCGCTCATTCTCAATTCTCAAATCACAAATTCTGAAGTAGTAGAAGTTATAGTGGGGTATTATACCCCTAATTAGCGAGGTTCTGCTCCGTTGTAAGTATTATAACCCCAGTTTCATGATAGTTATGCTGCCCGATTGATTTAGGGTTCCGTAACAACTGCCGTGGTTCTGCCCGACGTAGTTGTTGGAATGCCATCTCGGGGAGGGTATCATTAATATTTTCAAAGGGTTATGATACTAACCAATGTACATTTGTATAAATTATAGATTATATCCAGGAAACCCTTACAAGAAGTCTAAGATAGCAATGTGAGTAATCCTTCTTTTTGTGTAAACCTTTTTGTGAGTTTATCCAATTTTTGTTAACCTTTTTGGAATATTTTACAAAACCTTAATTGTTTTACAATGTGATTAAGCGGTGATTGAGTCTTTGTAGTTCTTCAATTACTGCCGGTATTATGGGGTTTTATATACAAAATTTATTACTACTTGCGAGTAGTAAGTCGGGAACGACAGTACATTACCATTGGACAACGAGTTAGCCAATGGGTAATTTGACCATAGCCATAGATCCGGTCGAGTGCCAAGTACTGAATGAGTAATTGTGTAGAAATAAACAATGTGATCGCTCTCAATACTGTTTTAATTGATAAAATGTTTCTTGATTAAACTGGGATTCACTCACCAGTATTTCCGACTGACAAATGTTTTTAAAACGTGTTACAGGTAACACAATGTGACAGCCAATTAGTAAAAAGCCAGCTGGAGAGCACTGAAGGCTTGGGTAAGGTCCCGAAAACCTCTTAACAAGTACTTGGGACCATACCATTACCTCATTTCTTATCCCTCTTTTGACCTTGCGCGGCCGCGCAACTGGTCCCACAAAGAACTAACAAACAAACACTTGCGCATAAGAGGAACATCATGAATCCTCGCGCCTTCATAACAAACAAAGGATGAAAATCCTAAGATAAACATTACCGCTTAAATGATACCCAGACTTGGGTATTATTTACCTAACTGATGTCACACGGTAAGAAGCCACACAGGATTATGGCAACAACCTTCTAGAAGGCTCAATCGTGCACCACCAGATGGTTACAACCATCTCGGACACGTGTCACCATCACAGAATTCCCTGAAATCACAACGATGGCATGGAATTGAAGAGAAAAGATCCACTAATCCACTATCCACGTGGCAATTCCCCAGCCATAGATCAAAAGAGCGATCCGTGTGCTCTCACGTCGGATCATAAAGATTAACGAAAGGAAATGTAACCGCTTACGGGGTTAGCATATCCCGTTAATATTTCATCAACGAGTTTTCCCGCCCAAAATCCCGGCTATAAATATGAGGATAATTCAGGTATGAAACTTTAAGTTACACACACTTCTTCAATACTTCTTCTTCATAAACACCTACTTATTCTCACGCCGGAGTCGGGTCAAGGAGAGAACCCCCTTCTCCCCTTGACGAGGCTAACGGTGCTTTGTTTTGCAGAGTTTACCGGAGAAGAAGATCAGTTCATCGGATCAAACGAGAGAGAACAACCCTCATTTTATGCAGATCCAAACCCCCTAGATAATTTGATTCCGGTCAATTATCTAGCGTTTCTTCACCACTGAAATTGGCCGCGGCCGTCCGTTCCTGTATAGGGGGGGGGGTTGCGACAGAAGGTGGTATCAGAGCTAAGCCACTGGTTCAGCCACAGAAGTGTTCTGCTGACACCAAAATTCAAATTGTTAGAAAATGAATTACGAGAATTCGTGCATAATTGTATTTACTTGTTATGTGTTATTTGACTTTTTGTTAGTTTACAGTATGAGCGACCAAGGACCATCTGACGCGTACCGTCAATTGTCTGGTTTGCCTAGAAGCTAAGGTGCCTCTTCTCAGCCTGCCCTATCGGCGTACTCTGCTGATACGGAAGTAGGAATATTCGTATTTAAGGCTCAATCTGAAGATCCATTTCCTCATAAAAAGAGGGGATGGTTCAGTAGAGGAGCACATGAGGTAGAAAGCGTATGAAAAAGCTACAAGAACAGAGAGTACCAACCGCAGCCAAAAGAGAAACCGATGCCTATGCACAGGACATGCTTAATAGGGGTATAGCCAACATTCACATCTTAGCAACCACTGCAGCTGACCCTAACCTGGAACAAATGTTAGCACCCCAACCACAACCACCAATTCCTGACCAACCGTTGGAGATAGAAAACCTTGAAAATCAAGCAGAAATGCATGATTTCAACTCGGAGGAAATACCTAGGGTACGAGCACCAAATCCCTTATATCCAAATTACGACCAATGGTGGGATGATAATAGGGACTATGTGAAACGTTACCCGTTACACGAAGACATGCCCATGCAGAACCTAGGAGCCTACCCAGGGTTAGATCCTCTAGATCCCTATTACGATAATTATGTATTCATTAGGGAGATTCTAGAAAATCCTTACCCATACCAGGCCCCTATACCTCCGTACCAGGAACCCGCACCCCAAACTCCGAACCCAGTCCTAGAACATGCACCCCCAATGAGTGCAGAAAACATACAAGAACTTAGGACATTTGGTGAGGAAATTTTAGAGAATAGTGAAAGGATGAGACAGGTGGGAGAGCGACTTGTCTGGAAGTACGACGAGCGCAATACGGATTTCTGGATGAATCCTTATCCGTAGAAGTAATGGTGGAGAAGGTTATAATAATAATAATAATAATAATAATATAATAATAATAAAATATGTGTGTATGTGTATGAAAAAAAAAACTACGGATGCCTATTACTAGCAGTGTAACTTTAAATTTCAGTCGGTATTGTAATTTTAATTTCAGTACTGGTGTGTAATAGAAGCATATTATATGAATAGAGTAAAGTCGCAATGATCGACGCTTTTGACCAAAGTGAGTAGGAAGGTTTAAGTCCCCTATTTATAGGTGACAGTGACAGCTCCAATCGAATGGGTTAAGTCGGTGGAGAAGGGTAGTCGATCGGATGGCATCCGGTCGAATGGCCATCCGGTCGGATGGTCATCCGATTCGCGTTTGTTAATTTTTCCAACTTTGGTTCATTCTGCGAGCGAGGTTTAAGTGTTGCGTGTTATTGTGAGTAGCCATTTTTTATGGTATTATTATACTTGGGCGTTCAAAATAGCATAATTAACAGGAATAGTTTCGTGTTTCAAGTTTGTGTCTCAACTAGTTTCTCGTTCACCAAGTATCAAACATAACAAGTGTCAAGAATCTAGGATAAATACATCGTCCACATATTCAAGAATCATATCGTTCACGCATATATACATAAGAAGCATCAAAAAAGCATCACATAAAGTAAAAGTTTCACATAGTTTAACATAAAAATTTAGATTCAAACAGTTCATTTCTAATTATAACCGATCGTCTCGAGTGTAAAAGCATCACAAGATAGGAAGTACGACAAGACTTGCTAAGATAATAAGAGTATCGAAATGCAGGGCGTTACAAATAGTATATAGGGTTAAGGATCAATGATCTTTTAAACAATAGGCGGGTAACAAATGTGGATGGGTCCTTCTGTTTGTGGAGGATGAAGCCTTTGATGCCCTCGCCTTTAATTTCCTACACTTTTATGAACCGTAAGTATGGACACCCTTTGCTGACCAATGTTTTCAGGACCGGACCGGAGGTCGATCCGGTCGCCTTACGGGGTCAAAGGTCGGACCGGTCCGGCCAGATTTTAAACCGGATGATAATGTTTGTACCTAGTTATGTTACTAAAATTATATCTCTACTTTTTGAAGAAATAAGCTATATATTTTTTATAATATGATTAAAATTATGATAGAAAGTTGTATAAAATACTAAAGCCAACTACATGATAAATAAAAAAAACATGTAATAACATAATCAAATAATAAAAGGGCAAATACTAACATTTACTATACAATTTTCTATCCATAAAACTAATAAATATTAATAAAGAAATTTGTCCATCAATTTTTTATCCATAAAACTAATTAAATATTAATAAAGAAATCTATCCATAAAACTAATAATAAATATTAACATAGAAAAATGGATCCAGTCATTTTCTAAAGATACCGAATGGTCATTTCAAAATAAGTCTACTAGACATATTAGTTTAGCATTTTTATTTATTTATTTATTGAACCAAGGTAATAAAAGGCACAAAACCCAAACCCAAACCCATCCCATCTTCTTCCCTTTGCTTTTTTCCCACCTGAAATTTAGAGAGCTCAAAACCCAAAATCCATTCCATCTTCTTCACTTTGCTTTTTTTTTTCCACCGGAAAGTTTAAGAGCTCACTGTAGGTCGCCGGTAAGTTTGAGAGCTCACTGAAACTGGTCCGACCATTCGTTGAATTTTCGACCGAACCGCCGGCCGCCGGCTGATCGGAGTGTCGCGCTCTGGTCAAAGATAATATTTATATGCCCAAATTACCCTTAACACATACTTAGTGGTAGTAAGGGGTCGAACCATGAAGAGTATGTGGTTTGCGAATGGACTTGATTGATTTTATAGGTGTGTCACTATAATGAAGCTTACTAGATTGTTTTTACGGTTTTTGTTTGTTTTTGAAAAAGATGTTGAAATGAATTAACAAGTTTGATTGGATTAATTAACTACTAAAAATTGAATGATTGCAAGAAAACTGTGATTAATAATTATAAAACAAGATAGACAAACAAGGGACACACCCGGTTCAACAATTGCACTAGAGTTACTACATGTTTTAATTTGGTTTAATCAAATTAGTTTATTAATGATTTAGAATCACAAGGTTTAGGTGCCAATTGCTATCAACGCCATAGGCAACGGACCACAATGCACTTTGTTACCTTTGACAAGTGAAATCTATCAAAAGATAAAGCATAAGTACGCATATTCATTTCACAAAGACAAATTTCATAACTCATTCGTTAATTCGCAAAGACAATACAAACATAGGACAATTATCTAATGATCAAATGCAATTCAATTAGTCACAAACCAAATGTTTAACAAATAGTAAACCCTAGAACCTTACAAAAGTCTACATCGGGGTGAACCTCCAAGAAATTAGCCGCTCATGATCGATAGAACTTGATCACCGGATGTTGGAAGCTTGAACTTGATCATCTTGAAACATTGGGATGGTGAATGATGAAGGTTAGGGTTTGGGTTGAAGGATGGTGGTGAGTGATTTGAGTGATGGATGAACTAGGGTTTGGGAATGGTGGTCATGATGAATCGAATGGTTGTTTGCAATGATTTAGATGCTAATTGGTGTAATGGATGGATTGGGAATGATAGAGATGATAGGTTATGGATCCAAGAAGTGGTTTCAAACTCAATTCCAAGTGCAACCCCCGAAATGGGTCAAAACAAGCTTTAAAACTCGTCACCAACCAAGAAAACAACAAAAATCCCGTCAGGAATCAGGAGGTGGCGTCACCTACGCCCCTGGTGGCGTAGGCGACGCCTCACAGAAAACCCATTTTTCTGTTTTTGTGTTTCTCGCTTCCGATTGACCTGTTTCGCGTTCCGGTGGTCCGTTTTCGTCCCGATAGTCCGTAAAGCTCCTGAATAGCTTCTTAAACTTCATTAAACTTGCAAAACAAAATTTTAATTAAAAGTAGGCCATTCGGAATAAAAACCCATGTAAAAACATCAAGTTACACCAATACGAACACCGGTTTTCGACCACGTATCACGCTATAACTGTTAAGGTATGCTAGCAAAGTTAATGCGCATATAGACACAATGCATACATAGCATATGAGATTAACAAGTATCATATGTTTTCATGTTTAAATGTGGATAGAGTATGATTTTGAATAAACAAGTCTCAAGTGTTGCGTGTTTTTTTTTTATATTGTACATGTTGCACCCAAGGTGTGTAAAACAAAAACGGGATCGAGTATACTCACAGCTTTGCGTAGAGTTCCACGAAAACCGAGAGTGGAGTGATGAAGTTCGAGTACCAAGATTACACTGAAATACATAAGGAGCGTCGGATCTGATTGTAATAATAAGGAAATTATACGAGTTAAACATTTAACAATCCATTCGTGCAGATGGACTTTTCTGTTAAAAATGGACCGGCTGATTAGTTTCCTACAAACTGATTTTAATTTGTAAAACAGAAGGGTAATTGATTCAAAATAGTAATTAGAATGGTCAGTTGCGGTAACTGATTCTAAAACAGAAGTTAAAACAGTTCTGATTATATAACAAGTAGGTTCACGCGAATACACATAGTCCATTCATACGGATCGGCTGTTGATGTTACGAAAGGTTTTGGTTTTAAACTGATTTGATCGAAAATGTTGAAGTTTTTGTTTAATTTACTCAAAACAACAAGTAAAATGGTTAAACAGTGACAAACAAATGCGGGAACAGATCTGAAAGTCAAAACAGAATACTTAAGAAGAGTTCATTCGTACGGATGGACATAGTCTGTTCGTACGAACCAACTGTTCTTGTTGAAAACGAGTGTTTGTTCCATTTAATCAGATACTTTCTTGATGGAAATTAACCATAATGCAGGCCCTTAACTATAACATGAGTTGAGGGTCTGACCAGTTCCAGATTCTATCAAGATCGTATGATTTTCGAAAAATAAAACTATAATCAAGTTGTAAAAATGTTTATATTTCTATAACTTTGATTCAATCTCGTATGAGTGATGCTCCACAGCAGGTTGCCTAAGCAAAACGAGTGGAAACCATCTTCGAGATGGGTTGAATCAAAGGGTTTTGCAAAAAGTTAAGGGTTTGTGATTAAACTCAAGAAATGAAATGAAATGAAATTAGAAGGAAGAGAAATTGAAATAAAATGAGTTGAGGGTCTAACGGGTTCCAGATTCTATCAAGATCGTATGATTTTCGAAAAATCAAACTATAATCAAGTTGTAAAAATGTTTATATTTCTATAACTTTGATTCAATCTCGTATGAGTGATGCTCCACAGTAGGTTGCCTAAGCAAAACGAGTGGAAACCATCTTCTAGATGGGTTGAATCAAAGGGTTTTGTAAAAAGTTAAGGGTTTGTGATTAAACTCAAGAAATGAAATGAAATGAAATTGGAAGGAAGAGAAATTGAAATAAAATGAGTTGAGGGTCTCACGGGTTCCAGATTCTATCAAGATCGTATGATTTTCGAAAAATAAAACTATAATCAAGTTGTAAAAATGTTTATATTTCTATAACTTTGATTCAATCTCGTATGAGTGATGCTCCACAGCAGGTTGCCTAAGCAAAACGAGTGGAAACCATCTTCGAGATGGGTTGAATCAAAGGGTTTTGTAAAAAGTTAAGGGTTTGTGATTAAACTCAAGAAATGAAATGAAATGAAATTGGAAGGAAGAGAAAGTCTCTTACAACAGTTTCTGGTCGCCAATAATAGCTTGAGAGTGTTTGCAAAGAGTTGGGCGAATTGTGGAGTGGAGTAGTGTGCCTATTTATAGGCTTCAGAATAAATTAGGGTTTCCTGGATTTTCGAACGGATGGACTGGGTTCGTACGAACCCACATTTGGAGCGGATCTGCAGATCCCTACGTATCTACTTGGTTCATACGAACCGACCCAAATTCAATATTTTGATTTTCAAGTTTAATTATTTTACATGCTTTAATTGGTTTTTCGAGTATTAAGCACCAATGTGTATCAAAGGATCGAGAATCATGCAAAAAATAGCGTTCAAATATGAATTATAATTACAAGTTTGCACATAAGTCTACCAAGAACAACATGAATATAATTAACAAGCTTGCTTTTCATTATGATCAATCGTCTCGGATTACAACTTGAAACGAAATAGAATACAAAAAGAGTACAAGTGTCTAAAAGTAGAAAGTACAATAATGCTTGCTAAATCGGGAAAGTACAAAAATGCGAATTAAAGTGCTTAATGACTGTGCTGAATGTTGTGACAACCCTCAAAATCCCATGTATTCCGTACAATTTATTAATGAAAATTAAAGTGCTTAATGACTGTGCTGAATCATTTAACTGCTTCTGATATCTGTGTTATACTTACATGTATTTGTTAAACATACTAGTAATGTACAGAAAAGTTACTAAATAGTCCTGTGTGATTTCCTAAGTGTTAAAAATTAAAAACGTTGCAAAAATATATACATAAGACACTTTTCGGGTTAATTAAGCACTTTAACGGAACAGTATCGAACCGAACAACCGGACATCACCCGGGACATGAAAATATTGTCAATGACATTGCTTTTCTTTTCTGAGCTAGTTAGGGTACCCGAACACCCGTTATAATTCATGACACACTAGTAACTAACTTAAATCCCTAACTACACATAACTAGTTACTAACTAATCAATTGAAACCAAACCAAATACCCCTCCCCCATAACCAAATCGGTCCCATGTAGGGGACACATCCTTACACACTTGATTATTTTATTTAGACATGTTTAATATCTTGGGAGCACAAGATCCAATGGTTAATTAAGATAAATGGTCTATAAGTAAACCCATAAGTTCATATTTCATTCAAACACTTCACAAGAAAACTTGGCACTATCTCTCTCTCTCTTTCTTTGGTTCGTCCAGCCACAAGTAGCACCATCACCACCATCATTTGATCATCTTCAAGCAATCCAAGAACATCCATAGGTGTAAGAAGGTGAACAACGAAGCTTGGTGCGCTCGGAAGTTGAAGGACCTTCTCCATTCGCTATTAACCACCTAGTTTTCGCCTTGAATCTTCCCTAGCCTCGAGCTAGTAGTAAGTGACTCTAAAAATCTTCTTGATCTATTCTAAAGTGGTTAATAAGAGTTTCGTCGGTTGAAAATCACTAACATATAAGATCACCAACTAAAAGTCTACTAAAGTGATGAACAAGGTGGTTAATGGATGAATATTAGTGTAAATCATGTAGATCTTGTGTGATTATGATTATTGGTTGCTTATCTGATGTTTTACTGATTAATATTAATGTGTCATGTTGTTGTGGTCACTAAACTTGTTAACGGAATCGATCGAACACGATTTAGAAGGTTAAACACTGAAAATCAGAATATGTCCAACTTTTACAGCCAACTTCAGTTGGCTGTAAACAGGCCATAAACTCGACGAAAAACCGATATTTTGAATCAAAAATATGTTATTATGAAATACGGTTCTAATGGCACCAGAATCGTAATTTTTGAACTTCGTTTACTATTTTTAAAGTATTAATTTGTAACAGCAACTTAAGCTGAATTTTGACAGCAATAAATGGGTGTCATACTTTCAGTCATAACCTGAGTTTTGTGATGAATCGGACAATGAAATTTTTACAGTAGATGAAAACCGATGCATTTGTAATTACCCCACTAGAATTTCGTAAATCGGACACTCGATGTATTTTTAATAAATTGTTCCGTGGACTGTGATCAGAAATACATAAATCTGAGTTCAGTCCGGAATATGAATTTTTATAAAATATTGGTAATGAACCGGACCCCGATATTTTTACACAATAAAATATGGAACGTTTAAGACATTCTGTAAAATTTTGGGAATTTTTGGAATAATTTAACTATTTTATTTAAATGTACGAAAACAGCCGGTTTTGAATATTAATGCTGAATTGACATAAGTTGTGACTTGCGTGTCTAAATGTCGAGTATGCTATCGGTGAATGATCTAACATGTTATATGTGTTACGTGCAATATCGTATGTTTGTTTATGAGTGGGGAATGGATGGGAAGTTTATATGGGCATAAATCGTTAAAGTGTGTACCTGTTATGTGGTAGAAGTAATGTGCAAATAAACCATACGTAGGATACGTGTTATGCATGAGAAACTGATTGTTATCCGTACCTTATTAGGACGTGATTGACCGACCTTGACTGTTAACTATATTTGAGAATCTAACCGAGCAAACCGAGGTGAGTTCACACTTTTCTACAAAGCATGCTAAATTCCCGGTGGGTATGGGAATGGGTACAGGAATAGGGATTCCTCGTCCTTTGAGACGTGTTCAGGAATGTAAATTCCTCGTCCTGTTGGGACGTGTTAGACTTACTGGACTAGAACTCTATCAGCGAAGTCCCTCCCTTTTTGTATCGACTTAATCGCCGAGGCTATGGCGAACGGGTCATTAGTTAATAGCGCTATTAGGTTTAACAAACCTCACACCGTGCCAGTCGGACGGGCGTGTACTAATGGACTATGGCACGTCGGTGGTGATAGAACACCGACGCTAGGGCACAATTGATTTCTTTTGTTAGTAGTCGATATGATAAACGAGTCTGGTAGTTTAAAATACTGGGGCAGCTCCCCACGGCCAAAGTGCCAGGCTGGATAGCCAGGGAAGGTGGACATGGGATGGTTAACAAATAAACGTTTTCGAACTATGGGGTAACCCCCACGGCTGGATAGCCGAATGAGATTAAATTATGTTTTTGGAAACAACTCTAAAATGGACAACCAACCGTGAACTCACTCAACTTTGTTGTTGACTCGTTATTACATGCTTTGCAGGTCATTAGATGCTATGGAGCTTGCATATGGAGGTGGTCGTTGTGGGATGCGAACTGATATGTCCCGTACTTAATGAATAAACTTTATGAACTTATTTAACCTACGTTTTGGACTTGAAACTTATGAACTATGGACTTATGTTTTGAACTGTAACACCTCGTAAAATCACGTCCAATGATGTATTGACACGTGTAATAAACCCTAATAAAGTCCAATGTTGAATTTAAGGGACTAATTTTTCGAAAAATCAAAAAACTTTGATAATAAAAGGACTGGAAGTGTTAGCATACCTAAAATAAGTTTCCAAATAACCTCTCACGATGTTTATATTCACAAATGTGCCACTTGATGAATAAGTGTAGTCGTTTGCGTAATTAATTGAAAGTTTGCGCAATAAAGGGTTAAAAGCGTCAACATGTTAATTCTTACCTCTGAGTGACCTTTTAACGAACCGGGAGCTTCATAATATTTAATTATACTCTCGGGAATGCCAAATAATGGCCGTCTAAGGTTTTTATGCCTATAAGTAAAGTTACGCGCAACTTTGCAAGTTAGAGGGACTAAAAGTGTCAATATGTTTAATTATACCTCTGAATGACCTTTTAGCAATCCCGAAGCATCGTGATAATTAATAATACTTTCAAGAATGCTTAATATGGATTAGATGAGGCTTCAATGCTATTAAATGATGAAATGCGCAAGTTTGCGCAATAGAGGGACCTAAAGCGTCAACTTTTGAATCTACGCCTTTCGGTGACCATCTAGGCGAACGAGAGCATATTAATATTTAATTATATGCTTGGGAAGGATAAATATGGGCCATGGAAGGCTGGTATAACATTAAACGGCATTTCGCGCTACTTTGCGCAATTTAAGGACTATTTGCGTCAAACTGCAAAAGTAGGTCGATTCGTATGGTAACGGACCTTCCGGAAATTTTCCATGAGTTAAACATGCCCTAATTATCATTTCTATAGCTTAGATATAGGCTTAGAGGTGTTTGGTGCGCAAAAATAAACTTTCAAGTCCACCAGGGACTAAAAGTGTCAAAAAGTGCACAAGTTTGCATTTTCGCGCATATCTCACAATCTGAATATCTCCGGACACCCAAAAATTTATGTAAGCACTAAAATATTTTATTTTAGTGATCTCCTTGATAAAATTTCATTCGTCGCGTAATTTGGACCGTTTTTCGCGTCCGTTCGTGTTTCGTCGTAATTAGACGAACAATGTGACCGTACGGCCAAACGGACCGACATCCGACATGTTTTTGAGCATGTTTCATGTCCCTCATGTTTAGGCATCATTGTAGAGGCTTAAAAATGGTTTAACGGGCCTCAAACGCATCAGAAAGGGGCTAGAAGCATGCAGGGACCAAAACTGCCATTTCTGAAACTTGATTTCCAGCTGTTAACAGCTGTTACCAGCTGTTACAGCTGTTTTAATCAATTGAAAATGGTTTTCTTCAGTCCTTGGGCAGCCCATAGATTGCTAAAACCATGGGTAAAGGTGTACGGTCCAGATTCGATCACGTTTATCAAGAAACGATCCTAACGGTCCTTGTTTTCCTATATAAACCCACTTGATTTTTGGCTCATTTGCACCTCTCCTTCTAATCTGATCTATTCTCTGAAGTTGTGAGGATCTTGAACCCTTTTTGAGAACCTCCTTCGGTCCATTGGACCTTTGTAAGTCCCCTTTCGTGTTTAGTTTAATTATTTAGCGGTTAAAGCCGAAAAGTCAAGCGTTTCGATAAACGCTTTGACTTTTAAACGGCTAAGCCATGGTTCGTAACGAACATGGCTACGTGACCGTAATTAGGTAGGTAATTAACCCTCAAAAGGGCGCCTCCTAATTACCACGATTACTGAGTTAAATTGTCGGGTCAAATGAAAGTCAAACGGGTTAGTTTTAAATAAATACATAACTATTAATATAGAAGCCATAAAATCAGTTTTCTCATATTAATAACTTGGTAATTATTAATTGAACATGTCTAAGCATGTTCAACCTGACAATTCTAAGTATAGGCTCGGTTCGGAACCGAAAGTCGCAAAAGTTGACTTTTGCTTTGACTTTCAGTTCTGACCCGATTTAGCTTAGTTTAGATATGCCTTAGGATTCCATTAGGACCATATTATAAGTTAGTATAACCCTCCGAGGTTATACAACTTGGTTCCATAGAAATCCTAGTTCATGCATGTTTCCGTTAAATGCCTAAATGTTGACCGTTATGCCCTTTTGACCTTAAAACGTGATTTTTGAAAATGTGAAAGAGTAGAAACCTTAGTTACTGATTTATAAACTTGTCCCTAAAATTTGACATCAGTTTGAGGTCTAGATTAGGAGTTATGCTCAATAGCGTAATTAGAAAGCCTTTTTATTAATTAAACGGCGTAATTAGCGTATATCCTATCTAAACCCAATTTTTGATACCAAACTTTTTACCTACTGATATAAAATAATATTTTGGGATTTTTAAAGATTTTTATTTATTTTTAGGCTGAGCATAACATAGGGTTCTAGGCTTGATTCGGTAATTGCCGGTTTTGCCCTTTTGGGCTATAAAATGAGTTTTACAAATCCTTTTGACCCCAAACCTTTTTCTACTGATTTAATATTATAAATAGAGTATTTTGAGCCTTCTGGAATTATAAAAATATCAGCTTTCTTTTGAAAACCCGGAAATGGCTCCAAATCGTCTTTTTAAGCGTTTTTAACGCATAGTATGTATCGAAACTAGTTTAAATATATAAGGGTTGATGCCTACTGATACTTTCAGTAAATTTCTATATTTTAACAGTAAGCAAAGGTTTTAAACTCAGATTCTCTGTTTTGCCTTTTTAAGCCTATGTGGAATTACCAAAATGCCCCTACGGTGCATAGTATAGTTATAATTAATAAATTTCACATATATATGATACCCTACTGATATGACTTATTAAATTAAGTATAATTACTGATTTAATCAGACCTGTAACTCAGAATGATATTTAAACTCTCTTATAATCTTTAAAATGACCAAAATACCCCTACGGGGCATAAATTGGTCTTAAACTCGTTTTGGGCATAATGGAAGGTATCCTACTGATATCACAACATATTTAAGGCATATTAACTTAGGAGACCTGTATATGACTCTTTTGGTTACTCATTACGCACTTGTCGCGTTCGAATCGGCTTATGTGACTAGTTCGCATATATTAGCCGAAACGGGTCAAACCATATCATTTTTGTCTCAAAATTCAGAATGTGTTTAAGTTATCCATATTAAACAAGCATACAAGCTTGTCGGGTCAAAACCACATTCTAAACCGGTCTTCGCTTTATCATGCGTTTGAACCGTGTCTTCCTTTTTAAAACTAACCGGTCTAAGCTTAGGCTTAATTAAAGACCCGTTAGGAATCTAATAGGTTATTAAAAACCTTCGTTCCAGATTTAGGAGCCCAGTAAAAGCTATCTGTACTTGCTTGGTGGTATACGGCTGGGATTGAATTTATATTTAGCTCAGGTAAATACTTTTAACTTATTTTCCCTATACGGGGTACGGTATATAAAATACCGCTTGGTCCGGCATTGAATTCTTTAATCGAATAGTGGTTAAATTTATTGAGATGCTATGTTTTGAATGTGTTTTGTTTGCTTAAAGCCTTTGGGGGGTTAATGACCATGTCCCGGATATCCTTGGCATCATCTTACGAGATGGCCACGACCGAGCACGGGGTGTAGGCGTACACCTGTATGTGAATAACTCAATAATGTGGAGGGTCTATTGATCTTTAACCAGGCACGAACCGGGCTACTGATCGCATAAGTAACATGTAATTCCCTTACAAGATTATATTGCATAATTATCCCAAGTTATAAAATGTTTTGTGCCACGTGCATTCAAATCAATTTTCAACTCTTTTCAAAATGAGTCAGTTAAATTGTATTTACCAGTGTAAACTGACGTATTTTCCAAAAGGTTAAGTGCAGGTACTACTCGTAATTGGCTGGCTGTCTTCTAGCGTCCACAATAAGTCTCGCAAGCTTGGGATGCCTTAAAGTCTGTTGAACAAATGGTTCATTTTATTTTTTTTTATCCGCCTGTGGATCCTTTACATTCCGTTTGTAATACTTGATATTACTTTATATCGGTTTGTAATATATTTACCTTTTGCTTCCGCTGTGCATTTAAATATTGTGTTGTTTGACTATGATGATATCAACTACGTCACGATATTCCCCACCGGGCCCACCGGTGACACGTGGAAAATAGGGGTGTGACAGGTTGGTATCAGAGCCAACATTGAGTGAATTAAACACTAGCCCTCAGTGTTTAATCTCAATGACACAGTAGCACATTCCTTGACCTTCTGAGTCTAGACTTAACTTAGGAATATTCTCAATCCTAATCTAGAATTTTTGCTTCCAAATTTTTATTGAATACGTCGCCAAGCGAAGAAGCCGTAATAGAAATTCTCCACGTCTGGAGCCTTGAAATGCTGAGCTTCGTACCGCGACCAGGATGAAACGTGTAACCAAGGAGAAAGCATTCAGGAATTGAATGAAGAAGAAACTCCTTTGCTGAAGATCGTTTCCTCAATAGTCCTTATAAGGACATATTTATCTTTTCAGTCCCTTCGAGGACAACATTATTCCTTTCAAGTCCCGCTTAGGGCAACTTTATACCTTTATTTTTTATAGTGGAATGATTAAGTTTAAACTTTCATTCTAAACATGAAATAAGAAATAAATGAAAAATAACATTCTTTTTATAAGATCTACCATTATAATAAAATGGCAAAATCTAAAAGGACAAGACCTAGCTTCGGGTCATATTAAGACCGGCCAAGATGGCAGTTCCTCAATTTAGATTCAGATCCCTATTAACAGTTCAATTTAGAAAAAATTTCTGCGATAAATATTAAAAGAATCTTAAGAGTGAAACCTAGCCTGAGTGTCATTATAAAGACCTGGCCAAAATGGTAAGACCTGTTTAAAAGATTCGTATCCCAGTTAACATCTGAAAACATGTTAACACTCCTGACAGATGTGATTCGTTGGAAATCACACACGTTATTAAGGATTCTTCAAAAGAATCCTAACCCAGTTTAATGATCTCTGAATCCTGGGTTTACATCATCAATTAAGATGATCATATTTTAACCATACGTGGTAATATAGTGCCTACATGGCTCATTTCTACATGAGCCAAAATACAGTGGTAGCTATGACTCCCTGTCAGAAAAAGGTAATGAACTAGGTTCAAACCTCAAGGCTTTGATTCTCTGAAATCCTAGCTTATAATTTATAAATGTCCTTGTGACTAGGCCTATTGTGCCAGAACACCTTCATGCTTTGATTCTCTGAAATCATAGCTTATAATTTAAAAGTGTCCATGTGACTAGGCCTTTGTGCCACCTTAATATCCGTAATGTTTTATAACCATGATAAATTATAATGCCTCGATTCTCAGAAATCATGACTTATAAATTAAACTTGTCTACTCGACTAGGCCATTTGTGCTATTACTAACTTATAAATTAGGATTTATGATAAAAATCCTGAATAAAATAATTATTATTCCTTTTCTGTTAAGTATATGTATTAAAAGAGAATCTTAAAAAGTTTGACCTAGCTTGAATGTCATTGAAGACCTAGCTAAGATGGTAAAACCTGTTTAAAAGAGATTCAGATCCTTATTAACACTTGAAAACGTGTTAACACTCCCGACAACAGTGATGCGATAAAATCACGCTTGTCATCTTTATATTAGGAACTTCCAAACCCTTTATTTAGCCTATATAATCAATAGGAATCATGGCTAATAAACGTCGAACGTGATGTACACATCTAAACATCCACCTGGGATGTATACCTACGGGCAAAGATGCATACATGAAAACGATAGTTTTATTTCATAACTTCTTGTCAAGACAATGAATTATGAAATTTCCGATCCACAGGAATCATTGATTATGTTTCAAAATTTCCCTAGTGACAAGGCATCTGTGCCATCGAAAAGTCTTTTGGAACAAGCCGTTGTGCTATATAAGATGTCAGTATGACATTGACAGTCGTGACTTATGTCCCCTGTCTAGTAAATATGAAGGATTATATTCCGTTTAAACGCCAAAGATGGTTTATTTAAAAAGTTAGGCAAAACATAATCAAATAAATTAAATACTATCTGTTGGCCCATATGGTTTATTCGCACCATGGCTACTTAATTATCAAGTTCGACAATTCGCTATATAAATAAACCAATTTATTACTACTTGGTTTGTAACCTTCAAAGCTTCACCATGGCTGAGTCCTCTGAAGCTTACAATCGTCTAGTTGATCAGAATGATGATGCAAGACTGAACTTAACAAGCACCGAGTTACAGGCTATGATAGATACAGCCGTAAACAACGCTGTGGACCGTGTGTTGAAGGATCATAAGCGAAAGTGCGATGATACCCCAAATAAATGTTGTAAAAAGGGTAAGACCGGTTCGAACTATAACCACCAAACCAAAGGAGGCAAAACCCAAATGTAAAACCTGCAAGAAGAAGCATTTCGGAAAATGTTTCTATGAGCAGACCGGGGGATGTGTCATCTGCAAGGAGATGGATCACAAGACCCATGAGTGCAAGGACTTGAAGGACGCCACATGCTATGATTGTGGCGAGAAGGGGCACATAATTAACTGCTGCCCAAAGAAGGCAACTAAAAGGAAATGCACTCTGGAGTCACAAGCTAGGCCTTGTGGGATTTGTAACAAGAAAGGGCACAAGACCTTGGAGTGCCAAGACATAAAGGACGCAACCTGCTATGGTTGCAATGAAATAGGGCACATCAAGACAAATTGCCCAAATAAAACCAAGAAGCCTGGGGAGGCTAAGGAGACCAAAGCTGGGAGCTCTCAAATGGACGCTCAAGAGGCTATTCAGGATGACAATGTCACAACAGGTACTTTCTTTATCAATAACGCTCATGCTAGAGTATCATTGATTCAGGTTCAGATAAGTCTTTCGTAGACAATAGATTTTGTAAATCATTAAATCTGCCTGTTAAAACTCTAAGCGTTAAGTATAAAGTAAAAGTGGTCGATAGTACCTCAGAGACTACTTCAGCAATATTAGATGGATGTTTTATATCCATTAGGAATCATTCGTCCAATGTCCTAGTTTCCGTTAAAGTATAAGGACTCAATATAGTGATAAAAAAAATCGATTGGTTGTCTTGAAAATCAAGCCCATATTGTGTATAATGAGAAACAAGTAGTTATCAAGACTTCTTATGAGACAACCCTCATAATTACATGTATTCGTACGTTTAATTAATATTAAACAACAAAAAATAAAATAAAAAAAATGGTAGAACCGGCCGTCCCCGGAATCGAACCTTGGTCTAGGCCACACCCTTTCACGCGCCTAGCCAACCGAGCTAGGTGCCTAGTTTGTGAAATTTCTATTTTGATTGAATATAAGCACATGTACAATAACTTCCTTACTTCTTACTATAAGTCACCTACTTATCCTCCTTATGTTGACTAAGTATTAGAATCCAAGATTTTACCTCTATGTTTTGGTTACTCTTGGCTTGCTTATGTTGACTAAACACTAGAAAGGATGAAGTAGAAACCATTAAGTATATCAGTGGTTATACTAGAAAGAACATGGTAAGGTATACATCACAATCATTCGATGGTAATACCCTTGATTAGTGAGGACATTAATGAAATCCACAAGAAAGATCCTCTTATACATTGTGGGATGGTCCAAGTTTTTAAGGACCTTATTAGAAAACCTATTATACGCGTCACGAAATAGGAAAAGATTGAGTAATAATTTTCCGACTTCCCCATAAGATTTATAAACTATCGGCAGTGTGCTGCAAACCTTGGTTCATTGATGGAAATAGTGCCCTTATTCGGTTAACCTAGAATTTAAGCATAATGCACTATATATATATTATGATTTAGCATCGGCAATAAGAGGGCACATTAAGATTTCAAAGCCTGCTTATTATGAATCCATTATGGATCCACCTCAACTACTCACGTTTTATAGATTAAGAAATAACCAGTCAAGGCCGAGATTGCCCTACAATTTGTCAAAGGTTTTATAGCTAAAGGTTTAAGAATGAAGGCGTTTAGCCCTCCTGATGTATGATTAGAGGCAGCTCACACTAATAATGACACCAGATAAATCCATTATGGTGATTTTATGACTAGGAGTTACGTTTGGTTGCAGGTACTGCTAAGTCTCTCATAAAACCATAAGCTTAGTAAACTTTTAATCTTTCCCGTAAGAACCCCAGATAGTAAGTGTAAGGTAAAACTTACAGGCAAAATCATAAGAACCATTCCTTCTGTTCCTGTCAGAAACTTCCAATCATAGAATTCTAGAAGTATCCTCTCTTTAGAGGAAGTGCGTCAGCATATATATATATATAGTTGATATCTCTTCAATCTCTATCGATAGCGAAAACCAGACAGTATGATAAAAGCGCCATATGAGGATTGATGTATCTTAATAAGTTCCATAGATTGCTTCCATGCCTAATCAGTATGGAGGTTTAATGCATGGGACCATAAAGATATTACGATGGTCATATGGTACTAAAGTCAGCTAACGGTATTCAAAGAAGATATCCAGAATGGAAGTTTCTAAGTAAATGTTCCCGATTAAGGAATTCGTGGAGTTATAACTTAAATGTGTCACTTATTTGACACGAGCAATGATGGATAAATTGGAGCCAGAGATTTGGAAAAATCTCTGCAACCTCCTTGTATTTTGATTATCTTCTCCTAAGATTACCCTGTTTACCTCCTGTGAGGCAAGTAGAGTTAAGATTTATATCCCATTTAGGGTTGTAATATTGTGAAATCTCCAAGACGGCTAGTACCATTATTGGAAGAATCGAAACCCTGATTAGGTAAGTTTTAAATAAAGGGTTCGTATAGCCTAACTCAATGTTCTAAGAATTCGGTATTTGTTAATTAAGAAAGACGGTTCATTTTTGCTTATGCATTGATTACCGCAACCCTAATTAGGCAACAATTAAGAATTGCCATCAGCTGCCCAGGATCGTCGATTTGTTCGACTAACGGCAAGGATTAGCTATTCCTTAAGATTAGCTTTAAGCAATGGTTGGAATAACCATCTCACCTTAAATTAAGCTTTTCTATAATAGTTGATATATAAGTATCAAGGCTGCTCCTTTGGAAACCTTGTATAGATGAAATGTTAAACATTTATTGTTGGACAAAGATTGGTAAATCCAATTATCAAGATCTGAAAATTTCCTTGGAAACAACGAATAAGATCAAACAAACCCATAACCATCTGTAAGTTGCCAGTATTCGGCAGAAAATCATGGATTAATGAAAATAGCAAACCTCCTAAGTTCTTGTTAAGGAATAAGGTTTAACAAAGATATCACCCTGGAAGGGTGTGCCAATTTGTTAATTATTAGGCTAGTTGAGCTCTGAATATATAGAATCATTCGAAGGAATCGAATGTAACAAGATCAAATAACTTATAAGCTAAAACCTATTTAAGGAGCTTGGCGGAGCATACAATGCATTATACACTAATGATTTGAGGATGTGTTTCACCAATAAGTCAAGAAGCATTATCACATAATAATATGCAGATTGATGATATGATGAGCAACCCATATCGATCGAGGATCGACAGGTTAAGAAGCTCCAAAAGGATACATGTACCAAATATAGAGGTCAAATTGGGAGCTTGGAGAGACTCCGGATATACTATAGAAGTTAAGTCAGTTATGTGACAAAAAGTACTTCCAGCATTTTAGCAAATCTCGAGGTCGAGATTTCTTTTAAGGGGGTGAGGATGTAACACCTCGTAAAATCACGTCCAATGATGTATTGACACGTGTAATAAACCCTAATAAAGTCCAATGTTGAATTTAAGGGACTAATTTTTCGAAAAATCGAAAAACTTTGATAATAAAAGGACTGGAAGTGTTAGCATACCTAAAATAAGTTTCCAAATAACCTCTCACGATGTTTATATTCACAAATGTGCCACTTGATGAATAAGTGTAGTCGTTTGCGTAATTAATTGAAAGTTTGCGCAATAAAGGGTTAAAAGCGTCAACATGTTAATTCTTACCTCTGAGTGACCTTTTAACGAACCGGGAGCTTCATAATATTTAATTATACTATCGGGAATGCCAAATAATGGCCGTCTAAGGTTTTTATGCCTATAAGTAAAGTTACGCGCAACTTTGCAAGTTAGAGGGACTAAAAGTGTCAATATGTTTAATTATACCTCTGAATGACCTTTTAGCAAACCCGAAGCATCGTGATAATTACTAATACTTTCAATAATGCTTAATATGGATTAGATGAGGCTTCAATGCTATTAAATGATGAAATGCGCAAGTTTGCGCAATAGAGGGACCTAAAGCGTCAACTTTTGAATCTACGCCTTTCGGTGACCATCTAGGCGAACGAGAGCATATTAATATTTAATTATATGCTTGGGAAGGATAAATATGGGCCATGGAAGGCTGGTATAACATTAAACGGCATTTCGCGCTACTTTGCGCAATTTAAGGACTATTTGCGTCAAACTGCAAAAGTAGGTCGATTCGTATGGTAACGGACCTTCCGGAAATTTTCCATGAGTTAAACATGCCCTAATTATCATTTCTATAGCTTAGATATAGGCTTAGAGGTGTTTGGTGCGCAAAAATAAACTTTCAAGTCCACCAGGGACTAAAAGTGTCAAAAAGTGCACAAGTTTGCATTTTCGCGCATATCTCACAATCTGAATATCTCCGGACACCCAAAAATTTATGTAAGCACTAAAATATTTTATTTTAGTGATCGCCTTGATAAAATTTCATTCGTCGCGTAATTTGGACCGTTTTTCGCGTCCGTTCGTGTTTCGTCGTAATTAGACGAACAATGTGACCGTACGGCCAAACGGACCGACATCCGACATGTTTTTGAGCATGTTTCATGTACCTCATGTTTAGGCATCATTGTAGAGGCTTAAAAATGGTTTAACGGGCCTCAAACGCATCAGAAGGGGCTAGAAGCATGCAGGGACCAAAACTGCCATTTCTGAAACTTGATTTCCAGCTGTTAACAGCTGTTACCAGCTGTTACAGCTGTTTTAATCAATTGAAAATGGTTTTCTTCAGTCCTTGGGGAGCCCATAGATTGCTAAAACCATGGGTAAAGGTGTACGGTCCAGATTCGATCACGTTTATCAAGAAACGATCCTAACGGTCCTTGTTTTCCTATATAAACCCACTTGATTTTTGGCTCATTTGCACCTCTCCTTCTAATCTGATCTATTCTCTGAAGTTGTGAGGATCTTGAACCCTTTTTGAGAACCTCCTTCGGTCCATTGGACCTTTGTAAGTCCCCTTTCGTGTTTAGTTTAATTATTTAGCGGTTAAAGCCGAAAAGTCAAGCGTTTCGATAAACGCTTTGACTTTTAAACGGCTAAGCCATGGTTCGTAACGAACATGGCTACGTGATCGTAATTAGGTAGGTAATTAACCCTCAAAAGGGCGCCTCCTAATTACCACGATTACTGAGTTAAATTGTCGGGTCAAATGAAAGTCAAACGGGTTAGTTTTAAATAAATACATAACTATTAATATAGAAGCCATAAAATCAGTTTTCTCATATTAATAACTTGGTAATTATTAATTGAACATGTCTAAGCATGTTCAACCTGACAATTCTAAGTATAGGCTCGGTTCGGAACCGAAAGTCGCAAAAGTTGACTTTTGCTTTGACTTTCAGTTCTGACCCGATTTAGCTTAGTTTAGATATGCCTTAGGATTCCATTAGGACCATATTATAAGTTAGTATAACCCTCCGAGGTTATACAACTTGGTTCCATAGAAATCCTAGTTCATGCATGTTTCCGTTAAATGCCTAAATGTTGACCGTTATGCCCTTTTGACCTTAAAACGTGATTTTTGAAAATGTGAAAGAGTAGAAACCTTAGTTACTGATTTATAAACTTGTCCCTAAAATTTGACATCAGTTTGAGGTCTAGATTAGGAGTTATGCTCAATAGCGTAATTAGAAAGCCTTTTATTAATTAAACGGCGTAATTAGCGTATATCCTATCTAAACCCAATTTTTGATACCAAACTTTTTACCTACTGATATAAAATAATATTTTGGGATTTTTAAAGATTTTTATTTATTTTTAGGCTGAGCATAACATAGGGTTCTAGGCTTGATTCGGTAATTGCCGGTTTTGCCCTTTTGGGCTATAAAATGAGTTTTACAAATCCTTTTGACCCCAAACCTTTTTCTACTGATTTAATATTATAAATAGAGTATTTTGAGCCTTCTGGAATTATAAAAATATCAGCTTTCTTTTGAAAACCCGGAAATGGCTCCAAATCGTCTTTTTAAGCGTTTTTAACGCATAGTATGTATCGAAACTAGTTTAAATATATAAGGGTTGATGCCTACTGATACTTTCAGTAAATTTCTATATTTTAACAGTAAGCAAAGGTTTTAAACTCAGATTCTCTGTTTTGCCTTTTTAAGCCTATGTGGAATTACCAAAATGCCCCTACGGTGCATAGTATAGTTATAATTAATAAATTTCACATATATATGATACCCTACTGATATGACTTATTAAATTAAGTATAATTACTGATTTAATCAGACCTGTAACTCAGAATGATATTTAAACTCTCTTATAATCTTTAAAATGACCAAAATACCCCTACGGGGCATAAATTGGTCTTAAACTCGTTTTGGGCATAATGGAAGGTATCCTACTGATATCACAACATATTTAAGGCATATTAACTTAGGAGACCTGTATATGACTCTTTTGGTTACTCATTACGCACTTGTCGCGTTCGAATCGGCTTATGTGACTAGTTCGCATATATTAGCCGAAACGGGTCAAACCATATCATTTTTGTCTCAAAATTCAGAATGTGTTTAAGTTATCCATATTAAACAAGCATACAAGCTTGTCGGGTCAAAACCACATTCTAAACCGGTCTTCGCTTTATCATGCGTTTGAACCGTGTCTTCCTTTTTAAAACTAACCGGTCTAAGCTTAGGCTTAATTAAAGACCTGTTAGGAATCTAATAGGTTATTAAAAACCTTCGTTCCAGATTTAGGAGCCCAGTAAAAGCTATCTGTACTTGCTTGGTGGTATACGGCTGGGATTGAATTTATATTTAGCTCAGGTAAATACTTTTAACTTATTTTCCCTATACGGGGTACGGTATATAAAATACCGCTTGGTCCGGCATTGAATTCTTTAATCGAATAGTGGTTAAATTTATTGAGATGCTATGTTTTGAATGTGTTTTGTTTGCTTAAAGCCTTTGGGGGGTTAATGACCATGTCCCGGATATCCTTGGCATCATCTTACGAGATGGCCACGACCGAGCACGGGGTGTAGGCGTACACCTGTATGTGAATAACTCAATAATGTGGAGGGTCTATTGATCTTTAACCCGGCACGAACCGGGCTACTGAACGCATAAGTAACATGTAATTCCCTTACAAGATTATATTGCATAATTATCCCAAGTTATAAAATGTTTTGTGCCACGTGCATTCAAATCAATTTTCAACTCTTTTCAAAATGAGTCAGTTAAATTGTATTTACCAGTGTAAACTGACGTATTTTCCAAAAGGTTAAGTGCAGGTACTACTCGTAATTGGTTGGCTGTCTTCTAGCGTCCACAATAAGTCTCGCAAGCTTGGGATGCCTTAAAGTCTGTTGAACAAATGGTTCATTTTTTTTTTGATCCGCCTGTGGATCCTTTACATTCCGTTTGTAATACTTGATATTACTTTATATCGGTTTGTAATATATTTACCTTTTGCTTCCGCTGTGCATTTAAATATTGTGTTGTTTGACTATGATGATATCAACTACGTCACGATATTCCCCACCGGGCCCACCGGTGACACGTGGAAAATAGGGGTGTGACATGAACTTATGTTTTATGCTTCCGCTGTTAACCTAAAATCGGTTTACTTCCTTTTTGTCACCAATCGTATTATGTTTGGTTTTATTTACTTAATTATGTTGTTCAATATGATTGGTGGCTCGATCGTGGTCATGTCACGCCTCCAAGCGGTGATACTCCGCATGGTGGATTTTGGGGGTGTGACAGATTGGTATCAGAGCCATTGGTTATAGTGAACTTGGTTTTTAAAAGGGGGAAAGTTTTTGATAAAAACCAGACTATAACCAGTACAGTGCTCAACGATCCACAACGACGCTACGCTCCACGTGCAAGACTCGACACCATAAGTGGTATGATTTATGTTATATTGTCGGTTAGATAGTTCTCACCGTGCATTAGACAATGTGGTAGTTGCTATTTGAACCTTGTGTGCTTACTCTCTATTGTCGTCCCACACTTACGCACTTTCGCGACACTTTTCTCACTTACGTTGCTTCGTTATGAAGATCATGAGCGGACGCGAAGGACGTATCAACCTCACTCAAGCCCAGTTGACGGCTTTGATCAACGAACGAGTTGCTGAGGCACTCGCAGCTGTTCCTGCAGGAGGTATAACCTGCCATATCAACCCACCTTAGGACGTTTAGATCCCACCTTCACAAACCAACCCTCATGCTTAATTTTGTCCTTTATTCTCGCGCAACAGGTCAACATGCTCAACCTCCTGTGTGCACGTTCAAGACGTTCATGGACTGCCGACCTACCACTTTCAGTGGCACCGAAGGAGCAGTGGGCCTTCTTCACTAGTTTGAAAAGCTTGAGTCAGTTTTCGAGATGTGCGAATGCCCCGAAGACCGTAGGGTGAAATATGCTACCGGAACACTTGAAGGGGTAGCGCTCACATGGTGGAACGCTCAGGTTCAGTTGTTGGGGTTGGTTGCCGCTAATGCCACCCCATGGAACGGTTTCAAGGAACTGATAAAAGAGGAATACTGTAGTCGGGATGACATCCACAAACTGGAGGTGGAATTTTTCAATCTGAAGATGACGGGGTCTGAGATTGAGGCGTATACCAAGAGGTCGAATGAACTGGCCATTATGTGCCCTACTATGGTGGACCCTCCCATCAAACGTATTGAGCTTTACCTCAAGGGCCTTGTACCTGAGATTCAGAGCCACGTGACTTCGGCCAACCTGGGTACCATTCAGCAGATCATTAAGTTAGCCCATCGTCTCACCGATCAAGCTGTGGAACAAAACAAACTGCCTAAGCGTATTGGTGCTGCTACTGCTGACGCACCCAATGATAACAAGCGAAAATGGGATGGGAATTCAGGCAAAGGTTCTACTTCAGCTCAGTTCCAGCAGCGAAAGACAGATGAGTACAGGAGCCCCAGTCAGCAGTCTTCTGGGAATCGAGGTCAGGGTGGATACAAGGGAAATCACCCCAAATGTAATCGCTGTAACTTGCACCACAGTGGGCCATGTGGTAAAGGCAACTGTCATCGATGCAACAAGCCTGGTCACATGGCAAGGGATTGCAGGAGTCAGCATCCGGCGAATCAGAACCGGCAACAACAGCAAGCCCCACCCAATCAACGCCAGCAGCGGCAACAACAAGGTAACAACAAAGGGTGCTTTCAATGTGGTGCTGAGGGCCATTTCAAGAAAGACTGCCCCCAGCTAAATCAAAACCAGAACAACAACAATCAGGGGAATGGAAACGGCAATGGGGGAAACAACAATGGTAATGGGGCAAGAGGTCGTGCTTTCGTGATTGGTCAGGGTGACGCAAGGAACGATCCCAACGTTGTGATGGGTAAGTTTCTTCTGGATGACTTCTTTGTTACTGTTTTATTCGATTCAGGTGCCGATGCTAGTTACGTGTCCGTAAAAGTTAGCCAAATGCTTAAGCGCACTCCAACACTCCTGAACACCAAACACATGGTAGAACTAGCTAACGGTAAAAGTCTTGAAGCCACACACGTAGTTAAAGGTTGTAACCTCGTCTTAGCTGGTCAGACTTTCTCTATCGATCTTATTCCTATCACACTGGGTAGTTTCGATGTCGTTATTGGGATGGATTGGCTATCTCATCAGCAAGCGGAGATTGTTTGCAAGGAGAAAATCGTCCGCATTCCTCGTTCTGGTGAAGAATCTCTCATGATTCGTGGCGACAAGAGTGGTGCTGTCGAAGGCATCATCTCTTTCCTTAAGGCCCAGAAGTGTTTGCGAAAGGGCCACACTGCCATTTTAGCACTCGTTACTGACACATCAACGGAAGAGAAGAGAATTGAAGACATCCCTATTGTGCGCGATTTTCCCGAGGTATTTTCTGAGGAATTACCTGGTCTTCCGCCTCATCGCCAAGTTGAGTTTCAAATCGAGCTAGCTCCTGGAGCAGCGCCAGTAGCTCAAGCACCATATCGTCTAGCTCCATCAGAACTCGAAGAACTGTCCACACAACTACAAGAACTCTTGGAAAAGGGTTTTATACGTCCTAGCTCTTCGCCCTGGGGAGCTCCAGTACTATTCGTGAAGAAGAAAGACGGTACCTTCAGAATGTGTATTGACTACCGCGAACTTAACAAGGTGACCGTGAAGAATCGTTATCCTCTCCCACGCATTGACGACTTGTTCGACCAGTTGCAAGGGTCGAGCTATTACTCTAAGATTGACTTGAGATTGGGATACTATCAGCTGAGAGTCCGAGATGAGGACGTCTCCAAAACAGCATTCAGAACTCGTTACGGCCATTACGAGTTTCTGGTTATGCCATTCGGGCTGACGAATGCACCAGCGGTCTTCATGGATCTCATGAACCGAGTGTGCAATCCTTACCTGGATAAGTTCGTTATTGTGTTCATCGACGATATCCTGATCTATTCTAAGAGTCAGGAGGAACACGAGCAGCATCTACGACTTATGCTGGAACTTCTTCGAAAAGAACAGTTGTATGCCAAGTTTTCGAAATGTGACTTCTGGCTTCGCGAAGTCCACTTTCTAGGCCATGTGGTAAACAAGGATGGAATTCATGTGGATCCATCTAAGGTTGAATCGATCAAGAACTGGCCTGCACCCCATACACCAACAGAAATCCGCCAATTCTTGGGTTTGGCCGGATATTACAGAAGGTTTATAAAAGATTTCTCCAAGATTGCGCAACCTCTCACTTCACTGACTCAGAAGGGTGTGATCTATCGTTGGGGTGATGCACAAGAGTCCGCATTTCAGCACTTGAAGGATAGACTCTGTAGCGCGCATATCCTCTCATTGCCTGAGGGCACAGACGATTTTGTGGTTTACTGTGATGCTTCCATCCAAGGACTTGGTTGCGTGTTGATGCAACATGACAAGGTCATTGCCTACGCATCACGCCAACTCAAAGTTCACGAAAGAAATTACACTACTCACGATCTGGAGCTGGGAGCAGTTGTTTTCGCACTTAAGATATGGAGACATTACCTGTACGGTACCAAGTGCACCATTTACACCGATCACAGGAGTCTCGAGCATATCTTCAAGCAAAAGGAGTTAAACATGCGTCAACGCCGATGGGTTGAGCTCTTGAACGATTATGAATGCGCAATCAAGTATCATCCGGGCAAAGCCAATGTTGTGGCCGACGCCCTCAGTCGAAAGGATACCCTACCTAAGCGTGTACGTGCATTACAGCTTACCATTCACTCTAGCCTTCCCGCTCAGATTCGTGATGCTCAGGTCGAAGCATTGAAAGCAGAAAACATCAGGGCTGAATCCCTACGAGGATCGAGGCAGCGGCTAGAACAAAAGGAAGACGACGCTTACTATGTAACAGGGCGCATCTGGGTTCCACTTTATGGAAACATACGCGAGCTTGTGATGGACGAAGCGCACAAGTCTCGTTATTCGGTACATCCTGGTTCGGATAAAATGTACCATGACCTCAACACTACGTATTGGTGGCCTGGCATGAAAGCCCACATAGCAACCTACGTCAGCAAGTGCTTGACTTATGCGAGAGTCAAGTCTGAATATCAGAAACCATCAGGCCTACTTCAACAACCGGAGATCCCGAAATGGAAATGGGAGCAAATTTCCATGGATTTCGTTACTGGTCTGCCTAGGTCTCAACGCGGAAACGATACCATTTGGGTGATCGTAGATCGACTGACCAAGTCTGCACATTTTCTGGCTATCAAAGAAACGGATAAGTTTTCTACTCTTGCAGACATTTACCTAAAGGAAGTGGTATCAAGGCACGGAGTGCCAACCTCCATCATTTCTGATCGTGACGCGTGTTTTACGTCTGAACTGTGGCAAGCAATGCACAAGTCTTTTGGCTCACGTTTAGATATGAGCACCGCTTATCACCCACAGGCGGATGGGCAATCTGAACGCACCATCCAAACCTTGGAAGACATGCTTAGGGCATGCGTAATCGACTTCGGCAATGGCTGGGAAAAACACCTCCCGTTAGTGGAGTTCTCGTATAACAACAGCTACCACACCAGCATTCAGGCCGCTCCATTCGAGGCATTGTACGGACGCAAATGCCGATCACCTCTCTGTTGGGCAGAAGTTGGTGACAGCCAAATCACTGGCCCAGAACTCGTAGTACATACAACAGAAAGGATTGCTCAGATACGACAGCGAATGGCGGCAGCTCGTGACCGTCAGAAAAGCTATGCTAATAAGGGAAGAAAACCACTCGAGCTCCAGGTTGGGGATCGAGTGCTACTCAAAGTCTCACCTTGGAAAGGTGTAGTCCGCTTTGGCAAACGAGGCAAACTCAATCCGCGTTATGTCGGACCATTCGAAGTCATTGAGAAAATTGGCAAGGTAGCCTACAGGTTGAATCTACCCGAAAAACTCAGCGGAGTTCACAACGTATTCCACGTGTCAAATCTGAAGAAGTGTCTGTCAGACGAGACCCTCATAGTTCCTCTCAAGGAACTCACAATCGACGACCAGCTGCGATTCGTCGAGGAACCAGTAGAGATTACTGATCGAGATGTTAAGATTCTCAAGCACACAAGAATACCTCTCGTTAGAGTTCGTTGGAATGCACGTCGTGGCCCAGAGTATACCTGGGAACGAGAAGACCAAATGAAACTCAAGTATCCCCAGCTGTTTAAGAAAAACGCAACCACTACTGAGGCTGAAGCTACTGCAGAATTTCGGGACGAAATTCCAAATCAACGGGGGGATGATGTGACACCCCAGGAAAATCAGGAAAACAACGCAACTTAACTAGCTTTCTCAGTAACCACGCGCTAAATTTCGGGACGAAATTCTCTTAACAGGGGGAGAATGTGACAACCCTCAAAATCCCATGTATTCCGTACAATTTATTAATGAAAATTAAAGTGCTTAATGACTGTGCTGAATCATTTAACTGCTTCTGATATCTGTGTTATACTTACATGTATTTGTTAAACATACTAGTAATGTACAGAAAAGTTACTAAATAGTCCTGTGTGATTTCCTAAGTGTTAAAAATTAAAAACGTTGCAAAAATATATACATAAGACACTTTTCGGGTTAATTAAGCACTTTAACGGAACAATATCGAACAGAACAACCGGACATCACCCGGGACATGAAAATATTGTCAATGACATTGCTTTTCTTTTCTGAGCTAGTTAGGGTACCCGAACACCCGTTATAATTCATGACACACTAGTAACTAACTTAAATCCCTAACTACACATAACTAGTTACTAACTAATCAATTGAAACCAAACCAAATACCCCTCCCCCATAACCAAATCGGTCCCATGTAGGGGACACATCCTTACACACTTGATTATTTTATTTAGACATGTTTAATATCTTGGGAGCACAAGATCCAATGGTTAATTAAGATAAATGGTCTATAAGTAAACCCATAAGTTCATATTTCATTCAAACACTTCACAAGAAAACTTGGCACTATCTCTCTCTCTTTCTTTGGTTCGTCCAGCCACAAGTAGCACCATCACCACCATCATTTGATCATCTTCAAGCAATCCAAGAACATCCATAGGTGTAAGAAGGTGAACAACGAAGCTTGGTGCGCTCGGAAGTTGAAGGACCTTCTCCATTCGCTATTAACCACCTAGTTTTCGCCTTGAATCTTCCCTAGCCTCGAGCTAGTAGTAAGTGACTCTAAACATCTTCTTGATCTATTCTAAAGTGGTTAATAAGAGTTTCGTCGGTTGAAAATCACTAACATATAAGATCACCAACTAAAAGTCTACTAAAGTGATGAACAAGGTGGTTAATGGATGAATATTAGTGTAAATCATGTAGATCTTGTGTGATTATGATTATTGGTTGATTATCTGATGTTTTACTGATTAATATTAATGTGTCATGTTGTTGTGGTCACTAAACTTGTTAACGGAATCGATCGAACACGATTTAGAAGGTTAAACACTGAAAATCAGAATATGTCCAACTTTTACAGCCAACTTCAGTTGGCTGTAAACAGGCCATAAACTCAACGAAAAACCGATATTTTGAATCTAAAATATGTTATTATGAAATACGGTTCTAATGGCACCGGAATCGTAATTTTTGGACTTCGTTTACTATTTTTAAAGTATTAATTTGTAACAGCAACTTAAGCTGAATTTTGACAGCAATAAATGGGTGTCATACTTTCAGTCATAACCTGAGTTTTGTGATGAATCGGACCATGAAATTTGTACAGTAGATGACAACCGATGCATTTGTAATTACCCCACTGGAATTTCGTAAATCGGACACTCGATGAATTTTTAATAAACTGTTCCGTGGACTGTGATCAGAAATACATAAATCTGAGTTCAGTCCGGAATATGAATTTTTATAAAATATTGGTAATGAACCGGACCCCGATATTTTTACACAATAAAGTATGGAACGTTTAAGACATTCTGTAAAAATTTGGGAATTTTTGGAATAATTTAACTATTTTATTTAAATGTCCGAAAACAGCCGGTTTTGAATATTAATGCTGAATTGACATAAGTTGTGACTTGCGTGTCTAAATGTCGAGTATGCTATCGGTGAATGATCTAACATGTTATATGTGTTACGTGCAATGTTTATGAGTGGGGAATGGATGGGAAGTTTATATGGGCATAAATCGTTAAAGTGTGTACCTGTTATGTGGTAGAAGTAATGTGCAAATAAACCATACGTAGGATACGTGTTATGCATGAGAAACTGATTGTTATCCGTACCTTATTAGGACGTGATTGACCGACCTTGACTGTTAACTATATTTGAGAATCTAACCGAGCAAACCGAGGTGAGTTCACACTTTTCTACAAAGCATGCTAAATTCCCGGTGGGTATGGGAATGGGTACAGGAATAGGGATTCCTCGTCCTTTGAGACGTGTTCAGGAATGTAAATTCCTCGTCCTGTTGGGACGTGTTAGACTTACTGGACTAGAACTCTATCAGCGAAGTCCCTCCCTTTTTGTATCGACTTAATCGCCGAGGCTATGGCGAACGGGTCATTAGTTAATAGCGCTATTAGGTTTAACAAACCTCACACCGTGCCAGTCGGACGGGCGTGTACTAATGGACTATGGCACGTCGGTGGTGATAGAACACCGACGCTAGGGCACAATTGATTTCTTTTGTTAGTAGTCGATATGATAAACGAGTCTGGTAGTTTAAAATACTGGGGCAGCTCCCCACGGCCAAAGTGCCGGGCTGGATAGCCAGGGAAGGTGGACATGGGATGGTTAACAAATAAACGTTTTCGAACTATGGGGTAACCCCCACGGCTGGATAGCCGAATGAGATTAAATTATGTTTTTGGAAACAACTCTAAAATGGACAACCAACCGTGAACTCACTCAACTTTGTTGTTGACTCGTTATTACATGCTTTGCAGGTCATTAGATGCTATGGAGCTTGCATATGGAGGTGGTCGTTGTGGGATGCGAACTGATATGTCCCGTACTTAATGAATAAACTTTATGAACTTATTTAACCTACGTTTTGGACTTGAAACTTATGAACTATGGACTTATGTTTTGAACTTATGTTTTATGCTTCCGCTGTTAACCTAAAATCGGTTTACTTCCTTTTGGTCACCAATCGTATTGTGTTTGGTTTTATTTACTTAATTATGTAGTTCAATATGATTGGTGGCTCGATCGTGGTCACGTCACGCCTCCAAGCGGTGATACTCCGCATGGTGGATTTTGGGGGTGTGACATTTGTCGCGCCACGCGACAGATGAGGAGGAAGATTACGCGGCCCGCGAGGGCCAGAAAATGCGGCAAGGGTTGCTGAGTCATCGTGGGGGTATCGACGCGTGTAGGGACACGTGGCAGCACCAGGTGCCCGCCTAGTGTTGGGTTGTCGCGCCCCGCGTAGCCCGAAGACTAAGTCTTCGCGGCCCGCGAGCGCCTACCAAAACTTGTTTTATTTTATTTTTATTAAAATAAAGGTATACAGACTCGTTTATCGCATACGGGATATATTTTAGGAAGTGTAGGGGTGTTTTAGGAGGGTTGTTATATCTGAACTATTTAATATAATATATAATGCACTCGCATTAAGTATAGTAACCCAATTCACTTTATCCCTACGTCACGAGACAAAACCCCAACAAACTTCGTTAGGCAGAGCCTTGACATTTGTTACGGGGCCCTAGATCAATCGGACAGGGTATCAGTGATCAGGGGTTACAATACTTAAAACGGGGCAGGGCTTTGTAGTATTTAGGGGTGTAATACTAACAAAATAGGTTGTTAATATATAGACAA
The DNA here is from genome assembly GCA_030545235.1 of Helianthus tuberosus. Taxonomy (NCBI): domain Eukaryota; kingdom Viridiplantae; phylum Streptophyta; class Magnoliopsida; order Asterales; family Asteraceae; genus Helianthus; species Helianthus tuberosus. The sequence goes on along the minus strand of CM060384.1, from coordinate 148,864,786 downwards.
AGGGGATGAGAGAGTGGGGGAAGGAAAAATGTGTGTGCAAGTTTGAAGGTCCATCTGCTTCTATTTATATGTTAGAGGCTTAGTGCCCACGAAATGTTGTCGACATTCTTTCTTATCTTTAAAGACACGTACATATTATACAAATGTTCATATGTTTGAATTCTCATATATTATTTTATTCAAATTTTCGTTCAACTTTAAATGAAATGTTTGATTATTATTATTTTATTAATTTATATATTATAATTAATTTAACTGCTTTACTCATTTGGCGCTTATAACTTCTAAAATATGATGTTTTATAAAATGATGAATATGTCATTAGAACGAGAATATTTTTATCTACATTTTGGCCTAAGTTTTATTAAGAACGGAGTATGGTTAATTATAACGTATTTTTATTATTATAATTATTAAACGGTTCCTTCGTTCGCCAGAACATCTCATATTTCTATCGGTCAATTTACCCATGATCTATCCGTTTAACAACATAAGTTTTTATATACTTTATTAAAAATTTTGGAAATGATACATCCTCCCCACCTTGTTTTAAATCTCGTCCTCAAGATTTACTAAAATATTTTTAGTTTGTCACTGATCCTAGTTCCTAAGTATATTTCGGTTCTTGCTTTGAATTCCACTTTACTTTGACCAGAACTATTCTCTATGCTTTGAGATTCTTATCTTCTCAAGAGTCCTTAATGAAGGTAAAAATTACTGTTCGCGTAAGTTTTCGCACAACTTTTAGTTACAGGTTTCTTAATGCGTCAATAATCTACAAGGTAACGCAAGGGGAATTATTATACTTTCGATGGCGTTCAACTTAAAGAGTTCCTTCCGTTCATCTTGTCACACGAATTTCGAGACGGATGATCAAACGAAATAGTGTTTGATATCGGAATTAGAGACGTATACGAGAGATTCCTAATAAATAAATCTAAATTGTTTATTAACACACATGTTCATGATTTATCCCTAATTGTCAATCATTATGGCTTTAGATTTCCTTCTATATAATATTTCACATACTGTAATATGTACGCCATTCATAAGGTCAATGTATTTTTACAGATTTATATTTCCAAAAACAGGTAAGACATCAGGTCATGGTACTATTTAGAGAATTCCATTAACATAACATATGCCCCATCTCACCCGGTCTCGCCGGAGAGGTACCCCCATCTTACCCGGACAAGCTGGAGAGTCTACCACTCCATACCCAGTCTTGCCGGAGAGGTAATTATCATTATATTTCCCATAAATATATTTTATCAAATCATGATTAAAAGCTCATCATTTATTATGGCATATATCAAGCAATAAGGAAATTAGTATTCTCATGATGGATCATATTCTAGAACCGAGTAGTACCAATAAACAAGAAATAACAGTGGCAATGTGTTATTGCTTATTTATCATACTTGCACTGTTCTAGTCATCATCCTCGCGGCATACCAATAACCATCATACTTTATCTATGCAAGTAATTAGCTTATCTCGAAGCTTATACTAAAGCGTTGCTCCTAGGTTTAGGTCTAAATACTATTATGGGTGTTACCAGTACATATCAATACCCTAGCTCTTTTGTTTAAGCATAAGTATTATTATAGTTGTGGTTTTCTTTTGTTTAGAAAATTAAGTTTTGACAAAGATATCATTGTTTCCATTGACACTATGTCTAGGTTCGATGTGATGAGTATGCTTACAGCTAACTCTATTTATGCATATATAACCTTAGATTCCGTTGCAAGTAATATTTTATTGAGACATATGTGTTTTCAAAACATAACACGTTTCATTATTTATTTTTATACGACTTCATGTTTTATATGAATCACCAGTGATATTTTCTCTTATGTTTATCTTCAGAAGATATTTGATTATCATATTGTGTATACCATTAAGAGGTTCTAGTATATACATGTGTATATTTATTATTTAGAAACAAAACAAAAAATTCAAATCTCTAGTTAATATCAAAACTTACATAATGTATATACACACACACACATATATATATATATATAATTTATTTTGTAATATCTTTAATTTATATATATCCGATGGTACCAATTATCGGGCTTATTCCCCTAGCTTTATTTACCTTTTTATAAAAGTAATATATTGAAATAAACTTCTATTAAATTTATAATATTTTGGAATTAAAGGATGGATAAATAAAAGCTTAAAGAAATAAATCAATCAAAATATAGATTTTCTGGACTCGTTGAACAAATTTCATTTTTAACTAGTGGGTTGAACCATATTGATTTAAAACATTAAAACTTAACTCTTAATTTATTGTATAATATATTATTTATTCAAAGTAGTATTATAGTAGGTAATACAAAGTCCGATTTTTCTAAAAGTGATTCTAAATATATTAGGTAATTAAGTAATGTACATGTATTAAAATATACGTATATTTATATGTCACACCCCCAAAAATCCACAAGCGGAGTATCACCGCAGGAGGCGTGACTGACCAGGATCTAGCCACCAATCATATTGAACAATGTAATTAAATAAATAAAGTCCAACCACACAATATAATTGGTGTTCCAAAACAAGTTAATCAAATTCAAGTTATCAGCGGAAGCATAAAGTTCAAAACCAAAGTATAAGTTTAAAGGTTCAGATGTTTAACATGGAACTCAACAGTCCATATCCCACAACGACTCCTGCTCTCAATGCAAGCTCCAGTTAAGTACCTAACGACCTGCAAGGCATGTAACAACGAGTCAACAACAAAGTTGAGCGAGTTCACAGTTGGTGTTCATTTTAAAGTTGTTCCAAAAACCATAAGTGCATTCGTAAACCACGAGTTAACCAATTCCTTGTTTCCCAAACCAGAACCAGTGGGGGCTTCTCCATGTTAACCACTAGACCCGTTACCATATCGACTACTGACTGAAGTAAGTTGGTGCCCTAGCGTCAATGTCTATCATCATTGACGTGCCCAGATCCATTAGTTCACGCCCGTCCTCTGCGGCACGGTGTGAGGCTTGTCAAACCTAAATAACACTATCTAACTAATGACCCTCGCCATTGGCCCGACGATTAAGTTGATATAAAAACGAGGGACTTCATGATAGAGATTTTTGGTCTAGTATCAATGTTATCACCCTTCAATAAAGAGGATGTGGTACGTGTCCCCAAACCAGGAGACCACGCAGGTTCCGCTTAATTCCTTAGTACATGTTTTCACCCTTCAATAAAGAGGATGTAGTACGCGTTCCAAACCAGGAGATCATGCAGTTTCCAATTAAATCCTTTACCCATTCCCAACCACCGGGAATCCCATGCCTTATAGAAAGTGTGAACTCACCTCGGTTTGCTCGGTATGATTAACTACTTGTTCATAATAATTCAGTCAAAGCCTATAGTATTCGTACATACATAATCAGTTGATATCCACATAGTCCGCGTAATAGTCATGATCATAATGTGTATCCAGCAACAACTACCACATAGCACTTAACAGTTATTCGAGCTCATGCAAACCATGCTTCACATATATAACAACACATAACAGTTACTTGTGCCATCCCTATCAGTTAACTCAATGCTCCTCAATCTTTACTAACATCATCCACAGGAAGTAACATAGTTATCTATTAGCATAATTAACTTAGTTCACTGTGCTTGTTTACCCCTTAACGAAACTCCCCTGTTTCGTCGTAATCCCCCTTTGACGAAACTCCCCTGTTTCGTCAAGATTCCCTTGGACGAAACTCTCGGGTTTCGTCGTAGTATGTGTTTCGTCGAAGTGTAGGTTTCGTCACATACACAACAGTTACACTAATTCCCTAATAACTAACACCCGTGATTTCAGCAAACAAGTTTATCAATTCCAGTCGGATCAAACGTTATGTTTCCAGCAGTTGCTATATTCTTTAATGCACCAAGTTTCAATCATTATCTAACCGTTAACCCTAATCATTCCTGTCATCAATTATATCACACAATTATCATTAAACCAGTAATCTTACCCTAACAATGTGAAACTCCCTGATCATCAACATACAACAAGATCATCACTAACACTATCAAGTTTCAGAATTCCGTATCAGATTATTTCATGTATGACCAGATCGATGTTTTTAACATACACTCTAGATGATTTCTATATCACCAATAGAATGCTCCAATAGTTTACACACATAATCATGATTGACATCAACAGTAAGCAATGAACAGTTTATATAACACCTAGACAAACAATACATATTAGAGCAAGCGTTGTCGCACTCACCGGGAAGAAACATAAGTGGGGGCGACGAAACTTCACAAGTTTCGTCGAGTAAAGGTGCCAGTGTAAGGGTGGTGTTTCGTCGAGCAGTATGGATGGCGAAACTACCATGTTTCGTCGATTGTGGGATTATAATCTCAAACAGTTAACAAATTTCTATCACTCAACAAATAGTAACACAATATCTCAACATATAACAAAAGTGTACGATTACAAAACAAACAAGTTAAGCACACACAATCGTGAAACAAATAACGTGTCGAGGAAAGACCTTGAAAACTCGGGTTGTCACATTATATCTCAAACAATAATAATAATTTGTTTAAGGATATTATAATATTAACATTGTAATTGATTTTTAGATAAAAATATATAAAGGACAAGTGTATTAAACACACAGTTGAGTCAATTATTTTTATGTGGGGCATCCATTTTAAATTTTAGTTTGAAAAAGAAACAATAACTAGAATGTTATGGGAAATTTTAACGTGCCATGTAAAATAATTATATAAGTAAATAAATAGCATACTAGATTATTAATTTAAATCGAGTAAGAAAAAGGGGTTTTCATTTTGTAATATCTTTTACTTGTAAAAAAAATCAATTATTTAGTCTCTTATATATATACCGATTGTATGAATTATCAGACCCATCTTTTCTGTTCTTTTATAATATATCATAAAATAAAAATTATTACTTCTTAATTTTTTTTTCATGGGTGACTTAAACATAAAAACATTTTTCTGTTAACCATAGGCAAGTTATAAGTAAAATTCACCCCTGGTACTTTAATATAGTAAAGTTCTTACAAATATAGGAAATATAAATAAAATCACACTACTTTCTTTAGTATATAGGAATATTATACTAATTAGGCTCCGGTAGAAATATTTAACTTACATTAGAATTAACACAATTGATTTTATTATTTTAAAATTATCTTCTTATTATCATTTAATATAAACCTCAAAAGTTTAGTCAGTTTCAATAAAATACATAGCAGTTATGTACGAAAGTTAAGTTTTTAAAGTGTATTTATTTACGGGACATACTTGTGTATATATAAACTATATTTGTGTATATATAGTGTAGTACTATATATAACAAGTACATAAAGTCATTAAAAACGATAGGGTGACTTTATGGTTAAAATGACCATACATAATTGTATCAACAGAATATAGTAAAGTAACATTTTCATTAATAACCACGTAGACTTGTATAATACTGTGATCTATAGGGATTTTTTTTTTGACTGGTCATATTTAGAACAAAATACATATTTAACACTTAGTACTATTGGCTGAAATATTCTCGCGATTTCTTTAGCCATTAATACTGATCTAAGTGTTATGTTTTTAATAGCCAAGTTTATTTATAATAAATATTTCAATATTAAATACCTTGATCTAAACATAATTATTTTACGTTAAATTAGATATAGCACTATATAAGTGTTTTAATAATTATATTTAAATTACTAAATATAATTATACTAAGTCACTATATGTTATTAAATCACTCATCGAGTGAATATAAACTTTAATTGTATATAAGCATAATATTTTAATAAAAGATGAACCCTCTTAACCTTAACAGTATAAATTTTAATAAAGGAGTGTAGACATTTAAATATACCACATAGTGTGATTGGCACTTTTATTTAATACAAAAATTTTAACTTATAAATATACTAGGTAAATGGGGTACTTACCTATTTAGGGAATAAGCAATCATTGCAAACTTAATGCAATTAATAATAAGGCATCCTTATTAGAGACATAATACATCTGCCTAGGTAACCTATGGGTACATTTAATCATATTGGTTACTCATACTCTGAACTCAAAATATAAAAATCATAATACAAATATTAATATTTATCTACACAGAACACTACATAGATTGTCACATCAATTTCCTAACATAAGGTTTAAGTTTTAGGTATTAAAAGAACACCTAGATGGCTTAAACTAGTGGCTCTGATACCACCTTCTGTCGCAACCCCCCGATCCCTATCTCCCGTGAACGGGCGGCCGCGAGCCAGTTTCGGTGGTATCGGTGTTTATTAATTTGGCAGGGGAAATTTCATCAGGACCGTAGTTAGGAAATATTTTATCAGAGTAAAACCACCATGTTTTTATACCACATTTTTATAAATAACACATGGGAAAAACCCAAGTTTTTCATTACAATTTGTTTATAGGGATAAACCATATTTTATTGAATTTAAAACATCGTCTTTTATGTAACTTTTATAGCCACATTTTTCCAAGCTGTCAGTGCTCTCAAGCTGGCTTTCTTCTAACTGGCTTTCACATTTTGTTACTTGAAATGCGTTTTAAAAACATTTGTCAGTGGAAAATACTGGTGAGTGAATCCCAGTTTAATCAAGAAGAGTTTTATCAATTAACACAGTATTGAGAGCTATCACATTGTTTATTTCTACACAATTACTCATTTAGTACTGTCAATCATGATTGGTGGGTCATATTACCCATTGGCTAACTCGTTGTCCAATGGTAACGTGTTTCACATTTTGTATACAAAACCCCAACATACTAGCAGTAATTGAAGAACTACAAAGACTCAATCACTGCTTAATCACATTGTAAAACATTTAAGGTTTTGTAAAAATAGTTACAAAAAGGTTTACAAAAAAAGGATAAACTCACAAAAAGGTTTACACAAAAATAATGATTACTCACATTGCTATTTTAGGGTTCTCCTTTGTGGTTTCCTGGATATAATCTATTTAAATAAACAATGCACACGCGTTAGTATAATAACCCATTTTACATTAGTTATACCCTCCCCGAGACAGAAACTCCAATGACTACGTTGGGCAGAACCCCGACAGCCGTTACGGAGCACTAGATCAATCGGGCAGCGTATCTAATACGTAACCGGGGTTAAAATACTTACAACGAGGCAGAGATTTGCTAATTAGGGGGTATTATGCCCGGGTATTACTTCTACACTTAAAAAAATTGAGAGACTGATTTGAGATTTGAACAACGAAACTAAAGGCCGCTCGATCCAATTTATAGGGCTGATCAGGAGGTTTGTCGCGCCCCGCGATGGATGAGGAGGAAGATTACGCGGCCCGCGAGGGCCAGAAAATGCGGCAAGGGTTGCTGAGTCATCGTGGGGGTATCGACGCGTGTAGGGACACGTGGCACCACCAGGTGCCCGCCTAGTGTTGGGCTGTCGCGCCCCGCGTAGCCCGAAGACTAAGTCTTCGCGGCCCGCGAGCGCCTACCAAAACTTGTTTTATTTTATTTTTATTAAAATAAAGGTATACATACTCGTTTATCGCATACGAGGTATATTTTAGGAAGTGTAGGGGTGTCAGGGGTGTTTTAGGGGGGTTGTTATATCTGAACTATTTAATAAAATATATAATGCACTCACATTAAGTATAGTAACCCAATTCACTTTATCCCTGCGTCACGAGACAGAACCCCAACAAACTTAGTTAGGTAGAGCCTTGACATTTGTTACGGGGCCCTAGATCAATCGGACAGGGTATCAGTGATCAGGGGTTACAATACTTAAAACGGGGCAGGGCTTTGTAGTATTTAGGGGTGTAATACTAACAAAATAGGTTGTTAATATATAGACAAATGGGACGAGAGCGTGAGGGAAGGAAAAATGTGTGTGCAAGTTTGAAGGTCCAACTGCTTCTATTTATAGGTTAGAGGCTTAGTGCCCACGAAATGTTGTCGGCGTTCTTTCTTATCTTTAAAGACACGTACATATTATACAAATGTTCATATGTTTGAATTCTCATATATTATTTTATTCAAAATTTCGTTCAACTTTAAATGAAATGTTTGATTATTATTATTTTATTAATTTATATATTATAATTAGTTTAACTGCTTCACTCATTTGGCGCTTATAACTTCTAAAATATGATGTTTTATAAAATGATGAATATGTCATTAGAACGAGAATATTTTTATCTACATTTTGGCCTAAGTTTCATTAAGAACGGAGTAAGGTTAATTATAACGTATTTTTATTATTATAATTATTAAACGGTTCCTTTGTTCGCCAGAACATCTCATATTTCTATCGATCAATTTACCCATGATCTATCCGTTTAATAACATAAGTTTTTATATACTTTATTAAAATTTTTGGAAATGTTACAATACCTGCATGTAATGAATTAAATGTGATACATAAGACGTCTCCTACTACCTTGATTATCTCCCATGCATTATACGGTTCTCGCAGTTTTCATCATATTTTTTCGTTCCAAAAAGAATACCAATGTGTGTGTGGGTTTATATATATATAGATAGAGACGTATACACATGTTATAAAACTTTCTCAAAACCTAATGATACACATGTTAAAAAATTTGAGTAAAGTGTCCGGATGGTCCCTGTGGTTTTGTAAAATAACACATTTAGTCGCCAACTTTTGGAAATTACACTGGTGGTCCCTGTGGTTTGACATTTTCTTACCCAGATAGTCCCTAGAGTGAATGGGTGTTAGTTTTCTCCGTCAAGTCCATCTGAAATTACTTATTTACCCATCTCTTTTATTAAAATATAAGAAAAAAAAATCACACACACACATACATATACACACACACTCGCTCTCTCTAAAACACACACGCGCGCGCACACACACACTCTCTCTCTCTCTCTCACAGGAAAACCCCCACCTGCCACCACCCCCACACCACCGTTTCTTAGGTTAGGCACCTCTCTCTCAAAATTATCATTATCAGGTTACTAATTGTACGAATACTATTAGGGCTTTTAATCAAAACAAACTAATAAACAAAATACATGATAAATTTTTACCGAAAGAGAGGTTGGACATAGGGGAACGGTCCTGGTCGGAGTTCTGAACCCGACGGATTTTCGGCTAGATACAAATTTACTCGGATCGAGAGTTTAGAGTGAATTGATTGAGTGAAAAAGTTCCAGGGACAATCCCGAGATGTTATTTTATACCAGTTCGATGATTAAAGCCATTAAGCGCGATCATGAACTATCAGTTGCATCATTTACACTTTCATTCAAGTTATGAGTTGATATTTGGAAGGATTAATGATTCAGTTATGGTGAGATCATGGTTTAGGATCATAATACGCGTTTAATTGCTTTTACTCTGTCAAACAAACCGGACAAGAGTCGCCAGAAACTTGAGAAACAGATGGAGAAGAAACCTCAAATACAAGGGTTCGAAAAAACGACTGGTGTGGGGGTGGTGGCAAGTGGTGGTGCTAGTGGCAGGTGGGGGTTTTCCTAAGAGAGAGTGAATGTGTAATTTAGAGAGAGTGAGTGCGTGCAGAGGCGACTTTGATGGTGTGAGGGAAGGACCTCCACATAAGACCCGTAATTTTGAGGGGCACACGATTTTAAAAAGAATTCGATATATATATGTTACTTTTTTAAATAGTAAACACATATCAATTCCAATGTAGGTCCATTTACAAATCATTTTTTATGGTTCAGAATTTAGCCCACTTGGTATTAGGTTTACTGAGTCCATTACAGAATGACACATTTTTTCAAGCTCGAACGTGGTACGTGAATTCTCAGAGACTCCTCTGAGTGTGTGTGTATATTTATATATATGTGTGTGTGATAGAGTTTTTTCGTATATTTTAATAAAAGCAAGGGGTAAATAAGTAATTTCAGATGGACTTAACGGAGAAAACTAACACCCATCCACTCCATGGACTATTCGAGTAATAAACTGTCAAATCACAAGAACCATCAGTATAATTTCCAAAAATTGAGGAATAAAATTTTCTCTTAAAATTTTACAAAAGCACAGCATCACCCAATCCCAGCATTTTACTCTTAAAATTTTCCTCAAAACCTAATGGCGCCAATTTCAATCTTGTATTAAAACCGCAACAATTTGGAGGGAGAAACGAAACTATTTAAAAAGTGGAAACACCCAAAACCTTTCTCAAAACTTTTCAAATATCTTTCTTCCTCTCTCTCTCTCTCTCTCTCTCGCTCCTCATCACCGTGTAAGTTACATTTCCTCCCAATTCGATTGTTTTCATCTACTGCTTCCAATTGCAATCTGTATTTTGTCATTAACACTGATCGTACGTACCTAAACAAGGGTTTATGTCTGTGATTTAGTAGTTATTATGTTACCTAGACTTGTAATTGTTAGAAATTAGGGTTTATGTCTTGTTACGTAGCCTGTGTTTGACCCTGTTGAGTTGAAACAAGAAGCATGATTATGAAATTAAATGTTAATTCGATTGCTGTCTTTTTATTGTTTTGATTATGTTTTTGGCACTCTCTATTGTTGTACTTGTTATGATATGCAATGGTATGCTTTTTGTTGTTGATATATGAGAATATGAGATCATGTATTGGAGTTGTATTAGGGCTGTGGTGATGAAATAAATGCTTACAAGCTTTGGTACTCATGTGTAAATCTCATTAAGTAAAGTTTGTACAAAGATGCTATGAATTGTGGTTATATTAGGATGGAAGTTACTTGAATCTCTACAAATAGGGCTTTAGGGTTGTAATTTGATCTTTTTTAGTATTGAAAAGTGATTTTGTATCATTGAAAGATCAACTTACTTCCTGAAAGCTATGCAGTTAATATCGGTTATGTAGGTCCTCTAGTAAAATATCAGTGTCAAATATCAGTCAGAATATCGGTACTGATATTATCGGCGATATTGACCGATATTTGACTGATATATCACCGGTATTTGACCAATATAACCGTTATATCACTGAATTATTAGTGTTAAATTGCTATATGTATACATATATAAACTCTGCATGATATTAAAATTACTGATATCTCACCGAGATAACCTATATCTCAAATATCGGTCCTTGACCAATATCCGATATTTTACTGCATTAACTGCATAGCTTGAAAGTTCATTTTTTTGTTTTCATTATCAAGAAGATCACCTGAGCCTCTTACATTTTTAGGTTACAGTGGCAATGGAGTGCAACAAAGATGAGGCTTGTAGAGCCAAGGAAGTTGCAGTAGAAAAGATGGTGAGGAATGAGTTTGAAGCGGCTCGAAAGTTTGCATTGAAGGCCAAACAGTTATTCCCCGAATTAGATAACATTTCGCAAATAATTGCAGTCTGTGATGTTCATTGTTCTGCACAAAAGATGATATATAATGGTGGAAAGGACTTATATGGAATCCTTCAAGTCGAAAACGTAGCTGATGAAACAAGCATCCGGAAACAATACCGAAAACTCGCACTTGTACTTCATCCTGACAAAAACAAATTTCCGGGAGCAGAAGCGGCGTTTAAACTTATTGGCGAAGCACACATGACACTTTCCGACAAAGAAAAAAGGTCGGTTTATGACATCAAGTGTCGACAGTTTGCCAGACCTGCTGTTACAAAGGTTCAAAACCGTCAAGGAAACCAAACTTCTAATGCTGGTCAGAACAAGTTCAATTATGGGCAGAGTACAAAGTTTAACGGTTTGAATCACGCTCAACACTCAGCATCAAAACAGAATATCCGGTTAACATTCTGGACATATTGCGTGTTCTGTACCATAAAGTATGAGTATAACAGAGAACATGTTAACAAGCCTTTGCGGTGTAAGCATTGCTCAAAGATCTTCATTGCTTATGAATACGGTGCACCAAGTGGAGCGGGAACCAGTTTTGTGAACGAGAAGAGTGCTAATCTTAAATCCAAGCCTGTTTCTCAACAGAAAGAGGCTGAAAAATCGGAGAAAGTCAAAGTCAATAAACAGGAAGGGGCCACAAAGTCAAAGAGTGCAAATCTTGGATCCAAGCCTGTTTCTCAACAGAAAGAGGCTGGGAAATCCGAGAAAGTCAAAGTCAAAGTCAAAGGAAATAAACAGGAAGGGGTTACAAAGTCAAATGCCAATGTACAGAAGCCAATGGAAACAGGAACTGTTAAAGGCGTGAATAAAAAGCGAGGAAGAAAAACAGAAGAAGAATCTAATGAAAGTCGTTCTGATGAAAGCGAGGTGACAGGTGGCGGTCTTGGTGGTAATAGTGTCAATCAGCGAAGATCTTCTCGCCAAAAACAACACGTTTCTTACCGGGAAGACGGTGATGATGAGTTTAGCCCTCAAAAGCGATCAAAACCAAATAAACCGTCCAATGACGTTGAAGACATGAAAAACGAAAATGTATCTGGTTGTGAAGATACATCTGACAATCTTTCTGAATCTGATTCAGAACCGGAGTTAGTAGACTGTCCGGAACAAGAATTCTGTAATTTCGACAAGGATAAAGAAGCACATTGTTTTGCAGTTGATCAAATCTGGGCGTGTTACGATTCTCTTGACGGCATGCCACGATTCTACGCACAAATTAACAAGGTTTATTCATCTGGGTTTAGGCTGCGGTTCACTTGGTTGGAGTCCGAGCCAACGGATGATCTTGAAACTAAATGGGTAGAAGAAGGGTTACCCGTTGCTTGTGGGGAGTTTGCGCTCGGGGAAACAGACGAAACCAGAGATCGACTCATGTTTTCTCATCAGATAGTATATAATAAGAAAGATGGGAGTAAATTTTCGTATGTCGTTAGTCCACAGAAAGGCGAAACGTGGGCGTTATATAAGGACTGGGATATAAAATGGAGTTTGGACCCAGAAAGTCATATGAAATTCCGATTTGATATTGTCGAGATTCTTTCGGTGCACGGCGATTCGGTAACCGTTGCTTTTTTGTTGAAAGTGAAAGGGTTTGTAAGTGTGTTTCAGAGAGGAGTTGCGGAACATACGATTCCGTCCAATGAACGGTTTCGTTTTTCTCATCGTATCCCGTCAGCAAAACTGACTGGAACTGAAAGAGCTGGTGTACCCACTGGATCGTTTGAGCTCGACATGGCTTCACTTCCCAGTGACTTTGAAGACTATTGTCATTATTATTCTAAAGTCAATGATGGTCAAAGTTCTTCTTCGGGTCATAACTTCAGATCCGACAAGCAGATCTCCAAATTTCAAGTAGGTCAGATATGGGCATATTGGGAACACCATGCTAACGGGATATGTCAACGCTATGCGCAAATTAAAAAGATTGAACATCAATCGTTTAAACTGCATGTATCTCTACTTAACCTATGCGACAATCCATGTAATGGATCTAGTGCGTGTGGTGTATTTAAACTTTTTGTTGGTAAACGGAAAGTACTTGCAGCAAATACATTTTCTCATATTGTAAAAGTGGAAGCGTTTGGTAAAAAGTTGTTTAATATACATCCAAAGGAACAACAGATATGGGCTTTATGTAAAAGGCAGGAGGATGCTGGTGAATGTGAAATCGTTGAAGTTGTTGGGACTGATGCAGTTAGTATAAACGTTATGTCCCTGACGCGTGTATTCGGTTCTACGTCGGTTTATATGTCCCCAAGGACACAAAGTTCGACAGGGAAGATTGTGGTGATACCACGGGTAGAGTTAAATAGATTCTCTCGTCAGATTCCTGCTTTTTGTTTTACAGATGACTGCTTGAGAAGCTGTTGGGAGCTTGATCCTGCCGCACTTACAGGTAACCTATGAAACTTTTTAGCTCATGTTTCCCCTACTTGTAATTTTCTTGTATGCACTATGTATAAGTGCATTACGTGGTTCTTTAACATATTATTGGTTCTGAAACAAATGTGATACATGTATATATAGGGCTGCAAACGAACATAATCAAGACCTTGTTTGTGTTCGTTTGTTGAGAAATGTATGTGTTCACGAACTGTTCATGAACACTTATCGAACGAGATTTATGTTCGTGTTCGTTTGTTAAGGAAATGACTTGTTTGTGTTCGTTTGTTAATTTTAGACAACAAACGAAAACGAATGTTGATGAACACAAATGAGCACAAACTAATGTTCATGAACACAAATGGAAACAAATGAACACAAACAAGCGTTCATGAACAGAATATATAACACACTTGACACTTGCTAAGTATTTTTATTTGTTTAAATTCTGAAGCATTTAAATAATATATAAAAACTAAAAACACTAGCGAACTATCAAACATGTTACTGAACATTCACGAATATAAATGAACAAACACAACCTCTGTTCATGTTAGTTCATTTAATAAACGAATGAAATTTCTTGTTGGTGTTTGTTTGTTTAATTAACGAACGGACACAAACGAACTTCTTGCCGGACGGTTCACGAACTGTTCGCCGAACGTTTGGTTTGTTTGCAGCTCTATATATATATTTTTGGAACATACTTGATTGTATCTGTTTTATGTTGATCTACATGAATTCTGCTATTAATTATCATCACAAATTTACAATATATATTTTTTTATTTGTATTTTCCAGGATTGCACCTGGTTGAACCTAACCAATGTTAGTCGAACTAATTCCAATAGCAAGTTAACATGTCTATCATAAACAAGTTTTGATGCCTACACTTAGCTAAAGACAAAGGAAGACAGTAACATGTATGCAGCAAGTGAATATGAGTGGGTTTTTTCAAGCAAATTATTTGTATCTCCTTTCTAGGTGCTCATTTTTGTTGACATTTAAGTCTTGAATATATCTGTTTTCAAGAATTTTGTTAGATCTTGTTTGTTTAATACCATATTTCTCGTTCAGTTCAATATTATTACCATAATAATATGTTATAATAACCTCTTCTTCTATTGGAATCTGGGATTTGTTTATAGATTTTTAAACTGTTTATAGATTTTTACACTTTTATGTCTGTGAAAGCATAAAAGTATATAACGGTTTTTAACCATTTTACTCTTATTGTGGATAAATTTGCAAAGTACTTTAATAAAATAGATTGTTAGTAGAAACAACTATTGTTGTGTGCTTAAGGCGGTTTGTAGTAATGGATGAAAGAATTGGGTGATCTACACCAAAGGCCAATTCAAGTGGTGCTAGTCAGCAAGCGAGAAACATTCCGGTTGCGTCTCAGTGGCGTGCCTTGTGTGGGGAGGTCGATGAAACTGCAGAGCTTTTACTTATTTTCTGCCCTTTCACTGATGCCATCTGGTCGATTAATTTTCAATGGTGTGAGCTGTCTACTTTTTTCGCCTTTGACAGAAAGGGCTTGCTGAATTTTTTCAGCCATGTTCATGGGTCCACAGAAAAAAGGCCTTCCATGCTATTGTTTTAACCGGCTGTGGTGTCTTTGGAACATGAGAAATGATGTAATTTTCAATCAGAAGCAAGCGCGTCGTTGGTAAAAGTGGTGGACGACACTAAAGCGCTAGGATTTCTATGGGTCAGAAGCCGATCTAAGGAGCCGATCAAATGGCAAGGTCTTAAAAGGTCAAGAATTGATAAGGGATGGAAGGCCATACCTCCCATTTGCAAGTTCAGTGCCTTCTAAAAACCTATTTAATTCTTGTATTATTTTATTAATAAGTATTTTTGTATTATTTTTCGAATGGCTTGTATTTTTTTTTTTTGTATAAATTGGTATTTTGTAATTGGATTAGTGTTTACAAATGACTATAATCACCACTAATATATCTTTCAACTAAAATACTAACAATAGTATGCTTAAATGATGAATTTGTGAAATTGGTGGCTGATGATCAATTTGACCAGAATTTTTAAATTAATGATTTTGTTCACTAAATTGGTCAACCATAGTTCTAAACAAATACTTCCACTATAACTCATCATTAAGCTAATTTCACTATTACTCATCATGCAGCTGCCTGTATTGTTTCAGCTTCAGATATCTTCATATTTTAGACCATTACTGAAAAACTAGAGACAGATCATCTGAAAAGGTTCATTCAGGTCCTTGCAGCAGCCGAGACACAAGTGCCACCAATCAGTGTGCCGACGCTCTCGCCCTTTATGGCCTTTGCAATGTTACCAGGTTTTCCAAGATTGAATACCACAACTACATTAAAAAACATCATTATTAGACAAACAGGTTTCCTTCGACGCAACCTTTGCAGAGTCAAAACAAGACAAGTAAAAAAGTTGATCTTACAGTATGTAACAAAAAAATATTATAAATATAACAATTTACAAAGTTGTAAGCATTAAAAATACAATTGAAGCTAGGCTTATCAACGAACCGAACGAACACAAACACAACAGATATTTTTGTTTGTGTTTGTTCGTTAAGAAAGTGAATGTGTTCGTGTTCGTTTATGGTCGTTAATATTCTAAACGAACGGTTCACAAACATAAATGAACACTAATGGACATAAACGCATACATACGAGCATAATTGAACAAACATAAACCTAACAGTAACACGACTTAAAAGTAACATGAATATCTAGACTAAAGTCTAAATTAGCATCATAGTTACATCCAACATTTCAACATGAAACAAATATATCTAAACAAAGGGTTTTAAAATATGAAAATCAAATTAATTTCAAACTAATACTAGTAATAAACAATCTTAAATGAATATTTAAACGAGCATATACAAATGAACAGATATAATCGAACAAACATAAATGAACGAACGGGACACTTGTTCATATTCATTCGTTTAATTATATGAACAAAAAATTGTGTTCATGTCCGTTCGTTTATAAAATGAACGAACATAAACGAACTTCAAGCCGAACGGGTCACGAACTTTACACTGAACGTTCGGCTCGTTTACAAGCCTAATTGAAGCAGCATGTTGTGACCCATTATCCTTTTAGGTAAGTTTCTCGATCAGAACCCAAATCGACCCATTAGTACATAAACGGGTGAAGTTCCCATCTCTAGCCAATAGTCCATATTAGTTGTACTTTTTTCTATTAATATACAGACTCTATTCCAGATTTACTTTTTTAAATTAGATAATAAACGGATTCAAATAAAGGAAACACATATGTGTTTGATTCATGGATTAGCGGACCAAAAAGATACCTGGGATGTTATTCTCTTGGCATAAAGTGATTGCGGTCATGTCCATAACAGAAAGGTCCCGCGAGGTTACTTGTTGATACGTAAGAGTGTCAAGAAGTCGAGCGTTCGGGTTAACCCGTGGATCTTCATCATACACACCATCCACATTAGCAGCTTTTAAAACTACCTCCGCATTAACTGCATTAACAACACATTAGTTGATCATAGCAACTGTATCAATTTACATAGAGGTGAGTTGGGTAACGGGTCAGGTCGACCCGTTACGAACTTACTCTCGGCACAACGAAGGGCTGCGGCAGTATCTGTTGTGAAGAAGGGATTTCCAGTTCCGGCAGCGAATATGACAACTCTTCCTTTTTCTAAATGCCTAATGGCCCTTCGACGTATGTACGGTTCAGCAACTTCCGACATCCGAAATGCCGTCTGGACTCTTGTTGGAATACCGATGCTCTCCATTGTGGCTTGCAAATATATTGCGTTCATCACAGTTGCCAACATCCTGATCCATTGTAGTTGCAAGGTTAGTATTGTCCAAATAAAATATATCAATCATTTTTCCTTTCAAAGCTAAAAACAAGATAGATATTAATGCATTTAACGACGTTTTTCCATCAACTAGTTTCTGTGTCAAAAGAATCAAGGACATACCGCATGTATGTTTGACTTCTAAAATGTCTGATGGATTTTTTTTCTTAAATTTTAGAGTAAAATGCCATTTTCATCCCTAAGGTTTGGCCATTTTCACGACTTTCGTCCAAAGGTTTGTGTTTTCGCATTTGGATCCAAAAGGTTTGAAATCTTGCCATTTTCATCCGGCTCGTTAACACCATTCATTTTTCTTCGTTAAGTCAGGGGTATTTCGTCTTTTTTGTTAATTTAAAAGACAATTCGGTCTTTTTCAGGTGTATTTAGTCTTTTTTACATAAAGTGAAAAAGACTGAATTGCCCTTTAAGTTAACAAAAAAGACGAAAATACCCTTGATTTAACGGAGAAAAATGGATGGTGGTAACGAGCCGGATGAAAATGGCAAGATTTCAAATCTTTTGGATCCAGATGTAAAAAAACAAACCTTTGGACAAAAGTCACAAAACTGGCCAAACCTCAGGGACGAAAATGGCATTTTACTATAAATTTTAACAAAAACGATCAAACTGTTCAGTGTTCACATCTAGAAGATGTAATACAGTATATCTAGAGACACAAAAACACGAATTTGGCAATAAAGGAAGTTCAAATAATGCAAATAGAAGAAGAATGAGTGAAGAAAGAGAAAAAAAGTGGTACCCAATGTAATCAGCAGATGAACGATCGAGGCCACTACTTCCCGCCCACGAGGCTCCACGGAAGATATTTCCACCACCAACAACTATCGCCACCTGAAACATTTCATAGTATCGGACGGTTTGATTATTATAACTTCAAACATAAGCACATGCACATCCAAACACTATCTTCAATATCACATAACCCCTTTTGAAACATGTATCCAAACACCCCCTTATTCCACATACTAAGTGTATCCCCTTGTATGCCTAAAAGATACTCGAAAAATACAAAATAATGGAAATTTACCTCAATGCCGAGTCGGGTCACATCGGCAACCTCTCTTGCAATAGCCATTGTAACCTATTATTAATCGAAGGTAGTATTGTATGTTAAAAAGATTCAAAATAGCGACATGTATCACTAAAAGGAAAAGTTTCGTCTTACTTACTTTTGGGTCAATATTTTGTTCTCCGTCACCCGCAAGTGCTTCTCCGCTTACTTTAAGGAGCACCCTTTGCCACTTAACCGGACCTCTCGATGCGCCATTTTCATTTAAACTAACACCAACACAATCCAAATAACCAAACGAAGGGTCAAGGTGTCTAATTTATAAAATATATCAAGTAATTAAAATAAACGGATAATCAAATTCTCCTAAAGGTGGATGGTGTAGAACTAAGAACATATTTAGCAGGAGGTTCCTTGTTGCAAGTTCTACAATTCATAGGTCTATATATCACTTGCAAATCGTGTATATATAGTTGTAAAGATTGAAATATTTCGATGGTACTCTCAAAAGTTCAACACAAGTTCACATACAATACGAAAATGAATACGCAAAATATGTTGCGAATACAACGTGTCAGATATAGAAATAGACCAAAGTTCGTCCTTTTATAGCAGACGAACCATCAAAATGTTTCAGTTGGGGTTGGCGGTTAATGCTGACGTCGAGTTACAACCGCCAACCCCAACAGAAAACGTAAACGTTACAGTTATAACTGTCAGGGGCGGATCTAGGCCTCTTTTGTGGGTTCCAAGGAACCCATTCGGTTTGGAAAAAATGGAGAAAATTAGTGAGAATCTCTTATGATTTGGAAAAAAAAAATAGTGAGAATCTATCAAAAAGGAACCCAGTGAAAAAAGTTCTTAGATCCGCCACTGATAACTGTCACTAAGAAAAGCACTAATAGAGTTACAGTTATAACTGAAGTGACTTGATTAAAACAGGGATTCTCATTCACTCCAATTATCCACTATGTAAACATTTATGCTAAATCCACACAATCTTCTCACAAATCTACAAAACCCACCTCAATTATCAAACAATAAACATAAAGTTTCAATCTTTATCATCTAAAGATCACACACCAACAAACACACCCTTTACAAATCAACAAAACTGTTCATACTTCATACCCATAATAAAAATTATAAAAAAAATCAACAATTATTTGGAATTGGGGATACCTAAACGCCATAGAATGATTAGAATCTGATGAAGAAGAACAATTGATGACCAATGAGCGGTAGTTGCAGTTAAACCCATAATTTATAAAATTAGTATGTTGAAGATTTGGTTTGATAAACCCTAAAATGGGTTTATAATAAGAGGTGGATATGGAGGCAGAGGAAGAAGATAAAGCCATGGGGGAAAAGAAAGATTTTTGTTGAAATAGATTGCCCTAAAATCTTTGGGAATTGTAGATAAGGGTGTGGTGTATATATAGCCTCCAGATTTGCTGCTTAATTTGAGTTTTTCATCCTCAAATTATGGTTTGGGGATGTAAGCGGCAGTATTATTTAAATTATGAATCATTAAAAAGAATGATACTCCAAAAAGATACAATTTCAAGCATCTTGTTCATCAATTAAAAGGATGTTTTGTTCAAATTGAGGGATAGTAAATGAAAAGAAATGACAATACACTATAAAGAATAAACTTTGTGTTGGCGGGTTTAATTTTACAACCTCCACTCATATGCTTATTCGTGTTGTGTCATACGAGGCGAGTGTGAACCCGTCTGCAATGTATTTTTTCCCTACACTAGCCCAACCCAATACAATCATGTTATACACTATGAATATAGGAGAAAATGTAATGTACAAAACCTATTATCATACTTTACGTACGCGACAAGGAGATTTAGAAGCGTGGCACGTATTAAGTTTTCTCGTTAAAGGGCAAATTAGACATTTATCATTCTTGAGGCAGGGTAATTCAGACATTTACTAACATCAAGAGAGTGACGCGAGTTCGTTATCCCCTGCATCCCGGTAATTACGATTCGAATCAGTTTCAAATATTTTTCATTTTTCAAAGTATCAAATTAGCGGTTATAGGTGTGCGATTAGGATTACGATCACTTATTGTTTGAAATGGATCCACAGAGTAGTAATGCACGAAGCACAGATGATATTGAAATTGAAGATGCTGAAGTCCATGCCGTTCATGATGCTGCTGAGCATTTGAGGAATCCGACATCAGACAACAACGTTCTATTAGACGATCAGACCAGTAAGTTGTCAATTAAACGTTTTAATTTTCTAGAAATCAACGTAATTATCGTTGTCCGATGTTTGTATTTTGATCGTTCATCATTATTTCATAATTAGTATTTTGAAATGATTGTGTTATAAATCACGCATGTTTATAAGTTGTATAGTGTAGGAGGCCTGTGTAGTTCCACTGAACATGTGTTATTATTCTAAACTACACCGTACTGCCTGGTTTTTGTTACCATCGTTATTATTGAGGTTAACATGCGTGATTATTTTCTTTGCCAAGTTTTATTTTTTTGGTTCCTAAATGAGTGACTGTGTGTTTGCTTTTAGAGCTCATGTTTTTTTTTTTGTCATTTCAAAATGTGCAGAGAAAGATTGTATATTCCTGAGGTAGCTTCATCATGTGTTCTGATGTGCGGTAAAGTGTTATATATATTAGGTGTATATTTTAAGCCCCTTTAACACTTATTTTAGCCAAGTTTTAAATTTATAAAACACGATATTTTACTAACACTAAACACACATATGGGCAAGTGCACCCATCGTGAGCGTAGTATAGCGTTGGTAAGATACCGAGGTCGTCCAAGGACACAAGAGCTTTTAGTACCGGTTTATCCTCAACGTCTAATCAAAATAAAAAGTTTAGAAAAATGTTTTTAACTAAGAAAAGTAAAAACTAACTAAAATGCTGAAAAGTAAAAATAAAAGAAAAACAGATAGACAAGATGAATCACTTGGTTCCGACTCGTATCTAGTATAACCTTTGATTATTTCCGCACTTTTGCACATATTTAAGAGATTATCTTAGTTATTGTAGTAGGCCCCTCTTTTGAAGGTGACGTTACCCTCACCCCAGTAGTTTGAGTCAGCAAGGATACAATTAGGGCTGTAAACGAACCGAACGAACACGAACAAGGCCTTGTTCGTGTTCGTTCGTTAAGGAAATAAATGTGTTCACGAACGGTTCATGAACACTTACCGAACGAGATTTTATGTTCGTGTTCGTTCATTAAGGAAATGAGTGTGTTCACGAACGGTTCACGAACACAAACGAACACAAATAAATTTGGCAAACGCGACTAAGGATAAAGATAGATGGCCCAGAGAGTAGCACTCGAACTTGAATCCCTTATTGTGGAACGAAGGTCGATCGTATTCACCGATGTAAATAATGAGAAATGAAAGGGAAATGATGCATAAACAAGGTGAAAGTGGGTTTCCTTGTTTAATTGTTAAGGTAATAAAATAAATAAAAGTTTAATAATATAAAAAGTACAAATAAAATATAAGAAAGTATAAAGATCTTCAATTAAAACATAAATATACGAACATAAACGAACGCAAATCAACGAATGTTCACGAACACGTTCACGAACACCTTACCGAACGTTCACGAACACAATCGAACGAACGAGACCTCTGTTCATGTTCGTTCATTTAACTAATCGAACGAAATTTCTTGTTCATGTTCGTTCGTTTATTAAACGAACGAACATAAACGAACTTCCCGCCGAACGGTTCACGAACTGTTCGCTGAACGTTCGGTTCGTTTACAGCCCTAGATACAATCCTAAAAGGGTGGATTATTGGAAGATAATTAATTAAGTTATTAATGCAAATTATGGTAGGCCCCGCTTTTGGCGGTGACGTTACCCTCGACTAAGTAGTCTGAGTCAGCAGGGATACAGTCCTAAATAGCCGGCTTATAGTATTAATAGTAGTTAACTTATGAGGGGATCAAAGAGTTTGGACCCCCGCCATCCAATACCGAGAAGCATTGAAGGAGGTCCTACTAAATTTGACCCAGGTCCATTGCAGGACCTCTAAACGCTGAACAATGGCAAGACCTTTACCAAACCGTTCCCTTAACCCCCGACCAGGTAGCCAACATACCTCCATATAGACCGTGGAGATATGAATGGTGAAAATATTTTATTTTATATAGACAGTAAAATAGTGCCAAGACACCACGGACAAACGATAAGGAAAGATCACCTTCAACATAAGTAACTAGTTATTAAAGTCATTAATACAAAACCAAATAAAAAGTGCAAAAGATTAGAAATAAAAAGTATTATACTAGACACTTTATCTTCACCAAGTGATGTAAGAGACTTAGGCAAACATGGCCTTGGTTGTCAAGAACTCTTACGATCAATCTTGGATCCCGAGACGACTCACACACTCTACGATGGACAATGGATGATGGTGGTGGATGATGGTGTTGTGATGGTGGTGGGTGGTGGATGAAGTGTGAGAGAGGTGGTGTGCCAAGGGATGAGTTGAAATGAAACCAAGCACTCCTATTTATAGGCTGAAAAGAAGGCTGGGCACGGCCCCGTGTCCGCTGGACACGCCCCCGTGCCTGTCTGACACTCTCTCCCTTCATTAATTGTAATTCGCAATTACAATTAATGCGCCTGCAGTACTTTCGCCACGCCCCCGTGTTCATTGGACACGGCCCCGTGGTGGGCAATAGAAGCTTCTATAGGTTTGTCTTTTCTGCTGCTTCTTGGGCACGGCCCCGTGCTGGCTGATCACGGGGCGTGTTCAGTCTTCTGCCTTCTCTATTTTGCTTGGGAAGATGCCGTTGAGGGGTCGGGCAGTCCACTTATGTTCCTTTTCTTGTATTTATGTTGGATTTAGCTGTCTTTTTGCTTCTTTTGTGAATTTGAGCTCATTTAATCCTGAAAATACAAAAGGAAGACAAAAACACTCTTTTTCCAATATTAGTACTTGAAAAGGGTTAGTTTTATGCCTCATTTGATGTAATTTATATGTTGCATTTTACACACATCAAATACCCCCACACTTGAACTTTTGCTTGTCCTCAAGCAAAACTCTTTAATATGTGGCTTACACTCTCAAATGGAATGGGTAGAAGAGAAGGTTTTGGCTTGTCGTAGAGTGTTGGGAATCCAAGATCTTTTTGGGTTTTATTTTTATTTATTTACAATCCTATTCGTTATGATTTGTTTAGAACGTTTCATAGGAGAAATTACTTATTTGGGCATAACATGCCTTTTTAAAATTCCATTTATATACAAGTTCACATACCTCACGGGAGAAATCACTCACACTCGGCCGAAGGTGTATTTTTAGTGAATCACTCGAGAGCAGCATGGAACTTACTCCTACCATAGGCTTGCCAAGCAATCAATCCTCCTCCTTTTTAACTTATATACCTTTGTAAATATCAAGAGGACTTTGTGGGTGAAGGGTTAGGCTTGGGTTAAAGGTAGGTGGTTGGGATAGTGGTTAGTGGTTAGTAAAAGGGTGAAAAAGCGTAACAAGTGTCGGTTTTCGTAAGACTTTCTATTTTTGTAACTTTTATTTTGATGAAGCTATTATTCAAACAAAGTTATTTTTGATGAACTTGTTTGTTTATTTTCTTTTGCTTCATCAACAACACTTTTTTTTTTTTTTTTTTTCGAGCGAACATACGAAAAACCGAACTTGTTACTAAAACAAAGGGTAAAAATGAAAAAGGTTTTGGTGGGTAAAAGGGTGTTTGGTTTGGGTTATGAAATGAAAAGGTTTAGGCTCAAAGGGGCTAACTAGGGGGATTTTTGGGTAGGTGGTAAAAGAAAAAGAAAAATAATGGTGTAGAAATAAAAAAAGGGTTAGTCCTAATGCCTCCATCATTTACTTACTTGGGTTTAAGTTGATAAGGATCGGGAATGTATCGTCATGGCAAGTTCTAGAGTCGTAAGAACCAAACGGCTATTCACACAAGAAACGAAAAATGAGCATTTAGTTTAATGATATGTAATTGTATGCTCAATAAAGGCTCAAAACTCACTTTTGTGGGAATGGGTTTTTATGTGATCAAGTATATATAATCAAACTAGGTTATCACCCGGGTAGACACCCGGGTAGGAAAATTTAAATTACATAACAATTTCAATTAAACTACTCTTCTGATTCATTAATTAAGTTAAAGTATATGAAAATAATATCTGGATATTCAAAAAGCATGGCTTACACCCTAGAGGTGGTAATTTTGACCCATTTATGAGAAAACGGGTCGATTTGGAATTTTGGACTATATTTTATGTCTAACGGGGTCAAATGAGTAGAACCTTAAAATTTGGTTAAACTGGATGTCATTATACAATTAACAAAGCAATAATTATTCATGAAGATCAAGACTAAATTCATGTAGTAAGTTTTATATTTTATTTTAATCACTAAAAAATGCCAGCTGATAAAGTTAATCTATCTTGTACACTTAATTTACACAAACCACAAAGGCCTAGAAAAAAGTATCGCTTTTTGGTTATCAATGTGCTAACTTGAAAAGGAGAGATGTTGGATGAAAGTAAACTTATTGAGAACTCACAATATTGTGCATCCCGTTTTGAGGTTCGCCCTGTGGGTCCCCTTGAACGGTTGGAAAACTCACCCTGGTACCTAAACTCATTTCTGCCAAAGCTTCGCCCCCCGAAATAACCACCACGACCCCTGAAACCACCACCTCTTCCAGAAGGGTACCGTCCTCTTCCTCCACCGCCACCACCAACTGAAAAATCAAAATAACATCATTAGGCTACCAATGAATCGAACTATTCAGAAGAATCTATACCTAATAAACAACTCTTGCTGAACGGATTCCCAAGTTCAACCCAAACCCGCGAATTTCGTGTTAGGTTCGTGTTATGTTTTCGAGTCGTGTGAGATATTTACCCTTAGGTGCATGTTAAAAGTAATTGTATAATAATAAAATGAAATATACAAACACTAAAACTGCAAAATAACTAATTCCATTACCTTTTGCAAAAGACGGCTACAAATATCCAAATCAAACATCAATGGTCCAAGAAAGATCAAACTTTTGTGCTGCTCGAATATACATAATCAAGTCACAAAAAAATAAACAAAACGATAAGTCGAAAATCATGGTCAAAATTGTGATCAGAGGTGTGATTACTGCCCGGGTTCAGCGTCTTTACTTGGTTGATGAGTTGATCTGCCACCGCCATTCTGATAGACTCGTTATTCTCAACAATTTGATTTTAATTCACAATGGTGAAACCGTCGCAATTTGGCTCATAGTTTGACCTCAAAAGTCAAAACTGATCCAAACTCTGACTGAACAATTTTAAGACTTTCTTATATTTGTTTGATTATGAAAATTGCGAAATTTGGCTTTGAGATGTAACAAATGTATCAATTAGAACCAATAACAGATAGAAATATCATACATGTAATGAAGCAGGGTAACCCTTTTATAACAAACAACAAACATTATATCCTCCATCTCAATTCAATAAAACTATAATGCACTTAGCATCTTTTCTGTTGATATCACCAATAAGTAGAATCCTACTCTATCAAAGGTATAACTGTAAATAAAACTGATACCATCGACAATTCCTTTTAACTTCATTGTCAACGTGATTTGATTGTGGCATGACCAGTGTCATTCAAATGTTTATGTAACTTGGTCCTGCCACATAAGCAACCATAATAGGCCCAACTGCCAACAGATACAACAAATAAAGTCTTAATTCTTAACCTTATACCTTGAATCAAAGTCTGCTCCTTAAGTATCACATTCATTCCTAGAATTTCTTGATGTTGCCCGTAATCAGACAAGACATAACATTATTTCAGACCAAACATTGTACAAATTGAAAAACTACTTTAACATAAACACGCATTGGTAAAGAGAATCTTAAGTGATAGCCGCAATACCTTCTGCTTCTTTCCTTTGGGGAGATTTTTCGCTTTAGATTTTGCCTCCTTTTTACTGGTAACTTTAACCGCAAGAGCTTGCTTTGAAACCTTACTCTTTCCGGTGGGCCCATCATCTCCTCCGCCATTGTTCTCATTGTCTGCACAAGATGGTTCCTCCGTGTGTAATCCCTCCTCACGTTTCTCATCCACCTCAGCTTTACTACTTATCTCGGGTTTATCAATTCTTTCCTCCCTCTCCTCTTTCTTCTACCTTTCACATTATTGTACTCCATCAAGTCCACCTCTTCTTCGGCTTCAACTTCAACATAAACCTTCTTCGGCTTCCTCATCGATCCAATATTCTTTCTGTTATTTAACATTGGTAATAAGTAAAAACACTAATTAATTTAATTTTAAAAATCTCATAAACATATTACATTAAAAACCTGAGTCTAAAAAATTAATTAAATATTAACTTACTCCAATAACTTGAAACCCTTGCTCTTTAGCACAAGCACAAAATGGCTGCAAATTTCCCACTATACACAACATAAGAAATATAATAAAAGGACGTTCACCCTCAATTTGAAACCCTTGCTCTTAAAATATGTCATTCTTATAGGTCCCTTCACCCCCCTCAATTTCTTGTCCTTCGATCCACAAATCATATCCGTGTATACTTCAAAAGAAATAGAATAAAAGGGCGTTCATCAAAAAAAAAAAAAAAAAAAACGATTACAGATTGGCAAACTAAAGATAAAATAAGAAAAAAATGGAAAGGGTAAACTTACACATTCAGACAACTAACCTTTCTTGCCTATAGAAAAATATGAATAGTTTAGCAAAATGATGGAATGTTGGGAGTTATTTTAAAGAAAAAACCAGCTACATAAAACATGTACCTGGCTAAACCTCTAGGATGAAAATGGTATTTTACTCTAAAAAAATAAGAAATGGATTTTTTGCGGATCAAATCAACCTTTTCGATTGCTACCTTCAACCTTTTCGATTGCTACCTCTAGTCCTCTACCTCAATAATTCATGCATGGGAAGAACAATACCTTGTAAAAATTATTCATGATAATAAACCCGTCTTGTGTATTCGTAGAAATAGTCCGGAGTAATGCAGAACCATCCAGCCGCAACATCTGAGAAATTTCACTTGTTTGGAATGTGAACGACTGAGGTGTGTTATATAAAAGTCCAGACTCTCCAAACATTTCTCTCGACACAACCTTTCCTATGATCTGCAAGTTAACATTTCAGTACTAAGGTTGTTTTCTTGTTTTCCGAACTGACCAATATGACTACGATACCTGATCATGTCCGTCTTTTTGTGCAATTATATCCTACCATTGGAAAATGGATTACCAAAATTAATAGAAGATTTGAGATGCTATTCATGCAATATGTATGTAGGTTCACTTACCACTGCTCCAGTAACCGGTATGTACAAATTTGTCGGAATCTCATTTTGTAGAATCACGACTTCCTTTGGTGGAAAATACTCTGCTTCCATTTCGGAGACCTTTTTCACAATACAGTACAATCATTAACCATGTGAAATATGCATTGACACTATTATTAAATAATGAACATGATTTACCAGCTGGAAAAGGCCTTCATGGGAAATGCCGCAAAACAAATGGACGTTTTGCACAATCGGGTAAAAGAGATGGCGTGAAATGCTTGCACGGATGGCTTTCGGCAGACAGTTTAACGTATCTTGCTGTTTTAACCAGCGTGTTTTGTAATCAAAACAGATGTGAGATAGTATTTGGTCTCTAATCTGTGCTGGAAGATGATTCCGTTTCGCAAATTCTGAAGCCGCAGTGACTTTATCCGTATACATCTAAACGTTTGTCTTAGAAGTAGAATTCACGACTTTGAGAAAAATGGTTACTGTCACTAAGACAACTTACAAAATCTCTCGTGTTTCCGCTCCAATGAACGACAAGATTCGTCATGTTCCCGATTAGGTAAGCTGTCAAGCCCAAGTTGAATAGCATATAGCAGATAGCGAACACCATTTCTCTTGTATTCTCAGCATGAAGATCCCATAACCGGTAGTTGTTAGAGTCACGATTAATACTTTATAACCAAAAAGATAGTTGATACAAAATTCATTTAATTCGAAAAGTAACAAATGTATGCCAGTGCAGTTGTATTCAATAATGACATATAATATCATTTGATCTAGTACCAAATTTTAGTATAATATAAATTGATCTAATACCAAATTTTTATACTTATGATCTTAGGGAAAGACTATTGCCAGCTTACCAGATTTCTTAAAAGATTTAAAACAACTGCTCTCATTGAATCCATATCTCTTTTATTACATACGGCTTCTACCTACAACATATGTGTATTCAAATTAAAATCCAATAAAATATTACTTTTTTAGACCAAAAGAAAAAAATAACATAGTAATTTGTATTAAACCTGGTTTATATAGCAAACATAGAAATCCCCATCCAATCAACTTCAGGATCTTGATACCAAAACGAAGCAGCCGGTGACATCTCAAATGTTCATATTCCTTAACCTTCAAGCCACTTTTCCAAGAGGTGTTGTGGTAAAAATAACATCAATATAGATAAATGTTATGTCAAAAAAGATATGAACTTATGCTATTGTTAATATATAGGTTAATTGCTTTTAATAAATGGACCATGAATATATTAGAAGCAGATTACTCGCCATCCACCAAATGTTATCGAGATTAACCACACCAGAAATTGAGTGCCGAAACAAAACCTAAAATATATCAAAATTTTAAACAGTTCACACAACAGAGGATTTAAATGGAATCGAAACAACTAAATGTAAATTTGCAACTCGTAGATCGGAATTTTAAACAATTCTACACAAGAGTAACATAACAACTATTTTGTGCACCCGTGTCATTATAAACATACCCTTTTATGTGATTCTGGGGACGATTCTATGGCGTTGAGCGTCTTCAAAATGACCTGCAAAAATCCTTGATTCTGAATAGATTCGAAATCCGCTTTGATGTTTCTAATCTAAAAACCTACAAAAATAATCTTAAAATTTAGGAAATAACACAAAAAGCACCTTATTCTTTATTTTTATAAAGTAGACCTTTTTTCTTTATTTTTTCTAAAGTGGTGTTACTCTATTATTAGTTGTTCTCTTTTTATTTCAAACACTAAACACATTAACATATATGAAAAACATCAAAGATGATTCAAAATTTCAGTTTCAATAAACATCATAACGTGATTTTGAATGTTCGACTGTTTAAAAACCCTAACATTGTTTAAAATAAACACCACAAAATCACTTTTTTAAAATGTTTCAGATGAACATCATGGAATCATCAAAATAATTTCAAGTTACAACAGTAAGAATGGAGAAGAAAACATACCTTATGCTCAGTTTCTTTAGATTGAGATTTAGGGTTTTAAGAGTGAAAATCTGCTAAACGATATATCGATGACAATCTGGTAAATGATAGAACAATTTAACCAAACAATGAACCTGATCTTACCGTTAAGACAACAATGGCTTCGTTTCCAATAGAGAGGGGAGATTTAGATCGAGATACATGGATCTGAGATAGACAATAATCAACAAAAACAGTTAACCGAATCACTAAAATCTTCAACTTCATTACAATTAAAAAAAACTAACATAATCAAGAATCAGATTAAAGTTGGTTGAAGGAATCATACCATATGAATAAAAACTAACATTATCACAGCGTGAAGGAGAAGAAGGAAGCGGCAGTGGAAGAGATGCAGATTTAGGGTTTTTAGAACATTTAAATATACGGGTCAAAATCCGGATCCCTTGTATACCCATATGAAGAAAAAAAAAGACCCGAAATTTTGGAGCCAAAACCAATTTCTAGAATGCCTAAGGTGATGCCACATCATCTCTCAAGCCCTCACAACATGACACATAAGCCCTTATTTATCATGTTTATATATATATATAGATTTTAACTAAGTTTGCCATGCCTTTTCATAATTTTCTTATGTTGGTTCTTTTTATCACGACGCTATCGGTTGTAAATTCGTAAAAATATAACCTTTTTGAGAACTTGAATTTCCCGAGTTAAACCTAGACAAGTAAAAAAAAATGAAATTTTTTTGAAAAAAAAAAATTGGGGTGATTAGCGGTTCCAATAGAGTTTTGTGTAAGGCTTGTATTTAGGACTTGCAAAATTTCAAGGTTCTAGCATCCCCCCCACACTTAAATTACACATTGTCCTCAATGTCTCCCAAAAATAAATTTTTAGGTTGATTGGATGTGTAAAATGGTGTTAAAAGCAAAGATTTATGTTACTGGCAGTCTGGACACGGCCCCGTGTCCGCTGGACACGGCCCCGTGTCCGCTGGACACGGCCCCGTGTCCGCTGGACACGGCCCCGTGTCCGCTGGACACGGCCCCGTGTCCGCTGGACACGACCCCGTGGCGAACTGCCAGTAACGAAAACTTACAGAAGGCGAACACGGGGGCGTGTTGGTTAGGCACGACCCCGTGTCTTAACAAAAATCTGCAGGACAGTAACCAAACAACAGGTCTGAAAGGTGAGCACGGGGGCGTGTTGGCTGGACACGTCCCCGTGTGGACAGTCTGTAAGCCTGAAAAACAGGTTTCTTCCCCCGGTTTTTCCATCCTGGCCCTATAAGTGCTGAGGCTTAGCACTCCAAGCCTCGATTTGTACCTGTTTCATCACTTAATACCACACCAAGTAACTTAAACATCCTACATTACCATAGTTAATTGTTCCAAGCATAAAGTAAAAGAAAAAAAAACGGAAAATAAAAGTGGTAAAGGAAAGTAATTGTTCAACACTTGGCACGCAGGCCACCAATTCTTCGATAGATAAAGGGACTTAAACCTGTGGGCTCGCCATCAACCCGCCCCTGCTCCTTCAAACCCCTACTCCATATCCTCATCGCTATCATCACCTCCATCCCCATGCCCCGCCATATACTCCCGGATGCTGCCGATATCGTCTTGTATATCGTTGATGTTGCGTTCAATCGCTCCGACCCGGTGGTATGTGTTGTTGGCGAGGTTGTAGGCGTTCCTGGTACACATGAGGTTTTCCTGCATAAGATTATGTAAGATTTGAAAGTTAGGAAAACCGCCTCCTTGTGAGGAGGATTGACCCGGATCACCATGGGGTTGATACTGGTAGTGGGGAGGTGGTGCGTGAAGAACTAGGGCCTCCTGTGGGTTCCATGCATAGCCTTGCGTCCTTTGGAAGCTCACCGATCCGTCTTCTGCCTCATAAAGTAAGTTCATGGCTCGGCAAATGTGGTAGTCAACTCGTCCCGACCATGGGCTTCTTTCAAAGGACTTTGGAATTCGCGTGTAATGCTTGAAGAGACGGTACACCCATCCTCCGAAGAAGATAGGTGTTGGAGCGCGAGCAAGGCGGTTGAGATGCATATTTCATAACAGGAGATATGGAACATCGAGAGGCTTCCGGTTGTGGATACAGTGAAGGACAACCAAATCTTTCAACCCTACAACGCCACTACTGTCGTGACGTTGGTTAAGAGAGTAAGTGAGAAGCCTGTGAATGTATCGATAGAGTGGATCCCTTAGCTTAGTACTCTTGGTGCTGCTAGGGTTGTAGATTCCTTCACCGATTTGAGCCCATGCGGCTTGTCGTTCATTTTCATCCAAGTCTCGTAATCCCCCGGTATTTTCCTCGTTTCCCGATTCCTCTTCCTCGTACAGTCCTATTATAGCTCCAAACTGTGCCATAGAGATCGAGTACCTTGTCCCGCCACATCGAAATGCAACCCCTTCATTGTCAAATGGGTCACACCTTGTAGTGAAGGTAAAAGTACTGTAGAACTCCATGGTGCATTGATGCACCGACCGAAGCCTAGTGTTCAATGCAACAGCTAGTGGTCCCGTAACGATGTTGTTGAATCGGTCCAGCTGGTTTACCAAGGTTAACAGGTCCGTGCATGCTCTCCTGGGGTACTCCTCGGGTCTTGTTTGAAGAATTTCGTATCTTGCTCTGGCATCGAGCTCACTTGCATTGAACCTTGTGAACTTTGCCATCTGAAAGAATACACCAAAAATTAGCACGAAACAATGAGATTTTTAAAGAAACTGCAAACAGTAGGCTGGACACGGCCCCGTGTTCAGCGGGCACGGCCCCGTGTCCAGGCGTCTGTAACCCAAAAACTTCATTTTTCATCCCGGTCCCGAAAACTTGAAACTTTTTGGTCCAATAGATGCGGTTTCCCCCGAAAATGAAACCCTAAGTGCCGTTTTTCCCAAAATATCCTGGTTACCCTATCAATTTTATCTTTTTCAGTTCAAGAACAAGGGTTTGGGGTTTTTGTAAGAAATCGGGTGAATCTATGAACAATACAAGTGTATTTACTTCCCTTAACACTAATCTAACTAAATGCAAACAGATTTAGGCAAAAATTTTAGGTTTGATTCGAATGAACTTCAAGAACCCTAGATTTTTCCCCAAATTTGTGGTGTATTAACTACATGCAAGTAACTAATCTAACTACTAAAAGTGATAGAATCATACCTTGATGTTGTTAGAGTGATAAGAGACGTCGAAATTTTTCGAAAAATCGCCTGGAACCAGAGCTTTTTTGGGGAAACGGGGCGTGTGGAATGAAGAAATTATTTTGAAAAAGGGGATATATCCCGACTGCAGCGCGGACACGGCCTCGTGCCGAGCAAAGGTTTTTTTTTTTTAGTGCTCGTGTGAGTGCCCTTGTTTCCCATAAGCCTTGGTTAGAAAACTTACCGCTTTCGATGTCGTCCCAATTGCTCGTAACTTACCAGGTATGATGTTGGTTTCATCCTTCCACTGTTTGAAACGAGATCTCTTCCTCTTCATCCTCAATGAATCCTTGATAAAGCTTCAGCCGTTGCCCATTGACTTTGAATGGAGGCCCATTTCGAGATCTAATTTCTACTGCACCGTGTGGGAAAATATGGGTGACGGAAAAAGGTCCTGACTACCTAGACTTTAATTTACCAGGAAACAATCGAAGTCGTGAATTAAACAAAAGAACTAGATCTCCTACCCGAAATTCATTAGGTTTAATATGTTTGTCATGCAAATTTTTCATTCTTTCCTTATAAATTTCAGAGTTTGAGTATGCATAATTCCTAAGTTCGTCTAATTCATTTAATTGACAAAATCGATTTTTACCAGCAAATTCTAAATCTAAGTTTACATTTTTGATTGCCCAGTAGGCTTTGTGTGCAATTTCTACTGGTAAGTGACAACTTTTTCCATAAACTAGCTTATATGGGGTTGTACCTATTGTTGTTTTATAAGCAGTTCGAAAAGCCCATAAAGCATCATCTAGTTTATCAGCCCATTCCTTTTTATTTAACCCTACGATTTTTTCAAGTATTCGTTTTAAACCTCTATTAGTCACTTCGGCTTATCCGTTTGTTTGAGGGTGATATGCTGTTGAGACCCGGTGATAGACCCCATATCTTGTTAAAATTTTTTTCAAGTTGATGGTTGCAAAAATGGGTACCTCTATCACTTATTAAAGCTTTAGGTGTGCCAAACCGAGAGAATAATTTTTTCAGAAATCTTACCACGACTCTTCCATCATTTGTTGGAAGTGCCTCGGCCTCGGCCCATTTAGACAAGTAATCTACTGCCACAAGTATATATTTGTTTCCTTTCGATGGTGGGAAAGGTCCCATAAAGTCGAGTCCCCACACATCAAAAATTTCACAAACAAGAATGCCATTTTGTGGCATTTCGTTTTTGGAAGAAATATTACCTGTTCTTTGGCAAGCATCACATGTTTTTACAAGACTTTGGGCGTCCTTGTAAATGGTTGGCCAATAAAATCCTGAATCAAATACCTTTCGTGCGGTACTAGCAGCACCATGATGTCCTCCGTATGGACCTTCATGACAATGGCGGAGAATTCTTCGTGCTTCACTACCATGTACGCATCGTCGGACGAGTTGGTCGGCACACATTTTGAAAAGATATGGATCTTCCCAAAAGTAGTGTTTCACATTGGCAAAGAATTTTTTTCTTTGATGATGTGGCCATCCTTTTGCGACTATACCGCTAGCTAGGTAGTTAGCATAGTCGGCGTACCATGGTTCTTCCTTGTATTCCACCATTTCCAGGGATTCAGTTGGGAATTTTTTGTTGATTTGCTCGTCCCTGGTTGCTTCCAAAGCTGGGTCTTCTAAGTGTAACAACTCTCATCAAAAGTCATATTTATTAAATTAATTTGTCCAATAGGAAACCCTAATTGAGACACCCAAGTGATTCTGTACAAACCCTAAAACTTTCAGAACAATTGGAATCAGGATCAGGGCCCCTAAAACTCAGGGGGGGTAAACCCTAGTCACGATTATCTTCAAATCTCGTTGTCAAAATTGAATTTTACGAAATTATCAACTCAGCAGGCCTAGTCCCACACGTGGCTGATCTATAGTGCAAAGGTGTCCCTTGCGCATCGTAAGGGTTATAGTGTTACGATGCGCAAGGGATAACAATTTTTGGGTATAAATACAGAACATTGGCACTCGATTTCTGGCGCTGAAACGTCGTAAAAATTCCAATTCTACGCTGAGTTATTGTAACAACTCTTATCAAAAAGTACTATTTAGTATTTTAATTGTCCAATAGGAAACCCTAATTGAGACACCCAAGTGATTCTGAACAAACCCTAAAATTTTCATAATTTTCAGAATCAGGATTAGGGCCTCTAAAACTCAGGGGGGGTAATACCCTAAGTAACGATTATCCAAATTGTGAGCTGTAGAAACTGAATTTACGAAAACTGTCAACTCAGCAAAGCTAGTCCCAACCGTGGCAACCCTATGCCTAAAAATAGGTCTCACGCGGCCCGCCTCAGGTTTGCTTAATTCTCACGCGGGCCGCCTCAGGGTCAAATTTTACCTATAAACAGAGGACAGTGGGACTTGATTTCTGGAAGAAAAACGACATAAAAATTCGCACTATACACTGAGATATACACTGAATACTCTAAATTACACCCCCGGGTCTCGAAATTCTGCCACAAAACAGGGTATTAGCACGATCGCTGCTACGATTCATTTTCCGATCGATCAATGTACTCAACAGGTGTTTAAGTGCTTCCCACATTAGGGTGATGCTTTGTCATTAGTCGTTAATTCGACAGATGATAAGCATAGCACTTTGTCACTCGTTGTGATGGTTGATCTCGTGAGTTATCTTAAATGCTGTATTGATTACTAACCCAGTTTTGTGTGCATTGTTATCTAAATTAGGTTAACCAGGCTAATTCATAGACTAGACTCTGTCCGTATTAAATCAGCAATGTGAGTCATTCTCTTTTTATCAAATTACTTTCCAAATCATGTTTATTTTCAAAGTTATAATTACGGGGATTAAGTCTTTGTAATCACCAAGTTACAGCCGGTATGTGGGGTTTTGTATACATTACTTGATAATCGTCACCATTGGGGCAGCCAATTAGGGGATATGACCATAGTCACAGATTCGGTCGAGTGACAAATACCGTGGGTAGTTGGTTTGATAATAGAAACATTGTAATCGCTCTTAATACTGTAAATTATAACAAATGTGTCATTTTAGTAAATAGAATGATTCACTCAGTATTTTCCGCTGACAAAACCTTTTTCAAACATGTTTCAGGTGATCTGTTGTAATTCAGGAAAAGTGCTGAGGAGCATTTCAAGCTTAAGATAGTGGCTCATTATAAAATAAAGAAATAAGTTTTGTAATATCACGATTTCATAGTAAAAACGTAATATTGTAAATTATCGGGGTTTTATCCCGAATTGTGAAATAAAATAAATCGGGAAAATTTAGCTTTAAACGATCCTGATGTTAAACTTCCGCTGTTAAACTCAATTAAATAAATACCACAGGATTTCTGTTCCGCGGCTCCTGAAACGGGTTAAACCGGGTCGGGGGCCGTGACAGAAAAAGGTGGTATCACAGCCACTGAGTTAAGC
Organism: Helianthus tuberosus; assembly: GCA_030545235.1. NCBI lineage: Eukaryota > Viridiplantae > Streptophyta > Magnoliopsida > Asterales > Asteraceae > Helianthus > Helianthus tuberosus. The sequence continues at coordinate 148,828,278 of CM060384.1, read as the reverse complement.
TAATTAAGTATTTAAAAATACTTAATTTTTCCTGATTACTATTATGTGATTATGTGTGTTATTAACTGATTATTTGTTAGTTACAGTATGGGTAAGCAAAAGCTGTCAAGCATCTATCTTATATTAGATAGATCATCCAATGAGAAGGGAAGTTCATCCCGAACCAAATCCTCGAATCAGGCTGAAATTCCTGAAGAAGGAATATTTGTGCGAAAGGCACAATACGAGGAATCACTTTCTCCTAGAAGGAGGGAGATGATTATTAAGAAAAGTAAAGAGAAAATCCGAGAAAAGAAGATTAAACGGGAAACTCAGGAATTAATTGATAAATCACCTTGGGAAGATAAGCTAGATAAGAAATGGGCAAAATTATATATGCTAGCCACAGTAGCAGAAAATATAAATCTTTAAATATTTTAAAGTTTTAGCACCTTACCCTTACAATCTAGAAACCCTGTGCAATAGATAAAAAATTTCAAAACCTAAGTGTGTTTTCCAGTTATCTTTGTAATAAATTAGTACACAGTATGTAATAAATTAAACGGTTATTTATAAATTTTAACTTAGTATTTTATGCATTTTGCATATATGCTACATCAGCATGAGTGGGATATCTGAAGCCTTTCAGAACCTTAATCTTTACCCGGTGAATATCGAAGTTTCCAAAGAATTTACTGGATACTTTCCGGATATAGAACAACCTGTAGAATTCACTGCTCCACCCTTGAAAAAGCCAAAACCCAAGAAAAGAAGGAAATATGTTTGGGGAAGTCGTATACGTAAGAAAAAGCCAGCTACAAAACTTCCCAAAATAAACAATCCTTTGAAAAAGGGAAAAGAAATTATAACCGGAGAAAGTTCTAAACAACAGGAAATGGAAACTGAAGACAAGGAGGAGGTTAAGGAGATAGGAATACAGATGGAGGAAGGTACTAAAGAAATAATAATGGAAGTTGGGCAAGGCTCTAGACCAACTCAGATAGAAATCGGAGAGAGCTCCAATCAAAACCAGGGAAGGACCTTTCAAGATGAAATAGATTTCCTATTGGCAAGCTGTGAGACAATTCAGCCTGTCAATACTAATATTTTTAATTATCCTCTTGAAAACCAACTCCCTATGAATTGGGAACCAGCAATTCCAGACCCAATAGTTCACTCCCAACCCATAGGAATGGACGAATGGTGGACAAACGATTGGCAATTCCAAAATATTATCAACGATCCTTACTCTTTTCTTCCACAATTCGATCCAGAACCCCTACCTAATCCACCCATGAGTAATGAAAACATGGCTGAACTTCGCCACTTTGGTGAAGAGTTGTTTGATGCGGGAAGTAGAATCAGGGAAATAGGGGGACAAATTGCCTGGAAGTACGATGAGAGGGAAATGCGTTTTTAGAACGGCAAGTGACGAGAGATAGTACGATGATAAAACGATGGTTGTATCATAGTAATAGTAAAGTTAGTCTGTAAATAACGAATAAAACTCTGTAAGATATTGGCGAGTAATGATGCATATATGAAATCGAGAAATCGATTGTTTTGACTATACCTGTATTGTAAAATTTTCTGATTGTTTGTATATAATTGTTATTTAACAGATACTAATAAAATTTATATATATATTATCAGATGGCAAACAATAGTAATGAACCTATAAATGAAGTTAATCAGTCTGAGCAACATTCAAGAGATCAATATATGACTCGGCAAGATATCGAAAACATTGTTGCTCAAGGGATAGCCAATGCTATTCCAGCATTTGTCGCTGCTATAAAGAATCCAATCGAACCGCAACAAATTGTCCCTAGTAAACAGATTACTGAAGATAACTTCAGTAATAGTGTAAATGGAGGCAATAATCATGTTAATCATAATAAGGAACCACATCAAGCTCCATTACCCAAGAAAATGAAAACTGCAACGCCTGGTTGCACTTTCAAAGAATTCCTTGCTTGTAAACCCACTGAATTTGCAGGCAATGAAGGAGCAACTGCATCACTGCGTTGGTTAGAAAAAACCGAAGCAGTCATTGCAATAAGTAAATGTGGTAAAGATGATCAGGTCATGTACTCATCAAATCTCTTCAAAGAAGGAGCACTCGAATGGTGGAACAATGTGTTACAATCGAAAGGAAGAGTAATAGCTTATGCTATGACTTGGGAAGAATTTAAGGGTTTGGTGGAAAGAAAATTCTGTCCCGAGTATGAAAAGGAACAAATGATGAATAAGTTTCTAAATCATCGGATGATGGGTGTAGATTGTCGTGGTTATACCTCGACATTCTTTGAATATGCTAGAGTGGTACCAACACTGGCTTCGCCAGAACCGGTACTCATTTCTCGCTATATTTGGGGGCTAATTAGCGAAATCCGCAATATTGTTAAAGCTGCGAGACCTCGCACTATTGATGATGCGGTAGAATTAGCTAATACTCTAACCGATGAACTGGTGCGCACAAGAGATGAAGATAGGAAAAAGGAACTAGCTCAGAAAATTACCCAAGGATTTCGTGTGGGTAATAATAACAGCTTCAAGAGAAAAGGAGCAGGGCAATCTCCAGCTCCGTCATTCTGCAGGAAATGCAAAAAGAAACATTATGGAAGATGCGATATCACTTGCAATTTTTGCAAAACTGTAGGACATCGTGAAGAAAACTGCAAAAAGAAAACCGTAATCTGTTTTAACTGTGGAGAAGTGGGGCATTATAAAACAGAATGTCCTAAATTGGTCAAACCAGTAGATAACAAACCCAAGGCGACCGAAGGAACTACAAAGAAGAATGCCAGGGCATTTCAGCTGACCACTCAAGAAGCAGAACTCATCCCAGATGTGATAGCGGGTACGTTCTTAGTTCACAACGTTTACGCCAAAGTATTATTTGACTCTGGTGCAAACCAAAGTTTTATAAATACTTTATTCTGCCAAGCTCTTAGTTTACCTTTAACCAATATTAGGCAGATTTTTACAGTTGAAACAGCAGACGGAAATTCAGTTAAAATAGATAAAGTTTTGCAAGAAGGAAACATAGAACTTTTAGGACATAAATTCTCTGCAAAACTATTGCCGATGAATTTAGCTGAATTTGATGTTGTATTAGGAATGGATTGGTTAGTAACCAACCATGCTAGAATCCTTTGTGATCAGAATTCCATCGAAATTCAATCACCCACCGGAGAAGTGATTAGGATTACAGGAGATAAACCACGTAAGCCCATGAAGTTCATATCAGTAATGAAAGTTGCTAATTATGAACGAAAACAAGGAATAGTGTATATGATTTCGGTAATCATTAGCACTAAGGGTAAAGATCTTAAGGAAATACCAGTAGTCTCAGAATATCCTGATGTATTTCCAGAAGATTAGCGGGATTACCTCCAGATAGGGAAGTAGAATTTAGGATTCATCTAATTCCAGGAATTACACCGATAGCCAAGGCACCTTATCGGTTAGCACCCACAGAAATGTTAGAATTGAAAAAGCAATTAGATGAATTACTAAGTAAAGGATTCATACAACCTAGCTCATCCCCGTGGGGAGCGCCAGTATTGTTTGTGAAGAAAAAGGATGGTTCAATGAGAATGTGTATCGATTATAGAGAATTGAATAAGGTTACAATTAAGAATCGATACCCATTACCTAGGATTGATGATCTTTTTGATCAACTTCAAGGAGCTAGATATTTTTCTAAGATAGATTTACGCTCCGGATATCATCAATTGAAGGTACAAGAAGAAGACATACCTAAAACTGCTTTCAGAACTAGGTATGGTCATTACGAGTTTACAGTCATGCCCTTTGGGTTAACGAATGCACCTGCTGCATTCATGGACATGATGAATAGGATCTATAAACTGTACTTGGATAAATTTGTAATTGTCTTCATAGACGATATACTTATTTATTCCAAAAGTCAGACAGAGCATTGTGAACATCTTCATGCACTCTTAACTTTGTTAAGAAAAGAAAAGAAAAGTTGTACGCCAAATTCTCAAAATGCGAATTTTGGCTAAAGGAAGTGCAATTTTTAGGACATATGGTAAATCATGAAGGTATTTATGTAGATCCTGCTAAGATAGAAGCAATTACCAAATGGAAGGTTCCACAAACAGCAATGGAAATAAGAAGTTTTATAGGATTAGCTGGGTATTATAGACGGTTTATTAAGGATTTTTCCAAGATAGCTGTACCATTAACTAAGCTAACCTGTAAAGCAACTAAGTTTGAATGGGGACCCAAACAAGAAGAAGCTTTTAGAATCTTGAAACAAAAACTAACCCATGCTCCAATCTTAGCCTTACCAGAAGGAACTGAAGATTTTGAAGTATACTGTGATGCTTCAAAATTAGGATTTGGATGTGTGCTTATGCAACGCAAGAAGGTAATTGCGTACGCATCAAGGCAATTGAAAAAGCACGAAGAAAACTATACGACTCATGATTTAGAATTAGGAGCCGTAATTTTTGCCCTTAAGATTTGGAGACATTATCTGTACGGAAGTAAGTTTACTATCTATACAGATCATAAGAGTTTAAGATATATATTTGGGCAAAAAGAGTTAAACATGAGGCAAAGGAGATGGATGGAAATCTTAAGCGACTACGACTGTGATATTCAATATCATGAAGGAAAGGCAAATGTAGTTGCAGATGCCTTAAGTCGTAAGTATTATGAGAAACAACGACGGATTCGTGCTCTCAGATTAAATTTACAGATAGATTTAATGGAACAATTGAAGAATGTTCAAACTACAGCAATCAAGGATGATGCTGAAGGAATGAAAGGACGAATGAAGGAATTAGAACAAGGAGCAGATGGAATTTGGAGATTCCACAAAAATAGAATTTGGGTACCTAAGCAGGGAGACTTAAGACCTAAGATTTTAGAAGAAGCTCATAAATCTAGGTACACTATGCATCCAGGAAACAATAAGATGTACAAAGATTTAAGAAAGAACTTTTGGTGGATAGGAATGAAAAAGGACATAGCCAGATATGTTTCTAAATGTCTTACTTGTTCACAAGTTAAGGCAGAACATTAGAAACCTTCAGGATTACTACAACAATTAGAAATGCCAGTATGGAAATGGGAACTTATAACAATGGATTTTGTTACTAAGTTACCCAAAACCAGAAAAGGTAATGATGCGATTTGGGTAATTGTGGATCGATTAACCAAATCAGCTCACTTTTTACCAATGAAAGAAACCTTTAGCATGGAAAGACTGGCTAAATTGTATGTAGATGAAGTTGTATCCTTACATGGAGTTCCACTCTCCATTGTTTCGGATAGGGATAGTCGTTTTACTTCCCATTTCTGGAAAAGTTTCCAGCAAGCTATGGGAACTCGACTAAACCTAAGCACTGCATATCATCCCCAAACAGATGGACAAAGTGAAAGGACAATCCAAACTCTAGAAGACATGCTCCGAGCATGTGTAATAGACTTTGGTGGAAGTTGGGATGATCATTTACCATTAATTGAATTCTCCTATAACAATAGTTATCACTCAAGCATTGATACTGCTCCATTTGAAGCATTATATGGAAGAAAGTGCAGAACTCCAGTTTGTTGGGCAGAAATAGGAGAAAGTCAATTATCAGGTCCTGAAATTGTGCAAGAAACGACTGATAAGATCACCCAAATCAAAGAAAGACTGAAGATGGCTAGAGATCGCCAGAAAAGTTATGCAGACAATAGAAGCAAGCCATTAGAATTCCAAGTTGGAGACAGAGTACTGTTGAAAGTTTCTCCTTGGAAAGGAGTTGTTAGATTCGGTAAAACAGGAAAGCTAAGTCCAAGATACGTAGGACCATTTCCAGTAATCCAACGTATAGGACCAGTAGCTTATCGTTTACAACTACCAGAAGAATTAGCTGGAGTACATGATGTATTTCATGTATCCAATCTGAAGAAATGTTTAGCAGATAAATCTCTGGTATTACCTCTTCAAGACATAGAGGTAAACGAAAAGTTAAAATTTGTGGAGAAACCTCTTCAGATAGAAGACAGAAAAGTGAAGTTTCTCAAGCACAAATGACTAGTGTTAGTTAAAGTAAAGTGGGATTCAAGGAGAGGACCTGAATACACTTGGGAATTAGAATCAGAAATGAAGCGAAAGTATCCTCACTTATTCTAGTAAATCTCGAGGACGAGATTTTTATTAAGGTAGGGAGAATGTAACAACTCTTATCAAAAAGTACTATTTAGTATTTTAATTGTCCAATAGGAAACCCTAATTGAGACACCCAAGTGATTCTGAACAAACCCTAAAATTTTCATAATTTTCAGAATCAGGATTAGGGCCCCTAAAACTCAGGGGGGGTAATACCCTAAGTAACGATTATCCAAATTGTGAGCTGTAGAAATTGAATTTACGAAAACTGTCAACTCAGCAAAGCTAGTCCCAACCGTGGCAACCCTATGCCTAAAAATAGGTCTCACGCGGCCCGCCTCAGGTTTGCTTAATTCTCACGCGGGCCGCCTCAGGGTCAAATTTTACCTATAAATAGAGGACAGTGGGACTTGATTTCTGGAAGAAAAACGACGTAAAAATTCGCACTATACACTGAGATATACACTGAATACTCTAAATTACACCCCCGGGTCTCGAAATTCTGCCACAAAACAGGGTATTAGCACGATCGCTGCTACGATTCATTTTCCGATCGATCAATGTACTCAACAGGTGTTTAAGTGCTTCCCACATTAGGGTGATGCTTTGTCATTAGTCGTTAATTCGACAGATGATAAGCATAGCACTTTGTCACTCGTTGTGATGGTTGATCTCGTGAGTTATCGTAAATGCTGTATTGATTACTAACCCAGTTTTGTGTGCATTGTTATCTAAATTAGGTTAACCAGGCTAATTCATAGACTAGACTCTGTCCGTATTAAATCAGCAATGTGAGTCATTCTCTTTTTATCAAATTACTTTCCAAATCATGTTTATTTTCAAAGTTATAATTACGGGGATTAAGTCTTTGTAATCACCAAGTTACAGCCGGTATGTGGGGTTTTGTATACATTACTTGATAATCGTCACCATTGGGGCAACCAATTGGGGGATATGACCATAGTCACAGATTCGGTCGAGTGACAAATACCGTGGGTAGTTGGTTTGATAATAGAAACATTGTAATCGCTCTTAATACTGTAAATTATAACAAATGTGTCATTTTAGTAAATAGAATGATTCACTCAGTATTTTCCGCTGACAAAACCTTTTTCAAACATGTTTCAGGTGATCTGTTGTAATTCAGGAAAAGTGCTGAGGAACATTTCAAGCTTAAGATAGTGGCTCATTATAAAATAAAGAAATAAGTTTTGTAATATCACGATTTCATAGTAAAAACATAATATTGTAAATTATCGGGGTTTTATCCCGAATTGTGAAATAAAATAAATCGGGAAAATTTAGCTTTAAACGATCCTGATGTTAAACTTCCGCTGTTAAACTCAATTAAATAAATACCACAGGATTTCTGTTCCGCGGCTCCTGAAACGGGTTAAACCGGGTCGGGGGCCGTGACAGTTATAGTCGAAATACTACAATTAACACACACAATTCACTAAGCGACGCCGCAATCAGGGTAATAACTCGATCGCTGTTACGATTCTTTTTCCGATCGATCAATATATCCAATGAATGTTTAAGTGCCGCCCACATTAGGGTTATACTTTGTCATTCGTCGTTAATTCGATGGATGTTTAAGTATCGTACTTTGTCGTTCGTCGTTAATTCGATGGATGTTTAAGTATCGCACTTTGTCGTTCGTTGTGAGAATTTGATCTCGTGAGTTATCGTAAATGCTGTATTGATTACTAACCCAGAATTGTGTGCTTGTTATTAAATTTAGGATAAAAAGGCTAATCAGTAGGCTAGGCTCTGCTCAAATTAAATCTGCAATGTGAGTCATTCTCTTTTTATCAAATTACTTTCAAAAGCATGTTTATTTTCAAAGGTTATAATTACAGTGATTAAGTTTATGTAATCACCCAAGTTACAGCCGGTATGTGGGGTTTTGTATACATTACTTGATAACCGTCACTATTGGACAACGAGTTAGCCAATGAGTGATATGACCATAGTCACAGACACCATCGGGCAAAGAGGCTATCGATGGATGTTCGAGTGACAAGTACTGTGGGTAGTTGGTTTGATATCTGGAAACATTGTAATCTCTCTTAATACTGTAATTTATAACAAAAGAGTTGTTTTCATAAAATGGAATGATTCACTCAGTATTTCCCGCTGACAAAACCTTTTTCAAACATGTTTCAGGTGATCTGTTGTGATTCAGGAAAAGTGCCGAGAAGCACTACAAGCTTAAGGAAGTGGCTCAGTATAAAATAAAGAAACATGTTTTGTAAAATAAAGATTTCTCCGTGAAATCTCAATATTGTAAATTACCGGGTTTTATCCCGAGTTGTGAAATGAAATAATCGGGAAATATTTCAGGTTTAAAAAGATCCTGAAGAAACTTCCGCTGTTAAACTCAATTAAATAAATACCACGGGATTTCTGTCCCGCGGCTCCTGAAACGGGTCAAACCGGGTCGGGGGCCGTGACAGAAAAAGGTGGTATCAGAGCCACTGATTTAAGCCAATTAAGTATTTAGAAAATACTTAATTTTTATTAATTGCTATTTTGTGATTATGTGTTTTATTATCTGACTAATTGTGTACAGTATGGGTAAGCAAAAGTTGTCAAACATCTATCTTAAATTAGATGAGAAATCGGCAAATCTTTATATATTAATTACTGTAGCAGTTAATACAAATCTTTAAAATAATATGAATCAAAGTTTTAGCAACTGGATTACTTACAGTCTAGAAACCTTACCCAGTAAATAAAGAAGTAAACCTTAGTGTAATTTAATTTTTAGTAATTTTGGTAGTTACCCAGTATGAACTAATTTTTAAAAGATTTTCTATAAAATTTTATGATTTTTAACGTAGTAATTATATGTATTTTGTTAAACAGCATGAGTGATTTGTCTGACGCCCTTCAGAAGTTAAATCTCTATCCGGTAAGAATAGAAGTTTCCAGAGATTTCAATAGGTATATACCAGACATAGAAGAACCTATAGAATTCAACGCTTTACCTCTCGAGAAACCCAAGCCTAAGAAAATGGAAATTGGGGAAAGCTCTAGGCAAATTGAGGGGTTACCATCTCAGGAAGAGCTAGATCTGATATTGACAAGCCATGATATTATTAAGCCTGTTAATGAAAATGATTTTATTCATTCTCTTGAAACACAAATACCAATGAATTTAGAACCAGCTATTCCAAAACCTTCAATTCACTCGCAAATAGACGAATGGTTGACCCATGAAATACAGCTACAAAACAATCCCTATAAGCTTTTTCCTCAGTACAATCTAAAACCTTTACCAAATCCACCAATAAGTAACGAGAATATGGCTAAACTCCGTCATTTTGACAAAGAACTAATGGATGCTGGGAATAGGATCCAAGAGATTTTGGGACAGATCTCCTGGAATTACGATAAGAGGGAACGCCGTTATTAGGAAATCAACTGACAAAGAATAAGGAGAGTTATGGAATTGTGATTGTGTAATAGTAGTAAAATCATTCTGTAAAATAACTATAAATAAAACTTTGTAAGATAATAGTGTGTATTGATGCATACTATTAAATATAAATGGAAATCGAGAAATCAATAGTTTTGGTTATATTGGTGTTATGAACTCTGTATAATTATTTCGTGTAATTGTTATTTGATACTAATAAATTAAATATATTATCAGATGGAAAACGCCAATAACGAACCAGTAAATGAAGTTAATCAATCTGAGCAACAACCGGGGGATCAATATATGACTAGGCAGGATATAGAAAATATCGTTGCTCAAGGGATAGCCAATGCTATTCCTGCATTCGTTGCTGCTGTTAAAAACCCAGTAGAACCACAACAAATCGTTCCTAGCAAACGTATTTCTGAAGATAACTTCAGTAATAGCGTAAACGGAGGAAATAATCATGTTAATCATGATAATGAACCACAGCAAGCTCCGCTCCCTAAGAAAATGAAAGCTGCAACACCTGGTTGCACTTATAAAGAATTTCTTGCTTGTAAACCCACTGAGTTTGCAGGCAATGAAGGAGCGATTGCGGCACTGCGTTGGTTAGAGAAAACCGAGGCAGTAATTGCCATAAGTAAATGTATTCAGGATGATCAGGTCATGTATGCATCAAACCTTTTTAAAGAAGTGGCGTTAGAATGGTGGAACACGGTGTTACAAGCAAAAGGAAGAATGATAGCTTATGCCATGAATTGGGAAGGATTTAAGAATCTTGTAGAACGAAAATTCTGTCCTGAATATGAAAAAGATCAAATGGCAAATAAGTTTTTAAACCATAGAATGATGGGTGTAGATTGTCGCGGTTATACTTCGACATTCTTTGAATATGCTAGAGTGGTACCAACACTGGCTTCGCCAGAACCGGTACTCATTTCTCGCTATATTTGGGGACTGATTAGTGAAATCCGTAACATCGTTAAAGCTGCGAGACCTCGTACGATTGACGATGCTGTGGAATTAGCCAACACCCTAACCGACGAACTGGTACGCACGCAAGATGAAAACAGGAAGAAGGAACTGGCTCAGAAAATTACCCAAGGATTTCGTATGGGTAATAATAACAGCTTCAAGAAAAGAGGAACAGGGCAATCTTCAAATCCGCCGTTTTGTAGGAATTGCAGAAAGAAACATTTTGGAAGATGTAATGTAACCTTCAATTTTTGTAAAATGGTAGGACATCGTGAAGAGGAATGCAGAAAGAAAACAAGAGTCTGCTATAATTGCGGAGAAACGGGACATTTTAGACCAGAATGTCCTAAATTGGTCAAACCAGCAGACAACAAAGCCAAGACAACCGATGGAGCTACTAAGAAGAATGTCCGAGCCTTTCAGTTAACCACTCAAGAAGCCGAGATGATTCCAGATGTGATAGCTGGTACGTTTCTAGTTCACAACATTTACGCCAAAGTATTATTTGACTCTGGTGCAAACCAAAGTTTTATCAATACTTCATTCTGCCAAGCTCTTAATATACCCTTAACCAACATTAGGCAGATTTTTACAGTCGAAACGGCTGATGGGAATTCAGTTAAAATAGATAAGGTTTTGCAAAATATAGAAATAGGACTTTTAGGTCATAAATTTTCTGCAAATCTGTTACCTATGAAATTAGCTGAATTCGATGTTGTGTTAGGAATGGATTGGTTAGTAGCCAACCATGCTCGAATTCTCTGTGATAAGAACTCCATAGAAATTCAGGCACCCACCGGAGAAGTAATTGTGATTATAGGAGATAAACCACGTAAGCCTATGAAGTTCATATCAGTAATGAAAGTTGCTAATTATGAACGGAAACAAGGAATAGTATACATGATTTCAGTAATCATTAATACTAAAGGTAAAGAACTTAAGGAAATTCCTGTAGTCTCAGAGTACTCAGATGTATTCCCAGAAGAGTTACCAGGATTACCACCAGATAGGGAAGTAGAATTTAGGATTCATCTAATTCCTGGAACTACACCGATAGCTAAGGCACCTTATCGGTTAGCTCCCACAGAAATGTTAGAACTGAAAAAGCAATTAGATGAATTACTAAGTAAAGAGTTCATACAACCTAGTTCATCCCCGTGGGGAGCACCAGTGTTATTTGTAAAGAAGAAGGATGGTTCAATGAGAATGTGTATCGATTATAGAGAATTGAATAAGGTTACAATTAAGAATCGATACCCATTACCTAGGATTGATGATCTATTCGATCAACTTCAAGGAGCTAGATATTTTTCTAAGATAGATTTACGCTCCGGATATCATCAATTAAAGGTACAAGAAGAAGACATACCTAAAACTGCTTTCAGAACTAGGTATGGTCATTACGAGTTTACAGTCATGCCCTTTGGGTTAACAAATGCACCTGCTGCATTTATGGACATGATGAATAGGATCTGTAAACCGTATTTGGATAAATTTGTAATTGTCTTCATAGATGATATACTTATTTATTCAAAAAGTCAGGACGAACATTGTCAGCACTTGCAATTACTCTTAACCTTGTTAAGAAAAGAAAAGCTTTACGCCAAATTCTCAAAGTGTGAATTTTGGTTGCAAGAAGTGCAATTCTTAGGACACATGGTGAATCACGAAGGTATCCATGTAGATCCTGCTAAGATAGAGGCGATTACCAATTGGAAGGTTCCACAAACTGCAATGGAAATTAGAAGTTTTATAGGTTTAGCTGGATACTATAGACGGTTTATTAAGGATTTTTCCAAGATAGCTGTACCATTAACTAAGCTAACCTGTAAAGCAGTTAAGTTTGAATGGGGACCTAAACAAGAAGAAGCCTTTAGAATTTTGAAACAGAAATTAACCAATGCTCCAATCTTAGCCTTACCAGAAGGAACTGAAGATTTTGAAATATATTGTGATGCTTCAAAACTAGGATTTGGATGTGTGCTTATGCAACGCAAAAAGGTAATTGCATATGCTTCAAGACAATTGAAAAAGCATGAAGAAAACTATACAACTCATGATTTAGAATTAGGAGCTGTAATTTTTGCCCTTAAGATTTGGAGACATTATCTGTACGGAAGTAAATTTACTATCTATACAGATCATAAGAGTTTAAAATATATATTTGGGCAAAAAGAGTTAAACATGAGGCAAAGAAGGTGGATGGAAATTTTAAGTGATTACGACTGTGATATTCAGTATCACGAAAGAAAGGCAAATGTAGTTGCAGATGCCTTAAGTCGTAAGTATTATGAAAAGCAACGACGAGTTTGGGCTCTTAGATTAAATCTACAATTAGATTTAAGGGAACAAATAAAGAATGTTCAGGAAACAGCAATCAGGGATGATGCTGAAGGAATGAAGGGACGAATAAAAGAATTAGAGCAAGGAGCTGATGGAATTTGGAAATTCCACAAAAGCAGAATTTGGGTACATAAGCAAGGAGAATTAAGAAATAAGATTCTAGAAGAAGCCCATAAATCTAGGTATACTATGCATCCAGGAAACAATAAGATGTACCAAGATTTAAGAAAGAATTTTTGGTGGATAGGAATGAAAAAGGATATAGCTAGATATGTTTCTAAGTGTCTTACTTGTTCACAAGTTAAGGCAGAACATTAGAAACCTTCAGGTCTACTACAACAATTAGAGATGCCTGTACGGAAATGGGAACTTATAACAATGGATTTTGTTACTAAGTTACCCAAGACCAGAAAAGGTAATGATGCGATTTGGGTAATTGTGGATCGATTAACCAAATCTGCTCACTTTCTACCTATGAAAGAAACCTTTAGCATGGAAAGATTAGCAAAGTTGTATGTAGATGAAGTCGTATCTTTACATGGAGTTCCACTCTCCATTGTTTCGGATAGGGATAGTCGTTTTACTTCTCATTTTTGGAAAAGTTTCCAAGGAGCAATGGGAACTCGACTAAACCTAAGCACGGCATATCATCCACAAACAGACGGGCAAAGTGAAAGGACAATCCAAACTCTAGAAGACATGCTCCGAGCATGTGTAATAGATTTTGGTGGGAATTGGGACGATCACTTACCATTAATTGAATTCTCCTATAACAATAGTTATCATTCAAGCATTGAAACTGCCCCATTTGAAGCACTGTATGGAAGAAAATGCAGAACTCCAGTTTGTTGGGCAGAAATAGGAGAAAGTCAGTTATCAGGACCGGAGATTGTGCAAGAGACGACTGATAAGATCACACAAATCAAGGAAAGATGGAAGACGGCTAGAGATCGCCAGAAGATTTATGCAGACAATAGATGCAAGCCGTTAGAATTCCAAGTTGGAGATAGAGTACTGTTGAAAGTTTCCCCTTGGAAAGGAGTTGTTAGATTCGGTAAGAAAGGAAAGCTAAGTCCAAGGTACGTAGGACCATTTCCAGTAATTCAATGTATAGGACCAGTTGCTTATCGTTTACAACTACCAGAAGAGTTAGCTGGAGTACATGATGTATTTCATGTATCCAATCTCAAGAAATGTCTAGCAGACGAATCTCTGGTAGTACCTCTTCAAGACATAGAAGTAAACGAAAAGTTAAAATTTGTTGAGAAACCTCTTCAGATAGAAGACAGAAAAGTGAAGTTTCTCAAGCACAAACGACTAGTGCTAGTTAAAATCAAGTGGGATTCAAAGAGAGGAGCTGAATACACTTGGGAGCTGGAATCCGAAATGAAGCGAAAGTATCCTCAATTATTCCAGTAAATCTCGAGGACGAGATTTTATTTAAGGTGGGGAGAATGTAACAACTCTCATCAAAAGTCATATTTATTAAATTAATTTGTCCAATAGGAAACCCTAATTGAGACACCCAAGTGATTCTGTACAAACCCTAAAACTTTCAGAACAATTGGAATCAGGATCAGGGCCCCTAAAACTCAGGGGGGGGGGGGTAAACCCTAGTCACGATTATCTTCAAATCTCGTTGTCAAAATTGAATTTTACGAAATTATCAACTCAGCAGGTCTAGTCCCACACGTGGCTGATCTATAGTGCAAAGGTGTCCCTTGCGCATCGGAAGGGTTATAGTGTTACGATGCGCAAGGGTTAACAATTTTTGGGTATAAATACAAAACATTGGCACTCGATTTCTGGCGCTGAAACGTCGTAAAAATTCCAATTCTACGCTGAGTTATAGTCGAAATACTACAATTAACACACACAATTCACTAAGCGACGCCGCAATCAGGGTAATAACTCGATCGCTGTTACGATTCATTTTCCGATTGATCAATATATCCAATGAATGTTTAAGTGCCGCCCACATTAGGGTTATACTTTGTCATTCGTCGTTAATTCGATGGATGTTTAAGTATCGTACTTTGTCGTTCGTCGTTAATTCGATGGATGTTTAAGTATCGCACTTTGTCGTTCGTTGTGAGAATTTGATCTCGTGAGTTATCGTAAATGCTGTATTGATTACTAACCCAGAATTGTGTGCTTGTTATTAAATTTAGGATAAAAAGGCTAATCAGTAGGCTAGGCTCTGCTCAAATTAAATCTGCAATGTGAGTCATTCTCTTTTTATCAAATTACTTTCAAAAGCATGTTTATTTTCAAAGGTTATAATTACAGTGATTAAGTTTATGTAATCACCCAAGTTACAGCCGGTATGTGGGGTTTTGTATACATTACTTGATAACCGTCACTATTGGACAACGAGTTAGCCAATGAGTGATATGACCATAGTCACAGACACCATCGGGCAAAGAGGCTATCGATGGATGTTCGAGTGACAAGTACTGTGGGTAGTTGGTTTGATATCTGGAAACATTGTAATCTCTCTTAATACTGTAATTTATAACAAAAGAGTTGTTTTCATAAAATGGAATGATTCACTCAGTATTTCCCGCTGACAAAACCTTTTTCAAACATGTTTCAGGTGATCTGTTGTGATTTAGGAAAAGTGCCGAGAAGCACTACAAGCTTAAGGAAGTGGCTCAGTATAAAATAAAGAAACATGTTTTGTAAAATAAAGATTTCTCCGTGAAATCTCAATATTGTAAATTACCGGGTTTTATCCCGAGTTGTGAAATGAAATAATCGGGAAATATTTCAGGTTTAAAAAGATCCTGAAGAAACTTCCGCTGTTAAACTCAATTAAATAAATACCACGGGATTTCTGTCCCGCGGCTCCTGAAACGGGTCAAACCGGGTCGGGGGCCGTGACACTAAGCGCGAAAGATGATCTGCAGCGGTGTTTTCTGCTCCTCTTTTGTCCTTGATTTCAATGTCAAATTCTTGGAGGAGTAGAATCCACCGAATCAAACGTGGTTTTGCATCTTGCTTTTTGAAGAGATATCGGATGGCTGCATGATCTGTATAAACTATAGTTTTAGAAAGAACAAGATAAGAACGGAATTTATCAAAAGCAAACACCACAGCTAGTAATTCTTTTTCAGTTGTTGTGTAATTTTCTTGTGCATCATTAAGTGTTTTACTAGCATAATAAATTGGGTGGAAATGCTTTTCTTTTCTTTGTCCCAAGACAGCTCCAACTGCAAAGTCACTAGCATCACACATGATTTCGAAAGGAAATTTCCAATCAGGCGCTATCATGATAGGTGCATTGACCAACATTTCTTTTAAGGTGAGAAATGCTTGATTGCAATCATTGTCAAAGATGAAAGGAGCATATTTTTCAAGTAATTTTGTTAGAGGTCTAGAAATTTTAGAAAAGTCTTTGATAAACCGCCTATAGAATCCGGCATGCCCCAGGAAACTTCTGATAGCTCGTACGGAAGATGGAGGTGGTAATCTAGAAATGGTATCTATTTTGGCTCGATCCACCTCCATTCCTTCGCTTGAGATCTTGTGACCGAGTACTATTCCCTCCGTTACCATGAAATGGCATTTTTCCCAATTAAGGGCGAGGTTAGTTTCCTCACATCGGGATAGCATCCGTTCAAGGTTATCGAGGCATTGGTCATATGAATCCCCAAAGATAGAAAAGTCGTCCATAAAGACTTCCATTGTCTTTTCTATCATGTCGTGGAAAATGGCTATCATGCAACGTTGAAATGTTGCGGGAGCATTACATAGACCAAACGGCATGCGTCGATAAGCAAAAGTTCCATAGGGACATGTGAAAGTTGTCTTTTCTTGGTCTTCGGGTGCTATCGGGATTTGAAAGTAACCTGAAAAACCATCAAAGAAACAGTAAAATTTATGACCGGATAATCTTTCTAACATTTGATCAATGAATGGTAAAGGAAAGTGATCCTTTCTTGTTGCTTCATTTAATCGTCTATAATCTATACATACTCTCCATCCTGTGACGGTTCTCGTTGGTATTAGTTCATTCTTTTCGTTAGTTATTACCGTCATACCTCCTTTCTTTGGAACTACTTGGACAGGACTTACCCAAGGGCTATCGGAGATAGGATAGATAAGTCCGGCGTCAAGTAATTTGATGACTTCGTTTTTAACCACTTCTTGAACATTTGGATTTACTTGACGTTGTGGTTGTATTACTGATTTGTAGTCATCGTTCATCAAAATTTTGTGTGTGCACATGGAAGGACTAATTCCTTTTATGTCTACAAGTTTCCAAGCTATTGCGTTTTTGTGTTTTTTCAAAAGATTAATTAATTTTTCTTTTTCTAAGTTATCTAATTTAGACGAAATAATTACAGGTAAATTACCATCTTTGTCTAGAAAAGCATATTCCAAACCTTTTGGAAGTTCTTTGAGCTCAAGTGGTGGGTCTTTGGGAGACTCCTTATTTGGTTGCTCATTTCGATCAAGAACTTTAAAAGTCTGTTCTATGGCGACCTCTTCTTCAACAAAGTGGTCAATCTCTTCACTTGTATCGGGTGGTTCATCTTCATCTTCAATTAGGGGGTCATTATTGCCGAAAGGATATTTCATTGACTGTTCGAGATCGACACTTCTTTTAAATGCCCCTAATTGAAGAGGTAGATTTTTGAACTTCCGGTTTTTCAAAGCTTCGTGAGTTTTTACAAATGGTCGTCCCAACACTAGAGGAGCGTCATCGAGGATGACAAAGTCGGTCGGGATTACCATTTGATTTGTTTGAACCAATACATCTTCAACTACACCGATTGATTTTATTACTTTCCGATTGGATAGAAAAATGGGTATTTGAAGTGGAGAAAAATCACTAATACTTAATTTTTCGAAAATGTAGTTAGGCATTATGTTAACACAAAGATCTTTATCGATTGTGACATTACTAATAAATGAATTTTGAAAGAAACATGGAACCGGTGTAATGTTAATTTCAAAAGGTTCTTCTTTTATTAGTGAGGTTTGATCATTGGTTAACTTAACACTTACCGTTTCGTCAATTTTAGTGTTAGTGCTTAACTCTTTTAAAAACTTAGCATGAGGGTGTACTAAACAATGATTTTCAAAAGAAGGTGACAAGAGATTAATTTTTTCAAAATTGGACTCTTCTTGAATTTTAACGTTGTTGGACTCACCTTTTTCGTTGTTTAACTCATGTGTCGGTTTTTCACTTATTTGTTCTTCCATTTTAACACTTTTAGTTATCTCTTCCTTTTTTAATTCTTCTCTTGCGCGGGACTCCTCTTCCCTTGCGCGAGCTTCTTTTATACATCGATCGATAACTCTTATGTGTTCTAATATCCTATCGGTCACTTCGGTTATAGAAAAAGAATCGGTATTTTCTAAGCTTGAATCCGGTTGTTCGACCCTTTGTTCCTCATAATACCCATATGAAGTCGATGGTTCGCACCATTGTTCTTCATTGTAAGCATATGATGGATAAGGTTCATAATTTTGTTCTTCATAATACTCATATGAGGTGGGTTGTTCACGCCATGGTTCCTCATAGTAAGTATACGAAGGTGGTGGCTCATATCTTGGTTCCTCAAAGTATGAGTAAGAAGGCTCATACCTTGGTTCATCAAAATATGAGTATGAGGGAGGAGGTTCATACCTTTGGTCTTCATATGATGTGTATGAAGTTGATGGTTCGTACCTGGGCTCCTCATAATAGGTGTATGAATTGGATGGTTGATATGAGTGATTGTATTGGACCGAGCGTGAGTTACGACAATTAGTGCAATAATTACCCCTATAATCATCCTCATCATAGGTGTAGTTGTAACCTCCTGAGTATTGATCCATAAGAATCACTCAGCAGACCACAACCAGGTCTCGAGATCAGAAAACAAAAATAAAAACGGAAACAGAAGGCTGGACACGGCCCCGTGTTCAGTGAGCACGGCCCCGTGTTCAGGATCTGTATCTGGGCGTTTTGATTAAATTTACTGATTTCGTTAAGCACGGGGCGTGTTCAGTGAGCACGGCCCGTGTTCAAGCTACTGTTACTGGGAGTTTTTTATGAAAATGCTGGACACGGCCCCGTGTTCAATGACCACGGCCCCGTGTACAGGTTACTGTAAATGCAAAACTAAACTAAAATGCAGAAAAATGTGCGCGCGTTTAAAAAGGTTTTGAAAAACTGATTAGGCCGTCGATTTTAAGCTTTCTTAAAATCCTTGTGTCCCCGGCAACGGCGCCAAAAACTTGATGTGCGGTAAAGTGTTATATATATTAGGTGTATATTTTAAGCCCCTTTAACACTTATTTTAGCCAAGTTTTAAATTTATAAAACACGATATTTTACTAACACTAAACACACATATGGGCAAGTGCACCCATCGTGAGCGTAGTATAGCGTTGGTAAGATACCGAGGTCGTCCAAGGACACACGAGCTTTTAGTACCGGTTTATCCTCAACGTCTAATCAAAATAAAAAGTTTAGAAAAATGTTTTTAACTAAGAAAAGTAAAAACTAACTAAAATGCTGAAAAGTAAAAATAAAAGAAAAACAGATAGACAAGATGAATCACTTGGTTCCGACTCGTATCTAGTATAACCTTTGATTATTTCCGCACTTTTGCACATATTTAAGAGATTATCTTAGTTATTGTAGTAGGCCCCTCTTTTGAAGGTGACGTTACCCTCACCCCAGTAGTTTGAGTCAGCAAGGATACAATCCTAAAAGGGTGGATTATTGGAAGATAATTAATTAAGTTATTAATGCAAATTATGGTAGGCCCCGCTTTTGGCGGTGACGTTACCCTCGACTAAGTAGTCTGAGTCAGCAGGGATACAGTCCTAAATAGCCGGGTTATAGTATTAATAGTAGTTAACTTATGAGGGGATCAAAGAGTTTGGACCCCCGCCATCCAATACCGTGAAGCATTGAAGGAGGTCCTACTAAATTTGACCCAGGTCCATTGCAGGACCTCTAAACGCTGAACAATGGCAAGACCTTTACCAAACCGTTCCCTTAACCCCCGACCAGGTAGCCAACATACCTCCATATAGACCGTGGAGATATGAATGGTGAAAATCT
This sequence comes from Helianthus tuberosus, assembly GCA_030545235.1. Lineage (NCBI taxonomy): Eukaryota > Viridiplantae > Streptophyta > Magnoliopsida > Asterales > Asteraceae > Helianthus > Helianthus tuberosus. The sequence goes on along the minus strand of CM060384.1, from coordinate 148,808,349 downwards.
TTTATTTTATATAGACAGCAAAATAATGCCAAGACACCACAGACAAACGATAAGGAAAGATCACCTTCAACATAAGTAACTAGTTATTAAAGTCATTAATACAAAACCAAATAAAAAGTGCAAAAGATTAGAAATAAAAAGTATTATACTAGACACTTTGTCTTCACCAAGTGATGTAAGAGACTTAGGCAAACATGGCCTTGGTTGTCAAGAACTCTTACGATCAATCTTGGATCCCGAGACGACTCACACACTCTACGATGGACAATGGATGATGGTGGTGGATGATGGTGTTGTGATGGTGGTGGGTGGTGGATGAAGTGTGAGAGAGGTGGTGTGCCAAGGGATGAGTTGAAATGAAACCAAGCACTCCTATTTATAGGCTGAACAGAAGGCTGGGCACGGCCCCGTGTCCGCTGGACACGCCCCCGTGCCTGTCTGACACTCTCTCCCTTCATTAATTGTAATTCGCAATTACAATTAATGCGCCTGCAGTACTTTCGCCACGCCCCCGTGTTTACTGGACACGGCCCCGTGGTGGGCAATAGAAGCTTCTATAGGTTTGTCTTTTCTGCTGCTTCTTGGGCACGGCCCCGTGCTGGCTGAGCACGGGGCGTGTTCAGTCTTCTGCCTTCTCTATTTTGCTTGGGAAGATGCCGTTGAGGGGTCGGGCAGTCCACTTATGTTCCTTTTCTTGTATTTATGTTGGATTTAGCTGTCTTTTTGCTTCTTTTGTGAATTTGAGCTCATTTAATCCTGAAAATACAAAAGGAAGACAAAAACACTGTTTTTCCAACATTAGTACTTGAAAAGGGTTAGTTTTATGCCTCATTTGATGTAATTTATATGTTGCATTTTACACACATCATGTTCCCGTTATAGGAATGGAATTTAGTTCGAGCAAGCATATGTTTTTTATCAGACATATGCTAAGAAGGCAGGGTTCTCTGCTTGAAAAGGAGGTGAACATCATAGTGGTAGTATTATAAAGACTAAATACTTTGTGTGTTCAAAGGAGGGGCATAAACCACTGGGTGTTGATGATCCTTTTTTGAAGGTGGCTAAGCCGTATAAAAGTAGGAACATACCGACTATTCGAACCGGGTGTAAAGCACAAATTAAGCTTTGTTCGACGGATGGGGTGTTGTATAAGGTTGATAAGTTTGTTCAAGCTCATAATCATTCTTTTGTGTGCCCCAAAGATATGTATTTATTACCGGCTTATAGGCATCTTTCCGAAACACAAGAAGAGATGATATGGGATCTTGGTACTTTAAATCTTGGGCCGGTGAAAGCCTTCAATATAATGAGATAAAGATACGAAGGTTTTGAAAATGTTGGCACAACTGTTGACGACTGCAAGAATTTTAGAGCTAGGATACATAGCTATATAGGAGAGTATGATGCAGATATGGTTATCAATAGGTTAACCGATAAAAAGTAGTTTATGGTTGATTATTCGTTTGTACATTCAGTCGATGAAAACAAGCGATTAACTGGCCTGTTCTGGGCCGATGGTTTGTGCAAACGTAACTATGCTGAGTTTGGAGATGTCATATCCTTTGATGCTACATTCAAAACGAACAAGTTAGTCTTCACTGTAATGTTTTATTTTTTTTTTTGTATAATTTTGTTGTTTTCTTTATTCAATTTATTTTATCATTTTGAAGGTATAATATGGTTTTTGTATCATTTACTGGTATTGATAACCACTGTCGGAATGTGACGCTTGGAGCCGGGTTGCTAGCATCCGAAAGCATTGAATCATATAAATGGCTGTTACAATCATTTTGGACTCATTTGGTAAGCAGCCGAAGGTGGTCGTCACTGATCAGGACCCGACGATGAAATAAGCTATCGAGGTTGTGTTCGATAAGAGTAGGCACATATTATGTATGTGGCACATAATGAAGAAAGTTGCCGATAAGGTTAGACACAACTACAACATGCGTGATTACAATTACAACCGGCTTAATAATTATAAAGATTTTTGTTTTTTATATGCATTTTTTACAAAAAGCGTGATTAAAGACATGATGCGTTATTATTTCCTACATTCTTATGTTCATTTCATTCCTTTTTTTAATAGGTGGGACATGAGTTGTGTAACAATGAAGATTTCAAGAGAAGTATATGTGACATTGTGTGGACTGATTCGATTGCGCCAGAAACGTTTGAGAGAGAATGGAAACTGATAATGATTGAATTCGGTCTAACCGAGAATAAATGGATTGACGATATGTTTGGCATGAGATCTTCGTGGATACCAGCTTACTATTGTCATGAGCCTATGTCTACGCTCATGCGGACCACCTCCAGATCAGAGAGCGAAAACCATTTTTTCTGTTAGGTGGCGAATTCTCAACTTACCCTTGTTGAGTTTTTTAACCATTTTGATGGTGCAATGGACGTGCAAAGATTCAACCATCGGAAAAATGACCATATTTCGAGAAATACAACCCCAGATAACTGGTCTGAAACTACCTTAGAGGAAGATGCTATGAAAATTTACAGCAGGTCCATCTTTGCTGATCAACAGGCAGAGTTATATGCAACACTGTCTGAGTGCCTTCCTATGGAGACTAAAATCGAAGAACCATTCTTGAAGATAAGTATGAAAGATTTCAAAGCCCACGGTGATGGTTTATTAGAGGTAACAGTATTTAGGAGCAGCCAACATGCGCTATTACATAACAACTTGCATTTTTTTCTTTGGTTTTTAATTTTCAATTTTTTTTATTTAGGTTTGTTTCAAGAAGGGGGTGGATGTAATTGCATCATGTAGTTGTCGCAGGTTTGAACAATATGGATTGTTGTGTAAACATATATACTTTGTGTTCAAGATGTTCAAAGTGAAAGAAATTCCCAACAAGTATGTTATGAGAAGATGGACCAAAGATGTGGTACCGAATGATCTAAATAACACATTTGATTTAAACGTTGATGATAATGATGGGCATAAAAAGGCCAAGGAGGTTGCGTATGAGATAATGCATACCGGAGAGTATCTTATTAGTAATTTGATGAGAGATTTTGATCATCTAGTTATAATCAGGGATCGGATGAGGGAGATGAAAGAAATGGTTGATGAACTTCGCATAACCAAGCCTATTAACCGTAAGTTTGATAGATATTCAAGGTTAATCGGTTACGAGAAACCGAACACTGATGCTCCACCTACAGTCCGTGTGCCAACCGGTATTAGGAACAAAGGACACGGTTCACGTAAGCGGATCAAATCAAAAAAAGAACAGATGATTAGTCTAAAAGGCAAGAGAAGTCGGACATGCAGTGTTTGCAATACCAAAGGTCATGATATCCGAACTTGTTCAGTTTTAAAGGGTCAAGCTAGTGCTGCCGATAAGAAGGGGAAGAAAAGAAGAGTAGTTCAGTTAGACTTAGAGACTGATCCTGGTTTAGTAGACGAAGAGGACGAGGAGGCAGAAACTGGTGAGGGAGAGGAAGAGTATGAGGAGGTAGACGAATCCGATGATAGTGATTCTGAATGGGAAGAGGTTAACGATGATGACGAGTGATTTTTGAACAACAATTGCATACATTAAACATGGGTTTTTATGCCTTTTTTTACTAAATAACATTCTGTGTTTTGTGATCTTGACACTTAACATGCGTGATTTTAATACCATACTTGCGTGATTTATTATGTTTCTCATACCATGCGTGATTAACTATACCACTTGTCAATATACAAAAAACATCTCAACTGACCCTTTTTACCCAGTGATAACAAGCCTGAATGTTTCAATATGCAGATGCGTTATTTTACTATATTGGAAGACTAACTCAAATGACCCTTTAACCCCTTTTTAACATTTCTATAACCTGAGTTAACCCCTGTTCACAGCAATTTCCTGTGAAGAAGGCTGGGTTATTTCGTATGCGTTATAATTCATACAACGGGCGTAATTTCAACCCAAAACATACCAAACATAATAAAATTCACCTTATATGATATTTTTAATTTTATCTACATATGATATTTAGTTGTCATTGTCAGCAAAAACATAATAGAAGTTTTCACAAAATTAAGGCTATAACATACCCCCAAACATCAAAAGACATTATAAAGCTGAAATACCACCTATTTCGATGCGAATATCTTATCAAGCTCCTTGTCGCTGGACTCCATCTTTTGTTGCACCGTCTTAACTGCATCATTCAGATAGGAGTAAACCAAGTCATCAGCAGAAGACTGATCCTTTACGAGCTTGATGCCTTCGTCCCTTAATGAAGATTTTGGTTCCTCAAGTAGTTTTCCCCACACTTCTTGGTTCATCTTCTGCTGGTCAAGTACCTTCTTCTGCACATCTAAAACACAGTTAGTGGAGTTTACATCCGTTGCAAGTTCCGTCAACCTGCGGGTGGTGAGGAGTTCCTTGATCGCTGTACTTGCGTGGTCTGCAGACATTTTTGTAACTTATTTTAGGTTGTTATCTTTTTTGCCAAAAATGAAATGTGATTTGATTAAGTAGGAAGATTGTAATTTAATAGAGGTGGTTGGGTGAAGGATTTTGGTAAGTGATATTAAACTTCAAACATAATTACCAGTCATGTCGTTGTAAGGCTATATGTAGAGATGATGATTATGAGTTTTCTAATTTTATAAAGCAACTTGTTTGTTGTTTAATATTTTTTTTTTATAAAAACATATGTTAATTTAGGTCACAACTTGCGTGATTATTCCACAACTTGCGTTATAATTCAGTTGTTATAATTCAGTCCAGTACATGCGTTATTATTCCAACTAGATAACTTGCGTTATTTTTTTTGTCAAATCCAATTAATAATTTGCGTAATTTTTTCTATCAACCTACTGCTCCAAGAAAATTCCAAAAGACATGTGACTTCTGAACCAATAATTGTCATTCTCAATAATTATACATTTGATAGATCATGAGCTCGTGGGTACTTGCTTTTATATTTCAATTGAAAGTTCATTGAAATATTGTCCCCAAAGATGGCAGATTCTTGTAATTCATTTCTTCTTCATCATCAGGTATGAGTATGTATCTTAAAAAGAGGATCAAGGAACAAATTGCTGAAGACAAGTCTTGTAAAGACTTGTTGGAGACTAACATTTCTAGGGTCAGGGAGAACATGAAGAGGCGAGAAGAAATATTCAAATTGTTGTCCGGTATGAAAGAGTCCAGTGTCCGAGAGGTGGCTATGATGTTTATGGTTGATCTAGGAGAGCGGGATGAGAAACAGTTAAAGGAGCTTGCGGATGCAATAGCCGTCTTAAGATGCTCTATGGATACGAAGATCAAGTTTTTGGAGTCCTTTTTCTGATGGGTGCAAGCATGTGTTTGTATTATGAAGCATTTTCGTCCGGGTAGTGAAACCATGTGGCTTTTATGTTTATCTAAGTGTTTTTCTTGTATCGAATTTGTGTTTGAATAAGGAAATATACCCATTGTGTTTACATTTTTCATGTTATCTGATAACATAGTTTATGAGTAATCAACAAAATTAAAAAATAAAAATAAAATTAAAAAAGGAATAGGTCAAATATGTTTGTAGCAAAGTAGTTCTAAGACGTATCATTTTTTATCACTTTGTCAAGTTTGAAGAACTGATCCAATTGGTCCCTAATTTTGTTATCTAGATCGTTCAACACATCTACGGGTCTTGAGGTCTTCGCAAATTCCTTAGCTTTGTCATACACTTCTTTCCTTATAAGATTGTTGTCGGACAATACAATCTTACTAAGATACCGGTACCTCAAATCGAAGTTGTGAATCTTGTATGGTCTTTTTATCTTCATTCACAAACCCCGGATTCCATGGTGATTTACCTTTGTACGTCTCCATATGTCTCATAGTGAAGACACCACAGTCAACTCCGTTTTGAAGAGTTCTCCAATCCATTTCTTTTCGTATTATGCTTGCCGTTTCCAAGTTTGTTATCCATTCTTTTCGTCGTATCTTGTCTTTTAGGTATAGAACTAGAACTCTTCGCTATAATCACGATAACAAACCATATTAGTACATAATTATTATAATATATAGTCGTTTTTGTATATAAAGTTGAGTATTCAAGAATTACCAGCTTTTCGGGGCTCCCACGGTAGCGTTTGCTAAACGATTCCTTAAACCTAGAGTTATCAATTAACTCAATTTTGCCATTTTTCAAGTGAAAGCATAGGCACCAGAAATGATAAGATACTAGTACTGGAATGCAGATAATATCCACTGTGTCAAGTTTCTTGACCTCATACTTACCCAGTATATCGTCTAAATTTGATGCAAATACTTTCAATCGATCATTGTTATTGTATTTTGGCCCATACATTACGTCAGGCTGCAAAAATTATGGTCATTTTTATTATTAAACTCTATATGTGCATTAACTTTAAACCCCCATCGTCATATACCATATTATCAACATCATCACAACCTATAAAATCACAAACGTTTTCTCATCATTTAACTGAAATTACCGTTAATCTTAAGAAATAACACAAATTTTTCTCTACCTTTTGTTTTTCCTATGTGTTCTTCTTCTACGGTTGCATCTCCATCCCCTCCTAACTCTTGAATAGTATCGCCACCCTCTCCAACTTTGTTTAGAAACGCCTCATCCCTTCAGAGCTTACTTGATCAGTCGTCGTTGAGACGGTATTCTAACTGCATTATCCCATCTTTTACACATTCTCATTAGGCTAAAGGGTATGGGGAGCATGAGTTGGGTCATTAATGCCATATAGGATCATTAATGGATTGTTATACCATCCCCTTCCTTCATCCACCATGGTTGGCATGGATTAAACCATGGCAACCATGAGCCTACTTTCCTTTTTCAATGATTCATTTTCCTTTTCTACAAAAATAAATTAAAATAGGAAGATAGTGGTTTGGGTCATGACCACACCCTTAGGGTAGTGGTTTTGGATGATGGATTAGAAGTGAATGACATGGCGCCGATGTGGAGGATCACGGTGACCATGAGGGTCATGACCACACCTTATAGCCTTATATCTGGATCCCAGTAACACTTTTCCCTTGCATCTGTAACGATATTGTTCATTTCCGTAACCAGAGAGATGTATTTATTTATGTTCTTCTCCATTGTTTTCAACAACATCTGCAGGATGGAATTTCATTAATATCATGCGTTATTATATTTCTAACTAGCGTGATTTTCATTAAACATGCGTTATTACACATTAAACATGCGTTATTATGTTAAACTACCAGTACTAATATATGACATGCGTTATTCTACATTAAACATGCGTCATTATGTTAATCTACTAGTACTAATATATGACATGCGTTATTATTTTTAGTATTCAAAGGAGTGTACCTTCTTATTTTTGTTTGAGGCTTCCCGTGTAGCATCATCATAGATCACCCCGGTTAGTTGAAGCGGAGTGCTGCAGTAGTCAATTATTTTTTTGCGTTTGTGACCCGATGCCCATAACTAGGTTCAACTCTGAAATACGTTCACTAGGATTCCAGCCCTCAAACCAATCGGTAGTTGATGGTACGTAACATTCGTCGATTGAATCTGTATCAGCCTCGTTTCTTCTTCTGTAGACCTTTGTGGTATCCACAGGTGGTATTGTGATATCATCTGTATCTTTTGTAGGCTGATCTATCATTTCTAATGTGACGAGATTTTCTTATACTGCAACAGGCTCGTGTAATGGGATGTTGTCATTGAACGGTCTGTCAATAACGTCGAAGTTTGTTGATTTATGTTTTCTAATGGCGTTGTCGGAGCCTGTTCATTTTGATGATCATCGGTAATGATGTTGTCCGAGGCAGTCGCATGCTGTTGATCCTGGCGATTCCCATGCGTTTCTTCATCTTTGTCAAATTCATCATAATCTTCAACATCTGACAGCGGCCCATTGTTGTATATATACTCTTCCATGTCATCGATCATACCAGATGTTATATACTTTATGATAGGCAGTTCGACAACTTCATTGAAAATTTGGTGCCTTTTTTTGTAATCATGGGCGTATAGAAGCTGCATACAAATGTGTAAAAAAAATCAAATTAATACTAACAATGTTGTTTTAGCTAACATTTTAAAGATGTTCACAAAACATACCGTCAGAAATGCAACTGGCCCATTGTATTGTGACTCCAGTTTTTTTCCAACCTTGCCTAGTTCGTTTAAGTGATTCTAAAACAAACGAGCACCAATCCAGCTTTGAAATATCTTCCTCTTTGTCAATGGCAAGTAGAAAACTTTGTTTAACTGTTGTTGACTTTGTAATCTCTACAAACAACGTGTTCCAGTAGGCTAAAAAATTTAACTTGAATAATCTGCCGCCATTTGTTTGTTTTCTCATAGCTTTTGCAACTAATGAATGAGTAATTCTGTTGTTGTCGGGACACTGGTTTTTGAACTCATCAATAGTTGTCTCGACCCCATCAGTAGCAGTATTTTTTTTCAACTATCGCACCTTTCCGAGGCTTATTTTTTTCACGTACTGGATTTGGTCCTTTTGGAATACCAAACACATCATATACTGAATCTCTTGTGATTCGTATCTTATGATTTTCGATGTTTAGTGTGCTGTATTGCTCGTCATAGTTTCGTAGGAGCCAAAAACCTAGATGTGTGCTTATATGATTTACCTTTATATCAAGAACATGACCAAATCCAATGCTTTTGACATCCACTGTTTGTGCTTCTATAAACTGTCTTATTGTATCTAAGAAAGCTGAAGGACTACACCTAAGGCTTATTGCCTCATGATGATATGCATAGTACGATCTTGGTTCCATCCAATTTGGTTCCGCTTCGTTAATCGTCTGTTTACTCTTTGTAGGATCCATCTGCCTGTCTTGTTTCGACGGTTTGATCTTCTTTATGGGCTCCTCAAAGTCATCATCATCTTCATCAGTTAAAGTATCTGCCCTCTTTTTTGTGTTTTCGGCCCTTTTGCCTATCAAATCTTTAATTGGTGCTTCAAAATCATCATCATCATCAGCACCCCCTACATTCATATTTCAAATAAAAAAAAATCCCGCAAGTTACTTTTTTTCAAATCACAACAAGCGTGATTATTTTCATTGGTTGTGCTACCAAAAAATCTTATACAAAACCATTTGACCATGGCAGGTACAAACAAAAATCATCCAACACCAACAAAATTATGTTTAAAAACAGATGAAGATGATGAACATAATGGTGATGAAAAGCCCCAAAAAAAAAAACGCATGGATGATTATGAGAATCATTTTACAAAACGGCAAGTTTTACAAACAGGGGAGGAACACGATGATGGTCAAGCGCCCCAATATCAAATAACGCTAGTTAATAACAATCAAACTAATACCGCAAGTTAGCAAACGGGGGGGATGAACATGATGATCATCACAATCTCTAAAATCAAATAACGCAAGTTTTAAAGCCGCTAATCGAAAGATCAGAAATCAAACCCTAAAATTTGGGATTTTTTAGAAGAAACCTGGATTGATGTCGGTAGAGTGCACCGGATCGTTGCGTTTCTTGCTCCTCCTCTCTCGTTTAGTTTCCATTTTGTTCACCATAAAATAAAACGACTGGTTAGTGTGAGATTTCTACTCCTAAAACCGTGATTAAAGAAGAAAACAAATGGATGAGCAGATGATTTAAACGAATGCTTTACCTCCTAATGCCGTAATCGTCATTCCCGTTGTCACTTCAAATCGTTACTCGTTTTATCAAATTTTCCGTCGAACCGCCTTTTAAACTTCAGTGAGATTCTTGGGGTTCTAATTTTGTATTTTGATTTGAGAAGAAGATGTAGCCAGGTAATTTGATAGGTTAAATTGACGATTTTAACCTTTTGGTAGCATAATTAAGTTTTTACCACCGCTAATCATCATCAATTTAATCACGCTGATCTGACGGTCAGGATAGTCACGTACGTAATGTACGATTACTCGTAGTGTATGTTAACCGCTCTCATGAATATAGAGTAAATTGTCATTTTAGTCCTTGATGTTTGACTCAGAATGTCACTTTTGTAACACCCACCGAAATGGATCCTAGAAACCCGACCCGTTTTAAAAATCGGATCTAAACCGGCTATAACTGCATTTAAATCGTAATAAATGAAAAACGAGTACGTTTATTAAATATTTGTTTTGTCACTTAGGTATATTTATTATTCAATCATAGTTATACTTCATTCAAACTCGCTTTGCTAATCATGTTTGTTTGTTTAGAGTATAAACTTGGTACCATAGACATACGTTTGAAAAATTAGACCCTACTATGTTTTTTATGACACTTAGGTCATATGATAGAGAAAAAGAAGTTTGTCCTAACGGTATATTCGTATTTCTATAAAATGTTATATTTTTCTTGTTATATGAGAAAAACAAGTTATGAATTAATTATTTATATAAAGTAATTATATATTATAATAAGAGTAAATTACAAGTTTTGTCCTTTATGTTTGTTTTAAGACGAATTGGAATTGTGGACAGGGCAACCCCAGGCTGAAGAGGGAGGTGAGAGAGAGAGAAAAGAGAGAGGGGAAATTTCAGAGAGAGATGTTTGCATATTTTTTTTATAAATTGTAAATCTTTTTTTATATTTTACACAACAATCCCTTGCTATCACTTGTTTTACACAATAGTCCTTGACGAGGCAAAATGACAAGAATACCCTCATTTGCAAGGCACATGACCATATTTAACAAAAAAATTTGACTGAGTTAGAGCTAAAGGACATAACGTGCAGGATTTTGAAACGTTAAGGACAAAACTCGTCAAATTTTAAGACAAATGACACCGCCTGCAATTTGGTACAAAGATAAATGACAAAACTTGTAACTTACTCTTATAATAACAATAACATACAACAATTTCAAACGGCACCCCCACCCACTTTAATACTCCAAATGACACTTCCCCTAAACCTCCATATTAACACCAAACGACACCCTTCTTTATTTATTTTGTAATCCAAACGAGAGTGTGCATCTGTATGTTAAACGAGAGGGAGTCACCCAGATGAGGACATGTTGTTTGGTAACCATTTTAGCTTCTTCTCTAAGTCATGAATCATCTAACCAAATCACTTCCTAACTTAGTCAGATCTTGTCCATTTAACTTCATTTTTGTCACTAAAGCTAGGGGTGTTCAAAACTATTCGTATCCGAAAATCCGATTCGAATTTTCCGATTCCGAAAATCCGATCCGAATTATCCGATATCCGAATTTGAAATATCCAAAAATTCGGATATCCGAAATTTCGGATTCGAATAGTGATTTTAAAAATTTTCAGATATTTCGGATATCCGAAAATTTAATTTTTTATTTTTTTTCGGATATCCGAATATCCGAAAATATCCGAAGTATCCGAAATACCCGAAAAATATCTGAAATACCAAAAAAATACCCGAAATTTTATATTCGGATATCCCAAACTATCCGAAATATCCGATTCCGAATGTTAAAAAAACAAAAAAATAAAAATTAAATAAAAAATAGATATTCGGATATCCGATTCACTTTCCGATCGGACACACGCTAGTAAAAATAGTGTCAAGTAAGAACATAAGAGTATGTAAACTTGTGTGTATATTATCTTCATGTATTCATTATGAATAGAAAGGGTTCAATCTATAATGGCACCATAATATTGGAATATTTGAAATGCGTAATATACTAATGTAAAATTCAATCGTCCTGATATTTCATTTTATGCATAAGTTTGTTTTGTTGTTAATTTGTTTAAGTTAATTAAGGATTACGCTAAAATGGGAAATGATTGTTGGATATGGAATGGGATCAAATACGGACACTTATGTTTGTAAGAACCATAAGAACCAACACATAATTGACAAGTGTCCCTCAATAAAAAAATAGTTTAGGGGTAATTTAGACATTTTGACCATATTTATTTATAACTAATTAAAAATAATTATTAGAATATCTCTAAATCCATGCAAGTTTAATTCAATTCAAAGTTTGAATTTTTTAACATATCCATGATCTAGTAACTCTCCATGATCGAACCAATCTGCAGGAACCACCACAAAAAATATAATCAGCACAACACTATATAATTAGCATAACATCCTTAATCGTTCTCCATTATTAGCACATCGTCCTCAATCGTTCTCTATTATCAACATAAATGACATTAGCACAACTTCCTCAATCGTTCTCCATTATCAGCACATCAGATGTGCTGATTATATCTACTTTTGGTGTTTGTTTGTATTATATTGTAATTAACACATAATCAGCACATTGTCAGCACACTTATAAAACAACTTTTGGTAACTTTTATAAATAAAAAAAAGTATAGCAATATGGTACTCATATTAAAGATAAAAAAATACTTGATTTTATGGTATATTTAAAAAAATAATGAAGTAAATAAAAGTTATTTTAGTTTAAAAAACCTCGGTGGAATTTGTATTTAATTGAAAATGGTCAAATGACTAGTAATTTTACGAAATTACCCCTAACTTGTTAGTACTAATTTTTAATTATAAGGGTTTTATTTATAATCAACCCCAACCCATGATTTAAACTATCAATGGTTCAGATCTGTTCTTACGGTTCTTACAGTTAGCACTGTTTGTACAGGATCTCAACTCTGTTGGATATTTTAGTGTAATTGGGATTGATTTGGTGAGCAAAGTGAATTGTAATACACATCAAACAAGCTAGGAGGTGCGGGAGTACACACTTGTTTGAGTTGTTATAATTCTAAGTGTTCGTGACGGATCCCCTAATCAATGGGGGTTCCAAAGAGGCAACGCCCCCTTGGTGAGGGTCCGTGGGTTACAACTTGCAACCCAGGGTTCAAGGGGCAGAGCCCCTGGCCGGGGTCGAGTTGTGCTTTACTAAAAAATGCATTAGAAATTTAATTTTCTAGAGATTTAGCTTATTTTCAAGATGGAAAATTAGGGCATTTTGGAAGCAATTTTTATTCAAAAGAATAACTGCCTAAAGGCTTACCAGTGGTTTTTCATCCCTTTTTCGAAATCACTTTGGTTATACAAAATACCTGGCTAAAAAATCACGTCAATTCACATACTAAGTTCTACTCAATCTGAGTTGTAGCCTATTGGATTTTTCAAATGAACCTATGAAATAATTCGATTTGAAAGTGATTACATCTTTCTCAGATCATCATCCGTTGAAATCTTAATTCCTCCAACACATAATACCATGAGAATCGGTATTTGATTAGAAAAATAGGGAAATCCATCACAATATCGATATATACGAGTAGTGGAGGGTTCAAATGAGAAGAATTTTTTTGTAAGAAGAAAAAAGAAGAAGTTTCAACCAATAAGAATGCTTTATTTTACTTCATTTAATATTTGCATTTAATTTTAATATAAGGGTATATTGGTAAACTTACATAAATCATTAATTTGTATTCTTCCCATTTAATAACTAACTAAATTAAATTTGTAACTCATTTTCAAAATATATATATTTTTTCTAAATTAAAAAAACAACTTAATTTAATGTGTAGAATAAATTACTAGTTGTGTAAAATAAATTACGAGTTGTGTAGGATATATTTCAAGGTGTGTAGGATAAATTTCGACCGTGTAGGATAAATTCTATAATGTGTAGGGTATATGTAGAAAAATTTTGATATGTGTAGGTTTTGTTGATTATATGTAGGATAATTAATGATTAGTTGACTAATTAATTAAAGAGAGAAAAATTAATGATATGAGTTATAAATGAAATAGCATTTTACTAATATGTCATTTCTTCTTTTTCTTCTCACATTAAATTTCTTCTCAAATGAACCTTCCCCTGTACGAGTATTCAAATATGATATGAACTTAGATATGTATCATGACTTAGGGCATGTTTGGCTAAGCTTTTTGAAACAACTTATTAACTTATTAACTTTTTGGAAAAGTCAGTATGGAGTGACTTTTGGAAAAGTCACTTTTCCCTCTCACATACACCCTCATTGCCAAACATCATTTTGGAGCTTATGACTTTTCAAAAAGCCAATAAGTCAATAAGTTGTTTCAAAAAGCTTAGCCAAACATGCCCTTAGTATTCAGACAATTCAGTATTCCCTTTTAAACAAGTGAAAGCAGTGGCGGTACCAGAACGTTTTAGTCAAAGTGTCATCAAAAGGTTATTTTCTTTACAGGTTACAATTAGAGGGTCCATCTCATATTTGTTTTTTTTTTTAACTCAAATTATATATATAAAAATTCAATAAAATTCTTGAGATCGGAGGGTCAGCGGACCCTCTTGACCCCCTCTGGTTCCGCCCCTGAGTGAAAGTACCATATTATAACTAGTACTATTAAGGAATACTATCATACACAGTAATATATTCATTTCAATCACTGAGATCACAATCCATGTAATTATCATGGACCAAACATTAGGTATCCATTTCGATAGTTCAGATCACAGTATCACACATAATATGTACCCCACGTAAGTTCTTGTAATAATATTCAAGCTTCAAACGCATATGTCGTAAAACGTCGAAGTTCACACTCGTACGCAAATTTTTGTTACTAACCGTTGAGAAGTTAAAAAAACAAGCCTACCAAAGAAAATAGTGCTTGTTAGAGCCTTCTAGTACGCATTCGACTAATCACAAGGAAAACCGAGGCTAATGATACCAAGATTCAAGTGATTAAAGGATCCGCTGGAAGAGGAGCCCGGGGTGCATCAATGCCGAGTGGCTTGATATCTCTACTTCTCATATAAGTCAAGAATTGACCCGGTAACTCTTCCAATAGAGCCTGTACCATGGATCTCTCTCCACCTACACAAGGTTAATAAAATGTGTAAATTTATGTTGAGCAAGTTTTACCGATGAAGAACATGCACACAAAGCCTGTTTGCAAAATTAGGGGTGCATACATACCTAGCCCGAGCTTGCGTTGAAAATTTTTATAGTTCAAGCTCGGCTAGTTTATTATTTTATTAATTATCTTACTTATATACATATATATATTTATAACTATAATACGTACACACACATATATAATTATGTAATTAGTGACTTCTATATATATGACTATTTATAATGTAATTATGTATTTATTATATAACATAAAAACTATTATATTTACAATATTACAGGCTTGTTTAGGCTCGAAAATCTAGTTAAAATTGGTATGTGACGCTCAGGTTTATTAGATAAGCTCCAAAAAAGGCCTTGAGTTAGTGGTTGATGACTTAAACAGCACAGTTTTGGTGATTCAAGTCGAATTTTCCCTCGAAATCCATTTGACACATTTCCTTTTTAACTTAACTTTTTTATTTTCCCATTTGACCCGTTAAGAGATGAACATATCTCAAAACCGACCTATACATAAGTAAATGGGTCGAAACTGATATCTTCAATTTAAATATAGAAAACTGTTTAGAACATAATTTATACGTTACTTACGCTGTACATCACGCATGGGAACAAACTGAACAATATCTCGAGTAGCTACTCTTCCCGTTGAGCTCTCCAAACGTGGTCCGGTATCAGCATCCAAAATCTGTTAGATGGTATTGTTAGGGTTGCAAATCACACACGGTGACGTTTGCAGGAAAACGTAATCATTTACCTCCATTTGTTTAAAATCAGCATTACCCACTCCAACGATTAGAATTGAGAGGGGCAGATCAGAGGCTCTGACGATTGCGTCTTTAGTCTCTTGGAGATCGGTAAGAACTCCATCCTAATAAAATACCATACAATTTATATATTTTATAAAAATTAAAAAGAGTAATGTGTATATATAATTGTTTTGTAACATGTTTACCGTTATGATTAGCAATACAAAGTACTTGGTGGGATTGGTTGAGAGGGATTGAGCAGCTATTTCTGCAGCTTGGTTGATTACTTGACCAAATAAAGTGGGTCCATGAAGAGAGACCGTATGCAACGCGTTCTTATAAGCACCCATTATGCCTTGCACTCCTTCAACCTGCAACATAATGTCGGGAAACAAATGAGTCTTCTACTTTAGCCATCTGCAATGATTTTACTATGTGAAAGTAGTACAGGTGACAAAACAGGCGGGTTGGGTAACGGGTCAAAATAGGGTTGGGTCAAAACGAGTAATTTTAGGTGCAGGTCAAACGGGTTGGGCCCCACAACACTTTTTGTTCATTTTATAACTTTGTATATAATTAAGGTTTTAAGTATGATAATAAAAAATATATATAACTTCTATATAAAACGAGCTAGAACAAGTATTTGAATTGAATACAGGTTCTAAAGCATTTGACGTGTTTAATCTGTTCCACTCATGTGACATGTTTCATTTGTTAGCTATTTTTTCATATTTTACCGTTTAAAATGTTATCAAACAAACACAAGGGCCTCATGCACATCTGGGTCCATTATGGTCCAACGGGTCAAAATTAGGGTCCGTAGGAGGGTCATATGTAAAAACAATCAAAGGGATGAAGAGATTGTGGAAGGTTTACTTGATAAAAGGGCAAATATGTAAACAAGACACATGCAACTTTTAGTAGTACATAAAGCAACGCTTCACTAACGTAAAGAATTTTACCTCGAAGCTACCAGCATTTCCAGTGAGGTTGAAACAATGAGATATAGACCCATCGTATAGTTTCCCACCAAAACCCCAAGCAGGAAAGCGTTTATCATAATCATAAACTTGTATCACTTCTCCAACCTCCATAATAGCCTGTAATCAGAAAGATAAACATATTACCGAATTAGAAAACTTGTATAACTCTGTACAAAACAGTTCAGTCAGTATATTTAAGCTACTAACCTGCTGGTATGCATTTAAGTAGCTGCTATCATAGCCCATGTAATGCAATGAATCCCGCTTACGTGGGTCACCATTCGAAGCTGTCAAGAATTCGAATCATTTAGTAGATATCACATTTTAGTGTAATTAAGTAAAGCACACTTACCTGTAAAATCAACAGCAACCATGAAGTTGAGTTCAAACCCACTAGAAATATAATCAAGAAAACTATACAACTCCTTCTCTTCATATCCGTCCACATAAAGTCTACCCTTGAGAACCTATATAACAACATGCAAACAGAAGACATCTTCACACATGATCTAGGTTCATTTTTTTGTAGTTATAATGCTTCATTAATTGCAAAGTTTAGTATTATATAATTCTTTTAAGACAACAAATGAATACAGTTTACCTTCTCATGATCTTTGTGACGAGAAGATGGAAAGACAAGATTTGCACCGGCATTTGCTTTGTGAAGATTTTCCATATCTTGAATTGATGTATGCAGTTTACTGTAAATAATAAAAGCTTTCACAGTTATTTCCCCATAATTTCAATATCTTTCCAGTAAAGAAGACAATGTTTCACGAAAGTGAGATGTGTTATTATGCACAAAATAACAAAAACTTTACCCGATAAATGTGTGGTTTCCGTTGCTATTGAAGTCAAAACACTTTATTACTAGAGGGTTATCCTGTAAAAATAAATAAAATATATGTAAAGACGATTTCAGCACAAATACAGAATAATGCATAGATAATAAAATTAACCAACTTCACCTTGGTCACATATTGCTGCATAGTTATACACAATGGCTTCCATACAGGGTCCAAATTGTTGTTCACTACTTCTGTCTTGCAAATTGGAATAGGACTTCCGGTCTCAACGACCCTAGAAATTCTTAAAAACGGATCCTAAAGAGGTAAAAATAATAAAGTTGAAGACAGAATGCTTTTATTAAGTAAACAGGAATAATAACCTTAAATTCTAAACGATTATTTAGTATAGTCCGTTTGGGAATCCTAAAAGTGCAAGTAAACTAACCTCTGACAAAACACAGTTAGCTTCACCAATAAAATCTTGGTCTTTTAAGTCCAGCATCTGTGCAACATATACAATCGATTGCATTAGAAACACACTTTGAGAGACTTTCGACCCGTAAGAACTATTTGACCCGTTAGACATTAAAAAAACATAACAAGAATCGACACATTCATAAGTAAATGGAACCTTCGTTGACAAATTATGATACTTTGTATCCACATCATACACCCGGAATCTGAAAATGAACATGGAGATATGCGTATAATTGACTGAACATTCAATGGGGTCATGCCAAATAGTATAAACAACAAAACAAACTAGCAAGATGCTTACACCAATGGCTGAACGACCTCAAAGTGAAATGCAACATTGATTTTCTGAATCCACATGGGATTCAAGTTGTTCATGATCACCTCCGTACGACCAACTTCCTCGAGTTCCTCGCGAATTCCACTTTTCTTCTTCGCATACACAACTGCCATAGGGTCACTCTACAATTAAGAAAAAACATAACATCAACATATTCTTAGGTTTGCTGAACTGCAAAACAAACAACAATGTCAAATTAAGATACAGTTAGTTAAAGTACCTTTGACATGATGTCAAGATCTCGTAATTTTGAAGCTGATAAAGATAACTGCGATTTCATCATCAAGAAGTCAGTCACACGTGGAGAGAAATTGCTTCCAGGAGATAGACATATACAACTACTAGCATATTGCACAAAGCTGAATAGAAAGTTGTTTTGTGTTTGCTCTTTAATACCACTATCATGTTATGTGTTCCATGTATGGAAACTTAAGTCATAATTTACTAAGTGAACGAAGTTACCTAAATATTCTCTAAAATGGCATAAAAGGTGGTATGTTTAAATCTTAATAGAATCTACTATAAACTACATAGCATTGTCAAATACCAATAAAAAAAAAAAAGAGTATATAAGGAAATTTTGCTAATGTGTAGCAAGTCAGTGGTAGTAAGCTAATAGCCTAAGTAAAACACAACACATTAGCAGTGTGTATTCAGATATGCTTGCATCTATTGTCCGGATGTAACCAGTGGCGAAGCTTGAAAATTTCCACCGGCTCGGAAGTCACCGGACCTAAAAGTATATACCTATTTTTTTTTATAAAACCGGGGGGTCGAAAACGTATATACCTAAAAAATTCTATACGAAATGTACATACATAACAATACTGAGCGAAAAGTTCGGGGGGTTGGGCGCCTCCCCGGCCCCTTCATAGCTGCGCCCCTGGAAGTAACCATAGACTACTACCCGATTCAGCATGTAATGTCTTTGCAACTTTCAAAAAAACAAATGGAGTATTTGACAATATTATGAACTGAAACCATTAGAAGACATGAGACTTGTCCCACATCGGTTGTATGGGCAACAAATGTGGGGACGTGGGGTTTATAGATTATATGGACTCTCTCACCAACTAGACTAATCTTTTTGGTTGAGTTCTGTTGTTTGAGCGCGCACCAAGTTCTAGAATTCCATATATTGTGAGAATCAACTATTTTATGGATTGTTGGGTTGTGAGTTTTTTAAGGTGGAACAAAAAATATTAGACTAAGAGGTTGTTTGGCAACTTCTGAATAGGTAAGTGTTGAACCCTGTAAGAGATCTAAACCATTAAGTGTTGAACCAATAACAGTATTAAGTGTCAATATAATGCTAAACCATTTAGACTCAGTATATACACATGTTTGTTTTATGGATTGTATGTTGCGAGGGTGTGACTCCACTACGTATAATCTTATGATCAGAGTTTCAACTAGAGGTGTAAGGAAACCAGAAACCGTTTCGAAACCGATTTGGCAATAACCGGTTAGAAACCGAACCGCCTGTTTGTAATCAGGCTGGGGGTTCCCTCCGAAACGGGTTTTGACTTTTGTTGACTACAGTACAAGAACCGGTTTCCTCTAAATTTTCAACACCGGTTTAAAACGGACTGATCATCGTTTAGCTCTCAAACAACATCCACCATAACGCGATTTCAACTTCAAATCAGATACAAGATAGATGCAAGTTACTCTTCCATGCTTGGTACTTGGATGATGGTACGATTATAGGAGATGCTAAAGAGGTGGCTAAAGCTTTAGAAATCATCAGGACTAAGGGGCCTTCTTTGGGGCTTCAACTTAACGTCAAGAAAACATAAGTTTTTTGGCCATCGTGCAATGGAGTTAAGGCGCAAAAGGGTTTGTTTCCTAGTGGGATTGGAAGGCCGGTGTCGGGTGTCAAATTCCTCGGGGGCGTTGTTAGTCGGGATGCGGGTTTTATCAGTAGGATGGCTGTGAAAAGGGCATCTTGTGCAGTGGATCTGATGAGCTACCTTCCACATCTGCGGGACCCTCAATGCGAGCTTCTCTTGCTGCGTTCTTGCATGGGTGTTGCTAAGTTGTTGTTCGGCCTCAGAACGTGCCAACCCACGTTTGTTGGGGAGGCTGTTTCGGTTTTTGACAAAGGCCTTCGGAGAGCTATAGAAGATATTGTGGTTTGCGGGGGTCCGTCTTTTGGGGATCTTCAATGGAGGCTAGCATCCCTTCCGACCCGTTTTGGGGGTTTGGGTTTATGTTCGGCTGAGGATGTATCTACGTATGCTTTTGTGGCCTCGAGGGCGCAATCTTGGAGTTTGCAGGACCACATTCTTCGGGACTGTGGTATTGTCGGGTTAGATTCTGATTATGTGTGTGCGTTGGATTGCATGCGCATGTCCCTTCCGGATTTCGATCTTGGCGGTTTCTCTAATAAGGACACCCCCCCCCCTAAAGCCCAAAATGCTTTGGCGAGTGCCCTATTTAGTAGAACTATCCAGAGTTTGGGAGAGAAGTTCAGTCTATCCCCTCGTCAGAAAGCCGTGTTCGATTGTCTCCGGGCACCTCATGCTCAGGATTTCCTGACAGTCATCCCCATTGAAGGACTTGGCCAACACATGTCGGCAGTGGAATACCGGGCAATTCTTAAGTACCGGCTAATGATCCCTTTGTTTCCGGTTGATGAGCCCTGCCCAGTTTGCCGCAAGGTTTGTTTAGATACTTTTGGCGAGCATGCGGTTCATTGTAAGGAGTTACCTGGATTTAAATACAGGCATGATTTGGTAAGGGATATTCTGTTTGATGTTCTAAAGCGGGCTGGGATTTCGGCAAAAAAGGAGGCTCCGGTGAACTTTCTGACGGATCCGCTCGATGGGAGGTCTACTCTTCGGCCAGCTGATATTCTTGTGTTTGGGTGGGCCAGGGGGAAACACGCTTGTGTGGACCTTACAGGAGTGTCCCCTCTTGTTGGGCTTAGGGATAATGGGTTTGTTGCTGGCCAGGCCGCGCTGAAGGCGGAATCAAGCAAGGTCGCTAAACACGAAAAGGCTTGTTTAGAAAATCAACTTGTGTTTATCCCATTCGCTTTTGATACGTTTGGTTCCCTAGCCCCAGAGGCCGTGGAATTCCTAAACAGGGTCCAACGGGTTGTGAACAGTAATCTCTCAACCTTTAAGGGTCGTTTCGTCTTTAGTAGGATTGGTTTTGCAATTCAAAAGGGGGTTGCGGCGCAGCTTGTTGCCCGTTTACCTACCACTTGTTTGTAATTTGTTACTTTGGGATCTTAATGAAAGATTTGTTTCTATCAAAAAAAAATAAAAAATCATAACCTAATTAACAATACGACGCCGTATTATACCTCAATTCGCGTGTATAGCGGTTGAAGACCTTTGGACCGATAGAAGTAATCAACAGCCTCATCTACATTGCCGCCACCACCACCACCGCCGACGGCCGCTTTTCCACCGCTTACGTCGGAAAAACACCCTCCCATTCTTCGTACAATTCTGGTGAAGATCGATCAACTTTGATGAGAATAACAACCAACAGTAGGGTAAAGTTTGTATTAAAATCACATGCAATATTGAATCGATTATATAGGGAATTTGAATTTTGGAAGATGATCATGTTTTTTTCCGGGATACTTCCTGGTAATGTTAATGTAACAGGGATTAGGGTTTTAGAATTTTTAATATAAATATTATATTTCTTTTATTAAAAGGTTAGATTTAGTAGACGTATACCATAATAAATATTTGTATACGCGTTATATTGAATGTGTGTATATCAAGAAAAGGAAAATATATTGTAGTATGAAGAAGGTTTGTAGAAAATATGTGTAGCCCGATGGGTCGTCTCGTACAGGATGGTTCAGCCTTTGTTCTTCACTTAACGAATGACTGATTCTTCTAAGGTATCCTATAAAACGAACAACACCGGTGACTCACTACAAGGAGGAGAATATTGGGGGGGGGGGGGGGGGGAGGGTTCTCCTTGAAACTACTCTCCGACGTGAAAATAAGTAATCGTTTTGAGGATAAGTAAATGTATAGAATGAGAGAGTAAGAAATCAGATCCTTAAACCTGGATGTTGAGTCTTCTATTTATAGCTGGAGAATTGTGAAGGAAGGAGATTGCCAGCTAGTAGTTGTTTGCCAACTGTCCGACAAGTGGAATATCCCTTCTGTCCCTTCTGACATGGTCAAGCCTGGGGGTGACGTGGCGTATCGTTATTCGTTCTAGCTCAGCGTCCTTTTGTTCCGGCTGTCGGTCTGTCCCATAGAGATCTTGCGATCGGTGCCGGCAGCCTGCCATTTGTGCCACCTGTCGTCCTTTCTGTCTGCTGAGAGCATCCTCTTGTTTGCTAGATGTCGCTTTCCAGAACCTTCTGGAACCTTTTGTATTGCGGGGTCGCCAGCTTGGAGTGCTGTGGTCCTCTTGACACGTGTCCATTCGTGATTGGGGACCTGGAAGAAGTCGGATGATTGGATATATCGAAGTAGCTCAGTTGTGTTAATCTTTTTGAACGGCGAACACATACTTCCCTAAAATGAGTAAAATTCACCTATTGCTCATTATGTCGAATTGGAACCTGCACCACTTTGGTTTGGATAAACACATGGTGTCACTAGGCTAAGAGGCAATCAGATATCTATCAAAGCCAAACAACCTCAAACCTGATCCATTGATACCCGAAAACTAGATAATCTAAAGTTCTAAACCCGACAAATCGAATTACAATAAGGATCGGTTATCAGATACAATATGATATAAAAAAAACTACCTAAAACCTGATTAATATACCCGAACGACAGCAAAATATCAGATTCTAAATTTGCGGGAGTTATAATATATTGCAAATCTTAGGGATATTGAGCTTTTCGATGGCATGATCGATCAGTGTCTAATATTCAGGTATGGTAAAATTGATTTAGATATCTGAGTTAGTAGGATCGATAGTGCTAAACATAATTAGTGTATGATAATACCATATCACATAATCTATCATGATACAAACAAGTTTAACATGACTCATTGTAACACCTAGGGATGAGCACGGTACCCGTTCAATACTGGTACCAAAGTACAGGGAAAATTGGTACCGGTATCGGTACCGAATATATCGGTTCAGTACCGGTATTTTACCCGTAAATATCGGTATGGTATCGAAAAACGGGGAAAATGGAAACCAGTACGGTACCCGGTACCAAATGCTTATCCCTAGTAACACCCTAGGCAAATCTCACATCGGGCGTTGACAGAAGAGATTCTTGGTTTATAAGAAATGCCTACGTATTAAATCATCAACGCGTTTTGGGTGCATTGGCTGTGGAGCAGATGAAAACTCAACAATTAAGCATGCTTAGACGATAGTAGTATCAATATGGATGACCTCATGGGAAGTCTCCATCAAAACAACCAAAAACAAATTTGTGAGTTTCTAGATAGAAAATTCATTGGAAGCGAAGCAAACAATGTTGATGATATGAGAAGACAGATGTTTCATAATGACTTTAAAAAACCCAAACACCCCCTTAATAAACTATTGTCTACCTCACTGTATATATATATATATATGTATCTAAAAGCTTTTAAACCAAAACGTGGTCTCACGTGAAGGTATTTCACATTGCAATTCCATCCAAATTTTAATCATGTGAACAAAATCAAAACCAAGTTAAAAAATGTTTACAAAATTTAGAGAAAAAATAAAAAGCCTTAGATCTACACTAAAGAACCAAAATATTTTAATTGCCTGACGTAGAAACGTGATCCCGAAGAACACCTCTTCAATGAATACTCCTACACCTGGCAAACGGGTCGGGTCATGGGTCAAAACGGGTCAATTATAAAAAAAGGTTGTTTTGGTTCGGGTCGAAACGGGTCCGGGTCAGAACGGGTTTCGGGTTGGGTCGGGTCAGGTTTTTTTTTCGGTTGATTTCGGGTTGACCTCTATGAAAAACAGGTCTTGTTCGTCTGTTGAATTCAAAACAGCTGTGAATGTTTTGATTAAAAACAGCTGCGAGGATCGTTATGAATGTTTCGATGTGGTTCGTCTGTTGAAATTAACCGGTACTTGTTTATGTAAGCTGCTGCTGGCTTCATGATCATCATATAGTTGTTTTTGTTTCTGTTTTTCAGATGACGGTGCATCAATCCAGTCGTTTTTAGCTATGTTAGCTGCATCATGATAACTGTTTTGATCTGATTCAGCATTAGAATTAAGCTGCAGCTATTGATAGTAGTGCGAGATATTATAAAACAGTAACGTGCAATCATCATGTTTTGAGCTGGCCAGAGATAATAATAAGCTGACTTGCTCATTTTATAATGCAAGTCTAGTCTGAACAACTATTATCATATATGTACTTACGTAATATTTAATGAAAATGAGCTAGCTAGGATATTTATAAATGGTAATGTGCGAATGTGCAGTTACCTTGATACGCGTCGAAACGGTTCGCGTCGAAACTGTACGGGTCGAAACGGTTCGCGTCGAAACGGTACGGGTCGAAACTATACGGGTCGAAACGGTTCGCATTTCGAACGGTACGCGTCGAAACGGTACGCGTCGAAACCCGTCTCGGCCCGAAACTCAATTCGAACTGAATCCGTTCCGATCCAAAACGCGTTTCGTGCCGTAACCCGTTTCGTGCGGATACTTGTGCCGGCTCGAAACCCATTCCGATCCGAAACCTGCCCCGTTTCTTTAAGACACTAACCCACATCGACCCATTTCTTTAATGTTGTCAACCCGCTTTGACCCGAAAATAACAAGATGGAATTTCAGTGACCAATTATGACCCATTTAATTAAAATATCTTACCCAAATCAACCCATATAATTTTAAAAGCAACCCAAACTGACCCACTTGGAAGGCTTTGGTTCAAGATTTCCCCCTCTAAATATCCTAATGGCAATGATCCGAACCCGAATCTACAAAAGAGAACACCGTTAGAACTCGTTTCAGTAATGAATGTATCCTTGTAACCACCCTCCAGCGCGAGAATAAGTATGAGGTGATGTATAAAGTATGGTAAGAGTTCGATGAGAGTGAATGAATATTACCTTAATGTCTTCATCTATTTATATTGTTTGGTTCTTCTAGGGTTTTCCCTTTATTAGGTGTCACTGTTTGCATGAGGTGGACCCATGACTGGAAGATCGTGCGAATCTTCCCAACATTCTGGAGATTCAGTAGTTATGTTTTTCAGACCACCCGTAGTGGCCAACATTTTGGCGTTTTTCCCCTTAAACACGCCCCCAAAAAGCCCGGTCCCCACCCCCGCCGGCGTTGTCACACCCCAACCGATGGCGGAATCATCGGGGCGCGGCACTAGACGAATCAGATTGCTCAAGAGAATCCATAACAACTACATTGCGATAATATTTAATACATTCGTTATCCCATACTAACAAATAATACAATCACATAAGTTATCACAGATTTCTTGTCCTCTCGAACAATACAAATCCGACAACCTATATTTTTAGTTGAGTTTCTAGACTTCCTAGCTTGATTTGACATAGTCTGCGATCTAACCTGCAACATACGTTAAAATCTTTGTCAATACAAAAGTATTGGCGAGTATACAGGTTTGATATGCCTAGCGTAATAGATAAAAAGTGTAGCGAATTTCCATATGCAAGGACGTAACACACGACATATTTACTCACAAAGCTGATACTACCAACTAAGTCCTCGATGCTCGAATATGCGATGGCAAACTAGACCCCGTCGAGCGCAATAGTACTATACTAGTCATGGTGGGACGTCGCGAGTATAAGCCCTAGCACATATGCAACTAGCATCACGTATATCTATGCATAACAGTTATTCCCAAGTGATGATTCGATTGATTGAATAATTCGTTTGATAAGTTCGATTTGTTATAAACGTATGTTACACCCAAAACGTGATTAAAAAGGGTTCAAGTATACTCACAGTGCGTACGTAGCGGAACACCACTTGATAGGGTCGGTTGCGGGTATGTCTGCGTTAAATCATTGAAGGATATAGTAAACGATGCACGGTTAAGCGAGAATGGCATCGAAAAGTCAGTTATCTGGTCGGATGGTGCTCATCCGTTTGGATGGGCTCATCCGATCGGATGACACATGGATCGGATGACATTTGGATCGGATGACAGTCATGGGTCGGATGAGCTGGTTTGGATCGGACGGCTATCATCCGGTCGGATGACAAGCTATCCGGTCGGATAACTTGTTGACTGGTCAAACTGCTGTCATCCGTTCGGATGACATGTGATCCGTTCGGATGACATGTGATCCGTTCGGATGACACGTCTGTTTTAACGTTCCAACCAACTGTTTTGAGTGTTTTCGGAAGAATTACGTGCGGTTTTTACTGTGGCGATGTGATTTCGTATTAGAAATTGAAATCCCATCAGTTACGACCCGTTCTAACTGCCAGGAATCACCCCGTTCCTTCAGATCTGGCCGTTCTTGACGGTTTCTCATGGTTAACTCGAAATCGCACAGTTCCTTGGTTAAATACATAGATTTAGGTGAGATTTGTTATAAAAAACATGTGGAAATCACCCAGATCTGAGTCGTTTGTGGTGGAATGAGGTCACAACTTGAAGTTCATATGAACTCTTGGTGACATCACCTTAAAACACCTCAAATCAGTAGATTTCACGGTTAGAATTTGAGTTTTGATAGACAGAATGGTGTAGAATTGAGTGTAGATCATAGAAGTACAAGTTTTTATGTTGAAATCTTACCGGAATCGCGAGGAATCGAGAGAAAAGGGTCCTAGAGCGTGCTTGGTCGAGTGGGAGCTGTCACATCACTTGAACAGTGATGTGACATGCTATTTATAGGCAAAATGAGAGCTGAAAGGTGTTTTGGGTCGGATGGCCCATCCGTTCGGATGGCTATCCGTTCGGATGAGGCTGTCCATCCGGATGGCCACCCTGGTGCGGTGAATTTTTCCGCTTTTGATCGTTTCGATAGTTTTCGAAGTACGCGCTTTTCATAGTTAATTTATATTATTATTATATATGTATATATATCACTAGGGGTCGTATTTACGTATCCATAATTCAAAGTTTCGATAATTAACAATCGGTTTTCGATTCGAGTGTGCGATTATTAGCGACGTTTCACGGCCATCAAGGGGGGTAGTATAGGTCCTTTCTCGATGTCATCATGAACGTTATTGTGTGTTGTGCCACAAAGACTGACGGGGTACCATTCACTCGTATTGTCGTCATCGTCACGACGACTGGAGCTATAGCACTCGCTCGAGAGTCCTTGTTAGCATTAATTGTCTTCGTTTCGACACATCACGGCCACCGAGGAGGGTAGAATAGGTCCTCACTCAGTGTCATCGTGAGTGTTAGTGTTTGTGATGTGATGTAGTGATAATATATTGCGAATGTATGTGATATAGTTACATTATGATCTGAATCTCTGGTGCTAGGCGTAACGAGTATATCAAGCAGTAACAATGCACGAAAGTGCGGGTTGTTACAATCTCCCCTACTTTAGGAAATTTCGTCCCGTAATTAATCCAATAGGTAGACTTCTTGAGAGTTGATCTCGTATGAGTAGCGATACAGCGAGTGATCTGACCGTGAGTTGACGAACGAGAGTGCTTCGAATAAGAGGTCGATTGCGATAGCGAGAAAGTGACGTAAGAGACAAAAGTAATATCCCACGAGTTGGAGTTCCAGAGTACCTCGTGTCGCGAAGAATTCGTTAGTTCGATGCGATTGCAAATTTAAAGGACTTGAAAAGGTTTCTCATGACGTAGAATTAACTGAGTCGATCGTTAACCAGCGTTACAAGAAGCGTTCGTTTTTAGATATTCAAAAGGAATTTTGGATGGAATCTTGAAAAAAATTTCCTCTTAACGGGAGGTCAACTGAGTTGATGCTGACCAACGTTGCCAGGAAGTTTATGTTTTAATCATTTTAAGAAATTCGAAGATGGAAACTGAGGTTACGAAAACTCTCCTATGGCATGGGTTCAAGTTGAACTCGATGTCAAACCAGTGTCTTAAGAGGGATTCCGTTTTGATGTCGTAAATGCTTTAAGGAAAAACTTGGACTTATGAAACTTTTCTTGGACATGGAGTTAAGCTGATTCGATGTTATCTGCATGTCGTGAGAAAATTTTACTTGTCCACCGGTTTTAATTAAAAAAAATTATAAAAATAAGTTTTAATAGTATAAAAGGTGGTTAATCATCGAGCCCCACTTGGCACTTTCCCCATGAAAGTTTGTTAATATGTTTAAAACACTTATATATAGGAAGTACCAGCGGCGTATCCACCATGCTTTGCCTATATTACTTCTGTTTCGTGAGGTGGTGTCAGGTGTGCCGATATGACAAGGATAGGATTTGCGCTTACTCGGCCCATTCGATAGGAAGTCGGACCGAGCATAAGATGGAATCGAATAGGTTAATCCAGCGAGTTGAATTACGAATGTAGCTACAACGGCGTGCGCGAGTAGCCTGATGACACAAAACATTTATGTGTCGTGTCTGGGTAGGCGTCGAGCGATAAGTGAATAGCGCGTTTTCGATTAGATTCCACATTAACCCACATGGCACGTTTCCACGAAAGTTTGCTAACATGGCGAAACATCATGGTTAACCAGGTTAGTTTTGCCTCGTGAAGCGGTGTCATGTGTACTAATACCACATAGACTGCAATGAACACCAAGCGAGCGATGAGCGATACGCGTTACGCGATTAAGCGGTAGACTATGCACGATAAACGATAAGCAATTAGGTGATTAAGCGAATGTCATAAACACAACACTAGTAACGACGGCGACGATAACCGAATTACGATAAACGGCAGTTGTTGCGTTGCAAGCGATGGAGGTATGCGCGATTTATGCTGTTCGATTTGATTGATTAACACCAAAGAGTTTTACTAACATCGGGCCCTGCATGGCCTTTTTCCACGAAAGCCCGCTGATATGACTAAAACACCTTGCTTTAGCTATATGAGCTCCATCTCGTGAAGCGAGGTCATGCGTGCTAACTTAGCACGAATATCACGGATAACGGTATAGCGATAAATTGATACACAGCAACCGATATAGATTCACATAATAAGCGATAGAGATTGCGAGATACACATGATAAGCGATTGCGATTAGCCGAGTTCTGTTTCGAATAAGCTTAACGTTACGTTACGTTGCGACGCATCACTGTTATCGAGGAGGGTAGAATAGGTCCTCACTCAACAATGTCGTGAGCGTTTATGTACTTGATGAGATTTCGTTGCGACAGACTTACGTCCAGTCTTGCGTCGATGCAATTGCCCTGCGAGGTAGACTCCCCAGAGTCCATCGTTGAGGCGATCGCACTGCGTTTGCAGACTTACGACAAGTCTTGTGATGATGCGATTTAGTTGTTACGCCTTGCGATTAAGTGTAGTGTGTTGAAAATAATCACAATAGTATAATAGGTCTAATAACGTTCAACTCCACGTGGCACTTTCTTCACAGAACTTCGGTAGTATGATAAAGCACACCTTGCTTGACCCCTACTACTTAGATCCCGTGGTTTGGTGTCATACTTCGTCGTAATGCTTATGGCACCTTAGAATTCGCTACGATCTCCGTGCACTGACCCAAATAATCCCGTGTGCACCCGTGATTAGTCGTTCCTTGCACGTTTATCGTACCTCATTCTAAGAGTGTAGTGAGGGTAAAACACATTATTTCGTGATATAGTATATAGTATGTGTGTGAATCTAGTCTAAGTGCGACGACTAGAGAGTGAAAGAGAACACGAGAACGAGAGTAAATGTCACGCATAGTGGCAACATCGAGTAATAGAGTAGATTCAAAACTTAGAAATTAATGTCGAAAACCGTATCATTACAACTTTATCCTACGCTTGCTAGATGTTTGATGTTGGAGACTTTTGCTGGAGCTGTTGCTGTTGCTGTTGTACTCAAGTTCGCGGTCCGAGGTGGCAGTTGTGGATGAAGTGACGGTTGCAGTTACTGCAATAGTGACAGTCAGCCCCAACTGGATGATGATAGGTACACGAGTAACACTGAGGATGAGCTCCGGTGTAGGCTCGTTTTGGAAACATCGGAACTGTTCGAAGAGGCTTTGGCTGAAGCAGTTCGGTTGTTGATGAGCTCGGGCTTGAAATCTTTCGTTTGCGGCTGGGTTTATCGGTGTCTTGCGAAGAGGTGTCGTCGTTGGAGGATTCGTCTGAGAACTCACTTGTAGAATCTTCGGCCGATTTGTCGGAAGATCTGTCGGCAGATCTGTCAGAAGAGTCGTTAGCAGATTCGTCAGGAGAATCGTTAGCAGATTCGTCAGAAGAATCGTGAGCAGATTCGTCAGAAGAACCGTCAGCAGATTCGTCAGAAGAATCACCAGCAGATTCGTCGACAGGATTGCCTGAAGAATTAATGGCGATTGCTTGATAAGCTTGCTTGACAGGATTCTTTGAGAAGAACCCTTCCATGAGTCGTTTGTTATTGATTTCTGCGGCTAATCGGTAGGTTTCTTCGATGGTAGCAGGTCTTGCAGCTTCGACAAAATCACCCACACACTCAGGCAAGCCGCGAATGTACTTCGAAATGGCTCTTTCTGAAGTGTTGACTTGACTTGGGCAGATTATGCTAAGCTGTTTGAACCTTGCGGTGTAGCCAGCGTTGTCACTTTCGACTTGCTTGATTTTCCAGAATTCGTCTTCCAGCTTCTGAATTTCGTGAGGAGGACAGTACTCCTTCTTCATGAGCTCCTTCAGCTCATCCCAAGAGAGAGCGTAAGCTGCGGAGATTCCACGTTTGTTACGTTCGGCGGTCCACCAGTTCGAGTGCTTGTGATTGAAATACTCCGGTAGCGCAAGTAGTACGGAAACTATCTGGACACCCACTTTGACGAAGGCTAACTTCGATAGAATCGAACCACTGGAGTAGTTGAGTCACACCTCCTTCGCCCGTGAATTCCATCGGGTCACAGGCTTTGAAGTGTTTGTAAAGAAAAGCAGATTGCGGCGCTTCCGTCTTGGAGTCTTCCGAGGCTCGAGAGTTGCTGAGAGAGTGCACTCGAGCGGCAATTTGAGGAATAAGCTTAACCACTTCCTTAGTCACAAGTGATGCAATCCTCTTATCGGCGCTTCGTTTGGCTCTTCTCCTAGCTACTCGTCTCGAGGTAGAGTTGTGGGAAGGCATCTAGACAGGAAGAGACTTGGAATGAGATTTGATCATAATGATTTTTGAGTTTTGCAACGCGTTTGAGCGCGTTCAAAGCTTGATGCGATAGTATAATAGTAATGCGAATCACATAGGAGCCATATAGGAGACACGAAGTTCCTAAGTTCTCACACATTGATTTGTTGTTTATACGTATATATATACTTATATAAATGTAGTTTATAATCATACACATGCAGGTTGATTTAGAATAAGCGAGGACGCGTTGCGGTGAGAAAACGAGAGCGAATGCGGTAGATTATGCATTAGTTTTGTTGCGAACATTCGGGTTTCGTTTTAGATTGCGATGGCTGTGCGAATTTGTGCGTTTATAAAGCAGGGAGTGAAAATCGTTAAATCGAGAAATCGACAAAGCGTAAAGTTCGAAATGTAAATAAGTTCCAGCCATTTGTAAGATCGACGGGTCGTATGATAGAGTGCCTTGGGTGTTTAGGCGTCGACTACCCAAGGTAACCCAACTATATTTAATAAGTTCGTGCGCGCGTGTTGACCTAGATGACTCCATGCTTCCACTGGGATGCAGCTCATGGCATTCGTCTTCCTAGTCGTCACGTGGCTCGAGTTATCGTGATAGTCGAGTCCTTGGTGAGAGCTTTTTGAAAACCAATTTATAGAGAGTGGAACGGCTTATTAAGGTACGGGTTTCACCCCTGACTTAACAATCTTGTTCCTAGTTGTGGGTATGCTCTCTGAATAAATTCGTGAGTTCCACTAGATTTCGAAATGGAGACTTTCGTCGAGGTGTGGATATCACTCCTAACTCGATGAAAAGTTCTCGTGCTATAAAAATGCGTTGAGTGAGCAATCTCATCGAGAGTTCTTGGTTTTCACACCTGATCTCGACTGGATCACTCGGTTTTGTTATGCGAGTATTTTCGAAAACATGTGTATTGTGTCAGCCTTAGGAAAGGCTTCTTTCGCATGAGATTGTAGTATGCGGTGTTCACGCGAAGTGGTAGCTTTTAGCAATTTCGATTGAGAGTATCAAGTAGGCCCGATACAAACCCTGCTGGGTTCATACGAGTCGGCCTGTTGGTACTTAGACTATAGACTAGGTCAATTTCTAAGACGTCGACCTGAACTAGGTCGAGTCTTGCCTAATTCCCTATAGTTATGGCTCTGATACCAATCTGTCACACCCCAACCGATGGCGGAATCATCAGGGCGCGGCACTAGGCGAATCAGATTGCTCAAGAAAATCCATAACAACTACATTGCGATAATATTTAATACATTCGTTATCCCATACTAACAAATAATACAATCACATAAGTTATCACAGATTTCTTGTCCTCTCGAACAATACAAATCCGACAACCTAGATTTTTAGTTGAGTTTCTAGACTTCCTAGCTTGATTTGACATAGTCTGCGATCTAACCTGCAACATACGTTAAAATCTTTGTCAATACAAAAGTATTGGCGAGTATACAGGTTTGATATGCCTAGCGTAATAGATAAAAAGTGTAGCGAATTTCCATATGCAAGGACGTAACACACGACATATATACTCACAAAGCTGATACTACCAACTAAGTCCTCGATGCTCGAATATGCGATGGCAAACTAGACCCCGTCGGGCGCAATAGTACTATACTAGTCATGGTGGGACGTTGCGAGTATAAGCCCTAGCACATATGCAACTAGCATCACGTATATCTATGCATAGCAGTTATTCGCAAGTGATGATTCGATTGATTGAATAATTCGTTTGATAAGTTCGATTTGTTATAAACGTATGTTACACCCAAAACGTGATTAAAAAGGGTTCAAGTATACTCACAGTGCGTACGTAGCGGAACACAACTTGATTGGGTCGGTTGCGGGTATGTCTGCGTTAAATCATTGAAGGATATAGTAAACGATGCACGGTTAAGCGAGAATGGCGTCGAAAAGTCAGTTATCTGGTCGGATGGTGCTCATCCGTTCGGATGGGCTCATCCGATCGGATGACACATGGATCGGATGACATTTGGATCGGATGACAGTCATGGGTCGGATGAGCTGGTTTGGATCGGATGGCTATCATCCGGTCGGATGACAAGCTATCCGGTCGGATAACTTATTGACTGGTTAAACTGCTGTCATCCGTTTGGATGACATGTGATCCGTTCGGATGACACGTCTGTTTTAACGTTCCAACCAACTGTTTTGAGTGTTTTCGGAAGAATTACGTGCGGTTTTTACTGTGGCGGTGTGATTTCGTATTAGAAATTGAAATCCCATCAGTTACGACCCGTTCTAACGGCCGAGAATCACCCCGTTCCTTCAGATCTGGCCGTTCTCGACGGTTTCTCATGGTTAACTCGAAATCGCACAGTTCCTTGGTTAAATACATAGATTTAGGTGAGATTTGTTATCAAAAACATGTGGAAATCACCCAGATCTGAGTCGTTTGTGGTGGAATGAGGTCACAACTTGAAGTTCATATGAACTCTTGGTGACATCACCTTAAAACACCTCAAATCAGTAGATTTCACGGTTAGAATTTGAGTTTTGAAAGACAGAATGGTGTAGAATTGAGTGTAGATCATAGAAGTACAAGTTTTTATGTTGAAATCTTACCGGAATCGCGAGGAATCGAGAGAAAAGGGTCCTAGAGCGTGCTTGGTCGAGTGGGAGCTGTCACATCACTTGAACAGTGATGTGACATGCTATTTATAGGCAAAATGAGAGCTGAAAGGTGTTTTGGGCCAGATGGCCCATCCGTTCGGATGGCTATCCGTTCGGATGGCCCATCCGTTCGGATGAGGCTGTCCATCCGGATGGCCACCCTGGTGCGGTGAATTTCTCCGTTTTTGATCGTTTCGATAGTTTCCGAAGTACGCGCTTTTCATAGTTAATTTATATTATATTATATATGTATATATATCACTAGGGGTCGTATTTACGTATCCATAATTCAAAGTTTCGATAATTAACAATCGGTTTTCGATTCGAGTGTGCGATTATTAGCGACGTTTCACGGCCATCAAGGGGGGTAGTATAGGTCCTTTCTCGATGTCATCGTGAACGTTATTGTGTGTTGTGCCACAAAGACTGACGGGGTACCATTCACTCGTATTGTCGTCATCGTCACGACGACTGGAGCTATAGCACTTGCCCGAGAGTCCTTGTTAGCGTTAATTGTCTGCGTTTCAACACATCACGACCACCGAGGAGGGTAGAATAGGTCCTCACTCAGTGTCATCGTGAGTGTTAGTGTTTGCGATGTGATGTAGTGATAATATATTGCGAATGTATGCGATATAGTTACATTATGATCTGAATCTCTGGTGCTAGGCGTAAAGAGTATATCAAGCAGTAACAACGCACGAAAGTGCGGGTTGTTACAGGCGTTTTCCGGCGTTATTTCGCAACCCCCCAGCGTGATTTGAAACACGCTGAAAGTTCATTTGCTTGCCCAATTTAAAAAAACAAAAGAAATAATATTTGTGTGTGTATAATTAGATTTTGCTAAAGGTTTTTTTGAAGGTTGATGTTGCAGGTTGTTGTGGGTGACAAAGGAAGAAGAAGATGATTTTGCACATTCAGTCCCTACACTTTGATTGTATTTAAAAAAATGGTTTTAAACTTCAAAACCTTTAATATTTCAAGTTTCAGAAATGCTATATCAGTCCCTAAAGTTTTGTTTATTATATGTCTGATTTGAATATTTTATAAAACCTAAAATTTTGCAATGTATTTTTTTTTTTACCTTTTTCCAGGTTTTTTCTATTTTTAGTATTGTAATTTTTGTTTTATTTAATGAAGTATTATTAGTTTTTAATTTAAAAAAAAATAATTGTGTAATGATTGGTTGGGGTATTATTGGGCATTATTCCACTACGGCCCTTTTATAAAAACGCCCAATAATGTCCCATTGCTGACTGAACTGCCACATGATGGAAAACGCCCAAGGATGAGGACATTATTCACTAAACCAGTTCACATGATCTCATGTCTTCTATTAGAACATTGTAGAATAACTTATGTTATATTTGAACTTATCGGTTTGACCGACCCAAGTTGATCCTTAGATATTGGTTATAATTTTTTATGTTTACCTCTTTAGAATCCATTTTTAAGAATCCCTAGGATCATTGAGAATGGAAGTCCTATTCCAATTTGCAAGACAGAAGTAGTGAACAACAATTCGGACCCTGTATGGAAGCCATTGTGTATAACTATGCAACAATATGTGAGCAAGGTAAAGTTGGCTAATTTATTCCCTATGCGTTATTCTGTACTTTCGCTGCAATCGTCATTATATGATGATTTTTGTTCAAGCAACTATCACTTCTTTTATTATATTTTACAGGATAACCCTCTAGTTATAGAATGTTAAATAATGCTACACATGTGGTTTTGTACTAAGTTTTACCTCTTTATAGTTCCTTTAGGGTTCATTAAATGTTGTAAAATGGGTGGGTTGGATAGCGGGTCAAAACAACTAAGTTTTGGTATGGGTCGGTTAGGCTTGGTACACAACACTTTTTTGCTATCTTTTCTAACAAATTATCTATATATGGTTACACGTATTATATTATGTTAACACTAATATAACTTTTGTAACAAACTGAAAGTACACTTTCGGCGACTTTCTACGAATTTGACAGGTTTTCTTTTTTGGTAACCTTTTGGTTTACTTAAGGGATAAAACATAATCTAAATCCACCCATTCTTGAGAATACGGGTCGAAATGACAACCTCTAGGTTTCGTGTTTAACCTACTCTAACTAGATATTAGAAATTATAGATTATAGATAAATAATTCGTCGTCGTCGTCGTAATACTCAGTAAATCCCACCAATTGCAAAGCAAAGATAGGGTCTAAGGAGGATAAGATGTAGACAGTCTTACCTCTACCCCGTAGGAATAGAGTGGTTGCTTCCAGTGAGACCCCTTGCTCGATAGTAGTTGATATGCACAAAATGCAACATATAAATTACATCAATTGTGGCATAAAACTAACCATTTTTTAGTACTAATGTTGGAAAAAGTGTGTTTTTGTCTTCCTTTTGTATTTTCAGGACTAAATGAGCTCAAATGAACAAAAGAAGCAAAAAGGCAGCTAAATCTAACATAAATACAAAGAAAGGAACAAACGTGGCATGCCCAGCCTCCCCGACAGCATCTTCCCAAGCAAAACAAGAGAACAGAAGGCTGAACACGCCCTGTGCTTAATGAGCACGGGGGCGTGCCCAAGTGTTAGCAGAAAAGACAAAGTTGTAAAAGCTTCTATCAGCCACCACGGGGTCGTGCTCAGCGGACACGGGGCCGTGGTCAACTCTAAGATTCGCAGAATCTGAGGAAATCTTGATAGTACAGATACGCTTCTGCACACGGGGTCATGCCCAGCGGACACGGGGGCATGGTCAACTAATGCAGACAAACTGCAATTAATGAAGACAGAGAAGAAGGTGGGCACGGGGCCGTGCCCAATGGACACGGGGCCGTGCCCGAGCTGCTGTTCAGGCTATAAATAGGGGTGCTTGGCTCATTTGCAAACCATCCATTGGCACACCACATCTCTCACACTTCACCCACCACCCACCACCATCACAACACCATCATCCAACACCATCATCCATTGTCCATCATAGAGTGTGTGAGTCGTCTCGGGATCCAAGATTGATCGTAAGAGTTCTTGACAATCAAAGGCCATGTTTGCCTAAGGTTCTTACATCACTTGGTGAAGACAAGTGTCTAGTGTAATACTTTTTATTTTTAATCTTTTCGCACTTTTTATTTGGTTATGTATTAATGACTTTAATAACTAGTTTCTTATGTTTAAGGCGATTCTTCCTTATCGTTTGTCCGTGGTGTCTTGGCATTATTTTACTGTCTATATAAAATAAAAGATTTTCACCATTCATATCTCCACGGTCTATATGGAGATATGTTGGCTACCTGGTCGGGGGTTAAGGGAATGGTTTGGTAAGAGTCTTGCCTTGTTCAGTGTATAGATCCTGCAAGGACCTGGGTCAAATTTAGTAGGACCTCCTTCAATACCCACCGGTATTGGATGGCGGAGGTCCAAACTCTTTGATCCCCTAATATGTAAGCTACTATTAATACTTTAACCCGGCTATTTAGGACTGTATCCCTGCTGACTCAGACTACTTAGCCGAGGGTAACGTCACCTTAAAAAGAGGAGCCTACCATAATATGCATTAATAACTTAATTAATTATCTTTCAATAATCCGACACTTTAGGATTGTATCCTCGCTGACTCAAACTACTGGGTTGAGGGTAACGTCACCTTCAAAAGAGGGGCCTACTACAATAACTAAGACAATCTCTTAAAAAGTGCAAAAGTGCGGAAATAATCAAAGGTTACACTAAACACGAGTCGGAGCCAAGTGATTCATCTTGTCTATCTGTTTTTATTTTTATTTTATTTTTCAGCATTTTAGTTAGTTTTTATTTTTCTTATTTAAAAAAAAACTTTTTCTAATTTTTGATTTGATTAGACGTTGAGGATAAACCGGTATTAAAAGCTCTTGTGTCCTTGGACGACCTCGGTATCTTGCCAACACTATACTAGGGATGGGTGCACTTGCCCATATGTGTGTTTGGTGTTAGTAAAATATCGTGTTTTATAAATTTAAAACTTGGCTAACGTGTAAAAAGGGGTTAAAATATACATTAAAATATAATAACACTCACGCACATCAAGTTTTTGGTGACGCTGCCGGGGACACAAGGTTTTTAAGAAAGTTAGGAATCAACGGCCTAATCGTTTTTTCTAAATTTTCTGTTTTTTTAGGATTTTCTTAGTTTTTCAGCTTCTGCAGAACTCAGCACGGGCCGTGCCCACTGAACACCCCCCGTGCCCAATCCTTGGAACTGGCAATCCTATTTTAAGTCAGACAGTAAGCTGAACACGGGGCCGTGCCCACTCAACACGCCCCGTGCCCAAGATTCAGTTACTGAAAACAGAACCGTAAGATCCCGACGGTTGGTAATTTCTGACACAAACATGAGAGATACTGATAATTTTTACTTTCGGCACTCTTATGGTACGTGGTGTCAAATATGTGGTGGCTCTCATAAAGAATTAGAATGTTATTTTCTAAATTATAAGCCCCACTATATAGACCCATTGTTTTCCTGTAGCCTTAAGAGGGGCGAAAGTAAAAATAATCCCTATCTCTCCCTCGAATGCTCTCAACCGGATCTTCTAGGAGAAATGCTTCTTGATGAACTATTTCAAATGGAAGATCTAATTCTTAATTGATTAAAAGAACTTAGGATAGATTTCAATAATTTATCTCAAGACGATAACCAAGAAGAATTATTGGGATCACATTCGAATAAAAACAACTTCGTTGTTCCCGATATTACCTCTAACTCTAGCGAGGACTTGAGCGATAGTCGTCCCTGTGCCGATTGTGCTGTGAAGGACTCTTCATCGACTTCGTTCGGTGCATACATAGACCTGAGCGATTCGGCATACACCTTCTTTAACGAGAGCCCGGGAAAGGGTTGGACTTGTCCACCTACTTTTAGCCTAGGAATCACCCTCACCGACAACCTCTTGCGTTCTCGTCTTAATATAGAGCAATTAAGGTATCTTAGGCACTTTGGGGTTATTCCATACAGTAAGGAACCGCCCGATCCGGATAAATTCTTTAATAAAAGGAAAACTCCATAAGACAGCTTCTAGACACGGGGCCGTGTCCAGGTCAACACGCCCCCGTGTCCACCAAAAGATTCCTTTCTGATTTTTATCAGAATACGGACAAAGTGTGTCAGGATTCTGTCTGCACACGGGGCCGTGCCCAGCGGACACGGGGCGGTGTGCAGCCTACTGTCGTTTTCTATAAATGCAGCAAGATTCCTGCTCATTTGGACCACTCCAAAGACAAAGATTTGCTGGGATCTTCATACCATCCTAGGTATATTCTAAAGAAGGTTCTCAACAACCATCTTGTCTTTTCTACTTTTGTTCATTGCCTCCTTCTTCAATTTCACTCAATGCCTCCATTAAAGCTTGAAATCTCCATAATTCCAAGCCTTATTGAGATGTTTGTTAGATTTTTATTCAATGAATCTTGTTAAAAATAAGTTCTACAAAAATGTTTTAAGTTGTTTCTGTTTAAAAACGTTTTAAAAATCACAAAAACAAATTGAAACACTAAGATTCCTTGTTCCAAAAATCTGCAGATATCTGAACACGGGGCCGTGTCCGAGGTGCTGTTAACATAAAATTGAGCTCTTTTCGGTATGACTTCTCAGAATGGCAAGCAGAACTAGCGGAACATCTTCATCGCACTCTAGGAACAACCAACAAAGAAGAAGGTCATCAACGGTTGAAGATTCTCTTGTAAACTATGTTTACTCCTTAAGAGAGGCCATTGATGAGATGACGGGAGTGGAAGAAGCATTGGTCGACCGTATCAATCATTTGACGGTGGGACTAGAGGGATGTCTTCGAGATGTCAACCTTTTGCACCAAAGGTTGAACATTCTCGCTTCTCCTCCTTTGGTTCCATTGATTACCCAAAGGGCATGGAATGTGGTTCCCGAAGTCATCATACCGGCCGAATGGTACACCATACATCCGGAGCCCCTTCGGGACATACTACAAGGGGTTCCTCTTGGCGTCTCTCCTCCTCCACAAGATGTTGAAGAAAACGATCCCGCCTTCTTTCTCCCAAGGGAAATAGAAGAATGGCTTTAATAAACATCTATGGAATACCCCTCGGTCCAAAGTTCTACAAATCTTATAAACCGGAAAATTATTTCTGGAAATTTTGATAGAAGTAGAACTCTTTAGGATGATTTTACGTACCATTTGACCCATCTATCTTAGGACATTTAGCTTTTTATTTTCTGCCTCGTCTTTAAATTTTCTAGGACTATTATGAAATTCTCTCTATGTTTTAATGAATGATGGTTTTAGCTAATTTGGTGTTTGGATGATGTTGTAATGGATAAAACACACTCGGGATGGTGAAGGATAACCAAAGGAACTTGAACCAGCACCCCATGCATGAAAACAGGGCCACCCAACAAATTTTTCTTCATTACAGCAAGTTCAGCACGGGTCGTGCCCGCCCAACACGGCCCCGTGCTGCACAATCTGCAGGAAATGCCTAGTTCAGGTAACTGGACACGTGGCGTGCTCAATGAACACGCCCCCGTGCCCAGGCTTCTGTTTCTTTTTACAAACTTCTTTTACTGGCGATCTGAACACGGGGCCGTGCCCGGACACCACGGGGCCGTGTCCAGACGCCCAGTAACATAAAATTTTGCTTTTTCACACCTTTTTACACATTCAATCGATCTAAAAACTTATTTTTAGGACACATTGAGGACAATGTGTAATTTAAGTGTGGGGGGGGGGTGCTAAAACTTTGAATCTTGCAAGTCCTAATAACAAGCCTTACACAAAACTCTATTGGAACTGCTAATCACCCCAATTTTTTTCAAAATTCTTTCATTTTCTTTACTTGTCTAGGTTTAATTTGGGAATTTCAAGTTTTAAAAAAGGTTATATTTTTACAAATTTACAACCGATAGCTTTGTGATAAAAAGAACCAACATAAGAAAATTACGAAACGGCATGACAAGCTTAGTTAAAATTTGATTATATATATTTGATCACATAAAAACCCATTCCCACAAAAAGTGAGTTTTGAGCCTTTATTGAGCATACAAATTTATATCTTTAAACTAAATGCTCATTTTTCGTTTCTTGTGTTAATAGTGGCTTGGTTCTTACAACTCTAGAACTTGCCACGACGATACATTCCCGGTCCTTACCAACTTAAACCCGAGTAAGTAAATGACGGAGGCATTAGGACTAACCCTTTTATTTCTACACCATTATTTTTCTTTTTCTTTTTTTACCACCTACCAAAAATCCCCCTAGTTAACCCCTTTGAGCCTAAACCTTTTCATTTCATAACCCAAAACAAACACCCTTTCACCTACCAAAACTTTTTTTTATTTTTAACCCTTTATTTTAGTAACAAGCTCGGTTTTTCTTATGACTTCTTCAAAAAAAAAAAATTGATGAAGCAAAAGAGAAATAAACAAACAAGTTTATCAAAAATAACTTTGTTTGAATAATGGCTTCATCAAAATAAAAAATTCGAAAATAAAAAGTCTTACGAAAACCGACGCTTTTTACGCCTTCCGCCCTTTTACTAACCACTAACCCAACCACATACCTTTAACCCAAGCCTAACCCTTCACCCCAAAAGTCCTCTTGATATTCACAAAGGTGTATAGTTAAAAAGGAGGAGGATTGATTGCTTGGCAAGCTTATGGTAGAAGTAAGTTCCATGCCGCTCTCGAGTGATCCACTAAAATACATCTTCGGCAGAGTGTTGAGTGATCCCTCGTGAGGTATGTGAACTTGTATATAAGTGGAATTTAAAAAAAAAGGCATGATATGCCCTAATAAGTAATTTATCTTATGAAATGTTTTAAATAAATCATGACGAATATGATTG
Source organism: Helianthus tuberosus (assembly GCA_030545235.1). Taxonomy (NCBI): domain Eukaryota; kingdom Viridiplantae; phylum Streptophyta; class Magnoliopsida; order Asterales; family Asteraceae; genus Helianthus; species Helianthus tuberosus. The sequence continues at coordinate 148,766,598 of CM060384.1, read as the reverse complement.
TAAATAAATAAAAATAAAACTAAATAAAGAATCTTGGAAATCCCGACGCTCTATAACAAGCCCAAAAACCTTCTCTTCTACCAATTCCATTTGGGAGTGTAAAGCCACATTATAAAGAGTTTTGCTTGAGGACAAGCAAAGATTCAAGTGTGGGGGTATTTGATGTGCACAAAATGCAACATATAAATTACATCAATTGTGGCATAAAACTAACCCTTTTTTAGTACTAATGTTGGAAAAAGTGTGTTTTTGTCTTCCTTTTGTATATTTAGGACTAAATGAGCTCAAATGAACAAAAGAAGCAAAAAGACAGCTAAATCTAACATAAATACAAAGAAAGGAACAAACGTGGCATGCCCAGCCTCCCCGACAGCATCTTCCCAAGCAAAACAAAATAACAGAAGGCTGAACACGCCCCGTGCTCAATGAGCACGGGGGCGTGCCCAAGTGTCAGCAGAAAAGACAAAGCTGTAGAAGCTTCTATCAGCCACCACGGGGTCGTGCTCAGCGGACACGGGGCCATGGTCAACTCTAAGATTCGCAGAATCTGAGGAAATCTTGATAGTACAGATACGCTTCTGCACACGGGGTCGTGCCCAGCGGACACGGGGGCGTGGTCAACTAATGCAGACAAACTGCAATTAATGAAGACAGAGAAGACGGTGGACACGGGGCCGTGCCCGAGTTGCTGTTCAGGCTATAAATAGGGGTGCTTGGCTCATTTGCAAACCATCCCTTGGCACACCACCTCTCTCACACTTCACCCACCACCATCACAACACCATCATCCATTGTCCATCGTAGAGTGTGTGAGTTGTCTCGGGATCCAAGATTGATCGTAAGAGTTCTTGACAATCAAAGGCCATGTTTGCCTAAGTCTCTTACATCACTTGGTGAAGACAAGTGTCTAGTGTAATACTTTTTATTTTTAATCTTTTCGCACTTTTTATTTGGTTATGTATTAATGACTTTAATAACTAGTTTCTTATGTTGAAGGTGATTCTTCCTTATCGTTGAAACATGAAAGGAAACGAGTGAGAGAATTAGACGAAAAGAATGAGATGAAACAAATCTGATGAAAGCAAGGATAGTGGTCATTTGTTTGTTACTACAAAGCAACAAACTACACACAGTGACTAATCAAAGTAAATGGGTCAAAAATAATGTATCACGAAGACATGCTTGCCTATAAGTGAACACTCATCCCAAGAATTCCCAGGTAAGCACAACTGGTCTCGTGTCTGATGAGATATATACGAAGTGCTTGCCTAGACAGAAAACCCAGAATACAGGCATTCACCCTTCCAGTTTGCACGTGTTCACATTATTTAAAACCCAAAACCTTGACGAGATTTTGAAAACTCAAAGGGGTTCAAAACCATATAACAGAGGGTTCAAAACCTTACAATAGAGGGTTCAAAACCTAGTAATCAATCATCCTAGAACAGATGATTAGTTTTCAAAGCGGTTTTGAAATTTATGTTCTTGTTGTGATTGTCGCCTAAGGATAGGTGACAGTATTGTTTTATGACTAAACGCAAGTAAACTCGCGTTAGGGTCCTAAGAAGGTTATAGACTAGGTCAAAGCATTACTAATAACCTAATTCCCTATAACCATTGGCTCTGATACCAACTTTTCTGTCACACCCCGACCACGTGAGACAACGAAACGTGGCGGAAACGTCGGGGAGTGTTGTAACAGAATTATTGTTTCATAACCATGGCATAAATAAATTCTGTTTTATTGAATAAATGAACTCATTGTTTTAATACAATCAAATAAGTACAACTATGATCTTCCAAGTTTTAAAGTTGCTAAGGCACGAGTCCGTCCTATATGTAGCATGTATCAACAATTATTGCAAAGCAGTACCTGAAACATGTGTAAAAATACGTACGTCAGCATAAAAATGCCTGTGAGATACATAGGTTTTGTGAAAATAAGATTCATGACTTATGTTTAAGAAAATGTTTAGTCATGAACCTTGTAGTTTGCTTTGTTTTGTAAATCATTTGAAAAGCAATAAGATCAGATGATACGTATAAGTAAAATAATAGTGTATGGTTAAGTGAATAACGAAATAGAATGTGTTTGTATAAGAGAAGTTGTTTTGTAAAACAATGTCTTGTGAAAAGTATGTTATTTGTATAAAATGTTATATGTCTCAAATTGAAATGATTCAAATAACGCTACAATATGTAATACCATACAAACACTTATATATAGGAAGTACCAGCGGCGTATCCACCATGCTTGTATCATATTACACACGCCTCGTTACTTAATCACTTACTCAAACCAAACCAACAATGTAAGATGTCTATGTTTAAACCAATTGCCAAATGTATTGAATAATATGTCAAAATGTTTATGTGTCCAATGTAATGTGTAACCAATGTGATTTGTATAAATAAATGTAAGATTAAACAAATAACCTTATAGTAGCATATTAAAAGTATACTTTGGATTTGTAAGTAACATATTAAACTATGTTTTGGTTTCATAAATAACATATCAAAATATGCTTTAGATGTGATAAATAACATATATGTTGGTTTTGTACAATATCACACATGGGAGTATATCAAACTATACTTTAATAGTGTGATTTGAGAATTCATTCAGACCTGGTGCGTCAAAATACACCTTTGAGACTATAGAAATACCACAAAGGCAATCCCTATTTGGATGGAGGAACAAATTGGTTTCAGACATTCCATGACAACAGGAATGGGGTGTCAAATCCTATAGCGCTATATCATACTAACAATCGGTCTGGTGAACATAAAATAAGTACAATTCAACAATTTATTTTATGTTCTTTGAGAAATCAATGTTTAAACCATAGTTAGTCCTTCAGTTTGTCAAATGATAAGTAATAACATGTATAATCAATTATACTTTTGGAAAACATGAAAGTAACAGATAGGTACACATGCTTCACCCCAAAACAGTTTGGAAAACAGTAAAATAGGGGAACTATGTACTCACATGAGATTGCTCAGAAGTCCTAAGATAGCCACCAAGCAATGCTAGAGATCACAGAATATCAAACGGCACCTAATATAGGTAACTACATTAATAAACCGGACCTAAATCGGAAGATCGGATAGAATGAGGGCTCGTAAACCAAATGAGTATGGGAACTCATGTAGTATGGTTTATTAAAGCCTACATACTAAATGAAACCTAACCTAACTGCTTGTGACCCATTACGACCCGTTTAGGTAGCTTATGCTACTTTAACGCGTCGTTCGCGTGAAACGCGTTCGGACCGCCTAACTAGTCCTATGACAAGTAATATATGCCTTAACATGTCTAAAATGGTTGTCAAATCAGTTTAGATGTCAAAAGTTATGTTATATATGTTTAAAATGAATTTTGGCATCAAAGGGGTATTTTGGTAATTTACCTAAGGCATATAAACTACTTATCATACAACTAACTAAACGTCGTGACCGTAGGGTATAACCTCGGAAGGTTATTCCCTATACTATGGTCACCTAAAGTGCTTGGTCGGATCCTAATGATCGACCAAACGGGTCGGGTTCGAAAGTATAAGCGATTGTTTAGATCGCTTACCTTACGACCCTATATAAGCACTAAACTAAAAGTGACGAGCTAAGCATGTTAAAACATGCTTAACTAAGTTTAGAAAATAGGTTTGGTATCACAACAAACGGTTGTGATACCTAAGAGTAGTTTGGTTACAAAATACGCAAGAATACGTATTCTGACCGAAACTATGGCTCGTCACTGAGCCTAGATAACGTGGTAATCAGTAGGTATAGTCACTAGGGACTATAACCATCGTGATCACGCTCACGTTATGAAGTTCAAACGAACTTCGCATCGACCATAAATTGGTCAATGCAGAAAGTCAAACAAAGTTTGACTTTCGGACTCGAAAAGCAATAAAAGAACGAAGGAACACTTACGAAGGGTCCCCGAATGCTAATCTAGATCAAAATAGCTCAGGTATGAAACAAAGGTTTCAACTTAGAGCACAAATGATCAGATTCTTGTGAGGAATGAAGTGAAATGGGTTGGGTATTTATAGTTTTCGGTCCACCGTTAGGATCGTTTCTTGGAAAAGAGGGAATGATCTAGCCCGTACACTTGTCAAGATGTTATGGTAACTGAAAATGGCCACCATAGGAGTTTAACAAGTGGCACTTGACCTTTGGGAGGGGTTAAAGGCTGTTAACTGCTGTTTAAAAACGATTTGCTGCATCTGACCCAGGCTAGCGCACCGTTACATTAAAGGTGTAGCGGTGCGCTAGGCCTTAGTTTGGCAGATTTACAATTTTGGTCCCTGTCATGAATTCAGCCCATTTTCGACACGTTTAAGGCCCGTTAACCCCATTTCAAAGCTCTAAAATGAAGTTAAAGTATTGGGAACTTAAAACATGCTCAAAAATATCTCGGATGTCGGTTCGTTTAGCCGTACGGTTGCGATGTTCGGTTAATTACGACGGAATGCGCATAAGCGCGAAAAACGATCCAAATGACGCGACGAATGGATTTTTCTCATGCCAAACACTAAAATAAAATATTATAGTGCTTACATAAATTTTTGGATGTCCGGATGTATTCAGAACGTAAGTTATGCGCGAAAATGCAAACTTGTGCACTTTTTGACACTTTTAGTCCCTGAATGACCCAAAAGTTTATTTTAGCACACCGAACCCCTCAAAGCCTATTTCTAAGCTATATAAAGGATATATAAGGTGTGTTTAACTTATGGTCATGTTCCAAAATGTTCGTTACAGTTCAAATTGGCATACTTTCGCAGTTTGTCAAGTTTAGTCCCTGTAAGCGAATTAACTTGTTTTTGGCCATACCAAAGCCTTTAAAACTTATTTCTAAGTTATGTAAAGGTTATTTAAGGTATGTTAAGCCTATTTCACTATTCCGGAGTGTTCGTTGGGTTAAACTGGTTATATTTACGCATCAGAGCGCGTATAACCCTCCAGAAAGCGATGTAAAGCTTAAAATCGAACAAGAGTTGATATGTGCAAACGATACACATATTTTTACAAATCCAAAGTATGAAATACAATATTTCATTGGTTTGGCATTTGTTTGATGGTTGAAGTGACACAGGTGTCACATTCAGTGTATCGATCCCGCAAGGACCTGGGTCAAATTTAGTAGGACCTCCTTCAATACCCACCGGTATTGGATGTCGGGGGTCCAAACTCTTTGATCCCCTCATATGTAAGCTACTATTAATACTTTAACCCGGCTATTTAGGACTGTATCCCTGCTGACTCAGACTACTTAGCCGAGGGTAACGTCACCTTCAAAAGAGGGGCCTACCATAATATGCATTAATAACTTAATTAATTATCTTTCAATAATCCGACCCTTTAGGATTGTATCCTTGCTGACTCAAACTACTGGGTTGAGGGTAACGTCACCTTCAAAAGAGGGGCCTACTACAATAACTAAGACAATCTCTTAAAAAGTGCAAAAGTGCGGAAATAATCAAAGGTTACACTAAACACGAGTCGGAGCCAAGTGATTCATCTTGTCTATCTGTTTTTATTTTTAAGCATTTTAGTTAGTTTTATTTTTCTTATTTTAAAAAAAACCTTTTTCTAATTTTTGATTTGATTAGACGTTGAGGATAAACCGGTATTAAAAGCTCGTGTGTCCTTGGACGACCTCGGTGTCTTGCCAACACTATACTACGCTCACGATGGGTGCACTTGCCCATATGTGTGTTTGGCGTTTGTAAAATATCGTGTTTTATAAATTTAAAACTTGGCTAACGTGTAAAAAGGGGTTAAAATATACATTAAAATATAAAAACACTCACGCACATCAGTAGTTTTGCCTCAAGCCTTGGACATAAGGCACATAACACTCAACAATTGTGACAAAGACCGATTAGTGCATGTACCCTTTTGTCTTTCAGCTATCAACGCCAACACATGATGCGTGATTAACCCTCCTCAGCTTTTAACGTTAGTTTTACGAAATTAGTAAAATAACGCTAAAATTAGTGCACTTTCACTTTTGCCCCCTGATGGCCCACACATATATACATTATATGCGCATACCGCAAGTGGGGCGTAATTATAGATAAATAATTATGAAAGGTTTTATTATTTACAGTAAACAGGATACATCAATTCAAGATATAAAAAATCTTTACAAAGAAAATGAAGGTGTAGATTTTGCTCTTCCATCTTCTCCTCAAAAAGATCATGAGAAGGTAAATTGTGTTCATTTGTTGTAATACAGTTTCCGAAGGGTTACTTAGCACTTTTACAATTCTCTTAAAGTTTGTTTGATAAACAATATACTTTGCCATTGGTGAAGCATTATAACTACAAAAAAATGAATCTAGATCATGTGTGAAGATGTCTTTTGTTTACATGTCGTTTCGTATAAAAATATTGTTTTAGGGATTTTCGACATGTTTTAGGCTTGTTTAGGGCTAGTTTTATGTTGTTTTCAGGCTTGTTTAGGGTTCTTATAATTGTTTCAAACATGTTTAAACGATTTTTGACTGAAATTTCGTCGAAATCTGGCCTGAAAATGTACCTGAGGGCCTGAAAGTAGGGCTTTTCAAGCGAAGCGAGAAAGCTGCGCTGGGCCTGAAAAGTGGGCCTAGGCGCGCCCCTGTGTGAGCCTTGACAACAGAGCATAAAACTAAGTAGATCATATTCTAAAAAATGTTAAATCATTATCGAGAAATCTATTGTGTAATCGTATTCTGCACATAATTGTTACAAAAAAACTGGAAAAAAAATGTTTCGGGCTCAACAGTCATGTTATATCATCCATTATAATTCGTTGGTTCGTTGCCAGACCTTTCCATTCAGCCACATCTATTCGTTTACAATGTAGATCATGGTTATTAACATTTACATTAAGGACTCTTCATACCACTTGCATTTTCATGTTACATACTGGAACTAAAGAATGTTTGTTTATTCGGTAAAATATCTATTTTCATGATTACAGCCTATTAAGGATGTTGGGGAAGTCATACAAGTTTATAATTATAATAAACGCATTCCTGCTTGGGGTTTTGGTGGGAAAGTAGATGATGATGGCCCTGTATCTCATTGTTTCAACCTGAGTGGAAATGCTCATAGCAGTGAGGTAAAACTCTATTCATCGGTCATGTAATTGAAGGCATCTCTCATGGAAATGCAGGTCAAACGGGTAAAATATGAAAAAGTTTCTAACAAAGTTCTTATAAACCGTATTTATTTTGAATGTTTTTTATTAATCGTTATCACACCCTAAGTATATATTAACATACAAAGACTTAAAAATGGACAAAAAGTTGTTGTTGTGGTTGGGCCAACCTATTTGGCCTGCACATTTCATTTTGCCCCAACCCTATATTGACCCGTTAACAGCTAACCCACCCATTTGCCACGTGTACGCAAAATATAGATTTATTTCCCAGTGTTGTTTTGCAGGTTAAAGGAGTAGAAGGCCTAATGGCTGCTTATGAACATGCGGTGCATACCGTCTCTCTTTAAGGACCAACTGTATTTGGTCAATCCCTCTCAACTAATCCCACCAAGTACTTTGTGTTGCTAATCATAACGGTAAAGATGTAGTAAAACAATTATATATGCGCATTATTCTTTTCGTTGTTATAAAATTTTTAAATTGTATTTTTTTTTAGGATGGGGTTCTTACCGATCTTCAAGAGACTAAAGCTGCACTTGTTAGGGCCTCTGATCTGCCCCTTTCAATATGATAGAGATCTGATTCTGATTAATAGGAATATAGATTGGAATTGAAATTGATATGAAGAAGATAATACAAAGATAGCTAACACCGAAGTGTTCCCAGGGCTACGCCCTCTCTCACTGCAAAGCAGGAGCCCTAATCGATCTAACAAACTCAATCCTACCTATCATGACCTCATTTATTCCTATTTATAGAATTATAAGTTGCACTTAACCCCCTTCTAGAATAGACAATTAACTATAAACCTGATTATGATTCTTATAATTACTCCCCCCCTTCAAAACAGTCTTGCCCTCAAGACTGGGAACGACAACTAACTCGACACCCAAGCGGAGGTTTCCTCCAGAGTGACTCAGGTGGTCGACACTGCCCATGCACCACCCAAGAATGACTTGAAGGCACATGAATACCGCCAATGAAATTTGCCGAACAGGAACCCATAACAGGAAGAAAGGATTTAGGAAGTAGTTGCAATAGCTGTGATTGAATGGAGGAGTCGGCTACGAAACCCAACAACAACGTCACTGCAGAAGATTGCTTCCCCTGATCAAATGGAGTGAAAACCCGAACCGACGAAAGAATATCAGCCAATTTTAGAGCAGTTTCAACCTGAATTTGGAGGCCCGAACAGTCCGCACTGTTAATCGGAGCTTGCACAGTAGTCGAACTATTAGTAAGCAGGGCCTTACAATCCACTGCAGCAGAAATCAACTTCGAAACCTCATAAAAGTCTCGATTATCACTTGAAGGTGGAGTTGGATATGGAGGAACAGATGTAATGTCGGAAATCTCGTCGTGTATGGTGAAAACAGGGGGAGAAGACAGAGGTGAAGATAGAAATGGAGCTGTAGGATAAACTTTGCCACCAAACAGGCCCAGATCTGAAGAGACCCGGCCCAAAACCGGTTTTCTGTTTAAACCATAGCCCACCACTGTTCCTGAGCCCAATTTTTCTTGTAAATCTACCGTCATAACCCTAGTTTCCCTAAATTCTGAGAAACGTGAATCTGGAGGTCTAGTCGACATCAATTGTTCATGCTTACTCCAGCGTTCTTCAGATCTGGCTACTATTGCCTCCAATTGAGCTACCAGAGACGGAATACCACCAGACAAATCTCCATCGCAAGCAGATTTGGGACCAAAATCCCAAACGGAAACAGATTTGGGATGAGATTGGGCAGGTACCTCACCGAAATTGCCTCCCGAACTAAGCGACCCAGCAACAGTCTTCAATATGGCTAACGTCGAGACCTCCGGTGCCGATTTAGCTAAAACAGAATTCAGAGGTCCAGGATCCACGAAGTCACCATCTTAAAACTGAACAAGCATAGCAGCAATGAAATCTGACCAGGTGAGGAAATCACTTCAAAACCAGGAATTGAACCAATAAAATGGTTCATCATCAAAGGCAGCCATGACATAGGAGAAGCGCTCGCTTTCATCACCGATGTCATAATGGAGAAAAAACCGTTCAGCTTAACAGATCCAATGAGCAGGTGCAAAACCAGTGAAACGAGGTAGATCCATTTCTTCTAAAGCTATCTATGCGGATTGAGGGAACCGGCAGATCCGGCAGATGCAGAAACTAGAATTTGGTGGAGAGCAGAGGTGAGGCAGGTCGGACCAATGATAGAGATCCGATTCTGATTAATAGGAATATAGATTGGAATTGAAATTGAAATTGATACCAAGAAGATAATACAAAGATAGCTAACACCGAAGTGTTCCCAGGGCTACGCCCTCTCTCACTGCACAAACGCAGGAGCCCTAATCGATCTAACAAACTCAATCCTACCTATCGTGACCTCATTTATTCCTATTTATAGAATTATAAGTTGCACTTAACCCCCTTTTAGAATAGACAATTAACTATAAACCTGATTATGATTCCTATCATTACTCCCCCCCTTCAAAACAGTCTCGCCCTCAAGACTGGGAATGAAAACTGACTCGACACCCAAGCGGAGGTTTCCTCGAGAGTGACTCAGGTGGTCGACACTGCCCATGCACCACCCAAGAATGACTTGAAGGCACATGAATACCGCCAATGAAATTTGCCGAACAGGAACCCATAACAGGAAGAAAGGATTTAGGAATTAGTTGCAATAGCTGTGATTAAACAGAGCAGTCGGCTACGAAACCCAACAACAACGTCACTGCAGAAGATTGCTTCCCCCGATCAAATGGAGTGAAAAACCGAACCGACGAAAGAATATCAGCCAATTTAAGAGCAGTTTCAACCTGAATTTGGAGGCCCGAACAGTTCACAGTGTTAATCGGAGCTTGCACAGTAGTCGAACTATTAGTAAGCGGGGACTTACAATCCACTGCAGCAGAAATCAACTTCGAAACCTCATAGAAGTCTCGATTATCACTTGAAGGTGGAGTTGGATATGGAGGAACAGATGTAATGTCGGAAATTTCGTCGTGTATGGTGAAAACAGGGGCAGAAGACAGAGGTGAAGATAGAAATGGAGCTGTAGGATAAACTTTGCCACCAAACAGGCCCAGATCTGAAGAGACCCGGCCCAAAACCGGTTTTCTGTTTAGACCATGGCCCACCACTGTTCATGAGCCTAATTTTTCTTGTAAATCTACCTTCATAACCCTAGTTTCCCTAAATTCTGAAAACGTGAATCTGGAGGTCTAGTCGACATCAATTGTTCATGCTTACTCCAGCGTTCTTCAGATCTGGCTACTATTGCCTCCAATTGAGCTACCAGAGACGGAATACCACCAGACAAATCTCCATCGCAAGCAGATTTGGGACCAAAATCCCAAACGGAAACAGATTTGGAACGAGATTGGGCAGGTACCTCACCGAAATTGCCTCCCAAACCAAACGACCCAGCAACAGTCTTCAATATGGTTAATGTCGAGACCTCCGGTGCCGATTTAGCTGAAACAGAATTTCGGAGGTCCAGGATCCACGAAGTCACCATCGTAAAACTGAACAAGCATAGCAGCAATGAAATCTGACCAGGTGAGGAAATCACTTCTAAACCAGGAATTGAACCAATAAAATGGTTCATCATCAAAGGCAGCCATGACATAGGAGAAGCGCTCGCTTTCATCACTGATGTCATAATGGAGAAAAAACCGTTCAGCTTGATAGATCCAATGAGCAGGTGCAAAACCAGTGAAACGAGGTAGATCCATTTCTTCCAAAGCCATCTATGCGGATTGAGGGAACCGGCAGATCCGGCAGAAGCAGAAACTAGAATTTGGTGGAGAGCAGAGGTGAGGCAGGTCGGACCAATGATAGAGATCCGATTCTGATTAATAGGAATATAGATTGGAATTGAAATTGATACGAAGAAGATAATACAAAGATAGCTAACACCGAAGTGTTCCCAGGGCTACGCCCTCTCTCACTTCACAAACGCAGGAGCCCTAATCTATCTAACAAACTCAATCCTACCTATCATGAACTCATTTATTCCTATTTATAGAATTATAAGTGGCACTTAACCCCCTTCTAGAATAGACAATTAACTATAAACCTGATTATGATTCCTATCACAATACTAATAGTTGGAGCGGGTGATGTTGATTTTAAACAAATGAAGGTAAATGGTTAAAAGTCATACCAAATAAGTTAGATTCATTAATTGTATTTGTTTTGAGAGTTAGATTATTATTTAGGTTCATCTCTACATGATCCATGCAAAATTACCGTTTTGACCTGTTATCCGACCTACCACACTTGCAGAATATCATGTGTTTGCGTGTGTGATCCTCTAACAATACCGTCTAACAGATTTTGAATGCTGACATAGGACCACCTTTGGAGAGCTCAACGAGAAGAATAGCCACTCGAGATATTGTTCATTTGGTTCCCGTGCATATATTTAAATCAAAGGTATCAGTTTCAACGCATTTGCTTATGTATTATAGGTCGGGTTGAGAAACATGTCAAATGGGATTCAAGGAGTGGAAAGTCACCAAAACTGTACTTTCTAAGTCATGCAACCACTTATATGGTGTGAATTTACAAAAATGAAATATATATATATATATTGTAGTAATGAATGCAAGTAATTATATTTAACACACTAATTGTTTATATAAATATATATAAAAGTTGGACAAAAAAGGGTTTTGACTCATCTCAACCCCACTTGACCTCTTTTGACGCATTACCCAACCTGTCTCAATAGCCCATTCGGTCACCTCAACCTAAGTTCGCGTGTTTTGTAAAATTTGTATAGATGGAGGGAGATCAAGTAATGATGGAAGGAGATCCTCGTTGTCGTATCTGAGCAATCTTCTCGATTGTATCTACTACAAGTTCTGGGCCTGTGATTTGGCTGTCACCAACTTCTGCCCAATAAAGAGGTGATCGGCATTTACGTCCGTACAATGCCTCAAACGGAGCGGCCTGGATACTGGTGTGGTAGCTGTTATTATACGAAAATTCTACTAGAGGTAGATGTCGCTCCCAGCCGTTACCAAAATCAATCACACATGCCCTAAGCATGTCTTCAAGGGTTTGGATGGTGCGTTCAGATTGCCCATCCGTCTGTGGATGATATGCCGTGCTCATGTCTAATCGAGAGCCAAAGGACTTGTGCATAGCTTGCCACAATTCAGATGTAAAACGTGAGTCACGATCAGAAATGATGGAGGTTGGCACTCCGTGCCTTGATACTACTTCCTTAAGGTAGACGTCTGCTAGAGTAGAAAACTTATCCGTTTCCTTGATAGCCAGAAAATGTGCAGACTTGGTCAGTCGATCCACGATCACCCAGATGGTATCATTTTCGCGTTGAGATTTAGGCAGGCCAGTAACGAAATCCATGGAAATTTTCTCCCATTTCCATGTCGGAATCTCTGGTTTTTGGAGTAGGCCTGATGGTTTCTGATATTCAATCTTGACTCTCGCACAAGTCAAGCATTTACTGACGTAGGTTGCTATGTTGGCTTTCATACTAGGCCAGCAGTATGTAGTCTTTAGGTCGTGGTACATCTTATCCGAACCAGGATGTACTGAGTAACGAGACTTGTGCACTTCATCCATCACAAGTTCGCGTAAGTTTCCGTAAAGTAGGACCCAGATGCGCCCTGTTACGTAGTAAGCGTCGTCTTCCTTTTGTTCTAACTGTTTCCTTGATCCTCGTAAGGATTCAGCCCTGATGTTCTCTGCTTTCAACGCTTCAACCTGAGCATCTCGTATCTGGGTAGGAAGACTAGATTGGATGGTAAGTTGTAACGCTCGCACACGCTTAGGTGTACTATCCTTTCGACTGAGGGCGTCGGCCACAACATTGGCCTTGCCCGGATGGTATTTGATCGCACATTCATAATCATTCAAGAGCTCGACCCATCTACGTTGTCGCATGTTTAATTCCTTTTGCTTGAAGATATGCTCGAGACTCCTGTGATCGGTGTAAATGGTGCACTTGGTACCGTACAGGTAATGTCTCCATATCTTAAGTGCGAAAAGAACTGCTCCCAATTCCAAGTCGTGCATAGTAGAGTTCCTTTCGTGAACTTTAAGTTGGCGTGATGCGTAGGCAATGACCTTGTCAAGCTGCATCAACACGCAACCACAAAATCATATGTGCCCTCAGGCAATGAGAGGATAGGCGCGCTACAAAGTCTGTCTTTTAAGTGCTGAAATGCGGACTCCTGTACATCACCCCAACGATAGGGGACACCCTTCTGAGTCAGTGAAGTGAGATGTTGCGCAATCTTTGAGAAGTCCTTGATAAACCTTCTGTAGTATCCTGCCAATCCCAAGAATTGGCGGATTTCTGTTGGTGTATGTGGTGCAGGCCAGTTCTTGATCGAGTCAACCTTGGATGGATCCACATGAATTCCATCCTTGTTTACCACGTGGCCTAGAAAGTGGACTTCGCGAAGCCAGAAGTCACATTTCGAAAATTTGGCATACAACTGCTCTGTTCGAAGGAGTTCCAAAATAAGTCTCAGGTGTCGTTCGTGTTCCTCCTGACTCTTAGAATAGATCAGGATGTCGTCGATGAATACAATGACAAACTTATCCAGGTAAGGCTTGCACATTCTGTTCATGAGATCCATGAAGACCGCAGCTGCATTCGTCAATCCGAAAGCCATAACCAGAAACTCGTAATGCCCATAACGAGTCCTGAACGCTGTTTTAGAGATATCCTCGTCTCAGACTCTCAGTTGATGGTAACCTGACCTTAGGTCAATCTTGGAATAGAAACTCGACCCTTGCAACTGGTCGAATAATCATCAATGCATGGAAGAGGATAACGATTCTTCACGGTCACCTTGTTGAGTTCGCGATAGTCAATACACATTCTGAAGGTACCGTCTTTCTTCTTCACGAATAACACTGGAACTCCCCAAGGCGAAGTGCTAGGGCGAATAAAACCCTTGTCCAAGAGCTCTTGTAGTTGCGAGGACAGTTCTTCAAGTTCTGATGGAGCTAGACGATAAGGTGCTCGAGCTATGGGCGCTGCTCCAGGAGCTAGCTCGATTTGAAATTCAACTTGATGATGAGGCGGAAGACCAGGTAATTCCTCAGGAAATACCTCAGGAAAATCACGTATAATAGGTATGTCTTCAATTCTCTTCTCTTCCATTGATGCGTCAGTAACGAGAGCTAGTATGGCAGTGTGGCCCTTTCGCAAACACTTCTGGGCCTTAAGGAAAGAGATGATGCCCACAACAGCACCACTCTTGTCGCCATGAATCACGAGGGGTTCTTCACCAGAACGAGGAATACGGACGATTTTCTCCTTGCAAATAATCTCCGCTTGGTGTTGAGATAGCCAATCCATCCCAATAACAACGTCGAAACTACCCAGAACGATAGGAATAAGATCGATAGAGAAGGTCTGATCAGTGAGAACAAGATTACAACCCTTAACTATGTGTGTGGCTTCAAGACTTTTACCGTTTGCTAGCTCTACCGTGTGTTTGGTGTTCAAAAGTGTTGGAGTGCGCTTAAGCATTTGGCTAACTTTTAAGGAAATATAACTAGTATCGGCACCCGAATAAAATAAAACAGTAACAAAGAAGTCGTCCAGAAGAAACTTACCCATCACAACGTTGGGATCATTCCTTGCATCACCCTGACCAATCACGAAGGCACGACCTCGGGCGCCATTGCCATTATTGTTACCCCCGTTGTTGCCTCCATTGTTGTTCCCGTTTCCTTGGTTGTTGTTGTTCTGATTCTGGTTCAGTTGAGGGCAGTTCCTCTTAAAGTGGCCTTCAGCGCCACACTGAAAGCATCCTTTATTGCCCTGTTGTTGCTGCTGCTGGTGGTTCTGTGGAGCTTGTTGTTGTTGTTGGCGATTCTGATTTGCTGGTCGTGCGACCCTGCAATCCTTTGCTTCATGACCAGACTTGTTACACCTCAGACAACGACCACTGCCCGCTATGATGCTTATTGCACCGGTTGCACTTGGGGTGGTTCCCTCGGTATCCACCATGTCCTTGACTACCA
The DNA here is from genome assembly GCA_030545235.1 of Helianthus tuberosus. NCBI lineage: Eukaryota > Viridiplantae > Streptophyta > Magnoliopsida > Asterales > Asteraceae > Helianthus > Helianthus tuberosus. The sequence continues at coordinate 148,751,431 of CM060384.1, read as the reverse complement.
GAAGATTGCTGACCAGGACTCTGGTAGTCATCAGTCTTTCGCTGCTGGGACTGAGACTGAACTGAAGTAGAACCCCTGCCCGAATTTCCATCCCACTTGCGCTTATTATCACTGGGAGCATCAGAAGTAGTAGTAGCGCTAATACGCTTGGGCAGCTTGTTCTGCTCAACTGCCTGATCAGTGAGACGATGAGCCAACCGGATGATTTGCTGAATGGTGCCAAGATTAGCTGAGGTCACGTGGCTTTGAATTTCTGGCACCAAACCCTTAAGGTACAGCTCGATACGCTTGATAGGAGGGTCCACCATAGTGGGACACAAGATAGCTAACTCGTTCGATCTCTTTGTGTATGCCTCGATTTCTGATCCCGTCATATTCAAATTGAAAAATTCCACTTCTAGCTTGTGGATGTCGTCACGACTACAGTACTCTTCTTTGATCAAATCTTTGAAGTTCTTCCATGGGGTGGCATTAGCAACCGCCAGCCCTAGCAGTTGAACCTGTGCTTTCCACCAGGTTAACGCAGCACCCTCGAGTGTTCCAGTAGCAAATTTCACCCTACGATCTTCAGGGCATTCACACATCTCAAAAACAGACTTAATCTTCTCAAACCAGTGAAGAAGACCTACAGCTCCTTCTGTGCCGCTGAAAGTACTAGGTCGGCAATCCATGAATGTTTTGAACGTACATACGGGAGGCGGAGCATGTTGACCTGTGGCGCGAGAATAAAGACAAGGTTAAGCACAAGAGTTGGTTCGCGAGAGTAAGATATAATCATCCTAGGATAGGTCGAAATGGCAGGTTATACCTCCTGCTGGAACTGCTGCGAGTGCCTCAGCAACTCGTTCGTTGATTAGAGCCTTCAGCTAGGCTTGAGTCAAGATCAAACGTCCACTTATGATCTTCACAACGAAGCAACATAAGTGAGAAAAGTGTCGCGAAAGTGCGTAAGCGTGGGATGACAGAAGAGAGTAAGCACACAAGGCTCAAATAGCAGTTATCACGTTAACTAATGCACTATGTGAACTATCAAACAGACAATATAAACATAATTCATACCACCTATTGTGTCGAGTCTTGCACGTGGAGCGAAGCGTCGTTGTGGATCGTTGAGCACTGTTCAGGTTATAGTCTGGTTTTATCAAAAAGTTTTTCCCCTTTTTAAAACCAAGTTCGCTATAACCAATGGCTCTGATACCAATCTGTCACACCCCCAAAATCCACCATGCGGAGTATCACCGCTTGGAGGCGTGACATGACCAGGATCAAGCCACCAATCATATTGAACAATATATTTAAGAAAGATAGAACCCAACCACGCAATATAATTGGTGATCAAAAGCTAGTTAACCAAGTTCAACTTAAATAGCGGAAGCATTAAAGGTAAAACCCCAAACATAAGTTCAATAAGTTCAAATGTTAAGCGCGGGACATAACAGTCCATATCCCACAACGACCTCCTCCTTGTGCAAGCTCCATAAGCATCTAACGACCTGTAAGGCATGTAACAACGAGTCAACAACAAAGTAGAGTGAGTTCACAGTTGGTTGTTTAGTTTTAAGTTGTTACCGAAAACATGGGTTGTCTTTTCCTGGCTTACTTGCCGTGGGGGTTACCCCATAGTTGAGAATATGTTTAACCAGTTCCTTCTTTATTACCCAAACCATATCCATGATCAGTGGGGGCTTCCCCATGTGAACCACTAGACCGTTACCATATCGACTACTAACGAAAGTAAGTTGTGCCCTACGTCAATGTCTATCATCATTGACAGTTTGCCATAGTCCATTAGTACACGCCCGTCCGACTGGCACGGTGTGAGGTTTGTTAAACCTAATAGCGCTATTAACTAATGACCCGCTCACCATTGGCCTCGGCGATTAAGTCGATATAAAATGAGGGACTTAATGATAGAGTTTTGTCTAGTAAGTTTTAAGGTTGTTGTCCTACCCAAGGAGGACGAACGTATGTATTCTACCCAAGGAGAATACGCAGGATTAATATTGGCATCCTACCCATGGAGGATGGCGGTACATATCCTACCCAAGGAGGATATGTAGGTTCCGTTTTAATTCTTTAACCCATTCCCAAACCACCGGGAATCCCATGCCTTGTAGAGGGTGTGAACTCACCTTGGTTTGCTCGGTTAGATTAGTTACTCTAATAAACAGGAATCAAGCACGTCCTAATAAGGTACATATAACAATCAGTTTCTCGTGCATGCATAACAGGTATCCTACGTACGCTTTATCTACTCATTACTTCTATCACATAGCACATAATTTAATGCCACACTCTGACTTTTGTGGAAAGATCATAGTTAAAAAAATACACTTGTAATACTTGTTAGAAAATATTTTCTATGTGTTGGAGTTTTTAGAAAATTTCTCCAGAGTTTCCTTTGTAAATGGAGGCATCCATGCTAATAAGCATATCATTTTCTTTTCCAAAAATCATTCAACAATCAACAATAATTTACCAAGAGCAAACTATTCCATTTACAAACCAACACGAACTTGATGTTTCATAAAAAAGCGTAGTAACTTGGTAAGACGTTTAGTGGGTTTAGTTACCCTCCAAAGTGTGTTTACTTTTGTTAAAATCTCATTCTCGAGATTTTTAGATGTTCCCAACTTGTGAACATATTTTACAAAAATATTTATTTACAATATTTTCATGTGTCACTAGTATCCATATACTTTATTTCCAAAATAGTGTAAGGATCATGATCTTTCAAAAACCGTCTTTTAAACTTGGTTTATTTAGGAAAATCATTCACAAGTTTTAGATCTACAAGATCACTAGTTCATTTGGTTTATTATTTTTCAAGAAAATCATTTTTCTTTCAAGTTCATGTGTAGACTAGAAGATGATTATTTCATACAAGCACATAATCACCTCTAACTTGTTAAACCATGTTTTTAATCATGCTTTAACAAGTTCCATATGATGATCAATCATCATATTACTAGTAATCACCAAGTAACATCATGCATACTCAAAATAACATCATTCTAGCATTATTTCATCTTATGTAAAGCTTATGTTCAAGTTTTATGTTTATGATCTTTAGTGTTCATATGCTTTCATCAAGATATAACTATTAACCACTAAAAACATGAAGTATCAAGAGTGTATAAGAAGCTTACAACTAGCTTAAAGCTAGGGAAGAAGACTAGTGAAAATGTGGAGGATAATAGCAAACGAAGGTGGTCCTTCAAGTTCCGTGAACACCGAGCCTCGTTAAACACGTTGTAACAAGCTTGGAATTGATGAACAAAAATCGAAAATGGTTGGTATGTATGAAAGGGGGTTTGGCCGTAGCTTTAGATCAAGGAGAAGGGAAGTTTTGTTGGTGTGAAGATTATGAAAATGATTGTGGTCTTTATAATCACTAATACTTATTATCCAATGGTTGCATGTCTTCACAAGTACCAACAAATCTTTCAGAAGATTACCTCAAATTCCAAGGAGATCACATGGAGATTTTGTAAGATTAGGAGTGATCTTGGGTGGGTCCCCCTTGAGTGAGCCGTAACATATATGGGGGGTGGGGTTAAATGAAAATTATTTTGGTAAGTGGGTGATTAGTAGAGGTTAAGATGTAAAGTCTAATGTTTAGTGTGTTACTTGTATCATGTAGTGTGTTTAAGTGTTCGGGAACCATAACTAGCTCAGAAAAATAAAAACAATACTTTTTGCAATATTTTAGTGTTCCGGGTAATGTCCGGTTGTTCGGTTAGATGCTGGTTCGTTAAAGTGCTAAGTTGTTCCGTATAGTGTCTTTTATGTATCTTTTTGTAACACGTTTAATTCCCAACACTTAGGAAAGCATACAGGACCATTTAGTCAATTTTTTTTTGCACAAGACTAGTATGTTAAAAAGCACATGTAAGTATGACGCAGTAGTCAGAAAGCAGTTAAGTAATTCAGCATAGTCATCAAGCACTTAACATTAGTAAATCGTACGGATACATGTAATTATGAGGGTTGTCACATACTAGAAAGCTTTAACTAGCACTTGAAGATCAAGAAATAATCGAGAATCATCCGAACCTTCCACTTGATCACTTGGTGTCGTTGTTAGTAGTGACCTCGACCACGATCACCAAATCATTGTCGCTCGAATCGTCGATCCAACCGTTGCTCTTTTCTTCGACCACCTTGTTATCCTCATCATTGTTGTACCTGCTTCATGCGTGTTGACTTCAATCCTTTCACGCTTTGTCTTCATAAGTTCAAAATACCATTCCACCAACTCGATGTAACGAACATATGCAACCTTCACCTCATAATCGTCATCACAATCAAAACCGCATTGTAGAACCACTTTGTTCCATGCATTATGTCACGGCCCCCGACACGGTTTGACCCGGTTCAGGAGCCGCGAGACAGAAAATCCCGTGGTATTTATTTAATTGAGTTAACAGCGGAAGATTTTAACAGGATCTTTTTAAAACTGCAATTTCCCGATTATTTTATTTCACAATTCGGGATAAACCCCGGTAGTTTACAATCATATGATTTCACGGAGAAATCTTTATTTTTACAAAAACATGTTTCTTTATATTGAGCCACTTCCTTAAGCTTGTAGTGCTTCACGGCACTTTTCCTGGATCACAACAGATCACCTGAAACATGTTTGAAAAAGGTTTTGTCAGCGGGAAATACTGGTGAATCATTCTTTTTACTAAAACGACGTGTTTGTTATAATTTACAGTATTAAGAGCGATTACAGTGTTTCCATATATCAACCAACTACCCACAGTATTTGTCACTCGAACATCCATTGGTAACCTCAGAGTCCAATGGTGTCTGTGACTATGGTCATATCACCCCTTGGCTAACTCGTTGTCCAATGGTGAAGGTTATCAAGTAATGTATACAAAACCCCACATACCGGCTGTAATTTGGTGATTACAAAGACTTAATCCCTGTAATTATAACCTTGAAACCAAATAGAGTTTTGTAAAGTAATTTGATAAAAAGAGAATGACTCACATTGCAGATTTATATGAGCAGAGCTTAGCCTACTGATTAGCCTTTTAACCTAAATTTAATAACATGCACACGAACTCGGTTAGTAACTAATACAACATTTACGATAACTCACGAGATTAAACCTTCACAACAAATGACAAAGTGCGATACTTAAACATCCATCGATTTAACGACGAATAACAAAGCATAAACCCTAATGTGGGCATCACTTAAACATCCATTGGATAGTTTAATCGATCGGACATTGAATCGTAGCAGCGATCGAGTTAATACCCGGTATCGGAGCAGCGCCTCGCTAATATTGAAAGTAAATTCGACTTTAGGACAGTAGCAATTCGTTTTTGAAAGTTTGTTTCGACACCAGTGGACTGTGCATGCAACAAGCTATTTATAGCTGAAATTGAGGCCTCACGCGGCCCGCGTAAACCTTCGGCTTACCTTTACGCGGCCCGCGTGGCTGCCTAGTCTATGTTTAGGCTTGATTGGTCACGAGTAGGTTCGACAGATGGCTGATACGTGGCTCGGGAATACTTATCCGGTCAAACCCAGGGTTGACGCGGCCCGCGTAAGGTATGCTTAACCTTTACGCGGCCCGCCTGGGAACCAGAATTTTGTTTTTCTTGATTTTTAAATATGGTTTAGGGTTTCTGGGATCTGGGTTTTTACTTACGGGTATTTTTAGGACAATTTTGAGAGTCCTTACATCCTCCCCACCTTATTTAAAATCTCGTCCTCGAGATTTATTGGAATAAGTGAGGATATTTTCGCTTTATCTCCGATTCTAGCTCCCAAGTGTATTCAGATCCTCTCTTTGAATCCCACTTAACTTTGACCAGTACTAGCCGCTTGTGCTTGAGAAATTTGATCTTTCTATCTTCTATTTGCAATGGCTTCTCAACAAATTTTAACTTTTCATTTACTTCTATATCTTGAAGAGGTACTACTAGAGATTCGTCTGATAGGCATTTCTTGAGGTTGGATATATGGAATACATCATGTACTCCAGCTAACTCTTCTGGTAGTTGTAAACGATAAGCAACTGGTCCTATACGTTGGATCACTGAAAATGGTCCTACGTATCTTGGACTTAACTTTCCTTTCTTAACGAATCGAACTACTCCTTTCCAAGGAGATATTTTTAAAAGTACCTTGTCTCCGACTTGGAATTCTAACGGCTTGAGTCGATTGTCGGCATAACTCTTCTGGCGATCTCGAGCCGTCTTCAATCTTTCCTTGATTTGTGTGATCTTGTCGGTAGTTTCTTGCACAATCTCTGGACCTGATAATTGACTTTCTCCTATTTCTGCCCAACAAACTGGAGTTCTGCACTTTCTTCCATACAGTGCCTCGAATGGGGCAGCTTCAATGCTTGAATGATAACTATTGTTATAAGAGAATTCAATTAAGGGTAAGTGGTCATCCCAATTTCCACCAAAATCTATTACACATGCTCGGAGCATGTCTTCCAGAGTTTGTATCGTCCTTTCACTTTGCCCGTCTGTTTGTGGATGATATGCAGTACTCAAATTTAGTCGAGTTCCCATTGCTTCTTGGAAACTTGTCCAGAAATGGGAAGTAAAACGACTATCCCTATCTGAAACAATGGAGAGTGGAACTCCATGTAAGGATACTACTTCATCTACATACTACTTCATCTACATACAACTTTGCCAACATTTCCATGCTAAAGGTTTCTTTCATTGGTATAAAGTGAGCTGATTTGGTTAATCGATCCACAATTACCCAAATCGCATCATTACATTTTCTGGTTTTGGGTAACTTAGTAACAAAATCCATTGTTATGAGTTCCCATTTCCATACAGGCATCTCTAGTTGTTGTAGTAGACCTGAAGGTTTCTGGTGTTCTGCCTTAACTTGTGAACAAGTAAGACACTTAGAAACATATCGAGCTATATCCTTTTTCATTCCTATCCACCAAAAGTTATTTCTTAAATCTTGGTACATTTTATTGTTTCCTGGATGCATAGTATACCTAGATTTATGAGCTTCTTCTAGTATCTTATGTTGTAACGCTCCGCTTTTTCATAACCTTCCTTAATTAGAAAACATGTCTTGTATTACTATTTTTGGAAGCTTGTTCCTTTTGTATTTCGTATTTCGTTTCAAATCGTTGTAAAACCGAGACTTCGATCGTAATGAAATTCTATTTTTATACATGCTTATACGTGTTGCAATACTCGGGTTATGCGTTACCAATCTCGAATGCATACGCGCGACCGATACTCGACATACTGGTACTCACAACTTATACATGCTTGTTAACTATTAAATACATGGTTAAATAATAATAATAATAATAATAATAATAATAACTTTAGTAAACATCAACTAACGTTGATGTATCTTATATTAATATATTACTATTAAGCAAAACAAAATATATATATATATATATATATATATATATATATATATACGAAAAGGATTTACAACAGCCCCACTTTCGGCCACTACCTTGTAGGTGGTGTTTGATTATTGTTTTTTTAATTATAACTTTCCAACCATTCGATTTAAATTAGGTGAATTAATTAACATCACTTAAATAAACATATCATAAAATCTAAGTTGCAACACAAAGAAAAAAAAAACTTGTTGGCTGGCAAACAGCCTTACGGCCGCCCCCTTGTGGGTGTGTTGTTTTGTTTCATTTTTTAATGCCAATGCCCCAACTAATTGCATTTAATGCTAACCCAACTTAACCCTAATCATTCCCTATAAATACCAAGCCATTTTCACTTTTCTAAACACTCTCAACTCTCTCTAATCACTCTAAATTAGCATAACTTCTTCATTTCTTGTCTGATTTAGTCCATTCTTTTTCCTATGTGCTTGGATTGACTTTAGCTTCGATCCCATGGGTTTTTCACAGTAAATAAGTCCCTGGAACTCCGGCAAAAAGGCTCCAAAGTTCACTGTTCATTTCTGATTTTCATCTAATCTTTACTAAACTTGTTCAACTTGAGTCTAACTCATCTCAAACCTATGTCCTTATGCTTATTACCACTTCTATGGTTAGTTAGGCTTAAAAACAAGGTTGAGACATACAAAATCAGAGGTTAATCCTCAAAATACTTTCTGTTTTGTTTAGGGTTTTTGACCCACAAGTGGTGTTCAAGCTTCAAGCTTGATAAAGGTGTGATTGTGGACTAACTTGGGTTGTCCAACATGAAATCCCCACATCCCTTGATGATTTCTCATAGTGTAGAAGTTTCTTATTCTTGTATTGATATTAGTTCATGACCCTCCTTGTATGTTTTTACATCAAGTGTAGTGGTGAACCATAAGAGGTACCTAAATGGAAGCTTGTTCTTCCTACCTCCTACATGAATTCTATGACACAATAGAGGTACCTAAATGAAGATTTATCTTCTACCTCATACTTGACTAATGGACTAAATAATACATATAATACTTATACATATATATACTATTCGAACTCTTGATGGTGGACTTGTGTTCATTCATCAAGATATTAGAATAACATCATCTAAGACATAAGACTTATTACGATTCTAATGAGTATATTACTCATGAAAACATTAACCCTTGAGGTTTCATAGTGTCAAGAACAAGTACTTGGGGTTAAATGATGATTACTTTCGAATACCTATATTCTTGTGTTTTAACTTCCTAAATCCCTACACGAACATATTCAACCTTCTAACCTCATCAATTTCGTCACATTGGATAATCGGAAGGCATATGCAAATTTTGTGAGTATACTCGCAACCCCCTTTTTATGTTTACCACTTTTTGGGGTGTAACATGTTTAACTATTAAACTACACTTAAACTTATTCTTTATGCAATGCACAAAACAATCCTTATACATGAAAACTATGTTATGATATTTGATGCTTACGTGGACCATACTTATGTGATATGTTTTAGTCATTATCTTTCACGAGCCTCCATTTGACATGTATAGCGCTATAGGAGTAACGTACCGCCCCCCTTAAACTTGGGTCATGTTGAATTAATTAAACTTTCTTGCGTAAACTGAGGTTGGCTAGAAATATTGCATGCCACGTTAGGTTGATCTCGTATAGACTAAGTTGCCATGTGGATTCGTTTTAAACTTTTATACTTATACTTATACTTATGCTTAAACTTGTATACTCGCCTTTGCTTTTGCATTGAACTTTATTTTAAACATGTTACAGGTTGAGGATGATGATGCTATGAAATGAAGTAGCGTTGATGCCTAGATACACATATAGACGTTTAGGTTTAATCGTTGTATCAATTTTGATTATGTTGTATTGTATTTCCCTTGAATTTGATGTTATTTGATTTCCTTGTAATGTTGACAAATGAATTATGAAATGAAATCGGTTTATTAAATATTTTCACAAATAGCGTTATGATGTCTCTAGCAATCTTCACACTTCGTCTCATCCCGATGTTTCCGCCATTGGTTGGGGTGTGACATATGCCTTAAATCTCCTTGCTTAGGTACCCAAATCCTTTTCTTGTGGAATCTCCAAATTCCATCACTTCCTTGCTCTAATTCTTTTATTCTTCCCTTCATTCCTTCAGCATCATCCTTGATTGTTGTTTCTTGAAAATGATTTAGTTGTTTCATTAAATCTAACTGTAGATTTAATCTAAGAGTACGAACGCGTCGTTGTTTCTCATGGTACTTACGACTTAAGGCATCTGCAACTACATTTGCCTTTCCTTCGTGATACTGAATATCACAGTCGTAGTCACTTAGGATTTCCATCCATCTCCTTTGCCTCATGTTTAACTCTTTTTGCCCAAATATATATCTTAAACTTTTGTGATCCATATAGACAGTAAATTTACTTCCGTACAGATAATGTCTCCAGATCTTAAGGGCAAAAATTACGGCTCCTAATTCTAAATCATGAGTCGTATAGTTCTCCTCGTGCTTTTTCAATTGCCTTGATGCATATGCAATTACCTTCTTGCGTTGCATAAGCACACATCCTAATCCTAGCTTTGAAGCATCACAGTAAACTTCAAAATCTTCTGTTCCTTCCGGTAAGGCTAGGATTGGAGCATTTGTTAATTTCTGCTTCAAGATCCTAAAGGCTTCTTCTTGTTTAGGTCCCCATTCAAACTTAACTGCTTTACAGGTTAGCTTAGTTAATGGTACAGCTATCTTGGAAAAATCCTTAATAAACCGTCTATAATATCCGGCTAAACCTATAAAACTTCTAATTTCCATTGCGGATTGCGGAACCTTCCATTTGGTAATTGCTTCTATTTTAGCAGGATCTACGTGAATACCTTCGTGATTCACCATGTGTCCTAGGAATTGCACTTCTTGCAGCCAAAAATCACATTTCGAATAAATAAGTATATCGTCGATAAAGACAATTACAAATTTATCCAAGTACGGTTTACAGATTCTATTCATCATGTCCATGAATGCGGCAGGTGCATTCGTTAGCCCAAAGGGCATGACTGTAAACTTGTAATGACCATACCTAGTTCTGAAAGCAGTTTTAGGTATGTCTTCTTCTTGTACCTTCAATTGATGGTATCCGGAGCATAAGTCGATCTTAGAAAAGTATCTAGCTCCTTGAAGTTGATCGAAAAGATCATCTATCCTAGGTAATGGGTATCGATTCTTAATTGTAACCTTATTCAATTCTCTATAATCAATACACATTCTCATCGAACCATCCTTCTTCTTTACAAACAACACTGGTGCTCCCCAAGGGGATGAACTAGGTTGTATGAAACCTTTACTTAATAATTCATCTAATTGCTTTTTCAGTTCTAACATTTCTGTGGGTGCTAACAGATAAGGTGCCTTGGCTATCGGTGTAGTTCCGGGAATTAGATGAATTCTAAATTCTACTTCCCTATCTGGTGGTAATCCTGGTAACTCTTCTGGGAATACATCTGGGTATTCTGAGACTACAGGAATCTCCTTAAGTTCTTTACCCTTAGTACTAATGATTACTGAAATCATATATACTATTCCTTGCTTTCGTTCATAGTTAGCAACTTTCATTACTGATATAAACTTCATGGGTTTACGTGGTTTATCTCCTGTAATCATGATTACTTCCCCAATAGGTGCCTGAATCTCTATAGAATTTTTATCACAAAGGATTCGAGCATGGTTGACTACTAACCAATCCATTCCTAACACAACATCTAACCCAGCTAAATTCATTGGCAATAAGTTTGCAAGAAATTTATATCCTAAAAGTTCTATATTTTCTTTTTGCAAAACCTTATCTATTTTAATAAAATTCCCATCTGCTGTTTCGACTGTAAAAATCTGCCTAAGGTTGGTTAAGGGTAAGTTAAGAGCTTGGCAGAATGAAGTATTGATAAAACTTTGGTTTGCACCAGAGTCAAATAATACTTTTGCGTAAATGTTGTGAACTAGGAACGTACCAGCTATCACGTCAGGAATTAGCTCGGCTTCCTGAGTAGTTAACTGGAAGGCTCGAACATTCTTCTTGGTAGCTCCGTCAGCTGGCTTGACTTTGTTGTCTACTGGTTTAACCAATTTAGGGCATTCTGGTTTAAAATGTCCCATTTCTCCACAGTTAAAGCAGATCCTTGTTTTCTTTCTACAGTCTTCTTCGCGATGTCCTACGACTTTGCAAAAGTTGCAGGTTACATTACATCTTCCATAATGTTTCTTTTTGCAATTCCTGCAGAACGGCGGAGTTGAAGATTGCCCTGTTCCTCTTTTCTTGAAGATGCTATTATTACCCGTACGAAATCCTTGGGTAATTTTCTGAGCCAGTTCCTTTTTCTGTTTTCATCTCTTGTGCTGACCAGTTCGTCAGTTAGGGTGTTAGTTAATTCTACCGCATCGTCAATAGTACGAGGTCTCACAGCTTTAACGATATTACGGATTTCGCTAATTAATCCCCAAATATAGCGATAAATGAGTACCGGTTCTAGCGAAGCCAGTGTTGGTACCACTCTAGCATATTCAAAGAATGTCGAAGTATACCCTCGATAATCTACACCCATCATTCGATGATTTAAGAACTTATTTGCCATTTGATCTTTTTCATATTCGGGACAGAATTTTCTTTCTATAAGATTCTTAAATTCTTCCCAGTTCATGGCATAGGCCATATTTCTTCCTTTGGCTTGAAGTACTGTATTCCACCATTCTAGCGCCCCTTCTTTGAAAAGATTAGGCGCGTACATGACCTTATCGTCCTTGGCACATTTACTTATTGTAATCACTACCTCGGTTTTCTCTAACCAACGCAGTGTCGCAGTCGCTCCTTCATTGCCTGCAAATTCAGCGGGTTTACAAGCAAGAAATTCTTTGTAAGTGCAACCAGGCGTTGCAGCTTTCATTTTCTTAGGGAGCGGAGCTTGCCTTGAATCATTATCGTGATTGGTATGATTACCGCCTCCGTTTACACTATTACTGAAGTTATCTTCAGAAATACGTTTGCTAGGAATGATTTGTTGAGGTTCAACAGGTTTCTGGGCAGCAGCAAGTATTGCTGGAATAGCATTGGCTATTCCTTGAGCAACAATATTTTCTATATCTTGTCTAGTCATAAATTGATCCTCCGGATGTTGCTCAGATTGGTTAACCTCATTAACTGGTTCATTATTAGCGTTTTCCATCTGATAATTAATATATATAATTTATTAGTATCGAATAAATAATAATCATACACAAAATAATCATACAAATTTTACAACACACATATAACCAAAATTATTGATTTCTTGATTCCCATGTTTATATTTTATAGTATGCATCAATACACACCATTATCTTACAAAATTTTATTTGTAGTTATTTTACAAAATTATATTTTTCTATTTATTATAGAACCATAGTTTCACAACCCCATTATCCCTCGTCAGTTGGTATTTTAATAACGACGTTCCCTCTCGTCGTATTTCCAGGAGATCTGTTCTCCTACTTCCCTGATCCTATTTCCTGCATCCACCAGCTCCTCGCCAAAGTGGCGGAGTTTAGCTAAATTTTCATTGCTCATTGGTGGGTTTGGTATAGGTTCCGGGTCGAACTGGGGGAAAAAGGTATAAGGACTGTTGAGAAGGTTTTGGAATTGCCAATCATTGGTCCACCGCTCGTCCATTCCTAGAGGTTGGGTGTGGATTATAGGTTCTGGAATTGCTGGTTCCAAGTTCATTGGAAGTTGATTTTCAGCAGGATAAGGGTAGAGATTATTATTGACAGGCCTGACGATATCACAGCTTGCCAATGCACGATCCAATTCTTCCTGAAATGGTAACTCCTCGATTTGTCTAGAGCTTTCCCCGATTTCCATCTTTGTCTGCCTAGAACCTTCTCCAATCTCCATTTCTATTTGCTTAGAACCTTCCCTGACTTCAATCCCCTTTCCTTTATCTAAGGGATTTTCTATTTTGGGAATCTTCCTAGTGGCAGGTTTCCTTCTGCACACACGCATCCATCCCATAAATCTTCTCCTTTTCTTAGGCTTGGGTTTCTCCGGAGGTGGAGCGTTGAATTCCATAGGTTCTTCTATATCGGGTATATAACCAGTAAAATCTCGGGAAACCTCTATTTTTACCGGATAGAGATTGAGATTTTGAAGGGCTTCAGATAAGTCATTCATGCTGTTTAGCATATATGCAAAATACACAAAATTGCTAAGTTAAAATTTTATAGCAAAATTTCATAGATAACCTTTAAATATTATTGCATACCGTGTGACTAATTTAATACAAAGACAATTGAAAATTAAAACACACTAGGGTTTACTGTAAACTTATTTATTTATTGGATAAGGTTTCTGGATTATAGGTGATAAGGGTGCTAAAACTTGAGTTAGAGTATTAAAGATTTGCATTTACTGCTACAGTGGCTAGCATATAGAGATCTGCCCATTTTTCATCTAACTTGTCTTCCCATGGTGGGTTACTGCCTAGTTCTTGGGTTTTCTGATTAACTCTCTTTTCTTTTGGTTGGGATTTCTTTATTTTCTCCTTACTTTTCCTAATAATCAAACTTCTTTTATTAGGAGAAAGTGGTTCTTCATATTGTGCCTTTCGAACAAATATTCCTTCTTCAGGAATTGTAGAGTGATTTGAGGATGATGATCCTTTTTCTTTTGGTGTAGTATCTAATTTATGGTAAATAGCCGAAAGTCTTTGTTTACCCATACTGTACACAATATAAAACATATAATCACATAATAGCAATCAGTAAAATTAAGTATTTTCTAAATACTTAATTGGCTTAAATCAGTGGCTCTGATACCACCTTTTTCTGTCACGGCCCCCGACACGGTTTGACCCGGTTCAGGAGCCGCGGGACAGAAAATCCCGTGGTATTTATTTAATTGAGTTAACAGCGGAAGATTTTAACAGCATCTTTTTAAAACTGCAATTTCCCAATTATTTTATTTCACACTTCGGGATAAACCCCGGTAGTTTACAATCATATTATTTCACGGAGAAATCTTTATTTTTACAAAAACATGTTTCTTTATATTGAGCCACTTCCTTAAGCTTGTAGTGCTTCATGGCACTTTTCCTGGATCACAACAGATCACCTGAAACATGTTTGAAAAAGGTTTTGTCAGCGGGAAATACTGGTGAATCATTATTTTTACTAAAACGACGCGTTTGTTATAATTTACAGTATTAAGAGCGATTACAATGTTTCCATATATCAACCAACTACCCACAGTATTTGTCACTCGAACATCCATTGGTAACCTCAGAGTCCAATGGTGTCTGTGACTATGGTCATATCACCCCTTGGCTAACTCGTTGTCCAATGGTGAAGGTTATCAAGTAATGTATACAAAACCCCACATACCGGCTGTAATTTGGTGATTACAAAGACTTAATCCCTGTAATTATAATCTTGAAACCAAATAGAGTTTTGTAAAGTAATTTGATAAAAAAAGAATGACTCACATTGCAGATTTATATGAGCAGAGCTTAGCCTACTGATTAGCCTTTTAACCTAAATTTAATAACATGCACACGAACTCGGTTAGTAACTAATACAGCATTTACGATAACTCACGAGATTAAACCTTCACAACAAATGACAAAGTGCGATACTTAAACATCCATCGATTTAACGACGAATGACAAAGCATAAACCCTAATGTGGGCAGCACTTAAACATCCATTGGATAGTTTAATCGATCGGACATTGAATCGTAGCAGCGATCGAGTTAATACCCGGTATCGGAGCAGCGCCTCGCTAATATTGAAAGTAAATTCAACTTTAGGACAGTAGCAATTCGTTTTTGAAAGTTTATTTCGACACCAGTGGACTGTGCATGCAACAAGCTATTTATAGCTGAAATTGAGGCCTCACGCGGCCCGCGTAAACCTTCGGCTTACCTTTACGCGGCCCGCGTGGCCGCCTAGTCTATGTTTAGGCTTGATTGGTCACGAGTAGGTTCGACAGATGGCTGATACGTGGCTCGGGAATACTTATCCGGTCAAACCCAGGGTTGACGCGACCCGCGTAAGGTATGCTTAACCTTTACGCGGCCCGCCTGGGAACCAGAATTTTGTTTTTCTTGATTTTTAAATATGGTTTAGGGTTTCTGGGATCCAGGTTTTTACTTACGGGTATTTTTAGGACAATTTTGAGAGTCCTTACACATTATCTTGTATAACCTTCTTGAATCCATCATACTCTTTAACAACTTCGTAGAGTACAACCAAATCAACGGGTTTACCGTTCAAGATTGTAGGTGGCATTTCGCTTGTCTTGCAAATTCCAAAGTAACATGGTATGAACAATGTTATGATTTCTTTCATGCTAGCCTTGAAGAATCCTTTATGTTCCGCCACTTCTTCGTGTAGAATGATCAAATCGAGCACGTCCAGGCAACTTTCGATTATGGTATCTTTCTCTATTACATCTTCTTCGTCTTGTGCTTTCGACACCGCCTTCCGTTGCATCTCTTCTCTTGATTCTAGTGGGTTCTTCTCCATGCCTTCTAAGTAAGTTATGAAACACAACTTCGCCCGCTTAGAATATTCAACATCAACATTTTTCGTTCTCGAAGTGCCTTTTTCGAATTTTTCTTTGTTTTTCTGTCTCTCTATTCGAATTCCTTTTCATAATAATCTTCAACATATTCTTGCAATTTTTATTTTTCATTGAGATAACCATTCTCAACGTCGTAGAACTTATCCAAATTCTCCTCTTCCAGATCCACTTCAGACTTGTTTTCAAATATATCAACACCTTTCGCTCTATCACCAAACATCTTCTTCAACGTACATGTATCACCTGAAGTAACCACTTCAATCCCTTGATATAACAATTGTTCTAAACTAAGAACATTACGCTTCATCTTTGGCACGTAATTCACACAAGGGATTTTCTTATCCTTTCCGCCAACCGGAACTTTAACTTCGCTGATACCGTGTATGAACGAGAATTCCTTACGTTTCTCGTTGGTTATGATCCCAAAGTGTCTTTTGAACACTTTGAACAAATCCCGGTTACCCGTCATGTGTGTTTTAAAATTGGGATCCACAACCCATATCGATTCCCATTCCCCTCCGCAAGTATCTTTTACCAAATAATCACCGTTTTCCGGTAACGGACTAAGATTGATATACTCACTTGGGCAAATGGATGCAACATGACCGAATTGCATACATGTAAAACACCGTATCCCTGATTTCCTTGGTCTTTCCACTGGTCGAGAATTTTTCCAACTTGTTTTCTTGAAGAAATCTTTCGGAATCGTCTTCTTGGGGAACTTGTTAATTGGCGACTTCCATGAACGAGTGGATGACTTCCCCTGCGCGTACTTGCTCTTCCTTCCGCTGCCCTGGCCGCACTTTCCCTTGTTCACTCCGGTGTCGTGAGAATCGGCACCAACCGATTTACCCTTGTTCACCCTCAGACAATCTCCGAACCCGTCATCCTTCTCCTCCTTGATCTTGGTAGAACCTTCGGCTCTGATACCAATGTTGGCATCATCACCACAGGCTTCCCAGGCCCAAGAATTCGGAGTAGATGAATGATAACACACAATCACATAACTACTGCACTTCTCGCACCAATACATGATCGAAAGTTGCCTGGACGTGCTCGATTTGATCATTCTACACGAAGGAGTGGCGGAACATAAAGGATTCTTCAAGGCTAGTATGAAAGAAATCATAACATCGTTCATACCATGTTACTTTGGAATTTGCAAGATAAGCGAAATGCCACCTACACTCTTGAACGGTAAACCCGTTGATTTGGTTGCACTCCACGAAGTTGTTAAAGAGTATGGTGGATTCAAGAAGGTTATACAAGATAATGCATGGAACAAAGTGGCTCTACAATGCGGTTTTGATTGTGATGACGATTATGAAGTGAAGGTTGCATATGTTCGTTAAATCGAGTTGGTGGAATGGTATTTTGAACTTATGAAGACAAAGCGCGAAAGGATTGAAGTCAACACGCATGAAGCGGGTACTAGCGGAGCAAAGGATAATGAGGAAAACAAGGTGGTCGAAGAAAAGAGCAATGGTTGGATCGACGATTCGAGCGACGGTGGTTTGGTGATCGTGGTCGAGGTCACCACCACCAACGACACCAAGTGATCAAGTGGAAGGTTTGGATGATTCTCGATTAGGGCGGTGAATGAAGATCAAGAAATAATCAAGAACATCCGATCGGAACCGGTTTCAAGCCGGTAGTTTATCTCGTTTAGTTATTAGTTTAATGGGTCAAAACTATTTACTGTTTATGTTTTATGTTTTATTTAGAAGTTGGGCCAGAGGCCGTGTAGTGTTTATTGGGTCAAACTCTAGTAAGTCCATTAGGTTAAGTATTGGGTCAATAAGGATTGGACTGTGATTTATATTTGAAACGGTGTGTTTGAGGGGACAATTTCTGTTAATTCAAGTTCAAGTTTCGGTTAGTTCAGTTTCTTTCAAGTTATTGTTTCGATCATGTATGTATTGGTGCGAGAAGTGCAGTAGCTATGTGATTGCTTATTATCATTCGTCTACTCCGAATTCTTGGGCCTGGGAAGCCTGTGGTAACGATGCCAACATCACTTTTTAGTAGAGGCTTGATTTTAATTGACTTCAATGGTTTTTATAAAAATTTGTGTGTTGGTGTGAACTTTTGTATATTCGTTTGGCACTCGTATCAGTAAATAACTTCTTTACAGCGTAAAAACCCGTCGCATGCATATAACGGGTGATTATATATTTCAGGTGAAAACATTGTAGTTTCAATCATAGTTGTTAAAAGCCGTAGCCTCTTGGGCCTAGGCCCATTTTTCAGGCGAGGCGAGGCAGTTGCACTTTAAGTCGAGGAAATTGCTCTTTAACTCTTCAGGTGATGGTTCAGGCACACATTCCGGCAAGATTCCTAGATTCCGGAGAGTTTCCGGCTAAATTCCGACAAGTAACCAAGGAAAACTACTTTTCTACACTAATACACCAATATTTTGGTACTAATTAGATGATATAAAGTGTTACATAATAGACTTTGTTTATTTTATTTGGGATAAATTACATTTTTCGTCCTTTATGTTTGTAGCGGGTTGCAATGGATGACCTTTAACTTCAATAATTACAGTCACAGTCCTTTATTTGAAAAACCCGTTGCATGTTTTGTCCTTTACCCCTAACCTTGTTAAAATTTTCAGTTAACTATGACATGTATATTGCACATGAGGGCTATTTAGTCATTTTACATGTTAAATAATATATATTATAATAAATAAAATAGAAATACCTTAAAATAATCATCTTCCCCAATTTCATTTTTCATTAACTCTAGTTACAGACTTCCCCAAATTCACAAGCATTCCTAACGATTTCTTCCAAACCATTCGTACACCGATTCCAGTCCAAATCTGCGTTGTTAAACTTGAACCAATCGCACCAACGTACAGGAGAAATCAGCATCTGTTCCGGTGAGTCCAAAGCTTCTTTGACATAACCTACCTGCACATCTAAACCACCACTATCACCCATCTCCACGACCTCTACCGCCCCACCACCACCCCAACCCTCCGACGACCACGAGCACCACCCCACCACCACCACCACCCCCACCCAACCCTCTGACGACCACGACATAAACAATCTGCAAACTACACATCATAATAAATAAAAAATTAGAAAACTGAATCAGCAGCATTCGTAGATCTTGAGTTTAGCGCATCATCAAAAGTTCTGTTTCAGATCTGAGGTTCAGGTCTTCTTACAAGCTATTCAAGTTTGGTTCGTGGTAGTTGATACTTATTTTTTCATCTGAAAATCTAAATCAGCAGATAGGATATCGGCAACTGTTGTGGTTATCGGATGACAAAAAGGTTGATTTTTGTTGAGATTTAAAGATTAAAGGCATCGATTGTGATAAGAGTATATGAGTTGCAGGTTGTATTGTGATGGGGACATGTAGTGATTGAAAGATGGACAACTCTTATATATAAACCACTATACTTGTCATTCATAAAAGCATCAATAATTTGATTTTCTCACATTAATTAAATATTAAATATCAAATATAGAGAATTTAATGGATAAATTTTTTAAATTTGAAATCAATTTTAAATGTTTCAAATCGTAATCTATGAATTCTTTTATTTAGCTTTGATTTGAAATTATAAAAAGATACAGTACATGTAGAAGATTTGATGGATAAATTAAATTTCAAATTAATTCATAACCCCTAATCCCACCGGCCACCGCAGTCTCCATCATCCTCTAGACCACCGTCATCTGCTTGGAGCTTGGAATCGTAACCCACCGTTTCCCTCATCAGCCGTCGCGTCCAAGCCCCTTTCATCTGCTCGGAGCACGGAATCGTTAGAATAGTCGTCGGTTATTACCATGTCACGCTCACTTACTCCATCATGGATTATCTCTCTTTCCAAGGTAATCAACAAACTAATTTATTAATCTGTTTATAGTACTTAATTTGATCTTTTTGTTGATGGGGTTTTCGATTCTATAACTCATACTTGTCGGTTGTGATTGTTCTTGAATGTGACATGTTATGATAATAAAGATTTGTTATTTTATATCATCTAAGGGTATGCTTCATTCATGTTTTTTTAAATTCACAAATCAGATTGGATATATAATGTTATAAAAGTTGATTTGAAAAGATCTTGAAACCAGGGGAAAAATATATTCTATATTTTGAAGATGAATTGGAAAGGGTTGGGGGGACTCGATTAAACTCAAAAAAAAAAAAAGAACGAAAACATATGACATTTAGTTGTAATCAATTTTTAATAGCATATAAGGGATCATCCTTCATCAATTTTGGCTCAATTTCAATTTCTAGGTTTAGTTTGTTCATATTGGTTAATAAATCTTCCAAGTATAGATAATAAACTGTACACCATCAATTTTTGTTGAAACTTATTCTTTAACGTACTGTTTACATTATGTAGCATCTTATTTGGTAATTCTTCATTTAAGTGTTTAAGGTATTGTTACACGTATTTGTTTATCTCTATCCTTTGTTGATTGGAGGTCATATTATTAAACTTTTTGTGTTTATTTGCAAAAATAGAGGAATATGAATAATTGCAAGGAATGTGGAGCACCATTTAGAAATTCTACACACCAGTAGCAACATATACAAACAGGCATTGCAAATTATTTAAATGGTTTCTGTTGTAGGTAATGTTATGTAAATTTGTATGCAGGCCCATATGGAAGTTTGGGTGGCAACTCGAATGTTGCTACTTCTTTATCGACATACATACATGTATGCATTCTTCCTCTTTTAAAAATTGAAAATATTCTTTAATTCTAAATTATACGTTTCATATTTACTCATTAAACAGGTTAGTGCAATATACAAGCCATTACTAGCAAATGAGATTAACCACACTTTGACAAGGTAATGGCACTATTACTCCTTTTTCTCATGTTGCCATTTTGTTTTTATATTTAATAATATATTACAGCTGGCTTTTCTATAACTATTCATCATGAATGTATATGTTGTTTATGCTTTTTAATTATTGGATTATAAATATAAATCACAGATTTATTGTGTGTTCATTGTGATTGATATTTAAATAAAAACCACAAAATTATTTTTAAGGACTAAAGTAATATATTCTATTTTCATTTGTTAAACCGCGTGTACACGCGGGCTATAAACTAGTATATATATATATATATATATATATATATATATATATATATATATATATATATATATATATATATTATATATTAGTTAAAGATACTTTTAAAATGACTAAAGTACCCTCATATGCAATGCACATGTTATATTTAACTGAAACTTATAACCTGGTTACAGCCAAAGGACGTAGAGTATAATGAGTTTTCTAAATAAAGGAATGTGACTGTAATTATTGAAGTTAAAGGTCATCCATTGCAACTCGCTACAAACATAAAGGACGAAAAGTGTAATTTACCATTTTATTTGAATAATAGTACTTTTTCTAATACATAATATATTTTTTAATTTTTTTCATTATGCGCTTTATTTTTCTCAGGCCGTCGCTTTTTTTGCACTTTGCGCCTAGGCCCCAGGCCAGGCCTATGCGCCTTGAGTGCGCCTAGTGCCTTTAATAACTATGGTTTCAATGACTGATCTAATGATTTGGTTTATGGTGATTGAATGGATGGTTAAAGTTCTGGGTTTAAACGAGTTGTTAAATTAGATTTCTTTCATGAATATAATAATTTGATTTTTATTACAAAATAAAGTGAGGCTGTAGTAGTTCGTCTTTGCTACATCTTTGGCTAGGGGTGACTTCCATAAAGTATCTACTAACATTTTAAAATAAAATAATTTTTATTATTAATGCTGCACTAATCCATATTAATAAAGATAATGAAGACCAATGAGCTGTTGTCAACTGGCAAAAGTAAAACTTTTAAATATCTAGGTTTGAGACTTGAGAGAGGGAGGTCTTGCGTTCAAGTCATGTATGAATTTGAGAGAAAAATGTCTTAGATTCAAGTCTCACAAACAAATAGGATTGAAGGAGTGGAAAGTCACCAAAACTGTACTTTCTAAGTCATGCAACAACTTATATGGTGTGATTTTACAAAAGTGAAACAGTTTTTTTTTTTTTTTTTTTTTTTTTTTTGTAAGAATGAACTCTTAAGTAATTATATTTAACACACTAATTGTTTATATAAATATATATAAAAGTCGGACAAAAAAGTGTTTTGACTCATCTCAACCCCACCTGACCTTTTTGACGCATTACCCAACCCAACGTGTCTCACTATCTCATTCTATCACCTCAACCAAAGTTCGCGTGTTTTGTAAAATTTGTATAGGTGGAGGGAAGGCAATGGGTTTGGACAACATACCGATTGAGGTGTGGAAGTGTTTGGGAGAAGAAGGAGTCCGATGGTTAACACTTTTGTTCAATTGTATCTTCAAGACTGGAAAAATGCCAGATCAGTGGAGGAATAGCATCGTGGTGCCTTTATACAAGAATAAAGGAGACGCTCAATGTTGTGGGAACTACAGAGGAATCAAATTGCTAAGCCACACTATGAAGCTTTGGGAGAGGGTAATTGAGACTAGAATTAGAAGAGAAACTCAGGTTTCAGTAAACCAATTTGGATTCATGAAAGGGAGGTCAACTACAGAAGCGATACATATTCTAAGGAGGCTGATGGAAAAATATAGAGCAAAGAAGCAAGATTTACATATGGTGTTTATCGACCTGGAAAAGGCATATGACACTGTCCCACGGCAACTGATTTGGGATAGTTTGGAGGGGCGAGGGCTACCGGGGAAGTATATAGACATAATTAAGGATACGTACAATAGAACAGAAACTAGTGTCCGCGCGCCTGTAGGAGATACAAACTTCTTTCCTGTGGAGGTAGGACTCCACCAGGGGTCTGCGTTGAGCCCTTTTCTTTTTGCAGTTGTCTTGGATGAGTTGTCAAAGTTGATTCAGGAGACAGTTCCGTGGTGCATGCTTTTTGCAGACGATATTGTGTTGATTGCAGAGACTAAACAGTGCCTAAACGCGAGGATAGAGGAGTGGCGAGTAGCTTTAGAAGGCAAGGGCCTTAGGATTAGTCGATCTAAGACTGAATATCTACACTGTGATTTCAGCGGTGTAGCCATTGACGATGAAACCCAAATCACCATTGAGGACCATTTGGTCCCGCAGGTAACCAGATTTAAGTATCTGGGGTCGTTTGTACAAAGAGATGGTGACATAGATAGTGATGTAACTCATCGCATACAGGCCGGCTGGTGTAGATGGAGGGCAGCCAGTGGGGTATTGTGCGATAGGAGGTTCCCAACTAAACTAAAAGGGAAATTTTACAGGGTAGCAGTTAGGCCAGCTATGCTATATGGAACAGACTGTTGGGCTATCAAGAAGACACAAGCGCGCAAGATGGAGGTAGCAGAGATGAGGATGCTGAGGTGGATGTGTGGACACACGAGGTTAGATCGGATAAGAAATGAGGTTTTTAGGGATAGACTAGGAGTGGCTAGTATATCGGAGAAGATTAAGGAGGGGAGATTGAGATGGTTTGGGCATGTGAAGCGGAGGGAAGCGACGACATCGGTTAGAGTAGTGGAAACTCTTACTGTGGAGGGGAGGAGAGGAAGAGGCAGACCCAAACTGACATGGGATGAGCAGATTAGGCATGATTTACAAGAGTTGCATCTTTCTGAGGACATGGTCCACGATAGGACTTCGTGGAGGCGTAGGATTAGGGTTAAGGACTTCTAGAGGATATTGTAGAAAGGTCTTAGGTGTTTTTCATGGACGTAGGCTTTTCCTTTTCTTTAAGGGACTTTTCCCATGATTGCCTTCTTGTGTCTATGATGTTGTATGCTATTATACATGATTTACATTATGTTTACGCCCAAAATGATGCATGCCATTATACATGATTCACATTATATTGTCCCACTCTTATCACTTTCTTAGTATGGCCGACTTCTTATTTCTGTATTCTTTGACTTGGTATGTTGGTTTGCTGTTCGCTTTCGAGCCGAGGGTCTCTCTGGAAGCAGCCTCTCTATCCCTATGGATAGAGGCAAGGTCTGTCTACATCCCACCCTCCCCAGACCCTATAAATAGCTCTGCTATCTGTGGGATATACTGGGTATGGTTGTTGTTGTTGTTGTTGTATAGGTGGAGGGAGATCAAGTAATGATGGAAGGAGATCAATGGTTCAGGCTCTATTGGAAAAGTTACCCGCTCAATTCTTGACTTAACTGAGAAGTAAAGATACTAAGCCACTCGGTATTAGAAGACTTTAACTAGCACTTTTTAGTAGCTTGATTTTAATGGACTTCAAAAAGTTTTTATAAAAAATTGTGTGTTGGTATGAACTTTTGTATATGCGTTTGGCACTCGTATCAGTAAATAACTTCTTTACAGCGTAAAAACCCGTCGCATGCATATAACGAGTGATTATATATTTCAGGTTGAAAACATTGTAGTTTAAATGACTGATCTAATGATTTGGTTTATGGTGATTGAATGGATTGTTAAAGTTCTGGGTTTAAACGAGTTGTTAAATTAGATTTCTTTCATGAAATATTATTAATATAATAATTTGATTTTTATTACAAAATAAAGTAAGGCTGTAGTAGTTCGTCTTTGCTACATCTTTGGCTAGGGGTGACTTTCATAAAATATCTACCAACATTTTAAAATAAAATCAATCAATCAATTTATCATACCCAAGTATATGAAGGTTATAATCATAAACCGTAAAGTGAATTAAGTTGAGAGGTCAAAGTGGCAAATTTAATTAATTATTTGAATATTTTAAACTATCTAGTAGGTTTTTAATATTTAGAGATAATGATGTGAATTATTATTCGATTCTAACTAAGAGAAGTATTTGAATAGGATTAGTATGCTTATTTTAGTATAAATAGATGGTTATGACCTATGTATTCTATAGAGTCAAGTTTTATAATAAACAGAAAGAGTCGTTCTTGGTTGAGAGCAAATTTTGTATTCGTATTCTTTGGCTTGATTGCCAACAGTATAATCCTACCTATAGCCAGGCTACTAGTAGGATCTGAGGAGAGTGGGATGTAGGAAAGCCTTTACCCTATCCCAAAGGATAAATAGGGCGCTTCCGGTGAGACCCCTAGCTCCAAAGCCACATTCGGCCGGCCATAAGCGTCAAATGAATCATAAATAGGCACATAACTATTCTAAAGGCAACTAGAAAACATTGGTCCTGGAATTATTCATTTTAAAGCTACGACGCAATAAAGAAAGTAATAACATACAAGCAAGCGTTGTGACGGGGAACAAGTGTTGCGGTGGGAAATAATGGTGGGCCGTTCGTTCTTGAAAGTGGATGGTTTTAAAAACGAACTTTAAAAACATAGTTTCACGAAGATATTAAAACCAGATTTGTTATGTGAAACTTTGAAAACGGTGGAGGTGTTTGGCTTTGAAAGTGGATGGCTGTTGGAATATTTTCAAGCGACATTAGAACTATCTCGTCGAACTTTACAACATGATATTCTAGGTTTTCACTTTTGGACTTTTAACTTGTATTATAATTTTCCTATAAATCATTGTGTATATATATGTGCACGCTCGAGGGCAAAAGTAAAATTGTACTAACTTTAACTTTATTTTACTAATTTTGTGAAAATAAAGTCAAAAGCGGCGGACGGTTAATTATGAATCATATGGTGGTGTTAATAGTTGAAAGACACGGGGTACATGCACCAATCGGTCTTTGTCCCGATTGTTGAGTGTTGTGTACCTTAGGTCCAAGGTTTGATGCGAAACTACTATCGAGTCGGGAGTCTCACCGGAAGTAGTCTTTCTATTCCTACGGGGTAGATGTAAGGTTGTTTACATTTTACCCTTCTCAGACCCTACTTTAGCTTTGCTATTGGTGGGATTTACTGGGTATGATGTTAATGATGTTTAAATCATTATGTTTTTATTTGTTATTGTGATGGTGTTTAAATCACTGAATCTTTTTATTTGTTATTGTGTTTTTTTTAATTATATTGTGTCCTTTTTACGACTTAGTATTTTGCGGTCTTTATACATTTTCCTAGATTTAGAAGACTTTGTAGGATAGCTTTAGCCACATCCATCCTCGTTACTAAGTTGTAACTATTCATACAAAAGAAATGAAATTATTATTAAGCTTATTTTCTTTTTTATCCATTAACAGATTAACTTATTTATAAAAGAAATATAATCTAACTCGTTTGTAGCCTTAAACCCAAACACTATAATCACAATATACACAGTCCATTGACATAGAATTTCATATATCATATCACAATTCATTTAATTATCTGGAAAAACAATACGTCATTCATTTCAATCATCATTGAGATCACACATTATATGTACCCCAGGATTTCACGTTTTAAGATTTTTTTTAATAATTCTAGTGCCAACCACGTCGTAAATCGTCATAAAGTTCACACCCATCCATTTTTTTGTAAAAACCATTAACATGATTAAAAATACGAACCTACCATAAAAAAAAAGGGGTTAGGGCTTTCTAGTACGCATTCGACTAATAACAAGGAGAGTCGAGGCTAGTGATACCAAGATTCAAGTGATTAAAGGAGCTGATGGAGTAGGAGCCTGGCGTACATCAATACCGAGTGGTTTGACATCTCTACTTCTCATATAAGTCAAGAATTGACCCGGTAACTCTTCCAATAGAGCCTGTACCATTGATCTCTCTCCATCTACACAAGGTTAATAAAACGCGTAAATTTAGGTTAAGCAAGCTTTACCGGTGAACACGCACACAATCTGTTTGCAAAACTAGAGTGGAGCACACAAACCTAATTATTCCCAAATTATTTCATGTTTGTAAAACTAGAGTGTATCTTAGTTGTTAACAGCGAATAGCGACAAGGTACCTATATGCTACATAGCGAATGGCGATAAATAGCGGGCGGCTATTTTATAAATAGTGATACACTAGAAAAAAAAATTAAAATATACCTAAAATCCAGCTATTTTATAGCTATATTTAATTGCTATTTATATTTTAAAAAAATGTCGCTATTCCCGCTATTCTCGCTATCCATCGCTACAACCCTAATAGCGACACTATACCTATACGCTACGTAGCGCACTATAGCGATTGCTACGATCACTATTGACGACTATGAACGGTATAAACGGTTGCATGACTTAAAGAATACAGTTCCGGTGACTTTCAACTCGTTTGATAGTTGATAGTTGATACCTTTGATATAAACATGGATATCTGTGTACAAATTACTTTATAGTTACTTACGCTGTACATCACGCACGGGAACAAACTGAACATTATCTCGAGTAGCTATTCTTCCCGTTGAGCTCTCCAAACGTGGTCCGGTATCAGCATCCAAAATCTGTTAGATGGTATCATTAGGGTTGTAAATCACATACAGTGACGTTTGGAGGAAAAAGTAACTAAAAGACGACAATATTCAAGTGGCTTGACAATTTGTTTACATCCATGGTTGTTGCTAGTGTTTTTGCTACACAATCATATCTGTCAACTTAGTAGTGCATAAAAAATACAAAAGTAATTCGGTTCTTTTTGTAATATGTAGAAGTGGTAAAATGTGCAAGATTTCTTATACATAACTAGTGTAAAATATGATAGCAACAATTATTTTATCTCGGTGATCAGTGGCGAAGCTTGAGATTTCCGACCGGGGGGATCGAAAACGTATATACGCAAAAATTTATGTAGAACCAGGTCGAAAACATATATACTTAAAAAAATCTATACGAAAACCACATATATTACACTACTGAGCAAACCCCAACCCCCCCCCCCCCCCCCCGCGCGGGCCCCTTAATAGCTGCGCACCTGTCAGTGATAACTCTCAAAACAAAGTTTGTGTGACTTTTACCTCCATTTGTTTAAAATCAGCATTACCGACTCCAACGATTAGAATTGAGAGGGGCAGATCAGAGGCTCTGACGATTGCGTCTTTAGTTTCTTGGAGATCAGTAAGAACTCCATCCTAACAAAATAAGATATTATTTTATATATTTTAGAAAAATAAAAGGAGTATTGGGTATATATAATTGTTTTACTACATGTTTACCGTTATGATTAGCAAGATAAAGTACTTGGTGGGATTAGTTGAGAGGGATTGAGCAGCTATTTCCGCAGCTTGGTTGACTACTTGACCAAATAAAGTGGGCCCATGAAGAGAAACAGTATGCAATGCATTCTTATACGCATCCATTATGCCTTGTACTCCTTCAACCTCGAAACTACCAGCATTTCCACTGAGATTGAAACAATGAGATACAGAGCCATCGTATAGTTTCCCACCAAAACCCCAAGCAGGAAACCGTTTATCATAATCATAAAACTGTATCACTTCCCCAACCTCCATGATAGCCTGGAATCAGAAAAATACATATATCTAACTATTAATAAAAGATTCAAATTAATGCCCCATGGTAATCTCTTCTTCAACCTCACAATTTTACTTTTATTTTATTTAAAAATACTTTTATTATCTTTATTTAGTTAATTAATTTTTACCTTTAAAGATTTGTCAAACTTCCTAATATTATAAAATAATTATTATGACAAAGACAAATCTTATAAACAAAAAAACGATTGAATTTATCACACGGAAAATTTATATAATATATAATTTATGAAACAATTGATATATTCATCATCTTACCCTCCTCAGATCCTACCTTAGCTTTGCTATTGGTGGGATTTATTGAGTATGATGCTGCTGATGATGATGATCAACAATACACAAATTCAACCGTGTGATGGGATTATAATATTGTTACATTTAAAGTTAACATTTATTAACGGTATTACACTCCTCAACCCATGTGATAAATTCATGAATTATGAATGTATAAGATTATAATATTATTACATTCTTTAACCGTGTGATAAGGATTATATAGAAGTTTATGATTTTCATTTTTTTATCTTTAACCTGTGGAATACACGGGTTTATAACACCTATAAATTAAAATAATAGTCAATCTAGATTTTTTTTATGTTTAACCTGTGTAGTACACGGATTTATAAGCTAGTAAACTAATAAATAGGCATTCTCTAATTCCACTATGTAACATAAAAACACCATACAGAGTTTCAAATTCAAAAGTAATGGGGTCAAAATTACCAACTCTATACAAAAGGATTTTAAGTCGGTATTTATAAACTAGTGAAAAAAAGACCACCTAACCTGCTGGTATGCATTTAAGCGGCCAGAGTAGTCGATGTAATGCAATGATGTCGGGCTTCGAGGATCACCATTCGAAGCTGTGAAGAATAAGAAACCATTAGTAGATATCGCATTTTAGCGTAATTAATTAAAGCACACTTGCCTGTAAAATCAACAGCAACCATAAAGTTGAGTTCAAACCCACTAGAAATATAATCAAGAAAACTATACAACTCCTTCTCTTCATATCCCTCCACATAAAGTTTACCCTTGAGAACCTATATAAAATGTAAACATAAGAAATCTTCACACATGATATAGACACATTTTTTTGTGGTTATAATGCTTCATTTTTGCAAGGTGCATTCTTTTATCATATAATACTTTAAGAGAACTGCAGGAGTGTAACACTGCTAAGTAACCCTTTGAAAATTGTATTACGACAAATGAACATAATTTACCTTCTCATTATCTTTGTGACGAGAAGATGGAATGACAAAATTTGCACCTACTTTTGCTTTGTAAAGATTTTCCATACCTTGAATTGACGTTTGTAGTTTACTGTAAATAATAAAAGCTTTCACAATTACTCCTTATAATTTCAGATCTAGTTAAACTTTCACAATTATTTCCTTATAACTAACTATAAAGAGATGTGTCATTTATGCAACTACAGCAAAATAACAATAAAAATATTACCCAATAAGTGTGTGGTTGCCGTTGCTATTGAAGTCAAAACACTCTATAACTAGAGGGTTATCCTGTAAAAAAAGAATAAAATATATGGCATCATATAAGGATGATTTTCAGCAAATATAAAAGAATAAAACTAGCCAACTTCACCTTGCTCACGTATTGCTGCGTATTTATACACAACGGCTTCCATACAGGGTCCAAATTGTTGTTCACTACTTCGGTCTTGCAAATTGGAATTGGACTTCCAGTTTCAACGACCCTAGAGATTCTTAAGAACGGATCCTAAAGAGGTAAAAATATAAGAAAATTGAAAACAGATTCTAATGATCAAATTGACCATGACTTTATTACACTTTCAGTTAGAGTAATTACACTTTTAGAGAATCGATCCTTATTATCCAAGTTTGAACATCGGAGTTTCATCTCAACGGCCATTTTGGAAGCAATGGTTTCCTCAGCACGAACGGTTATTGAACCCAGATTTCCGATATCATGCCCGTTTCTACCACGAAGTTTGAGGGTCATACTTCGGCTTCGTTGAGTCATGATCTACCAATGTCAGATGAACTGGAATCAGCTTAGATCATAATAAAACATGATTCAAAACATAAAACGATTGAACTACAAGTAAACTTACCTCTGACAAAACACAGTTAGCTTCACCAACATAATCTTGCTCTTCTAGATCCAGCATCTGTGCAATATATACATAATTAATCATGATTTAAAACATAAAAAGACTGAACAACTTTGAGGAACACATATAGGGGTGTTCAAAAAGCTTGCAGCTCGCGGCTCGCTCAAAAAAAGCTCGGTTGTAAAGAGCCGAGCTCGAGCTGGGCCTGGCTCGGCTCGTGAGCTCACGAGCCTGCTTGAATTATTTTATTTTATATAGATTGATTTTACTTTTATATGTTTATAAATAGAAAAATATGTGGGATGGAGTTGAAGTGTTAACATTTTAAGTTTAATTAGTCAATAACATATAAAATATGGGAAAATAAACAAAAAACATACATATAATACTTCTAATATGCCTTTCGGTCTTTATAATATTAGAAATATAAAAAAAAACATATAGAAATATGTGTATTTTTTTGTTTTTTATGTTATTGATATTTGTATAAAAATAAAAATAATTAAAAAAATTAACGAGCCGGCTCGATTTGGCTCGGACATTTTACGAGCCAAGCTCGAGCTCGACTTTACAGCTCGATAAAATAAATGAGCCGAGCGGCGCTGGCTCGTTTAAGTTCGAACCCGAGCTCAACCTGGCTCGGCTCGATTACAGCCCTAAACACATATGGTAATCACCCAAACAAAAAAAAATCCAAGTTGGAAAAATGTGTGGTTCAGGTGGGTTGGGCAATGGGTGAAAACAAGTAATATGGATAGGGTTGGTTAGACGCGATATTATTGAACTTTTTATAAATTATCAGTGTGTAAAATATGAATGCAAAAGTTATATTCTTTTGAAAGTACTCCGGTTTTTGCAAATGATTTATGAGTTTTTAAGCACTAATATACAATTTGAGACGCCTTCGACCTTAAGAACTATTTGACAAGTTAAGAGGTAAAAATAACACGAATCGACACATTTATAAGTACATGGGATAACAATGCCACCCCTAATAAAACGACTAAGAGTTAAAAGAAGTTTTATAAACCTTTGTTGACAAATTATGATACTTTGTATCCACATCATACACCTTGAAGCTGAAAATGAACACGGACACATGCAGATAGTTTACTAAATATCCAACAGTGTTGTACCAAATGATATAAACAACTAAAAAACTAGCGGGATGCTTACACCAATGGCTGAACAATCTCAAAGTGAAATACAACACTGATTTTCTGAATCCAGATAGGATTCAAGCTGTTCATGATCACTTCAGTGCGACCAACTTCCTCGAGAATTCCTTTTTTGTTCTTGGCATATACAACTGCCATAGGGTCACTCTACATTCAAGAAAAAGCTTAATGTCAAACATATTCTTAGGTTTGTAGAATTGCAAAACAAACAACAGGAGAAGATGTTAATACGTAAAGTATACATCGAAAAAAATTGATAAAGAATACTTAAAAGAGATTAAGAGAAGTGGAAGACAGAGAAAAAGGCTTAACATGAAAAGAATACTTAAAAATAAGATCTAGTTGAAGTACCTTGGACATGATGTCAAGATCACGTAATTTTGAAGCTGATAAAGATAGCTGCAATTTCATTATCAAGGAGTCAGTCACATAACATAGTAACAACAAAATACAGAGCAAGAAGAATATGATAATTGTGTTTGCCATCATGTTATGTTGACTTGCATGTATGGAAACTAAAGTCAGGTTGACATTTGACTTCTAATCTACTTCGATGAATGACGTAACTGAGATATTCTCCTAACACGGCATAAAGGGTGAAACGATTAACCTCTTCCTAGTAACGGAAACACAATAAAGGAACCAAGAAACTAACTCAATAAAGGTGCCTACAAGTCTTAAAAGAAGTTGAGTAATAGAATGTACCATAAAACATTATTTAATGTATATCAAAAGCAAAAGCAAAAGTAAAACGTAAAAGAAAGAGGTCGCCTTGCGTATGGTCAAGCTGCCACAAGCGCGCTATATACGATTTTAGGGATCATGATTGTAATTTGATGTCAAATCACATAAGGAACTATCCTAACATGCCCATTGCACACAACAACAACAACAACCGTACACCGTGTAATCCCTCAACTGCAAAACCATATCCAGAAATAAGAGTCAAATAAAAACATACATAGCGAAATAATCCCTCAACTGCGATAACACCCATTGCACACATATCTACAAAATTAACCATAGAATTTGACTAATTATCATAATCTCCTTCTCCAATTCACAACCCAATTGGTCCAAACACTCCCTTGAATAGTTGAATACGCTTCTAGGCAGGGGCGAAGTATAGAAGGGGGGGAGGGGGAGCCCGACCCCCCGAAGTTTTCGCTCAGTAGTGTTATATATGTAGTTTTCATAAAGAAATTTTTGAGGATATACGTTTTCGAACCCCCGGTTCTATAGAAATTTTTAGGTATATACGTTTTCGACCCCCCGTCATTCGGGTCAAGCTTCGCCACTGCTTCTAGGTTATCAAAATTGAAATTCTAATTTCAACAGGTTAGAACAAACTGATCGCTAAGATTCAAACAATGCCCCAAACTAGACGTTGAATAAAATTTTGGATACCTCGATGACAGTGTAGAGGGGTTGAAGGCCTTTGGACCGATAAAACACATCAACAGCCTCATCTGGTGGCTTACTAGATGAATGCGTAACAACAACGTTGCTGTTGTTGTTGTTGTTGTTGTTACTCGGACCCTTTTGATGTTGTAGATTATGCCCACCACCACCCACTCCGACGGCCGCTTTTCCTCCCTTCACGTCCGAGAAACACCCTCCCATTGATCAACCGATTCTGATGAATACGATTCTATTTCAACTGACGGATCAACCGATT
Source organism: Helianthus tuberosus (assembly GCA_030545235.1). Classification (NCBI taxonomy): domain Eukaryota; kingdom Viridiplantae; phylum Streptophyta; class Magnoliopsida; order Asterales; family Asteraceae; genus Helianthus; species Helianthus tuberosus. Next base: position 148,718,118 of record CM060384.1, on the reverse strand, counting down.
ATATCCAATGAGTCTTTATCAATATATATACTTCGTAAGGTAATGAACAATGAATGTTTTTGCGCGTTCTTTGCCACCTAACTTTCGATGAAACTGAGGTATATAATTTCTTAAGATTTTATTTGATTACGTTTCCTTGTATATATCCCAGTTGTAAATCGTCGTAATGTTATATATTTAAAAGGTTTTAAATTGTTTTTAAACTGTTGTGATTATCTTTAAATAGAAGATTATATTTGAATTATCCTTAAACTGTTGTATCTTTAAATAGAAGATTATATTTGATTTATCCTCAATTGTAAATGTAGAACCTATGCAACTTGTTACAACAACTTTAAAAAAGCACTATTATTATGGCCAACAGTTTAAGTCTTTCTGTGACCACCACCAACTTGTTGGTGAGATGGAAAAGTCTCACTGGTTTACTTGTGGGCTCGATCCATCTTTTAAAACCTTCTCTGCGGCTCATTTGATTGTTCAATCCCTACCAAATTTTGGTGAGCTTATTAGAACTTATGTATCTTCGGTTGCCCACCAAATTTTGATGCTTTTAGTTCAGCCACTCATATTATTATTCGGTTGGACAACACCCACCTAAATGTTGGACAACACGCAACCTTAAAATATGCTGTTTACCCCTAACTATTAAAACTTATGTATATTCGGTTATTGGTGGTTCCCTTATTTACGTGATTACTCGACTCATAAACTAGCTCCCCGCAGTATTGTGTGTATTATTATCGGTTATAACACTAAATACAAAGAAAGCTATCAGTGCTTGGAATGAGCTACTTCCTGAATTTATAGAGCTCGACATGCGCAGTATGATGAAATAACGTCTACATTCTCTGGGGCAACAGCTCCTATTAATCTGGCTACGTTATTGTAAAGTGATTGATATCAGATAACAGTGTATATGTTGTACGTTTTGAATACAAAAACAAAAGGAACCAAATCAAGCTATAGGGTAACAAACAAAAAGCACCTTCTATTTTCTATATTACATCCCACAAAGGGCCTGCACAATACTCAGAACCACCAAACGCCATCATGACACGGTGACTTGCGGGTATGGAAACCAAAGTCAGGTTGACAGTTGACTTATAATCTACTAAACGAATGAGTAATGACTTTACTGGAATATTCTCAAACACAGCATAAAAGGTAGAATGATTTAACCTCTACGTACAACAAAAAAAAAACAAGCAACCAACCCAATAAAGGTGCCTCCAAGTTCTAAATAACAGTAATATTTCATTTGGGTCACCATAATTCAGAACCTTGTAACTTAAAATCAGATAACAGAATATACTATAAACCATGTGGGTTAGTACTTAGTAGTACTCTTGAATTATCTTTTGATATCTTTTGATGTGTTAGTGGGTAATTGCTAGCGGTAGTAGAGGTTTAGTAGTAGGGTTAGTGGCGTTAATTGTTAATTCCTTATAAGCCTATAGATAGGCAAGCATGTATGTTCTAGATACTGATGAAAGCATGAATTAATCTCCTAAATCTCCCAAATATTTCCATGTCCCTTTGTGTCCCAAATTGGTACACATCACCCTCACCTCGCATGCACTTAACGAAAGGGGTGCGGTCAGCAAATGTTTGAGACACATAGGCATCGCCTCACACAAACCAAAGCACTCGCCTCACCTTGCTTATGTTGCCCAGGCACCCGCCCCTGGCTCCTGGCTACATAGGTGAGATTCAACAGTTTTAGGGATTTTTGTGATGTAAGGTTTTGAAGTGTGGAACGAAACAATTAAGATCATGATTTTCTAGTTATATAGTGTCAAACTCATACGGAGTTATCAGTCCTAATAATAAAATTCACTCCAGAAACTGCATAATTATCTTCAACTCACAACTACAACAACAACCATACCCAGTATAATCCCACCTATAGCAAAGCTATTGATAGGGTATGTATTGATAGGGTATGGGGAGGGTAGGATGTAGGCAAGCCTTACCTCTATCCCAAGGGATAGAGAGGTTGCTTCCAGTAAGACCCCCGGCTCCAAAAACCTTAACCAAGACATAAGCTTCTGGAAAAAACATATATAAGCACACAACTACTAAGACCACGTACCCGTAGTGTGGGGTTTTTGGACTTTTTCCCCAAAAAAAGCCCCAAAACGCCCAATTACCGCCCCCTGGGCGTTTTTTTCAAAAAATATGCACACAGCGTTCTTTTCTCCACGCCCCATGTTCAAGATCTTTGGGCAATACCTTTTTTTGATGGTTATTTTTTTTATTTAATTCTATTACACCCCTTTTAACATAATGTCCCATAATGCCCACATCCCCACTACCATTTTAGAAAAAAACGCCCCATAATGCTCCATTGCTGCACATGGCGTAAAACGACCCGTGGGGGGCATTATTTGTGTCTTCCACTACACAAGGTCGAAAAAAAGGTGGAAAGAAAAATAATAAAAATAAACACATAAATAAATAAGTATTTGTTAGTAAAACAATGGCACTGTAATAGGTGAAAACTTATAAAAAGCTATATCACACCTCATAGAAACTGAAAAATTAAACTCATAAGACAAGAACCTAAACCAAAAACCAGGCCAAACTCCTACAAGTCCTTAACCTTAATCTTCAACTCACAACTAATTCATCCAAACACTCCACTATTCTAGGTTTTAGCTATTCACATTCTAATTTCAACCAATTATAACCAACCTATCGTTTAGATTTCAAGCAATTCCCCAAACTACATCAAACAGAAGGCAACTTCAACTGCTACTGATTAACCTAATTAACAGCAGAAATTGATATACCTCAATTCGAGTGTACAGCGGTTGAAGACCTTTGGACACATAGAAGTGATCAACAGCCTCATCCGTTGCTGCCGTACTGGATGAACTAACAACAACGTCGCTACTCGTTCCTCTTTGATATTGTAAGTTATGACCACCGCCACCGCCGACGCCGACGGCAGCTTGTCCTCCGCTCACGTCTGAAAAACACCCTCCCATTCTGTACAACTCGGATGAAAAATATTCAACTGACAATTCTGTTATGTTTTGATTTCGAATCACCGACGATACCTTCTCGTATATTTATGTGGTGCGTTTCGTGATGGTAATTTTGACGGAAAATTACAAAAACATTTAAAGGTTGACCAATAAATTAAAATTTTTGACATTGACTAGTCTTAGTTCACGTTTTTTCATCAAAAGTTCGATTCATAGGAATATTGTGTGGAGTGATTGGTGTAATTATCTGATGTATATCTTGTAATTGGTGTTGTTGGTTTCGGTTCGGGCCGTTTTTTTGCTTGGCCAGCCGGTCTTTTTATGAAATTTTCCTTAAAAAAAAAAGCTGACTTTTGCCACTTCTGTCCAAAAGTGATTTTTTTTGTTTCTGGGTTACTGAAGTTTCATTTTGCTTGTCTTAACAACTATGGATGATTTTGGTAATTTTTAAATCTCAGGGACGATTTTGGCACTTTCCTATTTATTCTTTTGTTTTTAATTTATAAATTTTATTTTTTATCTTTAAAAAAAATAATGTCTATATTATTAATTAGCAAAATTTTTGTGCTTCATGTGTTTACCCCTTGTGTAGAGGTTTTTTCAAAAGAAAAAAATGATTTTTTTAATAGATTTAGTAATGGATTATCAGATTATAAGCATGTAATAAAGTTATAGCAACGCCTAATGGGATGAAGAGGTAGATTACATATTTTTTTAATAAATTGTAATACTAGTTATAAATAAAATACACACGCATTTATATATTTACACACTTATTTTCTTTATTTTCTTTTTTACATTTAAACAAAATTAATAATAATTTAATGATGTTTGGTACAACGGGAGAGACAGAGTGGTACTGATGTTCGGTACGATGAATCGACGAGGGTAGATGATGTACGAGTGTCGAGATAAAGGTGGTGGTTGTGGCAGCTCCAGTGGTGATGGAGGTGGAGGTTGAGAAGAGAGAAGTATAGAAGAGAAAGAACGTGTATGGTGTGTGTAAACAATGGTGGGGCTTGAACGAAAACTTAGTGGGGGACGGACTCTCAAAATCTAAATCAGTATGGAGCAGACTCTTATAAAATCCGATATTGCACACTAAAAAAACTTCGCTAATGTGTATATATATATAAAATTATAAAAATTGTGTGTATATGTATATATATTATAGTTAATTTATTATTTTTTATCTAAAAGGTAAAAAAGAAAATTAAAAAAATAAGTGTGTATATACAAATGTATGTGTATGTATATATATTATATTTATATATTTTTTGTTTTCTATTTAAAGAAAATAAAAAAATAAAAAAATAAATAGATAAATTGCCAAGATCGTCCCTGAGGTTTGGGAATTGCCAAAATCGTCCATGACTTAACAATACAATTTAACTAAGTTAGTGATTTGGATGGAAATAACAATAAAAATAAAACCTCAAGGACCCAAATACAAAATATTTTATTTTTAAACTGAAGTGGCAAAAATGAACTAAACTCAGGGACTATTTTAACATTTTAGTCTTACTTACATAAAGTCGATGTCTGTTTTTAAATCTTTTGGTGGACTTTGACTATTTTTTTAGTAATTATCCCTAAATAAATTTTAATTTTCGACTCACTTTCCATGTAATTTAGTAATTAGGTAGTAGGGCTTTAAATAAACCAATTATTTAATTATCATAGCTTAGGGTGTGGGGGGCACTCCTCTAAGGGGGAGTGACCTCTCTTACACACACCCAATCAGCACGCGCCACGTCAACTCCTCTCTTAAGTCCTCATTTTGCACTCAAACGTTGGCATCACACCACTCACACAATTATTTTTTTATAAAAAAAGAAAAAAAAAATATGATTGGTGGAAAAAAATGTTGACCCACATTAACATCCAATCACTCCCTCTCTCTCTCTCCTCTCTCTCAATCGGTGAGCACACACCGAGCTATGAAGTCCCCGCGCGGTAAAGTTTGGATGATGGCGGTGTACCCGCACGGCAAATGAAGTCCCCGCATGGGGTCACCGAAGGAGCCCCGTGCACTTAGTGATTTATTTAATATGTTTATATAAAGAAATGAAAGGTCTTTTATTATTAGATCATAGGGTATGGTGAGGTTAGTCCCTAAAGGGACCACCCGCCATGTAGGCATCACCTCATCAAGGGGGGTGGAGGACCATCTCCTTGTGACTACCCAAGGGTGTGGAGGACTACCCATCATTGCCTCGTCTCAAATATAATATTAATATATTAATAAATGGGAGAGAGAGAAGTCAGAGGGGGGCCCACAATTTCGGCTCGTCTTCAACGTCTTGGAGAAGCCGTGAGAGACGCGACGACCCGCCGGGGGCGGTGTGCGACGCCAGGGACGACCCGGGACAGGTAGGGGACGACCCCATACCCTTTGGTCTTAAATTTTAGATTAGACCAAACGCGCATATGACTAAAATATGTTAGAATAATGGACAGATACCAAAATTCACTTTACCACAAGATAACCGATTATCTAAAGATCGATTTTAAAGATCTATTATGCAGGAGTAGGATCAAATACAAACCATATTTTGTATACAAACTGTAAGAACCATGTAAAAAGTGTCATGTGGCATCCAATCAATTATAGATAAATGGTAAACTGATAACTTAAATAATATTAATTAGGAAAAATTACATTTTTCGTCCTTTATGTTTGTAGCTAGTTGCAATGGATGACCTTTACCTTTAATAATTACAGTCACAGTCCTTTATTTTGAAAACCTGTTACATCTTTCGTCCTTTACCCTAAACCCAGTTAGAAAATTAAGTTAAGTTACATCACGTGCAGAGCACGCGAGGGCATTTATGTCCATTCACATAGCAACTACCCCCACCATATAAATACCACTCTTCTTCCCCAAATACCTATTTTAGGGTTTATCCAAACATCATCCTCCATCCAGATCCAAACTCACCTCTGTTGCCATTAATCAACAACTATAATATCTCCAAAATTTTGGAGGTGAAGATGGAGGACAGGATGTGAATGCTCTCATATGTTACACTATTTTTCTCTCTCTCTCTAGATACGCATCTATATCTATACATCTAAATCTATCTAGGCGATGAAGATCTTGTATCCATATCTATACATATGAATCTCTCTGGTGTAGTTACAGGAAGTTCCAATCTCCTCTCATTAGGTTCCAAAATCAAGATCCAGATTTCATCTTCTGAATTTGAAACCCCACATCCAAACTCGCCCAAAAAGAACAGATCTGAAAGACGGGAGATGGGAGGCGGTGGCTAAACGTCAGATCTAAGTGAGCGTGGTTTGGCCAGAGATCGGAGGCGGTGGTGATGGATGAATAGATCTGATGGCGGCGACGGGGTGTCCGAAAGACAGGGGTGGTGGTGATGGATGAATATATCTGATGGAGGCGGTTGATTTTGGGTTTTTTTGGTTGATAACTTGATATTTGTGTGTAGTCCAAATTAAGTCAATGGAAAGAGTAATGCTGTATATAAATCTGTTGTTTCTCGTCATGCTGCTGATGTATTGTACTCTTGATTGGTTGATTATTGATGGTTAATATAATATTCATGTTGTTTTACAGGTTTTTTTTGTCTATTCGAAATTGTTAAATGGTAGTCTGTATGCTAGTCACCATTGTTTAGGGTTTAAGTTGCACAGAATGTTATTCTTTCGAAGTAATGATAAAACCGTTTAAACATTGAATTTACTTGTTTGTGAAACTTTTTGTAGATGAGTTCTAACAAAGGAGGTGGTCAGTCTAACAAAGGTAAAGCTGTAGCTGGTTCGTCTAACTTTGACATTAATCAGTTGAGCCAATCAGTCCAAGATGGAACCACTGCTGCCACCAAACAATGGGGTCCTCAGACTGCTAAACCGAGCGCATGGGGTCAGCCAGATGCCCCAAGAGTAGGTGTACGGAACAACGCGCCAGTAAGGGCTTCGAATAACGCATGGGGTGCCCAAACAGTCGGCAGAGGTGGATGGAACAACCATAACATTAACGCAATCCCTCCACCGCTGCAGAGTGGATGGAACTGGAACGCGAGGCAGGCGGGAAATAACGTTCCAAATCGTCAACCTGTTGTGGAACCACAACATGTTGAAGACGATGATGAACATGAGGAAGATGATGATACCGATGACGAACTTCTGAGTGATGAGTATGACTCAGATGAAGTCCCTAGTCATGAGAAACGGAAGAAGAACAGGTGGTATGCTGAGTTTTTCGGAACTTTGGATACTTTGACTCTCGAACAAATCAACGAACCGACACGCCAGTGGCATTGTCCGGCTTGTCAGTGTTGTTTGTTTAGAGAGAGAGAGTGTTTAAAGTGAGAGTGAGAGAGAGAGAGAGAGAGAGAGAGAAAGAGAAAAAAAGGTATTTATATTTGATTTTATTTTTTTATTTATACTATAAAGAATTAAGTAGAAAGACTAAACTGCCCTTAAGTAAATAAATTTAACTGAAAATTTTAACCAAGTTAGTGCTAAAGGACGAAAGATGTAACAAGTTTTCAAAATAAAGGACTGTGACTGTAATTATTAAAGGTAAATGTCATCCATTGCAACTAGCTAAAAACATAAAGGACGAAAAGTGTAATTTTTCCTATTAATTATCTTGAATTACTTATAATTATGCTTACAAGCAATTAATTCTTATTTGAATCTTCCTTTTGTTTTCAATGTGCTGATAAAGAAAAGTGCTATATCATTTCATATATGTGCTAAAATCAATTATCTTGATTAATTTTAATGTGCTAATATAATTCAAAGTGCTACTTTTATGTATGTATTGTTTTAGTATGTGCTAATTTAACTTTTTTAGTATGGCTTTATAGCCTAGTGGCATCTTGGTGGTGGGATAAGGCTTTGGGACCAATAGGTCCTGGGTTCGATTCCCACAAGGGGGGTTTTCCCATATTTATTGGGTTTCCTCCTGAATTGGTGTATAGGCATTATGCCTAGTGGAGATGGATATGATCGGGTGGTTCCTCTGGTGGCACGATGATACTCCAGTGGTCCGTCAGTGATCCAAATTTTCCGTTCAAAAAAAAAAAAAAGATAAAGATTAAAAAAATATATGCATAATTAGAATTCAATTTTCTTTTTAATCGATTCAAAACTAAAGTCAAGTTCAATTAGAAGTTCGATATCAAATTTCTAAGTAACTTATCGATTCAAAACTAAAGGCAAGTTCAATTAGAAGTTCGATATCAAATTTCGAAGTAACTTATTGGATTTGAAATTTCAAATCAAAATTCAAAATTTTGTTTTCTGATGATTTGAATAGCCTGGTCCAAATACCAAGCTCAATAGGTTTTCTCTAGACCGATTTGTAGATGAAAAGTATAGTAAATTGTATATAAATTAAAATTGAAAATTACCAATTAATATCATGGATCTATAAATTGGTGTAAAAATCGTATTTTAATTTATAAAACTAGGTTATCAAACCCGTATTTTAATTTATAAAACTAGGTTATCAAACCCGTATACTACACGAGTTAGGTAAAAAAAAAATGCAATGAAAAGCATTTATAACAAATAGTTAAATATTACATTAAATATGTAATGAAGATTACAAATTAATGTTACATTTACAATTTAGAAATCTATTAATACAAATACAAATTACAAATCTCTAAAAACTTTTTGTAGACGACATTGGATGTCCAACTCGTAAGATTACCATTGTTATTAACAATTAACAATGTAAATTCATCTCTGCTTTTAATTCTAGAAAAAGCCACGTATGGACCATATGAAAACACTAGTAAAAGCAAATGAAGTATGGATAGTGATTGTCTTGGAAGTTTAATCCATAGACTCGGGTAAAAGTTCTAAGTTTTTTTTTTAAATATAGAATTCAATGTTGTAACGTGTCTAACTATAAAATATAAAATTCAATGCTGTAACATGTCTAACTATAAAATAAACCATGTGTTCCAACACTATAACTACTGTACAATTTCTGTTAAATGGATTGGAAATTACAACTCAACACTTTACAAATGTGAAGTCTTCCAAGTCTATGGATTATTCATTTGAAAAAGACTTTTCTTTTTTCATCATATTAAATATGAAGTTATGATATCATATGGTGGTAAGCTTAATGATGTAAGTTTCTCATCGGGCCTCCTTGAACCCACTTCGTGTGCCCTAAACGGACCCTCACGTGATATGCATGTGCACTTATATATCATGGTATATGTGATACGAGCGCCGAGCCTAAAAATAAACTTGTTTAGTAAATGTGCCTAAGCTTTACTTACTTGCTCGTTTACACCCAGTGGCGGATCCATGAATTTTTTCCGGGGGGTTCCTTACTGCCTTTTGGTATATTCTCACTATTTTTTTCGAAATCATGACGAACAACTACAATTTAAAGAAAAAATTGGCTTTATTCCTACAATCTCCTTATTTTTATTATTAAAATCGAATTCTAATAACATATTTTTTAATATAAATTCATTCTTTTAATTTCTGAAACCAAATTTAATCTAACAACCCATCAGTAGAAGCCTAAAAACTCTTTAACATATGCACAATCCACTGATATATGTTTGCATGAGCCATATCATATGACAATCCTTTTAATCACCAAGGATCAAATCAGTAGGCCATTTTTTGAAACCACAATGTTTTCAACTTGGAATATACAATTACCAGTTATATGCATATAATGCGTTTTCACGCTTTAAAGAAGTTATTTTTAATAATTCGAATATATAACCACCCGTTATATGCATATAAGCTTTGAAGATGGTATTTAATAATTCGAGTGCCAAATGCTTATCGTCACAAAAGTTCACACCCATAAGCATTTTTTTTATCAAAACCGACGAGAAGTCTAAAAAAACCATGCCTAGTAAGGACGAAGTACTAGTTAGAGTCTTCTAGTATGCGCTTAACTAATCAGAAGGCAAACCGAGGCTAATGATACCAAAGTTCAAGTGATTAAAGGATCTGGTGAAAGAGGAGTCTTGTGTGCATCAATACCAAGTGGCTTGATATCTTTAGTTCTCATATAAGTCAAGAATTGACCCGGTAACTCTTCCAATAGAGCCTGCACCATTGCTTTCCCTCCATTTATAGAGCTCTGTCCATCTATACAATGTTTATAAAACACGCGAAATTTAGGCTGGGGTGGCAGAATGGGCTGGTGAGACACGTTGGGTAATGGGTCAAAAACAGGTCAAGTGGGGTTGAAACGAGTCAAAACACTTTTTGTCCAGTTTCTGTTAATTATTGAACTTATAAGTTATAACTACAAAACAATTTCATTTTTGTGGATTAAACCTATAAGCGGTTGCATGACAGAAAAAAAGTACCATTTAGGTGACTTTCAACTCGTTTGATCCCATTTGACAAGTTCATAAATCAACCCATACATAAGTAAATGGGATGCAATTGATACCTTTGATTTAAGCATAGAAAATTGTGTAGAAATTAGTTTATATGTTACTTACGCTCTACATCACGCATGGGAACAAAATGAACAATATCTCGAGTGGCTTTTCTTCCTGTTGAGCTCTTCAAAGGTGGTCCGGTATCAGCATCCAAAATCTGTTAGACGGTATTGTTAGGGTTGCAAATCACACATATGCACACACACGATATTGTGCAGGTGTGGCAGGTCGGATAACGGGTCAAAACGGTAATTTTACATGGATCCTTTAGAGTTAAGACGACTTTGTTAGACGTGTCCAGATTTCTTATAAAGAACAAGTGTGTAAAATGTAACAGAAAAAGTTACGTTATCTACCCATTCAGCCCATTTAAACTGTTGGGTGTTTATAGCCAACTTTTATCTACTTGTACCCCTTTGACCCTTTAAAGATAAAAAATAACCCAAATCGACTAATTCATAACCAAATGGGTCGAAATGGCCACCTCTAACAATTACCATCGATGAACCTAACTTATTCGGTATAACTTTTAACCATTTACCTCCATTTGTTTAAAATCAGCTTTACCAACTCCAACGATTAAAATTGAGAGGGGCAGATCAGAGGCCCTGACAATTGCATCTTTAGTCTCTTGGAGATCAGTAAGAACTCCATCCTAACAATATAAGATACAAACTAAAAACTTTATAAAAATAAAAAGAGTAATGCCTATATAAAATTGTTTTACTACATGTTTACCGTTATGATTAGCAACACAAAGTACTTGGTGGGATTGGTTGAGAGGGATTCAGCAGCAATATTTGCAGCTTTGTTGATAACTTGACCAAATAAAGTGGGTCCCTGAAGAATGACGGTATGCAACGCATTTTTATAAGCATCCATTATGCCTTGTACTCCTTCAACCTGCAAAATAATGTTGGGAAATAAATCCCCTTATTTTGGGTACAACTGTATATATGTGTGGGCCCTCGGGGGGGGGGGGGGGGAGTGAAATTGCACTAATTTTAACGTTATTTTACTGATTTAGTGAAAATAACGTTAAAAGCAGCGGACGGTTAATCATGCATCATGTGGCGTTGATAGCCAAAAGACAAAAGGGTACATGCACTAATCGGGCTTTGTCCCTATTGTTGAGTGTTATGTGGCTTATGTCCAAGGCTTGATGCAAAAATACTATCGAGCCGAGGGTCTCACCGGCAGCAGCCTCTCTGTTCCTACGGGGTAGAGGTAAGGTTGTCTACATCTTACACGTCAAAATGGGGTTGGGTCAAAATGAACGGGTTGGGCCATTGAAAAGAGAGTTTTACCTCACAGCTACCATCATTCCCACTCAGGTTGAAACAATGAGATACAGGGCCATCATTTATTTTCCCACCAAAACCCCAAGCAGGAAAGCGTTTATCAGAATCATAAACTTGTATTACTTCCCCAACCTCCATAATAGCCTGTAATCAGAAACATAGATATATTACCGCATAAATAGACATTCTCTAGTTCCACCATGAAAATGCAAGTAAAAAAACAAGATTCATAGTGGTATGAAGAGCCATTAATGTATATGTTTTTCAACATGATCTACATGGTAAACGAATGAAGTTGGCAAATGGACGCGTTTGGCCATGAATCAAAATTGGTGATGGGACATGAGTCGGGTCGGGTTGAGCCAGAAACAGCTTTTGTCCTTTTTTTTTTTTTTTTTGAAAAAGCGATCTACATAGTTTTATGCATTATAGTACACTTTGGAGGTTAAACGAGTTTGACTCGTTTCGTTTAAAGCGATTTCTGTTAATTTGACCTGTTAGAGATACAAACATAAACCGAAGACCAATTCATGAGTAATTAGGTTGATATTACCAACTCTATAAAAAACATCAACCGGCATTTATGAACAGAAAGATTTACTCAGAGGTAAAACAAAAGTGGGAAACCACCTAACCTCCTGGTATGCATTTAAGCTGCTAGAACTGCCCGTGTAATGCAATGAATCCCGCTTACATGGATCACCATTCGAAGCTGTCAAGAATTGGAATCATTTAGTAGATATCACATTTTAGTGTAATTAAGTAACGCACACCTGCCTGTAAAATCAACAGCAACCATGAAGTTGAGTTCAAACCCACTAGAAATATAATCAAGAACACTATACAACTTCTTCTCTTCGTATCCATCCACAAAAAGTTTTCCCTTGAGAACCTATATAACTTGTAAACATAAGACATCTTCACACATGATCTAGATACAATTTTTTTTTTTGTTTTTTTTTTGTTATAATGCTTCATTTATCAATCAATTTTTTAAGAAAATTGCAGGAATGCTAAGTGGGAAATTGTATTACAACAAATGAAAACAACTTACCTTCTTTTGATCTTTGAAACGAGAAGTTGGAAAGACAAAATTTGCACCTGCATTTGCTTTGTAAAGATTTTCCATATCTTTAATTGATATATGCAGTTTACTGCAAATAATAAAAAAGGTTTCATAATTAGTTACCTGTAATTTCAAATATCTAGTTACCTGCAAATAAACACGAAACCTAGAGGTGGCCATTTCGACCCATTTTCTCATGAATGGGTGGATTCGGGTTACGTTTAATCCCTAATGGCTCACAAGTAAACCAAACGGTTAGGAAAAAAAGAACCTGTCAAACTTGTAGAAAGTTGCCGAAAGTGTTGCTTACCAAACCTCACCCTGACCCGACCCATACCAAAGCTTACTTCTTTTGACCTGTTACCCAACCCACCGATTTCGCAACATTTAATGAACCTCAAGGAATAAATATACAGATAAAACCAAGTACGCATCCACATGGGTAGCATTATTTGACATACTACTATATAAAGGTAGTAGACACTGCTATTGAAGTTAAAACACATATGGGCAAAGCAGATAATTGCAGATAATTTTGCACGAAAGTGAGATGTGCCATTTATGCAACCACACCAAATATAACAAAAAATTACCCAATTAATGTGGGTCTGCCAAAGGTATTGAAGTTAAAGCACTCTATAAGTAGAGGGTTATCCTGTAAAAATGGAATTAAGTATATGAATTCAGTTGTTTAAACAAAAACCATCATATAACACATAGGGAATAAAATTAGCCAACTTTACCTTGCTCACATATTGCTGCATAGTTATACACACTGGCTTCCATACCGCGTCCAACTTATTGTTCAATACTTCTGTCTTGCAAACTGGAATAGGTTTTCCATTCTCCATGATCCTAGATATTCTTAAAAATGGATGCTAAAGAGGTAAAAATAAAAATAAAATTATTATAAACAGATTCTAAGGATCAAATTGACCAGGATTGTATTATAATTATTGTTAGTGGTGGTTACACTTTTAAAAAGAATCGAACCTTGTAATACAAGTTTGAACATCGGAGTCTCATTATAACAGCCATCTTAGAAACAATGGTTTCCTCTGCATGAATGGTTATCGAACCCATCTTTCCAACATCATACCCATTTGTACCATGAAGTTTTAGGGTCATACTTCGGCTTCGAAGCGTCATGATCTGCCAATGTTAGACGTACATGAACCAGCTTTGATCACGTGTAACGGGTGAAAATGGGTTTGGTTCAAATCTGGGTCTTGTTGACCCGCTATTTTTTTTTCATTTCCTTTAAGTGCAATTTAAATTTGCAGCATCAAAAATATTAACTTTAAGCCACAAGAACTAAATGCTGGCAAAAAAAAAAACAGATTATTAGTGTTTTTTAATTATAATACATTTTGGCCTGTTTAGATATGTTGTTTCACCGTAAGAAACCTAAAATTCAACAAAAGAAACCCGAACAGAATGGACCCAGTTTTGCCCGTATGGGTCAAATTTCCCCTTCTACGATAAGATAAGCTTTTTCAAAGTTAAACATCTTAAAAAACCGCAGTTATAAAGATTTGATAAGGGTTGAATAAAAGCGAGAGAAGTGTTTTTCATTGGTGAAGTGATCTTCATACAAACAAAACAAAAATTTTAACTCGTATAGAACTAGGAAAAACTATTGCCTATAATTCTATATCGATACAATAACAACGAGACATGTTCTAGTTCATCAGAAATCCAAATTTAATGACACTATATAACATTTGAGGGAATCATAGAACTGCAAGTAAACTTACCTCTGACAAAACACAGTTAGCTTCACCAACAAAATAATAGTCTTTTTCGTCCAGCATCTGTGCAACATATACAAAATTAAAGATGATTTAAGACATTAAAAATTGAACAACTTTGAAGAAAGGCATATGCTAATCACCTAAACACAAAATTCCCAGTTGGAAATATGGGTGATTCAGGTGGGTCGGGTAGACCCAAAATAATTGAACTTTCTATAAACTATTAGTGTGTAAAAACATAATTGTAAAAGTTATCCTTTTAATAGTAATCTTGTTTTATTAATGATTTATGATTTTTTTATGCACTGAAAGTACAATATGAGAGACTTTAGATCCTTAAGAACTATTTGACCCGCTAGAGATAAAACATAACACGAATCGCCACATTCATAAGTAAATGGGTTGGCATTGCCACCTCTAACAAAACTACTTAATGGTTAAAAGAAGTTTTATAAACCTGATAACAATGATATTGATCCTTTGTTGAACACGCATCATACACCCGGAAGCTGAAAATGAACATGGAGATATGCGTATAATTGACTGAACATTCAATGGGGTCATGCCAAATAGTATGAACAACTAAACAAACTAGCAGGATGCTTACACTAATGGCTGAACACTCTCAAAGTGAAATGCAAGATTGATTTTCTGAATCCAAATGGTATAAAAGTGGTTCATGATCACCTCAGTGCGGCCAATTTCCTCAAGTTCCTCACGATGTCCATTTTTTATCTTGGCATATACAATTGCAATAGGGCTCTACAATTAAGAGAAAGCGTAACATCAACATATTCTTAGGTTTGTTAAATTGCAAAACAAACAACAGGAACAGGTTTAAATTTGTCAGGTATGCATAGAAAAGAAATTGATAAAGAATTGTTGAATGAAATAAAAAGAGAACTTGAAGACAGAGAAAACGCTCAACATGAAATGAATACATAAAAACAGCAATAACATAATATTAAGATCTAATTGAAGTACCTTTGTCGGCCAGGGCGTATTTGGGAGGTGATAATTACATAATTGTGAAGCTGATGAAGATAACTGCGATTTCATTATCTAGGAGTTAAAATTGCTTCCAAGAAATAGACAAATACAACTAAATAGAACGTTGGTTTGTGTTTGCTATCTAATACAACAAAATATAGAGCAAGAAGGATATGATAATTGTGTTTGCCATCATGCTATGTATGTTGACTTGCATGTATGGAAACTAAAGTCAGGTTGACTGTTAACAGTTGACTTATAATAAAAGGTGAAATGATTTAACCTCTGCCTAGCAATGGAAACACAATACAGAAACCAAACAACCAACCCAATAAAGGTGCCTAGTAATAACTAGAATTAAATAATATATAAATAAAATCTTCTATAAAAATCACTAGTTTGACTTTAATCAAATTGAACAAACCACCCTATAAGAAATTTAGGGATTTTCTAAATCTAGATTAATAATTTAATATTTCTTTTATTCAATCCGCAATATTCACTGTAAGAAATTTAAGGATTATCCAAATCTTAATTACTAACTATTAAATATTTCATTTATTCAATCCGCAATAGTCAATATACGGCCTACTGGTTTGAACCTAATGACTTGACAGTGACGGATCCAGGAATGTTTTACACCAGGTTCCTTTTGTTAGATTTTCACTAATTCTCACTATTTTTTTCTAAATCATACAAGATTTCCACTATTTTTTTCTATTTTTTCCAAACCGAGGGGGTTCCTGGGAACCCTAAAAAAACCCATGGATCCGCCCCTGTGACTTGATATTACAAAAGAGAGAAAATGCATGAGTCCAAATAGGAAAGTGAAAACTGGAGCGTGTGGTATAAAGTCCCTAGGGGTTTATCGCTTCACGTCAGATCCACCTAGGCGCCACGTCATATGGGGGGCTTTAAAGTCCCCCCTTTAACTTGCATGCAATGTTTTAAAGCACCCCTATTAAACAAAATAAAAAAAAAGATTTTATTGGTTGAAAAGAGGTGAGCTCCACCTGCACCCCCTTTTTGCTAGTTAGCGTGCTGGCGGAAGGGCCATAGCCCCCCCCCACCCCCACCCCCCTTAACCGCCGCCCCGGGGCGCTAAAAAAGGTGAGGTGGCGTGGTGGCGTTAAGCGACACCCATGGCCTAAATACACTCCTAATTACATGCATGCATGCACTCCATTGAATGCGCTTCTAGGTATTAGAAATTCACATACTAATTTCAACTGGTTATAACGTATCAATCGTTTAGATATCAAACAAAAGGCGATTTCAACTTCAAATCATAACCTAATTAACAAAAGAATGGCGTATTATACCTGGATTCGAGTGTAGAGTGGTTCAAGGCCTTTGGACCGGTAGAAGAAGTCCACAGCTTCATCTGGTGCCGCATGATCACGGCCATCGCTGCCTCCGACGGCCGCTTTGGCTCCGTACAAATCGGAAAAACACGCTCCCATTCTGTCAAAATGTAGAGTTGTGAATGTGAACTGAAAATTCTGTTTGACCGTGAAATTTTGATTTACAATGAGTCTGTTCAAATATATGTGTGTGTGTATATATATAGAGAGAGAGAGAGACGTGACAAACAGAATCTAGAGAGATGGTGATACTTAACAAACATAATATAGAGAGAGAATATGTTATCAAATCACGATTAAGGTGTACCCAATTATATACCGGATACAGTTTGTTATATTTTTTAAATATCTATATCTATATGAATATCTATATCTATCTATCTATCTATCTATCTATCTATTCTATCTACTTGCGGTAAGACCTAGGCCTGTAAACGAACCAAACGTTCATGAACTGTTCATGAACTTGTTTGGCGGGAAGTTCGTTTAATTAAAT
Source organism: Helianthus tuberosus (assembly GCA_030545235.1). Classification (NCBI taxonomy): domain Eukaryota; kingdom Viridiplantae; phylum Streptophyta; class Magnoliopsida; order Asterales; family Asteraceae; genus Helianthus; species Helianthus tuberosus. The sequence continues at coordinate 148,700,744 of CM060384.1, read as the reverse complement.
GAACGAACATGAACACACCTTGTGTTCGTTCATTTATGTTCATGAACATTCGTTCATTTATGTTCGTGAACGTTCGCTTATTTACGTTTGTTTATGTTCGTTTAATTTTTAGTAAATACATAAATAGTTATATTTATATAAATATTAGGATTTCTAACTACTTATATAAATATAACTCATTAGTATATCTATGACCCCTAATTTAGATGTGTTTTCGGATGAACTGTAATACGTTAGACTTTTTGTTCAGTCATGCTAATTTATGTTTGTTTCAGTTTATTCAAATACATTCAATTAAATTTTTTTGTTTATGTTCGTTTGTGTTCGTTTGTGTTCGTTAATGTTCGTGAACTGTTCGTTTAGGTTTTAAACGAACGAACATAAACGAACACGAACATACTCGATTTCTTAATGATCGAACACGAACAAAAAAAATGTGTTCGATTATATGTTCGTGTTCGTGTTCATGTTCGGTTAAAGTTAAATGAACGAACACGAACATGCCCATGTTCGTGTTTGTTCGGTTCGTTTACAGGGACTAAGACCCGTGTGCAAACACGCGTGGTTTTTTTAGAAAACCATGCATAACACATATTGATAGAACCAAACCACTGTTGTTTGTTAACTGTTAAAAACCTCTGTTGCTTTCCAACATACTTTCCTAAAAACTGTCATCCATTATCTCCAACAGAGCTTGCCAGATTGATAGATACTAAGTATCAGATGTTAGTCAACCCATGTTAAAAAGGTCAGTCAACAGAGATTACAAAGGTTAGTAAACAGATGTTAAGAGAATAATCTTATTAACAAAGGTTGACAGATGTTTAGTAGCATCATAGATTTTGTAAAACTTCTTTGTAAACCACATTAGTAGTGGTTGTACAGACTCGTTTCTCTTTATCGCAAATCAAAACTTTCAACCCCTTCCTACTTTTTACCCTAGATACAACAACATAGAGCTGGCCATGACTAAAAACTGGACGTGGAAGATACAAACCAACACGCTCCAATGATTGTCCTTGACTTTTATTTATTGTCATAGCAAAACACAGTGAAAGTGGGAATTGTCTTCGAGAAATCTTCACTGGTATTCTTTTATCAGAAGGTGTCATCTTCAGTCTTGAAATCAAAGTATGGTGACCTATGTTAGTCCCTGTGATAATTTTTGCTCCAATCACAACTTTTCCGAGCTTCGTGACTTGTAAACTTGTACCGTTACACAATCCATTTGCCTAATCAATGTTTCTGAGTAACATCACTGGAGCACCAAGTTTCAGTACTAATTTATGGTTAGGTAAACCAGATAAACGAAGATTGTTTAACACATCAGGAGGAAACAATGCCATATTAAGCTCTGATTCTTCCTCAGATTGGCATAAACTATCTAAACTAAAATAAACCTTTTCTTCACCAGGCAGACTCTCTAACAACTCTTTATTTATTGAATCCACTACTTCATTAGTTGGAGCAAGAATCGCTCTTTGTTGGAAATACGTTAAATCCCACAAAAACTTATTCATGTCCGGATATGTAAATGAAATGAGAGAAGAAATAGGATTGACTTGGTCATGAATAAGTAAATCATCTGGTATTTCAATATCTATCTCACCATCATTTTCTTCACCAAGCAGACCATCACCAAGCTTTAAAATCCATTCTACAAATTCCTTTATTTCTTTCAAATCTGCTTCCTGACAACCAACTCTTAATCTAATATTCTCAGTTAGCTTTAGTACTTGACAGTATCGCCATATATAAGAAGAATTCAAAGAAGCATTGACTATCATTGTTCTGGTACCTTTAGGGATGACCGGAAGAATTTGTCTAAAATCACCACCAAATAGAATGACCTTTCCCCCAAAAGGCTTGGATTCCATGTTTGGTTGACTAGAACGTGATATGTCTCTCATTGTTCTATCAAGAGCCTCAAAACAATGCTTGTGAGTCATAGGTGCTTCATCCCAAATAATCAAAGTTGCTCTTTTAATTAAATCACCTAACTCAGTATTAGGCTCTATCGAACATATTGAATTCTCATTAATGTTGATTGGAATTACAAACCTTGAATGAGCAGTTCTACCACCATCCAGCAAAAGTGAAGCAATTCCACTGGATGCAATATTCAATACAACTTCACCTTTCGATCGTAATGCAACTGAGAATGTCTTCCAAAGAAACGTCTTTCCAGTTCCACCATAACCATATACAAAAAAAACACCTCCATCACCTTTTTCAATCGCTTCCATAACAATTTTATATATCCTTTCCTGTTTGGCAGTTAAACACTTTACATAACCATCATGTTCCTTTTGAAGAGCTAATCTGTCATACGATAGTTCTTTCATTATCAATCGACTGTTCGACGATGAAACATAATTGTCCGGAACACTTGGCATATCATCAAAATTTCTCACTGTACTTCCATTGATAAGTAGCAACTTTTCAATTTCAGATAGATAGATATTTTCAAGTTCTTCTTGTTGAAGATCCAAATCTAAAACAAATGTTGAAAAAGGTATTAGTTTTTTTCCCAATAACAGAGCTATTGCATAATTTTAATGTAGTTGTATATAACTTTAATAAAATAATCACATTACCTGCAATACCAGTTATCTTTCGTTGCTGATACAAAATGTCTTCACATAACAGGGACTTCGTTTCCGACCAAAAAAACACCAGGATGAGATATCAGAATTTGACAGCAACAACATTACAAAAAAGTCCGAAAGAAATCTCCGGTTGACCATGTGCTAGCTTCTTTGACAGCATTAACATATTCCTTATCATCATCCAATAGTCCCCGTGCAAAACATGCATCTTTAAATGTTTCAAAAACCTGTCCATCAACTGTTTTTATATCTTCAAAACAGGTTGGTCCCTTAATATGATTCAGTAAAATCCTTAGGTAATAACAATCACCAAGTGATGGTGGGACATAATGTATCCTCCCAATTGATCCGTACGGATGCTTTCTTCGATTCCATTTGCGATTTTTAGGTTTCCATACATAATATCCCGGAAACTGAACATACCTCAATGTCCTCCCAATTGATCCGTACGGATGCTTTCTTCGATTCCATTTGCGATTTTTAGGTTTCCATACATAATATCCCGGAAACTGAACATACCTCAATGTCCTGGCAAATTCATCTGTCACACCCTGACTTTTGCGGAAGCGTATGATGTGTGACTTGCTCAATATCATTGCATTCAATTATAATAAACAACTATATGATTAAAACAAGATGTTCATCCATTCATAAGATTGAAATGTTACTAACACAAGTCATTTAAGTTTCAACCAAAACCCTCAAGTTATGATACAAAACAAAAGTGGATGACATCTAAACTTGAAATTTACGTCTTGAAAACAACACCAGCGCCCAAGATCCAATTTGTTTCCTGAAATACATGTGAGTTTTGGAAATCGTCAACATAAAGTTGGTGTGAATTCATGCAGTTTTGTATAAACATTTAAGCATTCGTTGTAGAAAACATGGTATGTAATTGTACTAAAATATGTACTTCTGTAAATGTAAGGAAATTGAGATCACTAATGGTTTGCAAGGCCATTAACATGTGACACGACATAGGAAGCATCCAAACCATAGACATTTTTATTTGTCGATTCACGACTAGAGACACAAAAGCACTTCTTGGTAAAAGTGTGGCCAAGAGTGTGGTTGCCTGAAACCCATTAGATCTAACCTTTTGTTCCGCGGTCTTGGTATGTAACTGATTAATGGTGCTTATGGCACCCTATTCGTGACATGATCTAAAGTATCATTCCTTAGTTTTTGTATTCAACATACCATAACACATGTATTTTCCCCATGTTTAGAAAACAAGTAAAAGTTTAAAAGTGGGGACATGAACTTACAACTTTGCGTATCCTGCGCCGCAAACTTCACCGGTTGGTTTTGTAGCGTCGTGACCTATACGTGTTCTATTAATGTTAGTCACTAGACTTGTATCACACAAGTACAAGTCACCATCTTTTGTTTATGTATAAGTTCTTTGTGTGTTCATTCTTAGTGAGGGTCGTGCCATTATTCGTCGGGTCTTGCCCGTTTGTCATGTTCTTGTACTTTGGGTATACGATGTTTATTGTAAATATATATTTCACTTCACAAATATATATTCATTTATAAAGTCTTTCTCAAGGTAATAAGTGTTAAAAATAATTTATATTTTTAACTTTTCATGTATGTTACTTATATTATTTAAAAAAAAATATAAGTATTTTGTGAAACAATATTCTCAATATTATTTTCGTACAAGTATTCTTAGGAAAGTATACTTGTATTTTATGTAAATACTTGTGTATTTTGTATTTTTCACCAAAAATCAATACTTTGATTTTTATTACTTTTCGGAATTATATTTCTTAAAAATAATATATTTTTAAGACTTGTATGAAAAAAATATATATGGTTATTCTTGTTATCCACCCGATTTTTGTATAAAATCCAATACTTGGTATAGGTTATATATTTTTGCCCAAAAATATATATATTTAAGTCCATAGTGTCCAAATTCAATAATAAAGGAATATATTTTTATAAATATATTTTCTTTTATTTGTCCATGTACTTCTTTGAGAGGAATTTTGTATACTCATGTATTCTTATGTATTTGTACGTGTATTTTTGTATTCATACTCCTCGGGAGTACTTGGTGTATTTTCAAGTTCTTAATACCCTACTACATATAATACGCATAGTATACACTTAGCACAAAATTTGGTGTTCACTAAATATATATATTTTCTCAAAAAATATACATACTTAATATTAATTTTAACTTGAAGAAATCACCATTTCTTAACTTGTAATTTTATACAAAAATTAGGGAAACCTTGGTAAATATTTTTAGGTGAATTTTTGGGGAATAAGTTTCACCACAACTTGTATTTTCTAAGTGTCAAAATTTTATAAAAATTTTGACATAGTTTCCCCTAAAAATGGAGGTTTCCCATGTTTTCAAAACATGTGTTTATTTTCTTTTCCACACCAAAACAATTTTCCAACAATAATCACCAACAACATACACTAATTTTTCCATATGAAACATCATGGTGAACTTGATTCCTGTTAAAAATGTGTAGTCTTTTAGATCTACACTTTACATATTATGATCTTTCCAAAAATAAGTGCTTTTGCGTATTTTAACAAACTTTTATGAAACTTTATTTTACTAACCAACTCATCCATGAGTTTAATGGTTTCAAAGTTTGTAAATCATGGTTCTAAAACCACTTTTATGTTTATTAGAAAGATCATCATTTTTAACATTATGTTTCATCATGGATCTTTCAAGATCCATGCTTAATAACTTTAGATCTTTCATAAACAAGCTTTATGTTAAATTTTTAACAAACTTTCCATGAGTTTTAGTTTCAAAAATTAGTTCTACACACACTTTATTACTTCAAGATTACAAGTTTATACATAAAAATTCAAATCTCAAGTTCACATAATGCTTTATATGTTCATTTTCAAGTTTAACCATGGATCCTTCAAGATCCATGCTTAAACTTGTTAGATCCAAGCTTTAACACACTTACGCTTTAATACATAAAAATAGCAATGGCATAATATTAGGATCTAATTGAAGTACCTTTGTCCAGGGCGTATGTGGGAGGTAATAATCACATAATTTTGAAGCTGATAAAGATAACTGTGATTTCATTATCAAGGAGTCAAAATTGCTTCCAAGAAATAGACAAATACAACTAAATAGGACGTTGGTTTGTGTTTGCTATCTAATATCACTAACAACAAAATATAGAGCAAGAAGGGTATGATAAGTGTGTTTGTCATCATGCTATGTATGTCGACTTGCATGTATGGAAACTAAAGTCAGGTTGTCTGTTAACAGTTGACTTATAATAAAAGTTGTTTTTATTTAAGCTAATCGTCCTTACCTTTGACATTTAAGGCTTTTATCACATTGGTCAAAATACTCTATTTAACATAAATCAATTAATCTTTATAAAAGAAAAACCAAAACCAATTACCTAAGAATTCAAAAAACCGTTGATTATAATTCCTTTATTAATGTATTTCGTTGCAAATTCAAGTAATAACGTATTCTAATATAATTTATAAAAACATGTTGAGGAAAACTTGAGATACTTATGAAACCAAAATTAAAATTTCTTGTGGGGAAGGGAAAGAGGATATTAAATATGTTGAAAGTATTGTTTATGTACTTTTGTTTATTTAAAATTAAATTTTCCCACCGCGAAGTTCGCGGGTGATAGCCTAGTTATATAATAAAAGAAACCTATGGGGGGTTACTTGTCACTCCCTGGTTTCACCTCAATTGTGTTTTCCCGCCTATTTCACCCCTTAATTATTTGAGTAATTTTTATATACATTATAATATAATTATTTGATATATTTTTATGTTGATAATGCTAAATATAATTATTAGTAGTTACCCGATAAATACCTGGCGGATTTTGGGTCAAGTATATCAGACAACTAATTTTTAAATGAGTTAATTACTGTTTTCGTCCATGTGGTTTGTTAAAAATCACTATTTCAGTCCATTAGTTTAAAAATTGCGATTTCAGTCCCTGTAGTTTCACTTTTGTAACCATTTTAGTCCCTTTAGTTTCACTTTCTTAACCATTTCAATCCATTTATTCTGTTAGTACAGGGACTGAAATGGTTACGAGGTGGACTGAAATGGTTACAAAAGTGAAACCACAGGGACTGAAATCGCAATTTTTAAACTAATGGACTGAAATAGTGATTTTTGACAAACCACAGGGACGAAAACAGTAATTAACTCTTTTTAAATTAACGAGTCTACTCGAAACGTGTGGGTATACCCAATACCCGACAGGTAATTACCTCAGATAAACCTGACGATTTTGGGATAAGCTTATCTAATCGGGTTTGGGTTGCCTCTCTCAAATCTCAAACCCGATGGTCGTATGTCAAATTAATGCACCATTATAACACATAGTGGTCTAGTGTATAGTGCTTCGACCATAAAAATGGTGTAGGTTAGGAGGTATGTATGAGTAAAAAGTTATTTCTAAAATGATACACCGCTATATATGAAGTAACAATATATATGTGTATATATATGGGTTGGTTAACGTACAATTTCTGTTAACGTACGGTGCGTACGAGATTGAGTTACAACATGCGAGTTTTTTTTATAACATGTGATTTCCTATTTAATACAACATGCAATTTTTTTGCCATCAACATGCAATTTTTTTATATAAACAACATGCGATTTTGTTATTATACACCATGCGACTTTTTTTATAACATGCGATTGAAGATTATAACATGTGAACTTCAAATCTCGTACGCCCGTACAATAAGGCATATTGTACATTATACTTTCATATATATATATATATGTATGTGTATGTATGTGTGTGTGTATAGAGTGGGGTTCCTGCACAAAGTGTGTTTTTCCTACAAAGTGTAAGAAGCGACCTTGGCCATTGGATGGGTGTCTTTAATAGCTGAGATCAAGTTGGTGGTATTTTTTTTTAAATATTTGTGTGTCATTAATTAATTGTTATAATAGGTTAGGGGTAGTCTGGTCATTTACCGTGTTTTAAATCAATCAAATAACTGCCAAAAATAACACATCTCCTATAATCTCGCACATTTCCTTCTCTCTATCTAAAACCCACTATCGATAACCATCTTGCATACCAAAATTAGCTAGAATCATGGATCAAGATTACAAATTCGGCATGAAATACAAGCGTAAGAGATTATCATAGTACTGTGTTTTATTGCACTTGATGTTGGATACTAGATGTGTTCATAGTAGTGTGGTTTAGTGATAAAACACAATGCGACGAACAAGTGACAAACTTGGTAAAGGTGTTGTTTTTTACATTGATATTGTTTTAAGGATTGATGTGTTAAAGCTACATTGTGATTAGATCCTGCATATACATGTAATCAGTGTGTTTTTTTATAGACAGTGTGTTTTTTAAAGTTTGATCATAGTGTTGTGTTTTACAAGACTTGATGTTGGATACTAGACGTGTTCATAGTAGTGTGTTTTAGTGGTAAAACACAATGTGACGAACAAGTGACTAATTTGGTAAAGGTGTTGTTTATTACATTGATATTGTTTTAAGGATTGATGTGTTAAAGCTACATTGTGATTAGATGTCACACCCTGACCGCGTAAAACAACAAATCGCGGCGGAATCGTCAGGGAGTGTTGTAACAGAATCATTGTTTCAAAACACACGGAAATTTGAAGTTTCGTTTTATTAAACATTAAATATTTACATCGTCTGGAAATCTAAATAAACAATTTAAACAAAGTCTATTATTGTTATTAAGTCACTAAGCCCTCGTCCAGTCCTATGTGAGCATGCATCCTAGCAATCAACATCATTTAACAACACCTGAAACATAAGTGAAAACAAAGTCAACAAAGAAATGCTGGCGAGTACATAGGTTTTTGAGAGTGTCAGATTCATGGCTAGTTTACATGTTGCAATACTTAATGAAAAAACTTGTTTTGAAAAGTATTGTATTGCGACATAATTAACCAACTCAAATCAAGTTGGTTATAGTTTATAAAATCTCGTAGCCATGATTCTTAACCCAAAACATTTATTTAATAAAATCAAATTGTAAAACATCTCGTAAAAACTTGTTAATAAATCTCGTTAATAAAACTCGTTAATAAAACTCGTTAATAAAACTCGTTAATAAATCTCGTTAATAAAACTCGTATAGGTTATATTATTTCAAAAACCTCGTTTGTGTGACATCGTTTCAAAATCGTTTACTCAAGTGAACTAAATAACGCCACGGTATGTAATATGATGAAAACACTTATATATAGGAAGTACCATCGGCGTATCCACCATGCTTTCATCACACTACACCCGTCCCGTTATCTAAACACTAACTGAAAACCAATCGTTTACCCAAATCGTTTAATTCGTTAAAAATCGCTTTAGACTTTTAAATCATTCTCGTTTTAAATCGTGAAAACTACTTTTGATTGTCTCGCTAATAACATCCAAACCTTCGCAACTCGCCTATCGCTTCTCGCATTAATAAACCACCAAAGGGTAAATTAACAATCACAGATTCAGTCGTTACCCACCTAACCGACACATAACCATGGGTGCAGTCTGATAACGAGATTTGTCAGATCCTATGGTACCATAACCTAATACTGGTCGGTTCGGCCAAAACTAATGTATATTATTCGTTATGTAAATACAACCAACAAGTTTGTTTACTATATCAAAATCGTTATAAATTTTGTATAAACCATTTTAATCTTTTTTGAAACCATTGTTATAATATCGAAAATCGTTTTGAAAACCATCGTTAAAACCTCGAAAACATTTAGCACATATGAATCACCCCAAAACAAATGAAAAAGTAAAATAGGGGAACTATTGAACAACAACCAAGCAAAGCTAGAGGGAGCACGAAATCAATCGGCAACCTAATAACTATATAAATAAACTAGACCTAAGTCGGAAGATCGGATAGGATGAGGTTTTGTAAACCAAATGAGTATTGAACTCATATGACATGGTTTAACAAAGTCTACATTCTAAATCGAAACCTAACCTAAGTGCTTTCGACCCATTGTGACCCATTAAGGTAGCTTAAGCTACCTTAACGTGTCGTTCGCGCAAAAGCGCGTTCGAGATGTCTAACTAGTCCTATGACAAGTATTATATGCCTAAACATGATTAAATATGTTGCATAATCAATTAAGTGACAAAAGTTTGTGTTACATATGCTTAATTACCAATTATGCATGAAAAGGGCATTTTGGTCATTTACCTAAGGCATATAAACTACCTATCATACAACTAATTAAACCTAAGTGACCATAAGGTATAACCTCGGAAGGTTATTCCCTATGCAACTATGGTCACTAAACATGTTTGGTCGGATCCTAATGATCGACCAAACGGGTCATGTTCGAAAGTCTAAGCACTAATCTAAAAAGTGACGAGTTAAACATGTTAAAACATGTTTAACGAATTTAGAAAATAGATTTGGTTTCAAAACAAACGGTTTTGATACCTATAAGTAGTTTGGTTACAAAATACGCAAGAATGCGCATTTTGGCCGAAACTACGACAGGTATAACCTCGGAACGTTATTCCCTATGCAACTATGGTCACTAAACATGTTTGGTCAGATCCTAATGATCGACCAAACGGGTCGTGTTCGAAAGTCTAAGCGGCTGTTTAGTCCGCTTGACTTACGACTCTACACAAGCACTAATCTAAAAAGTGACGAGTTAAACATGTTAAAACATGTTTAACGAATTTAGAAAATAGATTTGGTATCAAAACAAACGGTTTTGATACCTATAAGTAGTTTGGTTACAAAATATGCAAGAATGCGCATTTTGGCCGAAACCACACCTAGATAACGTGGTAATAAGTAGGTATAGTCACTAGGGACTATAACCATTGTGATTACGCTCACGTTATGAAGTTCAAACGAACTTCGCATTGACCATAAACTGGTCAGTGTAGAAAGTCAAACGCAGTTTGACTTTCAGACTCGAAAAGCGATAAAAGAACGAAAGAATACTTACAAAAGGTCCCAGCAAGCTTTGATCCGATTTACTCTCAGGTATGAAGCATAAACTTCAACTTAGAGAGCCAAAATCAGATCATTGTGGGTTTTGCAAGTGAAAGGAGGTGGGTATATATAGGAAATCTAGAACCGTTAGGATCGTTCATCGTAAAACGAGCTTCGATCTCATCCGTACACATGTGCCCATGGTTTTGTGAAACCATGGGATCCCATAGTTTCATTAAAACCATGTGCAAATGAGGGGAACAGCTGGAACAAGCTAGAATTTAGATTTTTCATTTTGGTCCCTTCCTAAGATAACTATGGCAGAATGACAATTTTGGTCCCTGAACTTCAGAATCTTGCATTTCGGCTCATTTTTGACACGTTTAAGCCCCGTTAACCTCATTTCAAGGCACTAAAATGAAGTTAAAGTATAGGGAACTAAAAACATGCTAAAAAATATCTCGGATGTCGGTTCGTTTGGTCGTACGGTTGCGTTGTTCGGTTAATTACGACGGAAGTCGTAACGAATGCAAAAACGATCCAAATTACGCGACGAATGGAATTTTATCATGCCAATCACTAAAATAAAATATTTTAATGATTAAATAAAGTTTTAGATGTCCGTATGTATTCAGAAGGTAAGATATGCGAGAAAATGCAAACTTATGCACTTTTGACGCTTCTAGTCCCTGAATGACCAAAAAGTTTATTTTAGCACACCGAACCCCTCAAAGCCTATTTCTAAGCTATGTAAAGGATATTTAGGGTATTTTTAACTTATGGTCATGTTCCGGAATTTTCGTTACAGTACAAATCGACATACTTTCGCAGTTTTTCGAAATTAGTCCCTGCAAGCGAATAAACTTGATTTCGACACACCAAACCTTCCAAAACTTATTTCTATGTTATGTAAAGGTTATTTAAGGTATGTTAAGCCTATGTCACTGTTCTGAAGTGTTTTTCGTGTTAAACTGATTACGTTTACACACCAGTTCGCGGGATAACTTTCCAGAAAGCGATTTAGAGCTCGAAATCGAACGAGAATTGATATGTGCAAATGATACACATATTTATACAAATCACAAGTATGAAATACAATATTTCGTTGATTTGGTATTTGTTTGATGGCCGTGGAGGCACAGATGTCACAGTCTCCCCTACTTCAGGAAATTTCGTCCCGAAATTTATTTAGAGGAAACTTGTGAGAGCTTGAAACATGAAGTCGAAAAGATAAAACAACACTGGTTAGAGTTCTGAACTTCTAGTAACTTTAAATAACATCATGCTTGCAATGTAAGAGGGACACCTATATACAAGTATATGAAGCGCCATTGGTGCGTCCACCGTACCTCCATTACATTGTTCACGTTTCGTTATTGTTGTCACTATCGGTTCTTACACATGATAAATCTTACTGGGGTTCCTGTGCACTGAATTTCATAATTACGTACGCGTCCATAATTACGTAATTCCTTGCATAGTCCACACAGTGCATTTGATAATGTGTAGGGGAAACCAAATGAACGAACCTGTGATGAGTGTGACTGGACCACCATAGGGTCCTTTCAGCTATATCATCACATGCCATTCTTAACCAGATTCTGAATCAATCTTTTAACTAGACCACTCAAGGGGTCTCCTTCGAATCATGGAATGGTACTATATATTCCAAGGGTCTTAACTACCACGTAGAAGCCCATTAAGGATTTAGGGTAGTCCCTTCTGAATATCCTACTATGAATCCCTCATATGAAGATATGGAAGATTCTATGAGGATTTGGATAACGAAAATCGGATCACACAAAAACAAAAAGGAGAACATATAAACACATAATCACATAATCGCATAATTGTTTATCTTGACCTTTAATTTGTTATCTTTGGACACGGGTATTTAAAGCATACCAGGAATCCAATCCGTGGATTTCATTTGGCACTTTAAATATTTTCAAGAATCTAACTATGAAGATAGGAAGATCTTAATAGGAATTCGGTTTGTCCTTATTGAGTTATAATGTACATATTAAGGTGTACAAGGAATCCAATCAGGGCTCCGATTTGGGCAATAATCATTCAAAAGGATTCTTAAAATAGAGCAACCCATCGCCCTTTCGTTTCGAGTTTAAGCTCGAGTTGAAGTGGTAGCTCATATTTTAATAAGCCTTCGTTTACACAAGATCGTTGTGCTTGAAGGACACGAGATTGAATATCAGATAGGGTTTGAACAGAATGAAGCTTGACTTGCTCCTTTCGACCAAGCGCATCGGCTACGACATTCGCCTTACCAGGAAGGTAGCGAATCTCGAAATCGTAATCGTTCAAGAGCTTAACCCATTGTCGCTGCCTCATGTTCAGCTCCTTCTGATTAAGAATATGCTGGAGACTTTTGTGGCCTTGTGAAAACCACACACTTCGTTCCATAAAGGTAGTGTTTCCAGATTTTGAGAGCAAATGCCACAACACCTAACTCAAGATCATGAGTTGTGTAATTCTTTTCGTGAACTTTCAACTGTCTTGACGTATATGCTATGACTTTACCTCATTGCATAAGAACATAACCAAGGCCTAGATTCAACGCTTCATAAAAGACAACGAAATCATCGTTTCCATTGGGCAAGGACAAAACAGGAGCATCACATAGCTTCCGTTTCAACGTTTGGAACGCTTCTTCTTGCTTATATCCCCACTCCAAAGGCTTATTCTTCTGAGTCAAAGCAGTGAGTGGCACCACGATCTTCGAGAAGTTTGAAATAAAACGACGATAATGACCAGCGAGACCAAGAAAAGAACGAATTTCTGTAGGTGTCGTTGGTGTATTCCAATCCTTAATTGCAGCAAACTTGGATGGATCCACATGAATACCCTACCCGTTGACTACATGACCCAAAAACTGAACTTCTTTAAGCCAAAATTCACACTTGGAGAATTTAGCGAAAAGTTTGTTCCTTCTTTAGGAGTTCCAATGTCAAATGAAGGTGTTGCTCGTGATCGGCTCGAGACTTCGAATAAACAAGAATATCATCGATGAACACAATGATGAACTTGTCTAAATAAGGTTTACAGACCCTATTCATTGAGTCCATGAAGATAGCTGGGGCATTCGTCAAACCAAAAGGCATGATAGTGAACTCGTAATGCCCATATCTTGTACGGAAAGCAGTTTTGGGAATATCTTCTTCGAAAACACGAAGTTGATGGTACCCAGAACGCAGATCGATCTTGGAAAAACAGGTAGCACCTTGCAGCTGATCAAAGAGATCATTGATTTGAGGTAGGGGATATCGATTCTTGATGGTAAGCTTATCAAGCTTACGATAATCGATACACATTCGAAAAGATCCATCTTTCTTTTTCACAAAGAGGACAGGAGCTCCCCAAGGTGAAAAGCTCGGACGGATGAATCCTTTATCAGATAACTCTTGAAGCTGTTTCGATAATTCTTGCATCTCAGGCGGTGCAAGACGATAAGGTGCTTTCGCAATTGGGTTGGCATTGGGTACAAGGTCAAAATGAAACTTGACTTGACGAACTGGAGGCAAACCAGGCAGTTCATCAGGAAACACCTCTGGATAATCCCGAACAATCGGAATATCCAGAATACTCTTGCTCTTGCCTTTCTCCTCGGTCACATGTGCCAGAAAAGCAACATATCCTTTTCGTAGATAACTTTGGGCCTTCGCACACGACATGAGCTTCAATCCACCAGAAGGTTTCTCGCCACGAACTTCCAGAACATCGCCAGACAAAAGAGGAATGAGAACAATCTTATCGAAAAAAATCACCTCAGCATGATGTTTGGTTAACCAATCCATCCCTATGATAATGTCGAAACTACCAAGTTGCATCGGTGTGAGGTCAAAAGGAAAAAGATGATTACTCAAATTTGCACTTTGATTCTTAGAATGAAACGAGCACTTATAATTTTCGAGGAAATCATGAGCGATCATATGAACGAGAGAACTACAAATACGGTTCTTTGGTGTAGGTATCGTAGGGGTATACCATACACACATCTAACTATATTTGTACATCAGAATTGCAAATAAGGATTTATTTATAAACAAAATCGATTGTTTCCGAGTTCAAAGGAAAACACTAGAAACATAAACATAAGATTCGGATTATTCAAAGCAGCAGCTTCTTCTAATCGGCCAAATGCTCATCCATGGGTCGGATTTGCATTGAAAACCTTTGGGTATCTGTCCCTAACATAACCCGTCTCACCATAGGTGTAGCAAGTACCAGGAGGAAAATGGGCCTGTGCTGGATCTGCTTGAAATTGAACGGGGTTCTGAAAAGCTTGGTTTAGCACAGTGACTGAACGACAGTCTCGTGCCAAATGACCAATGAGTCCACAGTTGAAACATTTCCGACATTTGACACTGGCATAGTGGTGGAGGTTACACTGATTGCACAAAGGAGCAGTTCCTAAGTACGTCTTCTTGGCTGGTGGTGCTGCCACCTGGCTAGGTTTTGCTTGATTTGGTGTAACGGCTATGGGATCCTTTGGAGCTTTACACTTCTTTGACTTTTTCGAAGGCCCGGCTTCTGCTTCTTTCGATGCTTCTTGGGTAGCTTCATTATTGAGATGAGACATGGCGACACCTAAATCCACAGTCTTCAGGATTACTTCGCCTATTCGCTGGGCAAATTTGGCAGTTTGCTCGGACATTTGAATGTCGTTGCGATGAAGAGACATTCTAGAGGAAATGAAAGACACAGGAGAAAACAAATGAAATGTTATCGGATAATTAAAACAGAACAACAACGCATAGAAATTGCGATCATTTGTTTGTTACCTAAGGCAAACAAATGTGACGGTGATTAATCAAAGTAAACGGGTCATATTAATGTATCGCTGAAGACATGCTCGCCTATAAGTGAACACTCACCCCAAGAGTTCCCAGGTAAGAGTGACTGGTCCGATACTGCAGATTTGTACGAACATTCTAGCCTTAGACAGAAAACTCAGAGTACAGGCATTCACCCTTCCGGTTTGCACGTGTTCACATTATAAGACCCAAACTTTGACGAGATTTGAAAACTTAAAGGGTTCAAAACCTTACAATAAATCATCCTAGAACAGATGATTGGTTTTCAAAGCAGATTCGAAATTTGTGTTCTTGTTGTGGTTGTCACCTAAGGATAAGTGACACTATTGTTTTAAGATCTAAACACAAGGATCTTGTGTTAGGGTCCTAGGAAGGTTATAGACTAGGTCAAAGCATTACTAATAACCTAATTCCCTATAACCATGAGCGCTGATACCAACTTTTCTGTCACACCCCGACCGCGTAAAACAACAAATCGCGGCGGAATCGTCGGGGAGTGTTGTAACAGAATCATTGTTTCAAAACACACGGAAATTTGAAGTTTCGTTTTATTAAATCTCGTTAATAAAACTCGTTAATAAATCTCGTTAATAAATCTCGTTAATAAAACTCGTATAGGTTATATTATTTCAAAAACCTCTTTTGTGTGACATCGTTTCAAAATCCGTTACTCAAGTGAACTAAATAACGCCACGGTATGTAATATGATGAAAACACTTATATATAGGAAGTACCATCGGCGTATCCACCATGCTTTCATCACACTACACCCGTCCCGTTATCTAAACACTAACTGGAAACCAATCGTTTACCCAAATCGTTTAATTCGTTAAAAATCGCTTTAGTCTTTTAAATCATTCTCATTTTAAATCGTGAAAACTACTTTTTATTGTCTCGCTAATAACATCCAAACCTTCGCAACTCGCCTATCGCTTCTCGCATTAATAAACCACCAAAGGGTAAATTAACAATCACAGATTCAGTCGTTACCCACCTAACCGACACATAACCATGGGTGCAGTCTGATAACGGGATTTGTCAGATCCTATGGTACCATAACCTAATACTGGTCGGTTCGGCCAAAACTAATGTATATTATTCGTTATGTAAATACAACCAACAAGTTTGTTTACTATATCAAAATCGTTATAAATTTTGTATAAATCATTTTAATCTTTTTTGAAACCATTGTTATAATATCGAAAATAGTTTTGAAAACCATCGTTAAAACCTCGAAAACATTTAGCACATATGAATCACCCCAAAACAATTGAAAACAGTAAAATAGGGGAACTATTGAACAACAACCAAGCAAAGCTAGAGGGAGCACGAAATCAATCGGCAACCTAATAACTATATAAATAAACTGGACCTAAGTCGGAAGATCAGATAGGATGAGGTTTTGTAAACCAAATGAGTAATGAACTCATATGACATGGTTTAACAAAGTCTACATTCTAAATCAAAACCTAACCTAAGTGCTTTCGACCCATTGTGACCCATTAAGGTAGCTTAAGCTACCTTAACGTGTCGTTCGGGCAAAAGCGTGTTCGAGACGTCTAACTAGTCATATGACAAGTATTATATGCCTAACCATGATTAAATATGTTGCATAATCAATTAAGTGACAAAAGTTTGTGTTACATATGCTTAATTACCAAGTATGCATGAAAAGGGCATTTTAGTCATTTACCTAAGGCATATAAACTACCTATCATACAACTAATTAAACCTAAGTGACCATAAGGTATAACCTCGGAATGTTATTTCCTATGCAACTATGGTCACTAAACATGTTTGGTCGGATCCTAATGATCGACCAAACGGGTCGTGTTCGAAAGTCAAGCGGGTGTTTAGTCCGCCTGACTTACGACTCTACACAAGCACTAATCTAAAAAGTGACGAGTTAAACATGTTAAAACATGTTTAACGAATTTAGAAAAAAGATTTGGTATCAAAACAAACGGTTTTGATACCTATAAGTAGTTTGGTTACAAAATACGCAAGAATGCACATTTTGGCCGAAACTACGACTCGTCACTACACCTAGATAACGTGATAATCAGTAGGTATAGTCACTAGGGACTATAACCATCGTGATTACGGTCACGTTATGAAGTTCAAAGGAACTTCGCATTAACCATAAACTGGTCAAAGTAGAAAGTCAAACTCAGACTCGGAAAGCGATAAAAGAACGAAAGAATACTTACAAAAGGTCCCAACAAGCTTTGATCCGATTTACTCTCAGGTATGAAGCATAAACTTCAACTTAGAGAGCCAAAATCAGATCATTGTGGGTTTTGCAAGTGAAAGGAGGTGGGTATATATAGGAAATCTAGAACCGTTAGGATCGTTCATCGTAAAACGAGCTTCGATCTCATCCGTACATATGTGCCCATGGTCTTGTGAAACCATGGGAGCCCATAGTTTCATTAAAACCATGTGAAAATGAGGGGAACAGCTGGAACAAGCTGGATTTTAGATTTTTCATTTTGGTCCCTTCCTAAGATAACTATGGCAGAATGACAATTTTGGTCCCTGAACTTCAGAATCTTGCATTTCGGCTCATTTTTGACACGTTTAAGCCCCGTTAACCTCATTTCAAGGCTCTAAAATGAAGTTAAAGTATAGGGAACTCAAAACATGCTAAAAAATATCTCGGATGTCGGTTCGTTTGGTCGTACGGTTGCGTTGTTCGGTTAATTACGACGGAAGTCGTAACGAATGCAAAAACGATCCAAATTACGCGACGAATGGAATTTTATCATGCCAATCACTAAAATAAAATATTTTAATGATTAAATAAAGTTTTGGATGTCCGTATGTATTCAGAAGGTAAGATATGCGAGAAAATGCAAACTTATGCACTTTTGACGCTTCTAGTCCCTGAATGACCAAAAAGTTTATTTTAGCACACCGAACCCCTCAAAGCCTATTTCTAAGCTATGTAAAGGATATTTAGGTTATGTTTAACTTATGGTCATGTTCCGGAATGTTCGTTACAGTACAAATCGACATACTTTCGCAGTTTGTCGAAATTAGTCCCTGTAAGCGAATAAACTTGATTTCGACACACCAAACCTTCCAAAACTTATTTCTAAGTTATGTAAAGGTTATTTAAGGTATGTTAAGCCTATGTCACTGTTCTGGAGTGTTTTTCGCGTTAAACTGATTACGTTTACGCACCAGTTCGCGTATAACTTTCCAGAAAGCGATTTAGAGCTCGAAATCGAACGAGAATTGATATGTGCAAATGATACACATATTTATACAAATCGCAAGTATGAAATACAATATTTCGTTGATTTGGTATTTGTTTGATGGCCGTGGAGGCACAGATGTCACATTAGATTATGCATATACATGTATTTAGTATATTTTGTTGAAGACATCGTGTTTTTTAAAGTTGGATCATAGTACTATGTTTTACTGCACTTGATGTTGGATACTAGGTGTTTTCATAGTAGTGTGTTTTGGTGATAAAACATAATGATGAACTAGTTACTGACTGATAAAACACAACGTGACGAACTAGTTACTGTCTGCTAAAACACAACTTGGATGTGTTCATAGTAGTGTGTTTTAGTGATAAAACACACGGTGATGCTATGGGTTTTTTTCAGCGAACCACTTTAGAAGAAGAAGAAGAAGAATTGCGACTTGAATGATAAACAATGAATTGATCATAATATTACTGCCAATTCAATTTCAGTGTGACATTTGGTTTCCTTAAATTTCTCATGTGTTAGTTATAATAAATATATACCATAAATAGAATAAGGGGTGGGAGTTTGCTACAAAGTTCATTTTTCCTATAAAGTGTAAAAAGTCATAAAATACACTCAAAACCCACATATAATATAGTGAAAATTACTAAAACACTATATTTTGTGGGTTTTGTGTTGTGTTTTGGATGATAAGGCTTTGATTATCGAATTACTAACATTAGTGTGTTTTATATTGATTATCATGTCGTGTTTTATATTCATAGTTGTACGATGGTGTGTTTGAAGTTTTTAAGGACTGTTAGGGGTTTGGATATTGTGTTTTAGTGATCTTCATTATGTTATTTGTGGGTTTTGAGTGTGTTTTATGGCTGAAATTGTCGTATTTTATGACTTTGTACACTTTGTAGAAAAAATAGACTTTGTAGCCGAACCCCACCCATAGAATAAGTATCAAATTACCTTCTTGCTCTTTTAAAATAACTACTTGCCACATGTCATTATGTGGTGGCTTCCTACATTTTGTAGGAAAAATCGGATTTGTAGCCAACTCATACTCTCTCTCTCTCTCTCTATATATATATATATATAGGGATGAGTTAAAATGAGAACTACTACCAGTTGTGAGAACTTTTTGATCCGACGCCAGTTGGGCCAAATTTTTTTTGCACAAACGTAGATGAAAACATTATAAACACATCTGTAAAAAAGTAAAAAAAAATTCCGAGTCGTTAGTTTTGACTGATTCAAGTTTTTTTTACGCGCTGATAAAAAAAGTAGTTACCAACAGTAAAATTTTACGCCAGCGCGTAAAAAAAACTTGCATCAGTCAAAACTAGGGCTGTAAATGAACCGAACGAACACGAACAAGACCTTGTTCGTGTTCGTTTGTTAAAAAAAATATACATGTTCGCGAACCGTTCACGAACACTTATCGAACGTGATTTTATGTTTGTGTTCGATTGTTAAGGAAATGAACTTGTTCGTGTTCGTTTGTGTTTGTTTGTTAATTTTAGGCAACGAACATTGACGAACACAAATGAGTACAAACTAATGTTCATGAACACAAATGGAAACAAAGGAGAGTCTAATTTTGAAGAAGAGTCTAATTTTGAAGAAATTAATCTCTTGTCACCTTCTTTCGAAAATCATTGTTTAGTACCCACTCATGCTAAGTTTTTAAAAGAGTTAAACACTAACACTAAAATTGACGAAACGGTAAGTGTTAAGTTAACTAATGATCAACCCTCGCTAATAAAAGAAGACCCATTTGAAATTAACATTACACCGGTTCCATGTTTCTTTCAAAATTTGTTTATTAGTAATGTCACAATTGATAAAGATCTTTGTGTTAACATAATGCCTAACTACATTTTCGAAAAATTAAGTATTAGTGATTTTTCTCCACTTCAAATACCCATTTTTCTATCCAATCAGAAAGTAATAAAATCAATCGGTATAGTTGAGGATGTATTGGTTCAAACAAATCAATTGGTAATCCCCACCGATTTTGTCATCCTCGATGACGCTCCTCTAGTGTTGGGACGACCATTTGTAAAAACTCACGAAGCTTTGAAAAACCGGAAGTACAACAATCTACCTCTTCAATTAGGGGCATTCAAAAAAAGTGTCGACCTTGAGCGATCAATGAAATATCCATTCGGCAATGATGACCCCCTAATTGAAGATGAGCCAGAACCACCTGATAAGGTGGGTCTAGCCAAGGACCCTTATAAACGTGGCGCACCACGGAGGCATTCCGCGGAACTATCCGTAGTTTTAGTTTAGATTAACTTTTACGTTTTCTAGTTTAGTTTTTTTTTTCAGGAATAAAACACACTCGGGATGGTGAAGGATGAAAAGGGAAGCTTGAACCAACACCCCATACACAAAAACAGAGTCTCCCGACGATTTTTCTTCATTACAGCAAGTTCAGCACGGGGCCGTGCTCACCCCAACACACCCCGTGCCCAAGGTTCTGTAGAAAATGCCCAGTTCAGGTACCTGGACAAGGGGCCGTGCTCACCGGACACGCCCCCGTGCCCAGCCTTCTGATTACTTTTGGTACTGGCAGTCTGGACACTGGGCCATGCTCAGCCAACACCACCCCGTGTTCAGCTACCTAGTACCATAAAATCTTGTTTTTAACCCACTTTTACACATTTTAATCAACCGAAAAACTTATTTTTGGGACACATTGAGGACAATGTGTAATTTAAGTGTGGGGGGGATGCTAAAACCTTGAATCTTGCAAGTCCTAATTACAAGCCTTACACAAAACTCTATTGGAACCGCTAATCACCCCAAATTTTTTCAAAAATTTTTCATTTTTTTTTACTTGTCTAGGTTTAACTCGGGAAATTCAAGTTCTTAAAAAGGTTATATTTTTACGAATTTACAACTGATAGCGCCGTGATAAAAAGAACCAACATAAGAAAATTACGAAAAGGCATGACAAGCTTAGTTAAAATTTAATTATATATACTTGATCACATAAAAACCCATTCCCACAAAAGTGAGTTTTGTGCCTTTATTGAGCATACAATTACATATCTTTAAACTAAATGCTCATTTTTCGTTTCTTGTGTGAATAGCCGCTTGGTCCTTACAACTCTAGAACTTGCCATGACGATACATTCCCAATCCTTACCAACTTAAACCCGAGTAAGTAAATGACGGAGGCATTAGGACTAACCATTTTTATTTCTACACCATTATTTTTTTTTACACCTACCCAAAATCCCCCTAGTTAACCCCTTTGAGCCTAAACCTTTTCATTTCATAACCCAAACCAAACACCCTTTTTACCCACCAAAACCTTTTTCATTTTTACCCATTTGTTTTAGTAACGAGTTCGATTTTTCGTATGACTTCAAAAAAAAAAAAAAAAAAAAAAAAGTTGATGATGAAGCAAAAGAAAATAAACAAACAAGTTCATCAAAAATAACTTTGTTTGAATAAATAGCTTCATCAAGAATAAAAGTTACAAAAATAGAAAGTCATACGAAAACCGACACTTGTTACGCTTTTCGCCCTTTTTCTACTAACCACTAACCACCAACCCAACCACCTACCTTTAACCCAAGCCTAACCCTTAACCCACAAAGTCCTCTTGATATTTACAAAGGTATATAAGTTAAAAAGGATGAGGATTGATTGCTTGGCAAGCCTATGGTAGAAGTAAGTTCCATGCCGCTCTCGAGTGATCCACAAAAATACATTTTCGGCCGAGTGTTGAGTGATCCCCGTGAGGTATGTGAACTTGTGTATAAATAGAATTTTAAAGAGGCATGTTATGCCCTAATAAGTAATTTATCTTATGAAAAGTTTTAAATAAATCATGACGAATAGGATTGTAAATAAATAAAAATAAAACTAAATAAAGAATCTTGGAAATCCCGACACTCTATGACAAGCCCAAAACCTTCTTTTCTACCAATTCCATTTGGGAGTGTAAATAGCCACATATTTAAGAGTTTTTCTTGAGGACAAGCAAAGATTCAAGTGTGGGGGTATTTGATGTGTTCAAAATGTAACATATAAATTTCATCAATCGAGGCATAAAACTAACCCTTTTTTAGTACTAATGTTGGAAAAAGTGTGCTTTTGTCTTCCTTTTGTATTTTCAGGATTAAATGAGCTCAAATTAACAAAAGAAGCAAAAAGACATCAAAATCTAACATAAATACAAGAAAAGGAACAAGACGTGACATGCCCGACCCCTCGACAGCATCTCCCAAAGCAAAAGCAAAAGCAAAAGCAAAAGCAAAAGCAAAAACAAGAAGAAAGCTGAGCATGGGGCTGTGCCCAGCTGAGCATGGGGCTGTGCCCAGCTCGACACGGGGCGTGCCCAGCTCGACACGGGGCGTGTCCAGCTCGACACGGGGCCGTGCTCAGCGAGCACGGGGCAGTGTCCAGGATGGTCAGCCCTGGCACAAAAGACAAACCTATAGAAGCTTCTATTGCCCACCACGGGGCCGTGTCCAGTGAACACGGGGGCGTGGCGAAAGTACAGCAGGCGCATTAATTGTAATTGCGAATTACAATTAATGAAGAGAGAGAATGTCAGACAAGCACGGGGGCGTGCCCAGCGGACACGAGGGCGTGTGGAGCTAATAAAGACAAATTGTATTAATGAAGAAATAGAAAAGGGTGGACACGGGGCCGTGTCCAGGCTTCTGTACAGACTATAAATAGGAGTGCTTGGCTCAAGCTCAAACCATCCCTTGGCACACCACCTCTCTCACACTTCATCCACCACCCACCACCATCACAACACCATCATCCACCACCATCATCCATTGTCCATCGTAGAGTGTGTGAGTCGTCTCGGGATCCAAGATTGATCGTAAGAGTTCTTGACAATCAAGGCCATGTTTGCCTAAGTCTCTTACATCACTTGGTGAAGACAAAGTGTCTAGTATAATACTTTTTATTTCTAATCTTTTGCACTTTTTATTTGGTTTTGTATTAATGACTTTAATAACTAGTTACTTATGTTGAAGGTGATCTTTCCTTAACGTTTGTCCGTGGTGTCTTGGCATTATTTTACTGTCTATATAAAATAAAGGATTTTCACCATTCATATCTCCACGGTCTATATGGAGGTATGTTGGCTACCTGGTCGGGGGTTAAGGGAACGGTTTGGTAAAGGTCTTGCCATTGTTCAGCGTTTAGAGGTCCTGCAATGGACCTGGGTCAAATTTAGTAGGACCTCCTTCAATACTTCACGGTATTGGATGGCGGGGGTCCAAACTCTTTGATCCCCTCATAAGTTAACTACTATTAATACTATAACCCGGCTATTTAGGACTGTATCCCTGCTGACTCAGACTACTTAGCCGAGGGTAACGTCACCGCCAAAAGCGGGGCCTACCACAATACTGCATTAATAACTTAATTCATTATCTTCCAATAATCCACCCTTTTAGGATTGTATCCTTGCTGACTCAAACTACTGGGGTGAGGGTAACGTCACCTTCAAAAGAGGGGGCCTACTACAATAACTAAGATAATCTCTTAATTATGTGCAAAAGTGCGGAAATAATCAAAGGTTATACTAGATACGAGTCGGAACCAAGTGATTCATCTTGTCTATCTGTTTTTATTTTATTTTTATTTTCAGCATTTTAGTTAGTTTTTATTTTTCTTAGCTTAAAACATTTTTCTAAACTTTTTATTTTGATTAGACGTTGAGGATAAACCGGTACTAAAAGCTCTTGTGTCCTTGGACGATCTCGGTATCTTACCAACGCTATACTACACTCAACGATGGGTGCACTTGCCCATATGTGTCTTTAGTGTTAGTGAAATATCGTGTTTTATAAATTTAAAACTTGGCTAAAATAAGTGTTAAAAAGGTCTTAAAATATACACCTAATATATATAACACTCAACACGCATCAGTTCTCACGGTTCTCGCAACTCGTAGTGGTTTTTGTAGGACCGGTTTTGACTCCGAAACGATTGCGAAACGAATGTGTGACGTGCGGAAACCGTACACGAACGTGACCTAACACACAAGAAGTAAAATAAACGTGACTCTATTAGAAATATGACAAGTACAAGCACCTTGAATCACTTTCTCTCTCTAGAATCTCTCTCTAGATCTAGAGCTCTCTAAATGTCAAATGAGCATAAAGTCCTAATTCTAACACTAAAGGATCTATTTATAGGCTAAGGGGAATTAATGAGACTTCTCATTAATTACAGAAATGCCACATTGCCTTTTGTCTAGATATTACAATATAAACGACTTGTTTTCTTCAGTTTCTCGCTACGGCTCGGATTGACGAAGGCGATAGACATAAATGCACTAACAGTTTTCATTTGAACCGAATCCTATATGTGTGTGTGTGTGTGTGTGTGTGTGTGTGTGTGTGTGTGTATAGAAACATGATCAGGAGAAAACAGTTGGGAGTGTGAAAGCAGTGAGAACGGATCCTGAAAGAACACGTGGCGCGCAATATAATCAAGGCAGAGGGGCTTTTTTGTCTTTTTATTTTTTTCCAATGCATCTAACACACCGTTCTCATTTGTGGCGTGTATGATTTTTTGGCGTGTAGTTAAAAACAAAAACTTCTTGGCGTTTTGTTGTTTTTTAGATCTGTCGGGATGAATTAATCGTTTTTGTATTACAAAGTAAATATCTTGGCGTTTATGGTGTTCCCAAATTCATTATAATTGATTAATAATTCAAACATTGCAATTTTTTGGTGCTTTCTTGTTTTTTGTAGATATGTCGTGAGGAATTAATCCTTTTCGTATTATAAAAGTAAACATCTTGGCGTCCATGGCGTTCCCAAATTCATTATATACCATTAATAATTTAAACATTACAATTTTTTTGGCATTTTCTTTGTTTTTTGTAGATCTGTCCAGATGAATTAATCTTTTTTGTCTTATAAAAGTAAATATATTGGCGTTCATGGCGTTCCCAAATTCATTAATAATTCAAAACAATACAGCTAAGACGAAATCAAACTAAACTAATATTCTTCTGTGGATGGTATTACATCAGAGATGTACCCTTCGCTTTACTCATCACTTTCTTCAGACTCATCATCATCTAGGTCATTGGCGTATAACGCCATCAACTGATTTAGCTTGTCTCGCATCCTATATTTAAGTATAATCACATGTAACAACCCAACTTTTGAAGTCAAAGTTAAAGTCAAGCCAAGTCAAAGTCAAAAGAAGAAAAGATTGCTAACTAAATCTGTCTTTTCTTGCTTAATTATTGCTTGTACTTTCGAACCTCGCATTCGACGCTTAAACTTACAGTATTTTGTATGATTTGTATTATTTGAAGTAACAATGCGATAAAGATAGTTAAAACGCCAATCTACTTAATGCTATCACATCGCAATCGCATCGTAACTCGAATCGTTGTTATGGTTAATCTGTTCATACGTGTGTGTACCTTTATGTGTTACTTGTGCATGTTTATATTTATGTTGATATGTGGTGATTAATCGCAAACACAATCGTAACTCTATCGCAACGCAATCTCATCGCGAACTCGAAAGTTAAGTTATACTTGTCACACCCCAACCAATGGCGGAAACATCGGGGTGCGAGCACTAAGCGTTCAGATTGCTTATGAGTTTCCGTAACACTAGATACTTGGTTTAGAAAAGCGCGCCTTAAGCGTGCTTAAGCGCAAAGCGCATCTAGGCGCAAACCCGATCGCCTTGTGTGACATAAGGCGCACGATGTACAAGAAGCGCAGTTGAGGTGCGCTTTTTACGGTGAAAATCGACCTAAGGCGCAGCTGAGGCGCGCGCTTTTTTGTATATGGGGTGTTTCTATGCTTCTGAGTGTTGTACAACAGGCTTTTTATGTTATACATTTATGTTTTTTTCATTTTAAAACATATATACAGCTTAATTATAGCTAAATCATAGGTATTGGATGCTAAACACTTATGGGATATAAAAAATAAATTATATAATCACTTTGCGCTTTGCGTACAAAAAGCTCACCGCTTTTGCGCTTCGCTTTTTAAAAATCGGTTTTAGACCTCATCGCTTTTGTGCGCTTCCCGTTTTTTTAAACCAAGACTAGATATTCCAATATTGATTAATTCATTCCATAATAATTGTCTAAAGTATCAACCACGAATTATCAAATTACAATCATCAAAATAGTTTCAAAGTTTCTAAGATTAACTAGGGTGAGTTTCTAGCAGCATCCTAGCAAGTTTCTTGAGATTCAACATCCTATCAGCCTGCAACATGTATTAAAATAGAGTCAGTACAATAATGTACTGGTGAGCATACACGTTTGAGTATATAGCATAATAGATTAAAAGACTCATATCCATCATGTAAACGATAAAATAGTTTCAGCCATGCTAGTGTTTGCAGTCCAAGTGATAGCCCAAGTGTCCCGATGCATTTAACCACTTTCCCAATAATCAAGGAAAGCAAATAGAATCCTCCTAACAAATCTCCCGAGAATAATGGGGAGGTGCATCTTCCTATAGTGCTACTATTGTTAAGGCGGAACTACACACAAGGATTAAACGTTCACATAGCATAAAGAATCAAGAATCAAGAATCCAAAAATATCAAGTTTCACATTCACAGAGGATAGAGTTAAATAGTTTCAAGTTTCGAGTTTCATAGAATATATATTGCATCCCAAAAGTTTAAAGCAAAAAGGGGATCAAGTATACTCACAGTGGGTGCTAAGTATCGACACCTACAAATTGGATCAAAGGGAGCTCTGAGATTAGCCTGATTATAGTTTAAGAGATAAGCGTCGAGCAGAATAACGAGTATCGTGCAAAGTGTTGGATCACTCCTCCTATCAGAGGGCAATCCGGATGGATGGTCATCCGGTCGGATGACTTTATAGCTCCTGAAGGATTGCCATCCGGTCAGATGGTCATCCAGACGGATGGCCATTCGACTGAAGGGTCATTCAATCCCAAGAGTGTGCTTTCCAAGTGTTCAACTTTTGGAGTTTTCGTTGTAGTATAGATACAAGTCGTTCGGTCAGATGGTCATCCGATCGAATGACTATTTGAGTGTAAGTTTCCAAAGTTTGAGTTTTGGTCAAAAGTAGTTTAAGTATTGAAGTTTGCTGAGATAGTTCACCGGGTCGGACGGCCGTCCAATCGGAAGGTCGTTCATCCTTGGTGTCCTTGTCTCCTTGAAACGTTGTAAAATTTCTAAGTTTGAGTTCAGCGAAGGTGACGTGGTAATGTATCAAGACAACGGGAAACTCACCAAAGTTCAGCTCGTCTGATCTGATGGGAATCACCCCATTTGATCGGACGGTTGTTCCTTGACGAAGTTTCATGCCTAACCCGTAACTTGGTCATCTTCTTTGATGATAATCCATCTCCAAGCCGACTCCAGGCTATACACCAAGCCTGCAGCCGGTTCAGACTCTGATTTCACCATTTCTAGTAAAAAGTTTGAGAAGGTTTGAAGAAGAGTGTAAAATTAACTGAAGAACCTTAGATCTATCAAAGATTTGGTGTAAAACACATGAAATTCCTTAGATCTGAGCCAGATCTTGACTGGGATGACATCACACAGTTGTTTGTCCAAACTGCCATGATGACATTATCTTCAAGGGCTCGAATCTTAGAGATTTCATGGTGAAAAGTGTGATTTCAAGAAGAATCATGTGAAGAATAGTGTATAGGTTGAAGTTGTACAAGAATTTAAGAGAAAACTTACAAGAATCGGCCTAGAAAAGTGTCCAAGTATGGAGAGTGCGTGCGTCTGATCGGAGGGGACTGTCACATCTGAGAAGTATGATGTAACAGCTCTTATTTATAGTGTTAGAGTGGGAAGGGTGGTGCAAGGCAACTGGGTCGGAGGGTGGTCCGATCGGAGGACTCCCTTCGAAATGAGGGCTATCCGGGTTGGATGGCCATCCGATCGGATGGTCATCCGATCAGTTGTCACCATTTTGCAAGTTTCTGTCTTTGATTCGATTTTGCGAGTTAGATTAAGCGTCGTGTTACGTATAATTGTGCAATATCAATACATGGCAAGATTACATCGTTAACACAAAAGTTTCCAAGTTTACATAAGTGTCAAGTTTCTAGTCTCTCGTTCCACCAAGTCTTAAGTTTCACGAGTCTCAAGAGTCAAGCACCAAGTATCAAGTATCAAGTATCAAGTCTCAAGAATCAAGTATCAAGTCTCAAGAATCAAATGTCAAGTGTCAAGAATCAAGTCTCATATCATTAAGTATCAAGAATCAAGTGTCTAGAGTTAAGTATCAAGTATCAAGAATATAGTTTTAAGAATCAAGTATCATAGAATTAAGTATCAAGTATCAACCAGATTCAAGTTTCATAGCATAAAGATTCACAAGTCTCACAAGTGTAAAGTTTACACAGTATAGGGGCCAATATTGACAAAAGCCAAAAGTTTAAGGACGCAGGACGTTACAGCCTCCCCTCCTTTAGGAGATTTTGTCCCCGAAATCTAAGTGGAAGACTGCTCGAAGAGCTGCGGATAGTTGGCCTTCATCTCACTTTCGAGTTCCCAAGTGAATTCAGCGCCACGCTTTCCTTCCTATCGAACTTTGACAATGGAAATTTTGCAGCGCCTCAATCGCTTGACACCTCGATCCATGATTTTGATCGGTTTCTCCACAAAGTGTAAAGTTTCGTTTATTTGCAAGTCTTCAAAGGGAACCTGCAATCCCTCGTCGGTTAGGCATTTACGTAGATTAGATACGTGGAACACCGGATGTACGTTGTTTAGCTCATGTGGCAAGTCGAGTCGGTACGCCACCTTGCCAATCCTTTCGAGTATCGTGAAAGGACCCACATCGCGAGGGGCGAGCTTTCCCTTCTTACCAAAATAAACCACTCCCTTCCAGGGAGATACCTTGAGCAGTACCCGACTTCCAACATCAAATTCCAGAGGCTTACGCCTTTTATCCGCATAGCTCTTTTGTCTGCTCCTAGCCTTGACCAAGTTATCACGAATCTGAATAATCTTATCTGTGGTTTCTTGAATGATTTCAGGGCCAGTAAGTTGCTTGTCACCAATCTCATGCCAACTGAGAGGAGATCGGCACTTGCGACTGTCTAAAGCTTCGAAAGGAGCCATTTGAATACTGGAATGATAGCTGTTGTTGTACGAGAACTCAATCAATGGTAAATGTACATCCCAGTTACCACCAAAGTCGATGACACAAGAACGGAGCATATCCTCTAGGGTTTGAATAGTACGCTCGATCTGTCCATCCGTTTAAGGATGAAAGGCCCGGCTAAGATTCAAGTGAGAACACATAGCGGACTGAAAGGTTTGCCATAGACGTGAAGCAAAACGACCATCACGGTCAGAGATTATGTCAAAAGGTATGCCATGGTGGCATATGATCTCGTCGGTATAGATTCTAGCTAGTCTCTCCACTTTAAAATCTTCACGAATAGGAAGGAAGTGGGCTGATTTGGTCAAGCGGTCAACGATCACCCAAATACTATCGTGACCAGCGGGTGTACGAGGTAGCTTGGTAATAAAGTCCATAACGATGCTATCCTATTTCCAAACAGGGATTTCAGGTTGTTCTAAGAGTCCTGAAGGATGCCGGTGTTCAGCCTTTACCTTAGTACAAGTAATGCATTTTGAAACATACGTAGCAATGTCCTTTTTTATACCAGGCCACCAATAAGTCATACGCAAGTCATGGTACATCTTATCAGCACCCGGATGAATAGAGTATCGAGATTTGTGAGCCTCGTTCATAATGAGCTCATGAAGATTATCGCGAGCTGGCACCCTGACGCGATTAAGATAGTATTGAAGTCCATCAGACTTAGTTTCGAGTTGATTAACAGAAGCACCTCGTACTTCAACGATTAGAAATGTGAAAACAACGGATACTACTAGCATGAGTCTTACGACTAAGAGCGTCGGCCACTACATTCGCCTTACCGGGGTGGTAATGAATGTCGCAGTCGTAGTCGTTTAGTAGCTCTACCCATCGTCGTTGGCGCATATTAAGTTCCTTTTGGTCAAAGATATGCTGCAGGCTTTTATGGTCTGTGAAAACCACACACTTTGTACCATATAGGTAGTGTCGCCAGATCTTTAACGCAAAAACAACTGCGCCAAGTTCAAGGTCGTGGGTAGTATAGTTCTTTTCATGTATCTTGAGTTGGCGAGAGGCATAAGTGATGACCTTGTCTCGCTGCATAAGCACACAACCTAGGCCACGGTTCGAGGCATCGTAGTACACCACGAAGTCATCATTCCCATCAGGGAGAGCAAGAACAGGAGCGTTACAAAGAAGGTCCTTAAGAGTTTGAAAGGATTCCTCTTGCTCGGGACCCCAAGCAAAAGGTCTCTCTTTCTAAGTCAGTGAAGTAAGGGGAACGACGATTTTTGAAAAGTCCGAGATGAATCGGCGGTAGTAACCTGCCAATCCTAAGAGGAACGAATTTCAGATGCCGATTTTGGTGTACTCCAATTCTTTACTGCTTCGATTTTAGAAGGGTCAACATGGATTCCTTGTTTACTAACAACGTGTCCCAAAAATTGCACCTCATTAATCCAAAATTCACATTTAGAAAATTTAGCATATAAGCGTTCACCACGTAGTAGTTCTAGTATTAAGCGTAATGTCGTTCATGATCAGTTCCAGATTTAGAGTAAATAAGAATATCATCAATAAAGACTATAACGAAACGATCTAGATAAGGCTTACAAACACGGTTCATAAGATCCATGAACACGGCGGGCGCGTTGGTTAAGCTAAAAGGCATCACCACGAACTCGTAGTGTCCATAGCGGGTACGAAACGCAGTTTTAGGCACATCATCCTCGAGAACACGTAACTGATGATAGCCAGATCGAAGGTCGATTTTAGAAAAACAGGACGCGCCTTGTAGTTGGTCAAATAAATCGTCTATACGAGGGAGAGGATAACGATTCTTAATGGTAAGCTTATTAAGTTCACGGTAGTCGATACACATACGAAACGAACCATCTTTCTTCTTGACGAATAACACGGGTGCACCCCACGGAGAGGTACTTGGACGGATGAATCCCTTGTCGAGCAGTTCTTGCAGTTGGCTGGATAGCTCTTGCATCTCAGAAGGTGCAAGTCGGTAGGGAGCCTTGGCGACAGGAGTCGCACCAGGTACGAGATCAATTTGAAAATCAACAGATCTAGGAGGAGGAAGACCGGGGAGATCTTCAGGGAAGACGTCTGGGAAATCACACACAACTGGAACATCGCTTATGTTCTTTCCCTTGCCCTTTTGCTACACCACGTGGGCCAAGAAGGCAAGGTTTTGTTTACGTAAGCACTTGTTCTCTTGAGTACATGACATCAGCTTCAGTCCTCTTGAAGGTCGGTCTCCATAGACGTGCAAAGTTTCAACAGATAAGAGAGGTAAACGGACAAACTTCACGTGACAAGCAATCTCGGCATGATTCTTGCGCAACCAATCCATGCCGATAATGTCATCAAAACTACCCAATTGCATGGGTATTAGATCAATAGTAAATACGTAGTCGTTAAGAGTCAAGGAACAACCACTGAGAATAGAATCAACTAGAATCAATTTACCATTGGCAATCTCAACCGAAAACGACTTAGGTAACTTAGAGCGTGCACAGTTTAACAAAGACTCAAATTCTACGGACACGAAGCTTCTGTCGGTGCCAGTATCAAATAGTATCGAAGCGTAAAGATTATTGACTAGAAACGTACCATTCACCACGTCGTTGTCATTACGAGCCCGGTTTGCGTTGATGTTAAACGGTCGTCCATGAGCGGCTGGCTGTTGCTCTTGGTTTAGTTGTGGGCACTGGTTGCGAAGATGAGTAGTGTCTCCACACTTGTAGCATGCACGAACCGCATTGATCGGTCTAGGATTCTTTAGAGGAGCTGGGTAAGCTGGTAGAGCTGCCTGAGCTGGAGCAGGCTGAGCTGGTTGGGCCGCGTTGACTTGACGGCAATAGGGGTTCGTGTGACCATAGCGATTGCAGTTGGTACACAAACGGCAAGCAGAAGTTGCAGGATGATGAAAGTTGCACGTAGCACACTTAGGATGAGGCCAAGTGTACTGCTTTTTGATTTCAGGAGCAGGAGGGTTTGGAGCAGCAGCAGTAGGCTTAGCAGCAAAGTTTGCAGCAGGTACAGTCGCATTACACCCCGAACCCTGGGACTTTCTCTTCCTGTTTCTGCTGCCACTAGGCTGCTGGGTAATTTGGTTCGCTGACTTAGAAGGAGCAGTAGTAGCAAACTATTTGTCATAAATGCGGTTGTTGTTGAGACTAGCTGCAAGACGATAGACTTATTCAATAACATCGAGCTGAGCTGCTTCAATAGAATCACGCATAGCAGGAGGTAGACCATTGATATACTTGGTTATCATGCGCTTCGGAGTTGAAACCAAGTGAGGAACGATCAAGCTGAGTTGCTTGAAGCGGGTAGTATAAGCCAGATTGTCATCACCAATCTGCTTGAGATGCCAGAACTCTTCTTTAAGCTTTAGTTGTTCATGGGGAGGGCAGAATTCGAGCATCATTAATTCTCGCACCTCGGCCCATGGAAGAGCATAGGCTTCTTCATTCGAGCGGATGTTTCTCTCATTCGACCACCACTCCAGAGCTCTGCCTTGAAACATCCCCGTTGCACTCCTAGTCTTTAAATGCTCTGGGCACTCACTGTTAATGAAGGTAACCTCGATGCTGTCAAACAATTCCAGAATAGAAGTCACCCCATCACTGCCCGTGAAAGGCTTAGGGTTGCAAGAGACGAAATGTTTATAGTTGAAGCTCACAGGCTTTGGTTTCTCCGTCTTAGAGTCCACAGAGGATGGAGGAGTGTTTGATCCTTAGATTTCAGAGATGATCTTTGGCACGATTCGAGCGATCTGGTCGGCCATGAATGACATCATCTTTTTCTAAGACTTTTCCTTGGATCTCTTGAGGGAGTCGGATAGTTTGCGGGAAGACATCTAAAGATCCAAGAAAAGGATCGTAAAAGTCTAGATTACAAAGCCTCACAATATAAAGTTTCACACACGATAGCTTAAAGACTCAAGTTTCAACAAGTTTCATGTAGCTTAAAGATTCAAGTTTCAACAAGTTTCACATAGATTCCAATAGATTCCACAGCCACAACCCACGACTTTCGCATGGCATGTTGTACGAAGGTTCATCGACATGTAAGAAACGCTTATATACATGAAGTACCAGCGGCGTATCCACCACGCTTCGGACACATCACTTCCGCCTCGTATTCGGTGTCATGTTACATGTCGCATTTGCCAAACAACACGCCTTACCATTATCACACACACATAGATTAACCAATAGTTTCTCATAGATTAGCATTCAACCTTCTCACCACTATCCACCAAAACAACGAAATCCCGCATGGCACGTGCTACGAAAGTTTGGCAACATGATGGAAGCACTTATATATAGGAAGTACCAGCGGCGTATCCACCATGCTTCCATGCCACGTCCGTCCCGTCATCGGTGTCATGCTTCGCTAATCATTACACCAAATTCCATCACTTTCACAAGACCTTCTCATAGATCAGCCAAATAGTCTAAACAATCCCACCACGAGTCCGTAAAACTACGAACTTCACTTAGTGCGTGGTACGAAGGTTCGGTAACATGTCAGAAACACTTATATATAGGAAGTACCAGTGGCTTATCCACCATGCTTCGGACATGCCACGTCTGCCTCGTCTGCCTCGTCTTCGGCGCCAGGCTACATTTCGCATTTTGCCACTCACCATAACACATACACATTAGAGTTCACCTAGTTTACACATAGATTACACAAGTAGTTTCCCATAGTTTAGAGTTCAACATTCTCATCACAAGTCCGTAAACACACGACTTTCGCATGGCACGTATTACGAAAGTTCAGTAACATGCCAGAAACACTTATATATAGGAAGTACCAGCGGCGTATCCACCATGCTTCGGACATGTCACATTTGTCCCGTCTTTCGGTGTTATGCTACGTGTCGTGTTTTACCACTTATATCAGTATACACGTAGATCACTCAAATAGTTTCACATAGTTTAGCGTCCAACATTATTGTTACCGGCCTGCTAAACACTAGATTTCGCATGGCATGTGTTATGAAAGTTGATAACATGTCGGAAACATTTATATATAGGAAGTACCAGCGGCGTATCCACCATGTTTCGTTCATGTTACTTTCGTTTCGTCATTCGGTGCCATATTATGTATAGTACTTGCTACCCATAGATTCACATAGTATCAGATTCACGTAGTTTATCACAATAAAGCATAATAAATTTAGTTCGATCCTAAAATATTAGGATTACTGTTTTAGATTGCGGATAATCGTGTGATTTGGGTAAAAAGTTTCAAATGAACAAGAGGTCAAGTTTAAAACCACATGTGAAATCGAGATAACATAAAAGATAGGCTCATAAAACATAGGATTGTTCCGGGTAGAGGAACTTTGACTAACCAAAGTGAATCGAACTCTTCTTGAATTGAGGCATCATGTCTTGACTTACTTAGACAAATATGTCATCAATGTTAGGCCTATGATATCTGTCCTTTCGTTCATTTCATGTCCTTAATTGATTGGAAATTTCGAGACTTTGGCGAGATAGAAAAATCAGAGAATGGGACTAGTTATCAAGGTATGAGTTTCACCTTTATCTTGACCACCGTGTACCCTAATAGAGTCGGTACTTACCGAAAGGTAAGACCTACTAGAATATAATATGGAAATTCCCGTCAAGATTCGGATATCACTCCTG
Source organism: Helianthus tuberosus (assembly GCA_030545235.1). Taxonomy (NCBI): domain Eukaryota; kingdom Viridiplantae; phylum Streptophyta; class Magnoliopsida; order Asterales; family Asteraceae; genus Helianthus; species Helianthus tuberosus. Next base: position 148,665,363 of record CM060384.1, on the reverse strand, counting down.
CCTTGAGGGTAAATCTCGTGCAAAATACAAACACTGCATAGCAGGGTTTTTGAAGCATCCAAGTGTATATTGTGTCGGCCTTAGGAAAGGCATGTAAGTTTAACAGGAAATATGTTGCTAGGAAGCATGCACGGTAGAATGTATAAGTCTTAAACAACAGATAAGAGTCTAGATTCCTAGAACTATAGACTAGGGCAAGTATTCCTACTTATCCTAATTCCCTATAGTTATGGCTCTAATACCAATCTGTCACACCCCAACCGATGGCGGAAACATAAGGGTGCGAGCACTAAGCATTCAGATTGCTCATGAGTTTCCATAACACTAGATATTCCAATATAGATTAATTCATTCCATAATAATCGTCTAAAGTATCAACCACGAATTATCAAATTACAATCATCAAAATAGTTTCAAAGTTTCTAAGATTAACTATGGGGAGTTTCTAGCATCCTAGCAAGTTTCTTGAGATTCAGCATCCTATCAGCCTGCAACATGTATTAAAATAGAGTCAATACAATAATGTACTGGTGAGCATACAAGTTTGAGTATATAGCATAATAGATTAAAAGACTCATATCCATCATGTAAACGATAAAATAGTTTCAGCCATGCTAGTGTTCGCAGTCCAAGTGATAGCCCAAGTGTCCCGATGCATTTAACCACTTTCCCAAGAATCAAAGAAAAAAAATAGAATCCTCCTAACAATACCCCCGAGAATAATGGGGAGGTGCATCTTCCTATAGCGCTACTATTGTTAAGGCAAAACTACACACAAGGATTAAACGTTCACATAGCATAAATAATCAAGAATCAAGAATCCAAAAGTATCAAGTTTCACATTCACAGAGGATAGAGTTAAATAGTTTCAAGTTTCATAGAATACATGTTGCATCCCAAAAGTTTAAAACAAAAAGGGATCGAGTATACTCACAGTGGGTGCTAAGTATCGACACCTACTGATTAGATCAAAGAGAGCTCTGAGATTAGCCTGATTATAGTTTAACAGATAAGCGTCGAGCAGAATAATGAGTATCGTGCAAAGTGTCGGATCAGTCCTCCGATCGGAGGGCCATCCGGACGGATGGTCATCCGGTCGGATGACTTTATAGCTCCTGAAGGATCGCCATCCGGTCGGATGGTCATCCGGACGGATGGCCATTCGACTGAAGGGTCATTCGATCCCAAGAGTGTGCTTTCCAAGTGTTCAACTTTTGGAGTTTTTGTTGTAGTATAGATACAAGTCGTTCGGTCAGATGGTTATCCGATTGAATGACTATTTGAGTGTAAGTTTCCAAAGTTTGAGTTTTGGTCAAAAGTAGTTTAAGTATTGAAGTTTGCTGAGATAGTTCACCGGGTAGGACGGCCATTCGATCGGACGGCCGTTTGATCGGAGGGTCGTTCATCCCTGGTGTCCTTGTCTCCTTGAAACGTTGTAAAATTTCTAAGTTTGAGTTCAGCGAAGGTGACGTGGTAACGTATCAAGACAACGGGAAACTCACCAAAGTTCAGCTCGTCTGATCTAATGGGAATCACCCCATTCGATCAGACGGACGGTTGTTCCTTGACGAAGTTTCGTGCCTAACCCGTAACCTGGTCATCTTCTTTGATGATAATCCATCTCCAAGCCGACTCCAGGCTATACACCAAGCCTGCAGCACATTCGGACTCTGATTTCACCATTTCCAGTAAAAAGTTTTAGAAGGTTTGAAGAAGAGTGTAAAATTAACTGAAGAACCTTAGATCTATCAAAGATTTGGTGTAAAACACATGAAATTCCTTAGATCTGAGCCAGATCTTAACTGGGATGACATCAGACAGCTGTTTGTCCAAATGGCCATGATGACATCATCTTCAAGGGCTCGAATCTTAGAGATTTCATGGTGAAAAGTGTGATTTCAAAGAAGAATCATGTTAAGAATAGTGTATAGGTTGAAGTTGTACAATAATTTAAGAGAAAACTTACAAGAATCGGCCTAGAAAAGTGTCCATGTATGGAGAGTGCGTGCGTCTGATCGGAGGGGACTGTCACATCTGAGAAGTATGATGTGACAACTCTTATTTATAGTGTTAGAGTGGGAAGGGTGGTGCAAGGCAACTAGGTCGGAGGGCGGTTCGGTCGGAGGACTCCCTTCGATCGGACGGTCTTTCGATCAGTTGTCACCATTTTGCAAGTTTCCATCTTTGATTCGATTTTACGAGTTAGATTAAGCGTCGCGTTACGTATTATTGTGAAATATCAATACATGGCAAGATTACATCGTTAACACAAAAGTTTCCAAGTTTACATAAGTGTCAAGTCTCTAATCTCTCGTTCCACCAAGTCTCAAGTTTCACGAGTCTCAAGAGTCAAGCACCAAGTATCAAGTATCAAGTCTCAAGAATCAAGTATCAAGTCTCAAGAATCAAGTGTTAAGTGTCAAGAATCAAGTCTCATTGCATTAAGTATCAAGAATCAAGTGTCTAGAGTTAAATATCAAGTATCAAGAATCTAGTATTAAGAATCAAGTATCATAGAATTAAGTATCAAGTATCAACAAGATTCAAGTTTCATAGCATAAAGATTCACAAGTCTCACAAGTGTCAAGTTTACATAGTATAGGGGACAATATTGACAAAAGCCAAAAGTATAAGGACGCAGGGCGTTACAATACTTTTAGGTTTATTAGGAGTTAGGTTATTTGTGTAATTAGGATTATTATTATCGCATCGCTTACTCGCATCGCAATGCAACGTTCAACGCACGAAACGAAAGTCGGAACGCAACGAACACAATGCCCTCCGATCGAAGGACCCTTCGGTCGAATGGCCATTTGACCGAATGGCCATCCGATCGGAAGGCCCTCCGATCGAGGAGCCCTCCAACCCATCGCACGATTTCAGCTCACTCTCTCACTCTCCCCTATAAATACTCACCTGTCACATCAACTATTCATTGATGTGACAACAACCCTCCGAATCAGAGCACTCTCAAGCTATTTTCTCTCGATTCCTCGCGATTCTTGTAAGTTTCAACCTCAAATCTTGTACTTCTATGATCTATACACACTTCCTCATCTTCTTCACCATCAAATCATAACTTTTCACCATGAAATCAGCTGATTTGGGTTGTTTTAGGGTGATGTCATCATGGGTTCTCATGAACTTCAAAGTGTGACGTCATTCCACCAAGAACAACTCAGATCTAAGAGATTTCAACATGTTTGAACACTGATTTCTCTTAAATCCAAACATAATCAAAGTGATTCAAAGTTTCCTTCAATCTTCTTCAACTTTTAACTCAAAACTGATAGATTCCGAGCTGATGTGCTATACTTTTCCTATAATGATGTGCTGGAACTGGGAATGGATTCCTACCAGAAAAGACGACCGACACCTGGGTTGAACATAACGACTCTTCAAGAACAGCTGGTTCAGATGAACGGGGTGATTCCCGTCCGATCGGACGAGTTGGGCTTAACGGGGATTCTGTTGTTTAACACTCTGTCATGCCGTCTCGGTCAAACCGCAAACTTTCTAAGCTAAGTTTTATTAGGTTTCAACAAACAGATCACCCGATCGAATTGCCGTCCGATCAGATTGCCCTCCGATCGAACGACCCTTTGCCAAGGTAGTCTGTATACTCAAACACTTAAACAATTTTACAAGTTCCAAAGAAGATCAGCTCTCAAACAAATGGCCCTCCGATCGAACGACCATCCGATCGGATGACTATTTGGTCAAGAGTTTGTAACCTTTGTAACCTCACTCGAATGACCCTCCGATCGAATGGCAATCCGTCCGGATGGCCATCCGGTCGAAGGACTTAACCTATGCTACAACGAAAACTTCAAAAGTCCAAACACTTCACCACAATATCCATCGAAGGACCCTCCGATCGGACGACCATCCGACCGGACGGCCCTCCGGTCGGATCCCTCTTGCCACTCAACTTACCGGCACGCTGTTTACCGCACTATTCAACGCTTATACTATCGTACTATTAGCAGGCTAACTCTCCCGCGCTCCCTTCAATCCAAGACGGTGTTTATTTACTTAAATGCTATCTATGAGCATACTCGAACCCTTTTTCGCTTAACGCACTTTTGGGTGTTACATACGTTATCTATATCAAATCACATCAACACACAACACATCTACTTTTAAACGCTAACCGCTCTCGCATGTTATACGTGACTCGATGAATGTATGTTTGTTATGTTAACACATTGATAGCTGTCTACCTGCCTTAGCAACGATAGTACTATAGTTTGGACTCAGCACCTGTTCACTCAAGGGTTGTTAAGGATTTTACTCACATGTTCGCAGTGATGAACATGTGTTGCGCACTCGCATTCGAAGTCAACTCGCAGTCATTGGTATTGATAGGATCAGTGTCGATAACTTACGTGTTTCATATTTCTACGTGTTACATGCTGGTTATGCGTAAATCGATTTCGCTACTACTATGCTATCAAACTTGTATGCTCACCTTTACACTCTGTGTATTGACTTTATTTTTACGTATGTGACAGGTGTTTAGGACGCTGGATGCTATGTGAATCAAGCTTAGGAAGAGTCTAGAAATGAACAATTAATTTTTGAGTTGTCGAAACTATGATTTGTCTTTGAGTACAATATTTGTAATAACTATTTTATCTGGTATGTTATGGAATGGGACGTAGCGTTAAATATCTGGTAAAATTTAGTTGTTATGGATTCTCTTGGACAATCTGTTTCGCTCAGTGCAGCGCCCCGATGTTTCCGCCATCGGTTGGGGTGTGACAGATTGGTATCAGAGCCATAACTATAGAGAATTAGGCAAGACTAGACCTAGTCCGGGTCGATCTCTTAGAAACGACCTAGTCTATAGTCTAAGTACCAACGCGATCTCTATTCTATGTGTTTCTATATCTATTTTATCAACTAGGAATACCTGTATGGATTGGGACAACTCGCACCACGTGAGTTGCTTCGCTCGAGTAAAACACCTCGAATGAAGCAGGTCACATCGCCCGAGTTGTACACTTCGTATGGAGTATTCCAGGTCAAACTCCAAATGCTCGACAATCTTTCCTAAGATTTTCGGCTAGTTAGCCTTTCCTAAGGCTGACGCATCGCTCGCACATTTCGAAATTTCTCGCACGAATAAATGATTGGGTCGAGATCAGGTGTGAAAACCGCAAACTCTCGATTAAAGCGTTCGTTCAACGCAGACTTTTACTATAAACACGAGAATTTGCGTTGAATTAGGAGTGAAATCCATACTTCGATGCAGATCTCACTCTCCATCTCATGATTTTATTACACAAAAGGGATGAAGTCATTAAGGTAGGGGTGAAACCCGAATCTTGATGACTTGTTCCGCCTCTACTTTGATTTTACAAAACTCCCACCAAAGTCTCGACTGCTCCACGAGTCGCGCTAAAGCTGAAAAGATGCGTGTCGGTCACTACAAGTAAGAGAGCACAGTCTATTAGGCCAAAACGTGTACTCAAATCTCATGGAGTTAGTTGAATCGCTTTGGGTAATCACCGTCTGCAGCCAAGACACTCGCAATCACTATTTTATGTGTTTTCGATTCTGAGCTCGCAACCCCGCCAACTCTGATATCTTATGAGGTTCTATATGATTTTATGTGTTCTATGTGGTTTTGTATATTTACGTGTTTTGATTCCTGGCAAATTTTGCGCTTTTCGCTCATCACTTACTCGACCACGCACAACTCGCACTGTACTCCTATCTCAAAACGCCAGCAAATCGCAACAATCTATACTATGGAATACGCTATGCTACTCACTACTCGCCCTCCCTACGCTCGATCGCAATCGCAACTTGAAGGATAGGTGAATACATGCAAAATAGGAAGGTGAATACGTGAAAAATAGGAAGGTGAATACGTGTAAAGTACGTGTTTACGTGGACTACGTGCTTATGTGCTTCTGTGCTTACGTGCTTGTGTGGACTACGTGCCTGTGTGTTATACCTGATAGAAATGATAAATATTGTGAGATTCAGTTTATCGCCTGAATCCTGTAACGATGTCTGTTGCAGACAATGTCGTCATTTGGATCCCAACACTCTCGCAACGCTCGCCGCAACCATGCCAACAAGCGTGTTGCCTCAATTGTCGCTAAGGAAATGGCCAAGGTCATTCCTCAAATTGTTAGCGAAATTCATGAGATTACAAGTAAGTCTTCAGAAGACTCCAGGACTGACACACCAAGAGCTACTTTTAGCTTCAAACAGTTCAAAGCATGTGGACCCAAAGACTTCACGGGTGAAGGTGAGCCCAGTGCAATGTTCCAGTGGTTCGATTCTATTGAAGTCACTCTGCGCCAGAGTGGATGCCCTGAAAATCTCCGCACTGTAAATGCAACGGGCGTCTTCCAGTCTAGGGCGCTGGATTGGTGGACCGCCGAACAAAATAGGCGGGGAAATGATGCAGCTTATGGGCTATCGTGGGACGAGTTGAAGGAACTCATGATGAAGGAGTTCTGTCCTCCACACGAGCTTCAGAAGCTCGAGGACAAGTTTTGGAATATCAAGCAAGTGAATGGCGACAATGATGGACTCACTTCTCGCTTCAAGCAGCTCAGTATTATCTGTCCAGGTCAAGTAACAACTCCGGAGATCACAATCAAGAAATACATTCACGCTCTACCCGATTGTGTCGCGGATTTTGTTCAAGCAGCCAAAACAACCACCATTGAAGAGACTTACTTGCTCGCGACAGAGATCAACGATAATCGAGTCAGGGCTGGGTATTTCAAGAATACCACCAAAAGTCTCCATGAAGTTACCGCAACATCTGCTACTGAACCCGCATCATCTCAAGGGTCGAAATCTTCACACCACAAATGCAAGAACAACAACAACAACAAGAAATTCGCAGCAAACGCCGCTCCTCTCAACGCTGTGCCTGCCCAACAACAAAATGTGAACACCTAGGTAGCTGCACCGGCAGCCAATGCACCGCCTGCTAAGCGTGCATATACTGGTCCGCACCCTATGTGCCCTACCTGCACCTACCATCATCCTGTTGGGATTGCATGTTGATTCTGTGCTCACTGCAACATCTACGGGCAGTTTACTAACAGTTGTCGCACCGGCCCACGTCAACAATTTTAAGCTCTTCCAGCACTGCCAGCTCCCGCTGCTCACGCAAGAGCTTGCTACGCGTGTGGTGATCCCAACCACTTCGCGAATGTTTGCCTGAACAGGGTAGTGAAGCAAGAGCTGCAGCAGCAACAACCAGCACCACAACAGCAATAGCAGCCTCAGCAACAACAGCAGCAAGCTCAGCCAGCACCACGCGGACTTACATTCAACATCAACGTCCACCAAGCTCAAGCAGACAACAATGTGGTGAATGGTACATTCCTTGTTAATGGTATTTATGCTTCGTGTTTATTTGATACTGGAGCCGATAACTGTTTTTGTCTCGTTAGAATTCGAAAGGCTCCTAAAACGTAAACGCGTTAACCTCCCAACCACGTTCGACGTAGAAATCGCTACCGGAAGAACCGTCGCTGTCAATTCTGTTCTTCGTGATTGTACGCTTGAACTCAACAATCACATCTTTCCAATCGATCTCATTCCAATGCAGTTTGGTAGTTTTGACGTCATAGTGGGCATGGATTTCCTTCGGGAAAATCGTGCCGAAGTCGTGTGTTTCGAGAAAATGATTCGCTTCTTTCTCGCTAATGGTGATCAACTTTGTGTGTATGGTGAAACTCCCTCGAAAGATCTAAAACTCATTTCGTGCATACAAGCGAGCAAGTATCTCCGAAAGGAATACAAAGCTTTCTTGGCGCACATCGTAGTAGCGGAGAAGGAAAAGGAAGGGAAAGCAATGGAAAAGGTGAACGTGGTTCGTGATTTTCCTGCTGTCTTTCCTGACGATTTATCTGGTCTGTCGCCCTTTCGCGACATCGACTTTCGCATCGACCTCATTCCTAGAGCTCATCCTGTCGCTAAAGCTCCTTATCGCCTCGCTCCCTCCGAGATGCGTGAACTCTCGAGCCAACTTCAGGAACTACTTGATAAAGGCTTTATTCGCCCTAGCACCTCTCCTTGGGGCGCGACTGTCCTTTTCGTCAAAAAGAAGGACGGATAGTTCCGGATGTGCATCGATTATAGGGAATTGAATAAGCTTACCATTAAAAATCGCTAGCCCTTACCCCGCATCGATGATTTATTTGACCAATTGCAAGGTGCTACGTGCTTCTCTAAGATAGATCTGCGTTCTGGTTATCATCAATTGCGAATTTAGGAGGAAGATATTCCTAAAACCGCTTTCCTCACTCGATACGGGCACTACGAATTTGTCATTATGCCCTTTGGACTTACCAACGCACCAGACGGAAATGACGATTTTGTCGTTTGCTGCAACGCCTTGAACCTTGGTCTTGGTTGTGTTCTCATGCAACGGGACAAGGTCATCGCGTACGCCTCTCGACAGCTCAAGATCCACGAGAAGAACTATACTACTCATGACCTTGAACTAGGTGCAGTGATTTTTGCATTAAAGATTTGGCGACACTACCTATATGGTACAAAGTGTACGGTCTTCACCGACCACAAGAGCCTACAACACATCTTTGATCAGAAAGAACTCAACATGCGCCAACGCAGATGGGTCGAACTTCTCAATGATTACGACTGTGAGATTCGTTACCACCCAGGCAAAGCTAACGTCGTGGCTGACGCTCTTAGTCGACGGAGCTATGTGCATAGTATCCGCAATGTCCAAGCTTAATACGATCTTGAAACCCTCATTCGCGAAGCTCAACACTCTGTGTTTCTCGAGAACACCGCACGAGAAAAATAAATCCTTGGATCCGAAAGCCAACTAGACAGTAAATCCAACGACATCTTTCATTATCACGACCGCATATGGATCCCTACTCGCAACAACGTCTAAGGGATATTTTGATGGATGAAGCCCACAAGTCCTGATATTATATTCATCCGGGTGCCGACAAGATGTACCAGGACCTTCGATCCAGGTATTGGTGGCCTAGGATGAAGAAAGATATCGTTGTGTATGTTTCTAAATGCCTAACCTGTTCCAAGGTCAAGGCTGAACATCAAAGGCCCTCTGGCTTACTCGAACAACCAGAGATCCCCATGTGGAAGTGGGAAAGCATCGCTGTGGATTTCATTACGAAACTCCCACGCACGTCATCAGGTCACGACAACATCTGGGTTATCGTTGACCATCTTACTATATCTGCCCACTTTCTGCCAATACGGGAAGACTTCAAGGTAGAACGATTAGCCCGAATCTACACCGATGAAGTCATTTGTCGACATGGGACACCTCGTGATATCATCTATGACCGCGATGGTCGGTTCACCTCGTGTCTTTGGGAAACGTTTCAATCTGCTCTCGGTACTACTCTTAATCTAAGTACTGCTTTCCATTCTCAAACCGACGGTCAGACTGAACGCACGATTCGCACCCTGGAAGACATGCTTCGCTCGTGTGTTATAGATTTCGGTGGTAATTGGGACTCGCATTTAACTTTAGTCGAATTCTCGTATAATAACCGTTATCACTCTAGCATTCAAATGGAACCAATTGAGGCATTGTATGGAAGAAAATGTCGATCGCCTATTCTATGGCACGAGATCGGAGACGCTCAGATCACCAGTCCTGAGTTATTGCAAGAAATGACTGACAGGATCCTCCAGATTCGAGACAATTTGTTGAAAACAAGGAGTAGAAAAAGAGTTACGCCGATAGACGCCGCAAGCCCCTTGAATTTGACGTTGGTGATCACGTACTCCTAAAGGTTTCACCTTGGAAGGGAGTGGTCCGATTCGGCAAGAAAGGAAAGCTCGTGCCTCGATATGTTGGACCCTTTAATATTCTGGAAAGGATTGGCAAGGTGGCCTACAGACTCGAACTACCGGAGGAACTTAACAACGTCCACCCGACTTTCCATGTTTCGAACCTCAAGAAGTGTCTTGCTGAAGAAAACCTGCACGTTCCCCTCGAGGATCTGCAAATAAACGAGACTTTGCACTTCGTGGAAAAGCCAATCGAGATCATGGACCGAGAGACCAAGAGACTTCGACGCTCACGCATTCCTATAGTGAAGGTTCGCTGGGAAGGTAAACACGGCGCCGAGTTCACCTGGGAACTTGAAAGTGACATGAAGGCTAACTGGCTAAGTATCCACAGCTTTTTGTTACGCCTACGCCTGAATTTCGGGATGAAATTCCCTAAAGTAGGGGAGGCTATAACCACTCGACTTTTGAAGTCAAAGTCAAAGGAAGAAAAGATTGCTAAGTAAATATGTTTTTTCTTTCTTAATTATTGCTTGTACTTTCAAACCTCGCATTCGACGCTTAAACTTACAGTATTTTGTATGATTTATATTATTTGAAGTAATAATGCGATAAAGATAATTAAAACGCCAATCTACTTAATGCTATCACATCGCAACTCGAATCGTAGTTATGGTTAATCTGTTCATACGTGTGTGTGTACCTTTATGTGTTACTTGTGCATGTTTATATTTATGTTGATATGTGGTGATTAATCGCAAACACAATCTCATCGTGGACTCGAAAGTTAAGTTATACTTTTAGGTTTATTAGGAGTTAGGTTATTTGTGCAATTAGGATTATTACTAACGCATCTCTTACTCGCATCACAATGCAACGTTCAATGCACGAAACGAAAGTCGGAACGCAACGCGCACAATACCCTCCGATCGAAGGACCCTTCGGTCGAATGGCCATTCGACCGAATGGCCATCCGATCGGAAGGCCCTCCGATCGAGGAGCCCTCCGACCCATCGCACCATTTCAGCTCACTCTCCCATATAAATACTCACCTGTCACATCAACTATTCATTGATGTGACAGCAGCCCTCTGAACCAGAGCATTCTCAAGCTATTTTCTCTCAATTCCTCGCGATTCTTATAAGTTTCTACCTCAAATCTTGTACTTCTATGATCTACACACACTTCCTCATCTTCTTCACCATCAAATCTTAACTTTTCACCATGAAATCGGCTGATTTGGGCTGTTTTAGGGTGATGTCATCATGGGTTCTCATGAACTTCAAAGTGTGACATCATTCCACCAAGAACAACTCAGATCTAAGAGATTTCAACATGTTTGAACACTGATTTCTCTTAAATCCAAACATAATCAAAGTGATTCAAACTTTCCTTCAATCTTCTTGAACTTTTCACTCAAAACCGATAGATTCTGAGCTCGTTCAGGCCTTTACTTTTCCTATAGTGATGTGTCGGAACTGGGAATGGATTCCTACCGGAAAAGACGACCGACACCTGGGTTGAACATAACGACTCTTCAAGAACAGCTGGATCAGACGAACAGGGTGATTCCCGTCCGATCGGACGAGTTGGGCTTGACGGGGTTTCTGTTGTTTAACACACTGTCATGCCGTCTCGGTCAAACCGCAAACTTTCTAAGCTAAGTTTTATCAGGTTTCAACAAACAGATCACCCGAGCGAATTGCCGTCCGATCGGATTGCCCTTTGATCGAACGATCCTTCGCCAAGGTAGTCTGTATACTCAAACACTTAAAAAATTTTACAAGTTCCAAAGAAGATCAGCTCTCAAACGAATGCCCCTCTGATCGGACGACCATTCGATCGGATGACTATTTGGTCAAGAGTTTGTAACCTCACTCGAATGACCTTCCGATCGAATGGCAATCCGTCCGGATGGCCATCCGATAGAAGGACTTAACCTATACTACAATGAAAACTTCAAAAGTCCAAACACTTTACCACACTATCCATCGAAGGACCCTCCGATCGGATGACCATCCGACCGGACGGCCCTCCGGTCGGATCCCTCTTACCACTCAACTCACCGACACGTTGTTTACCGTACTATTCAACGCTTATACTATCGTACTATTAGTAGGCTAACTCTCCCGCGCTCCCTTCAATCCAAGATGGTGTTTATTTACTTAAACGCTATCTGTGAGTATACTCGAACCCTTTTTCGCTTAACACACTTTTGGGTGTTACATACGTTATCTATATCAAATCATATCAACACACAACGCATCTACTTTTAAACGCTAACCGCTCTCGCATGTTATACATGACTCGATGAATGTATGTTTGTTATGTTAACACATTGATAGATGTCTACCTGCCTTAGCAACGATAGTACTATAGTTTGGACTCAGCACCTGTTCACTCAGGGGTTGTTATGGATTTTACTCACATGTTCGCAGTGGTGAACATGTGTTGCGCATTCGCATTCAAAGTCAACTCGCAGTCATTGGTATTGATAGGATCAGTGTCGATAACTTACGTTCACATTTCTACGTGTTACATGCAGGTTATGCGTAAATCAATTTCGCTACTACTATGCTATCAAACTTGTATGCTCACCTTTACACTTTGTGTATTGACTTTATTTTTACGTATGTGACAGGTGTTTAGGATGCTGGATGCTATGTGAATCAAGCTTAGGAAGAGTCTAGAAACGAACAATTAATTTTTGAGTTGTCGAAACTATGCTTTGTCTTTGAGTACAATATTTGTAATAACTATTTTATCTGGTATGTTATGGTATGGGACGTAGCGTTAAATATCTGGTAAAATTTACTTGTTATGGATTCTCTTGGACAATCTATTTCGCTCAGTGTCGCGCCCCGATGTTTCCGCCATCGGTTGGGGTGTGACATCACAATTCTGGATGTTACAACGTGCGAAGGTGCAAAATCACAGAGTTGTTCAAGAAGGTGTAGTCTATCTGTGATCAGCACTTCGTCCATCGTCAACGAATCCTCCTCCCCGTTTTGATAAGTCACTTTCACCGTCTGTGATTGTTCATCCAAACTCCAATCGGTAACTGTTGGTAGATAAAAAAGTCATCATCATCATCATCATCATCATATGCTGGAAATCTTCTCTTCAATCGTCTTACTACTGTTTGAGTCCTTTCACACTGGTTAGCCATTGGAACCCCAAAGGACAGAATATCCCTTTGAACAGCCTCATCCATACTAAGTATGGCCTTGATGGTCTTGATCTTCACCTTCTCCTGTCAGAGAACTTTAGGACGAAACGTCTCTCCGACGTATCAAACCTCCATGCAATAACCTGAGCCATTTTAATTTAAATTGTATGGCATTTTAGACAATTTGTGGAATGTTAAGTTTGTTTACTTATTCTACTTATATAATGACATTTTTTTAGCGTGAAGTAAATTAGGTCTATATGTTTTTGGCGCTAAAAACAATAGTAATTATCTTTTTTTCATGTGTATTTTTTATCTCTGTCGTGTGATGTAGGATGCAGACCTATAATGTGACAAGTAATTATGGCGTTTTGAAAATAAAAAAAAATACAACTAATTAACTTTTGTAAGGCAAAATAAAATAGGTGAGGATAAACTCAATAAGGTTTTGCTCAATGAGATGAACAAAATTCTCACTTAAGAATTTTGTCCAACACATTGAGTGAAACTTTATTGAGAACAAAACTGAATCTCCAAGAACACTTGCCATGTGTGGTTTTTGAACTTACTGGCGTTTTATTATATGGCGTTTGTTTTTGGTGTGATCAATAAAAGGTCCTGGGACGTTTATATAAGATGTTTTGGCGCGTAGTTTAGACGGTAATTTAATATAATAAATGTTAGTAATAAAGTTTCCATCGTTTCAGTTACTGTTTGTTCAACTTTATCTGTTAAGGCAGTAAGGCGTCCTATCATTAAGTTTGGAGTTTTGCATGATTGACATTTTAGATAAAGATGATAAAATACAACGAATTAACTTTTGTAAGGCAAAATAATGTTATGGTGTTTTGAAACATAAACGCCAAAGAAAAAGAACACTTTACAAGATAAAGATGTAAGGCGTCCCATCATTAAGTTTGGCGTTTTGTATGAATGACGTTTTAGATAAAGATGACAAAATACAACTAATTAACTTTTGTAAGATACCATTTGTTCTATTCTCTTGCACCCTGTTTTATACAATTCAGTAATTTTTGGAGTTTTTTTAATAATATGTGATTAAAGGAAATTATTATAGTTTTGGCGTTTATCTCTTTCACCCTTTGTATAGTTTGAGCCAACCCGGTTTCAACCCATACGAGCTTGAGCCAAACCGGCTTCAACCCGACCAAAATCAAGTATGGTAGCCTTAAACCCAAAACTTTAACCATATTATATGCACAACCCAGTGATATATATATATATATATATATATATATATATATTTTTTTTTTTTTTCATGAGCCATATCATATCACAATCCATTTAATTACTATGGAATAAATCAGTAGGAACCACACTTCAACTAGGAATATATAATCGCTATGCATTTTCACGCTTTAAAAAGTTACTTTATAATTCGAGGCCAAACGCTTATCGCCATAAAGTTCACACCCATACGCATTTTTTTTTTAAATCGTCGAGAAGTCTTAAAAACCAAGCCTACTAAATAGAAAAGTACTAGTTAGAGCCTTCTAGTACGCGCTTAACTAATCACAAGGAAAACCGACGCTAACGATACCAAGGTTCAAGTGATTAAAGGATCCACTGGAAGAGAAGCCTTATCAATACCAAGTGGCTTGATATCTTTACCTCTCATGTAAGTCAAGAATTGACCCGGTAAATCTTCCAATAGAGCCTGTACCATTAATTTCTCTCCATATATACTTGATTTGCTTCCATCTACACATTTTTTTATAAAAATACACGAAGTTAGGTTGAGGTGGTAGAATGGGCTAGTGAGACACGTTGGGTAATGGGTCAAAAGAGGTCAAGTGGGGTTGAGACGAGTCAAAACACTTTTTGTCCAATTTTTATTATACATATTAATATAAATAATTAGTATTAAATACTACTTGAGCTAATTACTACAAACAATTTCACTTTTGTAAATTCAAACCATATAAGCGGTTGTATGACTTAAAAAGTACATTTCCGGTGACTTTCAACTCGTTTGATCCCACGTGACATGTTTCTCAAATCGGCCCATATAAGTAAATGAGACGAAATTGATACCTTCAATATAAACATAGAAAAATGTGTAAATTAATCTATATGTTACTTACGCGGTACATCACGCATGGGAACAAAATGAACAATATCTCGAGCGGCTATTCTTCCCGTTGAGCTCTTCAAAGGTGGTCCGATATCAGCATCCAAAATCTGTTAAACGGGTCAAAATGGTGATTTTACATGGATCATGAAGAGTTGACCCGAAAAACTTGTCCAGATTTCTTATATACAATATAAAAGTTTATATTATCTCAATAATAATCTAATTCTCAAAACAAAGTTTGTGTGACTTTCAATCCGTTCAGCCCATTTAACCCGTCGAGTGTTTAGTTACGCTTTTTTTAGTTTACCCATTTGACCCTTAAAGGATTAACCCTGATCATCTAATCATAACCAGATGGGTTGAAATGGACACCTCTAATAATTACCATTAATGAACCTAACTTTAGTTGGTATGACTTTTAACCATTTACCTTCATTTGTTTAAAATCAGCATTACCCACTCCAACAATAAGAATTGAGAGGGGTAGATCAGAGGCCCTGACAATTGCATCTTTAGTCTCTTGGAGATCAGTAAGAACTCCATCCTAACAAAATAAGATACAGTTTATATAATTCAAAAATATAATAAGAGTAATGCGTATATATAATTGTTTTACTGCGTGTTTACCGTTATGATTAGCAACACAAAGTACTTGGTGGGATTAGTTGAGAGGGATTGAGCAGCAATATCTACAGCTTTGTTGATAACTTGACCAAATAAAGTGGGTCCTTGAAGAGTGACGGTATGCAACGCATTTTTATAAGCATCCATTATGCCTTGTACTCCTTCTACCTGCAAAATGAATGGGTTGGGTAACATGTCAAAATACGGTTGGGTCAAAACGAACGGGCTGGGCCATTGAAAAGAGAGTTTTACCTCGCAGTTATCATCATTTCCACTCAGGTTGAAACAATGGGATACAGGGCCATCATTTAGTTTTCCACCAAAACCCCAAGCAGGAAAGCGTTTATTATTATCGTAAAATTGTAGGACTTCCCCAACCTCCATAATAGCCTGTATCCAGAAAAAAAAAATGATATTTTACTAAATAAATAGACATTCTCTAGTTCCACTATGTAACATGAAAATGCAAGTGAAAACAACATGATCTACATTACTAATGAATAGAGTTGGCAAAATGGACGCGTTTGGCAATGAGTCAAAATTGGTGATATGACATGAGTTGGGTTGGGTTGAGCCAGAAACAGCTTTTGTCCAAATTTTTGTAACTTTTGTGTAGAGAATATGTTTACAAAGATAGATTTCTCGAAAATGATCGAACTTTTTTTTACCAAAGACCAATTCATGAGTAATTGGGTTGATATTACCAACTCTATACAAAACTCTTCAGTCGGCATTTATAAACATAAAGATATACTCATGGGTGAAACAAAAGCGGGAAACCACCTAACCTCCTGGTATGCATTTAAGATACTAGAATAGCCCGTGTAATGCAATGAATCCGAGCTTTGAGGATCGCCATTCGAAACTGTGAAGAATTAGAGGTTGTAAGAATTAACCATTAGTAGATATTTGCATTTTAGCATAATTAATTAAAGCACACTTACCTGTAAAATCTACAGCAACCAAGAAATTCAGTTCAAAGCCACTAGAAATATAATCAAGAAAACTATACAACTCCTCTTCATATTCCTCCACATAAAGTTCACCCTTGAGAACCTATATAACATGTAAAGAGAAGACATCCTCACGCATGATTAAGATGCTTTTTTTCGTAGTTAAAATGCATCATTAATGGCAAAGTATATGATCTACAAACAAACGTTAAGAAAATTGCAGGAGCTAGAAGTAATCCTTTAGAAATTGTATTTCAACAAATGAACACAATTTACCTTCACTTGATCTTTTTGACGAGAAGATCGAAAGGTAAAATTTGCACCTGCATTTGCTTTGTAAAGAATTTTCATATCTTGAATTGATGTATCCAGTTTACTGCAAATAATAAAAAGGTTTCACTATTAGTTATCTACACGTTCAATATCTAGTTAGCGCAGGCTAAACACGAACACTAGAGGTGGCCATTTAGACCCATTTTCTCATGATAGGGTGGATTCGGGTTACGTTTTTATCCCTAATGGCTCGTAAGAGCATCCACAATAGACATGTTTTTTGGTGTTTTTAAAGAGAGAGAAAGTGAGGTGGAGGAGAGAGGGTGTGAGGTGGAGGAGAGAGGGTGTAGTTATGTTTGTGGGGAAAAATGAGAAAAAATGGAGGGAATAAAGTTATGTGAGTGTGATGTAGGAGAGAGAAGAGAGAAATAGTGTTTTTTTGTGTATGTGAGTGGGTCAAAAGAGAGAAATGCTCTCATTGGTTGGGCAGGTGCCACATTAGCACCAAAAAACACCGCCAAAAAACACCTCTATTGGTGATGCTCTAAGAAAGTTGCCGAAAGTGTACTTTTAATGCATAACACCTCAACATCAATTTGTAGAAAAATTATCTTTTTGTTGAAATAATATAATATCTGTAACCATATATGGAAATATAACACCTCAACATCAATTTGTAGAAAAATTATCTTTTTGTTGAAATAATATAATATCGGTAACCATATATGGAAATAATTGTTTTAAAAAATAGCAAAAAGGTGTTGCTTACCAAATCTGACCCTAACCCGACCTATACCAAAGCTTCCTTGTTTTGACACATTACCCAATCCACCAATTTTGCAACATTTAATGAACCCAAGGAATTATAAACAGGTAAAACCAAGTATGCATTCACATAATCACATGGGTAGCATTATTTGACATACTTCTATAGAAAGGTAAGCAGATAATTTTGCACGAAAGCGAGATGTGTCATTTATGCAACTACACCAAATATAACAAAAATTACCCAATGAAAGTGTGATTGCCAAAGGTATTAATGTTAAAGCACTCTATAAGTAGAGGGTTATCCTGTAAAAATGGAATAAAGTATATGAATTCAGTAGAAAATAAATTAAGAGAACAAAACCAGTATATAATGCATAGGGAATAACATAAGCCAACTTTACGAACGAACACGAACGGGACCTTGTTCGTGTTCGTTTGTTAAAAAATATATGTGTTCGCGAACCGTTCACGAACACTTATCGAACGGGATTTTATGTTTGTGTTCGTTTGTTAAGGAAATGAACTTGTTCGTGTTCGTTTGTGTTTGTTTGTTAATTTTAGGCAACGAAAGTTGGCGAACACAAATGAGCACAAACTAATGTTCATGAACACAAATGGAAATAAACGAACACAAACAATCATTCATGAACAAAATATATAATACACTGACACTTATTAAATATTTAATTTGTCAGAATTTTGATATATTTAAATAAATATAAAAGCTAAAAACATTAATGAACTATCAAACACAAGCGAACACGTTACCGAACGTTCACGAACATAAACGAACGAACGCGACCTCTGTTCATGTTTGTTCATTTAACTAAACGAACGAAATTTCTTGTTTGTGTTCGTTTGTTTAATAAACGAACGAACACAAACGAACTTCCCGCCGAACGGTACACGAACTGTTCGCCGAACGTTTGGTTCGTTTACAGCCCTACTTCTGTCTTGCAAATTGGAATAGGACTTCCATCCTCAGTGATCCTAGAGATTCTTAGAAATGGATTCTGATGATCAAATTGACAATTTTTATTAGTAGGTGTTCAGGGAGAATGATTAAACTTTTAGAGAATTGAACCTTGTAATACAAGTTTGAACATCGAAGTCTCATCGTAATAGCCTTTTTAGAATCAACGGTTTCCTCTGCATGAACAGTTATTGAACCCGTCTTTCCAAAACCATGCTCATGTTTACCATGAAGTTTTAGGGTCATACTTCGGCTTTGGAGCGTCATGATCTGGCAATGTTAGACGTACAGGAATCAGCTTTGATCAGGTGTAATGGGTGAAAATGGGTTTGGGTCAAATATGGGTCCAGTTGACCCGCTAATTTGTTTCATTATCCTATATATTAATAGACAAAGCTAATGAATAGTAATGAATAGTGAGTGTCATCCTTTGATGTTATTGTTTATATACTTTTGGTTTCTTTAATATGATATCCTATATATTAATAGACAAAGCTAATGAATAGTAATGAATAGTGAGTGTCATCCTTTGATGTTATTGTTTATATACTTTTGGTTTCTTTAATATGATATATTTGTATGTTTGGTAAAGTGGTTTGGGTGGTGTTTTAGTTTGCAAAGGGGATGGGTTCAAGTCCCACTCTTTACATTTTTTTTATATCTATTATATTACCTATGTATTAAAAAACAAAGTTAATGAATAGTGTTTTAATGCTACATGGTATCGTTGTTTCATCGTTAATCACGAGTACCGTACGATTGTACGAACAATAACGCTATCGCACAACTTTTTGTTGGTTTTCTTTAACTTTTAATGATTTATTTATTTTAGTTTTAGGGGTAGGGATGAGCATGGTGCCAACCGATACCAAATCCGAATCGGTACTTGTACCGAAAATGCTGGTTACGGTACCGGTTTATGAAGGTAAAACCGGTGGCGAACCGGTACCATGAACGCCAAAAGTCAGTACCGAATTGTTACTTAATATATTTCGGTTCGGGAAATTCGGTACCGATACCCAATACCATTGGCTCATATCTGACCATGAGTTTCATACGAATATCATTACCATATAACTTTTTTGGTTGATTTTCTTCAGGTTCTCTTTTAGTGTTTTTTCTACATTTTTTAATTTTTTGTCAGTGGTTCCGTGCGCAAGGCGCTCGCAGTGATTTCAAAATACATATAAATACAGACTAAATAACAAAAGAAGTACGCCGCAACGCGGCGACCATAATAAACCTAGTTATCTTTAAAACTTCATTAATACCAATATATTAGGTGCAAGCATAAAAATGTTAAATTCAAGCCACAAGAATTCTATGCTGGCAATGGCTCTTAAATTGTCTATTCCCAAAAAACAATTTTTTTAAGCATATTTAGTGCTAGCATTGCCCAAAAAAACATTATATATATCCTTAACTTTTTAAGGCTGTTTTAGTTATAGTCCATTTTGGAACGTTCGATCATGTTGTTTCACCTTAAGAAACCCAAAATTCAACAAAAGATACCCGAACAGAATGGACCCAGTTTTGCGCGTATGGATCTAATTAGTTTCCCCTTCTAAGATACGATAAGCTTTTTCAAAGTTAAACATCTTAAAAACCTCAGTTACATATATATAGACCTTTACAAAGTAGAGAAGGAGCATAATTACAGGAGAAGATTATGGTACAGTTAAAGCTATACATTGACTGAATAATTTAGATCCTAAGTTTGAGCATTTTCCTTAATACGCCCCCGCAAGATGGAGGATCCATCGGAGACTCCAATCTTGGAGCGATTGTGTAGAAATGGTGACCGTGATAGAGGCTTTGTTAGCATATCAGCAAGCTGATCTTTGGAATTGATGTGAAGAACACGGAGAAGTCCATTTGTAACTTGTTCCCGAACAAAATGATAGTCAAGAGCAACATGCTTCATTCGTGAGTGATAAACTGGATTTGCACAAAGATACGTGGCACCTGTGTTGTCATAAAGCAGAGTCGGTGGTTTAGTGATAGTTATGCCAAGTTCCTTTAGCAGGTGTTTGAGCCAGGTAAGTTCAGCAGCAGCATTGGCTAGCGCCTTGTATTCGGCTTCGGTGGACGACCTAGATACCGTCTTTTGCCGTGTGGACCTCCATGAAATGATATTAATGCCGAGGTATAGAAGATAAGCTGTGGTTGACCGACCTGCATCATTTGTACCCCCCAATCAGAATCTGAAAAAGCCAAGAGTATGAGAGGAGAATCACAGTTGAGAAAGAGACCATGATGAATGGTGCCTTTGAGATAGCGAAGGACACGTTTGAGAGCTTGCCAATGTGCTTGACGTGGATTATGCATGAATTGAGATAACTTGTTAATAGCAAAGGAGATGTCGAGACGGGTGAAGGCTAAATATTGGAGAGAACCAACGAGCTTGCGATACGGGGTAGCATCAACCGAGGGAGGGGGGTCATTTGCACACAAAGGGTCGGTTGTACTTAGAGGAGTAGTGACATCTTTTGCGCCATCCATGTGGAATTGATGCAAGATGTCTTGAATGTATCGATGTTGAGATAGGAAGAGCCCTTTGGGAGTGGGAATGACTTCGACACCTAAGAAATGATGGAGCATCCCAAGGTCTTTGACCGAAAATTTTTTGCTTAGGGATCGGATAAATTCTTCAAGAAACTCTGGTTGATTTCCTGTGAGCACAATGTCATCTACATAGACCATGAAGTAGCAAATAGTATTATGGTGATTGTAGACAAATAAAGATGCATCAGATAGGGACTTTTGAAAACCAACATGAAGAAGAAAGTTTGTAAGCTCATTATACCAAGCTCGTGGAGCTTGTTTTAGACCGTAGAGAGATTTTTTGAGTTTGCAAACATGGTTGGGGAGTTGAGGATGAACATAACCTGGTGGTTGTGACATGAAGACCTCCTCATGAAGAGTGCCATGTAGGAAGGCATTGCTGACATCAAGCTGGCGTAGTGGCCTATTTTTCGATAAGGCAATCGAAAGGATGGTGCGAATGGTGACTGGTTTCGTGACGGGACTAAAAGTTTCAAAGTAGTCTTTCCCGTACTATTGATGGAACCCTTTGGCAACTAAGCGAGCTTTGTATTTTTCGATCGTGCCATCAGGATTCCTTTTGATTCGGAATACCCATTTGCACCCGATCGGGTTGTGAGATGTGTTGGGAACGAGCTCCCACGTCCCGTTTTGGAGAAGTGCATTAAATTCACTATCCATGGCCGCCCGCTACTTTTGATCCTTGATAGCTTGGGTGTGAGAGGTAGGTTCTAGAGTGGACGGTAAAGGATGGACAGTAGTGTAGTTGACAATATTTGGATTGAAGTACTTGGAGTTGGGTTTGCGGTTTCTTTGAGGTCGGGTGTTTGTGGGTATGGTGGAGGGATGTGAGGTAGATTGGTCCGATGAAGAAGTTGAAAAGGAGACCGGTGTGGGTGATGGAGTTGGTACGGTTGGGGAGGTGGTAGGAGAAGAGGGAGTAGTAGCATTAGAGTTAGTAGGTGTTGGGGTGAGAATAGATTGAGCGGTGGAGTCATTGAAGGAGGATTGGCTAGAAGGAGTTGGTGTGTGGTTTGTGGTGGAGGTCAAATGGTGAGTATGTGATAGCGGTGGGATAATTGGAGTAGGCAACTTAGAGGGTATTGGTTGGGTTTGTGGAGGGGGGTGATTTAGAGGAGAGGGTTGTGAGAGAAACGTTGTGACTGAGGGAAGAGTAGTCATGGTGGTGGATGGTTGCTTAAAGGGGAAGACATGTTCAACAAATTCCACATGTCGAGAGTGATAAAGACGGTGAGACACGGGATCATAGCATTTATAAGCGGATTTTGAGGCGGAGTAACCGATAAAAATGCACTTGATGGATCGAGGATGGAGTTTGGAAGGGGCATAGGGTCGGAGCCACGGATAGCATAAACAACCAAATGGTTTTAATTTTGTGTAAGTGGGAGTGGTGTTGTAAAGTCGATCAAAGGGAGATTGATGATCAAGTAGTGGTGTGGGGAGCCGATTGATGAGATAGACGGCGGTTTGAAAAGCATGGGTCCAGAAAGGAAGGGGAAGATTGGCGTGATGGAGAAGAGATAAACCGGTTTCAACAATATGACGATGGCGTCATTCGGCAACACCATTTTGCTCCAGAGTGTGAGGGGGTGTGGTGAAGTGGGAGATTCCATTTTGTTGAAGATATGAGGTAAGACCTACGTACTCGCCCCCATTATCCGAGAAGAGTGAAATGAGAGGTGTGCGAAAAAAAATTTCAACCAAGGTTTTAAATTGTGGGAAAAGCATGGAAACGTCCGATTTCCATTTCATTGGGTACAACCATGTATATTTTGAAAAATAGTCAACGAATATGACATAGTAGGTGTAACCATCATTTAATTGTTGCACCGGACCCCAAACATCGGAATAAACTAGTTCTAATGGTTTGGATACTTTGAACGAGTTTGCACCAAAAGGCATTTTATGGCTTTTATTTAAAGAACAAGAAACACAATGAAAAGGAGCTTTTGACATTTTATTAGAATCAAGTCCTAAATAATTTAGTAAGCGTTTTAGAACTTTGATTGAGGGATGTCCAAGCTTGTGATGCCATGAAAGAAGCGACTCGGGTTGTTTGATACTTGAGTTGATTTGCTTGAGATTGTGAGGAACGAATCCAGGAGCATAGTACACGTCATTGATGTTCACTCCCCGCATTAGGTGCGCCCCCGTGCGAAGATCCTTAACAGAGAAATGGAAAGGGAAAAATTCAACGGAAACATTGTTAGTTTTGCAAAGCTTGGCAACGGAAACAAGATTATTACGTAAATGAGGAACAAGTAAGACATCTTGAAGTGTTAACGGACGGGAATTAGTAGGAATGGATGTGTGTCCGACATGAGAGATAGAGAGAGTATTACCGTTTCCTAACACAATTTCGTCAGGCCCGCCATATTCTGAGAGGGTGTGTAGAAATGATCGGTCATATGAAGCATGATTTGATGCTCCACTGTCAAACATTGAAGGTGGTGTATGCGACGAGCTTGCCATTGAGGAGTTGATTGTCGGGTTGGCATTTGATTGCGCTGAGGCGGAGATGTTGTGATTCTGTAAGAACCGGGTAAGTTTCCTGCAATCTTTAGTGTCATGACCTGTGATGTTGCAAAAATGACAAAAGTAATTGTTTCTGTTAGTTCGAAAAAATGAAGCATTGCTGTTGTATTGTTGGTAACGATTGGGCCTTGGCCCAGAGTTATTGGGCCTATGGGAAAAGCGGGATTCATTGGGTCCATCACGTGCATTGTTTGCCCTAGAATAAGAGGTCCTCCCCTGTTGTCTTTGAGTCAAGTTCATGGTGGAAATCAGAGCAGGAGCAACAGCTTTTTCTTCAAGCATGGTTCGTTCATGGTCCACCAGTTTTTCAAACAGGTCAGAGAAGGAGATTGGGCTGTCTCTCATCTTCACGGCGGCCGTCACTGGCTTGTAGTCATCTCCCAGATGGGCAATGATGTGAACTATTAGGTCATCTTCATCGACCGGTTTCTGTGCTAGGGCTAGCTCGTCAGCAATTGCTTTCATTTCTCGAAGATAATCGGCAACAGGTTTGTTTCCCTTGGTAGTTGTTGCGAGTTTTGAACGGAGTGAAATAATACGGGATCGAGATACTCCGGCGAAGCTCTCGGTGAGGCGTTTGAATAGTTCGAAGGAGGTGTCAGCAGAGGACACGATGGGTAAAATGGTGGCTGAGCAACTGCCGAGCAGAGCACCCAGGAGGATCTGGTCTTGCCGGAACCATAGCCGGTACACGGGGTTGGTTTTTCCTTCAAGGGTTTTTGGTGGTGGTTCGGTTAGACCGTCTACAAACTGTTCTAGTTCGAGACCAGTGAGTGTTGACAGGACCTGCTTTCGCCAGGCCGTGAAATTGTCGGAGGTGAGTTGGATTGGAAAGTGGGTATGAGTGGAAAGGGTAATTATGGATGTGGTCATTGCTATTCAGTAATGGGAGAAAGAAAGAGTGGATCGGAGATGAACTCGAAGGAGCCTTTGTTATGGCTCTGATACCATATACAAAAGGAGTTTTGATAGAAAAGGTTATGTTTACATTGCTGTAGTACATGTCTTTATATAGACCTTTACAAAGTAGAGAAGGAGCATAATTACAGGAGAAGATTATGGTACAGTTAAAGCTATACATTGACTGAATAATTTAGATCCTAAGTTTGAGCATTTTCCTTAATATTACAAAGAGTTGATAAGTGTTCATAAAAAGTGAGAGAAGTGTTTTTCATTAGTGAAGTGATATTGCCTATAGTTTTATATGTATATGTACCAATTAAAACGCACCGTAAGACACGGGTTGAATACTACTAGTTTTATATGTATGTACCAATTAAAATGTTTTCATCTTGTCTTTTACACTTTATAAATATTTTAATTTTTTAATAGATCATTTTTCAAGAATAGTTTTGTTTTATTTATTATTATCACAACTACCATCATATTGTTATTATTTTTTTTACATCATATTGTTGACGATTACAACAATGTTCACTAAATTCGGTCACAATATAACTAGTGGTTTTCACTGCATGACACATTTTCACGGGGGTTTGTGACCGTCTTTTTGGTTGCAAAACTCGATCACAAATGCCTAACTTTTTTAGCAAAAAAAGGCAAGTGCCTAGTTTTATATTACTTATAGACTCATAAATTATGTGTATTTTTTATGGTATGATGAACCTGTAAAGTCAAATAGTTAAATGTATTTTATCAATTTCTTTTTGATGGGAAAACCCACTCACATTCTCTAATTACATTTCTAAATCTACATGTTTATCTATCGCGAAACTTGACTTCTTTACCTCATAGGGAGGATCATTTTTCCTTCACATCTTGATATCATTAAGCTACGATATTTAAACTTTCATATCATGCCATGATTGTTTTGGATAGGCTGGAGATATTTGGACACCCATCGCGCCTATTTTCACACCTTTTGTGCCCTAGACGCCTCGTATAGGTCTATACGAGGCGTCTAAGCACTGAATTCAAGGGGGTCTGAGAGGGTGTCAGGCACAAAGTTTAAGGAACCCTAGACGCCTCGTATAGGTCTATACGAGACGTCTAGGCTTGGGTTTTTTTTTTGGCTGAAATGAGGGGTGTTTTGGTGGGTTTTGGTATGGTTTTTTTGATAGTTTTTGAAGATGTGTTTTGTGGTTGAAAATTTTTTTGGTTTTAAAAAAAGTTTTGTTTTTTTAAAATCAACTATTTTAAAAATGGTAATCGATTAAATATTATAATGTTTTTAACATTTTACTTTTTTAAATATTATTCTTCCGATTAAAATTTTATCTCGTTCAAATATTGTTTCCGTATTATATTCAGGGATATATTGTTTCCGTAATATATTCAAAACATATTTTGTTTGCGTATTATCTCAATTTAACACAACAATCATTAAGTAACCGAATAACTGAAAACAAACATAAATATGACATATATAAGATAACTTTGTACATCCATAACAAAAATATATGAGATAAGTTTGTACATCCATAATAAAAATAAAAACAACAACAGGTCTATACATCTAAATCCGAATCCGAATCTGGCTGCTGCGGCTGCTGCTGCTGATGTGGTGCTCGAGCTGGTGGAAGCGGTATCGGTGGTAATCCCTCTCTCTCTCGTCTATCCTGAGCCTCTCGTACCAGCCAACCTACCAAATCGTTGAGCCTGTCAAGCTCGGCTCGTACATCCGGATGTAACGCAGCTCCTGGGGCACAACCTGGAATAGCGTGACGTGGAAACTGAGGCGCCCCGGCAGGTGGCGGTGGCTGTGGCACCGCTGCACCGTCTACATCCTCCGGAGGCTCCTCCACAGGCACTACATCAGCAGGATCTACAGGAGGATAAACGGGCTCGAAATGCTCTGGTAGTGCCTCCTCTGTCCATATGCCCCCGGTCTCGCGGTTTTTAAACCGCGGGCCAACTGCAAACCTCTTGATTACCTTCATCCCCCACAGCGATTGCATGCCCATCCGCGTCGGCATGACTGGCGGCGTCTGTAGATGTGGGTCCTCGTGCAGCACGAGGCCAAATGAACGGGCAATGACGGTCACGTACGCCCCGCCATACAAAAATCCGCGCTCCTGCCGGTGATGGGCGGAGGCGTAGTACTGTGCTAGACCGTGTGCTAGCGCGCACGGCCTCCTATACAACAAACAATAAAGGAAAAAAAGATCTGTGGTCGTACACCACTCACGGCTGTACCCGCGCGCTGAGATAGAACTAGCGAGCAAATGGTGCAGATACCTGCAGATAGTGTTAGTGTTAGCGAAATACAGAAACAGAGATTAATAAACAATGCACATAATCACAATGTTTTGGTCAAAAATTACCGAAGCAATTTAGTGATCAAATTAGTAATGTGAGGTAGTGTGCTAGAAAGTGTATAGAAAATATGCTTGTTGAGTTATTTAGAAAAATCAGTATTCAGGATACGGCTCAGGATATTGAGCTGTATCTACGATCAAACAATGAGCAAACAATGAGCAAAAAGTAAAGGAAATGACACGAGATGTACGAGGAAAGCCCTTGATCAATTTAGATCGCCGGCATAAAACCTCGGGAGCTGACAATCGCAGCTGCCTTGTTCTTCTTATTGCTTTAAACTTCAGGATACAGTGCAGGATATAGACCAGATCGCTAAGTGTTACAATGCCTTTGTATGAAAGTAAGAATTGCTCGAGAGCAAGTGTTAGAGTGTAGCGAGTGTGATTGTGATGTCCTATTTGATCTGGTATACCCACCTATTTATAGTAATGAATTACAAACAATAATCCCTACAAATATGGGGTACTTCGAATATTCCATTATGAACGTTATTGACCGAGTAATACGGCTTCAACGTCTTCATTTGAACGACTTGGACCGAGTCTTCCGCGGAATGAGTCTTATGAACGTTGCCAGCTTCCAACCCACGTACCTGCACATAATCCATTAGTAATCCTGAGGATACCATTTAGGATATTACCAATATCCTGAACCAGCATCCCGGATGTAAACAGATACTACATAACCAAGATATAAACTAAGATATTTTCCAGGATATAGGGGTTCAGAATTTCACCCATAACACACAATAATTGCCGTAATAAACGTACGTACCTGTACAGTGGGTCCGCAACAAACGACACCCTCCCCTTCGACTTATCGTGCTCCCAATGATCTGGCCCCGCAATCACCTGCCAAAACCCTAGAAGAATGGGTTTTTCAACCACCACTAGCCCCGCTGTGTAAACCTCAGTCTCGATCTCCCCCTGCATGTATAAACCAGAACGCACCGCAAAGTCTGCTAGCGTCATCGTACGCAAAACGCCAGCGAGCCTGAAAGAAATCTCAAGCGGAGGGGGAGCACCTGGGTACGGCGGCGGCACTGGGACCCCAGGAGGGTGAAATGTGAATGACGAAAGGAACTCGACCAGCAGCTCCCTGTAGGTGGGCGTGTGCGCCAAATCGAAAAGACGATGCCACGGCGAATCGAGAGGTACAAACCGACGCACTCTATCCGTCTCAGCAAGCTGGTCCATCGCATCCCAGTCGATCGATGCATGCGATCCAATGTACATCCTCCGAAGCTTCTGGCAATGGCGGGCGGCATCGGTGCCCGCGGGAAACTCTAGATACGGACAACCCTGCAGCGTATCCAGAGGCGGCCGCCGTCTCCGTCGTGGACCCTCCTGAACCGGCTGACCCTGCTGAACCGGCTGAATCTGCTGAGCCGGCTGACCCCCCTCAATCTCTATCTCAATATCATCGCCCTCCATAATCAATCTGCAAATAATAAATAATAAATAAAAATAATAATAATAATAATAATAATAAATAATAATAATAATAATAACAATAATAATACTAATAATAATAATAATAAATAATAATAATAATAATAATAATAATAATAAATAATAATAATAATAATAAATAATAATAATAATAATAAATAATAATAATAATAATAATAATAACAATAATAATACTAATAATAATAATAAATAATAATAATAATAAATAAAAATAATAATAATAATAACAATAACAATAATAATAAATAATAATAATAATAATAATAAATAACAATAATAATACTAATAATAATACTAAATAATAATAATAATAATAATAACATTAACAATAATAATAACAACATTAATAATAACAATAATAATAAAACTAATAATAATAATTAATAAAAAAAAACACACAGAGCCTCGTATAGCCCTCGTATAGGGCTATACTCGGCGTCCTGTTCTTCCACATTCATCTTCAACCTCAAAACTCAAACCCCCAAACCCCACAAAAATCAAATTTCAGGGCAAACCTACGGTCTAAAGGCAAAAACGTGGCAAAAATACTAAACTACGGGGCGAAATACGTACCGGTGATGCTTCAAATCTTCGAAAATCCGGTCGAAATACGTATCCGAGGCGTATAGAGGTGTATTCTCCGTATGTGTGTTTGTGTTTTGTTTGGGGGTTATAAGCAGCCTCGTCTAGACCCCCCCTGCCTTATACGAGGCATAGACGCCTCGTATAGAGCTATACGAGTCGTCCTACATTTTTCCAAAATTACCATTTTGCCCCTGTTAAGCCCCCAGTATAGGCATTATTCAGGGGCAAAATAGTAATTAACCAATACAAAAAGATATTTCTGTAATGGTTAATTACCATTTTGCCCCTGACTAAAGACTATACTGAGGGCTTTACAGGGGCAAAATGGTAATTTAATAAACCTTTTTTATAATTAAAACCTGTTAAAAGTTGCCGCCTCGATAGACGAGACGTATAGCTCTATACGCGTCGTCTGGCATTTCAAAATTACCTTTAAGCCCCTGTTAAAGGCCTATACTGGGGACTTTCAGGGGCAAAATGGTAATTAACATAAAATATTTTCAAAATTCAAATTTAAAAAAAAAGAATTGGTGC
Organism: Helianthus tuberosus; assembly: GCA_030545235.1. Lineage (NCBI taxonomy): Eukaryota > Viridiplantae > Streptophyta > Magnoliopsida > Asterales > Asteraceae > Helianthus > Helianthus tuberosus. The sequence continues at coordinate 148,635,761 of CM060384.1, read as the reverse complement.
CGACACTGTTGACGACTCGTATAGCTCTATACGAGGCGTCCTAATTCAAAAAATTCAAATTTTGATTTTCAAATATTCAAAATTCAAAATTTCAAAAACCCGCTCAAATAGACGACTCGTATAGATCTATACGAGGCGTCTATGGATTCTAGAATGACCTTTTAGCCCCTGAAATAAGCCTAAATTGGGGGCATACCAGGGGCAAAATGGTCTTTTGGGCAAACCTATACGACACGTATAGCTCTATACGCGTCGTATATGTATAATTTTTTTTTAAAATGATATTAACCTGTTTTAATTATAGAAAAATGATACAAATTATAAAAAAAATGATATTAACCTGTTTTAATTATAGAAAAATGATACAAATTATAAAAAAAAAAATTATAGAAATTGAAGAAAATTATAGGAATTAATAAAAAAAATACATTCAAATTACAAAAATCATTCTTCCGTATCACTATCGATGTAATTAAGACTGGGGTTTGATCTTGGCGGAGGATTCATTATCGATGTATACCATTGTAGACGTGGCAAGTACATATCTTCCCATTGTTCCGTATGGGGTGTTCGGTGGTTCAACCATAGCCCGTGTGCTGGTGGCATTGGATAATCCCCTTCCAGCTTAACATGTATGAAGTGGTTCTCGTTTACATGTGTAAGCGTTATGAACAACGGTTGTTGATTAGCCGGAGGACTTAGTATCGGGAAGAAAGTGGAACTCGCACCCATGGTTGTCGTTAACAGGTGCACGCCGATACCGTACGTTTGTGCAATAAGAAGTCCTGCAAAGGGGAAGTCCATCCAGTGATCCCCCCCACAACCGGACACTGAATCCCAAATTAGGCCCTGACGATGCGTGTAAAAATAACCTTCATCCCATGCTTCAAATATTGGGAACCAGATCGATTTGTTCTGATCCATTTCTTGGACAAGGTGCCTTCGAATGAGCCCCCATGAACTCTGTTCCATACCTAAGCCCACAGCCACAGACCGAAACCCACAATGACCGTCCGGCATCACATCTCGTATGCACGAGACGTACGGATGGAACACTAGCGGAATGTCATCCTGAAACTGTTCGATGATTCCCACGTACTCGTCCCCAATGATTAACGGGAAACCGTGAGCATCTTGTGTCTCTTTCTTCTTAGAACTCTTTGAACGACTTAGGCTCGCTTTGGGTTTTTGGGACCTTATAACCGACTGTTGAGAGGCCTGTGACGGAACGTACGAGCTGTGGCGAGGTTTATCGTACTTACTTTGTCGGGAACCTTCAAAGCACGTGTTTGCATCACCGAATGAGCTTCTCCTCAATTCTTCATCTATACGACAGGCCTCGTCCAACCTTTGTTGTACCTGCTTTGTTGTTGGTCGGCCACGAGTATTTTGTTGGACAACCGGTGGTTTCTTGGTAGATTTCTTTGGAGTCAACACCGCTTTAATCTTTGACATCAGGCTTTTTTTGCTGAGCTGGGGGGTGCGACTGTAATTGTTGTCTAACAATATTTAGCTCTTCGACCACGTCCACGTCATCGTCTATCAATTTACAACTTTGGAAGTTAAGTTTCCGCCAGAAGACGTCCACGTCTTCGAGTTGAATCGGACGCTCTGCACGGTTAAAAACAACATTGTTTAAATCACATGATTAACGGAAATATATCACACAAGTGTTGTACGTTTAACAATTATTACCTTCAAGAATGTACTTTTCTATCCTACAAGCACAGGGCAACCCACAGCTGTGCCACATTTGGCAACCACATGATGAATGAAAGCGCTCCAAGACATCTACCTTACTAATTGCCTCGCCCCTCAACAAGTCAAGGGCTGTATGGGATACTTTTCCAAGTAGGTGTTGAAACAACGGGTGTTTGTGGTGGGTCATTGTTTTTTCGATGCTATCTCGAAAAGTCTTCCTTATTGCACCGAACTGTGTCTCAACTATATCATGGACACAACCAACTACACGGTCCAGCGAGCTCCTATCTTCAACGTATCTCTTTAAGTTGGCGTGTTGGCTCTCAACTCTGTTTGTGGTACGATTACCAAAGTTGCGCCTCTTATCAGTCCACGCAAAGACGAACATCTCCTTATAGTCTTTTAGCCAGTTATCGTACACGTATTTGAAGACTCCTAAAACGTAAAAATAATTTAATGAAATTTGCATATGTGAGTCGTATGTTATTATAAAAACTTACTGGAACGTTTGCACTCCACAAGTCGTTGTCGCATGTTGCGCAAGTGGTACTCGTAGATGAGTATGGATGGAGACTCAATCAATGTCCCCCAGAATGACAAAAATTTCTTCCAGTCTTCGTCTGTGAAGGCACCCTTGCAGTGCTTCATAACATTCTGTTGTATGTGCCACCTGCAAAGAAGCCTGGAGGCGTTTGGAAATACTTTAGCACACGCGCCCATAAGGGCTAGGTCTCTATCGGTTAAAATCACACGTGGCTCCATGCATTCATCCAACATTGACTTTACCCTCTCAAGCACCCCTACAAAGTTATCACCCCGTTCTTTACTAACAACGGCATGCGCGATAATAAACGATTTGTTGGTAGGCGTCATACCAACAATCTGGATAAAGGGCATATTGTATATGTTTGTCTTGTACGTCGCATCGATCAGCATGACGTGGGGGAATGCACGCCACATGTCTCTCGAGTACCGATGAAGAAAGAAGATCTCTGTTACGATCTCTGTTCCGGGTTCCTCCCGTGTCTCGTAAATAAAGTCGTTGTTTATCAGCTTGTTTTCTAGTGACTGCATGGGAGTCAATCCTTGTCTTTGTTCGGCTCTAATCTTCGCCACAACGTTTTGAACGTCTTTCAGAACATGAAACCTGTCGGGGTCCTGCTTCCTTATCGTTTGAAATATTTTGCGCGACTCCATGTTTTGAGCTGTCAGCTGCTCGATCAGTTTCATTTCGCTTGGAGTAAACCTTCGCACAAATGCGTGGGCCGACAGGTCCTCACAAAGTTCGTGGTTATGTTCAATTTTTCCGTCTTTAATCTCCCAGGTTTCATACGGGTGGTTTCGCACAGCCATCAGGTAAAACGGGCAACCGGTTTTTTTGCTTCCGGCTTTTCTAAGTGTTGCTGTAGTGTGGTGCTCACCACCACGATCACATTCAAGCCATACCCTCCCGATTCTTCCACCGGTTTTCTTTGATCGACGGGTGACAATAACGAAACCATCCGCGTTTGCTATTTCTTGTATCCGATTCTTTAGTTCATCTAAAGAGTTGAAAACCTGTAACATCGACAATAATAATAAATAATTTTAATAAATAAATAAATAAATAATAATAATAATAATACAAAAATAGTAATTAATACCTGCTTTTTTAAGTACGGACTGTCCTGGATGGGAGGTGTCTCACCACCATATCTACCATATCCACCATAACCACCGTCTCCTCCGTATCCACTGTATCCACCATCTCCTCTGTAACCACCGTCTCCTCCGTATCCACCGTCTCCTCCGTATCCACCGTCTCCTCCGTATTCACACCCGTATCTATAATCCGGATACCCTTGTTGCGTCGGATAACTTGGTTGACAATCATGGTATGAGTCATCTACAGGGGTTGTTTCATCAACAGGGGGATGATTGTTCAAATCTAGAAACGGTTTGTTTTGTTCTCCTTGTATACTAGACACAACATCCTCTTGCTCATTAGAATCGGGAACGCAAGACTCCTCCAAAATAAAGAACCGTATCATCATTAGTAAATAATAAACTAAAACAAAAACTAATTAAAACATTTAAGTACCTGTACTGTTACCGGATCGCTTTCGGGCACCCAGTTCTCGCTATAATACTGCCCGAAGACATAGTTGCCGTCCCAGTATGATGACATTTAAGTATCTGTAATGAAAGAAGAAGAAGAAGCAGAAAGAAAGATGAAGCAGAAAGAAAGATGAACCAGTTTAAATGTTGAATGCTCGGGGGTGGACAAAGCATAAACTGTATGTTGCACTTTTTCATAAGTCGTAGACGCCTCGTATAGCTCTAGACCCCTCGTATACCTTTAAGTCACTTGTCAAATGAACAGTAAAGCAGTCACCTTTAAGTCACTCAAGACGCCTCGTATAGGCCTATACGAGGCGTCTTGTTGCCTCGTATCCGTTCCTCGTACAGACCTAGACTCCCCGTATGATGTGACTGATTTGACATTGTGCTTTGGTGCAGAGCTGGTCGGAAAAGTAACCCTATACGTCTGGTATAGGTCTATACGAGGCGTCCTGAAGGGTGTCAAAATAGGCACTAAGGTGTGTGAATATGTACACCCTTTGGATATCACTCATTATAATCACTACTAGAAAATTGACTTTATGGTTTAGGGGTCCATCACTAGAGTTTTGATCTCCGGAACTTCACCAACCCGAGATGTAGAAAACCCTAAGTTTTAGCAGGGCCGGCCCAACCTCAAGAATTTTGAGGCTTGGGCTTTAAGTCTCCAAATCAATAGGGTCTCCAACTTAAAAAAAAATTATATATGATATTTGGGTTAGGCTGAACTTATCTTTATACGTACAAAAAATATATAAAAATACAAAAAAAAAAATTAACTTCGCCAACAATAAACCTTTTAGTTTATTTTGCCGGTTCCAAGCCCGGGTAATGGAGGGTTTTTCTCAAATGGTTTTTTTTTTTTTTGGAAAAGGCCTCAAGTTTTTAATTTGCTTTATTAGGCCATCAAAATAGTTGAACCGGCCTTGAAAATAGTTGAACCGGCCTTGAGTTTTAGGAGTCAAAACATGAACAAATGACCATAGAGTAAATTTCTTACACGTTTGGTACATCTTCATGATGCTTACAAAGTTACAATCAAATCTAGTAAAACAAAATCAAAATCATCTATATCCAAACTACCACCCTTTACAATGTCACCAACAAGCTAAACAAACCAACTACAAAACTAATCATTCCGGCAACATTCCGGCCACCACCACTCATCAACTCCACCGGAAAAAGACACTCATCAGTGGAATAATTCCTGTTGGTGATCTTCCCAGCCCCATTGAAATCACAAGCCTCCACACTCTGTTGACTCATTTGAAAATACATATTGAATGCATATGATACATTCTTACGTTCACTCAATTTATTGCATGTTGACCCATATGAAAGGCTTGTGCAATCACTCAAACTACAAGCATATTCCAAATCTCTATTCACTTTACTCAAATTCCTCATATCATCATTCAAAACACACCATTGTTTGTCTAAATACTTCACATTTTTAGCACCAACTGGCATCTTTTCGTTACCCTCACCGGATAAATCGATAGGGAACTTCGGTTGTCCATCGTACCGGAATATGCCCCAGTGGCGTTCGAAGAAGCCCGGGGCGATACTCTTTTTGTTTTCGTCAGTTAAACTAAAGAGGTAAACCTCTATGTAACCCGGGTTTCGGGGTGTTCCTTTGTTAGATGATAGTTTGTTTAATAATCCATGGTAGAATTTTTGTGCCATTTTAGGGTTTGCTTGTTTGTGGCCGTTTGTGGGCCATCCGATCTCGCCAACGATGATTTTAATGTTGCTAACGCCGGCTTTCTTGAGGGAGTACGAGAGGGTGTCGAGGTTGGCGTCGAACATGTTGGTGTATCGGATGTTTTGATCTTGAACACCTTTTCCGCCACCCTCGAAGAACGCGAATTCGATTGGGAAATCTTCGTTTTCGTAGAGACTAAGGAAAGGGTAGATGTTGACCATGAATGGGCAGTTGTGTTGGTCGAGAAATCTTGATATTTTGACCATTATGTCTCGGATTTCGGGCCGGAAGTCTCCGGCCGATGGGCCCGCTGAGCCGGAGTCGTAGACGTCGGCGTTTTGAGGGATGGTTGCTTTGATTTTGTTGCCTAATCCGGCTTTGTTAAGGGCTTTTTGTACATTTTTTAGGGCTGGGAATATGGTTTTCTCGAAGGCGCCTTTGTATGCTTTCAAGAAGGGCTCGTTTCCAACGGCTATATACCTGAATTATGTATCATAATTCAATAACATAACACATAGCCAAACTTACATACAATGTATGATGCATATCATGTTGCATGTTGCATGCATGTACGTACACATATACACATATGCATGCACGTTCATGCATACGTACATGCATAGTATATGCACACAAGAATCTTACATGTATAGATACATGCAACACGCAAGAATCTTACATGCATGCATATATTTATACGCATTTTATTTATGCATGCATGCATACATGCGCATATACATATGCATGTGTGTACGTATAAATATATATGTCTTACTTGATATCAACACCGCCATGATCACGCAAATGATCGGTAACATTTTCTTTGATGTAATCCTCAACCGTGTCATAATCATCGCTAAATTCTTTAAGATTTAGGTTAGGGATACCCAGCATGACTTCGATACCCGTCCCAGCAAAGTGACCAACGGTCCAATGGTCCGAATCGAAAAGCTTAACCTTCTTAATCTTATTGTCTTTAAGCATCTGAACAACATATTGAGGATCAAGAGGTGTGGATGCCTGAGTACCCCAATTCACCCCTAGACAATGCACACACTTGGTTGCTAAAACCACACAATAACATGTCCATATCAAGACCATGGCTCGAGCCATGGTTCGAGAGAGTGCACCAATACTTTTTCAGGGTTTAGAGAGAGAGAAAGAGAGAGAGAGAGAGGTGGGTTATCGTAAGTTTTTTCTTTGGGTATTTCGTTTGGGGTCATATGAGTGGTTTGCTTTTCACATTCTTTTTATAGGTAGATTTCCATACTTAACTTCTTTCTAAATTTAGTATGTGCTTCGAATTTGGTTTAAATTCCTTTATATCTAAAAAAAACTAGTTAATCCATCGGGATAAATTACTAAATTAGCGTGTTGGTGTGTGCTCAAGTTCCATAATAAAGTGGGTATTACGAGGATTTTAGGAGTATATTTTAATTTTAGAGTGGTGTGTGTTCGCCGTCCAAAAAATAATCATGTAATATGTTGTGTTATATTGTGGATATTTACATGACTAAAACTTCCAGTAAATGGGTCACGTACAGGTTAGTAATGAAATTAAATATGTTCATCAGTTAAACTACGTAAAATTATATTATATTATACTACATATACAATTACAAGTTGGGGGAATAGTGTCAGGCAGCTGCCTGACACTCCCCCATTGGACCAACACGTTTATTGTTTTATATCCATTTTAAAAGTACGTTTTTGCCTTCAGCTCAAAATAAAATTACGCTTTTTGTCCCTATCTTAAAATTACGATTTTGCCCTCAATTCAAAATTACGACTTTGCCTGGCACTCTCCCATTGGACCAACCAGTTTATTATTTTATATCCATTCTAAAATCACGTTTTTGTCCCTCTTTAAAATTACGGTTTTGCCCCCAGCTAAAAATAAAATTACGCTTTTGTCCCCAGCTCAAAATTACGATTTTTCCCTCCATTCAAAATAAATTGTGGTTTTGCCCTCAGCTCAGAATTACATTTTCGCCCCCAGTTCAAAATAAAATTTTGTTTTTGCCCCCACTTAAAAATTACGGTTTTGCCCTCTGTTAAAAAAATGTGATTTTTCCCCGTTTAAAAATTGTGATTTCGCTCTCAATTCAAAATTACGTTTTTTCCCCTGTTCAAAATAAAATTATGTTTTTGCCCCCCAACTCAAAATTACGATTTTGCCATCGGTTCAAAATAAAATTGTGCTTTTGCCTCAAGCTTAAAATTATGATTGTGCTCTTAGTTCAAATTTATATTACGTTGTTACCCCCAGTTAAAAATTACGAATTTGCCCCTGTGAAAAATTTACAATTTTGCCCCAGGTTCAAATTTACAGTACTGCTATTACTTTAGCTTTTGTCAAATTACGATTTTACCCCAGTCAAAAAATACAACTTTCCCTCAGTTAAAAATTACAATATTGCCATTGTTTTAGTTTTTTTTATCAAAACTATAAAAGTGTTTTGTTTTAATTGTTTGACTCGATTTAATTGTTTTTCCTGTCAATGAGCTGACTAACACTCGCTCATTATTCGGCCATCGTCCCGCAATGCGGGCGGGGCACCAACTAGTTGAATAACAATTACCTACTTATATATTTCCAAGTTAAAGGAATAGTGCCAGGCAGCTTGCGGCACTTTCCTATTGGCCCAACCCATTTTTAATTTAATTTTATTCCCAGTTTAAAATTACGCTTTCGTCCTTCGTTTAAAATTACATTTTTGCCCCCAGCTCAAAATAAAATTATAATTTTGCCCCTAGCTAAAATTAAGTTTTCGCCCTAGCTCAAAATAAAATTATAATTTTGCCCTTGACGGGTGGTCCGTAGGACAACCCTTAAGGCCTTTAAATAGATTAAAATCTCATACTTTGCCCGGTTAATTGTTTGAACTTGGTAACCACTAGATGTTTGGATTTGCAGGTGTTAAAGTGTTCAGGATGCGGGTTTTAGGAAGCTTGGATGGATGTTAGAAGTTGGTGGAATCGAGACATGAAGAAATCAAGTTTTGATGGCGAAACAAGGAAAACAACATCACTCAGCGCCGTAACCTACGGCTCTTGCCGTAGGCTACGGCTCCCATCATTAGCCAAAAGACACTGCCGTAAGGCAGTAGATCCTTGCCGTAAAGAACCATTGGCCGCCGTAAGCTACGGCAAGCGCCGTAGCTTACGGCGATATGTTGACCCTTGTTGTCCCATTGGCCACCGTAAGCTACGACAGGCGGCGTAGCTTACGGCGCCGAGCATTCCAAAAACGTAACTTCCGCATTAATTAGTCATTTGAAAAGGATTTAGTGTGTCTTGTCATTGGTTTTCGGTTACACCTGGATTGTGAACGAATTTTGGAGCAACTTGGAGACTTTTTGGAGCTTGAAACAACCTTGGATCATTAGTCTTTGATGTTTGAATTGTTATTGAAGATCGAAACTTGTTTGACAATGTTTGTTCGAGCCATGAGTGGCTAAGTATTTTGTGACTATCTTTGGTGGAAGGTTTGCAAGACATTTATGTTTATTTCCGTATTTCTAGAATAACAATCTTCTCTTTATTGAATTGCTTGTTATGGTGTGTGATTATTTGTTGGTAAATTGTTAATCCTTGTGTTGCACTAATTAGAAACCATACGTTCTTGGTGCCGTTGGCAATCGAGATATCATGGGTATAGTTAGGCTTGGGTAAGGGTTGATTGATCATCGGGTAACAACCTCACGTTCTAGGAATCTGAGTACTTAGTTCCCTTTCATCACTGCAATTTATCACATATGAACTATGTCTATGTAGTTCTTTCTAGTGGAATGTTAGCATAAGTGTCATAGCAAACCGGAAACTAAAGATGGTTACTTGTCTCTAAATTGTTTACCACCAAATTTTTTCTCTTGCAATTTAATTAGTTAAATTTAGTTCTAAAACCAATTCATTCAAATCAACTCTTGAATTTTACTTTACTTGCAATTTAGTTTAACTTAGTTAATTTAGATGAATATTGAAATAACGCATATTCCACAAACTCCCTGTGTTCGATACCCACTTGCCACTGTCTATTTAGTAGTAATTGGATTAAATTTGATTGTGACCACGACATCACGTCAAATTTTGGCGCCGTTGCCGGGGAGTAGTGAGCAACGTGTGTTATTTTTGTTCTTTTTAAGTTTGTTATTTTTCTGGTTTACGCTGGGTGTGTTAGTGTGCAGGTACTTACAGGTGCATGCGTACTAGGAGCTCTCACAAGCTTTCACCATTGGCATTTGATCCGAAAATTGAGCGAACTTTAAGAGGAAACAGAATTTTGCTAAGAGAGAACAGGATCAGCGGTTCACCAACAACACCAACTACACCAATCACACCACTTCGATACATGGATCCACCACCACCAACACCCACTACGGGTGAACTTATACCACCTTTTATACCATCATCTACTCAACCTTCACCAAACACTACCATGCCAAACACCACTACCAATCCTATTTCACCTCATGATGTAACACCAACTAACACTACCCAACCCATTACCACCCAAGAAGAACATACACTCACTTTTAACCCTTCTACCACAATTCCACCATTTTCCCATTTCTTTCTAGGTGCGGGTCAGTCATCTTCAACCTACTCAATAGCACCAAACTCAACCATTGTCCATGCTACTTCTACATTTAGACCATCGAACCAGTCGGGTTTTCAATATTCGACTCTTCCATTTGGGCAATCTTCGGGTATTGGGGGAGATGGATATGATGAAGGATATGAAGATTTTGAGGGTTATGAGGAAGAAGGATATGCTTATGGGGGTGATGGGGAACAAGGAGAACTTACTTATGTGCAAGGGCAAACTCAAAGAATGCCAAGTGTTGGTGGGTTTCAACAACAACATATTCGGCCAAGGCCACAAGGGCCACAAGTGCAACGTCCTATACCATTGCAACAAATTCGTCCACAAAATGTACAACCACAATTCCAAAGGCCAATTCAACACCAACCAACGCCACACCAATAATTTCAACCACATGTACCACAAGGGCCTATACAAAGGCCAATGGGTCCTATTCGACCAAGGGTTCAGTTGGGTGTGCCAAGAAGACATCTTAGAGAACATGCGAGAGGCATTGAAGCGCATTTTAGGCCGGTAATCACTCACAATCCTTCACCGGTAGTTATTCCTCACAATGATCAAGGGAGGACCTTTGAAGTGAGAACCAATTCATTGCAAAGTTTGCCTAAGTATAAGGGTCTAGCAACGGAGGAACCTTATTTTCACTTGGAAGCTTATGACTCGATTTGCAACACATTTGGGAGTCAAGGATTTTCGGCCGACGATGTCAAATTGGTATTATTCCAATTTTCTCTAGAAGACAAGGCAAAGAAGTGGTTTTACACTCTACCTTCAGCATCTATCTATACATGGGCGGAGATGCAACAAATATTTTTAGATGAATTTTACACCGCTCAAAAGACCAATGATGCTAGGAAGGGGTTGAGGAGTTTTCAACAACAACAAGGTGAAATGTTTCACGAGGCCTTTGAGCGTTTCAATATGATGATCAAGAATTGCCCTCACCATGGGATTGAACTTTGGGAATTGATGAACTCTTTCCATGAGGGGTTGAGTGCCGAAGATGCTCGCGACTTAATGTCTATTACCGGTGGCACTTTTGGTACGAACTATGAGCAAGACGATTGGGAGTTCTTGGAGCAAATGGCAATCACTTCAAAAAGGAAAGCTCAAGCATCAAGGAGAGCACGACCGGCCGTTACCCGAACTCAAGTGCATGTGGTCGATGATGGTAATGTTCAAACCTCTAACCAAATTTATGATATTTGTGCTATTTGCAATGAAATAGGGCATGCGGCTGAAAATTGCCAAGGAATGGAAGGGCAATATGAAGAAGTTCATGCGGTGCAAGGTCAAGGAGGGGGTGGTAGAAATTATAATATGAACTCTAACACTTACCACCCCGGGTTGAGGAACCACCCAAATTTTCGGTATGGGAACCCTTCAAATCAAGCTAACCCGAACTTTCAAGGTAGCCAAGGAAACTTTGGTTCGCGCCAACCTTACAACAATCAAAGTGGATATAGAGGTGGGAACAACCAAGGGTATCAAAGGCAATATCAAACGGGTCAAGAACAAGGGGGTCTTCGGGTGGAAATGAGATGATGGATATGTTGAAGAGCATGCAAGCGGAGATGCAAAAGAGAAATCAAATGGATGATGCACGCATACAAAAGGATGAGGCACGAGACAAAGCAATTCAAACTTCGACCACCCAAATGGGTCAACTCGCAACCGAAGTGGCGGACTTGAAGAAAAACAAAGGTCGATTACCAAGCGATACTAAGGTAAACCCGTCTCATAATACTTCTAGAGGTAACAATGTTAATATTCATCATGTAAGTGTTTTGAGAAGTGGGAAAGAGTACAAAACCAATCCTTCACCGGATTTGGTTGAGGGGGGGTGGTTGAAGATATAACGGGTCAAGATAGTGAGGAAGAAAATGAACCAACTATTATTACTTCTAAAAAACTCAATTTTGAAAAACCCGAAATTAATAAAGAAAAAGAAAAGAAAAATGAGGATGAAGGATCTAGTCAAGTACCATTTCCCTCGGCTTTATTAGATCCGGGTAAGAAAAATTTTATTTCAAAACGGGGTCCTCAAAAGGAAGAAATGTGGGAGGTTTTCAAACAAGTTAAAATCAATCTTCCTTTACTTGAGGCAATAAAACAAGTACCTGCTTATGCCAAGTTTTTAAAAGAATTATGTACTCAAAAGAGGCAACAAAAAGTGCCTAAATTGGTTGACTTGACGGAGCGGGTAAGCGCGGTTTTGAAAGGAGATCTTCCTCCTAAGCTACAAGATCCGGGAACGCCCCTTATAAACATTCAAGTAGGAAATTTTCAAACCGCAAGGGCGTTATTGGATCTTGGAGCCGGAGTAAGTATTCTACCGGGGGGTATATGACCAATACGATTTTGGTCCATTGAAACGGGTTGAGACAACGGTGGTATTAGCCGATTTATCTCATAAACTTCCTCGGGGTATTGTACGGGATGTGATAGTTAAAGTTGATGAGTTTTATTATCCCGTGGATTTTCTTGTGCTAGATTACTCATCCGCGGACCCAATTCAACAACAAAATGCTATTTTGGGTCGGCCGTTTTAAACACCGCACATGCCGTTATTGATTGTCGATATGGTACCGTCGACATGACATTCGGTAATAGAAAGATGAGATTAAATATTTTTACTAACGGTACTAACGTTTATGTTGATGAGTGTTTTCTAGCAGATTTCATAGATGGATATGACCCAAAGGAGTTCAAGGAAGAGATTTTGGGTTCTTGTGTTTGTGATGTGTCTTTGCAGGTGCATGCATGTGAGTTGGAAAAGGAAGAGAAGGAGCAAGAGGCTCTTGCGGTGAAAGAAGGAAGGCCGCCATGGACCCACCAAACGGAAACTTTACCGGTGGGAATTGATTCGGGTACAAAACCTTTATTGGAGTGTCCACCAAATGTGGAACTGAAAGAGCTACCGAAACATCTAAAATATGCATTCTTGGGGGAGAATGACACCTTACCAGTGATCATTGCTTCTAATTTGGCGGTAGCTCAAGAAGAGGATTTGATACGGGTTTTGAAGGCTAATAAGGCGGCAATTGGATGGATGATAGCCGACTTGAAAGGTATTAGTCCATCCATTGTAATGCATAAAATCATTACAAGTGAAGATGCGAAGCCAACCCGTGAAACACAAAGAATGTTGAACCCGAATTTGAGAGAGGTGGTCAAGAAAGAAGTGATCAAGTGGTTGGATGCGGGGATCATATATCCCATCTTGGACAGTGCGTGGGTAAGTCCGACTCAGGTAGTGCCTAAAAAGTCCGGCATCCAGGTAATAAAAGATGAACAAGGTGAGCAAATTGCCACCCGCCCGGTCACCGGGTGGCGAGTTTGCATTGATTATAGGAAATTAAACGCCGCTACCTCCAAAGACCATTTCCCGTTACCCTTCATTGACCAAATAATTGAAAAACTTTCCGGTCAAAAATATTACTGTTTTCTGGATGGGTATTCGGGATATAACCAAATTGCTATTCACCCGGACGACCAACACAAAACCACGTTTACATCTCCATATGGCACATTTGCCTTTCGGCGAATGCCATTTGGACTATGTAACGCCCCGGCCACATTTCAAAGATGTATGATGAGTATATTTTCGGACATGGTCGGTGAATCTCTTGAAGTGTTTATGGATGATTTTTCCATCTTTGGCCCAAGTTTTGACTCTTGTCTTGATGAATTAGAAAAAGTTTTAAAAAGGTGTGTTGAGATAAACTTGGTGCTAAGTTGGGAAAAGAGCCATTTTATTGTTCAATAGGGTATTGTGTTGGGGCATGTGATTTCGGACCGGGGAATGGAGGTAGACAAAGCAAAAATTTGGGTAATTTCATCTCTACCCCCACCAAAGAACGTTAAGGGGGTGAGATCATTTTTGGGACATGCGGGGTTCTATAGAAGATTCATTAAGGGTTTTAGTGTAATTACAAAACCTTTATGTAATTTATTATTGAAAGATGTTCCATTTGATTTTACTGACGAATGTTTGCAAGCGTTTCATGTGTTGAAGGAACAGTTGGTGAAGGCTCTTATCTTGCAACCACCGGATTGGTCGAAGCCGTTCGAGATTATGTATGATGCTAGCGACACGACCATTGGATCGGTTTTGGGTCAAAGGGTCGATAAGAAGCCGGTGGTAATCTATTATGCAAGTAAAACTTTGTCCGAGGCGCAACTGAATTACACCACGACCGAGAAAGAATTATTAGCGGTGGTGTATGCCTTGGATAAGTTTAGATCTTACATTTGGGGGAGCAAGGTGATCGTGTATTCGGATCATAGTGCGGTCCGATACTTAATGGAAAAGAAGGATGCAAAGCCTTGGTTGATTTGTTGGGTGCTTTTGTTGCAAGAGTTCGATCTAGAGATTCGGGACAAAAAGGGGTGTGAAAATGTTGTAGCGGATCATTTGTCCCGGGTCCCGTTGGAAGGTGTTGATGACCCGAGCGAGATTAATGAACGGTTTCCCGATGAGCAGTTGTTAGCCGTGTCTACTTTTGTTGCACCTTGGTATGCCCACTATGTGAACTACTTGGCCAAGGGTGCAATTCCGAATCATTGGACGAAGAAGAGACGACAACAATTTTTGAGTCAAGTAAAGCAATATATTTGGGATGAACCGGATTTGTTCAAAATCGGACCCGATCAAGTGATAAGAAGGTGTGTTCCCGAAACTGAAGTTTTAGAGATTTTGACCCATGCTCATTCATCGGCATGTGGAGGGCATTTTAGTGGGAACAAGACGGGTTATCGGGTGTTATCATGTGGGTTTTATTGGCCCATAATTTTCAAAGATTCTTGTGAGTTTGCCCGGAATTGCATCAATTGTCAAAAAGTTGGAAGCATATCTAAGCGGGATGAAATACCTTTACAACCAATTTTGGTGGTTGAGGTGTTTGATGTTTGGGGGATAGATTTTATGGGTCCGTTTCCTAACTCGAATGGGTTCTTATACATATTGGTTGTGGTTGACTATGTTACGAAGTGGATAGAAGCCATTGCTACAAGGACCAATGATCATTCCGTTGTATGTAAGTTTGTGCAATCTAACATCTTTGCTCGATTCGGTGTGCCAAGAGTAATAATAAGTGATGGTGGTTCACATTTCAAAAATTTTAATTTTGGGAAATTGCTAAAAAGATATAATGTGAACCACCGTGTGGCTACACCATACCATCCACAGACAAGTGGATAAGTTGAGGTGTCCAACCGTCAAATTAAAGAGATCCTCATGAAGACGGTGAGAACGGATAGAAAAGATTGGTCAAGTAAGCTTGACGATGCGTTATGGGCATACCGGACGGCCTACAAAACTCCAATTGGTGCTACCCCTTATCGGATGGTGTATGGGAAGGGGTGCCATTTACTAATGGAGTTAGCACATCGAGCGCATTGGGCCATCAAAACTGTTAATGCGGATTATGATGAAGCGGGTCGAGCAAGAAAGTTGCAATTGAATGAAATTGAGGAGATTAGAGACGAAGCCTACGAATGTGCTTACGCATACAAAGACAAACTGAAGAAAGTTCATGATGCAAAGCTAAGGAAAAAGAACTTTGAAGTGGGTCAAAATGTGTGGTTGTACAATTCGAGGTTGAAGATGTTCGCAGGTAAACTCAAAAGCAAGTGGATGGGTCCTTACATCATCCGAAGAGTGGGAAGATTTGGTGATGTCGACATACAAGACGAACAAACCAATAAGCAACAAACGGTGAACGGGCATCGGCTCAAACAGTATTTGGAAGGTAATGACATCAACAATCTCGAGCTTGATAAAGTGGGTTATATTCTACGCCCATTGGATGATGAAGAAATTTGAAAGAGGCCCAGGTTTGGTGTTTGTACATATTTAGTTTAGTTTGTTTCGGTTTGAATAAGTTCCGTTTAAAACCGGTGTTTGAAACAAGTGTGGGGAAATTTGTACGAATTTTCCGAACATAGTGTTGAGGACAACACGGGTTTTTAATGGGGGGTAGGGTTAATAATTTTCATGTTTTCAATAAAATATAAAAGCAATTAAAATTAAACAATTTAAAAAAAACAATTAAATCAAACATAAAAATCTTTTGCACCATAAAGCTTTGTGGTCGCCCCCCTTCGCCCAGATGCCGCCGTAAGCTACGGTGGGGGGCGTAGCTTACGGTGGAAAGTCATCAAAAAAGAGCCTTACGCCGGACAGCTACTGTCTTACGGCATCCATTTTCACCCAGATGTTGCCGTAACCTACGGCAAGTGCCGTAGGCTACGGCGTCGAGCTGAAACGTATGATTGTCCCTTGTCGGCGATGTGTATATAAAAAAACCAAAATTCATTAATAATTAATAATAATATATTAAATAAAAACTTTAATTTCTCCCAACCACACAAACCTTCCAATCGACCCCAACCTTCTTCTCCATCTTTCTTCTTCTCCAAAGAACCCTAGCCTACCATAATCTTCAAACCACCATAACTTTTTCATCTTTCATTCAAATCAAGTGATTTTTGGGTCGATTTCGACTGAAATTTCACGAGCATTTTGATTGTGGGTGAAGATTTGGAAGAAAACCACGTTTTCTTGGCCAAAAATTCACATCCTGGGGCCGAAATTTTGGGGGTTTTTGTGTGAACTTGAAGAGCTTGTTATTCTCATCTTCTACAACACCAAGGTATGCAATTTCAATTCATTTTTTGATGTACATTGAGGTTTGTAGGTTTTCATTATGTTTTTGCTTGCACACTTGCTTGTATGAGATAAATGATAGGATTTTCTGAACCATTGAATGTTTAGGTATGAATGTATTTGATGTCTAGTGAAAATATTTTGGAAAAATTCTGAATTGTAGAGACATCATGCCGAATTTTTGTTCGAAAGGATGAATTTTTGGTTTTTGTACATTTATACCCATAACATGAAGCAAGTGTGGGGAAGATTTTGGAGTTTAACTAACTTGAATTGTTATGTGGTTGGTTTGTGAATGTGTGTAGGTATGGTGAAGACAAAAGATAAAGCGGGGTCAAGTTCGTCTAAACAACCTCAAGTGGAAGAGGAGCAACCAAAGAGGAGGAGATTGACACGGGTTGGTGACCCGGATTCAGAGGAGGATGCGCCTCCAAGGGGTCCAAAGCCGGATTGGACATCCGGTTCATTACTAGACCAACCCGCAGAATGGAGAGAGGACTTGTTCCACGAGCAAATGAAGAAGTTGAAGCAAAGGGCTGGGGCATTTATTTGTGAAAAGGAGATCCGGGAAGTCGATTTTGGGCCAATCGAGATAACGGCAAAGTTTAAAGAATTGGGTTGGGGGCAGCTTTGAAGTGTTATGATGGCGAGGTGAAGAAGATGTATGACTCTCAGATTCAAGAGTGGATGGCTTCACTCGAATGTCCCCCGTTTAAGGCCCCACAAAAGATGAAGCTTGTTGGATGGTGTAACGGGGTAAAAGTCAAAATGTCTTATGATTCTTTGTGCCGAATAGCAAAGTTTGAAGATCAACCATCCAATGAATATATCTACCCAAGCCTCAAAGATCTCTATCACGAGCCCGACAAGCATCCTCAATGGCAACAAATGTTGGATTATCTTTTCCTTCCGGGTACAACGCATGGGAAATTGTTTAGACGGAACTTGAGGATGGAAGAGAAGTTGTTGTTGGTTTTATGTACACACAATGTCGTCCCGCGGCGGGGTGACAAGATGGAGGTTCGGTTTCAAGAAGTGCCAATCTTGTATATGTTGATGCATGGTTCTCCCAAGGTTCCTTTTAGATTTTTAGTGTTGAACAACATCTGGTTGAGCCGAAATAGTGTAGAAAGAAAAAGTGTGCCTCATTGCCATTTGATCACGGCGTTGTTGAAGAAATATGGGGCAATTCAAGGCGATGAAAAAGGTTCTTACAAGAGGTTTAAGCCGTTTGACCTAAAGAATCTGGGGCCAGGTTGGGAGTACAAGGAATCGGAGAGGTATCATAAGCTGAAGACAGATGGGAGAAGATGGAGAGTCATCAAAGCGGATGCGAGGCCACTACGACCGGGCGAGGCTGATGAGCCCAAAACGACGGATGAAGAAGTTAGTGGTGACGATGATTATATGGAAGACACGTTCATGGTTGATGCTCCAATGGGGGGCGCTGGTCCAGGTGGAGTTCAGGGAGCGGGTGTACAGTCTGGTTATGTGGGGAGTGCATTCGATTATGCACAACAGGCCTATGATCCCTATTGGGCTCATTCGGGGAATATGGGCCAAATTATTGAACAAAGGCGACCCCCCACTTTAGGCGAATGGAGTGAACCAAACCAAATGCTCTTCGATCAACAAACTTTTATGGGTGCTAGTATGGAAAGAGCTCTCAAACAGAGCTACGACAGAAATGAGCAATGGAACCGTGCTCATATGTATGCCCATGAGGAAGAAGTGAACAATCGCTATTTAGACGACCGCCAGAGACGCTTGCATGATCAGTTGCATGCGGGTCAACCACTTGAAGCGGACCCTCCAGTTGTGGATTATACCACATTGCCGCCCTATGACGGTAGTGTGTCGTATCCCACCCCACCATTGCACCATTCTCAATGGGTGGATCCACAAGCAATGAATTATCAGCAGGCAAGTCAAAGTGGTGATCAAGGTGGCAGTAGTAGCAGCAGAGCATTTGGCTTTGGCGAGTGGAATGATATGATGACATCCATCTTCGGGCCTCCACAGCCAAAGTATTACTAGCCAGGTCGTATCTTGCTCCTTTGTATATTTGTGTATACTTTTATCTCGTATGTTTATGTTATGGTTGGGAGGTAGGGTGGTGTTTTGATGTTGATGTGTTTTTGTTGGGATGTGTTAGCGGTGGTGTGTTTGAATTTTCATAAAAATAAAAAAAATACAAAAAGAAGTTTGGGGTTTGAGATGTAAAGCTTGTGTTAATGTTGATGGTTAAAGCGATCTTTCCCTCAAAACCATACACTGGGACAATGTATCCCAAGTGTGGGGATGGGGGGAATTTTTGAGAATTTAAAAAAATTTTGTAACGCCAAGCGAAAAGTGTCAAAATTTAAAAACTTGATATTGTTCTGCTTGACACACCGACACCCATTCCTAGTCTTTTCTTGGTGAGAATTTGAGCCACATATGATTGTTATAGATATTTCTTCGTTTGAGTGGCGGTGTGTGTCGTGTGTTAATAGAACTTGTGTACAAATCCTTGTTAAATCCTAGACTTAGCATGCTTTTGAAGATGATAGGGGATTTTTAGGTAGCCTCGTCTAGACGTGTGAGAGTGTGGGATTGGTGGGTTGGACCTCATACTTTACATATATGAGCTTGGTATTGTGAGGGGTGGGGGTTTGGTCCTTAGAAAGCCATGTTGAGCCTTAGACCATTCGATTGCGACCCAAACCTACTTCCTACAAAATTTTACCTTTTGAGTTGACCCGGTTTAGGAGATTTAGTATGTAATGTTGATGTTTTTGTATATATTGTTGAAGTTTGATGTGTTATGAAAAAAAAGAGAGAAAAATATGAGAAAAACACAAAAATAAGTGATTAGTTGCAGTAGTAGTTGAGAATGTTGAAAAGTATGTATATATTTGGTGTTTGCTTTGTTAGTAGTAGAAATAAAAACCGGGTCAAATCAATTAGCTCTTTCATATGTATTCCGCCATTTTCCTACCTTTGCATTTAGCCCCGTTACAACCCATAAGTTCCCTTGATTCACAAGCATGCTAGATATTTGATAGAAGGAAACTTGATTTTTATACAAGCTTATTGACGCACACACACACACGCGCATTGAGTGGTTTAGCATTATATGCTAATAATTCTTGTTACCGAGAGATTTTTGTGAGGGGTGTGTCTCGTGGTATGATTGAAAGTTAGTAGAAGGACGGCATGTTTAGCTTGGTTTGCATGATTGATCGCTTTAGTTATGAAATAGTTTTTGAATGGGTTGCTTGGGACAAGCAACGGGTAAGTGTGGGGATGTGACGGGTGGTCCGTAGGACAACCCTTAAGGCCTTTAAATAGATTAAAATCTCATACTTTGCCCGGTTAATTGTTTGAACTTGGTAACCACTAGATGTTTGGATTTGCAAGTGTTAAAGTGTTCAAGATGCGGGTTTTAGGAAGCTTGGATGGATGTTAGAAGTTGGTGGAATCGAGACATGAAGAAATCAAGTTTTGATGGCGAAACAAGGAAAACAACATCACTCAGCGCCGTAACCTACGGCTCTTGCCGTAGGCTACGGCTCCCATCATTAGCCAAAAGACACTGCCGTAAGGCAGTAGATCCTTGCCGTAAAGAACCATTGGCCGCCGTAACTTACGGAGATATGTTGACCCTTGTTGACCCATTGGCCAACGTAAGCTACGGCAGGCGGCGTAGCTTACGGCGCCGAGCATTCCAAAAACGTAACTTCCGCATTAATTAGTCATTTGAAAAGGATTTAGTGTGTCTTGTCATTGGTTTTCGCTTACACCTGGATTGTGAACGAATTTTGGAGCAACTTGGAGACTTTTTGGAGCTTGAAACAACCTTGGATCATTAGTCTTTGATGTTTGAATTGTTATTGAAGATCGAAACTTGTTTGACAATGTTTGTTCGAGCCATGAGTGGCTAAGTATTTTGTGACTATCTTTGGTGGAAGGTTTGCAAGACATTTATGTTTATTTCCGTATTTCTAGAATAACAATCTTCTCTTTATTAAATTGCTTGTTATGGTGTGTGATTATTTGTTAGTAAATTGTTAATCCTTGTGTTGCACTAATTAGAAACCATACGTTCTTGGTGCCGTTGGCAATCGAGATATCATGGGTATAGTTAGGCTTGGGTAAGGGTTGATTGATCATCGGGTAACAACCTCACGTTCTAGGAATCTGAGTACTTAGTTCCCTTTCATCACTGCAATTTATCACATATGAACTATGTCTATGTAGTTCTTTCTAGTGGAATGTTAGCATAAGTGTCATAGCAAACCGGAAACTAAAGATGGTTACTTGTCTCTAAATTGTTTACAACCAAATTTTTTCTCTTGCAATTTAATTAGTTAAATTTAGTTCTAAAACCAATTCATTCAAATCAACTCTTGAATTTTACTTTACTTGCAATTTAGTTTAACTTAGTTAATTTAGATGAATATTGAAATAACGCATATTCCACAAACTCCCTGTGTTCGATACCCACTTGCCACTGTCTATTTAGTAGTAATTGGATTAAATTTGATTGTGACCACGACATCAAGTCAAATTTTGGCGCCGTTGCCGGGGAGTAGTGAGCAACGTGTGTTATTTTTGTTCTTTTTAAGTTTGTTATTTTTCTGGTTTACGCTGGGTGTGTTAGTGTGCAGGTACTTACAGGTGTATGCGTACTAGGAGCTCTCACAAGCTTTCACCATTGGCATTTGATCCGAAAATTGAGCGAACTTTAAGAGGAAACAGAATTTTGCTAAGAGAGAACAGGATCAGCGGTTCACCAACAACACCAACTACACCAATCACACCACTTCGATACATGGATCCACCACCACCAACACCCACTACGGGTGAACTTATACCACCTTTTATACCATCATCTACTCAACCTTCACCAAACACTACCATGCCAAACACCACTACCAATCCTATTTCACCTCATGATGTAACACCAACTAACACCACCCAACCCATTACCACCCAAGAAGAACATACACTCACTTTTAACCCTTCTACCACAATTCCACCATTTTCCCATTTCTTTCTAGGTGCGGGTCAGTCATCTTCAACCTACTCAATAGCACCAAACTCAACCATTGTCCATGCTACTTCTACATTTAGACCATCGAACCAGTCGGGTTTTCAATATTCGACTCTTCCATTTGGGCAATCTTCGGGTATTGGGGAGATGGATATGATGAAGGATATGAAGATTTTGAGGGTTATGAGGAAGAAGGATATGCTTATGGGGGTGATGGGGAATAAGGAGAACTTACTTATATGCAAGGGCAAACTCAAAGAATGCCAAGTGTTGGTGGGTTTCAACAACAACATATTCGGCCAAGGCCACAAGGGCCACAAGTGCAACGTCCTATACCATTGCAACAAATTCGTCCACAAAATGTACAACCACAATTCCAAAGGCCAATTCAACACCAACCAATGCCACACCAATAATTTCAACCACATGTACCACAAGGGCCTATACAAAGGCCAATGGGTCCTATTCGACCAAGGGTTCAGTTGGGTGTGCCAAGAAGACATCTTAGAGAACATGCGAGAGGCATTGAAGCGCATTTTAGGCCGGTAATCACTCACAATCCTTCACCGGTAGTTATTCCTCACAATGATCAAGGGAGGACCTTTGAAGTGAGAACCAATTCATTGCAAAGTTTGCCTAAGTATAAGGGTCTAGCAACGGAGGAACCTTATTTTCACTTGGAAGCTTATGACTCGATTTGCAACACATTTGGGAGTCAAGGATTTTCGGCCGACGATGTCAAATTGGTATTATTCCAATTTTCTCTAGAAGACAAGGCAAAGAAGTGGTTTTACACTCTACCTTCAGCATCTATCTATACATGGGCGGAGATGCAACAAATATTTTTAGATGAATTTTACACCGCTCAAAAGACCAATGATGCTAGGAAGGGGTTGAGGAGTTTTCAACAACAACAAGGTGAAATGTTTCACGAGGCCTTTGAGCGTTTCAATATGATGATCAAGAATTGCCCTCACCATGGGATTGAACTTTGGGAATTGATGAACTCTTTCCATGAGGGGTTGAGTGCCGAAGATGCTCGCGACTTAATGTCTATTACCGGTGGCACTTTTGGTACGAACTATGAGCAAGACGATTGGGAGTTCTTGGAGCAAATGGTAATCACTTCAAAAAGGAAAGCTCAAGCATCAAGGAGAGCACGACCGGCCGTTACCCGAACTCAAGTGCATGTGGTCGATGATGGTAATGTTCAAACCTCTAACCAAATTTATGATATTTGTGCTTAGGTAAGGGTTGATTGATCATCGGGTAACAACCTCACGTTCTAGGAATCTGAGTACTTAATTCCCTTTCATCACTGCAATTGATCACATATGAACTATGTCTATGTAGTTCTTTCTAGTGGAATGTTAGCATAAGTGTCATAGCAAACCGGAAACTAAAGATGGTTACTTGTTTCTAAATTGTTTACAACCAAACTTTTTCTCTTGCAATTTAATTAGTTAAATTTAGTTCTAAAACCAATTCATTCAAATCAACTCTTGAATTTTACTTTACTTGCAATTTAGTTTAACTTAGTTAATTTAGATAAACATTGAAATAACGCATATTCCACAAACTCCCTGTGTTCGATACCCACTTGCCACTATCTATTTAGTAGTAATTGGATTAAATTTGATTGTGACCACGACATCACGTCAGCCCTTAGCTCAAAATTACGCTTTTGCCCTCGATTCAAAAACTCATTTTTAATTTTGTTCCCAGTTTAAAATTACGGTTTCACCCTCCGTTTAAAACTACGTTTTTGCCCCCAGTTCAAAATAAAATGTTGTTTTTCCCTCTAGCTCAAAATTACGATTCTGCCCTCAGCTCAAAATTACGTTTTTGCCTCCAGTTCAAAATAAAATTATGTTTTCCCCCTAGCTCAAAATTATTAGCTGCCTGTCACTTCCCTATTAGACCAACTCATTTTTTATTTAATTTTATTCCCAGTTTAAAATTATGTTTTCGTCCTTCGTTTGAAATTACGTTTTTGCCCCCAGCTCAAAATAAAATTATAATTTTGCCCTAGCTCAAAATACGCTTTTGCCCTCGGTTCAAAAAATATTTTTTAACTTTGTTCCCGATTTAAAATTACGGTTTCGTCCTCCGTATAAAATTACGTTTTTGCCCCAGTTAAAAATAAAATGTTGTTTTTTCCTCTAGCTCAAAATTATGATTCTGCCCTCAGCTCAAAATTACGTTTTTGCCCACAGTTCAAAATAAAATTATGTTCCCCCCCCCTAGCTCAAAATTATGATTTTGTTCTCAGTTTAAAATCATGATTTCGCCTCCTGTTCAAAATATAATTCTGATTTTGCCCTCTCTACAGACATACATGTTATGAGAGAGGAATATTCGGCATATTGCCCCGCAACGCGGGCGGGGCAAATACTAGTTAGAATTACAAAGTAAAAGGTATATAATAATTAGGATGCATTTGAAAGTCCAAAGAAACAGTATAAAGGAAAAGAAAAGGCAACCACATGCACACAAGAAAGTTTAGATTATGAGAAGCATAAGTTATGGAAACATTTACTCTATGTTCCCAAGTCTCATTTAACAGGGGGAGGGAAAGGAAAATTTTCTCTTCTAATCTCTCCAATTTGGGAGGATGAATATATGGTCATATTTTCATTTAACCAAGACCGAAGTGTAGAAAGATCCAACCAAAGTAAAGGCACTATCCTCTATCCAACCCACTTATCTGCCTTACAAGATTGCACAACATGATTTGATCCATATAGCAACCTAAGTTGATGTGCATAGAAGCAAATTTGAAGCAAAATTTGAAAGAACTATTTCATGGTTTTAAAAGGATTTCTTAGAATTCAATATTTACATGACAATACCATCTAAAGATCATTTGGGAAGAAAGATAAGCCTTTTAGAACCGTAGAAAGATTTGGAGGATTCGATTAAGTACATAAGTATGATTTATGGGTGGAAGTTGCGTTACGAATGGGCTATGTGTTTAGCCTACCAAAGTTGAAGAAAGAAGATGAAATTATGAACATACTGAGGATTGTTTACAACAGGTATTTAGAGATGTTAAACTGGTACTATTTGAAGTTCAAAGGCAGGGAACTACTTGTTCAAATCAGCAAAGATGTCAAGCACTACAAGGGGAACCAAGAAGGCATGGAAGGAGGAGGACCTACCTCCAAAGAAGAGGTCCAAAACATCCAGCATTAATGGAGATTAGCAGGAAGGTTTTGATGTTTTCAAGATTACGTGTGGCACTATTGGAACCTTAATCTTGAACTTCAAATCGGTCTGGGTTGTAAGATTAAATATTTATTTATTTATATTTAATCTAGTAGCCATCATTATCATTTATATAATATAGATCAAAATATATTAATAACCTATTAATAATTAGTTGGTAATTGTTGATGGACCATATTACCCTTATTAACTAATTGGGTTTCCTCTTGGGTGTATAAATAAGGAGCTTATTAGAGAGTTAAAGGGTTAGACAATTACACAATACAAACAACCCCATAACATCAAATTCGTCTCTCTCTCCCTAACCGAAATCAACCCTACTTTCGGTTTCATCACCATCATCACCTTACACCCTAAGGAGGAACCAGATCAAACTGACAACTATGTCGAACTCAATGACTGGATCTCTGACTAGATTCTCCACTGCTTTGAATGCTGTAACAGGTATGTTATTCATGTTTTCCTTTATGTTTTAAACAGAACTGATCAACATGTGGTATCAGAGCATATGTTGATAAATCAGTTCTGTTTTGTATCCATTATTCTGGGATCAAAAAAAAAATCTGGAAAACAGAAAAAAAATTTAAGCCTTCATGATCACGGCTGTTTTCGAGTTTTGTTGCCGAAATCCCTGTTTTCGGAAGTTGATGTTTAATGAATTTGACTCGAAATTATAATGGGTAAACTAATATTCAAAATCCATTAAAGAAAGTCTTAAAATTTAGATTTCGGAACTCGAAAATTCCCTTATTTTGGAATATAATTTTGGATTAGTGGATGTTTTTCCAATGTTTGATCTAAATTTTATCTATTAAAATTTTGAAAACTATTAATAGATTTCAGTTATTATTTTCGAAATCATTTGATAAGTTTAGATCAAAAATAAATTAGGAAATACTATCCCAAAATCCCTTAAATTTCGAGTTTTAGTTATTATCACAAGAAACAGCTATTAACAGTGGGTTTCGAAATCATAAATGTACTAATCGCACAAGTCCCTTAACAGTCGCACAAGATCAGATCAGATATGATCTGATCGCACAAGACATTCGCACAAGATCAGATCACAGAAAAAAAATGATCTGGTCGCACAAGGGAAATCGCACAAGATTTGTGGATCGCACAAGATTTGTGGATCGCACAAGACTTGTGGATCGCACAAGGCATTACTGATCACACAAGTTATTAGGCCTTACTGATCGCATAAATTATTTGGGCCTCACTGATCGCACAAGTCATTATTGATCGCACAAGTCCTTACTGATCGCACAAATTTGTTTTGGGCCTCATTGATCGCACAAGACTTGGGCCTTATTGATCGCATAAGACTTGGGCATTACTGATCGCACAAGACTTGGGCATTACTGATCGCACAAGTTCAATCCGCGCTAACAGGTGGTTTGCTATTAAATACTTGGTTTTGTTTATACTTAATTAATTAATAAGGATTAAATAATGTTTTACAAAACCAAACTAGCTTAACTTGAATGAGCTTCTGATGTATCATTTCTGGCCAAAGCTGATTTAATACATCTATTTATTATTCAAGTATTATAAAAAGCTATGTTGAGTATGCATTACACACGTGAAATGTCTTAATTCTGGCCAAAGCTGATTTAATTCATTTATGTTTAGCATGCTTGACAAGTGCATAACTAAAGTGATTGTCTTATTTCTGGCCAAAGCTGATTTGTCACGATTACTTTACACACATACTTAAATGATTACACTTCTGGCCAAAGCTGATTTGTCTTTGTTTAAGTAGAATTTTACTAAGTCTATTATTTTTAGATGTTAGTAATAGACATATCACAATCTCTTCACATAATGATCCTTATATTAATGATCCTTAATTAATTTTATGATCATTTCGTCTGTCTTATTCTTAGTACCCATAATTTTACTCACTATAATTTACTTCTACATATATCTCATCCACTCTAATTCCTAAACCAATAATGTTTGCTTTATTTAAAGTTTCTATTAGAATTAGCTCTTAAATTAAATCCTTGATTATTTCTTAAGACACGATAATTCTATTGCTCTCTTCTGATAAAGATTATAAAGAAGAAAATTAGAGCATGATGATTAGGACAAATCGAACATGATGTCTCTTATGATAATCAAGAACTCTCTAACATAATGCTATCACTAAAGTTATTTCAGATTAAGTCTTTCCTAAGGCTAATCTCTTATATATGGAATAATCACTAGAACTCCTAAGATGCATGCCTTCTTTTAAAATTCTAAACTATAAAGTTAAGTGGTATATGTGAATACATAATAATGTACAATACCATGACCCATAAAGTTAAGGGCTTACGCATGGAAATAAGTACATTTTTCCAGTACATTACATATTAAGATTTTCACTTGTACAATTTGATGCCTTATAAATCAACTATAACACTCAAAAATACCAAAGTATAATGAGTGTGTTGATAAGCAACATATGTACAAAGAAATAAATGTTTGAAGCTGGAAAATAAGTTGTTACTCACCTTACAACCACTTAAAACCTTAAAAGAGGATTGTTCTAAGGTCCATAGACAAATTACAACTGTTAATTCCACCTCTAAGGTTCTTCAAGGGAAAATCTCACTGCATCTTTATGTCATTAGACTAGACATAAGCAACGAGACTATCCATTATTCTAAAGAACAGTTTGATGAATTAATTAGATAGTCACTTATTAAAGATATTTAAGTCTACTAATTATAATATTCCTATTAACACATGATTAGTTTACTCTAGTTTTTAAACGTTTCCTTACCAGAAGTTAACAAATAACTAACATGAGAGTTAGTGACAAAATTAAATGTTAAGGCTATAAGAACAATAATAAGCAGTCTTCTAACAACGTTTTTCGATACCGTACATATATTCTGAGTATTAATCAGAATATAGTATCATAATTAAGCAATGTTATGAAGGTTGTGAGGTTTGCATAGTCAACATAAAGTCACACTTACCTTAAACTCTCATTTTATTTGTTCTAAATATCTGGATTGAAACATTACTAAGATGAAACTAGATGATACCTTACACTTTCACAACTTTTGTCATCATGCAAATGAAAAATTTGACAAAAGGAAAATGAGACTTACAAATTTCATCCATTATAACCAAAATTCATGAGAAATCATGACATGGTTAATGAGGATGATTTCTTATCTAATCTCATTCTAAGTGATTTTAAATCATGACGTTATAGCCCTAAATATTACTTGGCTCAAGGAATAAGTATGGGTCCATCATAAGTCATTCATTGACATTCGTGGAACTTATTCCAAATGGAATATTCAGACATAATTCATTTATCATTTAAAGACTATCTACTTGTATCTAAATTTTGTCGTATATGGCCCACGGTCTTATAAGAAATCTATTCATATATGTACTTAATAAGATTTCTATTAGATATGTCCCTAAAGTTTCTTATGATATCTGGACATTAAAGAAATCAAATAAAGTCTAACGTATATGTGATGGGTTCCTACGTCACGTAGCTCATTGAAACTTCTCTTGTAGCATTCTAGAGATATTAAAGATCAGTGGGAGCATTAAGTGTCTTAATAATAACTTGCAATAGTTGCAAGAGGTGGGGGAGTGAAAATTTTACATTGCCTAAATTTACACCTCTTGTACAAGACACCACTCCATCACGACAATGTTCCATAAAAACTTGTCTCCTTAAAATCTAATGCTACTCTTACAAAAGTTTCATTGTTCCTTAATTGTGGGCACACTTAGATTTCTTATCTAAACTAACATAATCCTCAACAAGAGAAACTACAATGACTAACGTCATTAATATGTTCATTAATATGTTTTCTCTATTTAGAATTTGTTTGGTCGTTAAATATTGACCCTAAGCATGCTGAGTTCCTAAAGTTTTCTAAGGTCAGTGGGAGCAGTCAAAGTCCTTATAATGACTTGCAAGGAATACAAGAGGCGGGAGGAAGAGTGTCATTAAATTTCACTCCAAATTTAACTCCGATTACACCTCTTGTACACCATACTGCACCAACTCTTACAAACTTAGAATCCTGAAAATGATAGTAACTTAACCAAGAGCTAATCCATAAAACTGAAACTTCTAACTAACCCAATAATCAACTCAGGAGGTCATCTAGGTTTAAAAATCTACTAACTTTGATGATTACATAACCTCCCTAATTTGGAGTTGAAATGGATTTTGGAAAAGTTTACTGATCCTATCTTTTCTAATTAAGCCATTAGTGTCAATCAATCTTCTGAATGGAATAAAACAGTTTTCTAGTAAAACTGATTTTATGTGTTCGCATAACGTTTGGGATTTGATTGAATAACCTAAGAGTGTTCATAACTAAACCAAATCCTGATATAAACGTTAAGACACAAAGAAGCATGATTGATTGTCAAAGGTTGTACTCAGGAAGAGATAAATTATTAAAGAATCTTTATTACATATCTAACAAAAGATTTCTTTTAGGATCATCACTGTTCTAGTAGCTTATAATAGTTTTGAGCTACATTAGATGAACATTAAAACAACTTTCCCTAACAACTGGCTGACATATTTACATGTTCATAAAACAACCTGAAAGTTCTAAACTTAAGGTTAAAGAACAGTTTGTCTATAAGCCAATAAAATCCATGTATGGTTTAATGCAAACATCATAATGTGATGAAATCTTAACGCAATTATTTTCATCAACAACCAAGTGGAATAATGTACCTACCTCAAGATGAGTGGGAGCAACTAAGGTAAACTTGTCTATATAGATGATATTCTTTTGACAAGTAGATGTTACATAAGTCAAAGCATTGTTAACACAAACTTTGATATAGTAGATGTAACACATCGAAAATTCACGTCCTATAATGTGTAGACACGTGTCATATGTTTAAACATGTGAAAGAATGTTATGAAAGGAATAAAGTTGACAAACATGGAAAGTATGTGAATATACGTATTCTAAGTGTCAACGATGGATAAATATATTGTACATTAACCCTACATGATGTTTATAATGTCAAACGAATAAATCATGGATCATGCGAAGCTAAAAGTGAGGGATTACAAACTACAGGGATTAAATGTGTCAACATGTTTAATTTATACCTCTGAGTGACCTTTTGACAACCCCGAAGCTTTGTAACTGTTAAATATGCTCACTAGAATGCGCGATATAAATTTTATAAAGTTTCATTATCGTATGAGAAAGTTATGATCAAATTCGTGTGCGAGGGGTTAAAGCGTTAACATTGAAAGTTTTGACTTTTCGGGTTAACCGGAAGTGTCCAGGGACTTGGCAAGGCGGGTACAAGTCCTAAGGCCCTTGTAGGTAAATAAGAGGGGGTCAAATTGCAAGTAATAAGCTTAAATGACCTTTCGGAAGGGCCAAGAGGTGTGATGCAACAACATGAAAACGTTTTTGTCTGATCAGAGGGTCCAGGCGGGCCGCGTAAGATGTTGATGTATCTTACGCGGGCCGCGTTAACCGCCCAGATACAGAATCAGCGAACAGCCTCCTGTTTATGCGCAGAATCAACCAAAAACCGAAATTTTAACATGGTGGGCGACCCCTAAACAGTCCTACACACTTAGGGACACATGTTGATGATTTGTGGTCAGTGTTAGACCTTGGTGTCAACAATTTGTGGTAAGAATTTCACTATAAAAGGGACTTGAGTTGCAACCTATTGATCACACCTTCATCTGCACATTTGGAGCATTTCTGGAGCTAAAGATCTTTCTCTAAGCTTTCCATTTCGTGCATAGGACTTCAGTAAGTGTGCTAATCCTTTCTTAATTAAGTTTTAGCTTAGTTTTAGCTTAGAAGTCAAACCGTCGTAATTAACGGTTGACTTTAAGATTAATCACTAATGGTCCAGTGATTAGTCGAATCAAAAGTAGATATAAGTAGGTAATTATGTGGGTAATAAACCCTCAAAAGGGTCCCCCCTGATTACCACTCTAACCAGGTCAAAAGTCGGGTCAAACTTGCTCAGAAAAAGTCAACAGAATGTTTAAATTACAATTTATGCATAATTAGCAATGCAGATCATATACAACCTGTTTGATCATTGTTATAACTTGGTAATAAGTGTAAGAACATGTCTAAACATGTTCAACCCGACAATTTCCTGTAAATACCCGGTTCGGAACCGAAAGTCACATAGTTTGACTTTCACTTTGACTTTCAGTTCTGACCCGTTTAGGCATGTTTTAGAAATGCCTCAGAGCTTTAATTGGACTAGGTTACATGTTAGTACAATCCTCTGTGATCATACACCTTGGTTCATTAGTAATCCAATTAATATGCATGTTTCCGTTAATTGCTCATATGTTGACCATTATGCCCTTATTACCTTAAAACGTGATTTTTGGAAATGTAAAAGAGTAGAAACTTTAATTACTGATATTTAAACTTGCATACAAAATTTGACTTCAGTTTGAGGTGTAGGTTAAGAGTTATGCTCGTTAGCGTAAAATTAAAGCTTTATGTTAATAAAACGGCGTAATTAGCGTATAGCCTAGTTAAGCCTACTTTTTTATATCAAATCTTTTTCCCACTGATGTAATATATTATTTTGGGATTTTTAAGGATTTTTAATAAATTTTAGGCTGAGCGTAACTCATAGCCGTAGGCTTAATCCGGTAAATGTCGGTTTTGCCCTTACGGGCCATAAAATGAGTTTTACATATCTAAACGACTCCAAACCTTTTGCTACTGATTAGATATGATAAATAAATTATTTTAAACCTCCTGGAAATATAAAAATATCAGGTTTCTATATAGAACCCGGAAACGGCTTCTAATCGCCTAATTTAGCGTTTTTAGCGCATAGTATGCACTAGAACTATTTTAAACATACTAGGGTTGATACCTACTGATATTTGAGGTAAATTATGATATTTTAACAGTAAGCAAAAGTTGATAAACTCAGACTTCAGTTTTGAGCTTTTCGGCTTATGTGAAATTACCAAAATACCCCTACGGGGCATAGTTTGGTTATAATTGATAAATTTCACATATACACTTTACCCTACTGATATAACTTAGAAAATTATGTATTTTTGCTGATTACATCAGACCTCTAACTCAGGTTGTTACTTAAACTCTTTTATAAACTTTTAAATGACCAAACTACCCCTACGGGGCCTAGTTTGTGTTTAAACACGTTTCGGGCATAATGAAAGACATCTTACAAATGTCACAACATATTTGAGGCATAATTAACTTAGGAAACCTGTATATAACTCTCATGAATACCCGTCACGCTTATTACGCGTACGGTTCGGTTTATGTAACAAGTTTACATAAATTAGCCGAAACGGGTCAAACCTTATCGGTTTTATCTCAAATTCCAGAATGTGTATGAAATTCCCATATTAAACAAGTCTCTGAACTTGTCGAGTCTAAATCACATTCTATCCGGTCTTCGCTTAATCGTGCGTACGAACCGTATCTTTGAAACTAGCCGGTCTAAGCTTAAGCTTAATTAAAGACCCGTTAGGATTCTAATAGGTTATTATAAACCTTCGTTCCAGATTAGGAGGACCAGTAAAAGCTACTTGCAATTTGCTTATTGTGATATATACTTTGCTCAGGTAAATACTTTTAACTTATTTTCCCTATACGGGCTTGGGTTACGGTATATAGCATACCGCTTGATCGGGCATCAAATCCTCCACCGTTGAGTGGGTAATTGAATAAATTTGATCGGCTCGTTTAAACAGTCTTGTTACTTAAAGCCTTTGGGGGGTTAATGACCATGTCCCGGATATCCTTGGCATCATTTTACGAAATGGCCACGACTTAAGCGCGGGGTGTAGGCGTACACCCGTCAGTGCACAAAAGAATAATGTGGTGTGTCTATTGATCTTTAACCCGGACAAGATCCGGGCTACTGAACGCACAAGGAACATGTAATTCGTTCACAAGATTATATATTTAAAATAATTCTCCCAAGTTAAATAAAATGTTTATGCCATGTGCATCCAAACTAATTTTCAATCATTTTCCAAAATGAGTCAGTTGAATGTATTTACCAGTGTAAACTGACGTATTTTCCCAAAAAGATTAAATGCAGGTACTATGCGTAACTGGCTGGGATTTCTCCTTAGCATCATTAGAAGTCTCGCAAGCTTAAGATGCCTGAAGTCTGTTGAACTATTGTTTCATATTTTATTTTCGATCCTTCTGTGGATAAAACTTCCGAATATTGTGACAATTGATATTACAATATTAAATTCGGTTGTATTATATTTTTAAATTGCTTCCGCTTTACATATTAATTATTGTGTTGTTTGAATATATTGTTGCCAACCACGTCACGATACTCCCCCACCGGGCCCACCGGTGACACGTGGAAATCGGGGTGTGACAGGTTGGTATCAGAGCCAACACTGAGTGAATTAAACACTAGCCTTTTGTGTTTAATCTCAGTTAGACAATTGCACAACTCTAAACTTTCGAGTCTAGACATATAACATATGACAAATTCTACCTTATTTGGTTTTTGCTTTGTCCTTTAAAATTTGTTTATATATGTTGTTTTGTTATCTCATGCTATATTGACAGGATTAACAAAAAATGCCGCCAAGATTCTTCAGGAGAAGAGGAAGAGGCAAGGGGCCGATCACCGCCCCCAATGATAATGAAGCTGGACCATCACATGCGCGAGCTCCGTCTACTACCGAGAGTGACGACCCTCGGCAGAACAGGAGGAACTTGTTTGAACCAGCCAGACGATCGGTATCACACAGCTCTACACCTCCGGTCCAAAACCCTTACGGGCCTCAGCCGGAGTACGACCCAACAACCCTCAACCCTCATATATACCATTATAGCGATCTTTATCGCATCATTCTTTCGGGGACCCCACACCTGTTTTCAGGGGCCGGTTTAACCCGGCCAATTACATTCAAGAACCAGTGGGTTTTAACCCATTGGGTCCAGAAGATCATTTCTCAGGAGATCATGCGGACGACATGGACGAGGACACGGATCCCGTCGAACCTGCTAGTGGTACGCCAAATCATCCCATCGAGATCTCCGACTGATCTTCATTCCATGGATCACCCTATGTTGGTCCAGATAGCTTCCAAGCTATGTTCACCCGGCACGAATGGTACTATACACCTCCTCACCATTCGTCGCCTCATCAGCAGCAACAGCAGCAGCAGCGGGAACAGGATCCCTCTGTGGATTCCAGATTCGTGGCAGTCACGCCACCGCCTCCACTGCCGCCAGTGCAGCCGGCACCTCCGCAACCGTCGAGGCGAAGGAGAACCGGTGCGCGCATGTCGTCACGAGCAGGGGATTTCCATTTCAGTTCCCCACGTCAATCCAGTGGCAGCCACTATCCGCCACATCAGGAGGACCCACAAATGGGTGGACCTTCTAACCCAGCTGTACCACAGCCACCGCCGATGGGTTTTGATAACCCAATTCCAGCATACACGGGTTCCATGGCGTATAACCCGTTTGAACCGCCAAATCACCACAATTATGGTTACGCGGAGGCCGACCCTTACATGGTAGCGGCGAACTACAACACCCAAGGACCCTATGGAGATCCATGGGGAGTAGGGTACCCAACACATGGGTACCATATACCTCCTAGGCCTATTATTCGGACTCAATCGCAGCCGCCTAGGTTCTCCCCACCTGAGCATGAAGAACTCCTTCAGAGGTTGGATCAAGTTGAACGGGAAGTTCACAGGGACCGCAGGGAGAGACAGACCTTCTTCCAAGGATTAACAAGCTTGATCAAAGGGAAGAGCAAGAAGGATCATTGAATCCTTCCACTGTTGTTTTTTCCTTGTATCAGTTAAGCCCCTGCGTGGGCCTGTATTTGCTATATTTGTTTAAGCCCCTGCGAGGGTAAGTATGCGTGTTTGTTTTGACCCCTGCGTGGGTCTATCTTCCGTTAACCCCTGCGAGGGTATGGTGTTTGCTTAAAGTCCCTGCATGGACTAGGTTGTTTGTTTAAAGTCCCTGCATGGACTATTATGTTTGTTTAATGTCCCTGCGTGGACGAGCATGTTGATTGACCCCTGCGTGGGTAATTGTTTGTTGAAAAGACCCATTTAGGGCAGCGTGTAATATTATAATAAATTAATGGAATGTTTGTTTTATAAATTTCATGTTTGCCATTATGTGCATATAAAAATTATAAATGAAATAAATAAATTAAAATCATTCCTTTTGAAGTAATATCTGCCAATGTAAAATTTTTAATAAGAATCTTAAAGTGTGAAACCTAGCCTTCGGGTCATTATAAGGCCGGGCCAAGATGGTAAGACCTGTTTAAAAGATTCGTATCCCTGTTAACACCTGAAAATATGTTAACACTCCTGGCAGACGTGATTCATTAAAAATCACACACGTCATTATTATTAAAGGATTCTTCAAAAGATTCCTAACCCAATTATATGATCTCTGAATCATGGGTTTAGGTCATCAATTAAGATGATCATAATTTAACCATACGTGGTAAAATGGTGCCTACGGGCCCTGCTCATTTCCATATGAGCCAAAAGACAGTGGTAGCAATGACTCCCTGTCAAACAAAGGTAATGAACTAGGTTCAAACCTTCATGCTTTGATTCTCTGAAATCATAGCTTATAATTTATATATGTCCTTGTGACTAGGCCTATTGTGCCAGTATACCTTAATGTTTTGATTCTCTGAAATCATAGATTAAATAAAAATGTCCATGTGACTAGGCCTTTTGTGCCACAAATAAAACTGTTATTGTTTTATAATTAGGATAAATTATTATAGAAATCCTAAATAAATATGATTAATAAATTAACCAAATATGGTCTCTGTTTACCATGGTTAATGAATTTCCCTAAGGGGCAATTCCATAATAAACTCCCAAATAAACTATTGTCCTTGTTTTCTGCAACAGTTCAATTAAAATGGCTAACTCGGACGAGGGTAATAGTCATACAGTGGAGAATAACGAGAACGCCCGGATTAATTTAACGGGTGCTGAATTGAAAGCAATAATAGACGGCACAGTTACACAGGCATTGGAAAGGCAGTATGAAGAGTACAGTGGGACTCGTAGTAGGACCCAATCTACACAGCCTTCAAAGCCACCGTCCAAGAAGGACGACTCGAAGAAAGATGATGATCGACGCTCCTCGAACCACAGTGCTCCATCTCAGCAGGTTATACATAATCAAGGACCCCGTGACAAGGGTTTCTCGTATAAATATTTTGTTTCTTGCAAACCCCGGGATTTCACTGGGGAGAAGGGAGCCATTGACTGTATGACGTGGCTGGATGAGATGGATACGGTTGTAGATATCAGCGGATGCGCTGAAAGAGACGTGGTCAAGTTTGTGTCACAGTCTTTTAAGGGTGAAGCGTTAGCATGGTGGAGATCTCTGATTCAAGCCACCGGAAAAATCCCATTGTACAACATGTCATGGGAACAATTTGTTGCCCTTATCAGGGAAAATTACTGCCCTCAGCATGAGGTGGAGAAGATAGAGTCTGACTTTCTATCATTGGTGATGACAAACCTTGACTGTCAAGCTTACCTAACGAGCTTCAACACGATGTCCCCGTTGGTTCCTTATTTGGTAACCCCGGAACCAAAAAGAATAGCTCCTTTTATCGGTGGTTTAGCCCCAGAAATCAAGGCAAGCGTGAAGGCTTCTCGGCCAGCTACTTTTAGATCCGTAGCTGACATATCCTTGTCCCTCACGTTGGATGCGGTCAGGCAGAGATCGCTGAGGAATAAGGAGGCTGAGAAGAGAAAACGTGAGGATGATAGTTCACGTAGATCGAACAAGAAGCACCGTGGGAACGGTGACAACAAGAAAAGATCGGAGTCAAGGAAAGATGGGCATAATTCTGGTGAGAAGCCCAAATGCAAGATATGCAAGAAACAGCACTTTGGAAAGTGCAGACTTGAGTCGAACTCTCAGACTCAGTCAAAAACTTATGCTTGTGGTATATGCAAGTCCACGGATCACAAAACCTTGGATTGCAAGAAGATGAAAGACGCAACGTGCTACCGTTGCAATGAAAAGGGCCACATTAAAACCAACTGCCCTAAGTACACCAAGAAGCCTGAAGAGGCCAAGAAGACTAATGCCAGGGTCTTCAGAATGGACACAAAAGAAGCGGTTCTAGACGACAACGTTATTACAGGTACTTTCCTTGTAAATGACGTCTATGCTAGAGTACTTTTTGATTCAGGCGCTGATAAGTCTTTCGTAGATAACAAGTTTTGTGAATTGTTGAAATTACCTGTCAAAACCTTAAAAGTGAATTATGAGGTGGAGTTAGCAGACGGCACCCTAGAAACCGTCTCTACCATGTTAGATGGATGTGTTATATCCATTAAGAACCATTCTTTTCCTCTGTCTCTACTTCCCTTTAAGTTGGCCGGTTTTGACATAGTTCTGGGTATGGACTGGTTATCTCATAACCAGGCCCAAATTGTCTGTAACAAGAAACAAGTGGTGATAAAGACTCCGTCTGGTGAATCACTTACCATTCGGGGAGATACCCAGTATGGGCTGCCTGAGCAAGTGACTATGCTCAAGGCTTCAAAATGTTTAAAGAAAGGTTGTGTCATCTACATGGCACAAGTGATTATTGATGAGCCCAAACCGAAGATTGAAGACATCCCTGTCATCTCTGAGTTCACGTAGATCGAACAAGAAGCACCGTGGGAACGGTGACAACAAGAAAAGATCGGAGTCAAGGAAAGATGGGCATAATTCTGGTGAGAAGCCCAAATGCAAGATATGCAAGAAACAGCACTTTGGAAAGTGCAGACTTGAGTCGAACTCTCAGACTCAGTCAAAAACTTATGCTTGTGGTATATGCAAGTCCACGGATCACAAAACCTTGGATTGCAAGAAGATGAAAGACGCAACGTGCTACCGTTGCAATGAAAAGGGCCACATTAAAACCAACTGCCCTAAGTACACCAAGAAGCCTGAAGAGGCCAAGAAGACTAATGCCAGGGTCTTCAGAATGGACACAAAAGAAGCGGTTCTAGACGACAACGTTATTACAGGTACTTTCCTTGTAAATGACGTCTATGCTAGAGTTGATATCATCCTGAATTCCACTTGCCTATCTGGTGGTAAACCAGGTAATTCAGGAAGAACTACCTGGTTTACCACCAGATAGGCAAGTGGAATTCAGGATTGATATCATCCTCGGAGCGGCACCAGTTGCCAGAGCACCCTATAGGTTGGCTCCAACGGAGATGAAAGAATTGAGGACACAGTTAAACGAATTGCTAGCCAAGGGTTTCATAAAACCTAGTTCGTCTCCTTGGGGAGCGCCGGTCCTGTTTGTCAAGAAGAAGGACGGATCGATGCGTCTGTGCCTCGATTATCGTGAACTTAATAAGGTCACGATCAAGAATAGGTATCCTTTGCCTAGGATTGACGATCTGTTCGATCAATTGCAAGGAGCAAGTTACTTCTCGAAGATTGACTTGAGGTCAGGTTACCATCAACTGAAGGTTAGAGATGAAGACGTACACAAAACAGCATTTAGGACTCGTTATGGTCATTACGAGTTCCTAGTGATGCCTTTTGGGCTCACTAATGCACCTGCCGCGTTCATGGATCTCATGAATCGCGTTTGCAAGCCGTACTTAGATAAATTTGTCATCGTTTTCATCGACGACATTCTTATCTATTCGAAGAATCAAGCTGACCATGAGAAACACCTTCGATGTATACTCAAACTCCTGCATCAGGAGAAACTCTACGCCAAATTCTCCAAGTGTGAATTTTGGCTTCGAGAAGTCCAATTCCTTGGACACGTGGTTAGTGAGCGTGGTATCCAAGTGGATCCCGCTAAGGTTGAAGCAGTTATGAACTGGCAAGAGCCAAAGACGCCTACAGAGATTCGTAGATTCCTGGGATTGGCAGGATATTACAGGCGTTTCATTGAAAAAATTTCAAGGATTGCTGCACCCCTGACTTCCTTAACCAAGAAGAAAGTAAAGTTCGTTTGGGGCCCTAAGCAGCAAGAAGCTTTCGATATTCTCAAGCAGAAGTTGAGCAATGCTCCTGTGTTGACATTGCCTGATGGAATCGAAGATTTTGTGGTTTACTGCGATGCATCGCACACTGGCATGGGGTGTGTGCTTATGCAGAAAGGCAAAGTTATTGCCGACGCATCACGACAGTTAAAGGTGCACGAAAAGAATTACACCACCCATGACTTGGAGTTGGGTGCCGTTGTATTCGCACTAAAACTGTGGAGGCATTATCTTTATGGAATCAAGTGTGTGATCTATTCTGATCACAAGAGCATCCAGCATCTGTTTAATCAGAAGGAACTAAACATGAGGCAACGCCGTTGGATGGAAACTTTAAATGATTATGATTGTGAAATCAAGTACCATCCCGGCAAAGCGAATGTAGTCGCTGATGCCTTGAGTCGAAAGGAAAGGGTGAAACCCATCCGAATCAATGCCAAGCGCATGGAGATAAAGAATAATTTGATTGAAAGGTTGTTAGCTGCACAGAAGGAAGCTGTGTTGGAAGCTAACTATCCTAATGAAAAGTTAGGAGTAACTGAGGAGCAGTTAACTCTTAGCAAGGACGGAATTCTAAGATTAAATGGACGAATATGGGTTCCAATTTATGGAGGACTTCGAAATGTCATCCTCCAGGAAGCCCATAGTTCCAAATACTCCGTTCATCCTGGAGCTGATAAGATGTACCAGGATCTAAGGGCAAATTATTGGTGGATAGGCTTGAAAAAGTCTGTAGCCGCCCATGTAGCAAAATGCTTGACATGTGCAGAAGTCAAAGCCGAGCATCAGAAACCATCAGGCTTGCTACAACAGCCTGAACTTCCTACGTGGAAGTGGGAAATGGTAACTATGGATTTTATTACCAAGTTACCCAAGACAAGGAAAGGAAATGATACAATATGGGTTATAGTTGATAGACTGACTAAGTCAGCACATTTCTTACCCATCAAGGAGACTTATAGCTCCGACATGTTAGCCCAGTTATACGTTGATAAGATTGTAGCCTTACATGGCATACCTGTGTCTATTATCTCTGACAGAGATACTAGGTACACGTCACATTTTTGGAAGAGTTTCCAACAATCTTTGGGCACACGCTTGAATTTTAGTACAGCTTACCATCCTCAGACTGATGGTCAGAGTGAGCGTACTATTCAAACATTGGAAGACATGCTACGTGCATGTGCGATCGATTTGGGTGGTAGTTGGGATAAGAACCTACCATTAATCGAATTCTCCTACAACAATAGCTACCATACCAGCATTAAG
Source organism: Helianthus tuberosus (assembly GCA_030545235.1). Taxonomy (NCBI): domain Eukaryota; kingdom Viridiplantae; phylum Streptophyta; class Magnoliopsida; order Asterales; family Asteraceae; genus Helianthus; species Helianthus tuberosus. The sequence goes on along the minus strand of CM060384.1, from coordinate 148,595,415 downwards.
GCTGCGCCCTTCGAGGCATTATACGGTAGAAAGTGTAGATCGCCCGTTTGTTGGACGGAGGTTGGAGATGTCCAATTATCAGGACCAGAGATAGTGTTCGAAACAACGGACAAGATTGTCCAGATTCGTGATCGTCTAAAAGCTGCCCGAGATAGGCAGAAGAGCTACGCTGATCCAAAGCGTAAAGCTTTTAACTTCGAAGTAGGTGACAAAGTCCTACTTAAAGTATCACCCTGGAAGGGGGTGATGCGATTTGGTAAGAAAGGCAAGCTAAGCCCGAGATACATAGGACCTTTCGAGGTTACCGAACGTATCGGGTCAGTTGCCTATAAGTTAAACTTACCGGAAGAGCTCAGTGGAATTCACAATGTGTTCCACATCAGCAATCTGAAAAAGTGTTTCGCCGACGAATCACTGGTTATACCGCATACAGATGTGCATATAGATGAGAGCTTAAAATTTGTGGAAAAACCTTTGTCGATTGAAGATCGACAGGTAAAGAAGCTTCGAAGGAAGCATGTACCTATTGTAAAGGTCAAATGGGATGCCCGTAGAGGTCCCGAATACACGTGGGAGGTTGAATCCACGATGAAAGAAAAGTACCCTTACTTATTTCAGTAAATCTCGGGTCGAGATTTATTTTAAGGGGGTGAGGATGTAACACCTCGAAAATTCACGTCCTATAATGTGTAGACACGTGTCATATGTTTAAACGTGTGAAAGAATGTTATGAAAGGACTAAAGTTGACAAACATGGAAAGTATGTGAATATACGTATTCTAAGTGTCAACGGTGGATAAATATATTGTACATTAACCCTACATGATGTTTATAATGTCAAACGAATAAATCATGGATCATGCGAAGCTAAAAGTGAGGGATTACAAACTACAGGGGTTAAATGTGTCAACATGTTTAATTTATACCTCTGAGTGACCTTTTGACAACCCCGAAGCTTTGTAACTGTTAAATATGCTCACTAGAATGCGTGATATAAATTTTATAAAGTTTCGTTATCGTATGAGAAAGTTATGATCAAATTCGTGTGCGAGGGGTTAAAGCGTTAACATTGAAAGTTTTGACTTTTCGGGTTAACCGGAAGTGTCCAGGGACTTGGCAAGGCGGGTACAAGTCCTAAGGCCCTTGTAGGTAAATAAGAGGGGGTCAAATTGCAAGTAATAAGCTTAAATGACCTTTCGGAAGGGCCAAGAGGTGTGATGCAACAACATGAAAACGTTTTTGTCTGATCAGAGGGTCCAGGCGGGCCGCGTAAGATGTTGATGTATCTTACGCGGGCCGCGTTAACCGCCCAGATACAGAATCAGCGAACAGCCTCCTGTTTATGCGCAGAATCAACCAAAAACCGAAATTTTAACATGGTGGGCGACCCCTAAACAGTCCTACACACTTAGGGACACATGTTGATGATTTGTGGTCAGTGTTAGACCTTGGTGTCAACAATTTGTGGTAAGAATTTCACTATAAAAGGGACTTGAGTTGCAACCTATTGATCACACCTTCATCTGCACATTTGGAGCATTTCTGGAGCTAAAGATCTTTCTCTAAGCTTTCCATTTCGTGCATAGGACTTCAGTAAGTGTGCTAATCCTTTCTTAATTAAGTTTTAGCTTAGTTTTAGCTTAGAAGTCAAACCGTCGTAATTAACGGTTGACTTTAAGATTAATCACTAATGGTCCAGTGATTAGTCGAATCAAAAGTAGATATAAGTAGGTAATTATGTGGGTAATAAACCCTCAAAAGGGTCCCCCCTGATTACCACTCTAACCAGGTCAAAAGTCGGGTCAAACTTGCTCAGAAAAAGTCAACAGAATGTTTAAATTACAATTTATGCATAATTAGCAATGCAGATCATATACAACCTGTTTGATCATTGTTATAACTTGGTAATAAGTGTAAGAACATGTCTAAACATGTTCAACCCGACAATTTCCTGTAAATACCCGGTTCGGAACCGAAAGTCACATAGTTTGACTTTCACTTTGACTTTCAGTTCTGACCCGTTTAGGCATGTTTTAGAAATGCCTCAGAGCTTTAATTGGACTAGGTTACATGTTAGTACAATCCTCTGTGATCATACACCTTGGTTCATTAGTAATCCAATTAATATGCATGTTTCCGTTAATTGCTCATATGTTGACCATTATGCCCTTATTACCTTAAAACGTGATTTTTGGAAATGTAAAAGAGTAGAAACTTTAATTACTGATATTTAAACTTGCATACAAAATTTGACTTCAGTTTGAGGTGTAGGTTAAGAGTTATGCTCGTTAGCGTAAAATTAAAGCTTTATGTTAATAAAACGGCGTAATTAGCGTATAGCCTAGTTAAGCCTACTTTTTTATATCAAATCTTTTTCCCACTGATGTAATATATTATTTTGGGATTTTTAAGGATTTTTAATAAATTTTAGGCTGAGCGTAACTCATAGCCGTAGGCTTAATCCGGTAAATGTCGGTTTTGCCCTTACGGGCCATAAAATGAGTTTTACATATCTAAACGACTCCAAACCTTTTGCTACTGATTAGATATGATAAATAAATTATTTTAAACCTCCTGGAAATATAAAAATATCAGGTTTCTATATAGAACCCGGAAACGGCTTCTAATCGCCTAATTTAGCGTTTTTAGCGCATAGTATGCACTAGAACTATTTTAAACATACTAGGGTTGATACCTACTGATATTTGAGGTAAATTATGATATTTTAACAGTAAGCAAAAGTTGATAAACTCAGACTTCAGTTTTGAGCTTTTCGGCTTATGTGAAATTACCAAAATACCCCTACGGGGCATAGTTTGGTTATAATTGATAAATTTCACATATACACTTTACCCTACTGATATAACTTAGAAAATTATGTATTTTTGCTGATTACATCAGACCTCTAACTCAGGTTGTTACTTAAACTCTTTTATAAACTTTTAAATGACCAAACTACCCCTACGGGGCCTAGTTTGTGTTTAAACACGTTTCGGGCATAATGAAAGACATCTTACAAATGTCACAACATATTTGAGGCATAATTAACTTAGGAAACCTGTATATAACTCTCATGAATACCCGTCACGCTTATTACGCGTACGGTTCGGTTTATGTAACAAGTTTACATAAATTAGCCGAAACGGGTCAAACCTTATCGGTTTTATCTCAAATTCCAGAATGTGTATGAAATTCCCATATTAAACAAGTCTCTGAACTTGTCGAGTCTAAATCACATTCTATCCGGTCTTCGCTTAATCGTGCGTACGAACCGTATCTTTGAAACTAGCCGGTCTAAGCTTAAGCTTAATTAAAGACCCGTTAGGATTCTAATAGGTTATTATAAACCTTCGTTCCAGATTAGGAGGACCAGTAAAAGCTACTTGCAATTTGCTTATTGTGATATATACTTTGCTCAGGTAAATACTTTTAACTTATTTTCCCTATACGGGCTTGGGTTACGGTATATAGCATACCGCTTGATCGGGCATCAAATCCTCCACCGTTGAGTGGGTAATTGAATAAATTTGATCGGCTCGTTTAAAAAGTCTTGTTACTTAAAGCCTTTGGGGGGTTAATGACCATGTCCCGGATATCCTTGGCATCATTTTACGAAATGGCCACGACTTAAGCGCGGGGTGTAGGCGTACACCCGTCAGTGCACAAAAGAATAATGTGGTGTGTCTATTGATCTTTAACCCGGACAAGATCCGGGCTACTGAACGCACAAGGAACATGTAATTCGTTCACAAGATTATATATTTAAAATAATTCTCCCAAGTTAAATAAAATGTTTATGCCATGTGCATCCAAACCAATTTTCAATCATTTTCCAAAATGAGTCAGTTGAATGTATTTACCAGTGTAAACTGACGTATTTTCCCAAAAAGATTAAATGCAGGTACTATGCGTAACTGGCTGGGATTTCTCCTTAGCATCATTAGAAGTCTCGCAAGCTTAAGATGCCTGAAGTCTGTTGAACTATAGTTTCATATTTTATTTTCGATCCTTCTGTGGATAAAACTTCCGAATATTGTGACAATTGATATTACAATATTAAATTCGGTTGTATTATATTTTTTAAATTGCTTCCGCTGTGCATATTAATTATTGTGTTGTTTGACTATATTGTTGCCAACCACGTCACGATACCCCCCCCCCATCGGGCCCACCGGTGACACGTGGAAATCGGGGTGTGACAATAGATCTCAGATATATCTCTTACATAATAGATATCATAACATGTTGAGATAGACCAAATGGGACATTACTTCCGTTCCACAAGTTTAACATTAAATTGGTCCTTACATATGTAACAAACAATACTGCTCTCCTTTAGAGGATAATAGGATAAATGAGATTATTTCCTTACGCTTCATTAATTAGAAGCCTTATGTAAGTTCAAGTCTATACTCGTTTAGATATTACTCACATTGCAACACACTAGATATGTCTATATTAATGTGAAGCATCTAATAGAGTATTACAATATCTTTAAAAGAAACGAGAGGCTATAATTTAAAGAAGAAGTGAGAACTCAAACCGGTTTATTACTCTAACTTTGTAATATTCAAAGATGACAAAATGTAATTTCGGGTATATCTTTATGTCAACAGACAAAACCTATCTCATGGAGGAGTCATAATAGACTGATATCAACAACCTTAGTTATAACGACATAATATAGTCACTAAATGTTGTTGGAAATTTATCAGTGGACTCATGAGTTTATTAACTCCATATAATTAATGTTTTGAAGACTTAGTGTGATAAAGTCAGCTACCATGAGTCCTTGAACAGTAACAGTTCGAGAGGTGCTGCATTAAATTTCGATACGCAATTAATTATTCGTTTATGAATGAATTGAGGAAACTAAATATTTGTATCGAATGCATTCATGATATGCTTAAGGATCCTATAACTAAAAGTCTATCGCCCATAACTATTATGTAAGCGCTTATAATAATCACGGGTTTATTGATGACTATGTACAACTGCATATCGTACTATGAATGATTAACTTTTAATATTCCTCATCAGTTTGATTTTGTATGTCTCTAACATATGTTCTGCCGGTGTAATGACATATAGACAAATATAAATACAAATCAAACGCTAAAGGGTTTGTTAGTATTTTGATCATAACTGTTAGGTTTTAAATTGAGGCTGTAGTATGACTAATGGGGGTCCTGAGTCGCATAATGATTCAACGGTTGTATTTCTCTGCTACGGTTCTTGGTTTAAAGCTAAAATGAGTATTAACTTCTGATCAGACTAATCTAATACGCATGATAAATGATTATTCGGCTAAGTGGGAGAATGTAAGATTAAATATTTATTTATTTATTTATATTTAATCTAGTAGCCATCATTATCATTTATATAATATAGATCAAATATATTAATAACCTATTAATAATTAGTTGATAATTGTTGATGGACCATATTACCCTTATTAACTAATTGGGTTTCCTCTTGGGTGTATAAATAAGGAGCTTATTAGAGAGTTAAAGGGTTAGACAATTACACAATACAAACAACCCCATAACATCAAATTCGTCTCTCTCTCCCTAACCGAAATCAACCCTACTTTCGGTTTCATCACCATCATCACTTTACACCCTAAGGAGGAACCAGATCAAACTGACAACTATGTCGAACTCAATGACTGGATCTCTGACTGGATTCTCCACTGCTTTGAATGCTGTAACATGTATGTTATTCATGTTTTCCTTTATGTTTTAAACAGAACTGATCAACATGGGTATCATGTATTAGTATCAAGGGTGGCATATTGTAAATATAATAAAACATGTCACTTAGGGTTATCTCTTAATAGTCATGATATATGTAAGTTATCCACATACAAACCGGTAAATGGCCTAAAGGCACCTGTTCATCATGTATATATAGGTAGGATCAGTTATCAATCAATCAAACCATCGACTTCTATTCGTACATTCTCTATTGTTTTATATTTTCTTTTGTTTCATTGATATAAGATTAGTGCGTATTGTATTGTGTTGTTGAATATTGTCTAAAACTAACTCAGGATAGGTAGTGGTTAGCTTTGAACCCTCCTTTGTAAAGTATACTTAGCTTCCTAGCAGTTTGTAGACGTGATGTCCTTGAACAAATCCCCAGTTATGTAGACAACAATATACTTGACACAATATATACCTCCTTATCCAGGTCATCCTCGTATCCAATAATGGCCCTGGAACACTTTCTTTGTTCTGCGAGAGCTCAAGGAATTACGCCCCACAATTCCATTTGAAGTGACCTCACTTCACTCTAACATATGTGATTTGTTCTCAAATCATTCAAAGCATTATGGTTACCGTGATTTACACAAGTCATTAACCACATATTATGCTTAGCCTCACACTTGTCGTTGATTGTCATAGGAATGACTAGAACGTGTTTAAACACCATTTCATAGTATAGGAGGATATATAAACATATATACTAGCTTACATATAGTTAACATGTATATTAGTTATACCTCCATGGTAACACAACCCTTAGGTATATGAGTCAGTTGTCCTAATAAACTCAGAGTTAATTAAGTTAGGTTTCCTTCACATATCATTTTTTCATGGGCTTTAGTCTCATTCCACAACATGATCTCTCATCAACTCTCGGGTTATTGGATGCAAAATTATCTATGACTTTGTCACGTCAACAATGATAATTTGCAGTTGAGATTAATTGTTTTAACATGTTCCTTACCCGTAAGGCTTTCTTGCCTTTTTGTCAATTCATAAGATCATAACCCGTTATCTCAACTTTGAATGTTATTATAACTTGGATCTTATTATAATACCCTGGAGATAACCATCACTCCTTATTTTTGGAAGTAGAACCAAAATCATAAAAGGGCACAAATTACACTAATCTGCAGATTCATTATCAGTTCATCATGATTAATTTAAACAAATGGGTTGGGTACATTTGTAATTAACCAAGTTTATATTATGATGTATGAAATTCTCCATTATTTTTTAACCCTTAGAAAAAAGTAATGTTATAAATGTAATGTTTATTGTCTCTTACCTCTCTTTTCTTAAATTAAATAAAAGAACAAATACCTACACATATTCATGGTTTTTATATACATAACATATGCATGTGTATTTATATTAGCAGTCTCTCTATCCCCTAGGATATGTAAGGCTTGCTTATATCTTACCTCTTCAGACTCTACCATAGCTTAACTAACTATATGTGGGATTATACTGAGTACGGTTGTTGTTGTATGCATATGTACGTAATAATAAAAATTATAAGATATGAACCACTGATAAAAACTGGTTTAGATTTTTCTTCTTATCACAAAAACTTACTTTTATGATGAACTTCTGCATGTGTGCATGTGAAAGTTCAAATTAAAACTCCGAATATTACCAAAACTTCAACAGCAATCTCAGTCAATCAATTTTATTGTTCTACTTTTAGGTATAAAAGGTGAAGCTTCAGTTTTAAGGGCTGATACGATTAATTCAACTTAGTATATATAGTAATATAGTATAGTAGTATTATTAGTTTATTACCATAAATAGTGTTAGATGTCTTTCATTTATTCGTAAAACATGGACACATTTAATCTCATTGGACAGCCATTAGCAATTCATGGCTCATGCCAACACCATTAATTATTTAGCAATATTTTTAATAGTGTTTCCTTTATTATTTAATTTGAATTTAAATCATTTACGTACGTTAGTTTAAAAAAATACATAGATATGTTTACTTTTTTTGTCAACATTGCGATATAACGTTTTTTAAGCAGAATTTTATTAAAAAACAAACTGTTTTTTTTTTTTTTTTTTTTGCATAGCAAACTAAATGAGTATGAATACCTTAACAAAATCACACCATACCGTATCGAATCGAACCAAACCGGTATTGACGTTTCGATAGGTATTTGTCTTTATGGTCTTCGCCAAATAAAAACATGTATTGATATTCTTTTGTGTATATCACGGTTTTGTTTTATGGGTTTTCTCTTACTGTTGCTATAGCAAGTATCGATATTGTAACAAACCGAACCGACACCAACCAAGTTCCGGCCGCGTAGCGCGGGGAAATTCAACTAGTTACAACATTGCATCAAAACAGATTACCGATGCGTCAAACTTTGCAAAAGCTATATTCATAATTAGAAGCTCAATGGAGCATGCAAAATACCAGAAAACAAAATGTGAAGCAATGATAAACAACCACAATATTATACATGATTCATCCGACAACGTTCTCGTTACTATCGTAAGCAATTGGCAAAAAGAGAGAGAAAAACTTACTGAGAGACGCTTCATCACACATCTCAAGCAATGACCACAATAAACCGAAGACGAAACATGCCGGTCCAGTTACGATGACCGGAAAATAACGAACTAGGTTACAACACAGTTACAAGAAACCGAAACTATACGTTGAAATCTACAAAACAGAACAATCACAAATGTTTCAAAAAGAATTATATACAAACAGGCTTTGATGGAATGTTACTTGTTTGACCATTGAAATTCTATTTCCAGATTCCTTGAGGCGCCACTTTTGCTCTCGGGCAGCAAAGTGTACTCGCCCGCCACTGCCCCCAACATCACGACTCGGTCAATCTGTATCGTTACTTTGCCAAATGAACTCTGCGAAAAAAGAAAAAAAAAATTGTTGACTTGGTATATGATAAAAAACAAAAAACAAAAAAACAAAATTGTAACGATCGTGATTTTGGAAAGTAGCTTATGTTGAAAGACATACCTTCCCCATCTTGCTTTTATTTTTGCACGAGATATGTAATTTCTGGCCTTTTGGAGGACTTTCGAAGGACCAAACAAAGCTCTCATCCCACTCGGGATTAGGACCTGTTGAGACAACCTGAAAAAAATGTGATGACACGTGTCAGTTAAAAAAAGTTGGTGGAACGGGGGTTGCTACGTATATACACGCATAAGGAGGCGGGAATTAACAGGTCGATTTGGGTTGTGTTTGATCTCAAATGGGTAAAAAAAGATGGATTGAAGAGGTTGAAGCCGCACTCTGTCAATTTATAATGCATGCAAACTCCTAAATCATTTTCGAAAATATAAATTATTACTGTGATACTATTGTTTTGGTGATCATAGTCAACACATCAAATAATAATAAAAAATTAACAAATATGACAAAAGTATTTTGTCAGCTCAGCCAGGCCCGTTTGTTTTGACCTGTTACCAAATATGCCTGTCCCGCCCATCTTGCCACCTCTACATACACACACACATACACATACGTGCGCGTGCGTGTGTCTGAAATTCATATACAACAACCTAAGTACAAAGCATGAACATGCTCATCATTACACCTAACATTGCAACTTACACATGCCTCTCCCTTATTTCCGTTCTCCTTCTAGACCAAAGAATTATGCTTTACAATTAATTCTAGTTTTACTCACTTTTACCCTTAAATTCTTTTGTTATTACCCAATATGAGAGCATGAACAACATTTCAGAAGTGATGGTGTGAGATTAAGTATCCGGTTTTACCTTGGTTTGCCTTGATGGAGTATTGCCAAGTGTGAGCTTGCAGTAAGCACTCGGATTTCCCACCGACTGTTTCATATTGTTTCCGCGTTTAATTATCACAGTTAATGTCCCGGGTAAACACTGCAACAAAAGTTCAGCCTTTTCTTGAAATCGAGGTGGGCCCGACTGGATCAAGTACTGTAACAAGGGTATTGCATCTGCAGCAGCATTTGATTGGGATCTAGAAACATCAGCTGGGCATGCGGACCAAGCTTGCCTTAGAAGAAACAGTGCGTCCAATGCAGCTTCTTGAGTTGCTTCTGATCCGGTCTTGAGGGACGTCAACAAGTGTGGAATGCTCAAGGTTGCGGGTTCTGTGGCTCTCAACCGTGGGAAGTTTCCGAAAAGTGCATTTAGGGCTTTCAAATACTCCTCGTTCACTGTTCCTGTTGCCCACAAATCCTTTTCGATAGCAGCTGTGCCACCATTTATTATTAAGAGATTAAAATATTTCACAGGATATTACATGCTTTACAAATATTAATTTAGTACTTAAGATATAAACAATTTACATGATCTACAATATAATGATTACTTTTACATGATGATCAAAACTTAAATAGTTTTACATGAATTGTTAGTTATAGACTTATAGTTTTAACCTCTGAGACAATGCTCATCTGCATCTAAATACTTTATATTTTTTAAGTAACTAGTTAATAGCGCTCATGACGAGCGCTATAGCGAATAGCATAGCAAAGCGCTCATCATCGCTATCTGATTTTGGCACCTCCATGGCGAGTAAATAGCGGGATTTCAGGGTTTTTTTGTTTTTTTTTTTTTTGGTTTTAATATAAAGAGCGATAAAATATACGTATTCAATAGCTGGATTTTAGGTTTTTAGTTAAATATACGTATAGAAACACCGTATTTGGATATAATATACATATAACATATTTCTAAAATTTTCTTCTAGTGTATCGCAAAACATGAAATAGCGCCCACTAACTCATCGCTATCACTATGTAGCGTATAGGTTGCTTGTCGCTACCGTCCGGTGTTAGCAATTAACTATGGTAACTTCTATAATGCAGATATTTGTTTCGGCAGTACATATAATACCGAGACAACTCTCTTGCTCCCTAGTACTAAATCTTTCATATTACAACTGCTAAAGAAATGTAAACGCTTATGTATATTTTATAAAAAAAGTATTTAACTATTGAAAGTGTAATCTAATTAAAACATTATTGTAACGTAAATCCGGTGTAAATATGGGTAAAAAAGTTAAGCTGTAACCAAGTAGAAGTAATGATCTGATTTACCAGTTATAGCTCTGACAGTCTCGCTGGAGGCATACTCTTGGATAGTATTGTTAGAGAAAAGGAGCTTAATAAACATTGCAGACTGGACTGATGTATCGGTATCACTTGAACCAATCAGGTCAAGTACAACTTGGACCCCACCAGCTTCTGCCACCGCTCTTTTATTTGAGCGACTATACATCACAAGATTCTGCAGAGCACAAATCGCTACAACTTTCATTTCTTCAGAAGGTTGATCCTCGAGCACATTCACCAAAGCACGACAAGCCGAAACAGCATCAGAAGATCGTGCCAGTGTCTCGTTTTGAAACAAATCTCCAAGAGCAAGAGTAGCCAACAATCTAGCTTGTTGAGCTTGAGTTTGTGGGTCCAAAAGGTACTGCGATAATGGTAAGATAGCTAATTTAGTTGCTTTGGTTTCTCTGATTTTAACGTTGTTTAATAAAACTTCCAACAGCCTTGCAGCAGTATCCTCACATTGATGACCCCTAAGCAGTTCCAAAAGAGCCTCGATCGCACCACTTTCGGCCATGGCTATAGAACTGCTGGAATCATCACTTTCAAGTACTAGAAGAGCATTTAACGCACCGATCACAGTCGCTTCAGAGCCTGAACGAAGTAACCGTACCAACACTGCAATCGGTACTTCCAAAAAAAACTCAGAACTGAACTGTAGAATACTAGATAGAACAGCAGCAGCAGACTCCCACAACGTGTGAGGAAGAGAAGGATCAGACAGTAATATGACTTTTGACAGCTCAGAAACACCACCCTCTTTTGCGATTTCGTTAGGCCATGTCACTGCGACGCTGACAAGAGCCTTCACAGCTCTTTGCTGCAAAATGGGAATACCAGAGCCAAGAACGCGCATTAACGGGCCGATTACTTGCTGTGAAACAGGATCCTTCTGGTAATGTTCTTCCAGAAGCAGATGAGACAAAAGCTCCGCTGATAACTGTTGGACTGCTGGAGCAGGAGAATCAAGTAACGGGATGAGCGGTTCAATGGCTTGGTGAGAAGTCAAAGAATAGTCAGCACGACACTGTGGATGCTCCAAGATATTCACGAGAACCTGTAACGCGCTATGCTGCCCATCGGGTCCGAACTCTGCCTTCGTTAGCAACATGAAGAGCGGTTCAACGACTTTTGCTGCAGATGGACCTTTTGCTATAGTAGCATTGTTGGTTAATATTCGGAGCAATTCCGCAAAAGCTGCACACAGAAAATCCGGTGGTGATTCATGGAGGATATCGAGTACACTCTCGATCACTCCAGCTTTCACCATTTCCATCTTACATGAAGGTCTGTCTTTACCCAACTTAACAAGAGCTCTTGAACTTGCTTCGTGAAGCATATAATTTCTTCCATAAAGTAGGCCAACAAGAGGAATTATCGCACCATGTGCAGCAACTAGTTCAGCTAAATTTTCATCATCTACGAGTCTATCAAGTGCGCGTACAACCGAATGATGTGCAGGACTTAGCTCAGATACAAGCAGGGAGATCAAAGGTTCCACGCAGCGAGCAGCGGCAATTGTGGATCTGATTCGTGTATTTCCGAAAAGCACACAACACAACTCAGCGGCATCACCTTTCAAGTCCATTGAACAATCGGACGAAAGAATCCTACAAAGAACATCGACCGCATTCATTTCAACGTCTGCAACAGCAAGAGCTCCTGACGGATTATCACTCAATAGTCTAACTAACGCAGCAATAGCCGCATGCCGCTCTTTCTCCAACCCGGTATTTAGAACTTCCACCAAGGGTTGGACCGCTTGCCTGGCGGAATCCGCGTTTCTAATGTGATCAGCGCAAAATACATTCTCTAGTGCTTTAGCAGCACTATACCTCGCACCACGTCCACCCATTCTCAACACAGCGATTAGCTGGCTCACAGCACCGAATGCAGATTCATGTCTCCGTATTTCAGCAGTGCTAAATAGAATACCGAGTAAATCAGTAGCTGCTGCTTCAGTGGCTTCTTGCGGGCCGAGTGAAAGATACTTCGTTAAGGCTTCTAAAACCCCGGACTCGACCATAACAATCTTATTCGAAGGGCAGTCATTTCCAAGCTGAATTAGCAGCCCGAGTGCCAGAAAAGGTGCCCCGGGACGATCGGGAATCGGTTTGAGTAGATCGACAAGAACCGGTATTGCCTTCCTAGAAGTAGCACCGACTCTGATATCATCAACTCTAAACAACCGTTCAAGAGCGACCTGCTCTGGGTAAGGAACCAAAGAAAACTCTTCTGACAACTCGAGAAGATCGTGTATATCAGCATCGGCACATCCAAGCAGTGAAATAAGACCGACTGCAGCACCTGAGTTGGCAACGGACAAAAGGGTTCCCCTGCTTCCGTTGCAGACTAGGCTTGCGGTAGCTTGTGCGGCAAAATACCTATTGGCTGACTCCTCTGACCTCAATAAACTAGCAAGGGTCGGTATGGCTTTGATTGTCGCGTTTGTGCGTATTATATCCCTGTCTTGAAACAAAATTGCGAGCAGTAGGGCACATATCCAGATGCTACTATCCTCGTTACCGTCAAACTGCATGAAACACAATTATTTGCAAACACTAGAAATGAGAGCAATATATACCAGAAGTAGTGTTGTAAACGAACCAAACGTTCAGCAAACAATTGATGAATCGTTCGGTGGGAAGTTCGTTTGTGTTCGTTCGTTTAGTTAAATGAACATGAACATGAACGGAGGCCACGTTCGTGTATTTATGTTCGTGAGCGTTCAGTAACGTGTTCGTTTATGTTCGTTTGTGTTTGATAGTTCATTATTGTTTTAATTTTTTTAATTTATTTAAATACTTCAAAATTCTGACAAATAAAATATTTAATAAGTATCAGCATATTATATATTCTATTCATAAACGCTTGTTTGTGTTCATTTGTTTTCATTTGTGTTCATGGACATTATTTTGTATCCATTTGTGTTCATGAACGTTCGTTTGCATTCATCACCTAAAATTAACAAACGAACACAAACACGTTCATTTCCTTGACGAACAAACACGAACAGAAAATCTCGTTCAGTAAGTGTTCATGAACAGTTCGTGAACACAAATATTTCCTTAACAAATGAGCACGAACAAGGTCTTGCTTGTGTTCGTTCGGTTCGTTTGCAACCCTAACCAAAAGTATGCATTATGCATATATATTTGGAAGACTTGGAAGTTTGAATATAAACTAAAAAAAGACATCAACAAATTTGGTTACGTTTTGATTAACAGGATATTAACAAACTTTAGTATGTACCTGACCATATTGCGACAAACACTGAGATATCCTCTCCGTGAGGATTTCCACAGCTCCAGCCTCCACGATTTCAACTTTACTTTTGTCATCATTACTAGCAAAAGCAGATAGTAGCCATATAGCAATATTACTTCCATATATAACTGATGTACTGGTAATTGCTTCTTCAGAACCTCTGTGGATACTAACAGAACTTTTATCCTCCATATCTCCCAAATGAGAACCTTTCGGCAAAGTTAGCATTGAAACAAGTGACTGAATTAAACACGTATGCAGTTGTACTTCATGGAGATTCTCCATGACACTTTGAATATTGACTTTGGTAGCACAAACAAGAAGTGCAGTTCCACCTATTTTCAAAGTTGCATTCGAGGAATGGATCACCCTATTTGCAATAGATGAAATGCAACCAGAACTGTTTGTGATCGTGTTTCCTAGAACTACACATTGTGCATGACAAAGCCTTGATAAAATTTCTATCGCCTTATCTTGAGACAGAGGAGTCGCGCCAGCAATGCATGAAACGATCGGGCTTATGCTATCTGGATATTCAGCTAGCACAGTCCATGCGGGTTTGATGTGCCCAGATGAACCTTTCAGTCTTGACAAAATCGCGAGTGCGTTTAGTGCCTCTGACATCGAAGCAGAACCATGTTCAGTGGATTTGATGAACGATACAAGTGCAAGAACTGTTCCACTGCGATTCACATAGTCAGTTAAGGCGGAATCTGTTTGACGTGAGTCGAGAAGTCGAGCAATTGCTGCTGCGGCGTGGGTCCTACCCGTTGCATTACCTTCATGTAAAATTCTAGTAGCAGGCATAATGAAATCTTCCGGAACAACATTCTCTGAAACCTCGTTGTCCAACAAAAGATTTGCTAGCGCACATAGAGCCTGTTCTGCAACTTGGACAACTGATGAGCTGGCAAGTGTTAGCAATGGAGTTAGTGTGTCTCGAGCAACAGCCGCCATGTCACGGTTTTCTCTTATAGATACAAATATTGCAGCAAGGCATCCGGAAGTTTCGGTCAATATGTACTCAGATTCAGAATTTAAGAGCTTCATCACAGCGCAAAGCGTCTTAACGGCAATGCTGCTTTCACGCAAGTCCTTTCGAGCATTAAAGATGCCAGCAAGAGCCGACGCTGACTTGGCACGAGTCTCTTCTTTTGTAGAGCTTAGAATCTTGATAATCGTCTCGATTGCATCATTTGAAGCACTACCTTCACGCAATAAATCAGTAAGTGGGACCGCGGAAAGCAGACTTTTCAAAGCATCTAAAACATAAACCTTAGATTCCGGAAGTTCACTGGTGAGCAATGCGTTAAGTTGACTTATAGTCGTTGTATCTGATTTGTGAATCAAGTGGTTTAACGTCTTTGAAGCAATCTCCTTCCCGTTTGAGCTTCCGTTTTTTAACAGCCACAACAAAGCAGGAACAGCATCAGCACTCTCAACACATTCTCGTATATCTTCACTGTGATTACAAAGATTACCAAGAATTGTTGCGGAATCTTCTTTAGCTTTTGCAGATCCGGTTTCAAGAATTTGAACGAGTGGCGGTATGCCACCCGCAGCAGTGATGGCCCACTTGCTGTCATCGTTCTCATTCGACAAAAGGCAAAGCAACGCAACAGCACACTCCTGTTGCTGCTCTGATGAAAGTCCAAGAAGAGAAATCAACATCTGAATGCCCTCTCGACCCTGAAGAGCATACCACAAACTACCTTCATTTTTGCAGAGTATAAGTAGAGATCTTATCAACTCATCCTGAACTTCATTTGTTGACATTGTGATTAACCCAACCAACAAACGTTTCGAGTCAGCATTAGCAAGTCTACTTGAGAGTGTAGCGTTTCCATACAAACTCGCAAGAGCTTCTATTGTGCGTTCCTGAACCAAAAACGGTAAATTCGGCTTAAACTGCTTGATTAACGTCAACTCAACATCCGTAGGATCCGATGCTTTATTAGTTTCTGCTTTGATGTCATATATCATAAGAGCAGAAGCCAAAGCCCCTAACGTATCAGCTATCTGTGCAGGCAACGTGCACGACTCAAGGCTTTGACCAAGGCTCGAGATTACATAAGACAAACCTCCGGAAATATTAGCAAGAGCACACATTGCATTTTCCTGTAAAGCTTGTGCATGCTCACCTTGCATAAACTCCTTCGAAGGAGCTATTGTAGCATTGATAAGTGAAGGAATACCATTCGAACTCGTAATCTCCTTTCTTGCTTCTTTGCACTGAGCTGAAAGTGACTTCAAAGCTGCGGCTGCTTGTGCTCTTACCGGAGCTTCATTACCAGGCCCCAATAGTTTAAGAAGTAGTTTCGTAGCTTCAGCGTCTATTATCCTATTACAAACAGATGCATCATCCATCATCATGGATGCCAGAAGGAAACAAACGTTCGCTTGAGTGCTGGATTCGTTGGCTGTAAGTAGCTTTACGAGTATATCCTCTCCTCCGGCTTGAATCGTCGCAGACCAAAACCCCTCGGTGCTGCTGCAAAGGTTTCGTAAAGCTCCGGTCAACAAATCGTCAACTAAATGTCCACCCTTGAGCCCCTTTTCTAGCTGCTTCCACAAAACCAGCACAACCCCTTCGGTGGAAAAGATTTTGGACCCAACGTGATCTTTCGCTCCGCCTTGAGAAACAGCGTAAATGGTCTTTGCGGATGCGATTCTCGCTTCCACTGAAGTCAACTTGAGAAGACTAAGAAGCGGGGGAATGCAGCCCCCAAGCAATACTTTAACGCGTAGTTCGTTCTCCTTGCACAACGAGCCTAAAACGGTTGCGGCTTGCATCTTCACTCCAAGTGACCCTGATCTTAAAAGAGATACCAATACTGGAACTGCTTGAGAATGAGAACCAACAGCACTAAATGCATTTCCACGTGTATCTATCAGCTCTAGTAACTGCTTCAAGTTATACTCTTTGTCTTGTGCAGATAATGAGCTTTGTCGCAACTGCTCGATGCATTGCGCAATACTTGCTAATGTTCCGTCCGGATCCTCCATGTTACTGACCCCTCTGAATGCAGAAAAGAGAACACTCAGCATATATATTATATACAAAAAAGATGGCAATGATTAAATAAATATAAATTTTGCATATGTATAATTAACCACTTGTAAATATACACTCCATTTTGGGCAAACAAACAAGATGATGAATTGATGATACATTCGATTAAAGAGAGAGAGACATGCTTACTCTATTAATTAACTAGATATTAATTACTACAATTAGGTAACAATGAACAAATTGCAAAAGTTACACTGACCTTGAACCCATCTTTATAAGGGATAGCGGAGTTGCAGGCTCTTGGTCATGAGGTCTAGTATCCCCAATTCTATCCTGCATTTGGTGAAGGAATAATGAAATTGTCAATAGTTGTAAGATATAATAAACTACGATTTAATTTGTTTTTGTACAGCCCCTTCCCTCGAAGATCATAAAACAAGCCATCTAAAAAAAATCTTTATTATCCCATAGCAGCATAGCTCAGCAGTTTGAAGCACTCTAGCATCTTCATATCAGTTTCAAAACGGTTGAGTTTAAATCTTGACACTTAATCGGTTAAACATTATCCAGGTGTTAATGTTATAGCAGCATAAAGAACAACAGGATTCCATACATTAGGGGACTTTTAATGTTTCGCCTTTTAGTTTCTATAATCTGAGTTCTTATTGAAAAAATTGAAGGACTGAACTAAACCATTTAACTTAACTTGTTGCCAACAATAACTATGATCATATCAACAAAATGAAATTATCGCTTTATCAGCAAACCGGCAATGACCTAATGGGAACCGGAACTTCAAACATTGCACTGAAAGATTCATTCACAGTAGGCACTTGTATTATTACTATTGCGTATACCACATCTAGTAAACGATCAATTAAGTGGAGTAACTACCTGATCATTAGTGGCAAGACTACTGCCATTGCTGCTGGAGGAATACGCCCGACCTACAGTCGCCGCCATCTTTATTGTAACAATAAAACTCTCTTACTTCAAAGCAGATCTACCCCCAACCCTAATCCCAATCACATGTAAAAATCTCAATACCCAGCTGTACAAATCACCCAAAAAAAACTCATCAATTCCATTATTAACTAACCTAATTGTACCAGTACTCAACAGATTCATCAACACTTCCGTAAAATCAAACAAGACACCTAATAATTTGCTAAACAGAACAGTAAACTAACTATTGTGATCACAACACACATACAATTTGATATAGAACACATCAGATCAACTTTCGTTCATTAATTCCACTATAAACTAACCTAATTGTACCGGTACTCAACAGATTCATCGACACTTCCATATAATCACACTGGACACCTAACAATTTGCGTAACAAAACACTATACAAACTATTGTAATCACAACAAACATACAGTTTGATATAGAACACAATAGATCAACTTTCGTTCATTAATTCCACTATAAACTAACCTAATTGTACCGGTACTCAACAGATTCATCGACACTTCCATATAATCAAACTAGACACCTAACAATTTGCAAAACAGAACACTATACAAACTATTGTAATCACAACAAACATACAATTTGATATAGAACACAATAGATCAACTTTCGCTCATTAACTCCATTATAAACTAACCTAATTGTACGGCTACTCAACAGATTCATCAACATCTCCGTAAAATCAAACTAGACACCTAATAATTTGCTAAACAGAACAGTATACGAACTATTATTATCGCAATACATATACATCATACAGAACACAACAGATCAAGATCAAGTTTCATTCATTAATACCATTATAAAACAACCTAATCATACCAGTAGTCAACAGATTCATCAACACTTCCGTAAAATCAAACTAGACACCTAACAGTTTGCTAAACAGAACAGTAAACTAACTATTGTAATCACAACCACATATACGATTCGATATAGAACACAGCAGATCAGCTTCCGTTCATTAATTCCACTATAAACTAACCTAATTGTACCAGTACTCAACAGATGATGGTTCATCAACACTTCCGTAAAATCAAACTAGACACCTAACAGTTTGCTAAACAGAAACAGTATACAAACTATTCTAATCACAACACATATACGATTTGATATAGACCACAGCCAATCAACTTTCGCTCATTAACTCCATCATAAACCAACCTAACTGCACAAGTAATCAACAACAGATTCATCAACACTTCAATAAAATGACTAAAATCAAACTAGAAACCTAATAACTTGCGAAACAGAACACTATACAGACTATTGTAATCACAACACAAATACGATTCGATATAGAACACAGCAGATCAGCTTCCGTTCATTAATTCCACTATAAACTAACCTAATTGTACCAGTACTCAACAGATTCATCAACACTTCCGTAAAATCAAACTAGACACAGCAGATCAACTTCTGTTCATTACCTCCATTATAAACTAACCTAATTGTACCAGTAGTGTAGTCAACAGATTCATCAACACTTCCATAAAATCAAACTAGACACCTAACAGTTTGCTAAACAGAAACAGTATACAAACTATTGTAATCACAACACATATACGATTTGATACAGACCACAGCCAATCAGCT
The DNA here is from genome assembly GCA_030545235.1 of Helianthus tuberosus. Taxonomy (NCBI): domain Eukaryota; kingdom Viridiplantae; phylum Streptophyta; class Magnoliopsida; order Asterales; family Asteraceae; genus Helianthus; species Helianthus tuberosus. The sequence goes on along the minus strand of CM060384.1, from coordinate 148,575,712 downwards.
TTCGCTCGTTAACTCCATCATAAACCAACCTAATTGCACCAGTAGTCAACAACAGATTCATCAACACTACAATAAAATGACTAAAATCAAACTAGAAACCTAATAACTTGCGAAACAGAACACTATACAGACTATTATAATCACAACACAAATACGATTCGATATAGAACACAGCAGATCAGCTTCTGTTCATTAATTCCACTATAAACTAACCTAATTGTACCAGTACTCAACAGATTCATCAACACTTCCGTAAAATCAAACTAGACACAGCAGATCAACTTCTGTTCATTACCTCCATTATAAACTAACCTAATTGTACCAGTAGTGTAGTCAACAGATTCATCAACACTTCCATAAAATCAAACTAGACACCTAACAGTTTGCTAAACAGAAACAGTATACAAACTATTGTAATCACAACACATATACGATTTGATACAGACCACAGCCAATCAGCTTTCGCTCGTTAACTCCATCATAAACCAACCTAATTGCACCAGTAGTCAACAACAGATTCATCAACACTACAATAAAATGACTAAAATCAAACTAGAAACCTAATAACTTGCGAAACAGAACACTATACAGACTATTATAATCACAACACAAATACGATTCGATATAGAACACAGCAGATCAGCTTCTGTTCATTAATTCCACTATAAACTAACCTAATTGTACCAGTACTCAACAGATTCATCAACACTTCCGTAAAATCAAACTAGACACAGCAGATCAACTTCTGTTCATTACCTCCATTATAAACTAACCTAATTGTACCAGTAGTGTAGTCAACAGATTCATCAACACTTCCATAAAATCAAACTAGACACCTAACAGTTTGCTAAACAGAAACAGTATACAAACTATTGTAATCACAACACATATACGATTTGATACAGACCACAGCCAATCAGCTTTCGCTCGTTAACTCCATCATAAACCAACCTAATTGCACCAGTAGTCAACAACAGATTCATCAACACTACAATAAAATGACTAAAATCAAACTAGAAACCTAATAACTTGCGAAACAGAACACTATACAGACTATTGTAATCACAACACAAATACGATTCGATATAGAACACAGCAGATCAGCTTCCGTTCATTAATTCCACTATAAACTAATCTAATTGTACCAGTACTCAACAGATTCATCAACACTTCCATAAAATCAAACTAGACACCTAACAGTTTGCTAAACAGAAACAGTATACAAACTATTGTAATCACAACACATATACGATTTGATACAGACCACAGCCAATCAGCTTTCGCTCGTTAACTCCATCATAAACCAACCTAATTGCACCAGTAGTCAACAACAGATTCATCAACACTACAATAAAATGACTAAAATCAAACTAGAAACCTAATAACTTGCGAAACAGAACACTATACAGACTATTATAATCACAACACAAATACGATTCGATATAGAACACAGCAGATCAGCTTCTGTTCATTAATTCCACTATAAACTAACCTAATTGTACCAGTACTCAACAGATTCATCAACACTTCCGTAAAATCAAACTAGACACAGCAGATCAACTTCTGTTCATTACCTCCATTATAAACTAACCTAATTGTACCAGTAGTGTAGTCAACAGATTCATCAACACTTCCATAAAATCAAACTAGACACCTAACAGTTTGCTAAACAGAAACAGTATACAAACTATTGTAATCACAACACATATACGATTTGATACAGACCACAGCCAATCAGCTTTCGCTCGTTAACTCCATCATAAACCAACCTAATTGCACCAGTAGTCAACAACAGATTCATCAACACTTCAACAAAATGACTAAAATCAAACTAGAAACCTAATAACTTGCGAAACAGAACACTATACAGACTATTATAATCACAACACAAATACGATTCGATATAGAACACAGCAGATCAGCTTCCGTTCATTAATTCCATTATAAACTAACCTAATTGTACAGGTACTCAACAGATTCATCAACACTTCCATAAAATGATTAAAATCAAACTAGAAACCTAACAATTTGCTAAACAGAACAAATAGAATTGTAATAAAATTGTAATACTGTACTGTAGGTGACCTAATTGGATACAAGCGAAGGAGTTATAGATACAGATATATAGATTGATCGGAGAGTTAGTGTAGAATGAAGAAAAGTGAATTGTAATAAATGAAAGCAGAGAATGTAGCAGGAATAATGGAGAGAAAGGATTCGAACCAGTGTGGGGAGATATAGGGGAACAGATCTGGTCTTTTGCTCAACGCATTTGATGGATCGTAGCAGGTGAGTGACGATATGAGAGAGAGAGAGAGAGAGAGAGAGAGAGAGAGTAGTGTGAGAGAGTATATTACAGAAAGGGTGGGGTGCGGGGGGTGTGGGGTGGTAGCGGCCACAGACAAAGTTCACATCAACATCAGCTTGCTGTTAGAGAGCTTCACCCAAAAAAGGTTGTCTTGGTAATTTGATTATTATTATTATTAAACACACACCTATGGTTTTAGTTTTATGTCATTTTCATTCAAAAGTAAAATCAGCTCTGATTTGTCTAATAAAATCCTGATGTTTTAGCCTTTTTTCTCAGGGGCAAAATGGTTATTTTTTATATATATTAAACACACACCTGCAACACCCACTATCTCCTCACCACCATCACCACCACTGCCGCTGCCACCACAGCCTCACCACCACTACCACCATCACCTCCACAACCATCACCACTACTGTCGCACACCTCTGACACTAAAAGACACACGCACCACTGCACTTCACCACCTCCATCGCCGAACCCGTGACCTGCACCACCCCACTGCACCAAGGAAACAGTATGCATGCCTTAATTGAAAAATTAAACAACAGAATTCCAAGACTACCACGAATCTCCGCAACCGTAGTAAATAGAATCGAACCTTTAGTCAAATCCTCAATCAAAAAAATCGATTCAGAAATCATTTCAACTAACAAACCCTAGTTAGTCACGCTTCCAAGCATAACATCAACATTGACGTACCAAACGCTTCACGCTTTCGTCATCCGAACTAACAAACCCTAGCTATTCATCTCTATCCTCAACCAAAACATTGAGCAACGATAATCAAGCGACTAAACATCTGGATTACGAACCTTGATTCGAACACCTGGCTCGATATCGAGTGATACCGGAGCGGTGTGCACTTTGAGGCGTTCGAGGCGAATGACAGTGATGGCGATGGCGGAGGTGAGGTATCGGTGAGAAGGATGTGGTGGTGGCGGTTGTGGTGAGGAGGTAGTGGTGGCGGTGGTGAGAAGGGGGGGGAGGTGGTGGTGGAGTTCATTGTGGCGGTGGTATTAGAGAGAGAGACAGAGGGGTGTTTAGAGAGAGAGAGTGTGTGCGCAGAGGGTTGTTTAGAGAGAGAGAGAGAAGAAAGAGAGACAGAGGGCTATATATATAGGGAGCCGCAAAAATAGAAACCATCCCCAATTGTAAGAACCGCGAGAACCACTCTCAACCAATCAGAAAAAGGGGTAGTTTGGTCATTTACCCAAATGTCTTATCCATCACACACACACTCTCTCTCTCTCTCTCTCTTTGTTTAAAGTTGCAGACCACCTGAACTACTTTACCCCAACCTAAAAAGTGAACCTCTCTCATCTCTCATCTTCCTCCAATCTCCAACACACAAGAATCTACATACACACATAATCCTATAGATAGAGCAGAGAGAAAGAAAGATGGCGGAGGTGGAGGGCCGGCCGCCGACCACTGTTTCCTGCGGCAACCGCGGTGGCGCCACCCCCATATGACAACGACAGCAGCACAGGTCGGGGTGGGTGTTTGCGCAACGACCACTGCTTCTCTGGTGACCGAACAACTCAATGAGCCGCAGCCATGGTCGTCGTTCTCCGACCACCGTAGCAGCCCTAGACCCGCGCCGTACGCTTCCGAAGAGTTCGGTTCTCCGACCGGTGTTGTTGGGTCTCCGACCGGCAAGATTGATGTTCTTGATGATCTGATAAGAATTAAAGCTATTCAACAGCAGCAGCAGGGGATTGCAGCCATGGGTGGGGCAGGGGTTCCCCCTTTTTCTTTCAATAGGTGCATGAACTTTCTCAATGAGAATCCTAGGTAAAGTTTTTTTTTTATAATTTTTTTTTTTTTTTTGCATAAAGATTTGAACTTTATAAGTTGGGTTTGTTTAGTATGGTGAAAGAGAGGAGTTTCATATTTATTCTGAATTTTGGGGTGTTATTTGTGGTTTAAAAAGGGTGGTTTTTAGTTGTTCTTTGTTGGATTTGCTCTTGAAATTGCTAGAAAAAGAAAAAAGGAAAAAATGGAAGAATCTTTGTTCTTTACCAGTGGGTTGTGTTTTTGGGGCATGGTTGTTTTATTTCTCCATTTCCAGCAGCTTGATGATTTTATTAAATTTCAAGAAATGTAATTTCGTGTTGAACTTGTTATGCATGTTTAGATCACCATCAGCTGGATTGATGATTGGGGATGAGTTTCATTTATTTGGTCGGTGTCGACTCGATCGGGATGATTTTGGGGATGAGTTTCATAAAAAAAAAGTTTCGTATAACTTGAAGAGATCGATTTGGTTGTGATTCTGTCTTCCGTTGTTTTCTGTGAATTGTCGTTAGTTGGAAGAAAAAGTTCCGTAAATTTTTTAACGTAAAACGTAAACTTTTTAATGTAAAACGTAAAATTTTTAACGTAAAACGTAAAAAGTTTAACGTAAAGCGTAAAAACGTAAAAAGTTTAACGTAAAACGTAAAAAGTTTAACGTAAAGCGTAAAAAGTTTAACGTAAAGCGTAAAACGTAAAACGTAAAACGTAAACTTTTTTACGTAAAACGTAAAACGTAAATTTTTTAACGTAAAATGTGAACTTTTTAACGAAAAACGTAAATTTTTTAACGTAAAACGTAAACTTTTTAACCTAAAACGTAAACTTTTTAATGTAAAACGAAAAACTTTTTTTATGTAAATTGTAAAACGTAAAAAACGGCGCGTTAAAAAAATGACGCGTGAAAAAGCCGGGCGTAAAAACGGCGCGTTAAAAAACGACGCGTGAAAAAGCCAGGCGTAAAAAAGGCGTGTAAAAAACGGCGCGAAAAAAAAATTTGTTTTGTTAAAAAATCTGAATTTAAAATGGTTTTTTAATAAAAATTTCTATTTAAAAAATAACATTTAATATAATAATACAAAAATAGTAATAAAAAACAATAAAGACAAAAAGACAAAATCGAGTAAATTTACTAAACTAACATTTTGGATTAAAATAATAAAGACATAATAAGACAAAAAATATTTAATAATATTTTTAATCACTTTTAGTCTCATCCATTGATCTTGAAGATCTAATGGTTGAAAAGTGGTTCCCTCGGTTCTTACAACTGGGGGTGGTTTTCATTTTAGCGCTCTCTTATATATATATAGAAACGGGATCAGGAGAAAACGTTCAAAAGTGTGAAAACGGTGAGAACGCTTCCTGGCCTAACACGTGTCCCGCGTCATAGAGAAGGGCGGAGTGGCTTTTTTGTCTTTTCATTCTTCTTTTATTTCCCAACGCGGTATAATATTTTATGGCGTCTAAGTTGTTTTTGGCGTTAATCGTATTTTTTAAACTTTTTGGCGTTGAATTAATTGTTTTTGTGTCACATATATAATTTTTTGGCGTTATAGAGTTTTCTGGTTAATTTTTTTGGCGTTTTGTATAATAATTCACTACGAGTCTCTAATATTTGCATAAGATTACAATAAGACCAATTTTTTTTGGCGTTTAGTGAATTTTTTGGCGTTTAATACCCTTTACAAGGTGTTTTGCCAGCAGCTGTTCTCCCAGTTTTCATACTTCTAGCTTTTTGGTGTTTGTAGTTTTTTGCGTTTTATATAATAACGAGTAGACGCTATCCCGCGCGTTGCAGCGGGATGTTGATTACGAATGTTCTTAATATCACATTATATGTGATGACGGTTTAACTCTTGCCTGAAAAGAAGATAACGGAAAAGGACGGTGTTCAATCGCCATTAACTTGCATTTTCTAATATACGATTTTTTAGAACCCCGTGTGTTGGGGTGGAACTGGCAAAGCGAATCAAATATACATGTAAAAACATCATTGCAGGGCGTTTGTAAGATTTAAATCTACATGGGTTAATCATTAATGAACCATAACAGAGATCCCGTGCCGCGCGTTGCGGATTCTAAGGGGGTGTTTGTTTTTTGGCCAGAAGCACTTCTGGCCACTTATGTCTGCGCCGCGCAGACGCGCGCAGACATTGGAGGTCTGCAGCTCGTTTGTTTTCCGGAAGAGCTTCTCACCAAAAACGTCTGCGCGACGTCTTCCCCACGCAGACTTGGGTTCATGTCTGCACACCTCTGCAGACCTCTTCTCACCTCCATCTCCAGCCGACACCACCTTATCTGCCGACACCACCTCCACCTCCGACACCACCTCCTCCGCCGCCCACCTCCACTCCGCCACCATCTCCTCCGAGACACCACCTCCTCCAACACCACCTCCTCCGCCGCCCACCTCCACCCCCACTTTGAACAGACCGGAACCAACGACCTCCACCTCCGCCGCAATCATCATCATCATCATCATCATCGATCCTAAACAAAACCCCCACCAAAAACACACATACCTGAATCGATCTCTGCATCATCATCGATCCCAAACAAAACCCCCAAATCGATCTCTGCTACACACCCCTCTCTGAAACCCTAATCGATCCCAAAACCCCCAAATCGAAACCCTAATCGGTGCGGCTCCCAAAACCCCCAAACCGAATCATCATCATCATCATCATCATCATCATCGATCGCGACGGGGTGGAAGGAGGAGGTGGGTGGTTGTTCGGTGGAGGAGGTGGAAGTGACGGGGTGGTGACGGTGGTGGTGATGGGGTAGTGACGGTGTGAAGGCGGAGGTGGTGACGATGGTGGTGATGGTGGCGGTGGTGAAGTGCAGATTTTAGAGATAGAGTAGAGAGAGAGTGGCGGTGGTGATGTGTGCAGATTCTAGAAGAGGTTTTGATATAAAAAAAAACAAACCCTCTTCTCCTTGCAGACTGCAGACATTTGGTCCACCTCTTCTCCTGCAGATGCCTGCAGATGTGGTCCGCAGACTGCAGACCTTTTCCTACAGAAAAAACAAACAGCACCTAAGTAAAATTTATTTATATATTGCAAAACTGTTTTGAGGCTGTAGTATGCAACTTTCGCATTTTCATAATTTCCATAACAGATTTACATTGCAAATCAGGTAACTTGCACTAAGCATTAACATACTTTGTCCACTCCATTGGGTTGATGAACCAAAATAGAGTTTTTTGTCCCCGTTTTGACTTAATGGACCAAAAAAGAGATCCATGTCCATGTTTTGACATACTATACACGATAAATTGATAGTGAACCAAAATAGAGATTGCATTAGATTAGTTTGTCAATTTTACTTTTTTCTTCTTCATCATCTTCATCCTGCCAAACCACCATAGCTTCAATTATCTAAAGCTCACTATCCACAACTACATATCAACAACCAAACACACCTTCTTCTACTTTGATTTCAATCCCTTCGATTCTAATGGTTTGGTATGCTTCTCGTTTATCTACACTGATACTGCCATCCAAAGCCAACCATCCTAGTATTAGCGTCTAAGATCTGATTCTTCATCAACATTTTTGTTTGCCCTGTTGAACCCCAACAATTGCAATTAGTTCAGGTATTTTGATAAACACATGGAATGCAGTTCAAACTAACACAACAGTTAATTGAAAATCCATAGTAGAACGACTTGGATCTCTCCGTATTTAGAAGCTAAAGAACACATGCCACAGTAACCATGAAGGGTCACATGAAGAATCTGAATACATAAAAAACACCCGGAGGGATTAGATACTTGAAAGGAAGCGAAGTTAAGCCGACGGTGCCACTATTGTAAGCCGGTGGCCGCCTTCCTCTCTGCCACTCTCTCTCTCTCTCTCTCTCTCTTACAAAAATTAAAATTATATAGGAAACATAAAAAAAAGCTAAGCAAACATTAAAACTTAGACCATCTCAATACAAAATATATTGAAATCTTCTTTTTGAATTAGTTGTGGTTCTGCATTAATTTGAAGCATTCTGATAGGAAAAAAGATTAATGAATGTTCTTAATATATATAGTGAGCAGATTGAAGAACCCAGCAAAATCATTGATTATAAAACCACACAATAAACGATTGTGATATTACATGATGGTTCGAACAACAAAACAAATTGTGATATCACATGATTCCTCGAACAATATAATATAGTGAGTAGATTGGAGAACCCAACAAAATTGGTCATTAGTATATTTTATGATACCACATAAATGATTTGAACACAACAGTGGGGAATTTCTCACAAAATCATTAAAGTAATTTTGCAAAACCACTATAATGAAACACCACATATTGAACATCATAAACAAATAGCAAATCGCCATGGATGGGATAATGAGATCGTGCAAAAAATGACAAAATCAGTATCGTGAAACACGTAATCGAACCTGAAAATCACTCTGGATACTGCTAGGATAAACTTTATTACGATAACAAACACATCAACAATCAAATTAGTGGTTGATGATGGCGCCAATTTTCAAGGCCAATTTGGAACTTGACAGATGGAACCGATTTAAATGATATGGCCATTGCAGGATGAGGAGTTGCCGAAGATCGTGGGGTGTTCGATGATGATGATTTAGATTATTCAGATCATCACGAATTCCTCACCATCTGATATCAACTATATGTCCTAGAATCAAGAAACACAACAATCACATGATGAATTTAAGAATGAATGAATCAAACCAACAGTTACAATTGTTCATTATGTATTTATTTATATATGAATTTAAGAATGAATGAATCAAACCAACAGTTACAATTGTTCATCATGTATTTATATTCGTCGGGATTTCGACAAAGGGATGCGACCCTTAGCTTTTGGTGAAGCGGTGCATCGATAGAAAGAAACAACGTAACCGTTGAGATTGACTTTATTCTGGAGAAGGGTTGCGACCCTTAATTTTGGTGAAGCACTGCATCCGTAAAAAGAAACAACGTAACCGTTGGTGGCCGTAGAATAGATGTTGTCATGTTGAAACGGTGGGATAAGGAGTATTATTATATATTATATAATAATAAAATAATAATAATTAATAGAATAGATGTTGAAACGGTGGGATAAGGTCCAATTAACGGTTTGACTTTTGAACGCTACTTCGCGTTGGTGTTGTAAACGGAAAAATATTAATTGATTTTGGTATGAGCAGAAATGATGTTTAACCAAGGAGTGTAACCCAAGTTGGTAATTGTATTAGTATATAATGTTATTTTTTTTTTATAGGGAACTAGTTAACAAATCAACATATAACTTAATATCAAAACAATATAAAATGAAAACTAAAATAATAAAAAATTGTAATCTAATTTCTCTTCCGAATCTTCACTGTCATCAGCCTCTATCTTCTTGAATTTGTTTTGGCGTTTTAAACCTTTTTTGAATAGTTTTGCTAGCTGCCAACTTTCCTACATAAACCCCGTCTTTTTCAGAAGAAACTGCTTAGTGACATCCTGTTTTTTGGTGTGATATTCTTGTTTGGCGGCATGTCATTGAAGATCAACTCTTGCTTGATGCTATTTGTAATAATGGAGTCCAAAATAGCATTTTACACTAACCCTTTCTATAATGCCTATAATCATCAAGAAGAAAGCTCACATGATGGCATATCACTGTCATCAGTCTCTTTTTCTTGAATATTTGTCCATCTCATCCAGCAAAATATTATTGAGTTAACCCTCTTAGAAAAAGGATCCATTTCAGTGAAAGCTTTGACATCTGTGGCGTTTTAAAGGTAGTGGTTTCTAGAGGATATGGCGTTTTTTGTGTTTTTTTTTTGTGTGATTAATTTCATTGTGTATAGACCCCTCTCTTATAGGAGTTTTTTGGCGCGTAGTTTAGGCGGGACTTTTTATTGTAATAAATGATAGTTATAAAGTAACTGTCTTTTCAGTTACTGTATTTTTGTATTTACTGTGTTGATCAGTTTTTATCAGTTTTATAGGTTATAGACGTCCCATCTTCTAAGTTTGGCGTTTTTTTTAATGGCCTTTATGCAGACCATCATGACAAAATACAATAACGGGGTAAATAAAATAGTAAGGAGGAAAATATTTTTTGTTATTTATGGCGTTTTGTTAGTGTTAACCATTTTTAGTATTATTTTGGCGTTTTGCTAATAAAGATAGTAATATATCATTTAATTATCTTTAAAAAAAAGATTACATAGAAGAAAAAAAAGAGGAAAAAAATTAAAATCCTTCGTCAGAAGGTACTTTATCTAAATAGTATCCATCACTTGTGTCGTTTTCTTCCTCCTCGGAGTCTTCATCTTGATCTTCATCCATGTCATCACATTCACCTTCATCAGCTTCTTGTTCCTGAAGATTTTAAAGCCTCCACCTGAACATGTCTTGCATTAACTCCAATTCTGAGTCTATTTCTGGGTTGGTACATGTGGCGTTATGCAATTCTTCTATGAAACCTAGTCGCTGCTTTGTCATGATGTTCTCTAGCCAGTAGACTTGCTGCTCTCCGCTGTCGTATGTAATCGTCACCATGTATGTTTCATCATCAAAACGCCATGATGTCATGACAGGGTCTGGCTTCACATTTCCTTTGATTGGTCCAAATTTGCTGGTTAATGCTTTCATAAGCATATGCGTTTCATGGCATTCGTTGTCTAGAGCGATGCCAATGGATAGGATTTGCCTCTGTATCTCTTCTTCTATCTTCAGAATAGCCCTGATCGTCTTAACATACACCCTCCTTCTGTTGTCAAAATGGATGACGTATCGCCTGATTCCCATAGTGTATCTCCACGAAACGATTGTTGCCATTTTTGGCATTTTGTTTAGTTTGGCGGTTTTTGGTTAAAGATGTTTTTTTACAGAAAATGGATAGATTGAAGTGATTATTGAAGCTTTGTTTTTACGTTTGTTTATATAATGATGTTTTTGGCGCGTAATTTAGGAGGGAATTTCTTATAATAAATGTTAATAACTGTAATTCAGTTATTTGTGTTGTTTCATCTTCCTGTAATATTCAACGCGTTTTATTTTTAAGTTTTGGCGTTTTGTTTTTAATGGCATTTTATTTTTTGTATGGCATTTTATCATATGATGGCGTTTTGAATATGAGGGGTAAAAAGACCCTTTTACCCTTAATGAAGCGCGTCCCACCTAACAATATTGATGTTATTTACGAAAACGCCACCGCGCAATCTAGTCCATTGATTGTTTTGATCGGACGATCCATAATCGTTCTCACCGTTCTCACACTTTTCACCGTTTTCTCTATATATGTTAATGCTTAAAATGACCATTTTGCCCCTGAGGAAAAGGACAAAAAACTAGTGTTTTTTTTTTTTTTTTTGAGAAATCTGAGCTGACTTGGCTTTTGGACCAGAATGGCAAAAAAAAAAATGAAACCATAGGGACCCAGATGCAAAAGGTTTGAGATTTGGACTAAAGTGGCAAAATTGCCCAAACCTCAGGGACCAAAATGACAGTTTACTCTTATTATTATATGTGTATATTTATTATATAGTATATATAATATTTTAGAGTTAAATGCCAAAATAGTCCTTGTGGTTTGGGTTTTTTTGTCAGTATAGTCCAAAGGTTTCATTTTTTGCATCTGGATCCAAAAAGGTTTTATCGTTACCATTTTGGTCCAGCTGACTTAACTCCACCCATGCTCCTTAGTTAGTCAAGGGATATTTTAGTCATTTCATGTTTTCTGAATTTTATTAAAGTCTAAAAAAGTGGAGGAGGATCGAACCCGGGCCTCTGTCCGGTTCGCTCATACGCACACAAGAGACTAGTCAGCGAGCCATGCTTGCATTTGTGAAAGAAATGGGTCTTTATTAAATTTATTCTTTAGTTTAGTTCATCACTTATACCCCAAAACAGATGATAAATATTGAAATTAAGATTAATAAGATTAGTTAGTTTTATTTAGGTTACCTCTGGTTGTAAAGTATTCTGTTGCGAAGGTGTCACCGGAAAACATGGCGCGGCGGTGGTAGATGTGTTTCTCAGGTTCAAGTGGGCACACAAGGTAGCTGGAGGTCGGAGGTGATCGGTGGTGGATTCAGTTGGCGAAATCTGGTGTGAAAGGTTGGTTTTCTTATCGGGCTTCTGGTTGCCGGAAAAATGGTGTGCGGCGGTGGTGAGTGTTCCTCGTTTTGGTTGGCCGGGCTGGTATACCGAGAGCAGAGAAGGCTTATAGTGTTCGCCTAGTTGGTTTGGAGTGTAGGAGGGTCATCGGTAATGAGTTGCAGCAGGGCCGGACCTGAGAATTCATGTACCCTGTTCGAGCTCGAAAAAATGTGCCTTTAGGCCTTAACGAAATTGGGTATTTGGCTCACTAAAGGTCTAAACCTATTGCCAAAGGGGTTAATAACTAATCTAAACCATAAGAATAGTTTTGTAAGTGGGCCTATGTTGGTGTTTGTATGGATGTACCCGATTAAAAAAATATTTTACATATACATATCGTATTTTTTTCATAAACAATGTGCCCCTCAATATATCGGGCCCTGGCCGGTGGTCCTCACCGCCCACCCCCAGGGCCGGCCATGAGTTGTAGGTTGCCGAAATGCACGTGTAGTCGCTGGAAACACGATATGAGCATGAAGGTTCATGGGCATGTTATGTGGTTTGGTCTTGTTTCTTATCGTCGGAGATCAGTTGTTTGCTACAAACAAATACGAGGGAGAGTATAAAAGAGTTTTATGTAGATGGGATGGTTATGCAATATAGAACTTGATTTGAGTATTGATCATCTGTTTTGGGGTATAAGTGAACTAAAGAATAAATATAATAAAGACCTATTTCTTGCACAAATGCGAGCATGGCTCGCTGGCTAGTCTCTTGTGTGCGTGTGAGCGAACCAGCCAGAGGCCCAGGTTCGATCCTCCTCCACAACAGTTTTTGTTTCCTTTTTTTAGTCTTTATAAAATTCAGAAAACATGAAATGACAAAAATACCCCTTGACTTTCTGAGGAGCATGGATGGAGTTAAGTCAACTGGACCAAAATGGCAACGATGAAACTTTTTTGGATCCAGATGCGAAAAATAAAACCTTTGGACTATACTGGCAAAACAGCCCAAACCACAGGGACTATTTTGGCATTTAACTGTAATATTTTACGTTTAGATCTGAATATAGTTGTAAAGAAACTAAAAAGTATGACGAACAGTTTGTAAACTGTTGGCTGAGAAGTTTGTGTTCGTTCGTTTTTAATGAGTATGAACAGAGGTCGCGTTTATTCATTTATGGTCATGAACGTTCAGTGACATGTTCGTTTGTGTTCATGTTCGTGTTCGTTTGTGTGCGATAATTCACTAGGGTTTTTAACTTTTTTATATAGTTTATTACAATACTTCAAAATTTATACTATTACAATATTTTATTAATATTAATATATTGTACATTATATATATATATATATAGGGTGGGGTTCGGTTACAAAGTCTATTTTTCCTACAAAGTATACAAAGTCATAAAACATACTCAAAACCCACAAATAACATAGTGGAGATCACAATTTCAACCATATATATAATGTTTGTGATGGAAGATGCTAATTTTATTCGAAATTTAATGTATGATCATATGTGTTCGTTTTAATTTATAAACGCACGTTTTATGTTTGATTATGTTAATGAATGTTTGTTGCATCATTTGTATTTTTTACCTGAAATTAACAAACAGACATAAATGCATTCATTTCCTAGATAAACGAATACGAAAAAAATCTTGTTTGGTAAGTGTTCATGAACAGTTCATGAACACGTGAATTTCCTTAACGAAATGAAAATGTTCGTATCTGTTCAGTTCATTTGCAGCCTTATATAAATTTAAAGAGCTAACATGCTACAACACACATGGATAATTTAACAGTTTTATCTTTATTATTTTTTATGTTTAACAGTGCCACTCAACACTCAGTTCCTAAAACTTCTGCAAAGTGACACTATTTATTATTCTAGTCAGTGGCGGACCCATGATTTTTTTTCAATGGGTCAACCTTTTTCGGTGTTTAATTTTTTCACAACAAAACTTTAAAATTTTCGGGTCGGTTGTCGTTCATGTCGAGGCGAGAAACATGTAACAAAAATATATAACCATCACTCGTTATAAAACACAAAATAAAAATATAATGTAATTCGAAACGGAAAAAAAACATTGCAATTTTTTAGAGTTCAAATTCATAGCATACAAGGATTGTGTTGGTGGTTGTGTATGGTTGCAATAGGATTGAACCTGTGACTTCTTTTTTTTAACATACGGGGGTTACCACTACACCAACTTTACATTTTCTTTCTACGGTGTCCAATAAATTATTTATATAGGGTCCTTAAAAAATTAATATACCGGATCTATTAATTTTCTAAAAAACATTAGGGTCTGGAGACCCCAACCCATTCTATGTGGGTCCGCCTCTGATTCTAGCCCATAGCTTGTGATATTATCTATATCTTAAAAATGAATGTCGGTGGACATCACATCAGTTCACCGACTTTCCTTAGTTAAATACAGACAATAGAAAGGTTAAATTGAAAGTAAGAAGTGTTCCAATGGTTTGCATTCTTTTTTTGGTGAATCTTCATACCCGTGTTCAATCCTAGCACTCTCCGTTTCATTTCTTTTGTAGTATCTTGGGCCAAGCCCAATTAGTGTAATGCAATAAATAGTGATACAACCTGTAGTAGTGACTCGAGGCAATTTATTTAGCTTTTTATTGTTGGCTAATTGTTTTTACTAAACCGTTAAATTACGGAATCAACATTAAATTTAACTACATAAATGTAACGAATTTTATTGTTCCACTTGAATTCATTATTTAAGGTGATTGATTTGGGGTTTAGTTTTCGTTTTAAACTTGAATTACAACTAAATAGTATTAGTATTAGTAAGTGAATATCTGGGTTGAACATAAATAGAATAATATTTGAAAATTCAATAAAAAATACAGACTAAACAATGTTGATATTAGAGTGTATATGTGTTGATATAGAGTGTATTTTGTGGTTTTTTCCCTTTTACTGCTTCACTTAAATTTAAGTAAATAACCAACACATGTAACACAATTTTTTTTCTTCTGCTACAGCGTGTACATCGAAACCGACCAAATTCCTGCCCCCTGTAACGTGCCGGTTTTATCTCCAAACTTTTCTGCTTAATAACTTGACACATCACTTTGTTTAAATTACTTTTATGACTTTACACCGCAATGTCTAAGGCATACTCTTTTTTAATATATGTCTAATGATGTTAATATCACGAACATGACGTGTGTAACAAAGTCGAAAACACGTAATTTCACGTGAGGGCAACACACCTTAATGTTATCATTGTTACGTGTGTAACGAAGCCGTAAAGACGATGTTGCCGCCGCAACGCGCGGCATGTGTCAAAATTCTAGTTATTTTCTATTAAAACATTATAACATAGTATTTTAATTTGATATGGAAAGTAACACTTTCTTTCTAACTTTAGTGTGGTTGTATGTTTAAGTTTTTAGTTTTCTAGTCCATTGCTTGTTATTATTATTTTCTATTAAAACATTATAACATAGTATTTTAATTTGATATTGAAAGTAGTACTTTCGTTTCTAAGTTCTAACTTTAATGTGGTTGTATGTTTAAGTTTTTAGTTTTCATTTTATAATTGTATCATTGTATGTTTTCACTTCGCCACTTCGGGAACAATAATTGTCTTCTTAATATGGAATCATAATTAAGCAACAATCCTTATATATATATATAGGGGACCGCTAAAATGAGAACCACCTCCAGTTGTAAGAACCGTGAGAACTACACCGTACGGGGCGAGGTGGACCAAATTTTTTTTTTTCATAAACGTAGATGCATGTATTATAAACACATTTGTAAAAAAAATTCAAAAAAAAAATGTCGTGTGTGTAGTTTTGAACACCACAAGTTTGTGTTTACGGGTACCGTAAATTTTAAATTTTTTTGATTTTTTTTTACAAATGTGTTTATAATACAAGCATCTACGTTTTTGAAAAAAAAAATTGGTCCAACTCGCCCCGGATCAAAAAAGTTCTCACGGTTCTTACAACTGGAGGTGGTTCTCATTTTAGCGGGTCCCCTATATATGTGTGTGTGTGTGTGTGTAAATGATTGATACAATTATATATACTTCTAATTTGTAACACTAAAAGGCATAATAGGGTTGTACTTTGTGTAAGACTAATGTTCAAAGCATTGTGAGTGGTATCATGTGCATTATAAGTTGTGCGAGTTTTGAGGCTGCTTTTCTTTTTATTGGGCTACCTGGTCTGTGGGTGTGCTTTATCACCTACCTAACAGAAACGTCTCCCCAACACAAACAACTCAGCACCCCACCTCACAGACTCCTGAGCGAACGGGCGTCGTTTCAAAGCTGATGATGAGGATGATAGATCGTCGTTGATTTAGGGTTCTGACGGGATGGTTCTAGGCGGCCTTGCGACGGCGACATCAACACCGTGGGGAAGCTAATTTTGACTAAGTGGGTACACGGATTGGTCTAATAGCGGGTCATCAACTTGAATTCTGAATTCTGGCATCGATTATTATCATGGTTTGTTAACTTATTATCCCCTCTTTTGCACTATTTGTTTATGTTCAACTGTTATTTGGATTACTAAGCCCCTAAATTGGAAACAATCATGTAGGAACATTGTAATATGGATAATTAAGTCCCTATCGAACCTGATTCTCATCTCGAATCAAGATTTTTTTTAATATGGCTCAGTTGCGTTCCTGCCAAGTTAGGGTTCCAGTGAGTTTTCCGGTAAGTCGTATTTCACATGTCGAAGATTCAGAACCGCTGAGGTTAGTGTATGATTTTATGACATGCATTTTATATGAGAACTTTGTTTGTTGTTTGTTGTAAATGGTTAACTGTAAGGATGATATCACTGATATCATGTAGAATAATAGAAAAACAAAACAATTTTAAATCAGTTTGGTTTTGGCCCTGTGCAAAGCAAAAGAAAGAACAAGAAAATACAATGAAGTCTTGAAGGTGTTGGAATGTCTGCTTCCAAGATGACAAAAACAGAGAAAGGTGTTTTTGTTGTTTTTTATGATTAAATTTGTATGAATAGTTTGATGATTGTGTTTACTTTGTACGGATTTTGATTTATAGATGTTTTTCGTATTCAATTTTCATATCTGGGTGTAGTATATAGTGTTTAAATTTTTAACCTTTTGAAGTTTCTTGATTTCTATACTTATCTCTTTATGTTCTTACAGCAAGAAAAAGAGATTCTCATGAAGGCATACAATAGACTAATCGATCATACTAGTTATGTGCAAGCTTTTGTTTATCCTCCATGTGATGATGAATGATGGTGTGGTGGTTGTAATGCGTCATAGGGTATAAACTATAAAGAAAAGATGAGCATGATGTGCAGGCCTATTTGACTTTCATTTGCGTGGGCATGGTCTTTTATAATTTATTATGGTATCGATCGCTCTAAATTGAAGGTGTACTTTTCTCTTTTGATATCCGATGGTTATCTCTCTTTGGCTGGTGCTAAAAATTAATGTTTGTAGTTCCACAATGTAGGTGTTGGAACAACAGCTGCTAGGCTTAAAGCTGCGGTGAGTCGGTGACAGTTTTAACAAGTTTTTTGCACTTCTTTTTTCTCTCTGAATGTTTGTTTCTGATTAGATCTGATGTGATTTTGTATGTGATGGATTGGTTGTTGTTTGCACAGATGACGACGGCTATATGATGGATTGGTTGTTGTTCAACATAGCATACGCCCGTGAGGGATTGCTACGCCGTGAGTCTTTTGTGTTACTCTGACAATTACACTATCTATTACACCACCGGCGTAGGCTCCGCTAAATTTGGTGTAGGCTATGCTGGGTTGTTTTCATACTATTTTGTTTTATAATTTAAATTAGAATTAACTATTATAAGTTGAATGATTTTACTAACTTTGGAATTTTGTAATTGTTTGACTATTAATATATGCATGCTAGGTTGTGTTTGAGTGTACATGTATCCAAAAATTCACAAAGTTGGGGTCTTTGGGGTGGTTTACCCGACAAGAAAAGAGGCAAAGAAATGATGGTGTGGTTGGGTGATTAAAATAATCACAAAGGGTGTCTATATTATATGTTTGAGTGGGGAAAATCACCTTTATAACATGATTCATGTTTTGTTGTTTAAATAGGCTATGTTGCTGTAGTTCGTTAGCAAAACAAGGTTGAGCAGTAGCTTGCATAAGATTCAGCTGTCAATGAAAATCAAGCAGTTTATAAATAATGTGTGGCTGCAACTGCAACTTAAAAAAACAATTCGTTTCCTGGCGTTACATAATCAAAAGACGGCATGTGTGTGAGGTTCTCTGCTTACAACCTGTTTGCAGCCTTGGTGGTCAAAGCGACAACCAATTTTTAGAACATGTTGAATTGCCATGTAAATATCTCGATTTACAGCTAAGAATCAATATCGAAAAGTTAAAGAATTCATGGTTATGCTATTTGGTACGGTTTAACGGAACTCGTCGCAATACGCGCCCCCGCCGCATTGCGGCGGGGTACTCATCTAGTTATATATTATAAATTTGCAACACAAATAGGCTTTATGTAGTTGTATTGTGTGCATTTAGTGAGTTTTGTGCAAGTCTTAACAGTACCTTTTGGTTCTGGGGTTATACATAGTTTGTAGCCTTGACACGTATATACCGACTTGCTTTCATCAGATGTGGTATATAGAGAGAGACATGTGAGGCAGGACTCCACCGCCCCCACTGCTTCACCGCCCTACAACGGCGATGAGAGAACTCCGCGGCCAATGCACTTCACCGCCCTACCAGCTGAAAATGGTGATGATTGGAATACTCGGTTCTGCGACCAGACTCCTCCCTTGCCACCTCCTACTTATCTCTGCCCTACCAGCCGAGGTTGAACCAGTGGTAAAAAAAAATGAGGTGGAGGAGGATATAGTGGTTGCTCATAAAATAAAGGCAGGTTAATTACTTTGAATTTCTTTTGTAATGATCTTCTAAGTTTTGAGAAATTGGAGTTATTTAGGATTTTAGGGGACCCTAGGGTTTCTAATTGGGTCCTTTGCTTTTTTTTATGATTTACATTCTATCATTCACCTTCACCTGATGATTTTTATCTATTTCTTAACTGATTTCTTTCAATTGATTTTAAATTTCATGGTTCATTCGTTATTGCAGTTTCCATTCTCATGTCTTTCTGAGGCTGGCTGAACACATATAGGCTTTATATAGTTGTACCATGTGCCTTTAGTGAGTTTTGTGCAAGTCTTAACAGTACGTTTTGGTTTTGGGGTTATACATAGTTTGTACCTTGCTTAATATAAACTTCATTAGTAGCAAGCTGTTGTTTAAGTATGTGTGATGCATAAATTTGGGGATTAGGGTGCTTGTAGGATAAGGTTAGAGGTTTGCTATGATGGTAACATGTTATTGAGTATGGAATAGTTTAAATGAATTGTTTGTTATTGTATGGATGAAAAGGTAAGTGATGGTAAGGATATAGATGCATTGCTAAGAAGAGTGGATTGCTTGCAAGTGTGATGATTGTATAGTTGTCGAAGGCGCTAGGTGCACTGAAGGCGCAAAGGGTCAGCGTTGGGCCTAGGTGCAATGCGCTTGAAAAGCGAGGGCCTGAGATAAGCAAGGCACATGGCGTAAACATGCCGTTTATAGGAATTCAAGACGTGTTTTAAGCTTTTGGGGGGCTATTTAGGCTACTTTCAGGCCATTTTTGAATGTTTCAGACCAGTTTGGCTAAAATTCGGAAAATTTTGCCTGAATTTATGGAACCTCAACGTCACTAGAGCGCCTGGATGGCCGCTAGGTGCTTTCCTTGTGATTCACCTTGCTTGGGAGCCTAGGTGCGCACCCGAAGGGCTTTTGACAACATAGGATGATTGTTAGAGCTAAGAATGGTGATGATGCCATTCAGATGTGGTGATACTGTTATTTTAGGAATGTTGTCTGTCAAAGTTGAATTTACCATTTGGGCGTGTTATGATATTTAAGAACATAAGTAAAACTCTATTTATTAACCCTTTTTACTGTATTTTTTTGCCTTTGACGTAAACTTTAACTTTTCATAGGTATCTGTTGCTCCTGGTGGGAGGTGGAATAGATTCAAAACTTATTCAACCATTCAAAGGACTTGTGAAATATGGGGTTTTGTTCTGACGTTTCTTTTTAAAGTCTGGTTCAACAATCAGAAATTTGCATACCGCGGTTAGTTACTAACTCAGTTGTATAATTATTTCATTTGTCTGTGTTTTACGTCATCACAGGAAGATGATCTAGATTAATGCCCCTCTATGTTCTGGGTTACTGTTTCTTCCTATAATAAAGCTTGGAATTACATTTGTGCCCACAAAAGTCCCTTCTTAAAACGAGGAAAGACCCAACATGGAAATTGGATACTTATGTTGTCATATGTTGCATGTCTATCTCAAGTACTCAAAATTCATAGCACACAACGGCGATGAGTGAACTCGGCGGCCACTGCACTTCACCGCCCTACCAGCTGAAGACGGTGATGATTGGAAT
The DNA here is from genome assembly GCA_030545235.1 of Helianthus tuberosus. Lineage (NCBI taxonomy): Eukaryota > Viridiplantae > Streptophyta > Magnoliopsida > Asterales > Asteraceae > Helianthus > Helianthus tuberosus. Next base: position 148,555,052 of record CM060384.1, on the reverse strand, counting down.
ACTCGGTTCTGCGACCAGACTCCACCGGCCACCGTCGGAAGTGTTCCGGCACAACGACGAAGATCTTTCCGGTGCTTTCAAAACGGAAGGCACATAGAACGATGGTAACAAAGGCATTCGCAAACGAAGGACGGTGGGAATTTTTCCAACAGCACTGGTTCGAATTCTGGTTACTCCGACGACGACAAGACAGAGGTATGTTTCCGATGGATCAAATTAGTTTTACCACCAGTTCTCGAAACTCTTTGATGCATTGATTTCAGTTTTTTTTTTTTTTGAAATTGGTGTGGATTTTTTTGGTATAAAATCGGGTTATGTTAAGCAGTTTAAGTTTAGAGAAGTATATTTGTCTTGAAAGGGTCAATTTAGGTTTGATGTTTGTAGTTTTTGTATAGGTAAAAACCTTTTGAGTAGAGTTTATGATTGTCATGATTTATACAAGCAGATACTTTAATGGCGATTGTTTATGCTTGCTTCTCTGTAGTCAAACTAAAATTGGTTCCTAGGCTCCTATGATTGGCTCTGCTCAGTACCTCAGCTAAAACGCCGTGAGATGTGTTGATCAGAATCCCAAATCATCCCAAGTTTTATCAACAAACAAGTTTAGGAATCACATGAAGAACATCAAGACTGAAAAGTCGGTCAATGAGTCGTTGACTGCCATGGTAAGTTCTTTGAAATGACAAATGTTGGAAATAAGATTCCTAAAGTGAAGGTTGATCTGAATTTGATATATGTCGTCACAGTGTCGTGATGTTTGGCAGATCAATCCGAGCCGGTCTGTAATAGCTCAAAATAATCTTCACCAACCTAACTTAGCATGAAACAACTAAAAATGTCCTGGATAACAAGTGAAGTTCAATTACATTGTTAATGTCAAGGATTCATGTGTAACAAGGTTATAAAACTATGTGAAAAGAATTTTGTTTATATGGCCGAAAACTTAGTTCATGTCTTTTTACCAAAAGTGTTAATATGACCCAAATCTTTAAGTTGCTTTGCTTTGTTTGTTGTTGTTTAAACCACTAAATCCAAATCTTTAAGTTGTTTAGTTTGTTAGTTTTACATCTATCATACCATTGTTTTTAAAAGTAGGGATGAGCAAATAGTAGCGCGTACCGGTACCGAATTTCCCAAACCGAAACATTTTCGGTTCTGGTAGCAGTACCCGTTTTCGAGGTTTTTTGGGATTTTCGGTACCGGTTGGTACCAAGCTCATCCCTACTTGAAAGTAGTTATTGCTCTTTCTTTACTTTCCCTTTTAAATTGCCACATGTGACCTAAAAAAGCTTTCTTTTGAGATAAATTGATTTGGATATAATGGCATGGATTCATGTATCTCTCTTTCTCTTTTTGAACTTTTCAGGGATTGGGAGTAGTGAAATCCATGGAAGAAAAGGAAAATATTCAACCACAAAGCCACAAGCTTTGAAGCTAAAAATATGGGTGAGAGTTGATAATGTAGGTGCACTTATCCAATATGTAGGTGCACTTATCCAAGAACTAAGTGGCCTCTTAAAAAGGTAAGCTTGGGTCAATATCTTACTGTGTTTATTTGGAACTCTTTCTTTATTTATATTCATCAAGGTAGAAGTAGCAAGATGGGCGAGTCAGTTGGGTTGTATAGCCCCTCAAAACAAGTTTTTGTCGATTTTGAATATTTTTTACATAATTCAGTTGTATATTATGATTACAAAAACAATACTATTAGAATAATAATCATCTAAATGTTTGAATAAGGAAACATTAACTAACAAATTTTGGTGTTCTTGCTGGCTTTAGGATGGCATTTAAATTGACTAATTGTTGGTGTTTCTACTTGCTTTCTATATTCTTAATTTACTATTGAAATTGTTTGCACACTTTTTTGTTGACTAAAATCTTTTTTACAGTGGCAAATGTAGTCAATATAGTGAAAATGGAAGCAATATTAAGAGGTTAAATGTAACCATTTTCCTTATTCCCTCAGTTGAAAGTGGTGTGAGAGTCGTTACAAGCAACCTGAAGGTAATTTAAGCCTTAAAAAGGGCTGCCTTATCCTAGATTGTACAAAAGGGTTGTCGTTAGTGAACCTTTGAAAGTCACGTTGTCCATTATAATGATGACCCATGTGAAAACCAGACAAAGATGGACCCATAACAAAGGGTCCAAGATCAGCAAAGGTTGCAGCCCTCTTGGCAAACGGCTCACTTCTTATTGACCCACGATCACTACCATCAAACTCCCTCTAAGTAACATTAGAACACTAAGCCATCATCTATAATATTGGTTACAGTTTCTCATTCATCTTCCAAAGATATTATTAGTATACAAATTTCTGACTAATCTTCACTTACTTATTCTAAAAAACACATTCTTTTGTATTTTTTTCATTTTAATGCCAACAATCTATATCAAAAGTTAAAGTTAAATATATAGTATCTATAGTAAGCATTTGTAGCACAGTAGCGGTGGTATAGTTCCTAGATTTAGACATCAATAGCTTAATCATCTATAAGAAAATGTGAATATTACTTAACATGGTTATTGTTGTACTGCAGCTGAATCATGTGATAGATAAACTTAAACAGAAAAAAACGATCTTCGCTATACCATTGGGGCTATTGATGTTCTTGGGAAACTATGGTTTGACCTAAACTTTGGAGCCCGACCCATAAAAAAGAGTGATTCAACAGCTGGTTAAGAATGATATTTCATTGCGGATACTGCGAAGAGATTTCAGTCGAGATGATAGTATTATTGTTGACATGTCAGCAGCGGTCAAGAATGGTATTCATATCAGGAAAGGAAATTGGCGAGGGGAGAGGACATGGTTGCAAATAATTGAATAAAGGGCATGTGATCTGTTAATAGATGGTTTTAATATTAATAGTTATGTTCTGGTGCAGCTTTGAATGTTTTCTTATGGAAATATATAGTTACTGCCTAACATCTCTATTTCCATGCACAAGGAGTGATATAATTTCAGTTTTGATTTGGTGTGTTAGGCAGGTCTGATTATTACATGTGTACCAAAACGTGTCTTTGGCTTATAGTGAGGTTTTAGCAAAACATGTCGGATAACTAAGGATCGCTGATGTAACATTCCCAAAATTTTTATTTATATAAAAATATATATATAAAAACTTATGTTATTCAAAGAATGCATCATGGGTAAGTTGACAAATGGAAATATGAGATATTTTGGACAAACGTAGGAACCGTTTAATAACTAATTTATAAAAATACATTATATTTGAACCTTCTCTGCTTTTAAAGAAACTTGGTTCAAAATGTAGATAAAATTATTCTCGTTCTAATGGCATATTTATTATTTTATAAAACGTCATATTTTAGAAGTTATACGCGCCAAATAAGTGAAACAGTTAAATTAATTATAATAAAATAATAATAATAATTAAAAGTAAACGTATGGAATCAAATAATGTATATAATAAAATAAAATAAAATAAAATAAATCAAACATTCAATGATTGATTGTTTATGTGTATAAGGTGAAACATGAACACATGTAAACTAAAGTGTACGTGTCCAAAGGAATATTAAAAATTTCCTTAGGATGGAAGTTTTACAAAACTATAAATAAGAGAAGGATGTTCAACATTCAAAATGCTCAGATCGTTGCCTCTCTCGATTGTCCGTCTATGTCTCTTTTATATTCTATTTTTAGGTATTATACCTATTATACTCCAAAGCCCTGCCCCGTTTTAAGTATTGTAGCCCCTAATCACCGATACCCTGTCCAAGTGACGTAGGGCCCCGTAATGTATGTCAAGGCTCTGCCTAAATTCATTGGGGTTCTGTCTCATGACGTAGGGATAAAGTGGAATTGGGTTACTATATTTATGTATGAGTGCACTATATATTTTATTAAATAAATCTAGGAATTTTACCAAGATATATCAACCCTCCAAAATATTTATGACACCCCTAATATATTTAGAATACCCCTATATGTTTTTAAATACACCCCGTATATGAAAACCGAGCCCGAAATACAATATAGTATTAAAAATAATTAAAAAACAAGAAAAGTTAAGTTGAGGCGGGCCGCGTAGACCCACCCCAACCCTTACGCGGGCGGTATAAAGGTTGATACTTGATTCCTTTGATTTTCTTAAGTTCAAGCGGGCCGCGTAAGCTACCCGTTAAGTTAACGCGGGCCACGAGGGACTAAAAAGGTGGCGCAGCCCGGTGCGGCCACGTGGCCCAACACCCGGCGAAGCTAGTTGTTGACTCAGCATAGCTACGCATTGACCCAGCTTTGACGCGGGCCGCGTAAGCTTTGTGCTTATGTTACGCGGGCCGCGAGAGACCCAGGTTCAGGCACTATATAAAGGAGGCATCGGCTGTCCATTTCAATTCGTTCACAATTCATTCTCAATCTCAAAATTCTAAATTAGAGTTATTATACTCGGGTATTATACCCCCTAATTAGCGAGGTTCTGCTCCGTTGTAAGTATTATAACCCCAGTTTCGTAACAATTATGCTGCCCGATTGATTTAGGGTTCCGTAACAACTGTCGTGGTTCTGCCCGACGTAGTTGTTGGAATGCCGTCTCGGGGAGGGTATCATTAATATGTTCAAAGGGTTATGATACTAACCAATGTACATTTGTATAAATTATATATTATATCCAGGAAACCCTTACGCGAAGTCTAAGATAGCAATGTGAGTTTATCCTCTTTTTGATAATGTTTTTGGTAATGTTTTACCAAACCTTAAATGTTTTACAATGAAATTTAGCAGTGATTGAGTCTTTGTAGTTCTTCAATTACTGCCGGTATGTTGGGGTTTTGTATACAAAATTTGTACTATTTACGAATAGTAAGTCGGGATGACAATACGTTACCATTGGACAATGAGTTAGCCAATGGGTAATATGACCCACAAGTCAGTGAATTGATAGTACTAATGGAGTAATTGTGTAGACATAAACAATGTGATCGCTCTCAATACTGTTCACTGTGACTTTTTATTTAAACTTGATTAAACTAGGATTCACTCACCAGTATTTCCTGCTGATAAAATGTTTTAAACACGTGTTTCAGGTAACTTAGTGTAAAGCCAATAAAAGTCAGCTGGAGAGCACTGAAGGCTTGGAAAAGTGGCAATAAAGTTACCTAAAATGAAATAGATGTTTTTATTAAATAAAATAGGATTTATTCCTATAAAAATGTGTGTACTGCAAACTTGGTTTTTTTCCCATGTATTTGTATTTATAAAATATGGTGGTTTACTCTGATAAAATATTTCCTAACTACGGTCCTGATGAAATTTCCGCTGCCAAATTAATAAATATTGATACCACCGCCACTAAGTTCGCGGCCGCCCGTTCCCGGGACAGATAAGGGGGCGGGGGTTGTGACAGCTGAAGAAGAAGACTTCTCAAAACAATTAATCGGAATCGGAATCCTTAAGTTGTTACGCCGCCGCAACGCGCGGCGGGTTAAATTTCTAGTTATTATTAATTTTGGTTATGTTGTTGTCTGTTAGACATGATGAAATTGACTTTGCTTATGTCTTAATGATATTGCATTTAATTATGATTATGATTGAATAATAATTCAAAATCAAATCCTTATATGGAATACAAGATTTTTACCATTTAAACACCCTTGAATTAATATTCGATAAATCATTCTCTAAGGGAGGAAGGGGCATTCAACGGTAAGTACCCATTAACTAGCAAGTGGTGGCGGCGCCTACCCATGCCGCAATTTTTTCGTATTTTTTAATTAAATAAAGTCGAATGTTTTATAGAATACAAACTTCATTAAATAAAAATACATAATTCAACACAAAAGAATAAAAAAAATTATCCAACACTTCGTCTTCCTCCTCGAGGTGCGGTAGATCTTGAGTTGCAATATGGATGAAAAGATCATCTTTTAGTAGATAATGTGTATCAACATCCATCAACTCCGCAAGCATTGAGTCGTCAAAAACGGGTTAGACGATTGGATCCTTAATGTGGACCGGTGAGAACGCATGTCCCTCGTCCTTTAAGATCATATTGTGAAGTATGATGCACGTATACGTCTCGCTAATAATCTTGTCACTGTCATAGCGCTCATGGGTCTCCTGAGTATGCCTTGTTTTCCTTTTAGGGCACCAAAATCCCGCTCCACATCTTTTCTTCCCCCTTCTTGCAATTTCTTGAAATTCTTTTCATTCAAATCGACGAGATATGGAAATGTTTTCACAAACATTGACCAAGTATGGTAAATCTTGTTGGTTAAATAGTATCCTCGTTTGTATGTATGTCCATTCACTTGAAATGGACACTTATGTGACATTCTATTACGTTCAGTGGGGTACAATGGAGACTATTAGTGAACATTGATGTCGTTTAGTGAACCGAGCGGTCCACAATACGCATGCCAAAACCATAAATCTTGTGACGCAACCACTTCGACCATGACCGTTGGGTATTCGTGATTACCTCTCACCTTCATATGTTGGCCTCGTAATGCAACGTTGTGGGACACGTCCTTCACACAAGATGTGTACCTACCTAGCATACCTGGAATGTGGTGTTTTTCCTCGTGGTTTTTGTACAAATTCGCTACATCTGTGCTTGTCAGCCTACGTATCTACTCAGTGTCGTACAATTGGTTAACGGCGTTGCAAAAAAATTGAAGGCACTATCGCGAAGTTCTATTGGTCATTTGTAAATACATGTCGTTCTCATCAGGAGTATTACCGGTGGCGAGTTGTTTGATGGTGGATGTAACTTTTTGTATTGACGTAAAACTTTTTTTGAACCGCCCATCATATCCCTCTTGAAACCAAGGATATTGTGCTTCAATATCACCAACAATTTTTAAGAATAATCACTTCGACATACGAAAACAGTATTTGAATATTTCATCATCATACTTTATACTTTGGGTCATCAACAAAATAATCGTTCATAAGATTTTCGTTACCTTGTACGCGATCACATTTCACGATTTTTTTGGAACGGGTGACGACGTTGTCGTGTCTTCCGCTTCGAGTTCCTCAAGTTTCTCCAGGAAATAAAGTAGGCTACTATCTCTTGAAAAATCGTCTTCGTAATCGTTTGGCGGTAAGTGAGTACCCAACTTTTCGTATGAATGATTAGCCATTGAGAATGAAATGAGTAAAGAGTTTAGAGTGAAATGAGACGGTTTAAGAGTGAAAATGGGTTGAGAAAGAGATGATTTATAAGGTTTAAAAAATAAATAAATTTTGTTTAACAATCAAAAAGAACAACTTTCGAGTGGGTATGGAGCTAGCCTCGCCAACCCGCCAAGCCTACCTGCGAGGGTGGCGGCGGTGTGCTGGCTCAGGTTCAAACCCGAATAGTGCTACCCGGTGAGTGCCCCCCCCCCCCCCTAAGTTCTCAGAACTTTACAACTCACGAACAAGTAAATTTTCATCTAATCCACTAAGACCATCACCAATGCAAGGTGCTAAATGCACTCACAGACACGCCAAGTCAACTGTCACATCATATTTTGATAAATGCACAAAAAACATTCATTTTCACTCTAGTCCTACAAATTTTTTTTACTAATACTTATATTTCCACATCATCACTATCTTTTACATTTTACTTTTAATACTCAAATTATTTTTATAATTAATCTATTTTTTGTTTTAGTATTATTAAAATATAAATAATATAATTAAAAGGTAATTAAATTATTTAAACATAATTAGAATATATAAATATTGTTGACGAATGACGATGAATAGTAACTTTATTTTTATAATAATATATAGCTTTTTATAAATTTTCTATTTGATATATTATAATAGTTTATTATTATATTTACTTTTAATAACATACTTTTAATTTTTTCTCCTTTTTTAAAACCATATATTTCCTTTGCCATTTTCTTTAATAATTCTTTTTTTTTTCTTTTTTAGAGCATATATTAATTTATCGATTAATTGATACGTCTTTAATAATTTACGTTTATAACTTTTTTTTTTCTAAAAACTTAAGTACGTAGTTGTGCTTGAATTTTCCCTGACATTCCGTTATAAGCTTTGTTAAAAACGAAGTTGTACTCAAAATAAAGTATTTATTTGGTATTATAAAACGATTCATTGATAAACTAAACCACTCTAATGGTTTGGCTTTCTAAACAACATCTTTATTTTCAAATCACGTTTGTTTTACATTATCATTTGCTCGGTTTCACCGCAACAAGAGACGTAAAAAAACTAGTTAAATAATTAAAATAATAGCAAAACATTGAATAATTTAAAACATGTGATTAAAACTAAAGTTGACTAAATACTTCCGTACGATTTAGAACAAAAAGATTAAAACTAGTAACAGGCTTGAAAAACTAAAACATTTGATTAAAACTAAAGTTGACTAATTATTAATTCCTTACAATTTAGAAGAAAGAAAAATAAAAACAAAAACAAAAAAAAAGAAGCTATTTCTTTCTAAAGATAAAGAAAAGTAGAAAACAATTATTTCAATACCATGTGGCCCCACTTCTATGTGCAAATGCACCGCACGTAGGTAAGAACAGCCTCTCAAATGCACATTTCCGCCTATGCTAATTTTATTGTTGCTCATGCCATGTCACCTAAATGTACCGCAAAATGTGGTGCATTGGGTTTGGTCTAAGAATTGATATTTCTTTTCATTGATATTGGTTTGCATATTTCTATCACTCGCTCTTGGTTGAAATACTCTGTTTTTTTCTAAGTTGTTCATGCGATGATATAAATTTTTAACACCAACTCACCAAGTGATGAAATAGTTGTATGGTTAATAGATTGTCCTTACGTCTCTTGGTCCATTATAATTGTCACTTTCCTTAATCGAGCATCTGACCAAATGTTATGAAACGATTACTTGCTTTATAGTGTTAACATCGTTCAGTAAGTTACTGATGAAACACTGGTTAACACCTAGGTTAACCAGTTGGGTTGTCTCTTGTGTGGGGTTCAATCTCTTTCTCCACTCGCTGATTACAAGCTTCCTGCAAAACAGAACACCGGTGACTCGCCACAAGGAGGAGAATAGGGGGTTCTCCTTGTGACCACCCTCCAGCGTGAGAATAAGTACTGCTTTGAGGAGAAATATTGTGTGTTGTAGGTGAAATGTAAGGAGAGCAGAATGTTCTACCTGGGTGAGGAATGGTCCTATTTATAGCCGAAAGATGAAGGAGGGAGGAGAGACCTTGCCAGCTGCCACCGGGCGCCAGCTGTCCGACCAAGGGGAATATCCTCTTGGTCTCCTCTGCTGCGGTCAGGATAATGGATGACGTGGCGCGCCATTATTCGTCCAGCTAGGAGAATTACTACTGCAGTTGTCGGTTTGTCCTTAGATCGTGTGTCGTTGGTGACACGTGTTGTCCTTTTTGTCTGGAGGAGCATCTTTGGTGTCGCCTGCAATATCTTCCAGAACCTTCTAGAAGCTTCTGGATATTCTTCGCTAATGCGGACGCCATGTAGGATAAAGGTGGTGTGGTCCGTGCCATGTGTGCATGGAATTGGGATCATACCTCTTCAAATCCCCCCAGCCCAGTGTGCCTTCTAGTTGAGTTTATCTTCTAGGAGGGATTCTGGACTCATAAAGGTTGTTGTTTGGTTTCTTCGCATCTTATCGCCTGTGTTTTGTGTTGTGTCGGTTCGGCTTGGAATGGCGTGCAGCGCTTTGGCGTTGGTGGTGATCTCTAAACTTGAGCCAAAATCGCGCATGAAGATGACTTCAATTATTGAGCCAAAATGGTGCATGTCGCATAAGACGACTTTTGCAAAAATTGAGCCAAAATGACGCAAGGGGTATGAAGATGACTTTGCAAACTAAGCCAAAATGGCGCATGGCATATGAAGATGGCTTCAATTTTGAACCAAAATGGCGCATGGCGCATGGGGGTGGCTTTGCAAAAGTTGAGTCAAAATGGTGCGTGGCGTATGAAGATTTTATTTTGGAGGTTTCTTCTAAAGGAAGTTTATGATTCTTTATCCTTGTTGAAGATTGTGACAACTGGTGTGACTGATGTTCCGTCTGAGGTGGTTGTCTTGTCAGAGACGTGAGCAGTTGATTTTTCAGGGGTGTCAGGCACGTTTTTCGTCGTCTGTCAGGCGTGTGGCGGCCACACGCCCTAAAGTGGAGGCGACTTTTTCTCTCTCTCCTGACGTGTCGCTATCTGACTGGATGCCCCTCTGTCTTCCTGACGGTTCATTACCCATCGCGTTAAATGCGATGGGTATAAATATCAGACGGTTACCACCATTCTCTCACTTTCTTCTCCATTCAAAATCTGAACTCCATTTTTCCTCCAAAATCTTATCCAAATCCTCTTCAAATCTTTAGACATGACTCTTGCCCAAAAGACTACTGTTACTAAGAAGAGGAAATACAAGCCCAGGAATCCTCCAGGTCCCGATCAGGCAGTTATCAACTGGAAAGAAGAGGAAATTCGTAATCTTATTTAGAACTTTGGTTTTTCTACCGATTGGGGGATTTAGTTCCCGACTCCCGGTTCTACCGCTCTCGATGCCCCACCTGGGTATATGACGTTGTACGCTTATTTTTTTCGGGAGGGGAACTTTCGGCTCCCAATGTCGAAATTTGTTGGTGAGGTGTTGACCGGCTATGGCTTGCATATTTCCCAGATAAATGCAATGGGTTTACCTCGGATTACTCATTTCGAGTTTATCTGCCAGGCTAATCGCGTTGAGCCAACGTTTGAGAAATTCAATACCTTTTATTATGTGACTTACACTGATGGTTTTTACTCTTTCAACTCTCGTACTGGTGGGGTCAAACCCTGTAGCCGGGATCCTCCTAAGAGCTTGCATGATTGGAAACAGAAGTTCTTCTATATCCTTCGTGGCGTCATTCCTCTTGACATGCATTACCGACCTGAGAGTGAGGGTGTTCCCCGGGTGAATGTGTCGATAGATTTCACGGAGCATGAGTGGTATACTGTTCTGACCCGGAAGGTTACTTCGGTTATTCAGCTTGAGGAAAGGGCTCTCGTAGCATCTGGGATAAGCATGTTGTTGGCCCCTCAAAACCCTAGGGGTTTCCGGTTTACGGATATAAAGGAAAAGGTAATGTTGTTTGTCTGTTGTTTCCTTACATATTTTTCCTTGTGTGCCTCCTCTTATACCCTTGTATGCTTGCAACAGGGTACAGTTTGATGAATGTTTTTTATCCCAAAGCTGGTGGTGCTATGGTTGTAGCTACTTTGCATGAGGGTAGGCCTCTATGGCTTGATCAGATAAGGGAAAATTTTCTACATCCTTCCAATGAGAGTTTGGTGACCTATGCTAACACCATTCTAGGTGATGATGGTGAAGATGATGTTGATTTTAATGTTAATCCTACTCGAGAGGAGCCTATTCTTCTGTCGAGTGAGGAGTCTGATGATGATGCATCATGCCATCTAATACGTCGTTCATCCCGTGCAGGTCCACAACAGGGACCCTCTGAAGAGCCTGTTGCTGATGACGTTGATACTCCTGTTGTGGATCCGCGGGCCGGGGTTACTAAACAAGTGGAGGTTAGGAAGAAGAAGGATGAAGATAAGACTGGGGAGAATAAGGCAGAGGAGCCTGTTGCTGAGACGCCTCATAAGTGTCCTTCTAACTCCTCTTTCTTGGACTATGTTGTCGTGTCTGACACGCTATCTGGTTTAGACGCAGGAGTTAAGCGACAGTCTCGTGACCCTGACGATGACTCCACTTTAACTGAAATGATGAAGAAAAGAAAGGTGCTTGAAGATAAGAAGAAGGAGCTTGATGCGCAAGCTGCTGCTGTGTTGGCTGAGAAAAAATCCAAGTTACAGAAGGAGACTACTGCGGCACCGTCAGAGTCAGAGATTGACCTAGGTGTGTTTGGCGAGAAGACTGGTAATCGCTTGGAAAAATATTCAAGTCTACTTCCGGTTCTCGAGGTATGATTTCTTCCGTTGTGTATGTTTTGTGTTTGCAGGTTTTCTCTCCTTTGATTGTTTATGCTTTATTGCAGCAGCTTCTAAACCCGGTCGTTCTCGAACCAAGATTGACATTTCCAAGATTACTCCCCCCACTTCTCCTCCCTCTAAACCCCTTGATTTATCTCCTCCTCACCCGAACCCGAAGGGGAAAGGGAAGGAGGATGAGGTTGAGCAGGCGGAAAAGGTGGTTGAAAATGTCGCTGCTGGTGCTAGAAAAGATGAAATCCACGCTGAGGGTGTGGAAACTGAATGTGAATCAAGTGAGGCAACTCCTCAAGGCACCGTTTATACCAAGCGCGGCCGGGGTTCTAGAGGAGGTGGTGCATCTGGCATTCGTCAAAGTCCTGAATTTCACCGTGTGCAGGGTGGGTCATGGACTAGCCACAACCCTGCCTGTGATGATCTTCCCCATACTCCTCACTGGACTTTGACTCAAGGTTCCAGAATGAACGACCTCTCTAACTGCCGCAAGTTGTACTCTTTGTCCCTCCCCCCTGCTGAAAGACTTTTTCAGAAAAACCATCATCGGATGGATCTTTTGGATGACCATATCCATGTCGGTGTGAACTTCTATGCCACGACCCAAGAAATTGTGAGGGAGTGGCAGGCAATGGGGAGGATACATTGGAATTTGAAGCTGCTAAAAAGGAACTTGCTGAGGAGAGGGAGACGTTCAATTCCGAGAAGAAGGGTTTGTTATGGAGAGTTGCTGATGCTGAAGATAAACTTGCAAAAGAAAAACAATACAATGCTGATCGCCAGAAAGAGTGGGAGAATGCCTGGCAGAGATCTAACCGGGAGTTGAAGACTGCCCGTGATGAGAGTGTGAGGTTGAAGGGAGAGAAAACCAAACTGAGTGATGAGCATGAACAGGCTGTTGCTGTGTTTCAGAAGAGAGAAAATGAATACACCCAGCGCCTCGCAAACTTGGAAAAAATGGTTGCCGAGAAAACTACTGAGAGTCAAGCTTCGAAGATTATGGCTGAAGAGGTTAGCACTGACTGCAAATGGTTGCTCATGCGCGGCGTTCCCTTGGTATGTTCTCTTATTACTTTGCTGTCCCTTCGCGTCTTTTCTTATGTCGTATGCTGCTTCCTTTTGATTTTTGCAGATTGCTGATCTTATCGTTAAGTCAGATAAGCTGGCGAATTATATGTTTGAATTGGGTGAAGATGCTTGTGACAGTGGCCGTAAAGAGGGTTATGGCGAGGGTCGGGCAGCTGCTGCAGCCAATGAGAAGGTAGATCATTTTGATCTTTATAAGACGGACTGCTCGGCCCGTTATGGATCCAAGCGTCATGAGTATGAATTTCTTGAATTCGCCATCGTTAGGGCTGTTGAAAAGTTGTCCCGGAAAGCAGGTGCCGTTGAGGTTTTGAAGAAAGCTCTTGGTGATCAGGATCTAGAAGCTGGGGATGCGGGTCCCAGTCATCAAGTTTGATCGTTTGACTCCTGCTTGTATGTCGTGTATTGGCATGTTGGCCTTGTAATCACCAAACAATTCTATGCTCGTTGTTTGTGAACAATTTACTTTTACAGTTCTGTGGTTGTTGATACATTTGACACAATTTTGATGTGTAATGTTAACGTTAGGTTTCTAGTTTGTGAATTTTGTTTCAGTTACAATATGTGCATATGTGCAATTGCTTTGATTAGGTATCGCGAATGAATGATGGCTATAACAGGTTATTGTGTGTTGATCTCCTTGGCTTGACACTTTATTGTGTTGAGCGCAAGTGACCTTACAATGTTTGTGTCGTCGTTATGCCTGTTTGTTTCGCATGTACGAAGTGATCGTTTTAACAGGTTATTATGTTTTGATGACCCAGCTGTGCACTTGGTGCTTCCCAGCCTTGGGGGTCTACAATGTCTATTTTACCTTGTCTACGATGTTTTCGTGTGTAGGTGGGTACAAGGTAATAGTTGGCTGACAGGTGCTGATTGTGTATATTTGACCCAGCTGTGTACTCAGTCGTGACGAGCCTTGGAGGTCTACAATGTTTTCTGTCGTTAAGCCATTGATTTTTTCGTGTATGCCCAAAGTAATATATGCAGTTGTAACAAAAATTCACAGACGATAAGATAACCAACACTTCTTGTATTAAAGTTGACTGTGTTGGGCGCATGGCCATACATTAAAGAGAAAAATCATCGGCCTATTACATATAACATTTTCTTAGCTGTTGAGCGTTCCAAGTCCTGGGGACTTCTTTGTTTTTTAGTGTGCACAGCTTGTATGCTCCTTTCCTAAGGACTTTGTCCACAACATAAGGCCCTTCCCATTTTGGAGCCAGTTTTCCCGGTCTTTCGGCATTAGATGCCTCATTGTCTCTCAAGACGTAATCCCCGGGGTTGAAAGTGCAGACTCTAACCTTGCTGTTGTAGTATTTCTCCAGCTTGGTTTTGTACTTTGCTTCATTAATTCCTGCCATTTCTCTTCTTTCCTCTAGAAGGTCCAGATCCAACCTTCTTTGTTCTTCCTTGTTAATGGCGTTCATGGACAGCATTCTAGGGGATGGTAATCTGATTTCTGCAGGTATGACTGCTTCGGATCGGTATACAAGACTGAACAGTGTCTCACCGTTACTTGTCTTTGGCATTGTTCTGTGTGCCCATAAGATGTTGGGTAGTTAGTCGACCCAACCCCGTCGCTGCGTGCCAAGCCTTGCTTTTATGCCATCCACGATGCTTTTGTTCACTGCCTCTACTTGACCATTTCCTTGTGGGTGTGCCACTGAGGAAAAGCTATGTTCGATGTTTAGCTCTTTGAACCAATTTTGGAGGTCTTCAGCAGCGAAGTTTGTTCCATTGTCAGTTATGATTTGTAGAGGTAAGCCGAAACGACAAATTATTTGTTCCTAAATGAACCTTCGAACCACTGTAGATGTGGTTGATGCCAATGCTTTTGCTTCCACCCATTTGGTAAAATAGTCTACATCGACTATGATAAAGTTTACTGCTCCTAGGGCTTCTGGGAAAGGACCAACCATATCTAGTCCCCATTGTTGAAACGGCCATGCCGTTGTGACGGGAACCAGTTTATTCTTCGGGCGCATGGTTTTGGGAGCGTGCCTCTGGCATCCACTACACTTCCTCAAAACTTTGACTGCGTCTAGGTGCATTCCTGACCAATAATAGCCTGCATTCATTACTTTTGCTACTACCATTCTTGGTCCTGCATGAATGCCACAGATTCCTTCGTGTACCCTGCGAATTAAATAGTTGGCATCTTCTGGATCTACACAACGTAGCAATGGTCCAAGGTATGACTTCCTGTATAGGATGCCGTCGGATATTTGGTAGTGCTCTGACTTGTACTGTATTTTTCTTGCTTCGGCCTTGTTCTCAGGCAAGATTCCAGGTTGGAGGTACATGATGGTTGGAGTCATCCAGGATGTTGACCCCAGTTGGATGACATTGACCTGCCTTAATGGGACTGATGGGTTGCTTAGAACGTCGATGCGCACGTCTTTAGCCAGATGTTGGGAACTGGTCGACGCGAGTTTGCTCAATGCGTCTGCTGGCTTGTTTTCACTTCTATTGATGTGATGTATCTTGTAATAATCGAAGCTTTGAAGTAGGGTTCTTGCTTGCTCTAGGTATAATGCCATGATATCCCCTTGGCGTCGTATTGTCCATTGATTTACCCTACCACGAGTATTGAGTCAACGTGCGCTTCTATGTGTTTGACTCCCATCTTGATTGCCAACCGTAATCCAGCAAGAAAAGCTTCATATTCGGCCTCGTTGTTTGTGGTTTTGAAGTCCAAACGAATGGTGTATGTGAATTCGTGCTTTTCAGGACTTCCGAACCTTAGTCCTGCACCCGCTCCATCTTCATTGGATGCGCCGTCTGTATACAACAGCCATAGCTCTTCTGAATATTGCTTTTCTGCCTTCTCCATCGCTTTGCATTCTCTATCTTTATCGTCAGGTACTTCTGTGAGGAAATCAGCTAGCTCATATCCTTTGATTGCTGGCCTTGGTCTAAAAATCACGTTATGGCCTCCCAATTCGATAGCCCACTTTGCTAACCTCCCTGATATTTCCGGTCTTGCTAGGATATTACCAATGTTGTAATTCGTCAGAACATGGATAACATGATTGATTGGCAAAGTACCTGCGCAATCATCTGGACGCGTGGATCAGTGCTAGAACTAGCTTTTCCATTATGGCGTATCTTGTTTCTGGATCATTCAAAGTGCGAGATACGTAATATACTGGTGTTTGCACGCCCTATCGATCAACCAGAAGAACCGCCCCTACTGCTTTCTCTGATGCAGATAGGTACATGACCAAAGGTTCATCTTTCATTAGGGCAGTCAGTATTGGTAAGCGGATCAGACAATCTTTCATTTCCCTGAATGCGGTCTCCGCTTCAGGAGTCCATAAGAACTGGTTTTTCTTGACGCAATTACGGAGGGTTTTGATGAATGGGAATGACTTTACTGCGTGATTCGCGAGGAAACGGTTTAACGCTACTAACCGTCCAGCCAATTTCTGCATTTCTTTTATTGTTGATGGGGAGGGCATCCGCTCTATTGCTTGCACTTTTTCGGGATTGACCTTGAACCCATCTTTGGTCACAATAAAACCCAGGAATTTGCCTTCCTCCATTCCAAAGGAACACTTCGCTGGATTCAGCTTGATGTTTACTCCTCGCAGCGTGTCGAAAGTTTTCTGAATGTTTCCCAGCATCGAGTCTTCTTTTTTGCTCATGATGACCAAATCATCCATGTAAACTTCGATGTATTTTCCGATGGCGTAACTGAATGTTTCGTTCATTAGTCTTTGGTATGTTACTCCTGCATTCTTTAATCCAAAGGGCATTTTTGTGTAACAGTATAGCCTTGTTGGCGTGCGGAATGTTGTCTTATCCTCATCTTGGATAGCCATCTGCACTTGATGGTATCCTTTGTAAAAGTCAAGGAAACACTTCCATCGGAAAGACGCCAGTGAATCAATCTTTTCGTCGATCTCGGCAAGGCGTAACAATCGCGCGGGCAAGCTTTGTTCAAATCCTTGTAATCCACACACATTCTCCAGCTGCCATTTCCTTTCGGAACTATTACTAGGCTGGCTACCCAGGTTTTGTATCTTACTTCTCTGATTATGCCAGCGTTCATCAGTTCTGTGATCTGTTCCTGCATGGCTTCGTGTTTTATGTCTCCCAAATGACGCTTGGTGTGTACCACTGGTTTGACATTTTCAGCAACATTCAGCCTGTGTTCATCTATATGTCGTGGAATGCCTGTCATGTCTGCTGGCGTCCAGGAAAAGACATCCATGTTTTTGAACAATAACTTCTTGAGAGATGCGCGCGTGAGTTCTGACATTGCTAGGCCTAAAGTGACTGTTTGCTCTTGATACTTTCTGTTTAAGATCCATTTTTCGGGTTCCTCGCGCGGTGTGTGTTTGCTTGTTTTTGCAGGACTGACCTCGTCAGTCACAAGAACTTCTTTGCTTGCATAGATTATGGCTATCCCCATCTCTGTTGGGAAACCAGCTGCTGAATGTGGCCCTGAACAAATCATGCTAAAATCTCCCTGGGATTCTCTTCCCAAAAGGACATCGTGCCTTGAATTTGCTGGTAAAACCATAAACATGACTTCTTCCGTCCTAGAGTTCTTCCTGTCGGAAAGTGATGTGCGTGTAGCGTTATATATTTTTGTTCATATTTTAAGCCCCTTTTACACTTTAGTCAACTTTTTAAATTTATAAAACACGATATTCTACTAACACTAAACACACATATGGGCAAGTGCACCCATCGTGAGCGTAGTATAGCGTTGGTAAGATACCGAGGTCGTCCAAGGACACAAGAGCTTTTAGTACCGGTTTATCCTCAACGTCTAATCAAATCAAAAGTTTTAGAAAATGTTTTAAACATGAAAAAATAAAAACTAAAAATGCTGAAAATAAAAATAAAATAAAAACAGATAGACAAGATGAATCACTTGGATCCGACTCGCCTTTAGTGTAACCTTTGATGATTTTCGCACTTTTGCACTTTTTAAGAGATTATCTTAGTTATAGTAGTAGGCCCCTCTTTTGAAGGTGACGTTACCCTCAACCCAGTAGTTTGAGTCAGCAAGGATACAATCCTAAAGGGTCGGAATATTGAAAGATAATTAATTAAGTTATTAATGCGTAATGTGGTAGGCCCCTCTTTTGAAGGTGACGTTACCCCCGACTAAGTGGTTTGTGTCAGCAGGGATACAATCCCAAGTAGCCGGGTTAAAGTATTAATAGTAGTTTACAAATGAGGGGATCAAGCCATTCGCACCCCCGCCATCCAATACCAGTGGGTATTGAAGGAAGTCCTAGTAAGCTTGACCCAGGTCCTTGAAGGATCTATACATTGAACAAGACAAGAACCTTACCAAACCATTCCCTTAACCCCCGACCAGGTAACCAACATATCTCTATAAAGACCGTAGAGATATGAATGGTGTAAATCTTTTATTTTATATTGACAGTAAAATAACGCAAAGACACCACAGACAAATGATAAGGAAGTTTCACCTTCAACATAAGAAACTAGTTATTAAAGTCGTTAATACAAAACCAAATAAAAAGTGCGAAAAGATTAAAAATCAAAAGTATTACACTAAATGCTTGTCTTCACCAAGTGATGTAAGAGACTTAGGCAAACATGGCCTTTGATTATCAAGAACTCTTACTATCAATCTTGGATCCCGAGACTACTACACACACTCTATGATGGATGATGGTGGTGGATGTGGGTTGTAGTGGTGGTGGAGTGTGGGTGAAGTGGGAGAGAGGTGGTTTGCCAAGAGATGCCTTTGAAGTGAACCAAGCACCTCTAGTTATAGCCTGCACAGAAGCCCGGACACGGCCCCGTGTCCATCCACTTTCTCTTTCTTCATTAATTGCAATTTGTCAGCATTAGTTCCACACGCCCCGTGTCCACTGGGCACGGCCCCGTGTGTAGAAGCGTATCTGTACTATCAAGATTTGCTTGGATTCTGCGAATCTTAGCGTTGACCACGCCCCCGTGTCAGGAATAGAAGCTTCTATAGCTTTGTCCTTTCTGCAGACATCTGGCCACGCCCCCGTGTCCGCTGGGCACGGGGTCGTGGTCAGCCTTCTTTTTTTCTTGTTTTTGCTTGGGAAGATGCTGTCGAGGGGTCGGGCATGCCACGTTTGTTCCTTTTCTTGTATTTATGTTAGATTTTGCTGCATATTTGTTCCTTTTGTTCATTTACGCTCATTTAATCCTGAAAATACAAAAGGAAGACAAAAGCACACTTTCTCCAACATTAGTACTAAAAAGGGTTAGTTTTATGCCTCATTTGATGTAATTTATATTTTGCATTTTACACACATCAGAAAGCAGCACCAAAAAGATATCTAACCGATAGGGTATACGACTTCGTTACAGAAACCAGTGAGTGGGTAGTCAACTGGCTCTAAGAGCGCTTTATCTTCTTGGTCTAATCGATTGAAACATTGTTCGTACATGATATCTGCGGTGCTCCCTGTATCTATAAAAATGTAGTCAGTCTGGTAATGGCCGAATACGCCAAAGATGACGATGGGTCTTCTTTCCCTTGGGCCGCCTCAGACCATTGGGAACACGACTTGCCTTTCGCGCCAGGAGTCATCCTGCGCGCGCTTGTTGTAGTTTTTCCTTGGTTTTCTCTGACCTCCTTGAATCATGTGAGTTTCCAGCTTCCTGATCTTTTTGTTGTCTGGACACTCTTCCCTTCGCTGGATTTGACGATTGTCCCTTTTTCCTCCTTTGACCAGGTGGGTAAGCTTGCCACTTTTTAAAGCTCGTTCTATTTCCTGCCTTAGGCAGATACAGTCATCCGTGAGGTGTCCTGTGTCTTTGTGAAACTCGCAAAAGAGGTTCGGGTCTTGCCCTCTCTTGTTTCTCATTTGCAACGGAGCTTTAAATTGGTGATTTTCGGTTGACAAGACTTCGGAAGGGGTTTTTGTCAGAGGTGTCTTTTCTCTATTTTCTTTTTCGACTTCCTTTCGATAGCTTATTTGATTGATGGTTGCGCGTGCGTCCTCAGCTGGTGGACTTTTCTCTTTGTAGCCAGATGCCTTCCAGGGCTGACCCTTGCCCTTCTTGGTGCGTCTATCGTTGGCATGCTGGCTATAGCTGTACTGACGGTTGTCGTCACCGGTCAGCCGTCTGTCCGTTCTTGCGATAGTTTTTGCTGCTTCGATGAAAGTGTCCCAATCTTTGGGACCTCCATCTCTTCCCTTGACTCTTTTGATTAGATCATCGCACTTGACAGCTCTCATGAAGTGCGCGCGCATCATCTTTTCTCCCACATCTCCAATTTCTAGGCACTCTTTGTTGTATCTGGTGATAAAGTTTTCAATGCTCTCGTGATCTTTCCTCCAGATGTTTAAGCAATTTGCTGGGTCTCTGGTGTGCCTGCGCTGCTGGGAAAAGTGTGCTAGAAACTTGTGCTGAAAATCCATCCAGGATTTGATCTTTTCTTTCGGTAAACTGTCAAACCATGCGCGCGCTGCGCCTACGAAGGTTTGCACAAATAGATGACACCACGTGGGTAATGACCAACCACTTACAACCCCAGTACCGGTGAAAACTTGGAGGTGGTCGTCAGGATCCGTTAAGTCATTATACTTACCCACATTGTGTGGCAACTTCGTCTTGTCAATATCGGCCGTTACGATTTCTCTGATAAACTTTGACTTCTCAGCAATGCCTTCTGGGCGGTAGCTTAACGTATAATCGTACTCAGCGTTTGGGTTGTATCATGTGCGTGCGCAGGGCTTGTACGCCTCGTGATTCGGTGGTAATCTGCTGAATACCGTGATTTCTTGCTTGTAAGTCATGTCATCATCTTCGTTTTAACTTTCCCATTCATTGTTTATGTTGCGCGGGCATAAACGACTGTGCACTGACTTCCTTTGCTGGTGAGTGTAATGTTCATAGTTGCTTTTGGTTTCACCAGAGGTGTCGCGCGTGTCACGCACGCTTTGTCTCCTTATGGTGTGCTGCTCAAAATGTTGTTGGTTCCGCGCGTGCCCGTGCGCATGTGCTTTTTGAGGAATCTGAGTACTTGGTGGTCTTTAGGTGGAGTAACGAAAGCGGATTGGGTAGCTTGCGCTTGAAGCAATGCTTGTTGTGCGCTTAACTGTGCATAGACCAGGTTCAACGACGCCGTTTGTTTGGCATACCATGTAACCTTTCCATTTTTTTATCATATAAAAGTTATAGGTTGTTTAACCAATAGTAACTAGTTTTATTTTTATATAATTATTCGACCCATTTTATATATATTTGGTTGGAATGTTATAGTAATTAATTGGCTTGTATATGTGTGACATTTATATTTTCTATATTAAAATAAAGTATATAAAACTTATATTATTAAACGGGTAGATAACGGGTAAGTTGACTGTTAGAAATATGAAGTACCTAGACGGGCCTAGGAACCGTTTAATAATTAAATTATAAAAATACATTATATTTGAACATACTCCGTTTTGAATGAAACTTGGGTCAAATTGTAGACAAAGATATTCTCGTTCTAATGACATATTCTTTGTTTTGTAAAACGTTATATTTTAGAAGTTATACGCGCCAAATAAGTGAAGCAACTGAATTAATTATAATAATAAATATAATAAAATAAAACATTTTAATTTAAAATTTTAAAAGTGCATGTGTGTGCTTGTGATTTGTAATTTGTGCTTGTCATCAAATGTGCATTTAAAGAAAGTGTTTACGTGGAGGGAAATTTCATGTACTCGAAGCTAGCATTCTAGTATAAATAAGATCATTTAGATTCCATTTCCTTTGACAGCCTATGTCTGTCTCGCGCATACTCTCTCAAAATATTAGAGTTATATTTTTGTTTCTTCTTTAGTATATCACCTATAATAATAATAATAATAATAATAAAGGTCTGCCCCCTTTTAAGTATTTTAACCCCTGATCACTGATACTCTGTCAGGTTGATCTAGGGCCCCGTAACGTATGTCAAGGCTCTGCCCGACTAAGTTCGTTGGGGTTCTGTCTCGTGACGTAGGGATAAAGTTGAATTGGGTTATTATATTTAACGCGAGTGCATTATATATTTATTAAATAGCTCAGGAGTTATACCCAAGATTCTACCAAGAGGCTTTTAGTTGAACCCTAAAGTTACAAGGTGAGTCCATTCTCTTTTCTCACAGTTTGTGAGTCATTATTCTTTTTATTGACTTTTTGTGATATAATTATATTTATAAATGCTTTCCAAAATCCTAAATGTTTATCAGTTATACTTACAGGGATTATATTTTTGTATTCTGCAATAGCTGCCAGTATGTAGGGGTTTATACTTTACTTGACCCTCGTTACTATTGGCCAAAAAGTTAGCCAATAGTAGCATGACCACAAGCACAGGAGAATTGTGCCCCAGTAGCCATAGCCTATAACTAATATTATTTTTACATTACTAATAAATTTAATGTATGATTGAAATAAATCTAAATGGTTTGTATATAAAGTAGAGCTTTATTAATCATTATTAAAATATATTAGTTATATTAAAGAAAATATAATTAATAAACATATTAAAATAATTTTGGCTCATGTTAAGACATATTATAATAGAACTATATATTTAAATAGTCATATTCTTTGAATATGCTATTGAAATATATATGTATAAAATCCTTTGCGACGTATGTGTTATTCCATTTAGATGTTCTTTAATATAACGTTTAATATGTGTTCTTTTATATCAGGGTTTAATGTTACAATTTAATATGTGTTATATAATTAGAGAACCACTATTAAAAGATTATATAATCAGAGAACCACTATATTAAGATTATGTATATAAGGTACCACTCGACACCATTAATATATTAGGTACCATTTTTATAATATATTAATTATATTATATGTGTTATTTTTGTATATATGCTTTTGTAGCCAGTCTTGATACAGGGAATATTACCTGAATATATTAGGTACCATTTTTATAATATATTAATAAAAATGGTACCTAATATATATAAAGTGAATATTACCATTTTTATAATATACATTCCAACCACCGTCACATTGGAACTGCCACCATGTGACAAATACTGATCGAGTTTTGGGTAAATATAAACAAATATAAAAAACCCTTAATGCTGTAAAGTATAACAATATATTTTTATAAAAATGAAATGAACTTGCCAGTATTTATTACTGATAAAAATGTTTTCAAAATGCGTTTCAGGTAATTTGCTGTAAAGATAATAGAAGCCAGCTATGGAGCACTGAAGGCTTAAATAAAGTGGCTATAAATACCTAAATAAAAGAAAAAATTATGTTTTATTTATTTGGGTTTATCCCTATAAAAACAATTGAAATTGAATATGGGTTTTAGCCCGTTTGTTTAATATTAAAAGTATGGTGTTTTACAAACTCTGAAAGTATTTTCTAACTACGATCCTGATGAAAAATTTCCGCTGCGTAATTAATAAACACCGATATCATCTGACTGGTTCATGGCTCCCGCTCCTAGGGTGGGGTCGGGGGTTGTGACCGAAGGTGGTATCAGAGCCACTTGTTTACTATTTAGGTGTTCTTTTAATACCTAAACTTAAACAATAAAGTTAGAAAATTAATACAAAGTAACCTATGTATTATTTTTGTAGATTTAAATATATGTATATATATATGTATATATATATATATATGCACATATGATTCTTGAAAGTATTGTTTTGATTTAATTATTCTGTGATATTAATAATTGAAAATGTTTGTAATTCAGATGTCGAATGAAGTATCACATAATCCAGAAGTTCATGTTAATAATGAAAATCCTTTGGATAAAAATGCTATTGAAAATATAATAGCCCAAGGAATAGCTAATGTTATACCTTTAATAATTAAAGCTGTTAAAAACTCCGTAGAACCAACCAAAGTTGTGAGTAGCAAGCATACCCATGACGATAGTTTTAGCCATAGTGTCAATGGAGGCAATGATGATATTATCAAAACCCCATTTCCCAAGAAAATGAAGGCGATGACTCTCCGGTGTACCTACAAAGAATTTCTAGCTTGTAAACCAACTGAGTTCGCAGGCAGTGAAGGCGCCACTGCTGCTCTGCGGTGGTTGGAAAAGACGGAAGCTTTTCTTAAAATCAGCAAATGTGCCGAAGAAGATAAGGTGATGTATGCATCCAACCTCTTTAAGGAAGAAGCCTTAGAATGGTGGAATACAATTCTTCAGGCAAAAGGAAGTGACATGGCTTATGACATGAATTGGGAAAAATTCAAGGAAATGGCAGAAAGGAAATTTTGTCCTCCTTATGAGAATGAACGAATGGCTAACGAGTTCCTAAATCGTAAAATGATAGATGTGAATTGTCGTGAATATACGACAATGTTTTTCGAATACGCAAGAATGGTACCAATTCTGGCTTTGCCAGAACCCGTACTAATTTCTCGTTATATTTGGGGATTAGTTAGCGAAATCCGAGACATGGTCAAGGCCGCCAGACCACAGACTGTTGAAGAAACAGTCAACTAGCTAACATCCTGACAGATGGACTAATCCGCACAAGAGAAGAAAACAAGAAGAAAGAGTTGGCCCAGAAATTTCCCAAGAATTCAAGAAGAAAGGAACTGAACCGTCATTGGGGCAACCTACCTACATAAGCTGTAACAAAAAGCATTCAGGAAGATGTTGTTTTAGGAAAACACCCTACTGTGACTTCTACAACATGACCGAGAATATAGAGGAAGAGTGTAGAAGGAAAACTAATATTTGTTTCAATTGTGGAGAAACGGGACACATCAAACCATATTGCCCGAAATTGACCAAAGCACTCAACAACAAGGCAAAAACAACAGATGGAGCTAAGAAGAACGCGCGAGCATTCGTACTTACTACGCAAGAAGCAGAAATGATTCCAGACGTAATCGTTGATATATAATATCTAAGTTAAGTTATTATTTGAGCCTAGTACAAATAAAAGTTTATAAATAATTGCATTTCCGTCAAGTACTTCACCTATTCAGAACCATAATAAACTTGTTTAGTCTTCACTTTCACTGAATCATTTAATTGGTTATGACACCTTGTGGTGGCATCTTTTTTTAATTTGAAACTTGAGTTAATCTCATTTTCACACCTGATGTACGGATAATTTCTGTTGGTTCATTATCTTAAAACAATCTTAATACAATTATGTGTTAAGATAGGAGTACACAAATTCGTATTATATTCTGGTGTACCTCTAAAGATTCTTTCATCATTAATAAAAAAAATCTATGATATTCATTTGGTCTTTCATTATCAATTTAAAATCCTATTTGAAATGAATATCCAAATTTACTTCATCAAATTTCAGTTGATTACGAAAACGGTGAATTTATTCGGTCACCGTAATTATTAAACTATTTCAATCACTACGACACCTTGCGGCGTCAGTATAAACTTGTAGCTTGGGCTAATCATAATCATACGAATCATTCAAAGCCACATATGTCTTTCGTTTGACTCATCATTGAAAATAGTCTTAATGCAATTATGTATTAAGACAATGATACACTAAACTCTGTTATATTTCGGTGAATCCTTGCAATTCAATAATGTCAATACATTGATTTTTCTCATGTCATGGTTCAATAATTGACAACTTATTTTCATGCTTCGATTTTCATTTTGAGCTTGTTGATTCTAAGTCTTTTCAGTTGACAATTAAAGTAAGTTTTCTTTGACAATGAATTCTATTATTTCTAAAGTCATTTACAACTTGTAAACATTCAATTTAGATATCTACTGATCGTATATCTTTTTTGACTTGAACCTAGTCACCTTGAAAATTATATCATTTCATCTCATTCAATTGACATCGATTTCTGAAACTAATTCAGTTGAACCATTGAGTCCTATTTATTGAAAAACTCGTATTCACAAAATTTTAACATGTCTTGATTATGTGTCATTTACCTTAATACTGTTTTATTGACTAAAACATAACATAACTCTAAAGGAGACATCGTGACCCAAATCTCGAGGACGAGATTTAAAACAAGGTGGGGATGATGTAACATTTCCATTTTTTTATCATATAAAAGTTATAGGTTGTTTAACCACTAGTAACTAGTTTTATTTTTATATAATTATTCGACCCATTATATATATATTTGGTTGGAATGTTATAGTAATTAATTGGCTTGTATATGTGTGACATTTCTATTTTCTATATTAAAATAAAGTATATAAAACTTATATTATTAAACGGGTAGATTACGGGTAAGTTGACTGTTAGAAATATGAAGTACCTAGACGGGCCTATGAACCGTTTAATAATTAAATTATAAAAATACATTATATTTGAACCTACTCCGTTTTGAATGAAACTTGGGTCAAAATGTAGACAAAGATATTCTCGTTCTAATGACATATTCCTTGTTTTGTAAAACGTTATATTTTAGAAGTTATACGCGCCAAATAAGTGAAGCAGCTGAATTAATTATAATAATAAATGTAATAAAATAAAACATTTTAATTTAAAATTTTAAAAGTGCACGTGTGTGCTTATGATTTGTAATTTGTGCTTGTCATCAAATATGCATTTGAAGAAAGTGTTTACGTGGAGGGAAATTTCGTGTACTAGAAGCTAGCATTCTAAGTATAAATAAGATCATTCAGATTCCATTTCCTTTGACAGCCTATGTCTGCCTCTCGCACACTCTCTCAAAATATTAGAGTTATATTTTTGTTTCTTCTTTAGTATATCACCTATAATAATAATAAAGGTCTGCCCTGTTTTAAGTATTTTAACCCCTGATCACTGATACTCTGTCCGATTCATCTAGGGCCCCGTAACGCATGTCAAGGCTCTGCCCGACTAAGTTCGTTGGGGTTCTGTCTCGTGACGCAGGGATAAAGTTGAATTGGGTTATTATATTTAACGCGAGTGCATTATATATTTATTAAATAGCTCAGGAGTTATACCCAAGATTCTACCAAAAGGCTTTTAGTTGAACCCTAAAGTTACAAGGTGAGTCCATTCTCTTTTCTCACAGTTTGTGAGTCATTCTTCTTTTTATCACCTTTTGGTGATATAATTATATTTATAAATGCTTTCCAAAATCCTAAATGTTTATCAGTTATACTTACAGTGATTAAGTTTTTGTATTCTTCAATAGCTGCAAGTATGTACGGGGTTTATACTTTACTTGACCCTCGTTACTATTGGCCAAAAAGTTAGCCAATAGTAGCATGACCACAAGCACAGGGGAATTGTGCCCCAGTAGCCATAGGCTATAACTAATATTATTTTTATATTACTAATAAATTTAATGTATGATTGAAATAAATCTAAATGGTTTGTATATAAAGTAGAGCTTTATTAATCATTATTAAAATATATTAGTTATATTAAAGAAAATATAATTAATAAACATATCAAAATAAATTTGGCTCATGTTAAGACATATTATAATAGAACTATATATATTTAAATAGCCATATTCTTTGAATATGCTATTGAAATATATATGTATAAAATCCTTTGCGACGTATGTGTTATTCCATTTAGATGTTCTTTAATATAACTTTTAATATGTATTCTTTTATATCAGGGTTTAATGTTACAATTTAATATGTGTTATTTAATTAGAGAACCACTATTAAAAGATTATATAATCAGAGAACCACTATATTAAGATTATGTATATAAGGTACCACTCGACACCATTAATATATTAGGTACCATTTTTATAATATATTAATTATATTATATGTGTTATTTTTGTATATATGCTTTTGTAGCCAGTCTTGATACAGGGAATATTACATATATTTTCTTTATATAGGCGCATATAAAGTGAATATATATATAAAATATAAAAAGTAAATATTACATACAATAAGCATGGGGACTAAAACTTCAATAGCCATAACCCCTATTTAATCTATTACTATACATGTATAGTTGGGTTATGTATTTAGCATTTACTACCGATATGTGGAATTTGATATACATTAATTGATAAGTGTCACTAGCTGAGAGAATGATCAACAGTGACATGACCAAAGGCACTATTTGAGAGAATGATCAACAGTGTTATGACCCCAGGCACTAGTTGAGAGAATGATCAACAGTGACATGACCAAAGGCACTAGTTGAGAGAATGATCAACAGTGTTATAACCCCAGGCACTAGTTGAGAGAATGATCAACAGTGTTATGACCACAATCACTAGTTGAAAGAATGACCAACAGTGATATGACCATCGTCACGGGAATCGCCTAGTGACAGATACGTTGAATAATAGTAAGATATAATTACTTGATAAATTCACTATTGGACAAAAGGGAGCCAATGAGTGATATGACCACCGTCACATTGGAACTGCCACCATGTGACAAATACTGATCGAGTTTTGGGTAAATATAAACAAATATAAAAAACCCTTAATGCTGTAAAGTATAACAATATATTTTTATAAAAATGGAATGAACTCGCCAGTATTTATTACTGATAAAAATGTTTTCAAAATGCGTTTAAGGTAATTTGCTGTAAAGATAATAGAAGCCAGCTATGGAGCACTGAAGGCTTAAATAAAGTGGCTATAAATACCTGAATAAAAGAAGAAATTTATGTTTTATTTATTTGGGTTTATCCCTATAAAAACAATTGAAATTGAATATGGGTTTTAGCCCGTTTGTTTAATATTAAAAGTATGGTGTTTCACAAACTCTGAAAGTATTTCCTAACTACGATCCTGATGAAAATTTTCCGCTGCGTAATTAATAAACACCGAGATAATCTGACTTGTTCACGGCTCCCGCTCCCAGGGTGGGGTCGGGGGTTGTGACATACCAGAAGGCTAGAGTTTCTCCTTCAGGTAGCCCTAAGAGTGCTGAGAAGTTCAACTGTGCCTGAGCCGATGGTGCTGAAAGACCAGCACCATGGTTTGGCGTTTGGGCTCCTGGAGTTGTCTGGTTGACTACCCCAGGAGGAGTTTGAGGGTTAGCTCCGTTTGTGGTTTGGTTAATAACTCTGGAAACGCTACCAAAGAGTTCAGGTATCTCATTGTTCACTTGTTCTTCTCTGACGGTCCCGTTTCTTTGGTGCCTTTGGACATGAGCGGTGTCCGTATGCAGCTCAAAGGAAGAACTTTCTCCGTCCACGTGAAGAGAAGGATTTTGTTCAGCCATTTAGAGAGTGTTTTTTGAAGAGAAAAGAGATGAAAGTGGTTTGAAAAAAATGTGGTGGGCACCTATGATGAAACACTGGTTAACACCTAGGTTAACCAGCTGGGTTGTCTCTTGTGTGGGGTTCAATCTCTTTCTCCACTCGCTGATTACAAGCTTCCTGCAAAACAGAACAACGGTGACTCGCCACAAGGAGGAGAACAGGGGGTTCTCCTTGTGACCACCCTTCGACGTGAGAATAAGTACTGCTTTGAGGAGAAATAGAGTGTGTTGTAGGTGAAATGTAAGGAGAGCAGAATGTTCTACCTAGGTGAGGAAGGGTCCTATTTATAGCCGAAGGATGAAGGAGGGAGGAGAGACCTTGTCGGCTGCCACCGAGCGCCAGCTGTCCGACCAAGGGGAATATCCTCTTGGTCTCCTCTGCTTGCGGTCAGGATAATGGATGACGTGGCGTGCCGTTATTCGTCCAACTAGGAGAATTACTACTGCAGCTGTCGGTCTGTCCTTAGATCATGTTGCAGGTCCAGGTGGCGTCCGATCGTTGGTGCGACGTGTTGTCCTTTTTATCTGGAGGAGCATCTTTGGTGTCGCCTGCAATATCTTCCAGAAGCTTCTGGATATTCTTCGCTGATGCGGACGCCATGTAGGATAAAAGTGGTGTGGTCCCTGCCATGTGTGCATGGAATTGGGATCATACCTCTTCAGTTACTAAGGCCAGGAGCATATCTAGAGGTTAGAATGGTATGCTAAAAGGGTATCTTAGTTAGAGTGGAAACATGTATGTGTTGTTTTATGACAAGTCAAGAAGGTGGGAACGTGAAGGAATATGAGTGGTTATTTACATGTAAAAAGTGTTAACATCAATCAATAAGTTATTAAGGTTAGGAAAATATATAGAGGTTGTTAGCTTGCCAAAGGCAAAAATGTATGAGCACCAACAATATGTTCAACGTAATGTTGACAAAGTAAAAAGAAGTTATTATGGTATGCTAATATAGTATGATGGCTAGAATGGAAACATGTATGTGTTGTTTTATGACAAGTTAAGAAGGTGGGAAGGTAAAGGAATGTGAGTGGTTATTTACATGTGAAAAGGCAACGTATATGAATGTGTAGGACCATTCGTAATGGTTAATGCTCCTTAAGTGGCTTTTTCTGTCAAATTAGTATTATAACGCCCCTACAAAAATGTGTAATGGTTAACGCCGATGACCATCCATAATGGTTAATGCTCCTTAAGTGGCTTTTCCTGTCACATCGGTTTCATAACGCCACTTTAAAAAATATGTAATGGTTAACGCTGATGACCGTCGTCACTTAAATATGGTTCAATACTATAAACCCCTAGTAAGATTTGGTTCAATACCATAAGCTTACACCGGATCTGATTAAGGGTATCAGAAGCCGTACACACACCCAGTCAAGTTAAGTTAGATTAGATTAATTTCGTTTAATTAAGTTATTAAGTTAGTTTAGTTTAAAGGAGCCAAATGATCCTGTCACAAAAGTTAACAAACCAAAAATTAGTAAAAGATAAACACACTTAGTAAATAAAACACTAGATTAAACAAGTTTAATGTAACAACTCTAGCCAAAATTATTATTTCTTATTTTATTATTGTCCATTAGGAAACCCTAATTGAGACCCCCAAGTAGTCTAGCATGACCCATAAAATTTTCAGAACAGTTGGAACTAGGATCAGGGCCCCCTAAAACTTAAGGGGGTATCCCCTAATAGATAATTATCTTCATAAAATGTTGTACAACTCGAATTTCGTCGAAATTTTGACTCACCAGGGCTATGTGGACACGAGGCTACCCTACCCTAAAAGGGTAGTCGTCGCACCACGTGACAGAGACCACTTTTCAGTATAAAGCCCAGGGGTTTGGCACTTGCATGGCTGCATTGTTTTGTCGTTCAAATTCGTTTTGTACGTTGAGTTATTCACTTTTTCGTTCAAAAACACACACCAGCACGAATCTCTGCTGCGACAACAGGGTAATAACTCGATCACTGCTACGATACAATGTCCGATCAATTGAAACTGATCCGGTGGATGTTTAAGTGCTGCACGAATACGGGCTATACTTTGTCATTCGTCGTGAGGGTTTTGATTTCGTGAGCTTATCGTAAATGTTGTATTAAGTTACTGACCTAGTTTCGTGTGCATTGTTATTTACCTAGGTTACAAGACTAAATCAGTAGGCAAGGTTCTATCCAGTTAAACTTGCAATGTGAGTCATTCTCTTTTTATCAGATTGCTTTACAAAAGCCTAAATGTTTTACACTTATATTTTGCTGTGATTAAGTCTTTGCTAATCTTTAATTACTGGCAGTGTGTGGGGGTTTTTTGCACATTACTACTAACGATTTATCACTTTAGGTGGGCGAACCTAATTAGTGATATGT
Source organism: Helianthus tuberosus (assembly GCA_030545235.1). NCBI lineage: Eukaryota > Viridiplantae > Streptophyta > Magnoliopsida > Asterales > Asteraceae > Helianthus > Helianthus tuberosus. Next base: position 148,523,526 of record CM060384.1, on the reverse strand, counting down.
CCACGGTCATAGATTCGGTCGAGTGACGGCTGAACCAGTTAATTATATGATAGGGGCAAATATAAAAACTCTTAATGCTGTAAATTTATAACAATGTGTCTTTTGTGCAAATTGAATGACTCGCCAGTATTTCCCCGCTGATAAAATATTTTTAAAACATGTTTCAGGTGACATACTGTGAATCAAGGAAAAGTGCTAGGTAGCACTAAAAAGCTTGAAGAGGTGGCTCAATAAAATAAATAAACATGTTTTGTAAAACAAGGGATTTCCTTGAGAAATTCCCTTTATTGTAAATTATGGGGTTTGTCCCAAATTGTGAAATAAAATAATTGGTCATTTTCAGTTTAAAAGATCCGGTCAAATAATTCCGCTGCCAAATTAAATAATAAATACCACGGGTTTCTGTCCTGCGGCCTCTGGACCGAGTCACACAGGACCGGGGGCCGGGACAGAAAAATGTGGTATCAGAGCCACTGATTTAAAGCCAATTAAGTATTTAGAAATACTTAATTTTTCGGATTGCCATTCTGTGATTTTGTGAAAACTTAATTTACAATAAATAAAATTTTAACTTAAATTTGTGTGTATCTTCATGTGTGCTAACAGCATGAATGAACTGTCAGAGGCACTCCGAAACTTTACTATCCATAGCACCGATATGGATACTACCGGCACCTTCACTGGCTACCAGGCTGATACTGAAGAGCCAATGGTGTTCCAGGCCCAACCGCAGGAGAAACCAAAGCCGAAAAAGAGGAGGAGAATCTTGGACTGGAAACGTGGGCGTAGGAAGAAACCAGCTGCACAGAAGGTTAAAAAGACTGAGGATCCAAAGGATAAAGGAAAAGGAAAAGGAAAAGAGATTGGGTAAAGTTCCGGGCAAGCCCAGGAAATGCCACCATGGGAGGAGCTGGATCGTAAACTGGCAAATAGTGACCTCATCGGACCTGCCGATGAAAACCTCTTCACTTACCCAGCTGAATCACAACTTCCAGTTAATTTAGAGCCTGCTATCCCAGATCCTATCGTCAACCCCCGACCTCTACACGGAGAGCTGGAAGAATGGTGGACAACTGACTGGCAATTTCAGAATCTCTTGAATAACCCTGACACCTATTTCCCCCAGTTTGACCCTGAGCCTGCACCAAACCCACCTATGAGCACAGAAAACTTAGCCGAACTCCGTCACTATGGCGAAGAACTGGTGAACGCAGGAAATCGAATCCGGGAAGTGGGAGAACAGATCTCCTGGAAATACGACGAGAGGGAGCGTCGTTTCTGAAATGCCAGCTGACAGTGGTTGTGTGATAGTGTGGTTATGTGTTTAATAATAATAAAATATAATCATATAAAATAACTTAAAATAAAACTTTTGTAAGATAACTGGTGTGTACGGATGCATATTAAAATATATAAAATATGAAAGTCGCAAAGTCGACAATTTTGGCTATACGTGTTAACTTGATTATGTGTGATTGCTTTAGTATGTTTGATTGTTATTTATTATGTATCAATAAATTATAATTATATCGTTAATTATTATTCAGATGGAAAACGTGGAAAACCAATCAGTCAACAAAGTTAATCAATCCGAACAAAATAATGAGCATCACTTTTTAAATCGGCAAGACATAGAAAACATCATCGCTCAGGGAATAGCTAATGCTATCACGGCAATCGTCGCTGCTGTTAAAAGTCCTGTTGAGCCTTCGCAAGCCAACCCCAGTAAACGCACGCGCGATGATAATTTTAATTACAGTGTAAATGGAGGCGACAACAATAATAATAATGTGATCCAAGTCCCAATACTCAAGAAAATGAAATTTGCAACATCTGGTTGCACTTATAAAGAATTTCTTGCCTGTAAACCTGTTGAATTTACAGGCAATGAAAGGGAGACTGTCGCACTGCGTTGGCTAGAAAAGACTGAGGCAGTAATTAAAATAAGTAAATGTGCGAAGGAGGATAAGGTCATGTATGCTTCTCACCTTTTCAAGGAAGAGGCATTGGAATGGTGGAATACGGTGTTGCAAGCCAAGGGAAGTGACATGGCATATGCCATGAGTTGGGAAGAATTTAAGCGTCTAGTGGAAAGGAAATTCTGTCCCGAATATGAAAAGGAACAAATGGCAAATAAGTTCCTGAGCCACCGAATGGTGGATGTCGATTGTCGAGGGTATACTTCGAAATTCTTCGAATATGTCAGAATTGTACCAACCCAGGCCTCGCCAGAACCGGTACTTATATCTCGCTATATTTGGGGTTTAATTAGTGAGATTCGGGATATCGTTAAAGCTGCAAGGCCCCACATAATTGACGATGCAGTGGAATTGGCCAACACTCTAACTGACGGGCTGGTGCGTACACGAGAAGAAAACAGGAAAAAGGAGTTAGCCCAAAAGATTACCCAAGGATTTCGGGTGGGTAATAATAGCAACTTCAAGAGAAAGGGGACTGGGTCCTCTTCCACCCCGCCATTTTGTGGAAATTGCAAAAAGAAACATTTTGGAAAATGTAGAGAAAATTGCAATTTCTGCAAAATTCCGGGCCATCGGGAGGAGGAATGCAAGAAGAAATTAAAGGTCTGCTACAACTGTGGGGAAGCTGGGCATTTCAGACCAGAATGCCCTAAATTGATCAAGCCAGTGGATAATAAGGCCAAACCTACTGAAGGAACTAATAAGAAGAACGCATGAGCCTTTCAGCTGACAACCCAAGAAGCCGATCTGATTCCAGATGTAATAGCGGGTACGTTCTTAGTTCACAACGTTTATGCAAAAGTATTATTTGCCTCTGGTGCAAACCAAAGTTTTATAAATACTTTGTTCTGCCAAGCTCTTAATCTACCTTTAACCAGACTTAAGCAAATTTATTCGGTAGAAATGGCAGATGGAAATTCTGTTAACATAGATACGGTGTTGCAAAAAGGAAATATAGAACTTTCAGGTCATAAATTTTCTGCAAACCTATTACCTATGAATTTAGCTGGATTCGATGTCGTATTAGGAATGGATTGGTTAGTAACCAACCATGCTCGAATCCTCTGTGATAAGAATTCCATAGAACTTCGTGCGCCATCAGGAGAAATAATCGTGGTTGCAGGAGATAAGCCACGTAAGCCAATGAAGTTCATTTTTGTAATGAAAGTTGCTAGTTATGAACGAAAGCAAGGAACAGTGTATATGATTTCGGTAATCATTAGCACTAAGAGTAAGGAACTTAAGGAAATTCTTGTAGTATCAGAATACCCGGATATATTTCCAGAAGAACTACCAGGATTACCTCCGGATAGAGAAGTAGAATTTAGAATTCATATAATTCCTGGAACTACACCAATAGCCAAGGCACCCTATCGGTTAGCACCCACCGAGATGTTAGAATTGAAAAAGCAGCTAGAGGAATTGCTTAGTAAAGGATTCATACAACCTAGTTCGTCCCCTTGGGGAGCTCCAGTGTTGTTTGTAAAGAAGAAAGATGGTTCAATGCGAATGTGTATTGATTATAGGGTATTAAATAAAGTTACAATTAAGAATCGATACCTATTACCTAGGATTGATGATCTCTTTGATCAACTCCAGGGAGCTATATATTTTTCTAAGATAGATTTACGCGCCGGATATCATCAGTTGAAGGTACAAGAAGAAGACATACCTAAAATCGCTTTCAGAACTAGGTATGGCCACTACGAGTTTACAGTTATGCCATTTGGACTAACAAATGCTCCTGCAGCATTTATGGATATGATGAATAGGATCTGTAAACCGTATTTGGATAAATTCGTAATTGTCTTCATCGACGATATACTTATTTATTCCAAAAGCCAGGACGAGCATTGTAAACATCTACATGCACTCTTAACTTTGTTAAGAAAAGAAAAGCTTTACGCTAAATTCTCAAAGTGTGAATTTTGGCTACAAGAGGTACAATTTTTGGACACCAGGTGGATCACGAAGGTATTCACGTAGACCCTTCAAAAATAGAAGCAATCACCAAATGGAAGGTTCCACAATCAGCTATGGAAGTTAGAAGTTTTCTAGGATTAGCTGGATACTATAGGCGATTCATTAAGGATTTTTCCAAGATAGCAGTACCATTAACTAAGCTAACTTGTAAAGCAGTTAAGTTTGAATGGGGACCTAGACAGGAGGAAGCTTTTAAGGTTTTAAAGCAAAAGTTAACAAATGCCCCAATTCTAGCATTACCCGAAGGAACAGAGGATTTTGAAGTTTACTGTGATGCTTCTAAGCTAGGATTAGGATGTGTGCTAATGCAAGGCAAAAAGGTAATTGCATATGCCTCAAGGCAATTGAAAACGCACAAAGAAAATTATACGACTCATGACTTAGAATTAGGAGCGATAATTTTTGCCCTTAAGATTTGGAGACATTATCTGTATGGAAGTAAGTTTACTATTTATACAGATCATAAGAGTTTAAGATATATATTTGGGAAAAAGGAATTAAACATGAGACAACGAAGATGGATGGAAAAATTTTAAGTGATTACGACTGTAATATTCAATATCACGAAGGAAAAGCAAATGTAGTCGCAGATGCCCTAAGTCGTAAGTATCATGAAAAGCAAAAGCGAGTTCGTGCTCTTAGATTAAATCTTCAAGTAGATTTAATGGAACAACTGAGGAATGTTCAAGAAACAGCAATCAAGGATGATGCTGAAGGAATGAAAGGAAGGATAAAGGAATTAGAGCAAGGAATTGATGGAATTTGGAAATTCCATAAGAAAAGGATTTGGGTACCTAAACAAGGACATTTAAGAGATCAGATTTTAGAGGAAGCCCATAAATCTAGATATACCATGCACCCTGGGAACAAAAAGATGTACCAAGATTTAAGAAATAACCTCTGGTGGATAGGAATGAAAAAAGACATAGCTAGATATGTATCTAAGTGCTTGACCTGTTCACAAGTTAAAGCAGAGCACCAGAAACCTTCAGGGTTACTCCAACAATTAGAAATGCCTGTATGGAAATGGGAACTAATAACAATGGACTTTGTTACTAAATTGCCCAAAACCAGGAAAGGTAACGATACGATTTGGGTGATTGTAGATAGATTAACCAAATCAGCTCATTTTCTACCCATGAAGGAAACTTTCAGCATGGAAAGATTAGCTAAGTTATACGTAGACGAGGCAGTATCCTTACATGGAGTCCCACTCTCTATTGTATCGGATAGAGATACTCGTTTCACTTCGCATTTCTGGACAAGTTTTCAAGAAGCCATGGGGACCAGACTAAACTTGAGCATTGCATACCATCCCTAAACAGACAGACAAAGTGAAAGGACGATCCAAACCCTGGAAGACATGCTCAGAGCGTGTGTAATAGATTTTGGTGGAAACTGGGATGACCACCTACCCTTAATTGAATTCTCCTATAACAATAGTTATCATGCGAGCATTGAAGCTGCCCCATTCGAAGCACTGTATGGACGGAAGTATAGAACTCCCATTTGCTGGGCGGAAATAGGAGAAAATCAATTATCAGGTCCTGAAATTGTACAAGAAACCACCGGCAAAATAACTCGAATCAAGGAAAGACTAAAAACGGCTCGAGATCGCCAGAAAAGTTATGCAGACAATCGACGCAAGCCGCTGGAATTTCAAGTTAGAGACAAGGTACTCTTGAAAGTTTCTCCTTGGAAAGGGGTAGTTCAGTTCGGAAAGAAAGGAAAGTTAAGTCCAAGGTACGTAGGACCATTCCCAGTAATCCGGCGAATAGGACCAGTTGCCTATCGTTTACAACTACCAGAAGAGCTAGCCGGGGTGCATGACGTATTTCATGTATCCAACCTCAAGAAATGTCTATCTGACGAATCCCTGGTAGTACCTCTTCAAGACATAGAGGTAAATGAGAAGTTAAAATTTATGGAGAAACCACTTCAGATAGAAGACAGAAAGGTCAAGTTTCTCAAGCACAAACGACTAGTGCTGGTCAAAGTCAAGTGGGATTCAAAGAGAGGACCGGAGTACACTTGGGAGCTGGAATCAGAAATGAAATGGAAATATCCCTACTTGTTCCAGTAAATCTCGAGGACGAGATTTTAATAAGGTGGGGAGGATGTAACAACTCTCGCCAAAATTATTATTTCTTATTTTATTAGTGTCCATTAGGAAACCCTAATTGAGTCCCCCAAGTAGTCTAGTATGACCCATAAAATTTTCAGAAGAGTTGGAACTAGGATCAGGGCCCCCTAAAACTTAAGGGGGGTATCCCCTAATTGATAATTATCTTCATAAAACGTTGTATAACTAGAATTTCATCGAAATTTTGACTCACCAGGGCTATGTGGACACGAGGCTACCCTACCCTAAAAGGGTAGCCGTCGCGCCACGCGACAGCCTGTCGCGCCACGCGACAGGGACCATTTTTCAGTATAAAGCTCAGGGGTTTGGCACTTGCATGGCTGCGTTGTTTCGACGTTCAAATTCGTTTTGTACGTTGAGTTATTCACTTTTTCGTTCAAAAACACACACCAGCACGAATCTCTGATGCGACAACAGGGTAATAACTCGATCACTGCTACGATACAATGTCCGATCGATTGAAACCGATCCGATGGATGTTAAATTGCTGCCCGAATACGGGCTATACTTTGTCATTCGTCGTGAGGTTTTTGATTTCGTGAGCTTATCGTAAATGTTGTATTAAGTTACTGACCTAGTTTCGTGTGCATTGTTATTTACCTAGGTTACAAGACTAAATCAGTAGGCAAGGCTCTGTCCAGTTAAACTTGCAATGTGAGTCATTCTCTTTTTATCAGATTGCTTTAAAAAACCCTAAATGTTTTACAGTTATATTTTGCAGTGATTAAGTCTTTGCTAATCTTTAATTACTGGCAGTGTGTGGGGGTTTTGTGCACATTACTACTAACGATTTATCACTTTAGGTGGGCGAACCTAATTAGTGATATGTCCACGGTCATAGATTCGGTCGAGTGACAGCTGAACCAGTTAGTTATATGATAGGGGCAAATATAAAAACTCTTAATGCTGTAAATTTATAACAATGTGTCTTTTGTGCAAATTGAGTGACTCGCCAGTATTTCCCCGCTGATAAAATCTTTTTAAAACATGTTTCAGGTGACTTACTGTGAATCAAGGAAAAGTGCTAGGTAGCACTAAAAAGCTTGAAGAGGTGGCTCAATAAAATAAATAAACATGTTTTGTAAAACAAGAGATTTCCTTGTGAAATTCCCTTTATTGTAAATTATGGGGTTTGTCCCAAATTGTGAAATAAAATAATTGGGCTTTTTCAGTTTAAAAGATCCGGTCAAATAATTCCGTTGTCAAATTAAATAATAAATACCACGGGTTTCTGTCCCGCGGCCTCTGGACCGGGTCACACCGGGCCGGGGGCCGTGACATTTTAACTAGTCCAAGAGTTTGAGTAGACATAGGAATATCTTAACACTTTTACCCATAGCGACTACCAATCTTTCATGATGATCAAGCTCAAGTGTAATGGGTGTAAAATGTGTTTCTCAATTCTTATTATTACATATCTTTAGCGAACTAACTATCGATGCCTTATCATTGAAGTGAGCGATCAAGATAGAATGTTAGAACTATATCTTTGGAGAGGGTCTACCGGCATGAATGCCTTCCTTGAGGATCAGCCTCTCATATTCAAAGCAATGAGGCTTGTGGAGAATATAATCGTGGCATACTTAGGCACCAATACACCAAGATCCATGGATCATCCACACATTCAAGGGAGTTATGGCCCTCAAAAAAGTCTTGTAGAGCTCTTGGAGTATGTCCCTTGATAGCCTTTATGTACTCCAAGGCTTATAATTATACACAAGGCACAAGAGGACAAAAGGCATAACAAGGCATGGTTGAAATGACTGGGAAATACCTCTATTTATATTGGTGTTATTGGCAGATATGCACGGTCGTGCATTATAGTAGCACGATCGTGCATGTACTTTTTGTCACAAATTCTTCCAAAAGTTGTCCTTTTCGTCGCTATGAAGGTACTACGCACGGACATGCATATATATATGCACAATCATGCATAAGACATGCACGATCTGGCGTACTTCTTGTCTTTAGATTTGTCCTGTCTGGTTTGTCTTTTATAGGAGACACAACCATGCCCTTGATGTGCACAGTTGTGCATGTACTTTTTTCCTTGCCCCTAGTTTACATATTTTTTGTTGATTTTCTAAAAGGCAGACTTGACGCGACACTGATGTGCACAATAGTGTGCACGAGGGTGCATGAGGAATCTTATATTTTTCGTTCGTTTTCATCATTTTTTAGTTTTTTTTAGTTTTGGGATTTCAAATCCTACAAAAATAAAAGCAGTGTTTCATCGTAACAAAGCCTCAAAAGTGCATATAAATCGGGGTAAATATGCATATAAAACATGTGTAATTTATCGCACCTCAATCGTATGATACGTTGGTGATTTTTTTGTGTCTTAATAGGTCGTGTCCGTGCAGCTTCTTTACTATTAGGTTCGTGTTTATGTTTGGAAAAACTGGCATGATAAGATTTCATGTCGTGTTCGTGTTTACCTGTTTCATGTTCGTGTTTTAACAGGTCGTATCTGGCACGATATGCTAACCCTAATAAGAGTACAATGAGAATATTGGAAATACTTAACCATATTTAACTCCAAAATGCACACACAACACATAGTTGCAATTATAATATATATTCTCTGGTTCTATAACTTGCATCTTGTGTTATGTTTAGTAGAGTTATTCTTAAGCATCTCCAAGCGTGTAACAAGCATACAACAATACAACACCAATATCCAAGTATCCATCCCTGCCCCAACCTTTATATTTTACATGTTCTAACTTTAATAATCACCGTTATTAAACATAGTCCCCGCCCCAACCTTTACATGTTACATGTTCTAACTTTAATAATCATCGTTATTAAACATAATTTACTACATAGTCATTGACGGGTGGTCCATGGGACAATCCTTAAGTGTGTTAAAAGACATGTTAATCCCTCATTTGATCATGTAATTGTCTTGAATTAGATAACTACAGTTGCTTGTGTTTCAGGTGTGTCCGTGGCTTAAAAGGAGGGAAAACGTAGCTTTTGATGGAAATGGATTGGAGCGGGTTTTCAAGGAGTTGAATAAAGAACAAAAAGGAGAAGCCAGGACCCTACCGTAATTTACGGTAGCCCCTGAAGACACCTGCCCCCACCGTAAGGCAGTAGAAAGCTGGCATAAAGGTTTTATTGCTACCGTAACTTACGGTAGCTACCGTAAATTACGGTAGCCTCTGACGAAAAATGTGTAAATGCCCATTATAAGTCCGTTTTCAAGTGCCTTTTCAGCTATCTCATCATTGGGAACGTTTTGCAGAAGTGCTAGGGCGAATTTTGGCTCCTAGTGTTTGTGACCAATTCTAAACATTTGGTTTGTGTTTTTTATTCGTATGAACATTAAACTTTGTGTTATGATGATTCACCAAGCGATGTGTGGCTAAACTTTCGGTGATCATCTTAGGTTGAAGGTTTTTCTAAGACTTTTGTGCTTTTATCCGTATTTCTAGAATAATGAACTTGCAATGTTTGTTTAGTTTATTATGGTGCATGAATGTTTGTTTGTAAATTGTTGATTGATGTTTTGATCATAATCTAAACCGTACGTTCTTGGTGTAGTTGACAATCAAGATATCACGGGAGGGGTTAGGGTTGGATATTGGTTAATTGGTTATCGGGTAACAACCTCGCATTTATCTAATCCGAGTACTTAGTTCCCTTTCATCACAACAAACAATTATGCACGAATAATGTCTATGTGATTCTTTCTAGTTGGATTTACGCACGATTGTCAATTGGAACCGGAAACCTAGGATGGTCACTTTCTCTTAATCTGTTTTAACAACCAATCTTGATTTGCAACTAGTTTAGTTAATTATAGTCTCAAAAAATCAAACAATCAAACTTCTGAATTTTCATTTCTGCAATTTAGTTTAATTTTAGTTAAGTTATAAAGCTGCATAATCAACATACATTCCACAGAATCCCTATGTTCGATACCCACTTACTGCTAGCTATTAGTTGTAATTGGTTTATGTTAGGACCGGAGGCTCTAATGATTGTGCTTGTTTGTATAATTTGAACAAATCAAATAGAAATGAACAGAGTTTAAGTGCAGCGGAAATGAACAACAAACTTTGTAAACACAATCAAAGAGAGAAACAGTTTTGATAAACACATGCTTTTCATTAAGTCGAAAGATTTACAATACAAATCAAAAGATTACAAGCATGCTTACAAACTAAACTCCCCCTCAGCCTGATACCCCATGGTTGGTTGCACAAGATAAAAGGATTAAATTGAGGAGAACTCACTCAAAACAATCAAATGTAACAGTACAGGGTACTGCTCCATTTATAGACAATCCAAACCACTGAGGCATCTCAGTTGACGTCACCATGAAAGCGACGTCTAACAGCCTAACAACCTGTAACTACTGTTCCTATACACACACTGCTAATCTTAACCACTGACTATATATAAAACAGATGACAAACTAAACTACTACTTTCTCTTTACATCAGTGCTTTCCTCAAGGTTGATCAGTCCTTGATTGGGCAGTGCTTTGTCATCAGTAGATTGAACCAGCAGTGTTTACTTCTTAGCAGTCTTCAGGGTTTCATCAATAGTTAGAAGAACAGCAGCTGTTGTATATGGACAGTGGATAGAGGACCATCAGATGTTATAATCACTTTCAAGGGAGAAATCTAGTATAAACAGCTGCTTATTATGAATCCACTGTTATGAACCAGTTTTGGCTTTCATTATCTGTTTCTCTGGTAGGGTTCAATCCCAACCATGGTTGCAAAAGTCGCTAGGCACTCCCTAGTCGGTCGACCGGGGAGTTGAGAGTACTCGGTCTAGGCGGAGAGTACTCGGGGAGTACTCGGACATGTTAAATTATAAAGAAATTGCTTTTTGGAGATTAAATATATGTCAAATTACATAAATTTACTAATATTTATAACAAAATATGTGAAAATGATATTCATTCCTTAATATGATAGGTATAGAAATTATGTTTTATTATTATTTAAGTCAAACTAGGCCCGAGTTGACCTACTAGATCTAATTCTGGCCAAGGTTGACCGCGTTTGACCGACTCCGAGTAATTAGGCGGAGTCGAAGAAAGTCGCCTCGGCAACCTACCTTGTAGCGACTACTCGGGGAGTACTCGGCCTTGGAAACCTTGTTTTACAACCATGATCCCAACAGTTTAAATTTGCGTGAGACTACGACAACACGTCAAATTTTGGTGCCGTTGCTGGGGAGTAGTGTGCAACGTGTGTTAATTTAGTAGCTTTTGTTTGTTATTTTCGGGTTTACGCTGGTTGTGTTTAGAGTGCAAGCACTACAGGTGTATGCATACTAGAGGCTCTCACAAGTCATCACCACTATCGTTCGATCCGAAAATTGAAAGAACTATGCGGCAAAACCGAGTTTTGGTACGAGAAAACAAGATCATTGGTTCACCCACTTCACCTATTACACCTAGAAACATCATGGATGAATCATAATTACCACCCACTACGGGTCAACCTACACCATCTTTTGTACCTTCTCCATCACAACCATCACCAAATACTACCATTCCAAATTCCACCACCAATCCTACTTCAACACATGAAGTTAACCCAATCAACACATCATCTACCACTACACAAATTGAGCCTACTCTCACTTATATCCCTTCCTTAACAGTTCCACCATTGTCATATTTTTCCCCAGCTCCTGGTCAATCATCTTCTACCTATCCGATACCACCAAGTTCAACTATTATTCATACTACTTCTACATATCGACCGCCGAACCAATCGGGTTATCAATATTCATTTCCTCAGTTTGTGCAATCTTCGGGTGTAGGAGGAGATGGATTTGATGACGGGTATGAAGAAGAATTTAGAGGAAACGAAGAAGAGGGATATTATTATGGAGGTGAAGGAGGTAATTTGGGACCTCAAGGAGGAACGATTTACCAACAAGAACAACAAGTGCAACAAGTTCAAGAGATGGGTAGGCCACCAACGGGGGTACAACAAATTCGGTCGCATAGGCCACAGTTTCAACGGCCAATGCCTTTACAACAAGCTCGTCCACAATATCAACAACCTCAATTCTAAAGGCTGGCGCAGCAGCCACCAATGCAACAACCTCAGTATCAACCATAGTTTGCACCCCAAGGGCCGATGCAAGGGCAAATGGGTCACCCAAGAGTACCATTGGGTGCTCCACGAAGACATCACCGAGAGGTGGTGCGGGGAATTGAAGCTCATTTTAGACTGGTATTACTAATAATCCTTCACCGGTGGTGATTCCTCATCACCCGGATGGAAGGACTTTTGAGGTAGAACTACCGCACTTCAAAGTTTGCCAAAGTTTAAAGGGTTAGCAACGGAAGAACCATATTTTCATTTGGAGACATATGACTCCATTTGCAATACTATTGGAGGGCAAGGTTTTTCTTCGGATGATGTTAAATTGGTTCTTTTTCAATTTTCCTTGGAAGATAAAGCAAAAAGGTGGTTTCATACTTTGCCTTACGCAACAATTTATACAAGGTCCGACATGCAACAACGATTTTTGGAAGAGTTTTTCACGGCCCAAAAGACCAATGATGCTAGGCGGTGTTTGAGGAGCTTCCAACAACAACCGGGGGAAATGTTTCATGAGGCATTTGAACGGTTCAATATGATGTTGAAAATTGTCCTCATCATGGTATACAACTTTGGGAGTTATTGAATACCTTCCATGAAGGGTTGAGTTTGGAGGATGCTCGTGATTTAACGTCAATTACTAACGGTACATTTGGTACCAATTTCGAGCATGATGATTGGGTATATTTAGAGCAAATGGCGGTTACATCAAAAAGGAAGGCTCAATCTTCGAGAAGGGCAAGGAATGTTATTACAAGACCACAAGTTCATGGGGTAGAGAATGGAGGTGTGTAAACCACGAATCAAGGGTACAATGTTTGCACTAATTGCAATGAAATAGGTCATACGGCGGAAGTGTGTTTGGAAGGAGTGGTTGAAGAGCAAGTGGAGGAGGTGAATGCTATTCAAGGGGGTGGTCGTAACTTCAACATAAACTCGAACACATATCACCCCGGGTTAAGGAATCATCCCAATTTGCGTTATGGGAATCCGGCGAACCAAGCTAACCCAAATTTCCAAGGAACTCAAGGAAATTTCGCACCTCGTCACCAATACAACCAAGGTAATTATCGAGGTGGAAACAATTTCGGCTACCAAGGTCAATATCAACAATCGGGTGGTCAAAGTGGTTCTTCGGGCCAAATTTCATCAAGCGGGAATGAAGTCATGGATATGCTTCGGGTGATGCAACAAGATATGCAAAAGAAGAATCAACTTGATGAGGTTCGGATGCAAAAGGATGAAGTTCGTGACAAGAGCATTCAAACTTTGACAACTCAAATGGGTCAACTAGCAACGGAGGTGGCGGAGTTGAAAAAAGGTAAAGGTCAACTTCCTAGCGACACTAAGGTAAATCCTTCTCATAACTCATCACGTAATATTCCTATTAATCATGTTAGTATCTTAAGAAGTGGAAAATAATTTAAAGCAAATTTGTCACCGGGTTTGGTTGATGGGGTAGTTGAGGATATTACGGGAAATGAAAGTGACGAGGATGAAGTTTCTCCCTCAATTGTGACTAAGGACTCTAATGTTGAAAAGGTAACTCAAAAACCGGGGTTGGGTGAAGTTTTAAAAGATAAAAATGAGGAAGGGGGACCAAGCCAAGTTCCATTTCCATCGGCTTTAATTGACCTGGGTAAGAAAAACTTTATTTCAAAAAGGGGTCCTCAAAAGGAGGAATTGTGGGATGTTTTCAAGCAAGTAAAAGTTAACCTTCTTTTGCTTGATGCGATTAAACAAGTGCCCGCTTATGCAAAATTTTTAAAAGAATTATGCACACAAAAGAGGCAACAAAAGAAAAAGATGCCTAAGCGGGTTGACTTGACTGGGCAAGTTAGTACGGTGCTTAATGGGGATCTTCCTCCTAAGCTCCAAGATCCGGAAACGCCATTAATAAATATTCAAGTTGGAAATTTTCAAATGTCAAAGGCGTTGTTGGATCTCGGAGCCGGAGTAAGTATTTTACCGGGGGCTTATACGACCAATATGATTTTGGTCCATTAGCACGGGTTGAGACAATTATGGTTCTAGCCGATTTGTCTCATAAGCTACCCCGAGGGATGGTGCAAGATGTCATAGTCAAAATTGATGAGTTTTACTATCTTGTTGACTTTTTAGTCTTAGATTACTCATCCGCGGACCCAAAAAAACAACAAAATGTTATTTTGGGTCGGCCATTTGTGAGCACCGCTCATGCCGTAATTGATTGTCGATTCGGTACAGTCGAAATGACATTTGGCAATAGAAAAATGAGATTGAATGTTTACACTAACAATTCTAATTTTACTGGTGTTGAGGAGTGTTTTATGGCAGATTTAGTTGACGGATGTGACCTGCATGAGTATGAGGAAGATAGTGTGGACACTTGTGTTTGTGATTTTTCTGAACAGGTACATGCTTGTGCATTGAGGGTTGAGGAGAAAGAACAAGTTGCTATGGAAATTACAGAGGGTCAACCACCATGGACCCACCAGTTTGAGAGTTTACCGGTAAAAATTAATTCGGGTACGAAACCGTCTTTGGAAGAGCCACCGACATTGGAATTGAAAGACTTGCCAAGCCACTTGAAGTATTCATTTTTAGGGGATAATGACACTTTACCGGTCATTATTGCCTCTAATTTGGAGATGGCTTAAGAGCAAGCATTGTTGAAAGTGTTGAAGCCAAATAAAGAAGCTATTGGGTGGACGATTTCCGACTTGAAAGGAATTAGTCCATCAATTGTCATGCACAAAATAATCACAACCGAGGATACAAAACCAACTAGAGAGGAGCAAAGGAGACTGAACCCGAATTTACGAGAAGTGGTAAAAAAGGAGGTAATTAAATGGTTAGACGCGGGTATTATCTATCCTATTTCGGATAGTGCTTGGGTAAGTCCTACTCAAGTAGTGCCTAAGAAGGTCGGCATTCAAGTTATAAAAGATGGAAATGGGGAACAAATGCCACCCGACCGGTCACCGGGTGGCGTGTTTGTATTAATTACCAAAAGTTGAATGACGCCACTTCTAAGAATCATTTCCCGCTACCTTTCATTGACCAAATTATTGAAAAATTATCGGGTCAAAAATATTATTTTTTTAGATGGATACTCGGGATATAATCAAATTGCAATTCACTCGGATGACCAACACAAGACCACCTTCACTTGTCCAAATGGCGCTTTTACTTTTCGGCGAATGCCATTTGGCTTGTGTAATGCACCGGCAACTTTCCAACGATGTATGATGAGTATTTTCTCGGACATGGTTGGGTAGTCTCTTGAGGTATTTATGGATGATTTCTCCATTTTTGGCACTAGTTTTGAATCTTGTCTCGACGAGTTACAAAAAGTTTTAAAAAGATGCGTTGATAAAAATTTGGTGCTAAGTTGGGAGAAAAGTCATTTCATGGTACAAGAGGGTATGTGTTAGGCCATGTTATTTCGGAAAGAGGGATGGAGGTGGATAAGGCAAAAATTCGGGTAATATCATCTTTGCCTCCACCAAAGAATGTTAAGGGGGTGAGGTCATTTTTCGGACATGCGGGTTTTTATCGACGATTTATTAAAGGATTTAGCGTTATTACTAAACCTTTATGTAATTTGTTATTAAAAGATGTCCCTTTTGATTTACTAATGAGTGTTTGCAAGCTTTCAATGTTTTGAAGGAACAGTTGGTAAAAGCTACCATCTTGCAACCACTGGATTGGTCAAAGCGGTTCGAGATTATGTGTGATGCAAGTGACACAACAATTGGTGCCGTTTTGGGTCAATGGATTGATAAAAAGCCGGTGGCAATTTACTATGCAATCAAGACATTGTCCTAGGCGCAACTGAATTACACCACAACCGAAAAGGAGTTGTGAGCGGTGGTGTATTCCTTGGACAAGGTTCGATCATACATATGGGGAAGCAAGGTGATTGTATATTCGGACCATAGCGCGGTTCGGTATTTGATGGAGAAGAAAGATGCGAAGCCCCGTTTGATTCGTTGGGTGCTTTTATTGCAAGAATTTTATTTAGAAATTCGGGATAAAAAAGGAAGTAAAAATGTAGTGGCAGATCACTTGTCCCGAATTTCGGTGGAAGGAGTTGATGATGTGAGTGAAATTAATGAACGGTTTCCCGATGAGCAATTGTTAGCCGTATCTACATTTGTTGCACCGTGGTATGCTCATTACGTGAATTACTTAGCCACGGGTGCAATCCCAAGTCATTGGACCAAGAAAAAAAAGGCAACAATTCATGGTCCAAGTCAAACAATATATATGGGATGAACCGGACCTCTTCAAAATTGGGCCCGATCAAGTGATTCGAAGATGTGCGCCCGAGACGGAAGTGTTAGAGATTTTGACACATGCCCATTCATCCGCTTGTGGGGGTTATTTTAGTGGCCACAAAACGGGTTACCGGGTGCTAACATGTGGGTTTTATTGGCCTATAATTTTCAAGGATGGTAACACCCCAAAAACGAGTTTGGTAATCAAACCACGTTAATAGTAAAGACGGGTAAAATATCGTTAGTGGTAAAAAAATAGGGTGTGCCTATTGGCACACCAAACCCTAGCAAAATTAGGGTTTATCTACGCAGCGTATTGGTCAATACGCAGCGTATAGGGTTAACCCTCTACGCTGCGTATTGACCAATACGCTGCGTAGATAAACCATGGATCTCAGTGCCTGATAACCAATCATTGCACAGAAAACAAGGGTCATATAGGCTGCGTAGGGACCTCTAAGGAGCGTATATAAAGCTCCATTTTTGTATTTTTTTTATTGTGTATTCCTTTGTTTATTTATAAAAAAAAAAGAAAATTATTTATAAAAAACAATATTATTGGTAAATAATACAAATATAAATTATAAAAATAAAAAATAATATAAATATTATGAATTATAAAAATTAAAAAAGAAAATTATTTATAAAAAAACAATATTATTGGTAAATAATACAAATATATTGTTTTGTTATCGTTTAAATTAAATTATCGTATTCCTTTGTTTATTTATAAAAAAAAGAAAATTATTTATTAAAAAACAATATTATTCGTAAATAATACAAATATATTATATTGTTATCGTTTAAATTAAATTATCTTATCGTATTGCATCGTATCGTATCGTATTGCATCATATCGTATCGTATAATGTATAGTATATAAGTCTCGTATAGAGGCCTATACGGGTGTTATTGTATAGTATAGTATAGTATCGTATCGTATCGTATCGTATAGTGTAGTATAAGTCTCGTATAGGTTTCCTATAGGTCTTGTATATGCATATAGGATTAGACGGGACCTAAACCACACCTATACGATACGATATCACACTTATAGGCTTATACGAGGTTAATACGTGACCTAAACCACACCTATACGATACGATATCACACTTATAGGCTTATACGAGGTCAATACGTGACCTATACGACGCTATACGATACGATATCACACTTATAGGCTTATACGAGGTCAATACTTGACCTATACTACGTTATACGATACGATATCACACTTATAGGCTTAAACGACGTCAATACGGGACATATACTATGCTATACGATACGATATCACACTTATAGGCTTATACGAGGTCAATACGTGACCTATACTACACCTATACGATACGATATCACACTTATAGGCTTATACGAGATCAATACGGGACCTAAATCACACCTATAGGCCTATACGGGTGTTATATCGTATCGTATAGTATCGTATCGGGTGTTATTTTCCTTTTTTTATAAATAAACAAAGGAATACACAAAAAAAAATACAAAAATGGAGGTTTATATACGCTCCTTATAGATCACTACGCAGCATATAAGACAAAAATGACACAACTACCCTTGTATTTGGCTTCGTATAGCCTCAATACAAGGGTATAAATGACATTTTCAGACCTTTATATACGCTGAGTATTGGTCAATACGCAGCGTATATAAACTTTGTGAAAAAATGATCCCTCAAACCTACCAAAATGACCCAAAAAAGTCTAATGGTTTATATACGCTGCGTAGAGAGCTATACGCAGCGTATATAAACCTTGTTTTCTGTGCAATGATTGGTTATTAGGCACTGAGATCCATGGTTTATATACGCTGAGTATAGGTCAATACGCAGCGTATAGGGTTAACCCTATACGCTGCGTATTGACCAATACGCTGCGTAGGTAAACCCTAAGTGTGCAGATAGGCAAACTGGGTGTGCAGATAGTTAGGCAAACCCGGTAAATATTAGGATTTAAATAAATAAATTTGATGTTAATTAAAAAGGAGGATAAATACTTTGAGAAAACAAAGTATATAGAAGGCCCGAGTTAATGGGACTTAAAATAAAACAGGTTATGACTTCCCGAACCCACTAAATGACTAGGAATATTAACCTAGTTAATTATGTGTTGTTAGAATAATAAAGGAAACTTGAAATAGTTAAACCTTTTATAAAAAAAACAAAACTTGAGGGGTCAAAATTGTTAAAAAGGAAACAAAGTTTTATTTAATAAAATAAAAAACACAACACCCACATAGTGTGTGTGTGTGTGTCGACCACTAGGCGAGCAAACAAGGGGAAAACCCTAGTTCTTCCTTAAATCACCAAATTGGAAGGGAAATTGGAGCTTAAATTCATGAATAAACGCGTATAAACGATCACCAAGACATGAGGATCATGAGGTATGTTTAATTTTAATGTTTGGTGATATTTTGAATTTATGGTGAACACCCAAAATCGAAGATTCTGTGATGAATGTTGTATATATGAGTGATATTGGGTTGAATCTATGTCTAGGAACAAACCCTAGATGCAAACTTGTAAAATTGCACCATAGACTAGTGGTTAGTCAATTAATCAAGTATGAGCTAAGTGGGTTTTTGACTAAATAGTAAAAATGATGATATGCATATGCTTAGAATCATCATATTTGATAGTTGGAGCAAAATACTTGAACAATTTATAAGTTTGAGTGAATGCTCATATATGACTTGAAATGGGTCTTGAATGTTGTGATTAAATTAGTAAGTTTGTTCATGTAAATAAATGAATGAAATCGTGTTATGTACTAGATCATATGAAGAACTTGATTTTATTAAGAGTTTGGATGGATGCTAAATAGTATGATGAAACGGGTCTCACTTATAAAGGAGAACCCTTAGTTCTTGCAAAAATGAATGAATAGACTAGTCATGATAATCGCTTAAACTAGTTAAAGTGTTGGAAATATAATAAATTTGGTTAGAACTTTGGTTAAAACGGTGTCCAAGAGATAACGCCTACCGGATAATTGAGAAATGCCTAAACTAGTTGATAAACTTGAATGTGCATTTTATATACTAATAGGCATTTGACTTTTTAAAAGTCAAACCGACCATTAATAAGATCGAATGATAATTTTGATAGAAAATACGTAAGATGGAATCGTCATGATCGACAATGACTAAACTAACCATCTTACGAAATATGATGATAGTTTGACGCTTAACAAGCTAGGTGGAAGCTTGTGGATGAAGCGGGTCACGGAGCAAGTACGGAAAGAAAAGCGTGGCATGGATGCAAGGTAAGTGAATCTTACACTTCTTTTGTAGAATACCTATATATTCTATAAGTTATAAATACGATATAGATATTATTCGAAATATGGTTTCCAACGCGTAATGATACGGGTCGGAACAAACATAAATAATAAAGACCATGGTTTATGGTAAAAAGGGCGAAACGGTAAATTAGTCATGTAATGACTAAGAATTTATGAGTTTTCATTAAGATTACCTTATAGTGTAATCTAATAATTAGAAAAAAAGGGTAAAAATGGAAATTGGTCAAATGTCGAGTAATGTAAATCGAAGTTAAGAGTAAACCCATGGCGTAAGCCGAAATGGGTTGAGCGTGTAAGAAAAGAATTTGTGAGAAAAAGGATTTGGTGGTAAAATCCAAAATGGGTCGGATGTATGAATTAGAAATCAAAAACCATGTTTTTAATTTATGTAACGTTTGGCCATATAGGCCAAACGGGTCAAATGGTGGTGATAACACCATTTGACAATAACGACTAATGTGATTGTCAAGTTTTATGTTAACAGGAGCGATTAGAAATTTGGATAATTGCGTCGCCATAGAATATGGGATAATTGAAGCGAGGTATAAATTGGGTCCATTTGTTGACCCGGGCCATGTACGCATATATAGACTTATAGTTAAAAATGCAATATTGGTCAAATATTTAGTGGAAGTCCTTCATTGTGAAATGAAGGATTAAAATTGACCAAAAGGACCCTTGATGGGTAAACCGGGCAAACGACCCTTAGAGGTTGTTTAGGAGCTTATATTATGACTTTGTAACCCTTAGATGAGTATAAAAGTTCTAGGCAAAAACATTTGCGGGTCGAATGCCTAGAATAGTCATTTGCGAAAAAGGACTAGCCGAAGGGTAAAATTGGGATTTTTGGTTCCTTATGTTAAATCCACCACAAAAATAGTTGTGGTGGAAGATAAGTAGTTAATTAGCATGGAAAGACGAGGTGCGAAAAGATAATAGCGAGTTTAATGCTCAGATACTTAAAAGTCCCCTAAATGGGTCAAAATAAATTAAGATGTTTAATGTGGATTAAGTGATTAGAAAGATACAGATAATTTGGTGAATGTAAATACGTACGCGACCCTGTAATGGGAGTGAAAATGCTAATGCTTGATAAGCCCAGGATGGGTAGGAAATGTTAGAGACGACCTTTGACAACATTCATGCAATGTAACTTAAACTAAACGGGTCAAACAATAGAAAAAAGGATTTATAGACTATTTGCTTATGAACTGGGTTCTGACACGAACAATGATGGTAAACGGGTCCGTATTTTAATTTACGGACGTGTAGGAAAAAGAATCACACAAAACAGAGGTCTAGATCAAAAGTTATGCTAATTTGAAGTTGGAAATTTTCTTAGAAACATAGCTGGGAAAATATGCAGTCAACCCAAGAAAAACATTCTGTCGAAATGGGTCCATCGCGCCCCGCGACGGAGAAGCACCAAGCAGTCGGGGCCCCACCAAAGGTGTGGCGGCCCGCGAGGAACTAAGTTGAGTCTATTCGCGGCCCGTGACAGACCTACAGAGCTGGCGAAAATTGATTTTTAATTGTTGTTGATGTTTAGAACATGTTTAAACTATTATTTAAGCATCAAAACTAATTTTAAGTTGGTTTTGATCACATGTAAATATCATGGGTTCCCGGATGGAGATCAAGCGACAGAAAGGACCGAACACACGTCATTGAAGCTTCCGCTAAGAGATCATTATGTTTTGTTTTACAATTATCTATGTAACCAATTGTTATTTTAAATTTGATTACTCTAATTTTGTATGAACGTTAACTGTCAAAGTTTTGAAAGGTCACATTTTTTTTACATAAAATGAGTATATAATATTATAATTGTATTATAAAGAGAGGGGTCTTACAAGTTGGTAATCAGAGCTCAAGGTTAAAAGAATAAAGTGTTTGGTTCGAGGCTTGATCGCAAAATCCAGTAAGTATATTTTATTAATGGTTAGCATGTTAAGGTGTTGTAAACAACACACAGGGTTATCGTGTAATACACGTTACCCCAATGGAATTAATAAAGGATCAATATAGATAACGAAATTATGTGTGTTGACACGTATAGTAGAAAGCCTTGTATTATAGTACAGGCATTTATTGATATTGATGTTACTAATCCTTGTAAACGTTTTAGTTGAAGGATACTCGCATCTGAAGATGGAGAGAGTGTAACAAGTGACGGATATGATAGAGGAATGGTTCGAAGTATGACAAGTAAAGCATGCTCATCAAGGACCAAATCGCGTAACAATCGCAAATAAGAGAAATGGCAAAGAAAGTCCGTCGGGGTAAGCATTACCAGGTGCACGTTTTACATTTAACCGCACAAATAGTAATATGCAACAAATACGTAGAGAATAACGGTTGCATATGTAGGATAAAACTTGGAAAACCTGAATAGGATATCTATTCAGGATGATGTTTCTAGGTGAAAATAAATAGAAACATGCGTTATTCACGATTGTGAATAACAAGACAATAATAGAAATAGTTTATGTGAAAACCTAGACGGGAATAAATATCCAAGTGAATAATTCTCAATATAATACTATTGAGAAAAAGTAGCGATCACATTAACGAATGTGGTGATATAATAACTAGGTAAAAAGGAAAACATTTTATATGTTCAAAGAATAAAACGGGTAAAACTAATAATTGTTTAATAACAATTAAATAAAGTTTTACCAACTGAGACCAAAGATATGGAAATAAACAAAGACGTTACTTACATAGGGTGTAATGTGAAAATTATAAAAAGGTCATGTGTGTCATGTGTTGATCGCTTACTCTGGCCAAGTAAGTAGTGAACACATGATGTCATTAACGTCTTATGATGGACACATTTACATCCGATGTAGTAAGGACAGGGTGAATGGGACGAATAAAAAAGATACCCAAATGAATCAAATAAGTTAGATATTTGATAGTAAACGTAAACGCAAGTAGGATGACGGAAGTGTATTACGTTAGAATAACGAGCCCGAGAGAATGGATAAAGATTAAAGTAAATGAAAATACAAAAAACTAATGAGAATGCTAAGGCATAGAGATAAAAGTTTGACTGTCGCAAGTGATGAAATTCACATGGACAGGTCAAACGAATTAAATAAAGAATAAAGAACTTGATTGAATAAAAGCGATGGATTTCGCTAAGACGACCAAATAAGTTAAAACGAAGTCTTAATACATACCGAGATGGTTGCTTTGATAGTGACTTCGGTAAAATACCCGATAGATGGGTAGGATTTTGAAAGTATGAGTAAACCAAGAGACAGGAACGCGAAATAGAAAGTCAAAAGACTCAAATTATGAGTCATGACTAAAAGACAATGAGAATTTGCAAACATAAATTTTGATAACTATGTTCAACTATTTTAAAGTTAAACGGGTCGAATAAAGAATGAAGTTTGACGTTCATAAGTGATGAAACCTCACACGAATAAGTCAAACGAGATAAATAAAGTATAAGAACTTGGTAGTACAAATAAGCGCAAACCGAATAATGGAAGCGCGAAATATTAATGAACCTATGAGATGGGTCGTAAAGGAATGTAGATAGGAAAAACGCAAACTAGTGAAACATGAATGTTAAAAAATTAAGATAAAGAACCCGGGTAACGGGTCGTAAAGAAGAATAGGTAAGAACCGGGTAACGGTAAGTGTAGGACAAACCGACGTGTAAATGACGTTAGAAGTCATAAAGTCGGAAAGATAATTCGAAAGAAAACAAATTTAGCCTTAGACTACGGTCAAGGTCAAATGAAATTCAAAAGCAAAAGTAAATAATTCTAAACATAAAAAGGGGTGCCTTGATGCCATATATATATATATATAGGGAGAAGATCATGCGAGAACCACTTCTTATTGTGAGAACCGCGAGAACCAATGTGAACACAACCAAAAATGCCTAAAAATAACTAAAAATCACACAAAATTTTTTTTTATATTTTTTATATAAAAATCGCTACTTTTCGAAGCCAAAAAAAAAATTAAAAAAAAATTTAGATTTTTATTTTTTTATTTTTTTAGGTTTTTTGGGGGTTTAGTTTTTTGCATTTTAGCTTGGGGGGGGGTGGGGGTGGGGGGTTTAGGTTTTGGGGGGGGGGGGGGAGGGTTGAGGTTTTTTTTAGGTTTTTTGGGGGTTTTAGTATTTAGCATTTAGCTTGGGGGGGGGGGGGGGTTTAGGTTTTGGGGGGGGGGGGGTTAGGTTTTTTTAGGTTTTTTTAGCTATTTTAGGTTGTGTTCACATTGGTTCTCGCGGTTCTCGCAATAAATGGAGTTCTCGCATGAGACCCTCCCTATATATATATATAGGGAGAAGATCATGCGAGAACCACCTCTTATTGTGAGAACCGCGAGAACCAATGTGAACACAACAAAAAATGCCTAAAAATAGCTAAAAATCACACAAATTTTTTTTAATATTTATATATAGGGAGAAGATCATGCGAGAACCACCTCTTATTGTGAGAACCGCGAGAACCAATGTGAACACAACAAAAAATGCCTAAAAATAGCTAAAAATCACACAATTTTTTTTTAATATTTTTTATACAAAAATAACTACTTTTCGAAGCAAAAAAAAAAAAAAAATTTGCCACTAAAAGTAGCGATTTGAGCATAAAAATATTAAAAAAATTAGATTTTTTAAGGTTTTTTGGGGGTTTAGTTTTTAGCATTTTAGCTTGGGGGGGGGGTTTAGGTTTTGGGGGGGGGGGGTGGGGGTTAGGTTTTTTTAGCTATTTTAGGTTGTGTTCACATTGGTTCTCGCGGTTCTCGCAATAAATGGAGTTCTCGCATGAGCCCCTCCCTATGTATATATATATACAATTGAATAAAGACTCGAATAAAAGATGATCTACGGGATCATCATAACCTACGGGATTATAATTAATGTTAAATCTACGGGACCAAAAGACCCTCGGGTCACAAATAGAAAGAAACAAACTGATGGGTTTTACCTTAGAAGGTGAAAATCTAAGGAAAAAGCCTGCGAGGCTATGTGAAAGAACCTACGGGTCAATAATGTAAAATGAGGAAACTAGTTGTAACTCCCCGCGTAAAATAATAATGGGAGGTAAAGTTAGTATAAAAGCGACGGGTTTCTCTAAGTTAATTGAAAGGGTTAAAGCGAAGAGATTGTGAATCTGGTTGACAAAAGTGAAGAATTTCACTAATACATTTAAACGGGAAAAATAGACAAAAGAATCCACAATTATTTAAATTGTGTTATGTCACAAAAAGGGCAAAGTCATTACCGAAATGACGACGGAAGGGGATAAATCCTTGGACGTAAATTTCCTAATGTGAGAAATTGACACGAGTTGAAGAGAAAACGTTAAACTAAAATTCAGTTTTGGTGAGAAATAACGTTTTAACAAATATAAATATTATGAGAGGAATTGGAAAACGAAAAACACTAAAAGAATGGGTGTGAAACGATATATTCGAAAAGAAGATTTTCGATAAAGAAAAGTTTATATAAACTTAAAATGACGTGATGTGATCACGGTCAAGAAAACTAATATGGAATATAACCACGTTATGTCGTGAACTATGAAATGGGAAAATAAAAGTTTGTAAGCCCTGAGATGGCAAAGTGGGTATATACCCGAGCAATGGGGTGTAAGGTAACCAGTGACTAATGAGTCTAAACGTCGAGATAAGTAATCAATAAAGATAATGGACATAAGATGAAAGTAACGGCTCACGAGGCCTTACACATGAAAGACAGACGTGTCAATATAAATAAAAAACTTTTGACCGAAAGAAATGGGTGCGTTGAAAACGAAACCTGGTTCGTATGATTAAACTAATGAAATACGTAAATAAGGTTTCGGGAACGAAACCTCCTTAAGGGGGGTAGACTTGTAACACCCAAAAAACGGGTTTGGTAATCAAACCACGTTAATATTAAAGATGGGTAAAATACCGTTAGTGGTAAAAAATATTAACCCGGTAAATATTAGGATTTAAATAAATAAACTTGATGTTAATTAAAAAGGAGGATAAATACTTTGAGAAAACAAAGTATATAGAAGGCCCGAGTTAACGGGACTTAAAATAAAAGGGTTATGCCTTCCCGAACCCACTAAATGACTAGGAATATTAACCTAGTTAGTTATGTGTTGTTAGAATAATAAAGGAAACTTGAAATGGTTAAACCTTTTATAAAAAAAACAAAACTTGAGGGGTCAAAATTGTTAAAAAGGAAACAAAGTTTTATTTAATAAAATAAAAAACACAACACCCATATAGTGTGTGTGTGTGTGTGTCGACCTCCAGGCGAGCAAACAAGGGGAAAACCCTAGTTCTTCCTTAAATCACCAAATTGGAAGGGAAATTGGAGCTTAAATTCATGAATAAACGCGTATAAACGATCACCAAGACATGAGGATCATGAGGTATGTTTAATTTTAATGTTTGGTGATATTTTGAATTTATGGTGAACACCCAAAATCGAAGATTCTGTGATGAATGTTGTATATATGAGTGATATTGGGTTGAATCTATGTCTAGGAACAAACCCTAGATGCAAACTTGTAGAATTGCACCATAGACTAGTGGTTAGTCAATTAATCAAGTATGAGCTAAGTGGGTTTTTGACTAAATAGTAAAAATGATGATATGCATATGCTTAGAATCATCATATTTGATAGTTGGAGCAAAATACTTGAACAATTTATAAGTTTGAGTGAATGCTCATATATGACTTGAAATAGGTCTTGAATGTTGTGATGAAATTAGTAAGTTTGTTCATGTAAATAAATGAATGAAATCGTGTTATGTACTAGATCATATGAAGAACTTGATTTTATTAAGAGTTTGGATGGATGCTAAATAGTATGATGAAACGGGTCTCACTTATAAAGGAGAACCCTTAGTTCTTGCAAAAATGAATGAATAGACTAGTCATGATAATCGCTTAAACTAGTTAAAGTGTTGGAAATATAATAAATTTGGTTAGAACTTTGGTTAAAACGGTGTCCAAGAGATAACGCCTACCGGATAATTGAGAAATGCCTAAACTAGTTGATAAACTTGAATGTGCATTTTATATACTAATAGGCATTTGACTTTTTAAAAGTCAAACCGACCATTAATAAGATCGAATGATAATTTTGATAGAAAATACGTAAGATGGAATCGTCATGATCGACAATGACTAAACTAACCATCTTACGAAATATGATGATAGTTTGACGCTTAACAAGCTAGGTGGAAGCTTGTGGATGAAGCGGGTCACGGAGCAAGTACGGAAAGAAAAGCGTGGCATGGATGCAAGGTAAGTGAATCTTACACTTCTTTTGTAGAATACCTATATATTCTATAAGTTATAAATACGATATAGATATTATTCGAAATATGGTTTCCGACGCGTAATGATACGGGTCGGAACAAACATAAATAATAAAGACCATGGTTTATGGTAAAAAGGGCGAAACGGTAAATTAGTCATGTAATGACTAAGAATTTATGAGTTTTCATTAAGATTACCTTATAGTGTAATCTAATAATTAGAAAAAAAGGGTAAAAATGGAAATTGGTCAAATGTCGAGTAATGTAAATCGAAGTTAAGAGTAAACCCATGGCGTAAGCCGAAATGGGTTGAGCGTGTAAGAAAAGAATTTGTGAGAAAAAGGATTTGGTGGTAAAATCCAAAATGGGTCGGATGTATGAATTAGAAATCAAAAACCATGTTTTTAATTTATGTAACGTTTGGCCATATAGGCCAAACGGGTCAAATGGTGGTGATAACACCATTTGACAATAACGACTAATGTGATTGTCAAGTTTTATGTTAACAGGAGCGATTAGAAATTTGGATAATTGCGTCGCCATAGAATATGGGATAATTGAAGCGAGGTATAAATTGGGTCCATTTGTTGACCCGGGCCATGTACGCATATATAGACTTATAGTTAAAAATGCAATATTGGTCAAATATTTAGTGGAAGTCCTTCATTGTGAAATGAAGGATTAAAATTGACCAAAAGGACCCTTGATGGGTAAACCGGGCAAACGACCCTTAGAGGTTGTTTAGGAGCTTATATTATGACTTTGTAACCCTTAGATGAGTATAAAAGTTCTAGGCAAAAACATTTGTGGGTCGAATGCCTAGAATAGTCATTTGCGAAAAAGGACTAGCCGAAGGGTAAAATTTGGATTTTTGGTTCCTTATGTTAAATCCACCACAAAAATAGTTGTGGTGGAAGATAAGTAGTTAATTAGCATGGAAAGACGAGGTGCGAAAAGATAATAGCGAGTTTAATGCTCAGATACTTAAAAGTCCCCTAAATGGGTCAAAATAAATTAAGATGTTTAATGTGGATTAAGTGATTAGAAAGATACAGATAATTTGGTGAATGTAAATACGTACGCGAACCCCGTAATGGGAGTGAAAATGCTAATGCTTGATAAGCCCATGATGGGTAGGAAATGTTAGAGACGACCTTTGACAACATTCATGCAATGTAACTTAAACTAAACGGGTTAAACAATAGAAAAAAAGGATTTATAGACTATTTGCTTATGAACTGGGTTCTGATACGAACAATGATTGTAAACGGGTCCGTATTTTAATTACGGACGTGTAGGAAAAAGAATCACACAAAACAGAGGTCTAGATCAAAAGTTATGCTAATTTGAAGTTGGAAATTTTCTTAGAAACATAGCTGGGCAAATATGCAGCAACCAAGAAAAACATTCTGTCGAAATGGGTCCATCTCGCCCCACGACGGAGAAGCACCAAGCAGTCGTGCCCCACCCTAGGTTGTGGCGGCCCGCGAGGAACTAAGTTGAGTCTATCGCGGCCCGCGACAGACCTACAGAGCTGGCGAAAATTGATTTTTAATTGTTGTTGATGTTTAGAACATGTTTAAACTATTATTTAAGCATCAAAACTAATTTTAAGTTGGTTTTGATCACATGTAAATATCATGGGTTCCCGGATGGAGATCAAGCAACAGAAAGGACCGAACACACGTCATTGAAGCTTCCGCTAAGAGATCATTATGTTTTGTTTTAAAATGATCTATGTAACCAATTGTTATTTTAAATTTGAATACTCTAATTTTGTATGAACGTTAACTTGTCAAAGTTTTTGAAAGGTCGCATTTTTTTTACATAAAATGCGTATTTAATATTATAATTGTATTATAAAGAGAGGGGTCTTACAAGTTGGTAATCAAAGCTCAAGGTTAAAAGAATAAAGTGTTCGGTTCGAGGCTTGATCGCAAAATCCGGTAAGTATATTTTATTAATGGTTTAGCATGTTAAGGTGTTGTAAACAACACACAGGGTTATCGTGTAATACACGTTACCCCAATGGAATTAATAAAGGATCAATATAGATAATGAAATTATGTGTGTTGACATGTATAGTAGAAAGCCTTGTATTATAGTACAGACATTTATTGATATTGATGTTACTAATCTTTGTAAACGTTTTAGTTGAAGGATACTCGCATCTGAAGATGGAGAGAGTGTAACAAGTGACGGAATTTGCCCGAAATCATGTAAATTGCCAAAAGATGGGGAGTATTTCGAAGGGGGATGAGATGCCCTTGCAACCGATTTTGGTGGTTGAGATATTTGATGTGTGGAGCATAGACTCTATGGGTCCCTTCCCGAGTTCGAATGGGCTTTTGTATATTTTAGCGGCGGTGGATTACGTCTCGAAATGAATTGAAGTCATTCCTACAAGAACCAACGATCATTCGGTTGTGTGTAAGTTCGTTCAATCAAACATCTTTGCGCATTTTGGCATTCCAAGGGTCATAATTAGCGATGGTGGGTCACATTTAAAAAATTTTAACTTCGGAAAATTATTGAAGCAGTACAATGTGAACCACCGAATCGCTACTCCGTATCATTCTCAAACAAGTGGACAAGTTGACGTGTCCAACCGTCAAATCAAAGAAATTCTCATGAAGACGGTGCGAACGGATAGAAAAGATTGGTCAAGTAAGTTAGATGATGCGTTGTGGGCATATAGGATGGCCTATAAAACTCCTATTGGTACAACTCCTTACCGGTTAGTGTATGGGAAAGGATGTCATTTACCGATGGAGTTAGCTCATCGGGCACATTGGGTAATTAAAACGGTGAACGCGGATCACGATGAAACGGGTAAGATTCGAAAGTTACAGTTGAGCGAGATAGAAGAGACCCGAGATGAAGCTTATGGGTGTGCATCGGCGTACAAGGATTAGCTCAAAAGGTTCATGATGCGAAGATTAGGAAGCGAACCTTTGAAGTGAGCCAGAAAGTGTGGTTGTATAACTCGAGATTGAAGCTATTCGCGGGCAAGCTAAAAAGTAAATGGATGGGTCCATATATAATTGCGCGAGTGGGTCGATTTGGTGATGTTGATATTGAAGATATTCATACTAATATGAAGCAAACTGTGAATGGACATCGGCTCAAGCCGTATTTGGAAGGCAATGACATCAACAATCTCGAGCTCGACAAGGTGGGCTACATCCTAAGCCCGGTGAATGAGGAACAAGCATGAGAGGCCCAGGTTTGGTAGTGTAAATATGTAGTTTAGTTTAGTTCTTTGTTTTGTGTAGAATAATTGCCATATCTGTTTAAACTTGTGTTCAAGACAAGTGTGGGGACGTTCATACGAATTTCTCTAACATAGTGTTGAGGACAACACGGTTTTTTCATAGGGGGTAGGGTAATTTCCATGCTTTTCGAAAAATACAAAAACCATAAAAATTATAAAACCTAAAAAAATGTACAACACAAGTTTTTTTTGTCGAAGTGCAGATCCCCAGGTCCTACCGTAATTTACGTTAGGTACCGTAATTTACGGTAGGCTTGGGGGAAATAAAGTCTTACGCTGGAAACCTACTAGTTTACGGTGAGAATTTTTTGCCAGAAGCTACCGTAAGCTACGGTAGCTACCGTAACTTACGGTAGCCACTGGCAGGTTGAGAGTCGCAGCAGGTCACAGTTTTATATAAAAAAAAATAATAATGACAACAACTCATGAAAATAACTCCCTAACCACACAACTTCTGCCATCAATCCCCATCCACACAAATTCTCTAACATATCTTTCACCTTTCTTCTTCACCCTAAGAACCCTAACCCCCAAAACCTTCAAATCTTCATAACTTTCTTATTTCTTCACCAAATCTAGTGATTCTTGGGTCTAACCTGACTAGAATTTCACAAGCTATCTGATTTTGGGTAGATATTTGGAAGAAAACATCATTTTCTTGGCCGATTTTTAAGCCCTAGGGTCCGAAAATTTTTGCGGTTTTTTAAGGTTTATTGTTTCTTGGAGTTTCTTTGTGTCTTTACATCTACAAACTCAAGGTATGTGATGTTTTTACTCTTTTTGATGATGCATTGTGAAATTGAAGGTTGATATTTCTACTTGTTATAACACACACTTGCTTGTTTATATGTGATGATATGAAATTGTTAGTTTGGAAGTTGCTATGGTTGTAAATGTTAGGTTGATGTTAAACATTCTGAATTTTTGGGAAATCTTTGCATTGTAGGGACATCATGCCTAAATTTTGTTAAAAATATAATATGAAACCTTGTGTTTATGTGCATCTACAACCATAGTAACAAGCAAGTGTGGGGATGTGTGGATGAAGAAAAAACTGATTTTGTTCGTTTGTGTTGTGTGTTGTGATTGCGACTTGCAGGAGAATGGGTCGAAAAGGAAAAGAACATGCTGGATTATCTAGCCATCTAGAGGAGATCCGCAGTGGAAGCGGAGGTTAGTTCTCGGGGAAGATAGTGATGAGGAAGAAGAGCAACAACTGGATCTGGCGGATAAGCCTGTATGGGAGGCGGGTCCATTGGATGATCAGCCATTAGAGTGGCAAGCAACTTTGTTTCATGACCGCATGAACCGGTTGAAAGATAAAACGGCGGCATTTATTTGTGAGAAAGAAGTGAAGGAAGTGGAGTTTGGTCCCTTTAATGTTTTTTAGCGATTTCGAGCATAGGGTTGGGAAGCGGCGTTGAATTGCTATGATCGGGATAATAAGAATTTGTTTAAGGATGAGATCCAAGAGTGGATGGCCACTCTCACACGTCCCCCATATAGCAAACCACAACAAATGAAACTCATTGGCACGGTGAACGGGATAGAGGTTGAGATGTCTTTTGATAGTTTGAGAAGGTTGGCGAAGTTTAACAGTCGGCCCACAAGAGACTATATGATCCCAAGTCTCGATGATTTGTTTCATAAACCGGAAGCTCACCCACGATGGAATGATATGTTGGAAGCTTTATTTTTACCGGGTACTTACCATGGCACATTGTCACACCCCAACCGATGGCGGAAACATCGGGATGAGACGAACAAATTGCTCAAAACATCATAACACTATGTGACAATATTTAATTGAATTCAAATTTCATTTCAAGAACTAAATTGTCATACAACATTTAAAATGGAAATAACAACATGGTTCGAATTCAAATCAACAAAAGATAAATAGATTAAAGGTGTGTATCTAGTCCACCCTAAACTCGTTTCATCATTCATCCGTACTTCATAAATCAACCTGCAACATGTATTAAAATAGAGTTTCAATGCAAAGGCAATGAGCGAGTATACAAGTTTGTTTACATAGCATAATAGAAAAAAACTCAATCCAACATGATTCATAATATGTGATTACTAGTATGCAATTTTTGGCGTACAATATGATCAAACCCTAGAACACAACGCATAAAATAGCCTAATCCCAATCGTTCAGCTGGGTGGTAACTTAACAATACCCAATAGAGCAGCAGGCGGGGCGTTAATCCTATAGCGCTATAATTGTTAAGGTGGGCGAGCAAGTCAATGAGCATATAACGTTCCAAATCGTTCATAGAGCATACAAGAATAGCAAGTAAGTCACATTAGTTTCATGCTTCGTTCAAAGGATGAGTATGTTTAGTTCAAAAGTTGTTTGCATGGTTATACATGTTGCATCCCAAAGAGTAAAGGGGAAAAAGGGATCGAGTATACTCACGGTGGTTGCAAGCTTTCCTACTTGAAATTCCCGAGAGCGAGTTGTTGGAGTAGATTAAGTTGGAGCACCTAGTCCTTCTACACGAGGAAACGTAGGTGTGTGAGTTTGGCGTTCAACGGAAGATTATAATTTGGAGTTTAACATAACATAAAGTATGATATCAAAATAATCATCTTTAACTTATACCCTTATATGACACTACGTAACCACTAGGGATATATTGTATTTCATGGGTAATATGCCCATTAGAATCATACTTGGAGTGTTAAGTCTTAGATGGTATTCTACTACTTTAACATATAAACACAAGTTTAATATTAAAGGTTCGAATGAGTGTATATATATATTTAGGTTAAGTATTACATATTATTAAGTTCAATAATTCAAGTAGGAGGTAGAAGATTAAGATCTTCATTTAGGCATCTCGAGTTATTCATGGATGTCATGTATGGGGTAGGAAGAATAAGCTTCCGTTTAGGAACCCCTTGAATGTTCACCACTTCTCTTGATGTAAAAACAACCAAGGAGGGTCACGAACTAGGATTAGTATAATATAAACAATCTAACTAAGAGAAATCATCAAATCATGTGAGGATTGTATGTTTGGAACAACCCAAGTTGTTCCATAATCACTCTACATCAAGAACTAGCTTGAACATGACTTGTGGGTCAAAACACCCTAAACAAACAGAAAACTATGAGGTTTAATCCTCTGATTTCAAGTGTCTCAACCATGTTTTTAAGCTTAACCAACCATAAGAGAGGTTGTAAGCATTAGGACATTGGTGTGAGATGTGTTAGACACAAGTTGGATGAAGTTTAAACAAGTTTGAAAGAGTATGTAATAAAACAGAAAGTTCTTGGACCATTTCAGGGCAATTCCAGGTCTGATTTCTCCAAGGAGAAGTCAAGGAATCAAACCCCATGATTATCCAAGCAAGTAGGAAGAAGAATCAAGTGATTTCGTTAAGAAATGAGCAAGTTATGCTTACTTTAGTGCAAGAGTATGAATCTGCCCGAAAATGCAGATTCTTGCTGGAACTTGAGAGTGTTTAGGAGAGATTTGAGAGTGTTGAAAGTGTCCAAGTGCTTGGAGGACCTTGGGTACTTATAGGGGAGTGATTAGGGTTGTTTTGGGGGGATAATTAAGGCTAAAACTCGGTTTAAACAAAGAAATCCCGCTCAAAAATGAATCTGGTCGCGACTGCACATGTTTTCTGCAGACCTGAGGGCCATGCGGGCCGCGTAAGGTATCAGGGTAAGTCCACGCGGGCCGCCCGGGCTTGCTTATTCGAAATAAAGTTTCAAAAGTTACAATTTAGCCCCCAGACTTGTTTATTTTCATGATTTTAGGTCTTTTAAGGACTATAAATGCCACAAAAACATAGTTTAAGATAATTCCAAGTATGAGGAGTATAAACCAAGTATAGTCAAGCGTATAAGTATCAAATCAAGTGTCGTTCTCATTCAAAACACGTTTTATGCATAAGTTTAGATTAATTACAAGTTTGGCACATAGTTTCCAAGAATAATGATTAAACGTCAATTGATTCACCAATTCGAACATACGAGCATATATAAAGTGTGTATAACATATTTGTAACAAAATACGAGTTTCATTAATGATCCAAGTCTCGGTTTTTTTTTACAACGATTACAAAGAAAGAACGATTACGAGAATACAAGGTTTCCAAAAATAGAAATACGAACAAAACTTTCTATAAATGGAAAGTACAAAAGAGCCGGGCCTTACACACATTCTATAGGAAAATTTTGAAGATTGAAGCCAAGTTGTTGCTTATGATTTGTGTTTGTAACGTGATCTCGAGGAGGGGGATAAGGCGGAAGTTAGATTTCCCGAGGTGCTCGTTCTTTATTCACTGCTTCATGGGTCACCCCGTTTTCCATTCCGATTCTTGGTGATTAATAATGTGTGGATATGTCGGAACAAGGTTGGAAGGAATATTATTCCTTATTGTCGATTAATCACGGCATTGCTTAAGTGGTACAAAGCTATTGGGCCGGAGGATAAGGGTGCTTTGAAAAGACATAAGCCATTTGATATTCGAAGGATGGGAACGGGGTGGTCGTATGATGAATCGGAGAGATATCATAAGTTGAAATCTGAAGGTCAATGCTGGCGTGCATTGAAGGTGGATGCAAGAGCATTGCAACCAGGGGAGGCGGATGAGCCCGAGAGTGATGAGGAGCCCCAAAGTGGGGATGAGGATTATGCCGATGAGCCGAATCCCGAACATATGGATGTGTACCACGGGGGTCCAAGTAGGAGTCATGTGTATAGTGGGGGATTCTTTGATTACGCGGAGCGTTCTGATGAGCATAATTGGGCTTATCAAGGTACTATGCAAGAAGTTATCGAAAATCAGCGTCCGCCATGGTCTATATTAAATGAATAGAGCTACACTACTAGGTCTTTTGGAGAAGAAATAGCGGCGTAGCCCCACGGTGGGCGCCAACTTGTTGATACAACAAATACAAGACCAACGGTGGTAGCTGGACTGGCTAGGCAGAATGGTTGAAGGGTTCAACCTTGCCTAAGGCAGGTCGTGGGGTCCCCCCACGTTTGCGAGACGTGGAAGGAGGTTTACTAGTTTATTGTTGTTCTTTGCTATGGATCCTCCTCTGAATTGTACTCAGATTCGGAAGTAGAAGCAAAGGGAATGTGTGTGTTGGATGTGAAAGGGAATGACTTGTGCAAGACAAGCATTCGATGTGAATGACCAGAGATGGGAGAATCAGAGCTGGTCAGGATGTCCTCTCTGAAGTAAATGAAGTGTCATTTTATAAGAGAAGGTATCTCCCGAAGTGGAATGGATTAGACTAGCAACCTCGCTTGCAGAGGAGGGTTTCCCCTTTCGGGGGTTGAAGGCTTTTGACCCCCGGATAATAGTGTGCATTGGCAGACCTGCTTTGCTTTTGCGGCTGTGGGTTGGTGAAGCGATCTTTAGATGTGACCGGCTACTGTTTCTGCATTGCTTTTCCCAACTCCCAGCTTTTCAACCGTTGAACCGTTTAACCTTTTGAGCGCTTACATACTTAATCATTTTATTTAGTCTTGAGCTACCCCCGTCATCAGCCCCCCAAGTCAGAGGCTTTTGGGTGATAGGCTTAAAGACTTCTGACTTTTATGTACGTATTTTATTGCTTGAAGGTTTCGAGGGTTCGTTGCTTGAAGGCTTGAAAGGTTGAAGGCAGTTAATGTTTTTGAATTTGAATTTCAAATAACTGACAATTGATTTGATTGATGTATGGCAGTTGATAGGGTGGCGGTTTTCGCAGAAGTTACTGTTTTGCCATTATTACCCCTATTGTAGACTTATATTTATTTTATATTTCCAAACTTATCCATTTGTTTCACAATTTATTCCAAGTTCCTGCCATTTTCTCTCCTTCTTCTAAGGTTAGTTCCGGTTATCTTTTCATCTTGCATTTTCCATTTTCCGTTTTCAAAAAATGGGTGCTCGTAAGGACTTAGCAAAATCTTTTTCCCGTTTAACACAAGAGGAGATAGATTTATTTTGTATGGAATATGGTATTGATAGGAAGTTTGATCCCACTGCCCCTGCTTGTGATGTTCCCGTTGATAAACCACCTTCTGGTTCGATTGCCCTTTATTGTAGTCATTTTGAGTTCTCAAATCTTCGATATCCCTTTTCGTTTTTTGTTTTGAACTTGTTGGAGTATTATCGGGTTTCTTTTGGGCAAGTCCATCCAAAGGGGATGGCTAGGGTTTTGCATTTTGAGGTTTTATGTCGTGCTCTTGGCTATGATCCTTCCCTTTTACTCTTTCGCCGGTTTTTTCGTTTGGCTAAGAATGGCAATTGGTTTACTTTTGAAACAACCAAAGTTGATACCTGCCTTATTTCATCGATGGTTACTACGCTTGGGGCTTGGAAAGACCGCTTTTTCTGGGTTTCCGATACTATTCTCCCATTTAAAATGGTGTGGAGGAATCCGGATGCTGTTCTCAATGATCCGGAACCTTCCGAGTCTGAATTGAATACTGTTTTTCTCAATGTCGTCCGGGGGTGCCCTTCGAGGGTTCGTCCCTTTCCTGAACACTTACTTGTTCTATTAGGGGTTAGTAAAATTTGGGGGAATGTTGATCGGGATCCGGTTCTTATGAGGAGTGGCATGGGTATGCATTTTCCTTTTTTGTCCTTTTTATGTTTTTCTTAATCTATGACTTATGTGTTGTTGTTTTTTGCAGTCATGTCTGCTTTGGATTTTATTAAGAGCGACGACACTTCTGATGTTGTTTTTGAGGATGCTCCGTCTGTCCCTGGTGAGAATGTTGTGGTTAGGACTGCTGATCAAAGGTTTGAGGGTTCAGGCTATGTTAGCGCTGCTACTGCCAAGGGTTTTTCTAAGTCTAATGCTCCTAAATCTTCAACCCGTCGATCTTCTCGTCGGTTGTTGAAAGCTGGTCCTCAATCCACTTCTACTGAACCAGTGGACTTGAGTGACGATATTGAAGTTTCGGAAGATCAAGATGTTGAAGCAGGTGCTGAGAAGGCTAAGGAACTGGTTGTTCATGGCAAAAAGGTTTCAAGCAAGAAGGTTGTTGCCACTCCTGTTCAGGAGTCTTCGAGCAGGGACGTTGAAGGGTTGGACCCGGAAGGGATTTATGTGCCTACTTGGTCGGTGAAGAATGATGACAGTTTCAAAGATGCTACTGTTTGTGAGGATGCTCTGAGTCACATTGCTCCTCCCTCAGTGCACAAGACTATTGCTGGGATGGATGATGACCTGATGCTGTCCCGTATGATTTTGAGTACATGCAACCTAGCTGCCATGCTTCCTCAAGGCATTGCCCGTTTTCGTCAGAGAATGCGGGAATATGAAGAATTCTCCAAGAAGAAGGATAAAATGAAATCCTCCATGGCTGGGATGAAGAAGGAGATAGCTGGTTTTGCCGAGAAGGAAGCAGCATGGGAGAAGAAGGTTAGTGATCTGAAAAAGACGCATGAGATTGAGATGGGTGATTTGAAAAAGAGCTTCGAGGCTGATAGGTTGAAACTTAGGGCTGACCGGGAAGCTTTGTTTGTTCAGCAACAGGCTTTTGGTAAGGAGAAAGAAGGGTTGAAGGCTTCAGTTGCTCAGGCTACTGCCGATAACCAATGGCTCATTGAGCAGGGTTTCCATCAAGTGGTTACCTATCTGCTGCACTCCAAAGAGTTTAACTCTGCCCTCGGTGATGTTTATACTAAGCTGCTCAATTTAGGAAAACACCAAGGTCTTATTGCAGGTTATAAGCTTCATGAGTCTGGTCATCCTTTGGAGAAATCACCTCTGTTTCGGCCCGAGGCGTCTGATGTTTTTAAAGGCTCCGTTGAGCAAATGGAGAAGCTGACTTATCCTTACATTCATCAAGTTTCTGGTTGCTTTGGTAAGCCTCTTGCTGTGCTGCAGGGTTTGAAGCCGGAGGGCTTGAATGAGAAGGTCTGTGCTGAAGTCCTGGGATCTCTTTCAAGGAAGAGGTCTTATTCAGGTGATAGTGACGATACCCTTTCAGGTCAGCCGGATGTTCCTAAGGATGCAAGCTTGGAGGCTTCGGCGGTTGGTGGTGATGGAGGTGTGAAGACTAAAAAGTTGAAGAAAACAAAGAAGGCCAAGGGCGAAGGTTCTGGAGTTTCCAAATCTGTTGATGCTTGATTCGTAGCTTTCTTAGCACTGAAACAATTTATGTTTTGTAATGTTAACTTGAACAATATTAGGTTATTAGGAACCCTTAAGGTTCCTGTTGGTTGTGTTTTAAGGCCTTTGTGGCCGCTGGAACAGTAGTTTAAGCTTGCAAGTTATTAGGACTTGCTTCTAACTTATGTTTGAAAGTCTTTTTAGGGCTTTCTTTTATATGATGTTATGTTTTAACCATTTTCCTTTTATTATGGTTTTATGCTTGTGCCTTTTGGTCAAGGCAGTTCATTTGGTTTTTAACCGTCCAAGCTTTTTGGCTGTCTGTCAATAGGTTGGAGCCTTTAAGGTTTCGAGGTATTGCCCGGGTGGCTTGAAGCCTTGAAGGCTTTTTGGTTTTGCGTCCTAGCTTGGTTTGTACCTTTATGATTTTGTCCAATTGACTTTGTTCTTTTTGGATTTGCTTTGTTCTTTTTGTAACTTTGTCTTTGTCGGGTTTGTGCTGCCCTTATGTTTTTATACCTAAAAGGGTTCAGTGCTGCAGACACTTAGCCTTGGCATTTTTAACAAGAAGAGATGGCACCTATCCTTTTAATCATTTCCTTTGGTTTTTTAGCCTTTTTGTAGACTATATTTCTAAGACTTAGGGAACATTTGGTGTAGGCTGCTTATACCCGTCTATGAGACAATTTTATTTTTTCTTAACAAGTCTCATGGAGTTGTATTGATTTAGGAACTCACCCCTTATATAGGCTCATTCAACCCTTGAACCTATTGAGCGATGTGGCCTGGGAGCTCATCCCCTTACATGGCCCTTGCCATGGAGTTTTTTGCTAGGTTCTCAACCTGATTTTGGATAGAAAGACAAGTTTGATAAAAACAACTTCATTCATTAAAGCAATACTTGCTTTTTACAAAAGATATTCATAATCCTGCTTGAAATACATTTTGATACAAACCAAACTTTCCGTTTAAACATGGAACCTTTTCAGTGTTTTGCCGTTCCAATGCCTTGGAAGCCTTTTGCCTTCTGAATCAGCCAGCTTGTAGGATCCACCTTTGTGTGCTTCAAGGATGGTGTATGGGCCCTCCCATTTTGGACCAAGCTTTCCTTGATTTTCTTTCTTGCTGGCTTCGTTGTTTCTGAGGACCAGATCCCCTGGCTTGAAACGTTCGTTTTTGACTTTTTTTGTTGTAGTAAGCTTCCATTTGTTGCTTGTATTTGGCCTCTTGAATTGCGGCTTGATCTCTTGCTTCCTCTAGGAGTTGTAAATTCAACATGGTCTCTTTTTTGTTTGTTTCGGGATCCATGTTGACAATTCTTTGGGTTACAACTCCTATTTCGGCAGGGATCACAGCTTCAGATCCAAATACCAAGCTGTAAGGTGTTTTCTTATGGCTTGTTTTTTCTGTTGTTCTAATTGCCCATAGCACACTAGGCAATTCTTCAAGCCAGTTGCTTTCGTACCTTCCCAATCTTGTCTTTATGCCTTCCACTATGCTTCTATTTGTTCTCTCAACCTGCCCGTTTGATTGCGGATAAGCCACTGAGCTGAAAACCTGATCGATGTTGTATTCTTTGCACCAGACGCTGAAAGGTTTTTCAGCAAATTGCCTTCCGTTATCAGTGACAAGTACTCCTGGCAATCCATAACGGCAAATGATGTTTTCCCAGACGAAGTCGATGACTTGCTTTCCTGTGATTTTGGCAAGTGGCTTGACCTCGGGCCACTTGGTGAAATAGTCTACTGCCACCAGTAGGAATTTCACTCCCCCTTTGCTTGGGGGAAATGGACCAACAATGTCCATTCCCCACTTATGGAATGGCCAAGCTGAGGTTATTGGGACTAAATCATGCTTGGGACTTTTTGGGATTGGTGCATGGATCTGGCAGGCATCACATTTCTTCAATTCTTCGGCTGTGTCGCGATGCATTGAAGGCCAGAAATATCCGAGGTTCATGAGCTTTGCAACTACCGATCTAGCTCCAAAGTGAGCTCCGCATACACCTTCATGAATTTCCTTGATCAAATATTTACTTTGCTCAGGACCGACACATCTTAGCAAGGGAGCAAGGTAACCCTTTTTGTAAAGGGTTTCTCCTTGTAGTATGTATTGCCTTGCCTTGATTTCAACCCTTTTGGCTTCCACTTGATCATTGGGCAATTCACCATTTTTGAGGAACTTTCTTATGGGAGTCATCCAGTTTGGTTCTTCTTCGGTAACCACATCTTGAACCTCTAATTCATTAATGGATGGGGCCTTCAACACTTCTACCAGTACCTTCTTGGTGAGGTGGGCAAAAGTGAGAGATGCAAGCTTACTTAGGGCATCGGCCTTTTTGTTTTGAGATCTGGGGATCTGTTTGATATTGCATGCTTGGAAGGTACTCATCAGTTCCTTGGATTTTTCTCTATATTTTTTCATGTTGGGCTCTTTAGCTATGTAGCTGTCATTCACTTGGCTTGAGACCAGCAACGAATCCGTGAACACTTCAAGCTTTTCAACCTTCATTTCTTTGGCTAGCCTTAGGCCGACTATTAATGCTTCGTATTCAGCCTCGTTATTGGTGGTCTGAAAATCAAAACGAAGAGCATATGTGAACTCCAAACCTTTTGGGTTGATTAAGATTAATCCAGCCCCTGACCCTTCAACGCTTGAAGCCCCATCGGTAAAAAGCTTCCAGGCTTCAGGGTTGGAAGGTTCAGTGGTGGCAGTGTTTACTTCAGTGAGTGTTTGGTTTGGGACTTCCACAATGAAATCGGCCAAGACTTGAGCCTTGATAGCTTTCCTTGGGACATAGGTGATGTTATGTTCACCCAGTTCTATGGCCCATTTGGCTAATCGCCCCGAGTTTTCAGGTTTTTCAAGCCCGTGATTGAGGACTGCACTGATGGCCTCGTCCGTGATTGAGAGGTACACCGATATTAACTCCCCGGTTTTTTGTGCCGCAATGTCTGGTAGGGAAGCTAGATGTTGCTTCATCTGGTTGAAAGCTTCTTCAGCTTCTTCAGTCCATTTGAAATCCTTTTTATCTGAGCAGTTCTTGAGCGTTTTGTAGAAGGGCAGAGATCTTTCGGCTAACTTTGAGGTAAAACGCTTCAAGGCTGCAAGCTTCCCGTTCAAGCTTTCAACTTCCTTCTTGGTCTTTGGTGGCTTGGTTTCGAGGAGAGCTTTTACTTTGTTAGGGTTGGCTTTGATGCTTTGTTTTCCAACGATATGGCCCAAGAATTTTCCTTCCTCGAATCCAAATGAACACTTTTCCGGATTAAGTTTCATGTTAACCTTTCTGAGGTTCTTGAATATCATCGAGCATTTGGTATTCCGTCTTGCTTTTAATAACCAAGTCATCGACATATGCCTCCATGTTCTTGCCGATTTGGCTTTCGAAGGCTTTGTCAACGAGCCGTTGATAGGTTGCTCCTGCATTTTTGAGACCGAAAGGCATCTTTTGATAGCAAAAGATCTCTTTGTCCGTGTGAAAGGCTGTCTTTTCCTCATCCTCTTTTTTCATGAGGATTTGGTGATAGCCTTTGTATGCATCTAGAAAGCATTTGAACGAGTAGCCTGTGAGGGAGTCAACTTTGAGATCGATTTCTGGTAGTGGATAGCAATCCTTAGGACAAGCTTTGTTAAGATCCTTAAAGTCTATGCACATCCTCCAAGAGTTGTCTGGTTTCTTGACCATGACCGAGTTTGCAACCCATGACTGGTACTTGACTTCCCGGAGAATACCGGCTGACACAAGCTTTTCGACCTCTTGGCAGGCTGCCAGACTTCTCTCTGGGGCCAAGCTTCTTTTCTTCTGGACCACGGGCTTGACCTCTGGTGGTATTCTCAACTCATGCTCGGCAATGTCCCGGGGGATCCCGATCATATCTTCAGGACACCAAGCGAATACATCGCTGTAGTGTGTTAGCAATTTTTCAAGGTATGAAAGGGTCTCTTGAGAAAGGTCTGGGTTGACTCTTATTCTTTGTTCAGGGTATTTAGGGTTTATGACCAACCTTTGCCTGTCTTCTTCACTGTTTGATCTTTCACCTTCAACCATGTAGGCTTCCTGGGAGGGTTGAAGGGTTGCTATGCCCCTTTCGGTGGGAAATTTGACTGTGCCATGGCCAACAGACACTGCCATGTAAAATGCACACTGTCCTGGTCTTCCGATGATCACATCATAGCTTGAGGGGATGTTGATAACCACAAAGGTGAGTGGTTGGGTTCTTTCTTTTGAACCTTCACTGAAACGAACATTAAGTGTTAGTTGCCCTAAAGGCTTGAGGGGTATGTCAGCGATACCTTTTATGGAAGTCCCAGAGGGTTGAAGCCTTGAACGTTCTTCATTGCTCAATTGGTTGAAGAATTTTTCGAACATAATTTCGGTGGCTGCCCCCGTGTCTATGTATGCCTTGCATGTTTGCAACGTTCCCACGGTAGCTTCTACCACGAGAGGGCTAGGGAGAGGGTCATTCTCCGTAGGGGGAAACAGACACACTGAAGCTCCCAAGCTTCCAACCTCTGCCTCTTGTGAGGAACCTTTCCATCGAAATCTACCATGTTGACTTCCTTACCCTTTCCTTCAGCCATTTTGTCCCGGACTCCCTTTACCAAATGAGCGAGTTCTCCGGACTTAACAGCTTCTTCTATTCTTTTCTTGAGTTGGAAGCAATCATTGGTGTGGTGACCTTTTTCTTCATGAAACTCGCAGTATTGGGTGGAGTTCTCGTTTTTCTTGCTTTTGGGGAGAGGTCTAGGAGGTCGAAAGTTTTGTTTAACTTCTTCTGTTGCAAGGATTTCTTGAGGGGTCTTTGTGAGGGGTGTGAAATTTATGCCTTTTTCCCTGCTTGAAAGGTTCCGACCTTCAGACCTTCGAGGGTCTGAACCCTTTGACCGCCTGTCATAGGAGTTGAAGTTCCCTCTTTTTCTGGCTGGACTGTTGCTTCTCCAGCCGGACCCTCTTTTTCTTTGTTCCTTAATGTCTACTGCCTCCTCTCCCCGGATGTGGGCTTCAGCCCTTTCAAGAGCTTCTTCTAAGGTCTTGGGTAGAGATTTGTTGAAATCCCTGGTAAGGTACTTAGAGGTGATGGCATTCATGAAGCCAGCCACCCTCATTTTCTCATCGGCCCCTACATAAGTCAGACCTTCCTTCTTGTATCGTTCAATGAAAGCACGGAGACTTTCATCATCACGTTGCTTTATCTGAAAGATCACTGTTGCGTCTTTGACATATCGTCTTTGTTGAGAGAAATTGGCCAGGAAACCCTTACTGAGATCGTCAAAGCTTCGAACGCTTTGAGCAGGTAAATCGTTGAACCAGATCCTGGCGAATCCAACAAGAGTTTGCATGAACATTAGGCAACACTCAGCGTTGGACCATTTCTCTATCCGAGCTGCACCGGTGAAGATCTGAAGATGGTCCTCAGGATCTTCAGTACCATCATATGTCCTGATGTGGGCCGGCATTTTGATCTTTGACTGGAAATCATAGTCGGCTATCTGTCTTGAGAAGCATGAAAGGTTACTTGGCTTGTATGGTTTAGCCAAGTCTTCTTCAGTCCTTGCATCCACATTACTGCTATTGCCGTTGTTTCTCTGAGTGGCAAGCACTTGATTGATGAAGTGTTGCCATGGGAAGTTGATCATCATCTGGGTCATTATGTTGGTCATGGGGTTGAAGCCTTGAAGGCTTCCTGGACCAGTGGAGCAGTTTATCCCGAGGGGAGCACTCATAACAGCACTTCGTGCTAA
Source organism: Helianthus tuberosus (assembly GCA_030545235.1). Lineage (NCBI taxonomy): Eukaryota > Viridiplantae > Streptophyta > Magnoliopsida > Asterales > Asteraceae > Helianthus > Helianthus tuberosus. Next base: position 148,479,367 of record CM060384.1, on the reverse strand, counting down.
GGGGAGCACGGACAGAGCTTGCTCCCATGTAGTTGTAGTGGATACTGGGTAGCTTGTCACTGGGGATTGAAGGAGCTGGTCAAGAGTCAGCTCATGTCCCAAAGGAGCACCACTAGTAATTGGTTGGGAAGAGAAGATAGGATGCACCGTAGGATTTGTCATAGTGGACAGATAAGGGTGAGGGTTTGAAAGGTTACTGGGACCAGCCTCACTTCTTGTTGCAAAAAGAGGAGGAGGTGGTCCAGGAGACAATGTTGGCTCAGGTTCGTCATAGTCTAAACGAATCCTCACCCCCTTTTCTCTTTCTTTATTCACATGCTGGTTGAGAAGAGTCCTTAGCACAAGGAAATTGTTAGCGACCCCTTCAGGGGTGAGTTCAACACACGATGGGGCATCAGAGACACCGATATTGGGAGATGGAACTCCGGATCTGGACGGAGTTGGTGTGTTGAAGTTGAGGAACTCGGGTGTGCTCCCCGGAGTTGAAAAAGAAGTTGGTATAGCCACGTGAGCTTGGCTACTACCCGGAGTAGAAGCGTTTGGGATCTGATTTACTTCTTCCGGGGATCCACTTTCAGACATGGTGATTTTAAATGAATAGAGCTACACTACTAGGTCTTTTGGAGAAGAAATAGCGGCGTAGCCCCACGGTGGGCGCCAACTTGTTGATACAACAAATACAAGACCAACGGTGGTAGCTGGACTGGCTAGGCAGAATGGTTGAAGGGTTCAACCTTGCCTAACGCAGGTCGTGGGGTCCCCCCACGTTTGCGAGACGTGGAAGGAGGTTTACTAGTTTATTGTTGTTCTTTGCTATGGATCCTCCTCTGAATTGTACTCAGATTTGGAAGTAGAAGCAAAGGGAATGTGTGTGTTGGATGTGAAAGGGAATGACTTGTGCAAGACAAGCATTCGATGTGAATGACCAGAGATGGGAGAATCAGAGCTGGTCAGGATGTCCTCTCTGAAGTAAATGAAGTGTCATTTTATAAGAGAAGGTATCTCCCGAAGTGGAATGGATTAGACTAGCAACCTCACTTGCAGTGGAGGGTTTCCCCTTTCGGGGGTTGAAGGCTTTTGACCCCCGGATAATAGTGTGCATTGGCAGACCTGCTTTGCTTTTGCGGCTGTGGGTTGGTGAAGCGATCTTTAGATGTGACCGGCTACTGTTTCTGCATTGCTTTTCCCAACTCCCAGCTTTTCAACCGTTGAACCGTTTAACCTTTTGAGTGCTTACATATTTAATCATTTTATTTAGTCTTGAGCTACCCCCGTCATCAATATATATATAAAAACGAGAAAAGAACAAAAAGAAATTTGGAGTTTGAGTGGTTAAGCAAAAATTGTTGTTGAGTTGGTTTTTAGCGATCATTTCCTTCCAAAGCCATACATTGGGGTCAATGTACCCCAAGTGTGGGGATGGGGGGAAATTTTGATGATTTTGAAAATTTTTAAATCAAGCAAAACATGGTCAAAATTTTGAACATTTTGTACTAACCCCGTGTGACACACCGGCAACCCCCATTCACCCTTTTTATTGGTGAGAGTTGAAGCCATTGACTTTGAATAAACATTTTCTATCTTCGTTGAGAGTGGCAATGGGTGGGGGTGCATCAGAACTTGTGCTTAAATATGGTCCAAGGCCTTAACTTGATATGAATGTGAAAAAGATAAGGGCATTTAGGTAGCCTCGTCTTGGTGTGTGCGAGTGTGGGGTTTGGGGGGTTGGACCTCATAAATTATATATATGAGCATGGTAGCGAGAGGGGCGGGGGTTTGGACATTTAGTTGTCCATTTTGAGCCTAGAGTCGATCAATTGTTAACCCATACCTAGTTCCCTAAAAATTTACCCGTATTTGACCCGATCTTGTAGTGTTAGTAGTTTGTTTTAGTATATGTTTACCAGTGCAATGTTTAGTTTAAAAAAAAACCAGAAAGGAAAAGAAAAAAAATAGAAGAAAAAAAAAGAAAAAAAAAAGAGAAAAAAACAAATAAGTGAATGTATCGTCTTGTATATAGAGGTTTATGTTTATGTTATTTTTTGTTTGCTTAGTGTGTAATAATAAGACCGGGTTAAATCAGGCGCTACTATACATATATATTTCCATTTCCTACCCATATGCCTAGCCACGTTACAACCTTCAAGTCCCTTTGATTCGCATTCATGTTTTGGCAATTTTTAGGCGGAGGACCGATTTAGGTACAAGCATATAGTTGTGCAATCACCCATTTGCCTTGTGTGTGTCTAGCTTATATGTGCTAGTTGTTGATTGTCACCGAGAGGAGAGATATAGCGAGGGGTGTGTTGCACGGGTGTAGGAAAAGGTTAGTAAAAGGGCGACATGTTTTTGTTTGGTTTATGTTGATTGCTTGTTAACTTGGAAATGGTTTTTAATGGGTTGCTTGGGGGCAAGCAACAGTTAAGTGTGGGGATGTGACAGGTGGTCCATGGGACAACCCTTAAGTGTCTTAAAAGACATGTTAATCCCTCATTTGATCATGTAATTGTCTTGAATTAGATAACTACAGTTGCTTGTGTTTCAGGTGTGTCCGTGGCTTAAAAGGAGGGAAAATGCAGTTTTGGATGGAAATGGATTGGAGCGGGTTTTCAAGGAGTTGAATGAAGAACAAAAAGGAGAAGCCAGGACCCTACCGTAATTTATGGTAGCCCCTGAAGACACCTGCCCCTACCGTAAAGTAGTAGAAAGCTGGCGTAAAGGTTTTATTGCTACCGTAACTTACGGAAGCTACCATAAGTTACGGTAGCCTCTGACGAAAAATGTGTAACTGCCCATTATAAGTTCGTTTTCAAGTGCCTTTTCAGCTATCTCATCATTGGGAACGTTTTGCAGAAGTGCTAGGGCGAATTTTGGCTTGTGCTAGTGTTTGTGAACAATTCTAAACATTCGGTTTATGTTTTTGATTCGTATGAACATTAAACTTTGTGTTATGATGATTCACCAATCGACGTGTGGCTAAACTTTCGGTGATCATCTTAGGTTGAAGGTTTTTCTAAGACTTTTGTGCTTTTATCCGTATTTCTAGAATAATGAACTTGCAATGTTTGTTTAGTTTATTATGGTGCATGAATGTTTGTTTATAAATTGTTGATTGATGTTTTGATCATAATCTAAACCGTACGTTCTTGGTGTCGTTGACAATCAAGATATCATGGGAGGGGTTAGGGTTGGATATTAGTTAATTGGTTATCGGGTAACAACCTCGCATTTATCTAATCCGAGTACTTAGTTCCCTTTCATCACAACAAACAATTATGCATAAATCATGTCTATGTGATTCTTTCTATTTGGATTTACACACGATTGTCAATTGGAACCGGAAACCTAAGATAGTTATTTTCTCTTAATCTGTTTTAACAACCAATCTTGATTTGCAACTAGTTTAGTTAATTTTAGTCTCAAAACCAAACAATCAAACTTCTGAATTTTCATTTCTGCAATTTAGTTTAATTCTAGTTAAGTTATAAAGCTGCATAATCAACATACATTCCACATACTCCCTGTGTTCGATACCCACTTACTGCTAGTTATTAGTTGTAATTGGTTTAAATTTGCGTGAGACTACGACAACACGTCAGTCATACATCTCCGTATAACATGCATTACTAGTTGTACTGACATGTCTGAAATACAACATGTACTCTAGTATAAAAAGACTCGTATTTAGTGTTGTTTTGTGCATAAATGTTGCTAAAATAGGTTAATGTTCGATAATTATGTTGATTTGCAGGTTTTGATGTTTGTGTGATTCTGATTGTTGATTATCATGAACTTGTGATGTATGCGATTGCATGCTATAAATTGATCTTGTAGTTGGTTTGTGTGGTTTAATCGGTCTTTCAGTGATGTATGCTAGTTAGACTTGATTTTTTCCATCTATGGGTTATATACTGACCGTTAAATCGGAGCTTAAAACCGTAATGGGTAACGGACAAACTGATTTAGGGGTTGGTTAAGCATGTGAGCTACCTACGGGAAAGGTTTGAATAAAAGAACCTGGAAATAGGTTAGGGTTTTCTTTAAACTTAGCTTGTATGGGTTATGAATTTTAACGTCGTTAACCTATAGGAATATAGTCAAGAGGTTCCAGGTCACAAGTAATTGGTAATTGTACTTGCTACTTGAAACTGGATTATCTATGTGGGCTATAACATAGTTCTCTGAACTCTCGTGATTAACCTGGTAGGGCTCTAATCAAGCTAGCACTTCACACGCTGTTTTGATAATATAAATTTGAAACACTTTTCATAAGTAATTCATTTAACTTTCTATGAAACTTTGAGAATTCACTACCAAATTGGCCATGTTCCCAATAATCACTGATTTATTAAGTTTTCTAAATCTATATTTTACTTTTCTTTTAAAACTACGATTTCATCGATTAGATATTGATAAAAGGTTTCACTATCATGAGCCACTGTGTCTATTAATTAATAGTCGGTATCTTACCACTACTATGCTATGATACAATAGGTATGCTTGTTTTTTTAACATGTGTAGTCTAATTTATTTGGTAAAGTTAATCGTTCCTTTTCTCTATGTTTCCCCATCTTTTTGAGTAAATTACAAAAATCGTCCTTTATGTATGTCACTTATTGCAAACTGTGTCCTTTATTTTCAATAATTATAGTAAACGTACTCGATGTTTGCAAACCCTTGCAAGTTATGTCCTTTAGGCCTAACTCAGTTAATTTTTGTGGTTAAATCTGAACTAATGGACATCACATGAGGGTATTTTTGTGGTTAAATCCGACCAAATGGACCCCACATGAGAGTAAAACCACAAAAATACCCTCATGTGGGGTCAATTTGGTCAGATTTAACCACAAAAAATTAACTGAGTTAGGGCTAAAGGACATAACTTGCAAGGGTTTGCAAACACCGAGTACGTTTTCTGTAATTATTGAAGATAAAGGACACAGTTTGCAATAATTGACATACATAAATGACGATTTTTGTAATTTACTTCATCTTTTTTTATTCGAATGAAGAACTCTGGTGAAGTTAATGATGTTTTGCTATACTAGTTTAAGGATATGATTTGAACTTGTAAGTCATGCTTGACCATGGAACGAGTCAATGACAAGTCTAATTTGACTGAGTCCGATTTGTATTAAGAGTGATGGATTTACAAAATCGGAAGTGGTGGTGCAAATTGGATGTGGCCGGAGGTGATAAAATCAATGGTGAAGGCGTCGGGGTTTCGAAGTCAAAGGTGACGATGGTGGTGGTTTTAGAGAGAGGGGGGGGGGGGGTAGCTGTGTTGGGGGTGGGTCTCATAATTAACTGATTAATTTGCGTTCTTGGAGTAAATATATAACGTTACATGGGGTTTTAGTGTTCATTTTAACGAGCACTTGACGGAAAGACTTAAAGTGTAACAAAACCTAAACGACGACACGTATTTTTTTAAAATAAAACCCCAAGTTAGATCCCACTAGAATCGCAAAGTGGCTATTTAAATCCCCAATAGATTAATCCTTATTCTAGAATTATCATCATGCATTTATCAAAATTAACATTCGCAAAGGTAAGATCTCATTTCCACCCTTGAGACGAAACCCTAACCAAAACATGCCCATTTTCTTCTCAATTAATCACGCCACATCTTCTAGAATCTGCATTTTGGTCTTCCATAACCAAATTCCTTCAAAAACGAACCCTAATTCGTGTTTTTCTTTCGTCTAATTCATCGTTTTAGTATTTTACTTTCATTGTTTGCACACCGTAGCTCTTAATCATCAGTTTTCTTCAATCGCGTTGCTAATTTACTAGTTTTTTTTTCTTCTGATGGTTGTTTTTGTGTGCTGGTGAACCTAGGGTTTCATGATATTCTCCTAAATTCAGTGTGGTCACTTGGAAGGATTCGTCGAATCGAACGCCACTGTGAGTGTTGTACTATGTGTTTTGTTGATTTAGATTTTGGTATCATGTTTATTAAAATGATTTAATGATGAATATTTGAGAATTTTGTTTATTGTTGGTATCATGTTCATTGAAATGATGTAATGGTGAATGGTTAGAGGGGTTGATTAGTAAGTTCTGTTTACGGGGTCGGATCTTAGGTTAAGACTTAAGATATTGAGTCTTTGTTTAGTTTCCTATTCGAGTGGTTTAGGTTTCTTGTTTTCCAATATGTTAGTTTAGGGATTAGGATCAAATACAAAGGATCTTAATTGTAAGAAGTGTAAGAATGATTTATAGAGTGACAAGTGTCCAATAACCTAAAAAAACTCACTACAAAAAAAAAACCTTAAACATCCACCACCACCAAAAACCTAACACCCCCCCCCCCCCCCCCCTCACCCACCCAAATTTTTTTTTTTTTTTTTGGGGGGGGGTAGGTTTAGGTTTTTGCGTGGTGGTGGGGTGGGGGTGGGTTATTAGTCACTTGTCATTCTATAAATCCTTCTTACACTTCTTACAATTAGAAGTCTTTGTAGAATAACTTGACCCGTTAGTTTAGTATATAAGTAGATGGTTAGGGATATTGTTATCGTGTGGTGTTGATTTTTGGTACATAAAAATAGAAAGAGTCGAACGTGTTCGTACAATCTTGTGTTTTTGACTGTAAACATGTTCATCTGTCATATTATGTGAGATGTTGGACTGTTTTGTCTGTGCTAACTTAGCTGATAAAACTACTGTTAGCTTAGTAATCGGTGTACTGGAATGAAACACTAGTATTTTAGCTCATTTAAGTGGTCTCTATGCCTTTACAGGTTCATAATTCAAGACCTTGATTTGGGGATTCACCAGAAAATATTGGTTGCTTTTGTTGGACTAATCCTGTCATAATTTAATAGTTAGAGGGGTTAATTAGTAAGTTTTATTTGTGGTGTCTTATTTTAGGTTAAGATATTGAGTCTTTAACTCTTTATTGGGTTTCCTATTTGCGTGGTTTAGGTTTCTTGTTTTCCAAGATGTTGGTTAGTATAAATAGGTGGTTAGGGTTATGGTAATCGTGTGGTTTTGATGAACGTGTTCGTTCAGTCTCGTGTTTGGGGCTTGTAAACATGTTCGTCTGGCGTTTTGTGTGAGATGTTGGACTGTTTTATCTGTGCCAGCTTTTAGCTGATAAAACTAGTGTTACTTTAGTAATGAGCGTACTGGAAATGAAAGCCTTAGTTCTTTAGCCCATGTAAATGGTATCTGTTGCCATTCCCTTAGCTTATGTAGCTGGTAAGTTATTGTGCTTTAGCTGTACTGTTTCAGTGTTTCTTATCTATGTTAGATTGAATTATGCCTACCTGTTACATGTTCATGATCTCATGTTCAGCAATTCATCAATCAGTATATCTGAAGTCCATCTTTACATGGCCACACAATCATGTTGACATATGCATCTTTGTCACACTAGTCTAATGGCACAAGTTTCTTCTTGCCTGTCATCATTTTATCCTGAATATATATGACTATAGACGTACTTTTTATGAACATATTGATGATCGCATGTGGGTCATGATATATCTCTGTTCCTGTCCACCGGGGATGTATTATTCTGTTGATCAGGTGTGACCATGTGAATAAATATAAATACTGAATTGGATGTTTGACCAGGGTTGGAGAAAAGTCAGATAGCAAAAAGAATCAACAATGTCTTCACCGTATGTTGTCCTTGAAAATCGCCCCCTTGATCAGTGGAAAGTAACCGAGCTAAAGGAAGAACTCAAGAAAAGAAACCTAATAACCAAAGGTCTAAAAGATGATCTGGTTAAGAGGTTGGATGAAGCTATTCGTACCGAACTGGATGAGGCTAACCAAACTCATAGCAATGGTGTTAGTGATATTGAAAAGCCTGATGACACCAATGCCAAAAGTGAGAACCTAGAGGACGATAACAAGACTGAGAAGTTAGATATTAACGAGAGCTTAGAGAAGGATAAGGTGACTGAGAAGTTAGATATCAATGAGAGCTCAGAGAAAGATAAGATGGCTGAGAAGCTGGATGTTAATGAGAGCCTAGAGAAAGATATCACGACAGAGAATTTGGATGATGAAAACAATGATAAGGTCGATGGTTTGCAGTCATTGGACACAAAGCTGGATCATGGCACTATTTCCACAAGCACGGAGGGAGTTCAGGTAGTTGAGAAGGTTTCCGTGGAAGCTTCTGTTACAGTCACTGATACCAACAAGATCGAGGTGCATGCAGAGGATGGAGAGTCGAAGCCTGACGTAACGTCACCTTCTGATGTTGGTAGCCGGGTAGTTGAGGTCAGCGAAGTAAAATCTGATTCTATTTCTATTGATACTATGTCAGGTACTGAAAAGATTGAACTAAAGGATAATGTAATTGCTGCTGATGGTGATGTCAAAGTAGAACTTGATGTTAAGCCTGAGATGTCATTCGGTAAAGTTGTCTCTGATGACGGCAAAACAGAATCAGTTGTAGTCGATGACGTCGTCCCTACTGACAAGAAAGATGTCAATATTGCTGAAAGTGGAGATGTCGGTTCACCAGAGAAGTTAAATTTAGACCGAAGCTCTGGTGATGATTCAATGGAGGAGGATGCATTAGAGAGTAAACAAACTGAGCCTGTTGTTATAGTTGAGGATACACCTGCTGCCAAGATTACCGAATGTACTAAAGAGAACAGTGATCCTGCTGTGAGGCCCATAAAAAGAAAGCTTCATGGTAAACTTTATACTAATAAGCGTCTTTCCTTCCCTTGCCATCATAGTTGTTAATAGCGATATAGCGAATAGCGTAGCGACTCATTCATCGCTATCTGGTTTTGGTGCCTCCATAGCGAGTAAATAGCGGGATTTCAGGTTTTTTTTTGTTTAATATAAATAGCGATAAAATATACGTTTACAATAACTGGATTTTAGGTTTTTATTTGTTAAATATACGTCTAGAAACACCGTATTTGGATATAATATACATAGAATATTTCTAAATTTTTTTTCTAGTGTATCGCTAAACATAAAATAGCGCCCGCTATTTCATTGCTATTGCTACATAACGTATAGGTTGCTTGTCGCTATCATCCGCTATTCGCTATTAACACCTGTACTTGCCATGATCTTTAATTGTATTTTCTTGCATATAGTTGGTTTAAGTCTAATTCCTTTCCTTTTTGATATGCTTATTTGAGTGATACCGTTAACTTTATTCTCCACCCTGAAATTGTTTTGCCAATGCTACGTAATATTTTTCTTTTGAAAAAAAATTGGTACTCATATCTTCTTCAAGTAATTCGTTTTTTCGATTATCGCTTTTGATTACAAAGCTTCTGTCACCCATTTGAAAATGAGAAACTGAGCAAGATAAAAGATAATCTTTTGTTGGTGGTCGTATGTATTATATTCATGTTTATTCTTGGACGTTTATTAACGGGGTGGTATTTGACAAGCTTGTAAGTGTTGTATAATGGTTGGTGACTACTTTAAAAATAAACAAAAGATGTTTTTGTAGTACGGCGCCTGTTGATAGCGGTTATCGGGCTCTTCCAAAATAGCGGTCTAGAATAGGGAACCCTATTATCTGCGCTTTTGACCGATGTTGATTGTTATTTTGGATGCCTTAGTTGATGTGGACTCAGGGGAAGATTTCAGGCTTATGATTAGATCATGTTTCAAATACTGGCACTTTTGAGTTTTGACTTTTGATATTACTATTAGGATTAACTTCATATATACCCTTACAAACTTGAAAAATTTCATGTATACCCAACAAAAACGAAAAGTATCATATATGTCCTTACAAAAACTAACAATATCATATATACCCTTACAAAATAGTTAAAATATCAAATATACCCAATATATTAAAAGCAATCTAATAAATAATCATTTTACACTTATTTTTTTTAACTTCTAAGTTTTCATATATGCTCATCTTTTAACTTCATATTTTTATATAACACATTTGAAGCTTAAATTTATTTGTACCTATTTTTGTTTTTATTTTTATTATTTTCTATAAACAATACTACAATAGTATTCTCCATATATAATATTTAAGCTAAATAAATTAAGCTAGAAAAGAGTGAATATAATATTTGAAGCTAAAGGTCATATATGAGATTTCACAGTTCAAGAAAAATAAAAGTAGAATTCTCTTTTATTAAATTGTTTTTAATGAATTGGTATATATAATATTTCAACTACTTTGTAAGGGTGTATATGATATTTTGAAAGTTTGTAGGGGTATATATGAACTTGCCCCTTGCTATTAATATTATGGGTGCGGTTCGGCTACAAAGTCCATTTTCCCCCCAAAGTGTACAAAGTCATAAAACACCACAATTTCAGCTATAAAACACACTCAAAACCCACAAATAACAGAGTGAAGATCACTAAAACACAATATCCAAACCCTAACAGTCTATAAAAACTTCAAACACACAATCATAGAACTATGAATATAAAACACAACGTGATAATCAACATAAAACACACTAATGTCAGTCATTCGATAATCAAAGCCTTATCATCCAAAACACAACACAAAACCCACAAATATGGTGTTTTAGTAATCTTCACTTTGTTATTTGTGGGTTTTGAGTGTGTTTTATGCTTGGCATTATGGTGTTTTATGACTTTTTACACTTTGTAGGAAAAATGGACTTTGTAGCCAATTCCCACCCTAATATATGTTTTACGTTTATATATGTGTATATATGAATTCTGTATGATATAAAATTATTGATATCCCACCGCGAACCTATATCTCAAATATCGGTACTTGACCACTATCTGATTTTGGACCGCTATAACTGCATAGATATTACCTTAAATGGCCATTTGTGACAACCATTGTCCTTTTTGGGAAGTTTATGTTAAAATGTGTTTGTGGTTTAGCAGCTCCAAATAGAATATACTTGTCTTGTTCTGTATCCATTATCCATTTATATATCACTTTCATGGCAGATCAAGAAGCAGCGACAAACGAGGTGGTAAAGCGGCAGCGCATGTTGAATTCTCAACAGCAAACTACTAATTCATCTGTCTCTACTACATCTATGAGGCACAGGTTTTTGAAGTCTGATTCTTCAGTTAGCCAGGAGGAGCCAAAGGAACGTGTTGGTGAGTTACTTCACTGGCTTTCTATTTACTGAAATGTGGTATGAGTAAATGATTCATCTCTCACATTTTCATGTTCGTTTGGCAGTTCCGCCATCGTCAATGCCTCCGACCACTTCCCTTAGAATTGATCGTTTTCTGCGTCCGTTCACTCTAAAGGCTGTGCAAGAACTTCTTGGCAAAACGGGTACAGTTGTTAGTTTCTGGATGGATCAAATCAAAACTCACTGTTATGTTACTGTAAGTCACCTCTCTCTCTCTCTTTGACTATATTACCGCTACAAGAACACAGGGTGTAAATTTTAAAAATTATCTATATATATTAAGTTATTAACTCATAACATTATGAGAAATAGTTTTTTTTTTTGCATAGTAAATCTTTTAGGTTTCCCATTTTTGTAATAAAACTTTGATTTTTTATAACTTTCCCACAAAAGTTAAATTAGTATAGTTTTTTTTTTAGTTTTTGTTTTACGCCTTTTCCGGATATGGTTGTCGTTCGGTTGCTACTTAGCACATTGTTTGGTGGTCACATTTGGTCCCTCAGGTTTTTTTTACCCATTCGACTTTCTGACACGTGTCGGTATAAATTCGACTCCGTCTACATTTTACGTCACGTGACATGAGTCACTTGGTGTTAGAAAATCGTGTTTTTTTCCCACTTTTTCCTAGTTTTGGTCGGTGCTTGGTTGCTACTTGGTATGGTTTTACATCTCCCTCACAACGCCTGTAGCACGATTTTATGCCCCCTCACTGCAACATGGGAGTTTTAAGACTAGTTATTGAATAAAAGTATATGTTACACAAGTGTGTGTGTGTGTATATATATGTGTGTGTATATATATATATTTTTCTAAAAGTAGTGTGAATAATAATCTGTAAGAGTAGGAACTTTGTTTTGTTCTGTAAAAGTAACCCAACCCGGGGCTTTCAAAATGTTTTTTTTTCTTCTAATTTGTATTTAACATAGATTCTATAATAACTTCTAAAATGTATGATTTAATAAAAAATCTAAGTAGATAGTACTTTTCTTCAGTTTTATTTGTCTACATTTCTATACATTTTTATTGAAAATTGAGCTGTATCCAAAAAAATATTTTGTCTTCTAACATACAGAAAAACTTTATTTTGGATGTGACTCAGTTATTAATAAAATTTAGAACCGAATTGTAGTCGAAAAAAAACTTAACAATATTGCATATCTAGATTTTTATTAACTTATACATATTACAGGTTACTAGAAATAAACAAAATTTTTATGTTGAATGAAACATTAGAAAAAAAATCATGAATAATACAATATGTTTCATTTAAGGTTCACTACTTTTAACATAATAACATGGGTAAATTACACTTTTCGTTCTTTATGTTTGTACCGGATTGCAACGGATAGCCTTTAACTTCAATAATTACAGTCACAATCCTTTATTTGCAAAACTCATTACACTCTACGTCCTTTAGCACTAACCTGGTTACATTTTTTTTTGTTAAGTTTATTCAATTAAGGGTATTATAGTCAATTCATGCTTTTATAGTTTTATTTAAATGTTTAATAAATAAAACCAAAAAAATTGCATATACATATCATCTTCCCCAATTTCCTATCCCTAAAACCCTAACCACCACATCTTGCCACCACTACCACATCTTGCCACCACCACCTCTTCAACTCCCTCTCTCTCTCTACCTTTGTCTCCACCACCACCACCCTTTCCGCCAGCCTTTACATCTAATTTTCAACAATATTCAACAAACTTCAACAATTAGAATATCAATCAACAAATTAAACTGTGAAGAACATGAAATCCGGCAACAAACAATTCGATAATCATCTAATCATTATCTAATTGAAGAAAAGATAAAGAGAGAATGCATACAGCTGTGTCGAGATTCGATAAAACGACGACGTCCGATGAGGAGAAGATGAATACGACGGTTAACAATAGGAGCACCGCAACCGCTCAATCCGACCCCCACCACCAGTCAATCTACAACCACCCCCACCACCGCATCTTCTCCCAACCTCTGACCACCACCACGCTCTCTCTCACCCACCCAAATGATATGTGATTTCACAGATCTGATTCAAACGCGATGTGAGGCCAGTGATTCAAAAGAGATTTTACGGATCTGATTCAAACGTGATTGTACAGATCTGATTTAAACGAAGGGGTTCTTCTGGTTATCGGGTGGCGGTGATGGAGATGGCAACATGATGGTGGTGGTGGCTCATAGAAAAAGAGAGTTCAGGGAGAGTGGAGTGGTGTTGCTGGATGATGTCCGAGCTCCATCAAAAAAAAGTGGCCGGAGAAGAAGACCTGAGAGAGGCTGACCGGAGTTGGGGAAGGGCTGGGGTAATTAATCTCTTAGATGGTGGAGGTGCTTACAGCGGTGACGGTGCTTACGACGGTGGTGGTGGCGGTGGTGATGCTAGGGCAGTGGTTCAACAGTTGGGATAAAGAAGACGAAGTGAGTTTGGGTTTATATTCATGTTTTTTTATTTTTAGGTTTTGTTTTATTGATAAATAGATATAAATATACTTTTAAATAAAAGGTAGGGTAAAATGACAGGAATACCCTCATGTACTTTGCACATGACTGGACTTAACTGATAATTTTAACAAGGTTAGTGCTAAAGGACCTATGGTGTAATGCTTTTAACAAAAAAAGGACTGTGGCTGTAATTATTGAAGGACGAAACATAAAGGACGAAAAGTATAATTTACCCTAATAACATTAACAAAACTTTTTCCCTATTTTACGAAGCATTTTTTAAATTATACTATTTTTACAAAAAAAGATGAGGAAAACTTGTCTTTTTCCACTCATGTTCTGCTAGATAACTTTTCGTAATATTGAATCTAGTTCCCAAATAAGTTTTGTAATACTGTGGAAGTTAATGAATTGCGTCTATTTTCTCTCATGTTCTGCTGCAGTATTCATCAGTCGAAGAAGCTATAGAGACTCGAAACGCTGTGTACAACCTCCAATGGCCAACAAACGGAGGCCGTCTGCTTATAGCCGAGTTTGTGGATCCATCAGAGGTGAAGACTCGAACTGAAGCTCCATTACCATCTCCAGTACCCCCACCACTTCAAGCCGCCAGGCCCGCCACAAAACCACCACCTCCAGCCGCCAAAAAACCACAAACTCCAGCCGCCACAAAACCACCACCGCAAACCCATCTTCCTCCACCCCCGCTCCCACTTCCACCTCCACCACCATTGTCTCGCGACTCTCGTCCACAGCAATCACAACAACCAGCAGTAGCTCTTCCTCCACCTCCCCCGCTCCCCGAGAGAATGGAACCTCCAGTTGTGACGTTGGATGATCTGTTCCGAAAGACGAAAGCAACCCCTCGCATCTACTACCTGCCGTTGTCAGAGGAGCAAGTTGCGGCAAAACTGAAGAGAAGTGGAAACCAGTAGGGATTGGATTGGTTAGAATATGAATATGTAAAGATAATGGTGACAGGTATCATACACTTACATGTTTGCAGGTCTGCAGGTAGGAAGGAAGCGTCGGAGCAGAAAAGGAAGAGCTCATTTTGTGATAGATTTAGAACTCTTGGAGGACTCCCCATTTGTTTAAGACCCAAATGCCTTAATTCGATAAAGACTCGTATCCCCTTTCGTTTACTTGCACTGTCATCTAAAACATTGATAAATGGTTGCTTTTGTTTTGAAAGATCACACTTCATTTCAATTGCAAACTTCAAATCGAAATCCTTCATCGTTTACACATTTACATGGTAATGATTTCTAGGTTATTTGGCATATATGGATACGACATACTCAACCTCGTTAACTTCGATAACGAATCATTTGGATTGAAATCTGCACTATTTACAATTAACTCAAGCTTAAAAGCAGTTGCTAAGTTGGTGTGAGGATGAGGTTGAAGGGGATGGACCTAGGGTGTGGTGATGGGCCTCATATATGTGTTGTATGTATATGTGTGTGTGAGGAGAGGAGGCTCGGCAAGAACGTCTTGGGGAAGATGGTGACGACGGGGCTAGGGGGCGGTGTGCTGGGGCGTCGCCGGCCCTCGCCCTCTCCCCACACCGAGTATTCTTATACTCATGTATGCGTGCTGCCGTGCTATATGCATCATTTTTCGAAATGATGACAACTCTCATCATGTGGGATGTGTTCTAATCTGTCACTCCATACAGTAACACTACGTATAATTTTGACATTAAAATCACATTTGAATATTTACTCGCTGTAATCAACGTTGATTGTTGGGTCAGGAAAGAGGAGAAAAGTGATGGCAAAAAGCATAAAAGAAACAAATGACGCTCTATATCACTTTACTTTTTTAAATCTACTAGGTTTATCATTGTCGCTGTCGCAACATTTTGTTATTTAGTCTGTGCTTACATGTGTTTTGAAATTAATACGAGCGCGTTGCGCACTGCTGACAAGAATAAAAAGAAAATGTAGAAAAAAACACTAATAGATAAACGAAAGAAAATCAACCTAAAACGTTGTATGGTAATGATGTTGTTCATATGAAACCTATGGTCGGACGGAGATGAGCTAATGGTACCGGGTACCGTTACCGAATTTCCCGAACCGAAAGATCTTAAATACCAACTCGGTACCAACTTTTGGTGTTTCTGGTACCGGTTCGCTACCGGTTCTTACCTTCATATACCGCTACAGTAGCAGGTATTTCCGGTACCAGTACTGATTCAGTATCGGTTGGCAACGAACTCATCCCTACTCCTGAAACTAAAAAAACATTAACAGTTGAAGAAAATCAACAAAAAAAATTGTACGATAGCGCTGTTGTTCGTACGGCACCCGTGATCAGAGATGAGCAAACGGTACCGGATAGCATTTATCCCAACCTGAGATAAAAGAAACCAATAAAGTTAAGAAAAATAATAAAGAAATAGTTATTGTTATAATATTAAAATAATAAAAGTGTTAAAAAACTATATATATTATTGTAATAATAAAAATACCATTCATTAGCTTCGTTATTAATAACCCGTAAGGCCGTAATAAAAGAAATCATTAAAGTTGAGAAAAATAATAAAGAAAATAATTATTGTTATAGTATTAAAATAATAAAAGTGTTAAAAAAACTATATATATAATTATAATAACATAAATACTATTTATTAGCTTCGTTTATTAATGTATAATTATTATTGAAGACAAATGACACAGTTTGCAATAAGTAACATACATAAACTTAATTTTGTGTAAAATATATTTGACTAATTAAGGAAATGAATGTGCATAGTTGCCTTGCCATGCGAACCACAATGGTTCTCTCTAAAGGGCCTGTGTAGCACATCATCCATCATCTAGATAGATGGCAAGCCATAACCAATCCCATACCCCGTATCCCTTAGGCTGATATGTGATTTTGGCAACGTCATAAAATATTACAAGATATTCTGAATAGGAATTTGGTATAAATGCTTACAAATTTGTAAAATCTTTACAATAAACTTTGATCATTGAATATGATTTGATCTAACAAATTATTTAAACAAAAATCCACAAGCTACTTATCTAGAGTAAACGACCATCATAAATCGACTATTTAAAGCTAAATACTATATATTGAGTTATACATATAAAATATATAGAATAATACGGTAAATTGGATTTTAATAATCCAAATTATATTATAATTTATTAGCCTGTAATAATCTATACTTGCATTATGATCAACGAGACTCCTTGCTTTCACTTTCGTTACCAAAGCCAATTCCAATCTAACGAAGAAGTAACCCCGTCTACCCCTAATTTTTCAGTTATGTCATTCCAAAAAAGTTAAAACATTATGTTTGGGATTAAAATAAGACAATTATTTATTAGGGGCAGACAAAATTACTTTTTTGTTAGACTGAGATTGCCTTTAACAACGAAAGTACAAGTTTGTTGTGTCATTAGTCTCTCTCTCATATATATATATATATATATATATATATATATATATAGGGGAACGCTAAAATGAGAACCACCTCGAGTTGTAAGAACCGCGAGAACTACACCGTAGGGGCGCGGTGGACCAAATTTTTTTCATAAACGTAGATGCATGTATAAAAACAACATTTGTAAAAAAAAAATTCAAAAATAAAATGTCGTGTGTGTAGTTTTGAGCGCCACAAGTTTGTGTTTACGGGACCCGTAAATCTGGCCGGAAAATTTACGGTACCCGTAAATGCACACTTGAGGTGCTCAAAAACTTTTTTTTTTGAATTTTTTTTTTTACAAATGTTGTTTTTATACATGTATCTATGTTTATGAAAAAAAATTGGTCCACCTCGCCCCGTACGGTGTAGTTCTCGCGGTTCTTACAACTCGAGGTGGTTCTCATTTTAGTGTGATCCTATATATATATATATATATATATATATATATAGGTAAAGGATCCTGTAAAAAGTGCTCAAAGTGTGAGAAGGGTAAGAAATAATGTGGTGATGACAAGTGTCCTATATCTAAATTAATTCAAAAGGGTGAATTAGTAATTTTCTATTTTCTTTCAATTAATTGATTAAAAGATAACTGCCAAAAATAACTTCCACCCTTTATTATAGGAATTCGATTTTAGGAATTAATCTACGAATGTGTGTAGTGTTATATAATTCTGTAGTGCAACAACCATTCAGAACTGCATAGTGTTATATATTTTTATATAGTGTTATATAATGTTACTTGGTGTTATATGGTGTTATAATATGGTTTTTGGTGTTATATAATTCTGTAGTGTTATATAATTTTGTAGCGCAACCATCAAAAAACACTATATAACACCATCAATTATTAATTCTGTAGTGCAACCACCATTTAGAACTATATAGTGTTATATATTTTTTATATAGTATTATATAGTGTTACATGGTGTTATATAGTGTTCTTTGGTTATATATTGTTATATGATAGATGCATAGTGTTATATTTTTCTGGTAGCATGCCTATGATGGATGTATAGTGTTATATAGTGTTATATGATAGATGTATATTGTTATACGTTTCTTTGGAGCAGTTACATATTTTTCTATTTTTAGAATTTAGGATCGAGATAATTTAGCAATTAAATTTGAATAGCTAGTTTTTAGGAGATTGATGGCGGTTACCATATTTGAAACATTGGAAAAGACACTATTGCCCTTCAATTTTACATAAGGTCCTTCTAATTAAAACACAATTTACATTTTATACCCTATTGATCTCAACCATTAGATCAAATATCCAATGGTTTAAAACACTTCTTACCCTTCTCACATTTTAGACACTTTTTACCATATCCCTACCCTATATATATATATATATATATATATATATATATATATATATATAGGGTGGGGTTCTAGAGTGAACACTAATGTATTTGCGAACTGAGTGAACAAATCTTGGCCATTGATTTACACATGTGGATAGCTAGGATTTAATCATCAAATCGTAAAATACACTAGTGTATTTCATCATCAAATCCTGGCCATTGATCTACACACATGTATGGTCAGGATTAGTTAACTCAGTTCGCAAACTACACTAGTGTTCACTCTTGAACCTAATCCTATATATATATATATGATTAGGTTCAAGAGTGAACACCCCCCTCAGTTGTGAACTGTGTGAACTCATCTTGGCCCTTGATTTTTATGATCTTGAGATTTAGATGAGGGGCATGATGGTAAATATGTGGTTAATTTTTTCCATTTAATTAAATACAAAAAGAGTATATGTGTAATTTGCATCTTAAATTGATTGCATAAATCATGTTCTCTCTCACAAATCAAAACCCTACCTCAAAAACTCTAGCCAACATCCCTGCTCTCTCCCTCGTTCTCTTCTCCGGCTCCGGCAACCGGAGCAACGTCGACCACCTTCATCACCCCGATATCCGGCCGCACCCCCACACACCCAAACCACCACCGATTGATTCATACCTCCGATCGATAATCATCTCCTGCTCCATCTTTGATTGACCACCTTCAACCTCCATCTCCGATGTACCATGGATACTGTAACGCCCCGCTTCTTCATACTTTCAATAAATAGAAAGTCTAGTTTGTATTTCTATTTTTGGAAGTCTTGTGTTATTGTAATCGTTCCTTCTTTGTAAACATTGTAAAATCCGAGACTTGGATCATAAATGAAACTCGTATTTTGTTAAATTCATGTTATCCATACTTAAAACATGCTCATACATTCAATATCGTGAAACAATTGACGCTTATTCGTAATTCTTGGAAACTATGTGCTAAACTTGCAAATGTGTGAAACTTATGCATAAAACGTGTTTTGATCATAAACGATACTTAAATAAGACCTTCATACGCTTAATTATATTTGGTTTATGTTTTCCATACTTGATTTGCCCTTAAACTATGCTCATATGGCGAAAATAGCCCCTAAAACACTTAGAAACACTAATTAGTAAACTTCAGGGGCCAATTCGCAATTAAACAAACTTGGTCTCCAGCAGCTACCTTGTCACGGGCCGCGAACCACCCCCTGTCCACCTTCGCGCCCTGTAAGAACTCCGAATCCGAGACCAGCCCTAAACAGCTACGGGATTGGGCACTTTGGTTGTGTTTATTGAGTTTTTTTGTGTTTCTTGCATTAAATAACTCACAACCACTAACCCCAACCCTTCCCCTATAAAAACCACACTATTCCAAGCCCTAATCACTTTACAAACTCCTCTAAATCTCTCTCAAATCACCAAAAATGCATCTGAAACTTCAAGTTCGGACAGAAGCACCATCATTCACTAAAGTGAGCATAACTCACTCATTTCTTGTCCGTTTTAGCTCATTCTTTTCCTAGGCACTTGGATCGACATTAGCTTCGATTCCATGGGTATTTTATAGCAAATAAGTCCCTGGAACTCCGGCAGAAAGGCTCCAAAGTTCACTGTTAAATCTGATTTCATTTAATCTTTACTAATACTTGTTCAACTTGAGTATGTTTTTATTCATAGTTCATGACCCTCCTTTACTAATACTTGTTCAACTTGAGTATGCAAATAAGTCCCCACATTACTTGATGATTTCTTAGAGAATAGTTATTTGTATTCTTGTATTATTCATAGTTCATGACCCTCCTTGTATGTTTTTACATCAAGTGTAGTGGTGAACAATAAGAGGTACCTAAAAGGAATACTACTCTTCCTACCTCCTACATGATTTCCATGAAACTTAGAGGTACCTAAATGAAGATGTAATCTTCTACCTCATGCTTGAAATATTGGACATAATAATATATAACCTAAATAATACTTATATGTATGTACTATTCAATATTCGAACCTTAATGGTGAACTTGTGTTCATTCGTCAAAGTGTTAGAATAACATCATCTAAAGATATAAGACTTGTTATGATTCTAATGAGTATATTACTCATGAAAACATTAACCCTTGAGGTTTCATAGTGTCAAAACAAGTACTTGGTGTTAAAAGATGATTAATTTCGTATACTTATGTTCTTGTGCTTCAAACTCCGAATCTTTAATCCACCGTTACTTCCCAAACTCATACACTTCGTTTCTTCGTGTAGAAGGACTTGGTGTTCCTACCTCCAACAATAACTAACTCGTGGATTCACAAGTTAAGACTTACAAAACTGTGAGTATACTCGCAACCCCCTTTTATGTTTACCACTTTTGGGGTGTAACATGTTAACTTATTAAATCACACTTAAACTTTAATCTTTATACTTGCACGAAAACAATCCTTATACATGAATGCTATGTTGTTATACTTTGATGCTTATACTTGGGTGATTCTTATGTGATACAATAGTCATTAGCTTATTACTAGCCTCCATTTGACATGTATAGCGCTATAGGAGTAACGCACCACCCGTGAACGAGAGGTCATGTTGAATTATATCATTTTTGCGTAAACAGAGGGTTGACTAGAAATATTGCATGCCTTGTATGATGCTCTTATATAAACTAGTTGCCATGTGGATTCGTTTTTAAACTTTTAAACTTATACTTATTCATAAACTTGTATACTCGCCTTTGCGTTTGCATTGAATTGTATTTTAAACATGTTACAAGTTGATGATTGATGATGCTATGAAATTGTAACACCTCGAAAATTCATGTCCAATAATATATCAACACGTGTCATGGACTTTAAACGTGTAAAAGATTAAGTTAGAGGGACTAAAGTTGACAAACAAGGAATCTATGTGTATAAAAAGGATTCAATGTGTCAATAATGAATAAATATATCTTTCAATAACCCTACATGATGTTTATACCCTTAAACGAATAAATCATGGATCATACGAAGCTAGTTGTGAAAGAAAGTGAGGAATTACAAACTACAGGGGTTAAATGTGTCAACATGTTTAAAGTATACCTCTGAGTGACCTTTTAGCAAACCCGAAGTTTTGTAATGATTAATTATACTCACGAGAATGTGTGATAAAAATTTCACAAATTTTCGTTATCGTATGAGAAAGTTATGATAAAATTCGTATGCGAGGGGTTAAAAGCTTCAACGTTGAAATTTAAAGCCTTACGGGTGATCACAAAGTTAACCGAGGACTTAACGGTGTTTGGTTATGCCTTGGAGCCCTTAAAAGTAAAGTTAGAGGGTTGAAAATGCAATAAACAAAGTTAAAACCATGTTTGGAAGGACCAGGGGCTGAAATGTAATTAGCTGAAACTTGTTTGGCTGGTTACCTACTTGCTAGCGTAGCGCGAGCAACTCCCCCTTTTGCCGTAGCGCTACGCGACGACCTATGCTGGGCAGAAATCATGCACACCTGCGAGTTCAGCAAGTTAAACCGACTTAGAAGCCTTGTATTCAATTCTATGGGCTTGTTTGATGGATTTTAAGAGCCTAGGGACACTTGGAATGATCAGGGAACATTCATAGACCTTGTTGGAATGATCTTGATGCTCTAAGAAACCTATATAAGGGCCATGAGTTGTGTTATTCAATTGCTCATTCACTTGAAAGCTTCAAAACTTCATTTCTGGAGGTTCCTGGAACTCAAGCACCTTTCCTAGTGATCATTAGTCGTGCTTAGGACTATTGTAAGTGTACTTAACCTTTCTTAATTCAGTTTTGCTTAGTTTATTAGTCTTAAGTCAAACCGTCGTAATTAAGATTTGACTTCGTCATTAATCTTAATTTGTCCAGTCAAAGTCCAAATTGAAAGTACCTATGAGTAGGTAATTATGTGGGCATTAAACCCTTAAAAGGGCACCCTCTGATTCCCACTCTATCTAGGTCAATTGTCGGGTCAAACTTGATTATAAAAAGTCAACAGGAAGCTTATTTTCAAATTAATGCATAATTAGCAATGTAAAAGCTATGCAACCTGTTTTATCACTTATATAACTTGGTAATTAATGTAAGAACATGTCTAAACATGTTCACCCCGACAATTTTCAGTTTAGACTCGGTTCGGAACCGAAAGTCGCATAGTTTGACTTCTGCTTTGACTTTCAGTTCTGACCCGTTTAAGCATAGTTTATAAATGCCCTAGAGCTTTAATTGGACCAGGTTATATGTTAGTATAACCCTCTGTGATTATACAACTTGGTTCATTAGTTATCCGATTCATATGCATGTTTCCGTTTTATGCTTAAAAGTTGACTATTATGCCCATATGACCTTAAAACATGAATTTTGAAAATATAAAAGAGTAGTAACCTTAGTTACTGATTTATAAACTTGTACCTGAAGTTTCATATCAGTTTGAGGTCTAGATTAAGAGTTATGCTCATTAGCGTAAATAAGAAGCTTTTTAGTAATTAAATGGCATAATTAGCATATAGTCTACCTAAACCCAATTTTTGATATAAAACTTTTTACCTACTGATATAAAATAATATTTTGGGATTTTTGAAGATTTTTATTTATTTTTAGGCTGAGCATAACTTAGAGTTCTAATCTTAATTCGGTAATTGACGGTTTTGCTCGTTTGGGCTATAAAATGAGTTTATTAAAACCTTTTGACCCCAAACCTTTTGCTACTGATTTAAAATAATAAATAAAGTATTTTGAGCCTTCTGGAATTATAAAAATATCAGCTTTCCTTTGAAAACCCGGAAATGGCTCCAAATCGCCTTTTTAGGCATTTTTAACGCATAGTATGTATTAAAATTATTTTATACACATAAGGTTTGATACCTACTGATATTTTAAGTAAATTATTATATTTTTACAGTAAGCTAAAGTCTTAAACTCAGGTTTCCAGTGTTGACCTTTTTAGCCTAAGTGAAATTACCAAAATGCGCTTTCGGTGCATAGTATGGTTAGCAATGATAAAAATTCACATATAGGTTATACCCTACTGATGTAACTTAGTAAATTAAGTATATTTACTGATTAAATCAGACGTGTAACTCAGAATTATATTTAAACTCTTTTATAACCTTTTAATTGACCAAAATGCCCTTACGGGGCATAATTTGAGTTTAAATTCATTTGGGGCATAATAGAAGATATCTTTCTGATATCACAACATAATTAAAGCATACTAACTTAGGAAACTTGCATATGACTCATTTGGTTACCCGTTACGCACTTTTCGCGTTCGGAGCGGCGTATGTAACTAGTTTGCATATATTAGCCGAAACGGGTCAAACCATATCATCTTTGTCTCAAAATCCAGAATGTGTTTAAGTTACCCATATTAAACAAGTATACAAGCTTGTCAGGTCAAAACCACATTCTAAACCGGTCTTCGCTTTATCATGCGTTTGAACCGTGTCTTCCTTTTGAAAACTAACCGGTCTAAGTCTAAGTTTGATTAAAGACCCGTTAGGATTCTAATAGGTTATTAAAAACCTTCGTTCCATATTAGGAGCCCAGTAAAAGCTACGTGCACTTGCTGTATTTGATTTATACTTTGCTCAGGTAAATACTCTTAACTTATTTTCCCTATACGGGCTTTGGATACGGTACTATAAAAGTACCGCTTGGTCGGGTGTGTGTAGTCATTTAAATCGGATTGTGATTAATGTATTTGCATGACCCGTTTAATATGTATTATTTGGTGTATGGCCTTTGGGGGTTAAATGACCATGTCCCGGATATCCTTGGCATCATTCAAAGAAATGGCCGCGACCTAAGCACGGGGTGTAGGCGTACACCTGACAGCTGCATATGTAAAAACTGGTAGCCCACTTAATGGAATCAGCCTTGTGGGTATTATACCTGTGGCGTGTCAGTTAATCTAGACCGGCCCTACAAACCGGCCCTGATGGATGACAAATGAGTAAAACTGTATACGAGATTATTTTTAAATAATTGTCCCAAGTTATAAAAATATTTTTGCCGACGTGCATTCAAAACAATTTTCAAACCTTTTCAAAATGAGTCAGTTAAGTTGTATTTACCAGTGTAAACTGACGTATTTTTCAAAAAGGTTAAGTGCAAGTGCTACACGCAATAGGCTGGATACTCCAGGCACCAGTAATCAAGTCTCGCAAAGCTTTAGGTGTCAAAGTCTGTTGAACAGTTTCCTCTTTATTTTGATCCGCCTGTGGATCTGTTTCAACTACATTGTGATACTTTATATTACAATTTATTTGGTTGAAATAAATCTATCTTTTGCTTCCGCTGTGCATTTATATAATGTGTTGTTTGACTATGATGATATCAACTACGTCACGATACTCCCCACCGGGCCCACCGGTAATACGTGGAAATATCGGGGTGTGACAGAAATGGACTAGCAAAGATGCCTAGATACTCACTTAGACGTTTAGGTTTAAAGTGGTGTATCAATTTGGTTATGTTATGATTTGAACAATGTTGTTATTTGAATTTCCTTGTAATGTTTTAACAATTTGATTATGAATGAAAATGGTTGAATTAAATATTGTCACAAATAGTGTTATGAAGTCTCTTGCAATCTTGAACAAGTCCCACTCCGATGATTCCGCCATTGGTTGGGGTGTGACAGATACTATCTTTCTGAGGTAAGATAAATGTGTTAATTTTCTTGTTTTATAAAAGTAGTAAAATACATCAATTTTAACAGATTATATCTAAATCTGATTATTAGATCTTTATGATAAGAGGCAGATCTGTTTATTCTGGTGTTGAAATAATGATTATTGCTACTTTTGATAGTCAATTTTTAACAGATTATATCTAAATTTGATTACTGGTCTTTTTATTTATCTAAGACATTCATTGATATGTGTAAACGTATTTTGTGTTTTACAGTTGGTAATTTGAAGGAATTGGTGAATCATCCGAAATGTGGTCAATTTGAAGGAATAATACCAGATAGGTTGATGTGAAAAAAGTATGCTCTGAAGATTTTGTGCTCCCATGCTAACACGCTCCGCGATGGAAGTAATGGCTGGATCGGTAGCATACAACGTGGCGAGTAGGCTTAGTGTTTAAAACGTTCCATGCAAACAATAGTAGTAAATACTATGTTTTTGTTTTTCCGATATGTGGTTATATGTGTGTTTGGTTGGGTTATTTTTTTATGTAAACTGGATGTTTAGTTGGTTGGTATACCTTATAATATGTTTTTGAGTTTGTTTTAGGGACATGTTATGGTTTATGGTGAAGTAGTATGAGTTTACTAATCTAAAAAAGGATTATACACAAATGTATATATGTCTGTACATAGGTGTATTAAATTTAAATACACAGGTGTACTTCGGGATTCATGAATATGTGTACGTAATTGAAATATGGGTTTTTATCGATGAAGAACTAGTTGATTGAAAAAAAAAATCTAGCTTTTTTTTTTAATGGTGATTATAATATACATCTTGTTTAGATTTAAAAGATATTTTAAGTAATCACAAAAAATAGGAAAGTGTAACTTCCACGGATTAATTAAAATAAATAATTAATAATAACTTAATGCATAATTACCATCCTATCCTTTTCAACAAAAAAAATAGTAATAATCAAGGGCTATGATCAGTTCACACAGTTCACTCTTGAGAGGTTGTTCATTCTAGAACCCTACCCTATATATATATATCTATAATCTATAATCTATACTATATACCTTATTAAGTAAATTGGGTTTTCTACCCTTATTGTAATTTTACGTTGTGTACACATCTTTAAGCAACATGTACAAGAGAGCCAAGCTATTTTAGAGGGGGGTAAACTTACGCATTATCTAAAGTTTTAAGACAATTTAGGGGTATAATTGGAATTCTGAATTACCTATTACCTGAGCATTTAAAGCTGAATTTCAATTCCCTAGTTACCATCGTCTCTTCCACATCCCACCACAACCCTAATTGAATGTTGCACTTGAAGCGTTGTGCGTTTCCATCCCACCCACTCAATTTGTTACATACCAAACGAGAGAACTCAACCCAAAAGTCTAGTCTGGTGGGTGAGAGAGCCCATTTGGTATATAAACCCCACATTGGTTGCCCATACAACCGATGTGGGACAAGTCCCATACCTTGCAATGGTATTGGTCCATAACAATCGACCCTCCTTAAAGGGCCAACGTGATACGAACACAAATGGTAATCGTGCGTAAGATCGATAAAGAGAAGAAGAAACCCTAAGAGAAGAAGTAAACTCAATTCATCGATACCAATTCCATTAGATCGTAATGTTTAAGTACTAGATTATGGAACTAACTATTACAAAGACCCCTATTCTATTCAACTATTGCATCTGAAGTCCCTATACTATTATGGCCATAACAATACTTCCCCCTCAAAGGATTCTTGACCCCAAGAATAAAAAATCACAAACAAAAATCATGGACAAAACCTCAAACAGTAGCATTATCTGCTCCAACGATGTACCAAAAGAAGAATCCCAACTTCACAAGTCTACCAATGCCCAATTTCTCAATCACCAATATCCCAGTTGAGATACGACTAAGAGGACAGACGCTGCATCAAATGCCTTTGTAAGATAAGAGTAAGAGGGAAGCAAGCTGCATCAAATGCCTTTGTAAAATCCTTTCCTATTAGATGAGTCCCAGCTAGATGCAAGAATGACTTTAATAAATTCCTCCTAGTTAGCCAATGAAATAAATTGTTCCCAGGCAACCATTTAGACTTCCATGAATTTTTGAATCCTTCAATTTTCTTATTGTTTCCTAACCCCATAAGCCATTTTGTAAGATTAACCATATCAAAACAAGGAAGCTTATCACTAGTAATAATTGAAAACCTGCCATATGGGGTCAAAATGTGGAACCACAGTTTAGATTTCCATCTGTGCCACATGTACATCTTTGCCAACATGTTCGAACAACAACCGTTCACGATCATAATGAGAAATGGAAATTTGGATTTCCATTTGTGCCACATATGCGCCATTGCCTTCTTCTTTCTATTCTTATTTATTGGATGTATATTTTCTTGATCTGATAACCCAAAGCATGCTGTCTGGTAACTAAAGGTAAAGTTTGGACTTGACCTAAACAAGAGATCAGTCATATAGCATACTTGAGAATATGGTCTTGTAACTGAATCCAAGTGTTGTAGAATGAGTTGCTTGCATTGCTTTTCAAGATCTTTGATGAAACAATTGTAAGAACGCCTTAACACCGCATAAAAATCAGTACACAAATCTATATGCCCAGCTCTTTCAAAAGCAACACCACCATAAAGGCCTAAGGTAAACTTGAGTAATTTTATATCAAAAAATGCTCCAGGCCAACTCCCTATATCACTTCCTAAGACAACAGTTGGAGCCATAATAGGAACATTTGTCAAGAATTCATCTAATTCATTGCCTTTTGCACATATGTTTAAATGTTTTACCATAGTATCATAACAAGAATGCATTGAGTTGTTTGACACATAAAACAAATCTTTCTTGATGACCTTACGATTTAGAAACTCAAGTTCATTGTTCCTCACTGGTATGGAATTTTCAACAACATATTCAATGTGATAATGTTGAACATTCCTTATTTTTCCACCCAAATAACCACGCCAGCCCGGTTTCCATTCAAAAGTTTTAACAACTATCAATTTAGAACCTAATTTCCAGGTTTTCTTAGTCTTGATCATACCAGCTTCCTTATCTTTATCTTTTAATGCAATTCTATGATTTTTGCCCAAAACTGAATGTGCAGACTTATCTTCTTCAATATGTGCAATTTGTGAAACTTCACCCACCATTTCACCATAAAAAAGATCCACATGAACTGGACCTTTGTTGATTTTCTTTAAATTTCCAGTTTTGTTTTCATTGTCAACACCATATCCATGGTTCGTTGTTATGTCTTTATATAAAGAATCATTTCCCTTTGTTTCAGCGGGCTTGAAAAAAATCCGTAGACGCCACTACATCTTGCATGGTCTCTTGATGTATCCTATTAAACTCGTTGCCCAAATTATCCTTCAGCCCACTCATGTGATCCTCTGATCTGGTAGAATTTGCTACTAACAACTTCTCATCTTGATGAAAAAGCAGTGGCAACATTTCAACAGTTATATCACCCTCAATTGATTCTACTATATTGCCTTCAATTGCAAAACTTTCACTCATACCCGAATTCGTTTCACTTCCAAAAATTTGATTCATTTCATTTTCTTTTGAATCGTTACTATCAAACAGTTCATGAATACTCAAATATTGATTTAAAGACCCAATTTTCTTTATACACATGCTATTATCATTTTCAAACATATTAGGCGTCTCATTAATACCCATGTGCCCTTGAATCTCATCACAAAACCTTTTAGGTGTTCCATCGAACACTTGGTGGACAGACTCCACTATTATGAATTCAGATGAACATGGATCATCAGGAGAAAGCGTATCTTTCAATTTATTTGAATCCAATTTTAGGGCTAAATAAAATGTATCTTTCAATGTTTGAAGTCTATGTTGGTGCCACTGTATAAAAACATCACCTATTTCTTGTTTTAGACCACTGATGAACAGGTATATGGCATAACCCTCATCAATATTGCCCTTATTAAACAAAGCCTCAAATGAATCACAATAATATTTGATTGTACCTTCTTGGCTCAGTGCCATAATCTCGCCCGCAATAAATTCCATGTAATCGCTTGTTCTTGATTTGTTGTTGCTGCTGAATCGCTGATGTCTTTGTTTGTAAGTCTTCGTTTGTGTGTTGCTGAATACTGATTCTTGCCCTAATCGCCTAATCGTTTGTTCTTGATTTGTTTGTTGTAACCTAATTGCAATGAAAGGAAATGTTTGTTGCCCTAACCCACAGTCAAGAGGTCGATAGCTCTGATACCATTGATACGAACTGTAACACCCCGTGTTTTCACAAGTCAAAGTCAAAGTCAAGGTCTGAGTCAGCGACCGATTTCGCGCAACTTGACTTATAGAAATTTATTTATTTTAATTGTATTATGTGGAGTAAGTGTCGTTAATGACAGTAATCGAATTGTGTTAATCTTAATTCAACCGATCTACGACTGTGAACTATAGGAAGTAACAATGCGATAAAGTTAATCAACTAATAATCAAGCTATGTTAATCGAATCGACTTCTAATCGCAACCCGAACTATGTATTTTACTTGTTGTCTATACGTGTGTGTGTGCCTTACGTGTTACCTGTGCATGTTTATTTATGATCGTGTTGTGGTAATCAAACGAACTCAATCGAAACTCGAAATCTAACTCGAATGTAATCGAACTCGAATCACGATCGAACTAGGATAGATAGTGGAAAATAGATTACGCACGGTACGAAGTAGTTGGGACTAAAAGTAATTTGATTAGGAAACCCTATCGAATCGCTCGCAATCGGAACCGAAACGCCAAAGCTCGTCGCACCAAACACACCACCCAGGCGCCAATCCGGACGGACTGATGTCCGCACGGACAGGCCATCCGCACGGGTAGCCGCCCGGGGAGGTGTTAAGTGCATCCGACCAGGATTGCTATCCGCACGGATGACCATCCGGGTGATGTGCAATCCGGACGAATGGTACTCTCCTCTTTTGGCATCCTATAAATACACGGGTCACTCTCCAAACTTTCCACTTTTGGCAAGTAACGTCCGACCAGCACGCTCTCTTCACCTTTTCTTTGATTTCTCTCAATCCAGGTAAGATCTCGCCCTAAATCTTGTACTTTCTTGATCTATACGCACTTCTACACCTTTCTATCTTTTAAATATTAACTTTTAACCGTGAAATCATCAAGATTTGAGGTATTCTAGGATGACGACATCATGAAGTTCCCATGAACTTCAAGTCTGACCTCATTCCACCAAGAATAACTCGGATCTGAACGATTTCCATAAGATTTCACAATGACTTCGCATAAATCTGAACTTTTTCAAAAAGGATAAAAGAGTTGAAAGAAATAAACACAAGATTCTCCTTCCTTTACACTAAAAAACGATAAGAATCGGATCAGTTCTAGTCTCCTACTCAATGTTAGTGATGCACTAGTCCTAAATCCGGATTCTACCCACGAGACACCTGATTTCGGGTTAGACCAGAATAACCGTTCTGAGCCGCCGACCGGCCAAGCTGGGGTGATTCCTGGCCGGCTTAGTCATGCGGGTAAGAATGCAATTCCGATTGGTCGACACGTAATCAAAACATCTCGATAGAACGACAAAAGCGACCAAGGGTAGACGAACGGAATGACCCGAACGAGATGCTGTCCGGACGGACTGATGTCCGCACGGACAGGCTATCCGGACGAGTTGCCATCCGGACGGACTACACTTGGGACCCATATTCAAACAAGGTTTGAGTATCGACGAATGAATAATCCGCACGGACGACCCTCTGAATGGATTACTCTTCGGATCATGAGATACTAAGACCTTAAACAATTTCCAACATGTTCATCCGACCGGACTACCATCCGGACAGATTGTCGTTGTCCGCACGGACTACCATCCGGACGGATTTCACCAATTTCACCAAGTGACTCACCATTGAAGTCGTTGTCCGCACGGACCACCATCCGGACGGATTGTGTCACACCCCGACTTTCCACATATCACCGGTGGGCCCGGTGGGGAGTATCGTGACGTAGTTGATATCATCATAATCAAACAACACAATATTTAAATGCACAGCGGAAGGAAAAGATAAATATATTACATTCTGAATATAAAGTAATATCCAGTATTACAACAGAAAGTAAAGGATCCACAGGCGGATTCAAAATAAAATGAAAACTGTTCAACAGACTTTGACATCTAGAGCTTGCGAAACTTGAGTAATGATGCCTGGAGTAGCCAGCCTATTTCGTCTAGTACCTCCACTTAGCCTTTTTGGAAAATACGTCAGTTTACACTGGTAAATACAACTCAACTGACTCATTTTGAAAAGAGTTTGAAAATTGATTTCAATACACTTCGGCAAAATATATCTTTATAACTTGGGACAATTATTAAAATAATCATGTATACAGTTTTACTTATTTGTCGTCCATCAGGGCCGGTTGTCACACCCCGACTTTCCACGTATCACCGGTGGGCCCGGTGGGGAGTATCGTGACGTAGTTGATATCATCATAGTCAAACAACACAATATTTAAATGCACAGCGGAAGCAAAAGATAAATATATTACATTCCGAATATAAAGTAATATCCAGTATTACAACGGAAAGTAAAGGATCCACAGGCGGATTCAAAATAAAATGAAAACTGTTCAACGGACTTTGACATCTAGAGCTTGCGAAACTTGAGTAATGATGCCTGGAGTAGCCAGCCTATTTCGTCTAGTACCTGCACTTAGCCTTTTTGGAAAATACGCCAGTTTACACTGGTAAATACAACTCAACTGACTCATTTTGAAAAGAGTTTGAAAATTGATTTGAATGCACTTCAGCAAAATATATCTTTATAACTTGGGACAATTATTAAAATAATCATGTATACAGTTTTACTTATTTGTCGTCCATCAGGGCCGGTTAGAAGAGCCGGACAAGATTAACTGACACGCCACAGGTATAATGCCCACAAGGTTGATTCCTTAAGTGGATTACCAGTTTTTACATAATGCATCTGTCAAGTGTACGCCTACACCCCGTGCTTAGGTCGTGGCCATTTCGTAAAATGATGCCAAGGATATCCGGGACATGGTCATTTAACCCCCAAAAGCCATACACCAAATAATACATATTAAACAGGTTATGTAAATACATCAATCACAATCCGATTTAAATGACTACATACACCCGACCAAGCGGTACTTTTATAGTACCGTATCCCAAGCCCGTATAGGGAAAATAAGTAAAGAGTATTTACCTGAGCAAAGTATAAATCCAATACAGTAAGTACGCGTAGCTTTTACTGGGCTCCTAATCTGGAACGAAGGTTTTTAATAACCTATTAGAATCCTAACGGGCCTTTAGTTAAGTTTAAACTTAGACCGGTTAGTTTTCAAAGGAATATACGGTTCAAACGCGTGATAAAGCGAAGACCGGTTTAGAATGTGGTTTTGACCCGACAAGCTTGTATGCTTGTTTAATATGGGTAAATTAAACACATTCTGGAATTTGAGACACAAACGATATGGTTTGACCCGTTTCGGCTAATATATGCAAACTAGTTACATAGGCCGATTCGAACGCGAAAAGTGCGTAACGAGTAACCAATGAGTCATGTACAAGTTTCCTAACTTAATATGCCTTAAATATGTTGTGATATCAGTAGGATACCTTCCATTATGCCCAAACGAGTTTAATCTCAAAATAAGCCCCGTAGGGGTATTTCGGTCATTTATAGGGTTATAAAAGAGTTTAAGTATTAACCTGGGTTACAGGTCTGATGTAATCAGCAAAAACACTCAATTTAATAAGTTACAACAGTAGGGTAAAGTATATATGTGAAATTTATCAATTATAACCAAACTATGCACCGTAGGGGCATTTTGGTAATTTCACATAAGCCGAAAAGCTCAAAACTGAAGTCTGAGTTTAACAACCTTTGCTTACTGTTAAAATATTATAATTAACCTAAAATATCAGTTGGTATCAACCCTTGTATGTTTAAAATGGTTCTAGTACATACTATGCGTTAAAAACGCTTAAAAAGGGGATTACAAGCCATTTCCGGGTTCTATACATAAAGATGATATTTTTATTATTCCAGAAGGCTTAAAATAATTTATTTATCATATGTAATCAGTAGCAAAAGGTTTGGAGTCAATTAGATATGTAAAACTCATTTTATAGCCCGTAAGGGCAAAACCGACAATTACCGGATTAAGCCTATGACTATAAGTTATGCTCAGCCAAAAATTAATTAAAAATCTTCAAAAATCACAAAATAATATATTACATCAGTGGGTAAGAAGTTTGATATCAAAAAGTGTGTTTAAATAGGCTATACGCTAATTACGCCGTTAATTAACATAAAGCTTTCAATTTACGCTAATGATCATAACTCTTAAACTATACCTCAAACTGATGTCAAACTTTGGGTACATGTTTATATATCAGTGACTAAGGTTTCTACTCTTTTACATTTCCAAAAATCACGTTTTATGGTGAAAAGGGCATTATGGTCAACTTTAAGCATTTTACGGAAACGTGTAAACGAATCGGACAATCAACGAACCGATCACAGAGGGCTATACTACCATGTAACCAGGTCCTAAGGAAGTCCGAAGGCATTTCTAAGTCATACCAAATCGGGTCAGAACTGAAGTCAAAGCAAAAGTCAAAGTTTTGCGACTTTCGGTTCCGAACCGGGTCTAAATAGAAAATTGTCGGGTCGGACATGCTTAGACATGTTCTTACATTGATTACTAAGTTATATAAATGACAAAACAGATTACACACCTCTTACATTGCAAATTATGTGTTAATCCAAAGATTATGTTTCTGTTGACTTTTTCTAGTCAACTTTGACCCGACAAAAGGTCTAGTTAGTGTGGGAATCAGAGGGTGCCCTTTTAAGGGTTTAATGCCCACATAATTACCAACTTATAACTACCTTAAGTTTGAAAAATCGCTGGACCATTAGCGATTAATCGATAAGTCAACCGTTAATTACGACGGTTTGACTTTTAAGCTAAAAACTAAGCAAAACTTAATCGAGGAAGGTCAAGGGTACTTACAAGGGTCCTATGCACGAGTAGGGATGTCTTGGATCTGCTCCTAAGCTCCAGAAATGTTCCACAATTGCAGATGAAGGTGTGATCAAAGTTGTTTCACATGAGGGCCTTTTATAGTGTTTAATCTTGCACAAGATCTTGCCACACAACTCTAGCAATGTTCTTAGATCATTGACATGTGCCCCTAAGTCCTAAAAGTATGTAGGAGTCGCCCTTGAAGTGAAAATATCTGATCTAGGTCGTTTCCAAGGCTGAACAGCCAAGTTTCCTGATTTGCTGCATCTGGGCGACCCTTACGGACCGTAAGGGTGGACCTTTACGGTCCGTAAGCCTGTTATCTGGGCAATATTTTCTTTTTCAGTTTGCATCCCTGGCTCTTGGTCCTTCGAAAGGTCAATCCCCTTTATTCTTTGCATTTTGAGCCCTCCAAATTTACCTATAAGGGCTTCAAGACTTATACCTTCTTTGTTAAGTCCTTGGCTACATTGTTATTACCCGAAAAGTCATAATTTTCAATGTTGACGCTCTAACCCCTCGTACACGAATTTGATCATAACTTTCTCATACGATAACCAAACTTTATGAAATTTTTATCGTGCATTCTAGTGAGCATAATTAATCGTTACAAAGCTTCGGGTTTGCTTAAAAGGTCACTCAGAGGTATACTTTAAACATGTTGACACATTTAACCCCTGCAGTTTGTAATCTCTCACTTTCTTTCATATTTAGCTTCGTATGATCCATGATTTATTCGTTTGAAGGTATGAGCATCGTGTAGGGTTAGTGTATAGTATATTTATTCACTGTTGACATTTTAAACCCGTTTTTTCACATACTTTCCATGTTTGTCAACTTTAGTCCTTCTAGAACATTCTTTCACACGTTCAAACCTATGACACGTGTCAACACATTATAGGACGTGAATTTTCGAGGTGTTACATCCTCACCCCCTTAAAAGAAATCTTGACCTCGAGATTTACTGAAACAAATAAGGGTACTTTTCTTTCATGGTGGGCTCAACCTCCCACGTATACTCGGGACCTCTACGGGCATCCCACTTGACCTTTACAATAGGCACATGCTTCCTTCGAAGTTTTTTAACCTGTCGATCCTCGATCGACACAGGTTTTTCAACAAACTTTAAGCTCTCTTCTATATGCACATCTGTATGCGGTATTACCAGTGATTCGTCAGCGAAACACTTTTTCAGATTGCAGATGTGGAACATATTGTGAATTCCACTGAGCTCTTCAGGTAAGTTTAACTTATAGGCAACTGACCCGACACGTTCGATAACCTCGAAAGGTCCTATGTATCTCGGGCTTAGCTTGCCTTTCTTACCAAATCGCATCACCCCCTTCCAGGGTGATACTTTAAGCAACACTTTGTCACCTACTTCGAAGTGAAAAGCTTTACGCTTTGGATCTGCGTAACTCTTCTGCCTATCTCGGGCAGCCTTGAGACGGTCACGAATCTGGACAATCTTGTCTGTCGTTTCAAAGACTATCTCTGGTCCTGATAATTGGACATCTCCAACTTCCGCCCAACAAACGGGCGTTCTACACTTTCTACCGTATAATGCCTCGAAGGGCGCAACCTTAATGCTGGTATGGTAGCTATTGTTGTAGGAGAATTCGATTAACGGTAGGTTCTTATCCCAACTACCACCTAAATCGATCGCACACGCGCGTAGCATGTCTTCCAATGTTTGAATAGTACGCTCACTCTGGCCGTCCGTCTGCGGATGGTAAGCCGTACTAAAATTCAAACGTGTGCCCAAAGATTGCTGGAAACTCTTCCAAAAATGTGACGTGTATCTAGTATCTCTGTCAGAGATAATAGACACAGGTATGCCATGTAAGGCTACAATCTTATCCACATACAACTGGGCTAACATGTCGGAGCTGTAAGTCTCCTTAATGGGCAGGAAATGTGCTGACTTAGTCAGTCTGTCTACGATCACCCAAATGGTGTCATTTCCTTTCCTTGTCTTAGGTAACTTGGTGATAAAATCCATAGTTACCATCTCCCGTTTCCAAGTGGGAAGTTCAGGCTGTTGTAGCAAACCTGACTGTTTCTGATGCTCGGCTTTGACTTGCGCACAAGTCAAGCATTTAGCTACATAGGTGGCTACAGACTTCTTCAAGCCTATCCACCAATAATTTGCCCTTAGTTCCTGGTACATCTTATCAGCTCCAGGATGAACGGAGTATTTGGAACTATGGGCTTCCTGGTGGATGACATCTCGAAGTCCTCCATAAATTGGAACCCATATTCGTCCATTTAATCTTAGAATTCCGTCCTTGCTAAGAGTTAACTGCTCCTCAGTTACCCCTAGCTTTTCGTTAGGATAGTTAGCTTCCAACACAGTTTCCTTCTGTGCAGCTAACAACCTTTCAGTCAAACTGTTCTTTATCTCCATGCGCTTGGCATTGATTCGGATGGGTTTCACCCTCTCCTTTTGACTCAAGGCATCGGCGACTACATTCGCCTTGCCTGGATGGTATCTGATTTCACAATCATAATCATTCAACGTCTCCATCCATCGGCGCTGCCTCATGTTTAAATCCTTCTGATTAAACAGGTGCTGGAGGCTCTTGTGATCAGAGTAGATCACACACTTGATTCCATATAAATAATGCCTCCAGAGCTTTAGTGCAAATACAACGACACCCAACTCCAAGTCATGGGTGGTGTAATTCTTTTCATGCACTTTTAATTGCCGTGAAGCATAGGCAATAACCTTGCCTTTCTGCATAAGCACACACCCCATGCCAGTGTGTGATGCATCGCAGTAAACTACGAATTCTTCGGTACCTTCAGGCAATGTCAGTACAGGAGCATTGCTCAACTTCTGCTTCAAAATATCAAAGGATTCCTGCTGCTTAGGACCCCAGTCAAACTTAATCTTCTTGCGTCTCAGCGAAGTCAGGGGTGCAGCAATCCTTGAGAAGTTTTTGATAAAACGCCTGTAGTATCCTGCTAAGCCTAGGAAGCTACGAATCTCTGTAGGCGTCTTTGGCTCTTGCCAGTTCATAACAGCTTCAACTTTAGCGGGATCCACTTGGATACCACGCTCACTGACCACATGTCCAAGGAATTGGACTTCTCGAAGCCAAAATTCACACTTGGAAAATTTGGCGTAGAGTTTCTCATGATGTAGAAGTTTAAGAATACAACGAAGGTGTTTCTCATGGTCAGCTTGGTTCTTAGAGTAAATGAGAATGTCTTCAATGAAGACGATGACGAATTTATCTAAGTACGGCTTGCAAACGCGATTCATGAGGTCCATGAACGCGGCCGGTGCATTAGTGAGCCCAAAAGGCATCACTAGGAACTCGTAATGACCATAACGAGTCCTAAATGCAGTTTTATGCACGTCTTCATCTCTAACCTTCAGTTGGTGGTAGCCTGACTTCAAATCAATCTTCGAGAAATAACTTGCCCCTTGCAATTGATCGAACAAATCGTCGATCCTGGGCAAAGGATACCTATTCTTTATAGTGACTTTGTTAAGCTCACGGTAATCGATACACAGTCGCATCGATCCGTCCTTCTTCTTGACAAACAGGACTGGCGCTCCCCATGGAGACGAACTAGGTTTAATGAAACCTTTAGCTAGCAATTCATCCAGCTGTGCTCTCAATTCCTTCATCTCTGTTGGTGCCAACCTGTAAGGCGCTCTAGCAACAGGTGCTGCTCCAGGGATGATGTCAATTCTGAATTCGACTTGTCTATCTGGTGGTAAGCCAGGTAGTTCTTCAGGAAACACTTCAGGGTATTCAGAAATGACAGGGATGTCTTCCATCTTGGGTTTCGGCTCATCAATAGTAACCTGTGCCATGTAGATGACACAACCCTTCTTCAAACATCTCGAGGCCTTGAGCATAGTCACTTTCTCAGGCAGTCCATACCGGGTATCTCCTTGAATGGTAAGTGGTTCACCAGATGGAGTCTTGATCACCACTTGCTTTTTATCGCAGACAATCTAGGCCTGGTTATGAGATAACCAGTCCATGCCTAACACGATGTCGAACCTAGCTAACTTCAAAGGAAGTTGGGACAAAGGAAAAGAGTGGTCCTTAATGGATATGAAACATCCATCTAATATGGTTGAGTCGGTTTCTATGGTGCCATTGGCTAACTCAACCTCATACTTTACGCTTAAGGTTTTAACAGGCAATTTCAACAATTCACAAAACTTGTTATCTACAAACGACTTATCAGCGCCTGAATCAAAAAGTACCCTTGCATAGAAATCATTGATGAGAAAGGTACCTGTGATTACGGTGTCATCCTGGACTGCTTCCCTTGCATCCATTCGAAAGACCCTTGCATTGGTCTTCTTGACCTCTTCAGGCTTCTTGGCGTATTTAGGGCAGTTGGTTTTGATATGCCCTTTCTCATTGCAATTGTAGCATGTTGCGTCTTTTATCTTCTTGCACTCTATCGTCTTGTGCTCTCTAGACTTGCATATCCCACATGTAGGTGATCCTGAATTAGAATTGGACTCAAGTCTGCACTTTCCAAAGTGGCGTTTTTGGCAAGTTGTGCACTTTGGCTTTTCCTCTGTTCGCTAACTATTCCTTCCAGACCCAAACTTCTTAGAATCAGTGTTTCCCTTGTGCTTCTTCTCTGACCCTCGTGAGTTATCATCCTCACGTTTCCTCTTACTTTCTTCAGATTTCTTTAGCGATCTCAACCTGACCGCATCTAAAGTAAGGGACAAAGAGAGATCAGCTGCTGACCTAAATGTAGCACATCTTGAAGCCTTAACACTGCCTTTGATTTCTGGAGCTATACCCCCAATTAAATGAGCAATTCGCTTGGGCTCTGGTGTTACAAGGTAAGGAACTAGTCTGGACAGGGTATTGAAACTGGTGAGGTAAGCTTGACAATCTAAGTTTGTCATCACCAATGATAAGAAATCAGATTCAATTCTTTCGACCTCGTGTTGAGGGCAGTAGTTCTCCATAATGAGAGTAACAAACTGCTCCCATGACATGTTGTAGAGCGGGATCTTCCCAGCAGCTTGAATGAGAGACTTCCACCACGCTAATGCCTCTCCCTTTAACGATTGGGATACATACTTCACTACGTCCCTTTCAGCACAACCGCTGATGTCAACCACGGTGTCCATCTCATCTAACCAGGTCATACAATCAATTGCCCCTTTTTCCCCAGTGAAATCCCGGGGTTTGCAGGAAACAAAATATTTATAGGTACAGGACTTGGTATGCGGTTCATTATTGAACACTATCTTCTTTGATGGAACACTGAGTTGATTAGATGAACGTCGATCATCATCCTTCTTTGGTTCTTCCTTTTTGGAGGGCGGCTTGCTATGAGCCTCCGAATGCGTCTTAGGGACAGACTTAGAGTGGGGTACAGATGAGGCTTTACTATGAGTCTCACTATACTCCTTGAATTGCTCCTCTACAGCTTTAGATACAGCTGTATTAATCAGAGTACGAAGTTCTCCTCTGGTTATATCAATCTTATCATCATCGTGGTTTTCCAGAGGATGACTGTTTATCTCGTCAGAGTTAGCCATGTAGTCTTAGTTGCTACAAAAAGAAAATAAGGGCAAGGTTTATTTAGAAGCCCATACAGTACTATCGTTCTTAAACGATTTATTAACCATGCTTTTAACACACATTTTAGTTAATTTGTTAAATATAAAAATTGTTCAGGATCTTTATCATAATCCTAAATTATAAGTTAATAATAGCACAAAAGGCCTAGTCACGTAGACAAGTTTAATTTTATAAGCCATGGTTTCAGAGAATCGAGGCATTAAGGTTTGAATCAAAGTTCATTACCTTTTCTTGACAGGGAGTCATAAGCTACCACTGTCTTTAGTCTCAGAGGACGTTAATTATAGCCCGTGGGCACTTCATCCATAGGGGATGATTATATAAATAAGGGAATTTAGAATAACCCATTTAAAAATGACTTATGTG
The DNA here is from genome assembly GCA_030545235.1 of Helianthus tuberosus. Lineage (NCBI taxonomy): Eukaryota > Viridiplantae > Streptophyta > Magnoliopsida > Asterales > Asteraceae > Helianthus > Helianthus tuberosus. The sequence continues at coordinate 148,439,378 of CM060384.1, read as the reverse complement.
ATTTTATCGTATCACACTTTGTCAAGCATGTTAATATGCTTTCAGATGTTTAATAATGATTTGAATCTCTTGAATAGGTTCCACCATCTTGGCCTTGTCTGCAGTGACATTTAGGCTAGGTTTTACCTTTAAGATTCTTTTTAACAATTAACGCAAAACAATCCTAAATGGAAATGTTAACAAGGATCTGAACCTAATTGTGGAACTACCATCTTGGCCCTGTCTTAAGGTGACATGTGGCTAGGTCTCGTCCTTCTTAGATTTTGCCATTTTTATTATAATGGTAGATCTTATAATATAGGAATGATATTTTAAATATGATCGTTCCTTTTAAAAAAATTACAATATATGGTTGCCCTAAACGGGACTTCTAATAAAATGACTTGCCCATGCAAGGGCTAATCAGAAAAATAACCAAAGAAGCAATCAAAGACAATGAAACGAATTAGGATTAGTCCTATGTTCTTGTCTAGACTCAAGAATGTGCAACTGTGTAACTGAGATTAAACACAAAAGGTTAGTGTTTAATTCACTCAGTGTTGGCTCTGATACCAACCAGTCACACCCCGACTTTCCACGTATCACCGGTGGGCCCGGTGGGGAGTATCGTGACGTAGTTGATATCATCATAATCAAACAACACAATATTTAAATGCACAGCAGAAGCAAAAGATAAATATACCTGTCACACCCCGACTTTCCACGTATCACCGGTGGGCCCGGTGGGGAGTATCGTGACGTAGTTGATATCATCATTGTCAAACAACACAATATTTAAATGCACAGCGGAAGCAAAAGATAAATATATTACATTCCGAATATAAAGTAATATCCAGTATTACAACGGAAAGTAAAGGATCCACAGGCGGATTCAAAATAAAATGAAAACTGTTCAACAGACTTTGACATCTAGAGCTTGCGTAACTTGAGTAATGATGCCTGGAGTAGCCAGCCTATTTCGTCTAGTACCTGCACTTAGCCTTTTTGGAAAATACGTCAGTTTACACTGGTAAATACAACTCAACTGACTCATTTTGAAAAGAGTTTGAAAATTGATTTGAATACACTTCGGCAAAATATATCTTTATAACTTGGGACAATTATTAAAATAATCATGTATACAGTTTTACTTATTTGTCGTCCATCAGGGCCGGTTAGAAGAGCCGGACAAGATTAACTGACACGCCACAGGTATAATGCCCACAAGGTTGATTCCTTAAGTGGATTACCAGTTTTTACATAATGCATCTGTCAGGTGTACGCCTACACCCCGTGCTTAGGTCGTGGCCATTTCGTAAAATGATGCCAAGGATATCTGGGACATGGTCATTTAACCCCCAAAAGCCATACACCAAATAATACATATTAAACAGGTTATGTAAATACATCAATCACAATCCGATTTAAATGACTACATACACCCGACCAAGCGGTACTTTTATAGTACCGTATCCCAAGCCCGTATAGGGAAAATAAGTAAAGAGTATTTACCTGAGAAAAGTATAAATCCAATACAGTAAGTACGCGTAGCTTTTACTGGGCTCCTAATCTGGAACGAAGGTTTTTAATAACCTATTAGAATCCTAACGGGCCTTTAGTTAAGTTTAAACTTAGACCGGTTAGTTTTCAAAGGAATATACGGTTCAAACGCGTGATAAAGCGAAGACCGGTTTAGAATGTGGTTTTGACCCGACAAGCTTGTATGCTTGTTTAATATGGGTAACTTAAACACATTCTGGAATTTGAGACACAAACGATATGGTTTGACCCGTTTCGGCTAATATATGCAAACTAGTTACATAGGCCGATTCGAACGCGAAAAGTGCGTAACGAGTAACCAATGAGTCATGTACAAGTTTCCTAACTTAATATGCCTTAAATATGTTGTGATATCAGTAGGATACCTTCCATTATGCCCAAACGAGTTTAATCTCAAAATAAGCCCCGTAGGGGTATTTCGGTCATTTATAGGGTTATAAAAGAGTTTAAGTATTAACCTGGGTTACAGGTCTGATGTAATCAGCAAAAACACTCAATTTAATAAGTTACAACAGTAGGGTAAAGTATATATGTGAAATTTATCAATTATAACCAAACTATGCACCGTAGGGGCATTTTGGTAATTTCACATAAGCCGAAAAGCTCAAAACTGAAGTCTGAGTTTAACAACCTTTGCTTACTGTTAAAATATTATAATTTACCTAAAATATCAGTTGGTATCAACCCTTGTATGTTTAAAATGGTTCTAGTACATACTATGCGTTAAAAACGCTTAAAAAGGCGATTACAAGCCATTTCCGGGTTCTATACATAAAGATGATATTTTTATTATTCCAGAAGGCTTAAAATAATTTATTTATCATATGTAATCAGTAGCAAAAGGTTTGGAGTCAATTAGATATGTAAAACTCATTTTATAGCCCGTAAGGGCAAAACCGACAATTACCAGATTAAGCCTATGACTATAAGTTATGCTCAGCCAAAAATTAATTAAAAATCTTCAAAAATCACAAAATAATATATTACATCAGTGGGTAAGAAGTTTGATATCAAAAAGTGTGTTTAAATAGGCTATACGCTAATTACGCCGTTAATTAACATAAAGCTTTCAATTTACGCTAATGATCATAACTCTTAAACTATACCTCAAACTGATGTCAAACTTTGGGTACACGTTTATATATCAGTGACTAAGGTTTCTACTCTTTTACATTTCCAAAAATCACGTTTTATGGTGAAAAGGGCATTATGGTCAACTTTAAGCATTTTACGGAAACGTGTAAACGAATCGGACAATCAACGAACCGATCACAGAGGGCTATACTACCATGTAACCAGGTCCTAAGGAAGTCCGAAGGCATTTCTAAGTCATACCAAATCGGGTCAGAACTGAAGTCAAAGCAAAAGTCAAAGTTTTGCGACTTTCGGTTCCGAACCGGGTCTAAATAGAAAATTGTCGGGTCGGACATGCTTAGACATGTTCTTACATTGATTACTAAGTTATATAAATGACAAAACAGATTACACACCTCTTAAATTGCAAATTATGCGTTAATCCAAAGATTATGTTTCTGTTGACTTTTTCTAGTCAACTTTGACCCGACAAAAGGTCTAGTTAGTGTGGGAATCAGAGGATGCCCTTTTAAGGGTTTAATGCCCACATAATTACCAACTTATAACTACCTTAAGTTTGAAAAATCGCTGGACCATTAGCGATTAATCGATAAGTCAACCGTTAATTACGACGGTTTGACTTTTAAGCTAAAAACTAAGCAAACCTTAATCGAGGAAGGTCAAGGGTACTTACAAGGGTCCTATGCACGAGTATGGATGTCTTGGATCTGCTCCTAAGCTCCAGAAATGCTCCACAATTGCAGATGAAGGTGTGATCAAAGTTGTTTCACATGAGGGCCTTTTTTTGTGTTTAATCTTGCACAAGATCTTGCCACACAACTCTAGCAATGTTCTTAGATCATTGACATGTGCCCCTAAGTCCTAAAAGCATGTAGGAGTCGCCCTTGAAGTGAAAATATCTGATCTAGGTCGTTTCCAAGGCTGAACAACCAAGTTTCCTGATTTGCTGCATCTGGGCGACCCTTACGGACCGTAAGGGTGGACCTTTACGGTCCGTAAGCCTGTTATCTGGGCAATATTTTCTTTTTCAGTTTGCATCCCTGGCTCTTGGTCCTTCGAAAGGTCAATCCCCTTTATTCTTTGCATTTTGAGCCCTCCAAATTTACCTATAAGGGCTTCAAGACTTATACCTTCTTTGTTAAGTCCTTGGCCACATTGTTATTACCCGAAAAGTCATAATTTTCAATGTTGACGCTTTAACCCCTCGTACACGAATTTGATCATAACTTTCTCATACGATAACCAAACTTTATGAAATTTTTATCGTGCATTCTAGTGAGCATAATTAATCGTTACAAAGCTTCGGGTTTGCTTAAAAGGTCACTCAGAGGTATACTTTAAACATGTTGACACATTTAACCCCTGCAGTTTGTAATCTCTCACTTTCTTTCATATTTAGCTTCGTATGATCCATGATTTATTCGTTTGAAGGTATGAGCATCGTGTAGGGTTACTGTACAGTATATTTATTCACTGTTGACATTTTAAACCCGTATTTTCACATACTTTCCATGTTTGTCAACTTTAGTCCTTCTAGAACATTCTTTCACACGTTCAAACCTATGACACGTGTCAACACATTATAGGATGTGAATTTTCGAGGTTTTACAGACTGTCGTCCGCTCGACCGACTTGAAAGATAGAGATACTTAAATGTTTTCTAAATACTACAACGAAAACTTCAAAGGACAAGCCATCATACACAAACACATCCTTAACATAGGAAGAAACAATCCACTCGAATCGTCATCCGGACGGATTGCCATCCACACGGATGACCACCCGGACGGATTGCCATCTACACGGATGACTAACCGAACGAATTGCTATTCACTCGGATTGCTGTTCGCACGGATGACCATCCGAACGACTAGCTATCCTACCCACTCTCACCCTGTATTGTTTTACGCGCCACTTATCGCTACGTTACCAAATCTATTCAGGCTAACCGTACTCGCTAAAGCGCTCCCTTCAATCCATTAATCGCTGTGAGTATACTCGATCCCTTTTTGCTTTAAGCACTTTTGGGTGTTACATACGTTACGAATATTCAAACTACAACTATCACACTACTCAAATTATTTGAACGCTAACCGTTAATGCATGTATTACGTGGCTTATGAATGCTTGTTTGTTATGTTTACACATGGAATGTTGTCTACCTGCCTTAGCAACGATAGTACTATAGTTTGGACTCAGCACCCGTTCACACGGGGGTTGTTAAGGATCTTTTACTTGCATGGATTACGGTGGTAATCATGTATTGCGAACTGCCTCGGGCAGTCAACCCGCAGTCATTGGTATCGATGGATCTATGTCGATAACTAACGTGCTTTATTTCACTATGTGTACGTGCTGGTTATGCGCAAACGAATTCGAACTCTATATGCTATTATCAAACTTGTATGCTCACCTTTACATTTTATGTATTGACTTTATTTTAACGTATGTGACAGGTGCTTAGGACGCACATGTGGTAGGAAATTGAAGCTAGAATAAAGCTTTAGAGCCCAACAAATAGTTGTCTGTAGATAACGAATCAGGGGTCTCTAGAAGCAGATAAACAATTGCTGTCTTATTTAAATCTGAGTTATCGGAACAGAATATTTGTCTTGATGTTTATCTGTAATAATTTGTTTACTATTTGAGACATGGTATGGGACATGTTGATTTAAATTGAATGGTAATGATAGTTGTTGTGGAAACTTCTGGACAATCTGTTTTGCTCAGTGCCATGCCCCGATGATTCCGCCATCGGTTGGGGTGTGACAGATTGGTATCAGAGCCATAACTAGAGGGAATTAGGCAAGACTCGACCTAGTCCGGGTCGAAGTCTTAGAGACCTAGACTATAGTTAAGAACCAACAGACCAACTCGAGTACGTCTAGTAGGGATTTCGTACATACTTATTCCTCACTATCTTTGTCTAAACTACACTCTCACTGCACTCGAATTTTCAACTATGAGTAGGCAATAAGGTCGAGAATAGGTGTGAAAACCGCAAACTCTCGACTAAAGTTGCTTAATCAACTCGCATTTTAGCTACAAACGAGGAGAATTATGCCAAATCAGGAGTGAAACCCACATTTTGATGAATAAACTTCTCTATTTTATTAAAGCTCAGGAGCAAAAGTTGTTAAGTTAGGGGTGAAACCCGAACCTTGATAGCTATCCCTGACTCATTTTGGTTTTACAAAACTCTCACCAAAGTCTCGATGGACTCCAACGACCTGAGGTCACGACATGACTAACGGATGCGTGCCAAATGCCCAAGAATCGAGGCAAAGACACAGTTCTGGAGGTTAAATGTGCGCAACAGGTCCTTGTGAATAGTCGAACCACTTTGGTTAGTCAAAGTCTAGTAGCCGCAGGCAATCTACTTCTTGAATTTTATGAATTTCGATTCTGAGCTGGCAACTGCTGACTCGGATAATTCGTCGATTTTATGAGATTATATGTGTGTTTATCTGTTTATGTATTTTAATTTTTGGAATTTACTTGATTTTTCTTTCACTTCAATCGACACGCACGACTCGCACTGCTTTTCTATGCCAAATCGTTGACAACTCGCGAAACTTTTGAACAATTTCATGCTACTCTCGAGCAATCGTCGACTTTGAATAATAGGTTTCTGTTTTCTGATTGCCTCTAATGCTTAAGTGCGCATGTGTTTCCCAGTTTCTTTGCCCTACATACTTAGGAATTATGTGATTATGTGCTCTACATGCTTACGTGATGGTGCTCTAAGTGTTTATGTGGTTATGTGATTAAATGAATTTGTGTTTTGCGTGGTTATATGTCTACATGTTTACACGGTACGTGTTACCGAGCTTTAGTAGTAGTAGACGTGTGAGGTGAGATTCGAATACAATGTGTTGAGTTCCGTGGCGATGTCTCTTGCAGACAATGTCGTCTGGATCCCGTCATGTACTCTCTCGTCAGGAGAAGAGGGACAAACGCCTTGCTTCCATCATCGCCAAGAGTGTGGCAAAGGCCGTGATTGATGTTTACGAGAATGCCAGCAAATCATCCGAGGAATCGAGAACCGAAGCTCCCAAAGCTACCGCAAGGCCTTTCAGTTTCAAGCAATTCAAGTCATGTGGGCCGAAAGAATTCACTGGCGAAGGAGGTCCCACTGCACTATTCCACTGGTTTGATTCCATTGAGGTTACTCTACGACAGAGTGGTTGCCCTGATGACCTCCGTACTCTGAATGCTACCGGCGTTTTCCAGTCCCGTGCACTAGACTGGTGGACGGCCGAGAGGAACAAGCGAGGGAACGATGTGATAGACTGTCGTCGGGTCTATGCAAAAACCTAAAATTACCTATAGAGAGGGTAAGTCAGGTATCGAATCCAGAGGAGCATGTGGTCAGTGTAATACCGTTTAACTAATCTAAACTTACTTTATGAAATATGCTAGTTTGTCTATTTTTGTATTTTTTATGAATAAGTATTGTGAAAATAAGAAAACAATGATAGGAACGTGACCACTCCGGGATTCAGATTCTGTAAACACCTAATAATCTAATTATTGTTTATTTGGATGCCACTGATTAAATGGTAAATCTGTCACATAAACCAATTACTTATACAAGATCCTAGCATAATACCAATTGATCAGAGAGATATTAACCGCAAGCATAAATAATTATTCAATCAGCAAAGACACAATTAGATTCAACATAAATACGTCTCTGGTTATCACCAGGATTTGTCTGTCACACAAATTGTATATATGTAAATGCAATTCGGTCAACACCTAATTACAATCTAATTCTCAAACAAACAAAACTAAATTAAAAGTGAAATACAAGAATCATCACCCGGAGTGTCACTGGAGGGTTAACCGATCATGGCAGGTTGTTGATCTTCAGAGGCTCCAACCATAGTTGAAACCCCTCTCTTTCGTCCGAGCTCCCCTCTTCTTTTACAAAGCATGCACACATATATATATATTATGATGGTGATGGCTGACTTCTCAACAAAGCCTCCTTTCACATGTATGCGTGTGTATGTGAATGCTATTTACATTTAGTATGTTCCCACATGTACTTGGTCTGCATGTCTTGGATGATGTTTCGCTCCTCACATTGGAATTAATATTGGCTCCTGGAATTTAGTGTGTTTACATTACACTTTGGATCCCTCCAAAAGTCAACATGAACTACAAACTTCTCTAATAACAATCGTCCAACATGGCTGCCTAAAAGTCACTTTCCTCAAAAGTGATAAAAGATGATGATGATAATGTTAAGATGTTATGAGAGCTCCAACTTCTAAACGTGTTAACTTCGCCATATTACGCGTTTTACCTGTACAACCACAATTTCTCGTAGTTAATTTATTCAATGCATATAACCACATAAACGACAATAAATCATACACTATAAACACTTTAACGTCCGGGTTTCACACTCTCCATCACATCCCCACACTTGTCTTTTGCTTGCCCTCAAGCAAATCTGTTTTTCACTTTCACGTGGGTCGAACAACGAATACACTTCCCATTCCCGAGACAAAGGTTAAGGTCTATTTTCATACAAAAGTTCAAACCTTTTACAATTTACAACATATTTAACAATAACGTGAGCATTCACATATACAATGGTTATCCAAGATTAACCCGCCCGTAAAACTAGCAATTCATACATATCCCTCACAATGTTCTCTCACTCGGCTTAACAATTGGCTAATATGTAATGTATTAGCATTTCAACAATTAATCGCTCAAAACCGATTAGAACACGTACCCGCATAGGCTTGCAACTCAATCATTCTCCACCACCGATCACGAATACTAAACACAAGTCATAAGGTCTTTGAATGGGTTGTAACGGGGCTAGGGTTAAGGGTCGGAAATAGGATATTTTAAAGTGGCTAAGGTGATGAAAATTCGATTTTTATTACAAAACAACTAATCTACGCACAACTAACTACCAATATCAAACTAGAAGGCAACAAGCTTTCGCCTTTTATTTCTCAACTAAGAATACATATATATTTTTTTTTTTTGTTCTTTTCTCAACAATTTTCTCATCTTTTTCATAATGTTTTCTGATTTTTCTATCTCTTTTTTCTTTCTTTTTTTTATATGCAAACAAACAAACAACTATACAAACTTGACTCCTATAATCGAATTTCCATCACACGGGTTAAAAACAAAAAGGCTTATGGTTGTTGGCTAAGTGGGTTGTCAAACGAAGGTTTAGGCTCAAGATTGGCTACTAAGGGATAATTTTTGGGTAAGGGTATAAGAATGGTGTAAAAGGAAAAAGGTTCACCTAATGCCTTAATCATTCTCGTGCTCGTATTCGGTCTATGGTCTTGAACGTATCAAAAGTTGCAAGTTCTACAATACGCGACTAATGGTCCACTCAAACAACGAATATGTAAATGTAAATCTATGATATATAAGTGGCTCAAAACCTCACGTATAAGGGTATGATATGTGATATGCATCAAATGCTAGTTCCTTAGGCGAATTATTCCCAAATAACCACCCGCTAAATACCCTTCATGCTATTAATTTGAACTTGACCATGACAAAAGACCAAATGGGTTGTGCCATCCCTCGTTGACTTAGTTACTTGTGCTTTTAAGATCGCTTTTGAGACAAGAAATTTTTGAAAAATTTTTGAAATTTTCCCCCATCCCCACACTTGAAGCAAATGTCCTCAATGTGTAAGAACTAGAGTTTTAAAACGCACAAGGGATGTGACACGGCTATCCTTCCCAAAATTTCACCCCAGAAAAAAAAAATACAAAATACAATCCACTTATTACTAAACTAATAATCAAGGTAAAACGGAAACGCATGCACCTGATTTTTTTGCTTGATGCCCATATCTTATTCTCTTCATAAAACGGTTGTCTCGCGAACATCATGTACCTACAAATTCTAACCCTTGTGTAGAAGCATGCTTCTCACAACCATTGAAATTTGTTAGTTACCTAGTTCTACCATTTTTATGAAATTATTACCAAGCCATGCGTTATTTCACTTCAATTTATGTGGAAAATAAATTACAACAATAACACGGCTAACTCACTTTCGTAGGAATCACGGTTGCATTTAGCTTATGCAACAAGCCCTTTTAAACCCCCCAATAGCTTGGGAGGACGAGAGGTCTCGTGAGGGTTATATAGGGAACACACCCACAAAGTTCATTTAACTAAAAGCAAATAAATAAATAAAAAAATAAAAAATAAAGTTATGATGATGGTGAGGATTAATTTAAAGCAAAAGTTTGGTCTTGCTTTTCTTTTCTTTTTGTCATGTCGAACCCACTATCAAAAATTATTATATATTTTTTTATTTTTATTTTATTTTTTTTTTATTTTTTATTTTTAAAACAATGACTTTTTGGTAATGAAAAATGACATCCTTTAGTGTTGTCCTATACTACCACTATACTACAAAGATTTTTTTTTTTTAATTTTTTTTTTCACAAAAAAAAATAAAATCAAATAAACAATATAACACTAAGCGCACTAGCTCCCCGGCAACGGCGCCATTTTGATAGACTGTCGTCGGGTCTATGCAAAAACCTAAAATTACCTATAGAGAGGGTAAGTCAGGTATCGAATCCAGAGGAGCATGTGGTCAGTGTAATACCGTTTAACTAATCTAAACTTACTTTATGAAATATGCTAGTTTGTCTATTTTTGTATTTTTTATGAATAAGTATTGTGAAAATAAGAAAACAATGATAGGAACGTGACCACTCCGGGATTCAGATTCTGTAAACACCTAATAATCTAATTATTGTTTATTTGGATGCCACTGATTAAATGGTAAATCTGTCACATAAACCAATTACTTATACAAGATCCTAGCATAATACCAATTGATCAGAGAGATATTAACCGCAAGCATAAATAATTATTCAATCAGCAAAGACACAATTAGATTCAACATAAATACGTCTTTGGTTATCACCAGGATTTGTCTGTCACACAAATTGTATATATGTAAATGCAATTCGGTCAACACCTAATTACAATCTAATTCTCAAACAAACAAAACTAAATTAAAAGTGAAATACAAGAATCATCACCCGGAGTGTCACTGGAGGGTTAACCGATCATGGCAGGTTGTTGATCTTCAGAGGCTCCAACCATAGTTGAAACCCCTCTCTTTCGTCCGAGCTCCCCTCTTCTTTTACAAAGCATGCACACATATATATATATTATGATGGTGATGGCTGACTTCTCAACAAAGCCTCCTTTCACATGTATGCGTGTGTATGTGAATGCTATTTACATTTAGTATGTTCCCACATGTACTTGGTCTGCATGTCTTGGATGATGTTTCGCTCCTCACATTGGAATTAATATTGGCTCCTGGAATTTAGTGTGTTTACATTACACTTTGGATCCCTCCAAAAGTCAACATGAACTACAAACTTCTCTAATAACAATCGTCCAACATGGCTGCCTAAAAGTCACTTTCCTCAAAAGTGATAAAAGATGATGATGATAATGTTAAGATGTTATGAGAGCTCCAACTTCTAAACGTGTTAACTTCGCCATATTACGCGTTTTACCTGTACAACCACAATTTCTCGTAGTTAATTTATTCAATGCATATAACCACATAAACGACAATAAATCATACACTATAAACACTTTAACGTCCGGGTTTCACACTCTCCATCACGATGCAGCCTACGGTTTGTCGTGGGACGAGCTCAAGGAAGTTATGCTAGAGGAATTCTGCCCTCCTCACGAGCGTCAAAAGCTGGAAGATGAATTTTGGCACATACAGCAGAAGGATGGTGACAATGCTGGTCTCACTGCTCGTTTCAAACAGCTCAGCATTATCTGTCCCGATCAAGTCAAGACTCCCGACACGACAATCAAGAAGTACATCCGGGACCTGCCCGACTGCGTTGCTGATTTCGTGCAAGCGGCTAAGACTACCACGATCGAGGAAACTTATCTGTTGGCCGCTGAAATCAACGACAAATGGGTTAAGGCTGGTGTCTGGGGTAAGACTTCGAAGCCTCTGCATCAAGCTACCGCTACCGCACCAACTGCTGAACCCACCTCATCGAGCAACAAGAGGAAGAACAAGAGAAAGAACAGCTCCACCAACAAGAACTGTGCGATTACTACTGCACCAATTCAAGCTGTACCGGCTCAACAGCGTCAAGTAGCGGCGCCTGTGGCCAATGCACCGCCTGCAAAGCGTGCATACACTAGGCCACACCCGCTCTGCCCTACTTGCACCTACCATCACCCGACTGCTATTCAATGCCGTTTTTGTGCTCACTGCAATGTGTACGGCCACTTTACTGCTAACTGCCGTATTCGTCAAGCTCCTGCCAAACAAGCTCTACTCACTGCCCCATAGGGTCAACCAGCTCCTCCGGCACCCGCAGTCAAAGCCAGAGCCTGCTTCGCGTGTGGCGACCCGAACCATTTCACCAACGTGTGCCCAAACAGGGTCGTGAAACAAGTGCCCCAACAACAGCAGCCACAGCAACAACAACCACAGCAGCAGCAACAACAGGCCGCACGCGCCAGAACCTTCAACCTCAACGTTCGTTAAGCCCAGGCCGACAACAACGTGGTCAATGGTACGTTCCTCGTGAATGGTATTTATGCTTCATGTTTATTTGATACCGGAGCCGATAATTGCTTTGTGTCGTTCGAATTTGAGAAACTCCTTAGTCGTAAACGTTCCCAACTCTCCTCGACATTCGATGTTGAAGTCGCTACCGGAAGAACCGTCTCTGTCAATTCTGTCCTTCGTGATTGTACTCTTGAGCTCAACAATCACATCTTTTCGATCGACCTTATTCCGATGCAACTCGGAAGCTTTGACGTCATTATAGGCATGGACTTTCTTCGAGAAAACCATGCTGAAGTTGTATGCTTCGACAAGATGATTCGATTTTCACTCGCGAATGGTGACTTATTGTGTGTATATGGCGATACTACTTCAAAGGGGCTCAAGCTTATGTCATGTATCCATGCCAGTAAGTATCTCCGTAAGGAATACAGGGCCTTCTTGGCTAACATCGTAGTAGCGGAGAAGGAAAAGAAAGAGAAGAAGGAAGTGAAAGACGTTCCAGTGGTTCGAGAATTTCCTAATGTTTTTCCAGAGGATCTTCCCGGACTACCGCCAAGTCGTGATATCGACTTTCGTATTGACCTCATTCCTGGAGCCAACCCTATCGCCAAAACTCCTTACCGACTCGCACCGTCAGAAATGCGCGAACTTTCAACCCAACTCCAGGAATTACTTGAGAAAGGCTTCATTCGCCCGAGCACCTCTCCTTGGGGCGCGCCAGTCCTTTTCATCAAAAAGAAGGATGGGTCGTTCCGGATGTGCATCGACTACCGGGAATTGAATAAGTTAACTATCAAGAACCGCTATCCCCTACCCCGCATCGACGATTTGTTTGATCAACTACAAGGCGCTACGTGTTTCTCGAAGATCGACCTACGTTCAGGTTACCATCAGCTACGCATCCAAGAGGAGGGTATACCCAAAACCGCATTTCGTACTCGTTACGGCCATTACGAATTCGTTGTCATGCCTTTTGGTCTATCCAATGCACCAGCGGTTTTCATGGATCTGATGAATCGCGTGTGTAAACCGTATCTCGACCGTTTCGTCATCGTATTCATCGACGATGTCTTGATCTATTCCAAATCGAAAATCAAACACGCGCAACATCTACGTTTGGTTCTCGAGTTACTCCAGGGGAACCAACTCTATGCCAAGTTCTCCAAGTGTGAATTTTGGTTGGAGAAAGTTCAGTTTCTGGGTCACATTATTAATAGTCAGGGCATTCACGTCGATCCTGCGAAGATTGAAGCAGTCAAGAGTTGGGTTACACCTAAGAATCCGTCTGAGGTTCGTTCTTTTCTCGGACTAGCAGGCTATTATCGACGATTTATCGAGGGATTCTCAAAGATCGCTGTACCGCTTACCTCTCTCACCCATAAAGACAAGCCTTTTGTTTGGGGAACTAAACAAGAGACTGCCTTTCAAACCCTCAAGCGCATGCTTTGCAATGCTCCTGTTCTCACATTGCCCGACGGAAACAATGATTTCATTGTCTACTGTGATGCTTCCAACCTTGGTCTCGGTTGTGTCCTCATGCAATGAGACAAGGTCATAGCTTACGCATCTCGTCAACTCAAAATCCACGAGAAGAACTATACAACCCATGATCTAGAGCTAGGCGCCGTTGTTTTTGCATTAAAGATTTGGCGACACTACCTGTATGGTACCAAGTGTACGATCTTCACCGATCATAGGATCCTGCAACATATCTTTAATCAGAAGGAACTTAATATGCGTCAACGCCGATGGGTAGAACTTCTCAACGATTACGACTGTGAGATTCGTTATCACCCAGGCAAGGCGAATGTTGTTGCCGACGCACATAGCAGACGGAGCTATCTGCTTAGCACTCGTAATGTTCAAGCCCAGCACAATCTCGAAGCTCTCATCCGCGACGCTCAACATGCATGTTTTAACGAACGCACCCTGAAGAAAGAAAGAATTTACCACGACGGAGCCCAGCTTGTGAGCAAATCAAATGGGATATTCCACTATCTGGACCGAATCTGGATCCCTAGGCGAACCAATTTGCGACAGATTATCATGGACGAAGCCCATAAATCCCGCTACTCTGTTCATCCCGGTGCTGACAAGATGTATCAGGATCTTCGTTACAAGTACTGGTGGCCGGGTATGAAAAGGGATATCGCTCTCTACGTCGGAAAATGCCTAACTTGTGCTAGAGTCAAGGCTGAACATCAAAGACCCTCTGGTTTGCTCGAACAACCACCAACTCCCATGTGGAAGTGGGAGAGCATAGCTATGGATTTCGTAACCAAGCTACCACCCACGTCATCAGGTCACGACAGCATATGGGTTGTGGTCGACCGATTGACTAAATCAGCTCACTTTCTGCCTATACGAGAAGACTACAAGGTGGAACGATTAGCCCGAATCTACACCGACGAGATCATTTGTAATCATGGGACGCCTCATGACATCATCTCTGACCGTGATGCTCGGTTTACTTCACGATTGTGGGAAACGTTTCAAGCGGCACTCGGTACAACGCTTAATCTAAGCACTGCTTTTCACCCACAAACTGACGGTCAGACTGAGAGAACGATACGTACTCTTGAGGACATGCTCCGTTCGTGTGTCCTAGACTTCGGTGGTAATTGGGATAAACACCTGCCATTGGTCGAATTCTCGTATAACAACAGCTACCATTCCAGCATCCAAATGGCACCATTCGAGGCATTATACGGAAGAAGATGTCGATCGCCTATTGTGTGGCACGAGATCGGTCACTCGCAATTAACCGGTCTGGAGCTACTACAAGAAAGGACAGTCAAAATTTTCCAAATTCGAGACAATCTGGTAAAGGCTCGGGATCGACAGAAAACTTACGCCGATAAAAAGCGCAAGCCCCGTGAATTTGGCATTGGTGACTACGTACTCCTAAAGGTATCACCTTGGAAGGGTGTAGTCCGATTCGGCAAGAAGGGAAAACTCGCGCCTCGATACGTTGGACCTTTTAAGATTCTGGAAAGGATCGGAAAAGTTGCTTACAGACTCGAACTACCGGAGGAACTTAGTAACGTCCACCCGACTTTCCACGTGTCAAACCTCCGAAAGTACATAGCCGACCATGACTTACATGTTTCTCTAGATTATCTACAAGTGAACGAAACATTACACATCGTGGAAAAGCCTATTGAAATCATGGATCGCCAAACCAAGCAGCTCAGGCGCTCACGCATTCCTATTGTGAAAGTTCGATGGGAAGGAAAACGAGGCGCGGAGTTCACTTGGGAACTCGAAAGCGACATGAAGGCTAAGTACCCGCAGTTGTTTAAAGAGTGAGGCTAGAGAGAGAAAGTAGTATTGTGATTCTAGTGCTTTGTAAGATTTCATGTCAATCTATAGAATCACCGATTATAGTACGTTCTTGTGTGTTTGGTCACCTTCGTGTACAGATTCCGCAATCGTTCCGGAGTCAAAACCGATTCAAAGAGAAAGTTCTCAAGCGTGATTCACGGCGTGGCACAGCTTAATTTCGGGACGAAATTCCCTAAACAAGGGGAGGCTGTAACACCCCGTGTTTTCACAAGTTAAAGTCAAAGTCAAGGTCTGAGTCAGCGACCGATTTCGCGCAACTTGACTTATAGAAATTTCTTTATTTTAATTGTATTATGTGGAGTAAGTGTCGTTAATGACAGTAATCGAATTGTGTTAATCGTTATTCAACCGATCTACGACTGTGAACTATAGGAAGTAACAATGCGATAAAGTTAATCAACTAATAATCAAGCTATGTTAATCGAATCGACATCGAATCGCAACCCGAACTATGTATTTTACTTGTTGTCTATACGTGTGTGTGTGCCTTACGTGTTACCTGTGCATGTTTATTTATGATCGTGTTGTGGTAATCAAGCGAACTCAATCGAAACTCGAAATCTAACTCGAATGTAATCGAACTCGAATCACGATTGAACTAGGATAGATAGTGGAAAATAGATTACGCACGGTACGAAGTAGTTGGGACTAAAAGTAATTTGATTAGGAAACCCTATCGAATCGCTCGCAATCGGAACCGAAACGCCAAAGCTCGTCGCACCAAACACACCACCCAGGCGCCAATCCGGACGGACTGATGTCCGCACGGACAGGCCATCTGCACGGGTAGCTGCCCGGGGAGGTATTAAGTGCATCCGACCAGGATTGCTATCCGCACGGATGACCATCCGGGTGATGTGCAATCCGGACGAATGGTACTTTCCTCTTTTGGCATCCTATAAATACACGGGTCACTCTCCAAACTTTCCACTTTTGGCAAGTAACGTCTGACCAACACGCTCTCTTCACCTTTTCTTCGATTTCTCTCAATCCAGGTAAGATCTCGCCCTAAATCTTGTACTTTCTTGATCTATACGCACTTCTACACCTTTCTATCTTTTAAATATTAACTTTTAAGATTTGAGGTATTCTAGGATGACGTCATCATGAAGTTCCCATGAACTTCAAGTCTGACCTCATTCCACCAAGAATAACTCGGATCTGAACGGTTTCCATAAGATTTCACAATGACTTCGCATAAATCTGAACGGTTTCCATAAGTTTCCAAGGCTGAACAGCCAAGTTTCCCGATTTGCTGCATCTGGGCGACCCTTACGGACCGTAAGGGTGGACCTTTACGGTCCGTAAGCCTGTTATCTGGGCAATATTTTCTTTTTCAGTTTGCATCCCTGGCTCTTGGTCCTTCGAAAGGTCAATACCCTTTATTCTTTGCATTTGAGCCCTCCAAATTTACCTATAAGGGCTTCAAGACTTATACCTTCTTTGTTTAGTCCTTGGCCACATTGTTATTACCCGAAAAGTCATAATTTTCAATGTTGACGCTTTAACCCCTCGTACACGAATTTATAATAACTTTCTCATACGATAACCAAACTTTATGAAATTTTTATCGTGCATTCTAGTGAGCATAATTAATCGTTACAAAGCTTCGGGTTTGCTTAAAAGGTCACTTAGAGGTATACTTTAAACATGTTGACACATTTAACCCCTGCAGTTTGTAATCTCTCACTTTCTTTCATATTTAGCTTCGTATGATCCATGATTTATTCGTTTGAAGGTATGAGCATCGTGTAGGGTTACTGTACAGTATATTTATTCACTGTTGACATTTTAAACCCGTATTTTCACATACTTTCCATGTTTGTCAACTTTAGTCCTTCTAGAACATTCTTTCACACGTTCAAACCTATGACACGTGTCAACACATTATAGGACGTGAATTTTCGAGGTGTTACAGATTGTCGTCCGCTCGACCGACTAGAAGGATAGAGATACTTAAATGTTTTCTAAATACTACAACGAAAACTTCAAAGGACAAGCCATCATACACAAACACATCCTTAACATAGGAAGAAACAATCCACTCGAATCGTCATCCGGACGGATGATTGCCATCCACACGGATGACCACCCAGACGGATTGCCATCCACATGGATGACTAACCGAATGGATTGCTATTCACTCGGATTGCTGTTTGCACGGATGACCATCCGAACGACCAGCTACCCTACCCACTCTCACCATGTATTGTTTTACGCGCCACTTATCGCTACGTTACCAAATCTATTCAGGCTAACCGTACTCGCTAAAGCGCTCCCTTCAATCCATTAATCGCTGTGAGTATACTCGATCCCTTTTTGCTTTAAGCACTTTTGGGTGTTACAAACGTTACGAATATTCAAACTACAACTATCACACTACTCAAATTATTTGAACGCTAACCGTTAATGCATGTATTACGTGGCTTATGAATGCTTGTTTGTTATGTTTACACATGGAATGCTGTCTACCTGCCTTAGCAACGATAGTACTATAGTTTGGACTCAGCACCCGTTCACACGGGGGTTGTTAAGGATCTTTTACTTGCATGGATTACGGTGGTAATCATGTATTGCGAACTGCCTCGGGCAGTCAACCCGCAGTCATTGGTATCGATGGATCTATGTCGATAACTAACGTTCTTTATTTCACTATGTGTACGTGCTGGTTATGCGTAAACGAATTCGAACTCTATATGCTATTATCAAACTTGTATGCTCACCTTTACATTTTATGTATTGACTTTATTTTAACGTATGTGACAGGTGCTTAGGACGCACATGTGGTAGGAAATTGAAGCTAGAATAAAGCTTTAGAGCCCAACAAATAGTTGTCTGTAGATAACGAATCAGGGGTCTCTAGAAGCAGATAAACAATTGCTGTCTTATTTAAATCTGAGTTGTCGGAACAGAATATTTGTCTTGATGTTTATCTGTAATAATTTGTTTACTATTTGAGACATGGTATGGGACATGTTGATTTAAATTGAATGGTAATGATAGTTGTTGTGGAAACTTCTGGACAATCTGTTTCGCTCAGTGCCATGCCCCGATGATTCCGCCATCGGTTGGGGTGTGACACGAACACAAATGGTAATCGAGCGTAAGATCGATAAAGAGAAGAAGAAACCCTAACACTCTGTTCCCGAGTCTCATTTAACAGGGGGGAGAGAAAGGAGATGAAAATATGAAAAACCATGTTCCCGAGTTTCATTTAACAGGGGGAGGGGAGGGGAGGGAAAAGGGAAGAAAATATGACCAAATATTCATCCTCCCAAATTGGAGAGATTAGGAGACAAAATTCTCCTTCCCCTCCCCTCCCCTTACCTCCCCCTGTTAAATGACTCGGGAACATAGTGTAAGAGAAGAAGTAAACTCAATTCATCGATACCAATTCCATTAGATCGTAATGTTTAAGTACTAGATTATGGAACTAACTATTACAAAGACCCCTATTCTATTCAACTATTGCATCTGAAGTCCCTATACTATTATGACCATAACACAATTTTAGGTTTAGCATTTCCTTTATTGATTCAATCATCCCCTTGATTTTGATGTATTCACTAAGAAGATTGAAAGAGCATTTGAGAGGCAAAGAGTCGTTCGAGAGCACCTTCATCTGTCGTCCTTCAATTCTTCAATCTCTGTAATTTTATTCTCACCAAGCTGTTTCTTGTATGTTGTTATTTGATTCAGCAATTAGCATATATGTTTGGGGATTTTACCCTTTTCTTCTTCTATTGTTGATGATTTTCTTCGTTATCCATACTGTTTATAATAATCGTTAATTTGTAGTTTGCAATTGATCACGATGATGAACAGAAGAAACTGTTGATGTTGAATGATGATGAGTCCACACCAAAAGATAAAGGTTATGGTTGGGGACCAAAATGTGGGAATTATTGGATTAATCAGGTTAGTATGTTATAATAGTTGGTGTTATGTGCTTGAGATTTGTTTATTGTTCTAAAAGTCAATGTATTTACAGATTTTTAAAAGGGCCGCTAGATAGAAGTCAATGGCAACTGCAGACCTCAACACACTTGCATACAAGTTGTTCGTTTCGGCTCACACTATATGAGAAAATCCAACATTCAATATTAATCAATAAAAAAGGCAACTTTAACAACTTACAAGCAATTGAACATCAACAATTTTGCAAACGATCTTAGGAGGGAGTCCAAAAGAAGGAACATCAATGGGTGAAAAGTGAGTTTATAAGGGTGAAGCAATTTGTTCCAAATGACATTGTGGGAAGTAAACAACTCCGTTTCCTTTATTCGGGAGAGTGGTGAGAGGGCCACCACAAGCATGCCAAAGTTCCATGTAAATTGATGAGGAATTTGGGGACTTTAAGCATGAATTTGATGAGGTTGAGAGTGATGAATCCCCCATAAACAACTGCATGTTTCAGACCATTCTCCATCGGAAAATCCTAACTTCAGTTTGCTACACTCTTCCCAACTGGCTTGTAACTGTTTTCACTCGAAAACTTCCTAACTGTGCATTTGGATCCTGATGAATGAATCATGACAAAACGGTTCACACTGATTGTTAACTCGCATGTTATGATTTCGTTTTCAACTTTTTTCTACCACTCAGAGAGAATTTGGTACAATAGCTTATTGTTTTAGTGTTTACGTAATCAATTAAATCAAAATTTTGCACCTTGATTTATGTATGTGTTTAGGTTTGTGAAGCGTGAACTGAAATCTCACATTCAAAGGACAACAATGGAAGTTGGGGTGAACATGTGGATTCTAGGGCTGTAACGATGATTTTGTATGCGACTTGGGACGTTCAATAGCTAGAAAAGGACTTGACAAACTTAAAGATGCCAAGGAAGGTACTTTTAATGTAAACACACACACATATAAATAACTATATACGACCCTTTATAAAACCCAATTATATTATATGTTAGCTTATTATAGATGCATATCTTTTCAATCTTTTTATATATAAATGGACTTTATTATGTTTATTGATGTTTTATGTCATTGTTACATGTTGGGAAAGGAATCACGGATCTTAAATCTTCTCTACAGGTCATCATCAAATACTATATTTATTTCTTTGACGTTCATTTTTAGGCAATGTTGAAAGGTTATCATTGTTACATTTATGAATTTTTTATTGAAATTATTTCATGATCATTGTTATATGTATTTCTTGGTCAGTTGGGAGGGACACATGTTGCTGTTTCTTCAGCAGGCACGTCGGATGGTAAACGGCGACTCTAGCTAGACAACAACATACATGGCATAACTCGGGTCGGGTGGAATGAAAGAATGGCGAAACGAGACCCAATTTGGCTTGAAACCTGCCGAGACGCGTGACAGCATGGTTCTAGGGTGTTGGCAGAAGAGCGCCTGATTGGCGGTGGTGTTGAGCTTGAGAAACAACGGCGACCACAAATATAACAACCCTCCTAAATATTTCCGACACCTCTAATATATTTTAAATTGTCCCAATACGTCCTAAAACACACCCCATATAAGAAAACAGGCCTCGAATGCCTTTATTTTTATTAAAATTAAATAAAAACAAGATTTTTACTTCGCTCGCGGGCCGCGTAGCCTTTGGCTACGTCTTACGCGGGGCGCGACGACCTGGCCACCAGGCTTAACCCAATGTTGCCACATGTCTGATACGCGTCGAGGCTACATCGGTGAGCTGACAAAGCTAGGCCCTACAGACCCTATGTCGCGGGCCGCGTAGGTCCTTCCTTCCTCTTACGCGGGTCGCGTAAGCCTGGTCGACCAGCCCTATATAATGGGAGCTCAGGCTTCGGTTTACAATCGCTCAAATCTCTCGATCTCTCTCAATATTCTGAATAGCAATTATAATAGGGGCAAAATACCCCCCTAAATAACGAAGTTCCGAGTCGTTGTAAGTATCATAACCCCGATTACGTATTAGATACGCTGCCCGATTGATCCAGGGTTCCGTAACGGCTGTCGTGGTTCTGCCCGACGTAGTCGTTGGAATGTCGTCTCGGGGAGGTTATTACTAATGTAAATATTGGGTTATTATACTAACGCGTGTGCATTTGTGTAATTTATAGATAATCACCAGGAAACCCTTAAAGGAAACCATAAGACAACAATGTGAGTAATCTCTTTTTTGCAAACTGTTTTTACAAAACCTCACTTAATTAATGATATATTAAACAGTGATTGAGTATTTGTATTCTACAATTATCGTCGGTATGTTGGGGTTTTGTATACAAAATTTGTTACTACCTTACGAGGAGTAACATGACGACAAGTCGGGTTGACAGTACCGTGGGTGGTAATTGAATAGATGGAAACAAATGTAATTGAGCGACCGCCCTCAATACTGTACAATGATTTTTATAAGTCTTAAATAAATTGAGATTAACTCACCAGTATTTCCCACTGATAAAATATTTTTAAACGCGTTTCAGGTAACAAAATGTGAAAGCCAACTAGAAGCCAGCTGGACAGCACTGAAGGCTTGGAAAAGTGACAATAAAGTTACCTAAAATAAAGAGATGTTTTCTTAAATAAAATAGGGTGTATCCCTATGAAAATGTGTGTATTAAAACTTGGGATTTTTCCCACATGTTTAATATTATGAAAGTATGGTATTTTACTCTGATAAAATATTTCCTAACTACGGTTCTGATGTAAATTTCCGCTGCCAAAATGATAAACAACTAGATACCACCGAAACTGGCCGCGGCCGCCCGTTCCCGGGTATTTAGGGGCGGGGGTTGCGACAACAAATGCCGTGTTGGAGTTCGATTGTCACTTGGTAGAGATTTTCAAACCGACCACGGGTCAACAAAAGTCATCAGAGTTGAATTGTTTAATTCCAAGAAGAAGCAAATGGGGGTGGTGTTGGAGCTTCGAGAAGGTGCTGTGACTAGGGCTGCTCATTTTTATCCGAAACCCAAAACCCGACCCGAGTCGAAGTCACCCGAACCTGAATTAGAATACCCGAAAAACCCGAACCCGACCAACCCGAACCTTAAATAGGTTGGTTATCGGGTCACTTTTCCCATCCAAAAACCCGACCCAAAAAACCCGAAATCCGACACCTGAAAAAATCCCCAAACATTTAATGTCTTTTTTTGGTAGATGTGGTTTGGTTTAGAGTTTTTGGTATCTAAAACATTATTTTTTAGAACATATGAACATTATTATATCATATTGTCAAATATTGTTTTAATTTTGATAATATTTTTTTAAGTAGAATGATGAATTTTAATTATATATTGCGAATTTTTTTTTAATATTACATCTAAACCCGAAACCGAACAACTCGACCCGAACTAGCCCAAACCCGACCAACCCGACCTTTAAATGGTTCGGTTATCGGGTCACTTTTCCTTAGCTAAAAACCGGAACAACCCGACCCGAAAAACCTGGGACCCGAGAAAAAAACATGAAGAACACCCCTAGCTATGACAGCTCATGGCATAAGGTGCTTTAGAGATAATCTTGGTTGCTTCTGACAGTAAATAATTAAAATAGTGAAGTTGTTACTTTTAATGAAGAACTACTTGGGTATTTAAAGAGTACAAATGATATATTTGTTGGTGAGGCTCTTAGAACTCTGTATCTAGCACATTTGGACTTGGTATAATGGTTTGTATGTGTAACACCTCGAAATTTCACGTCCTATAATGTGTTGACACGTGTCATAAGTTTGAACGTGTGAAAGAATGTTCTTGAAGGACTAAAGTTGACAAACCTGGAAAGTATGTGAATATACGGGTTCTAACCGTCAACAGTGAATAAATATATTGTACATTAACCCTACATGATGCTCATACCTTCAGACGAATAAATCATGGATCATACGAAGCTAAACATGAAAGAAAGTGAGAGATTACAAACTACAGGGGTTAAATGTGTCAACATGTTTAAGTTATACCTCTGAGTGACCTTTTAGCAAACCCGAAGCTTTGTAACTGTTAATTATGCTCACTAGAATGCACGATATAAATTTCATAAAGTTTCGTTATCGTATGAGAAAGTTATGATCAAATTCGTATGCGAGGGGTTAAAAGCGTCAACGTTGAAGTTTAGGACTTTTCGGGTAACAATAAAGTTAACCGAGGACTAAACAAAAGGGGTATATGTCTTGAAGCCCTTAAACGTCAATTTGGAGGGCTCAAAGTGCAAAATAAACTTAGTTGACCTTTCGAAAGGCCAAGGGACAATATGCGGAAACTTGAAAATGGAAAATTCTGATTAACAGGCTTAGGCGGGCCGCGTAAAGGTTAACATAACCTTACGCGGGCCGCGTCAGACCACCAGATACAGAAAAGTTTGACAGCAGCCAAATTTCGCGCATAAACCGACTTTAATCACTTGTTTCACTTCATGGGAGACCCCTAAGCAACCCCTAGACCACTAGGGACACTTGTGGATGAATTGTGGTCAGTGGTAGACTTAGATGTCAACATTTTGTGGTGATTTGATCACTATATAAAGCCATGAAGTTGCAACCAAATTCTTCACACCTTCTCTTGCATTCCTGATCATTTCTGGAGCTCAATACTTCTCTCAAGTGATCTCTGGTCGTTCATAGGACTCTTGTAAGTTTGCTTATCCTTCCTTGGTTAAGTTTTTGCTTAGTTTAGCTTAAAAGTCAAACCGTCGTAATTAACGGTTGACTTCAAGATTAATCACTAATGGTCCAGTGATTAGTCGAATTGAAAGTAGTTATAAGTTGGTAATTATGTGGGTAATAAACCCTCAAAAGGTTTCCCCCTGATTCCCACTCTAACTAGGTCAAATGTCGGGTCAAACTTGTTATTAAAAAGTCAACAGGATGCTTAATTTACAATTTATGCATGATTAGCAATGTAGAACCCATATAACCTGTTTGATCAGCAATATAACTTGGTAATGAATGTAAGAACATGTCTAAACATGTTCAACCCGACAATTTTCAGTAGAGACCCGGTTCGGAACCGAAAGTCGCATAGTTTGACTTTTGCTTTGACTTTCAGTTCTGACCCGTTTAAGCATGTTTTAGAAATTCCTTAAAGCTCTAATAGGACCAGGTTACATGCTAGTATAACCCTCTGAGATTATACACCTCGGATCATTAGTTATCCGATTAATATGCATGATTCCGTTAATTGCTCATATGTTGACCATTATGCCCTTTTCACCTTAAAATGTGATTTTTGAAAATGTAAAAGAGTAGAAACCTTAGTTACTAATAAATAAACCTGCACCCAAAATTTGACATCAGTTTGAGGTGTAGATTGAGAGTTATGCTCATTAGCGTAATTAGAAAGTTTATTAGCGATTAAACAACATAATTAGCGTATAGCCTATTTAAACCTACTTTTTGATATCAAACTTATTACCCACTGATGTAATATATTATTTTGGGATTTTTTAAGATTTTTAATTAATTTTAGGCTGAGCATAACTTATAGTCGTAGGCTTAATCCGGTAATTGTCGGTTTTGCCCTTACGGGCTATAAAATGAGTTTTAGATAGCTAATTGACTCCAAACCTTTTGCTACTGATTACATATGATAAATAAATTATTTTAAACCTCCAGGAATAATAAAAATATCAGATTTCTATATAGAACCCGGAAACGGCTTCTAATCACCTTATTAAGTGTTTTTAACGCATAGTATGTACTAAAACTATTTTAAACATACAAAGGGTGATACCTGCTGATATTTGAGGTAAATTATAATATTTTAACAGTAAGCAAAAATTGTTTAACTCAGACTTCAGTTTTGAGCTTTACGGCTTATGTGAAATTACCAAAATGCCCCTGCGGTGCATAGTTTGGTTATAATTGATAAATTTCACATATATACAATACCCTACTGATATAACTTAGTAAATTGAGTATTTTTGCTGATTATATCAGACCTGTAACTCAGGTTAATACTTAAACTCTTTTATAACCTTTTAAATGACCAAACTACCCCTACGGGGCATAGTTTGTGTTTAAATTCTTTTCGGGCATAATAAAAGACATCTTACTGATGTCACAACATATTTGAAGCATATTAACTTAGGAAACCTGTATTTGGCTCTCATGAATACCCGTTACGCTTATTACGCGTTCGGTTCAGTTTATGTAACTAGTTTACATAAATTAGCCGAAACGGGTCAAACCTTATCGGTTTTATCTCAAAATACAGAATGTGAATAACATACCCATATTAAGCAAGTCTTCAAACTTGTCGGGTCTAAATCACATTCTATTCCGGTCTTCGCTTAATCGTGCGTACGAACCGTATCTTTGAAACTAACCGGTCTAAGCTTAAGCTTAATTAAAGACCCGTTAGGATTCTAATAGGTTATTATAAACCTTCGTTCCAGATTAGGAGCCCAGTAAAAGTACTTGCATTTGCTGTATTTGATTGATACTTTGCTCAGGTAAATACTCTTAACTTATTTTCCCTATACGGGCTTGGGATACGGTACTATAAAAGTACCGCTTGGTCGGGTGTATGTAGTCATTTAAATCGGATTGTGATTGATGTATTTACATAACCTGTTTAATATGTATTATTTGGTGTATGGATTTTGGGGGTTAAATGACCATGTCCCGGATATCCTTGGCATCATTTTACGAAATGGCCACGACCTAAGCACGGGGTGTAGGCGTACACCTGACAGATGCATTATGTAAAAACTGGTAATCCACTAAAGGAATCAACCTTGTGGGCATTATACCTGTGGCGTGTCAGTTAATCTAGACCGGCCCTACAAACCGGCCCTGATGGACGACAAATAAGTAAAACTGTATACATGATTATTTTAATAATTGTCCCAAGTTATAAAAGATATTTGTGCCGAAGTGCATTCAAATCAATTTTCAAACTCTTTTCAAAATGAGTCAGTTGAGTTGTATTTACCAGTGTAAACTGACGTATTTTCCAAAAAGGCTAAGTGCAGGTGCTAGACGAAATAGGCCGGCTACTCCAGGCATCATTACTCAAGTCTCGCAAGCTCTAGATGTCAAAGTCTGTTGAACAGTTTTCCTTTTTATATTGATCCGCCTGTGGATCTTTTACTTTCCGTTGTAATACTGGATATTACTTATTATTCGGAATGTAATATATTTATCTTTTGCTTCCGCTGTGCATTTATATATTGTGTTGTTTGACTATTATGTTGCCAACCACGTCACGATATTCCCCATCGGGCCCACCGGTGACACGTGGAAATCCGGGGTGTGACAGTATGGTTACAGGAAACAACATAAATAGTGCAAAAGCTTTAGCTAGGGAATGTGGAATACTTGCAGCTGGGATTGCAATCAAGGGTCCAGATTTCCGCGAGAAGAGCTTGGAGGAATCACTCAAAATAATTTCCAAGATTCAACTTTTCATTATATTCCACTATAAACAATTAAGCTATGACAATGCATGTAACACCCCGAAAATATAAAACTTTATATTAGAATTATAAAGTATAAATAAACATGAATTTACTAACTAGGAAAATTATAACCTAGTTAACTACAAGTCTAGAAATAACTTGAAATAGGGTTAAATAACCAAAACTATATGTTAAACAAAAGTGGAGGGGCCAATGATGTAAAAATTTTAACTTATGTTACTAATTTTAATAAAAACAAAAACCAAACACCCCATTTGGGGGTCTGGTCGATCAAGAACAAGCAGGGGGCGATACCCCACTCTCAAACCCAAACATCCACAAAATCAATCAATTGAAGGCTAAATTCTGGTCCAAATCGAAATCCGAGTTGAGATTAGTGATCCCCATCACAAGGGGGTTGTAAGGTATGTAAAATCCTATGAAAATTCCCTGCTTGAAATTCTTATGAATTTAGGAAATCCAAAAATTAGATGATGCATGTTTGTGATTTGGTTAGATTAGGGATGATATAGTGTCTAGAAGTAAAACCTAGACAACTACATGTGAAATCATGACCAAATTCAGGAAATTCCATGAACACATTGAAGGTGAGTTATGGGTTTCACAAGATAATGATGAACACTAGGGTTTAGAATGATTATTCTAGCGTAATTTGATCATAGAAAGTGATTTCAGAAAAGTACGATGTTTAAATGCTATATGAAAGCTTTATTGATGTTAAGTTTAGCTAAATAACAAGCTATGAACTTGAATATGAATGATAAAAAATTATGCGCTTAAAGTGTTTGTGAAAATGCCTCAAAGAAGGCTTAAAACTGAAATTCAAAGTTGAAACACATAATTTTGATGTTTCAGTGTATTAGACGATACATGGTTTAAAGGGAGTTCTAAACATGTTATAAATGAACTCTATAGGAAAGGACGCAGGAGCGTCAAGTGGACAAGCGGGTGGCGAATCGCGTTTGAAAGGCTTACTTTGAAGGTATGTAACTTAACTCGTTACATTTGATATTTTGATAACTAGCATATATGTAGTTGAATTGTAGAATAGAAGTCGAGTTGAAATAAAGTGATAATGATCGCTATGTTGAATAATTGATAAAGAATTGTTTAGATCGCGTTGGTAGTCATCAAAATGGAGGATTCCATAGATGAGCCAAACGGGTCGAATAATCAAATAAAGCATGAGTATTGCTTCGTAATATGATTGATTGTCTTTGTTTATTGATTGATAATTGTCATATCAAATTACAAGAATTTAGTGTTTTGGGTTGTTAGAATGAAAGATCCGAGAGATTTGTTTGGGCAAAACCAACAAATCAGTCAAAACATATATTTGCAGAGTCTACCGTAAATTACGGTATGTACCGTAATTTACTGTAGAGGCCAGAGAGCTACGGTGGTTTACCCCTGTGTTACGGTGGAACCAAGGTTTCCCAGAAGCTACCGTAACTTACGGTGACTACCTTGAAATGCATTGAAATGCATGTTGAACTTTGCATATTTTGTTAAATCAAATCCGTTTTTAAGCGTAGTTTTGATTATGTAATATTTCTAAGAAACTTTAACATTAAGATTTGTCAAAATCTTTAGTTTTCAGGTTTGGCAAGGATGTGGACGATGATCGAGCATGTTTGAAGAACCGAACATAATTTCTTTTGAAGCTTCCGCAATATCTTAACTTTTAGTATACTATGTTTATGAAATGTAAACAAATTGTTAAACAACTTTCTGAATGTTTTCGAATTAGTCGTTAGTTGACTAATGTCTTTGCTACTTTTGAACCTTGCTTATGATATTTTGTTATAACTTAGATATCTTTTATATATAATGGAATGAATCATTATTAAATTCAAGTAAATATTAGACGGGTGTTACAAGTTGGTAATCAGAGCTTAAGGTTGTCAAC
This sequence comes from Helianthus tuberosus, assembly GCA_030545235.1. Taxonomy (NCBI): domain Eukaryota; kingdom Viridiplantae; phylum Streptophyta; class Magnoliopsida; order Asterales; family Asteraceae; genus Helianthus; species Helianthus tuberosus. Next base: position 148,410,545 of record CM060384.1, on the reverse strand, counting down.
AAAGTGTTCGGTTCAAGCTTGATCAATCGTCCGGTAAGAATTAACTTATTATGTTAACAAATTATGTCTTATGTAAGAATGAGAAAGGAATTGATGTGCATGGGAAGAGCGTGTTAACACACTCAAACCCGGAAAGTGCATTAAATGTGAACGGTTAAAGCAAGCTGAGAACTTGACTAAACCGAAACTAATGAAGCAATGTTATGAATGAAATGTTTAACGTTTAAATGTAAACATTTCAGTTTCAAGATGTCTGATGGAAACGATGATAATCCGGTGCAAACAAGCACCGAACAAATGAAAGAGATAATTGTCGATGAAGTAGGGAAGGCAATTGAAGGAAGTCTATCCGGGTTTATAGACAAAATTCAAAACACGGTGTTGTCGCTTGTCGAAGAGCGAGTTAAAAGGTTGGAGGATAGTGTCAACCTTATGAAAGATAAAACGGGAGAACGTAAAGGGTGCTCATATAAAGAATTTATGGCGTGCAAACCGTCAATCTATAACGGGGAAGTTGACCCGATAATCTGCCAAAGATGGATAAGTGACGTCGAAGGAGTGTTTGAACGAACCCATTGTGACGTAAGTGACTTTGTTGCTTACGGAACGGGTGAATTGAGAAATCAAGCCAAGGATTGGTGGGACAATAAGAAGAAGGAAATGGGAGCCGAAGCGGCGAGGGTTATGACTTGGGACGAGTTTAAGGTACCATTCCTTAAACACCATAGTCCCAAGGCTGTTATTAACAGGATCAAGGAAGAATTCATCCAGCTAAGACAAAAGGGTGAAACAATTGATAAGATCACGGGCATCTTCATGGATAAGCTGAGATTCGGTGACGAGTTAGTCACCACTGAAGAGCAAAAGATATAGTACTATTACAACATGCTGAGTGCTGAGTACCGGGAGTTTATGACTCCGTCAAAGTATGAAACCCTCACGGAGATTATCAACACCGCCGGGAACGGGAGATCGAGCTGAAGAAACAAGTTGAAAGAGGTGAGCGAAGGGCACAAGATGTGAATCCAAGCCCTATAAAGAAAGCCAAAACTGCTGAATCAGGGAAGAAAGTGGAGGCTAAAGGCGGGTCGCTAAGTTGCAAAGTATGTGGAAAGGGGCACAAAGGTGAGTGCCGCTTCAAAGATAAGCCGTGTCCGGTATGTGGGAAGACGGGGCACACTGCATCGCTATGTCCCGGAAAAGTTTCCATTTGTTACAAATGTTATCTACCCGACCACAAAAAGTCTGAATGCCCTGAGTTAATTGGAAAAGGAGACACAAAAGAGTCTCCAACGGAAGCTCCAAAGGCGAGGCTAGGTCCTTCCAACTTACCGCGGCCGAAGCAAAGATAGAACCCGATGTGGTCTCAGGTATATTCACAAGTAACTCAATTCCAGCACGTATATTGTTTGATACGGGTGCGAATAAATCCTTTATTTCGCATGGATTTATTCGACATCCTTCATTTGTGTTGACGAAGTTATCTATTCCCTTAGAAGTAGAAATAGGGGACAACAAAAGTTTCATAGTTAGTGACGTTTGTCGAGGCTGCAAATTAAGCATAGACGATGAAGAATACTTGATAGATCTAATCCCGATGTCAATGGGAGAATTTCAAGTAGTCGTTGGGATGGATTGGCTATCTCAGCACCACGCGAAGGTCGTGTGTTTCCGTAAGGAGATAAAGCTAATATCTCCTAGCGGGAAACACATCACTATCTATGGCGAAAAAGGAGGCAACCCAATAGTATGCTCAATGTTGAAAGCTCACAAGCTTATGAAGCGAGGATGCAAGGCATTCATGATATACGCAAATGAGCCAAAGAAAGGATCACGGAAGATTGAAGACGTACTGGTAGTACGAGACTATGAAGATGTGTTTCCGGAGGATTTACCGGGAATACCGCCTGAACGGGAAGTAGAGTTCGGGATCGAATTGATTCCGGGTGCAAAACCCGTAGCAAAAGCATCGTACCGACTCGCACCGTCGGAATTACAAGAGTTGATGTCCCAAATTCAAGACCTGCTTGACAAAGGATTCATAAGGCCGAGTGTGTCTCCTTGGGGCGCACCGGTACTGTTCGTGAAAAAGAAAGACGGAAGCATGCGCATGTGTATCGATTACCGGGAGTTAAACAAACTCACGGTAAAGAACCGATACCCGCTTCCGAGGATAGATGATTTATTCGACCAATTACAAGGAGCGAACTGGTTTTCAAAGATTGACCTTAGATCGGGGTATCACCAACTAAAGGTCAAGGAGGAAGATGTGCCGAAGACGGCTTTCCGCACGAGATACGGACATTACGAATTCCTCGTGATGTCATTCGGGCTAACAAATACACCGCGGCTTTCATGGACCTCATGAACCGGGTTTGCAAGCCAATGTTGGATAAGTCGGTCATCGTGTTTATCGATGATATTTTGGTGTATTCGAAAAGCGAAGCTGAACATGCACACCACTTACAAGAGGTGTTAGAGACACTTAGACGAGAAAGGTTGTATGCGAAATTCTCTAAGTGTGCCTTTTGGTTACGAGAGGTGCAATTTCTTGGCCACATCATAAGTGCCGATGGAGTATTGGTAGATCCGTCGAAGATCGAGCCCGTGTCAAAATGGAATCCCCGAAGAACCCTTCGGAAATTAGAAGCTTTTTGGGGCTTACGGGATACTATAGGAGATTCATCCAAGATTTCTCCAAGATTGCGACACCGCTAACAAAGCTAACTCAGAAGGAAGAAACGTTCATTTGGGGTGTAGATCAAGAAAGAGCATTTCAAATGCTAAAAGAGAAGTTAACTCAAGCTTCGGTACTGACATTGCCGGACGGGGTCGAAGACTTGGTGGTTTATTCGGATGCTTCACTATCGGGGCTCGGATGCGTTTTGATGCAACGGGGCAAAGTTATAGCTTATGCCTCGAGGAAATTGAAGATACACGAGAAGAAATATCCCACGCACGATCTCGAGTTGGCTGCGGTGGTATTTGCATTAAAAATATGGAGGCACTACTTATATGGGGTAAAGTGCACCATATTCACCGATCACAAGAGCTTAAAATACTTCTTCGATCAGAAGGAGTTAAATATGCGACAAAGGCGTTGGTTAGAAACGGTGAAAGATTTCGACTGTGAAATACACTATCACCCCGAAAAGGCAAATATGGTGGCGGATGCTCTGAGTAGAAAAGCTGACTACGTCCCAATACGAGTAAGATCGATGCAGCTTGTGGTGACCTCAGGTATACTTGAACGTATTCGAGAGGGGCAATTAGAAGCAGTAAAAGAGGAGAATTGGAAGAAAGAAAGAATAATCGGTCAGTTGAAGGATTTGTCGGATGGGAATAACGGGTTGAAGACTCGATCCGGAAGGATATGGGTTCCAAATACTTGTGGGGTGAAGACGCTTCTACTTGATGAAGCTCATAAATCCCGATATTCAATTCATCCGGGTGCGACCAAGATGTACAATGATCTGAAACAAAACTATTGGTGGCCTGGAATAAAGAGGGATGTGGCGAAGTATGTGGAAAAATGCTTTACATGTCTACAAGTCAAGGCGGAGCACCAAAAACCATACGGCAAACTCCAACCGTTAGAAATTCCAGTTTGGAAATGGGAACATATTACGATGGACCTATTAACCAAACTACCAAAGACAAACCGCGGTTTCGATGCCATATGGGTAGTGGTGGATAGATTGACAAAAAGTGCTCACTTCATTCCGATTCGTGTGACTTATACGTCAGAAAAGATGTCAGAAGTTTACACTAATGAGATAATAGCACGTCATGGAGTACCGGTATCCATCGTGTCTGATAGGGATACTCGGTTCACTTCAAATTTTTGGCGAGATTTTCAAGAGCAGATGGGAACCAAATTGTTCATTAGCACTGCGTACCATCCTCAAACAGATGGACAGAGTGAAAGAACAATACAAACATTGGAGGACATGCTACGGGCGTGTATAATCGACTTTGGAGGAAGTTGGGATGTTTACCTACCATTGGTCGAGTTTTCGTATAACAACAGCTACCACGCTAGTATTAAGATGGCGCCGTACGAAATGCTCTATGGTAGGAAATGCCGAACCCCGGTATGTTGGGGTGAAGTGGGTCCACGTGAACTCGCCCACCAAGATATAGTACAAGCCACTAATGAAGAGATTGATGTGGATTGGGCACACTTGAAAGCGGCTCAAGACAGGCAAAAGGCGTATGTTGATAAAAGGAATAGGCCAATCGAATTCCAGGTTGGCGACATGGTTATGCTAAAAGTTTCCCCATGGAAGGGCGTTATTAGATTCAGAAAAAGGGGGAAACTAAGCCCGAGGTTTATTGGGCCATTCAAAATCATCGGAAGGGTCGGCAAGGTGGCTTATCGCCTCGAATTACCGGAAGAGTTGAACGGAATACATAGCACGTTCCACGTGTCGCAATTGCGAAAGTGTCTAGCGGACGAAACAACTTATATCCATTACGATGATATCGAAGTGGATAATAGCCTGAATTATGCGGTGAGACCAGTGGAGATTTTAGATCGAAAGGTCAAGCACTTGCGAAACAAACACATCGATCAAGTCAAGGTCAAGTGGGAGCATAGGAAAGGTTCGGACACTACGTGGGAATCCGAAGAGGAGATGCGACGTCTCTACCCTACTTTATTTGGTACGTAATTCGGTTTCGGGGACGAAACCCTTTTAAGGGGGGTGGACTTGTAACACCCCGAAAATATAAAACTTTATATTATAATTATAAAGTATAAATAAACAAGAATTTACTAACTAGGAAAATTATAACCTAGTTAACTACAAGTCTAGAAATAACTTGAAATAGGGTTAAATAACCAAAACTATATGTTAAACAAAAGTGGAGAGGCCAATGATGTTAAAATTGAAACTTATGTTACTAATTTTAATAAAAACAAAAACCAAACACCCCATTTGGGGGTCTGGTCGATCAAGAACAAGCAGGGGGCGACACCCCACTCTCAAACCCTAACATCCACAAAATCAATCAATTGAAGGCTAAATTCTGGTCCAAATCAAAATCCGAGTTGAGATTAGTGATCCCCATCACAAGGGGGTTGTAAGGTATGTAAAATCCTATGAAAATTCCCTGCTTGAAATTCTTATGAATTTGGGAAATCCAAAAACTAGATGATGCATGTTTGTGATTTGGTTAGATTAGGGATGATATAGTGTCTAGAAGTAAAACCTAGACAACTACATGTGAAATCATGACCAAATTCAGGAAATTCCATGAACACATTGAAGGTGAGTTATGGGTTTCACAAGATAATGATGAACACTAGGGTTTAGAATGATTATTCTAGCGTAATTTGATCATAGAAAGTGATTTCAGAAAAGTATGATGTTTAAATGCTATATGAAAGCTTTATTGATGTTAAGTTTAGCTAAATAACAAGCTATGAACTTGAATATGAATGATATAAAATTCTACCCTTAAAGTGTTTGTGAAAATGCCTCAAAGAAGGCTTAAAACTGAAATTCAAAGTTGAAACGCACAATTTTGATGTTTCAGTGTATTAGACGATACATGGTTTAAAGGGAGTTCTAAACATGTTATAAATGAACTCTATAGGAAAGGACGCAGGAGCGTCAAGTGGACAAGCGGGTGGCGAATCGCGTTTGAAAGGCTTACTTTGAAGGTATGTAACTTAACTAGTTACATTTGATATTTTGATAACTAGCATATATGTAGTTGAATTGTAGAATAGAAGTCGAGTTGAAATAAAGTGATAATGATCGCTATGTTGAATAATAGATAAAGAATTGTTTAGATCGCGTTGGTAGTCATCAAAATGGAGGATTCCATAGATGAGCCAAACGGGTCGAATAATCAAATAAAGCATGAGTATTGCTTCGTAATATGATTGATTGTCTTTGTTTATTGATTGATAATTGTCATATCAAATTACAAGAATTTAGTGTTTTGGGTTGTTAGAATGAAAGATCCGAGAGATTTGTTTGGGCAAAACCAACAAATCAGTCAAAACATATATTTGCAGAGTCTACCGTAAATTACGGTATGTACCGTAATTTACGGTAGAGGCCAGAGAGCTACGGTGATTTACCCCTGTGTTACGGTGGAACCAAGGTTTCCCAGAAGCTACCGTAACTTACGGTGACTACCGTAAGTTACGGTAGAGCCTTGAAATGCATGTTGAACTTTGCATATTTTGTTAAATCAAATCCGTTTTTAAGCGTAGTTTTGATTATGTAATATTTCTAAGAAACTTTAACATTAAGATTTGTCAAAATCTTTAGTTTTCAGGTTTGGCAAGGATGTGGACGATGATCGAGCATGTTTGAAGAACCGAACACAATTTCTTTTGAAGATTCCGCAATATCTTAACTTTTAGTAGACTATGTTTATGAAATGTAAACAAATTGTTAAACAACTTTCTGAATGTTTTCGAATTAGTCGTTAGTTGACTAATGTCTTTGCTACTTTTGAACCTTGCTTATGATATTTTGTTATAACTTAGATATCTTTTATATATAATGGAATGAATCATTATTAAATTCAAGTAAATATTAGACGGGTGTTACAATGCATTTATAAAAAAAGATAACAATTTTTTAAAACTTTATGAAGGTTATGGCTCGATCAACACCTCTAGATAAGCAAACATTGGTGAAACACTTGAGAACAAGATTTGGTGAGGTTGTGGCAGTTACTTACTGGAGGCAAAACTAATGATGCCCCACCACTTCAAAGGTAGTATAGATTAAGGCTTTGGCCCTGGAAAGTCAAAAGAAAAATAGAGATGTTGGAGACTGGATTCGAACCTGAGTGGAAAGGTTAGACACAAAGTATACGTAAAATGGGTTAAATGCCATCCAAAGTGTACTTTTAATGCTTACTTAAGTAGAGCGTCCTACTTTTTTTTATTTAAAAAATATAGATTATTATTGTACTAACATAGAATTTGTATTTATATCTAGGTCATTAACTATTTATAAACAGTGCTTTTGAATAAGTTGGGATTTCTAAATTGTCTGCTTAAGGTGAGCTAACCTCGACCTGAAAATTAAACAAGTTATCTGTATAGGAAGCTTGGTACAGGTTCAGTGAAAAATGGTGAGTACAAACCAATTATTTTTTTGTTGGAGCCGATTTAGGCGTGTCACACTGGCTACCAATTATTTGGATGTATATTCTAATTTTAATCCTACAGTTTTGTGTAATAAGGGATGTGATTTATAACAGATGTCATAAGAATCTGATATCAATCGGAACACCCGCCGCAATGTGCGGGAATTCTCACTAGTACTATATAAAGGAAATGTGATGGATAGAGATGTAATTTTACATGGCATACAACTTTTGAAGCAATATGTACAAGATACTCCAAGCCATTTGTGAGGGAGTAGAATTAAAAGTTTTTCAAAGTTTTAAAGGGTTAAATTAGGGTTTTCACCCATTGAATTGAATGGGATTCGATGCTGGCCTGCAAATGAAGCGTCTCACCTTCATACCCGCACACCGTTACAAATCTCTCCTCAAAATCTCTACGAAACACCTCAAATCTCATTATTCTCTTTCGTCACTCTCATCCACCACCCCTACGCCACCATAACCGCTGCTAAGGCTGTCAAATCGTGTCTTAATAGGTTTAACAGGTTTCTGACGGCGCGCACAACATAAATTTCAAACATGATGACGACTCGTTTAACTACTTTTACCTCATGTTTATAAAACAGTTTTATGTTTTATGTACAAAGATGAATAAATGATAGATCCTAACATTGTAATTTTAATTATTTTAAAAATAAAAAAAAGTCAAAGGGTGTATTTTTCAGTCAAACAGGTCTAATCGTATCTTAACAGGTACCCAATTGCCAGTCGGCTGCCATGGGAGATGATTCCGGCATGGACGCTCTTCACATTCTCGAGTTTTGCTACTCACGTTTGACGATGAGTAAGTTCTTCCTCCCATCTGTAAGACTGTAACATCCTTCTTTTTCTTAATGACATTGTGTTATGGTGGTGGTGGTTTTGGATGGTGATTGTGCCGGTGGCGGCTTGGTTGACGTGGTGGTGGTGTTGGATGGTGTTGTTGGTGGTAGTTGTGGGAGTGGCGACATGGTTGTGGTGGTGAATCGCAACAACGGTGGATTGAACACCGACAACTATCATAATTTTCCCTTTTTACAAACCCTAATTTCAAGAGTTTGTAATTTGGGGTTTTTAGTTTCAAAATTGTGTTTTGGGTTTTTATTGATTTTAGTTGTTAATTGTCTTGTTTTGTGCTTTTATTTTGGGAGTTGGAAAAGACTTTTATCGATTCTGTTTATAGGTAGAACTGACCTTTGGATTGCCGTTAGTTTGACACAAACAAGGTGAATCAAGGTGGATTCTTCGAGTCTGCATCTGACGAATCAAGGTGGGTTTGTGGCGGGTCTTTCTTTGTCAAAAGAAGTAAGTTCGATGAGCAGGTCGAGTCTGCTCAGTTAATCAAGACTGTCACTAGCATACTTGATGAATTTGCATAATAACTATGACAATATTTAAATGTTTGGAATCATAGAATTATGCAAGATGTTAAACGCCATATAATTAATGGTGGGAATGAGATACAAAGAAATTGCAGAATGGAAGTTCTTGTGTCACTTTTGGCTTAAAAATCATCTTCTCTTGGAAAAATTCTACTAAAAGAAACCAATAAATGAATCAATATATTATTCTCTTATTTCGGTAAGTTAATAATAGTTTCTGTTTCTTTAAATCACTAATAATATCAATAGCTGAATTCTAATTTTGATGGCATGTGGTGGCTGCAGGTGTTTGCGGTGTCTGCAGCAAATGAAACACAAATACATTCTCGTTAGGAACAAGCTTGAAGCCTTGTTTAGGGTATGTTTATACATAATCGTTTATAGGGTGGTGTTTCTGACACGACAAAAAATGCGACACAAAAATAGTAGGGTTTTGGGCTGTCATATCTAACTCGTTTACTAAACTGGTCTTGCTCAAGTTGTCATGTTTAAACCCATTTGACCCATTTTTTAAACGGGTCATACCCAGGTTGACCTTTAAAACCTTTTTATAAGCCTGACCCGACAACCTGTTTAACCCATTTGTTACAACCTGTTTAACAGTTTTGAAAATTTGATTACAACTCACCAAATTGGGGTATAAGCCTTGATAATAGTATACGATTGTCAAAATAAATATGATGTAGGGGTTTTATGCATTAAAATACACATTGGGATCCTTTCTACTAATTCATAAACCGGATTGAAATTTGCTTTATTGACTACTAAAATGAGTCCTTGTCATGCATTTAGTTGTGACATTTAATGTAAGTTGAAACAGGTTTGGATAACAACTGTTATTTCAATTACATTACTCAATGCATAACACTTTTTTTGGTTGGGTTCTCATGAGATTAGAAGCAGGTACCTGATTGACCATCACACACTGTATCGCAAACAGGTTTGGATGGTTCAACCGGTACTACCAGCCGGTTTACTGGGTACCGGTTCCGAGTTTTCTGTATTGAATTACTTTCATTCGGTACCCACTTTTTGGCGTTTTCGACACCGGTTTTTCGGTTCGGTACTGGTACGTTGCCGGTTTTTACCTTCAAATACTAGGTCTTACCCCGTGTCGTGTTGGTACCAGTACTCAGTTTTAGCCATTTTTGGTACTGGTATTAGTGAGTGGTCTAAAGTTATTTGAGTTTTGAATGTATCAGTGAGTTAATTTAAAGCATGTCAAGTTAATATAATTTTGTTTAATATGTCTCTCATCACTTGATTATGTATGTGGAGTTGTTTTACTAGGCTGATGACTTTTGTCTTCTTATGTAATAAAATTAATATAAAAAAATGTTTTACAATCTAAATTTGGTTCTTCAATGATCAGAATTCATAATATCAAATAAGACCCTCAAATTGAAACACAATGCCCAGACATACACAATGATTTTATCTTAGCTTGATACTACCTGCACTGTTATTAAATTTCAAATCTGCAACAGGTATTGCATTACCTCAGTTGTCAACGCTGTTCTTTTCGATGAAGAATTGAATGATTTGCTAATAATATACATTATGGAATCGAGCATACAAGGACACGCATCAATATCAGCCTTGGCACTGCAAAAAAAGCTGCTTCAAAACCTATTTCGTTCAAATGTATGCCGCCAAAGTTGGGACATTTCATTAAACATTAACCCACCGCAACGTGCGGATTGGCGTCAACTCGTATACTAAACAATTAGCAAAAATTAAGGTATGAGCCATCCATCGACACCAAACATACCTTGTTAATATCCTCTTAAATAAATTAACTTCATTCGAAAGTACCACATTTTAAACCGTTTTAGGCGCTTATTTGTTGTATGATTGATGGTATTTCAGGTAAGTTGATCATCATATCCAACAACTGCCCACCTTTAAGGAAATTTGAGATCGAGTATTACGCTATGCTTGCAAAGGTTGGTGTTCACCACTACAATGGAAGTAAGTTCTTCGTCATTATTATCATGAATATTATTTTGCTTATGTGTTTTTCTGTCCTGGGCTAATTCTATTTTCATGAACTTATTATGTTCAGATAATGTTGATCTTGGAACCGCTTGTGGAAAGTATTTCCGCGTATCATGCCTAAGTATCATTGATGCAGGTATTGTATCTATTAGGTTATGTCAATATATACGGATTAAAGTTTCACTAATATTTAATTTGATTTGGGTTTTGAACTGCTTTAGGTGATTCTGATATCATCAAGAGTCTGCGAGGAGCTCAGTGAAAGGCGGTTTTCTATTACTTTCATGTTATCTTTATTTTTCTGTTTCCAACTTTTGGCTAAATATACTGTTAACTTTTGTGAGGTATCCATCGTTATAGTGATCTTGTTGGTTTGTATTCAGTTGTATTGTACTGGCTTCTTTTGTGTTGGTTAGTTGGTTGAATGGAAATATATCATTATAAACGACTCGGTCTCTCGCGCTGCAACGCGCGCGGATTACATACTATCTTCAACTTGAAGCATTGTTTGAATTACTTCATTGCAATAGCAACTGTAGGAATACAATTTACACTATTAATCGGATAAAACTTTTGTATAATTAAATATGATATTTATATACTATCAATTTTTAGAAAATATTTGTGCAATGATAGTTATACACTATGCTTTATTATTTGTTAATGCATTTGTGGGTTGTATTTTAAGCCAATTTGGTTTATTTATATACTATTAATTTTAAATATTTGTGTGCATATTTGGTGATAAGTTATGCTTAAATAGTTGTACCTTAATCAAATATAGGTTGTAAGTTGTGCTTAAGTGGTTGTATCTTAATCAAATAATAATGGTTTCATTACCTTACCAAATTCAATCTGTTTTGTATGCATGTATGGTTGTAAATTATACTTAAGTGGTTGTACCCTAATCAAATAATGGTTTCATTATCTTACCATATTCATTCGGTTTGATCCATTCAAAGTTGTGTTGTTTTATTTGTAAATTATTATTATTTATAATAATCTAATTAATTTAGCCAAAATCTTGTATAAATATAATTTGTAACATATTGATGCAATGGTTTTTGTAATGTATGCATTATTGTTTGTATAGTGGTAATAATATATATTATATATAGATTACGATGAACCTGTCAAACGAGAAAAAATTGACGCGGGTTCATCGTAACGCGCAAGTCCTATATCAACTTAGTTATTTTATTCTATGTTTTACGTTTCGACGTTTTGGTTTAATTTCTTCGCATTAACACCGCAACTTCAGTGTCGCTGGTCGCTGACAGTAGTGTGGCATTAGTGCTCGCCCCCGCCGCAACGCGGGGGGTGTTTAATACTAGTTTGTAATATATTGTAACATATTTGTAATTAAATCTGATATTTATTTTTATTTATTTGCTGGAACAAGTGATTTTTTTGAGATTTTTTAGAAAAAGACCTAGTTTTCATGGTTCTCACGTCTCAAGGTGATTCTCATTTAATCTTTCCATATATATCTATATATTAAATAACCATCACTAGTGCTCTACTGGTGGCTACAAGTATTTAAGTTCCACCTATGGTGGACCCGAGTGAGTTTTCCCCTACAGGTCTCAAGTTCAAGTCTGGGTGATAGAAGTTTCTCATTGTGGTGTTTAAATTGGGGATCTGTAATGCGAGGGTGCTCTTTAGCACAAATCCGGTTAAGACAATGTATACTAGACCTCCTAAGATTCGCGAATAATTCACACCTTTCAAAAAATAATATATATATTAAATAATAAACGAGGAGGGTGGAAACCAATAAAATAAAACATATTAAAATCGAAAGAATAGTTGACTATGCAATTAGCTGGTTGCTTTTGAAACAAGGAAACAAGAATAAGCCACCACCAATGTTTTTATATGTATATATACACACACGCATTGTCACAGAAAAATTAACAAGAACCTCTAGTGCAAGCCGGAAGAAGTTTTGGTGTGATTAGAAGGATGTGTTACGAGGTGAAGTGTTCCAAGTGTGGCAAAACCACCTGGGGTGGTTGCGGTTTTCATGTCGCCTCCGTCTACAAGAGGATCCCCGAAGGCCAGCACTGCCAGTGCAAAGGGTGGCCCGGTGTCAAACCCACCGGTGCCACCGGCGAAGAGGAGGAAGGATCCAATTCTTCCTCCTGTTCTATTCTTTGAAGATGTGAGTTCTGTTTTGTGATATGTTTTTTTTTTTCCTTTTTTTTTTCTTTTCCAATAAGTTTATGTGGTGTAGAATCTTGAGTAAAGATTGATATGTAATGAATTTGATTTAGTAAGATGATATGCAATGCTCCATCTACAATTGTTTAAGTTGTTTTTTTTTAACCAAAATTTATTTACCATCATATTAACTCTTCCAATAAATTGTTATACTGAGACAAATTAAATTCAGGTTAGATGGTCTTGTTTGGTGAGGTTCATTTTCTTCTGCCAATTAATTATAGGTCCTAATATTAGTTATGAAGGTTAAATGGTCTTGTTTATTCAGGTTCATTTTTCGTCTGTCCTTAGTAGGACCGAGCTTTCAATGGAGTTATGAGCTATGAAGGATAACATGGTCAACTAGCTTGAAAACGGGATTTATGAGTATTTTCAGATTTTGGTTAGCTTATGCAAAGATAACACTTAAACAACAAGGGGAGGGTTCATTTGGGAACACTAAAAAAGTAGGGAACAGCGGGGAACTGACTCAAACGAACTCCGACTGGACTCATTCCAGCGGCGTTGGAACCGGCTCGTCGAACCCTAACTAGGATCTCTTAACCCTAAACCCTAAATCCTAACTCCTAAACTCTAAACCCTAAAGATAAAAAATAAGGCTAAAAGTTAAGCTAAACCGTAAAATCTAAACTATAAACCCTAAAAGCTAAACCATAAAGGCTAAACCTAAAGCTAAACCCTAAAGCTAAACTCTAAAAGCCAAACCTTAATATATTTAGGGTTTAGGGTTAAAAAATCTTAGTTAGGGTTCGACTAGCCGGTTCCAACGCCGCTGGAATGAGTCCAATCGGAGTTCGTTTGAGTCGGTTCCCCACTGTTCCCCACTTTTTTAGTGTTCCTCAATGAACCTCACACTAAACAACAAAAAATTTGTATGAAGTAGAAATTAACCATTAAATATATTAAAACGGAGTGGTTAAGGATATTACAATGCATGTTTTCTATAACGGGTTAGACGAGTTGAATATCCTATATGCGCGAATTGGAGTCAAAGATGGTTATGTTTGTCAAATAAAGTTAATGATCATTCCTAAATTTAGCCTTTGAAAGCAAGTTTTGTCATTTGAAGAATTGAAATGCTAATTTTGAAGTGTTATGAGCATTAAGGTTTGTTTAAGTAGTTTTAAGAAATTGCAATGAAAGTATATACAACAATTAGAAACATCTAGCACAAGCAATTTTTAGAGAAGACTTTTGGAAAACATCTATAATATAATAAGTTAAAGAGAAAATAAGGAACAAAAATATATCACCACACAAACACCACAAGGTATTGTGGTTCTAGTACTACATCGTACGCCCACTTTTTGATAGCGGATAAGGTTATTTTTATTAGGAATAATGGATTTTAATAATCCTAACAATTAACCGTTGACCGGAAACAGTCTCAACTTCAAAAATAACCAGTGGTGGTCCCATCTTTTTATATATGGTAAACCAATGGACCTTTACTAAACCGAAAAGGATAAGGGGAAAAAAATTAAGGTACTGTTAGTAAAGTTCCATTAGTTTACAATATGTGAAAATGTGAGAGCACCACTGGTTATTTTTGAAATTCAGACTGTTGCCGGCCAACCGCTAATAGTTTGGATTATTAAAATCCATTATTAATTTTTATTATGATACTCCCCTTCTGACTTCTTTTGTCTCTAAAAACTAAGTTGTGATATGAACATTGATTTTGACCATCTTAATAAGGTTTAAGCATTAGAGAGTCAAGATATGCCTACTTGAAATGTTAAACATGTTTCTTTACATAACACATGTGGCCTCATGTCTCTGTCCACTTTATAAGACCGATACTCCTTATGTATAGACCCATTTGATTTGACCTGTTTTTAATTTAATACTCACTTTAAGGAAGATTACCTGGATTTGCTTGACCAAAAAAAGTTTTTTAAAAACAATTTTTTTATAAAAATCATTTGAGTTTATATAAATTATTTGTACATAAACTCTTGTTTCTAAGTGATTATACTCTTGGGGTAATATCATATTCAATTGTTGTATATGGAGTGTGTAGTTGATTTGTCATCATTTGATCCCATTATTGATTTCTAAATTTGGTGTAGAAGTGGTATGATCGCTTCACAGTTCGCATGGCCGGCCCTGGGGTGGACGGGGAGTACCACCGGCCAGAGCCCGATATTCGAAGGACACTTTATTTTATAAAAAAACCCGATATGTATATTTAAAATGTATTTTTTTAATAGGGTATACCCTTACAAACATCAACATAGACCTACAAAACTATTCTTATGGTTTAGATTAGTTATTAGCCCATTGACATTAGGTTTAGACCTTTAGTGATCCCAATACCCAATTTCGTTAAGGCGTAAGGGCACATTTTTTCGAGCTCAAACAAGGTACACGAATTCTTAGGGCCGGCCCTGACAGTTCGATTATGAAGACGATATGATCTTCCTGTCTGAAGAAATCTTTTGTTGATTTTGGTGAGGAGCTTGGTGGTCGGTTGTAAGGTCCCCAAACCGGACACCCTACATTCTAATCTCATTACAATGGATAGTCTAAAAGTTTATACAATTTTCTCAAAACACGTAATGAAATTAAGTTTAAAATGAAAACATTTAATTAAACTCAAAACATTAATTATTCAAACGGTAACAAATGTTTTCTTCCACCAACACAAATGCTCCATCCGCAAACCAAGAGTGTCCCTGACCCGCACCAACTACCTGCAAACAAATTTAACATACATGCAAAAGTCAGGTATGCTGAGTGAGTTCTAATAGTTAAGTTCAAGCAATAAAATTGACAACAAAACATTTTATTTTCGACTCAAGAACTATGATTTATAAACATCCTAAAATCATCTTTAAACATGTCCCAACTCAACCAATATCAAAGACTCAAAACTTGTCACCTAACTCAACTCATGACTATGACTGGCTTGTCACCCAAACCGACCCCTAACTATGATTCTATAACCTCTTACACACGACCCACTATTCCTCTTTAACTTAATGTTGTTAAACACGACTAGTTCATCTATACTTGTTACTCTTTAACTTAATTCTTGTCGCGTCCTGCTGTAACGTACGGTTTGAATGGCGCTAGTTCTATTAACTATCTCCAATGCTAAGGACAACCTTAGATGCCCTTAACTGCTCAGTCAGCTGACACATTATATCCTTATAAATCCTTAAAAAAACTAATTTCACCGGATCTTTATTCATGTAGAGAGATATAGGGGGAGGTGTATATTATTAACACCGTTTCCAAATCATCACCTATGAAATGTTTATTTGTTGCATATCCTAAATTTCATTTAATGAATAAACATAAACGACTTACCACCAATGCAAAAAGCTGAACTACATTGATTACACACAGAACAACATTGAACCGAACGTTCAGCGAACAGTTCGTGAACCGTTCGGCGGGAAGTTCGTTTATGTTCGATCGTTTAGTAAATGAACGAACACGAATAAGAAATTCCATTCATTAAGTTAAACGAACGAACATGAACAGAGGTTGTGTTCGTTCGTTTATGTTCGTGAACGTTCGGTAATGTGTTCGTTTATGTTCGTGAGCGTTCGGTAATGTGTTCGTTTATGTTTGCTTGTTAATATTTATTTGTGTTAGTTCGTTAAAGGTTTTTATATGTTGTATTTTATTTAATTATTTCTAGTTTTTAAAATTTTGAAACCCTAGTTATCTTATATGCCTCTCACAATATCCCTCATTTCACTATTTCAATTTTAGTTTGTGTTAAGGCTTAAGAAACTCTTAATTTTGTGTTTATCAAGTTTTTGATAATCACGCCAACTCTGTTGGGATAATTATGTTAAGTGTTTATTTATTTTTTTTGTAGATTCTTCGTAATGTTTGTGATGAAAACGCAGATTTTATTCTAAAATGAATATTGTGTTTATAAACGTCGTTTGTGTTCATCTATGTTCATGAACATTTGTTAGAATTCATTAGCATATAGTAAGTGTTCGTAAACACTTCACGAATATGTTCGTTTCCTTAATCAACGAACACGAACAAGAAATTTCGTTCGGCAAGCGTTCGTGAACAGTTCATGAACAAGCTTGTTCCTTAACGAACAAACACGAACATGGCCTTGTTCGTATTCGTTCGGTTCGTTTGCAGCCCTAATTACACACAACTGGATTAATTGTGCTTGAAAAAAAATACACATAAACCACTTACCACCCATGAGAAAAGCGGAACAACATTGATAACACAGGTTCGACTTGGTATTCTTTGTGATACAGGTTTGACTCCCACTCTTCCCATTATTTTCTGCGGCATCCAGGTGAAGGATGAATATGTTGAAAATTAAATTAATCAACAATAAATTAATATAACTTTATTAATTACCGAGTTATCAGCCAAACCAGTTTGTTCCAACTTGAGCAAACTGATTAAAGAAAGGTAGAAGGAGACTGTCCCGTTGTCGGACGAATTTAAAGAACACGTAAATCAAAAACCAACCTGGCGATTACGGAATAATAATCAACAAAAAAATACGCTGATGGGGGACGGGCATACTATGTGTAATGCTTCACTTGGAACTGCACGGATGATTCCTGTCCTTAAAGGATTTTACGCGCTCGTATTGCTGTGAGCTGCAGCGTAAACTCCCAGGATTTAATGCAGAACTGATCTGGTATTCCAACAGCAATGGAAACCAGAAAACGTAGAAGCTGGAACGAAAACAGAATCACACAATAGAGAGAGAGAGAGCTGCGAAATTGGTATGTAGAATAGGTTTCAGGAAGCTTTTATTTATAGGTTTAGTTATACCAGAGAATGAGAAAAATATGGAGTGAGATAACAATCCATAACCAATTCGAATTACTTATCTCATACGAATTCGGTTACTAGATAATTATCCTATACGAATTCGATTTACTATGGGATAACCCCCACTGTTTCGAATCCATCTCTATCTCCTTCTTATCTCATCTCATTCGGTTTACAGGTCTGACCCACCTGAAATCGAACCTTAGCTAAAAATAAAAGCTCCTCAGCTCCTAGCGACGATGCGTACGTGCGAAGTGCGCCTCAAACGCGCCCATTCGCGCCTCAAACGCCACCATTCGCGAGCTCGCGGCTCGGCTGGGCTCTGCGCGCGTGTGGGCTTAACCCACTTCTCAACCCGGATGATTCCTGTCCTTAAAGGATTTTACGCGCTCGTATTGCTGTGAGCTGCAGCGTAAACTCCCAGGATTTAATGCAGAACTGATCTAGTATTCCAACAGCAATGGAAACCAGAAAACGCAGAAGCTGGAACGAAAACAGAATCACAAAATAGAGAGAGAGAGAGCTGCGAAATTGGTATGTAGAATAGGTTTCAGGAAGCTTTTATTTATAGGTTTAGTTATACTAGAGAATGAGAAAAATAGGGAGTGAGATAACAATCCATTACTAGATAATTATCCTATACGAATTCGATTTACTATGGGATAACCCCCACTGTTTCGAATCCATCTCTATCTCCTTCTTATCTCATCTCATTCGGTTTACAGGTCTGACCCACCTGAAATCTAACCTTAGCTAAAAATAAAAGCTCCTCAGCTCCTAGCGACGATGCGTACGTGCGAAGTGCAAAGTGCGCCTCAAACGCGCCCATTCGCGCCTCAAACGCGACCATTCGCGACTTCGCGGCTCGGCTCGGCTCGGCGCGCGTGTGGGCTTAACCCACTTCTCAACCCGGATGATTCCTGTCCTTAAAGGATTTTACGCGCTCGTATTGCTGTGAGCTGCAGCGTAAACTCCCAGGATTTAATGCAGAACTGATCTGGTATTCCAACAGCAATGGAAACCAGAAAACGCAGAAGCTGGAACGAAAACAGAATCACACAATAGAGAGAGAGAGAGAGCTGCGAAATTGGTATGTAGAATAGGTTTCAGGAAGCTTTTATTTATAGGTTTAGTTATACCAGAGAATGAGAAAAATAGGGAGTGAGATAACAATCCATTACTAGATAATTATCCTATACGAATTCGATTTACTATGGGATAACCCCCACTGTTTCGAATCCATCTCTATCTCCTTCTTATCTCATCTCATTCGGTTTACAGGTCTGACCCACCTGAAATCGAACCTTAGCTAAAAATAAAAGCTCCTCAGCTCCTAGCGACGATGCGTACGTGCGAAGTGCAAAGTGTGCCTCAAAAGCGCCCATTCGCGCCTCAAACGCGACCATTCGCGAGCTCTCGGCTCGGCTCGGCGCGCGTGTGGGCTTAACCCACTTCTCAACCCGGATGATTCCTATCCTTAAAGGATTTTACGCGCTCGTATTGCTGTGAGCTGCAGCGTAAACTCCCAGGATTTAATGCAGAACTGATCTGGTATTCCAACAGCAATGGAAACCAGAAAACGCAGAAGCTGGAACGAAAACAGAATCACACAATAGAGAGAGAGAGAGAGCTGCGAAATTGGTATGTAGAATATGTTTCAGGAAGCTTTTATTTATAGGTTTAGTTATACCAGAGAATGAGAAAAATAGGGAGTGAGATAACAATCCATTACTAGATAATTATCCTATACGAATTCGATTTACTATGGGATAACCCCCACTATTTCGAATCCATCTCTATCTCCTTCTTATCTCATCTCATTCGGTTTACAGGTCTGACCCACCTGAAATCGAACCTTAGCTAAAAATAAAAGCTCCTCAGCTCCTAGCGACGATGCGTACGTGCGAAGTGCAAAGTGCGCCTCAAACGCGCCCATTCGCGCCTCAAACGCGACCATTCGCGAGCTCTCGGCTCGGCTGGGCTCTGCGCGCGTGTGGGCTTAACCCACTTCTCAACCCGGATGATTCCTGTCCTTAAAGGATTTTACGCGCTCGTATTGCTGTGAGCTGCAGCGTAAACTCCCAGGATTTAATGCAGAACTGATCTGGTATTCCAACAGCAATGGAAACCAGAAAACGCAGAAGCTGGAACAAAAACAGAATCACACAATAGAGAGAGAGAGAAAGCTGCGAAATTGGTATGTAGAATAGGTTTCAGGAAGCTTTTATTTATAGGTTTAGTTATACCAGAGAATGAGAAAAATAGGGAGTGAGATAACAATCCATTACTAGATAATTATCCTATACGAATTCGATTTACTATGGGATAACCCCCACTGTTTCGAATCCATCTCTATCTCCTTCTTATCTCATCTCATTCGGTTTACAGGTCTGACCCACCTGAAATCGAACCTTAGCTAAAAATAAAAGCTCCTCAGCTCCTAGCGACGATGCGTACGTGCGAAGTGCAAAGTGCGCCTCAAACGCGCCCATTCGCGCCTCAAACGCCACCATTCGCGAGCTCGCGGGTCGGCTCTGCGCGCGTGTGGGCTTAACCCACTTCTCAACCCGGATGATTCATGTCCTTAAAGGATTTTACGCGCTCGTATTGCTGTGAGCTGCAGCGTAAACTCCCAGGATTTAATGCAGAACTGATCTAGTATTCCAACAGCAATGGAAACCAGAAAACGCAGAAGCTGGAACGAAAACATAATCACAAAATAGAGAGAGAGAGAGAGCTGCGAAATTGGTATGTAGAATAGGTTTCAGGAAGCTTTTATTTATAGGTTTAGTTATACTAGAGAATGAGAAAAATAGGGAGTGAGATAACAATCCATTACTAGATAATTATCCTATACGAATTCGATTTACTATGGGATAACCCCCACTGTTTCGAATCCATCTCTATCTCCTTCTTATCTCATCTCATTCGGTTTACAGGTCTGACCCACCTGAAATCGAACCTTAGCTAAAAATAAAAGCTCCTCAGCTCCTAGCGACGATGCGTACGTGTGAAGTGCAAAGTGCGCCTCAAACGCTCCCAATCGCGCCCATTCGCGCCTCAAACGCGACCATTTGCGAGCTCGCGGCTCGGCTCGGCGCGCGTGTGGGCTTAACCCACTTCTCAACCCGGATGATTCATGTCCTTAAAGGATTTTACGCGCTCGTATTGCTGTGAGCTGCAGCGTAAACTCCCAGGATTTAATGCAGAACTGATATGGTATTCCAACAGCAATGGAAACCAGAAAACGCAGAAGCTGGAACGAAAACAGAATCACACAATAGAGAGAGAGAGAGCTGCGAAATTGGTATGTAGAATAGGTTTCAGGAAGCTTTTATTTATAGGTTTAGTTATACCAGAGAATGAGAAAAATAGGGAGTGAGATAACAATCCATTACTAGATAATTATCCTATACGAATTCGATTTACTATGGGGTAACCCCCACTGTTTCGAATCCATCTCTATCTCCTTCTTATCTCATCTCATTCGGTTTACAGGTCTGACCCACCTGAAATCGAACCTTAGCTAAAAATAAAAGCTCCTCAGCTCCTAGCGACGATGTGTACGTGCGAAGTGCAAAGTGCGCCTCAAACGCGCCCATTCGCGCCTCAAACGCCACCATTCGCGAGCTCGCGGCTCGGCTCTGCGCGCATGTGGGCTTAACCCACTTCTCAACCCGGATGATTCATGTCCTTAAAGGATTTTACGCGCTCGTATTGCTGTGAGCTGCAGCGTAAACTCCCAGGATTTAATGCAGAACTGATCTAGTATTCCAACAGCAATGGAAACCAGAAAACGCAGAAGCTGGAACGAAAACAGAATCACACAATAGAGAGAGAGAGAGCTGCGAAATTGGTATGTAGAATAGGTTTCAGGAAGCTTTTATTTATAGGTTTAGTTATACCAGAGAATGAGAAAAATATGGAGTGAGATAACAATCCATAACCAATTCGAATTACTTATCTCATACGAATTCGGTTACTAGATAATTATCCTATACGAATTCGATTTACTATGGGATAACCCCCACTGTTTCGAATCCATCTCTATCTCCTTCTTATCTCATCTCATTCGGTTTACAGGTCTGACCCACCTGAAATCGAACCTTAGCTAAAAATAAAAGCTCCTCAGCTCCTAGCGACGATGCGTACGTACGAAGTGCGCCTCAAACGCGCCCATTCGCGCCTCAAACGCCACCATTCGCGAGCTCGCGGCTCGGCTCGGCTCTGCGCGCGTGTGGGCTTAACCCACTTCTCAACCCGGATGATTCCTGTCCTTAAAGGATTTTACGCGCTCGTATTGCGGTGAGCTGCAGCGTAAACTCCTAGGATTTAATGCAGAACTGATCTAGTATTCCAACAGCAATGGAAACCAGAAAACGCAGAAGCTGGAACGAAAACAGAATCACAAAATAGAGAGAGAGAGAGCTGCGAAATTGGTATGTAGAATAGGTTTCAGGAAGCTTTTATTTATAGGTTTAGTTATACTAGAGAATGAGAAAAATAGGGAGTGAGATAACAATCCATTACTAGATAATTATCCTATACGAATTCGATTTACTATGGGATAACCCCCACTGTTTCGAATCCATCTCTATCTCCTTCTTATCTCATCTCATTCGGTTTACAGGTCTGACCCACCTGAAATCTAACCTTAGCTAAAAATAAAAGCTCCTCAGCTCCTAGCGACGATGCGTACGTGCGAAGTGCAAAGTGCGCCTCAAACGCGCCCATTCGCGCCTCAAACGCGACCATTCGCGAGCTCGCGGCTCGGCTCGGCTCGGCGCGCGTGTGGGCTTAACCCACTTCTCAACCCGGATGATTCCTGTCCTTAAAGGCTTTTACGCGCTCGTATTGCTGTGAGCTGCAGCGTAAACTCCCAGGATTTAATGCAGAACTGATCTGGTATTCCAACAGCAATGGAAACCAGAAAACGCAGAAGCTGGAACGAAAACAGAATCACACAATAGAGAGAGAGAGAGAGAGAGCTGCGAAATTGGTATGTAGAATAGGTTTCAGGAAGCTTTTATTTATAGGTTTAGTTATACCAGAGAATGAGAAAAATAGGGAGTGAGATAACAATCCATTACTAGATAATTATCCTATACGAATTCGATTTACTATGGAATAACCCCCACTGTTTCGAATCCATCTCTATCTCCTTCTTATCTCATCTCATTCGGTTTACAGGTCTGACCCACCTGAAATCGAACCTTAGCTAAAAATAAAAGCTCCTCAGCTCCTAGCGACGATGCGTACGTGCGAAGTGCAAAGTGCGCCTCAAACGCGCCCATTCGCGCCCATTCTGTAACACCTGTGCCTCCACGGCCATCAAACAAATACCAAACCAATGAAATATTGTATTTCATACTTGGGATTTGTAAAAATATGTGTATCATTTGCACATATCAATTTCTGTTCAATTTCAAGCTTTAAATCACTTTCTGGAAGGTTATACGCGCACCGATGCGTAAATATAACCAGTTTAATGCAACAAACACTCCGGAATAGTGACATAGGCTTAACATACCTTAAATAACCTTTACATAACTTAGAAATAAGTTTTAAAGGCTTTGGTATGGCAAAATCAAGTTAAATCGCTTACAGGGACTAAAGTTGACAAACTGTGAAAGTATGCCAATTTGAACTGTAACAAACATTCCGGAACATGACCATAAGTTAAACATACCATAAATATCCTTTACATAGCTTAGAAATAGGCTTTGAGGGGTTCGGTGTGCTAAAATAAACTTTTGGGTCATCCAGGGACTAAAAGTGTCAAAAAGTGCACAAGTTTGCATTTTCGAGCATAACATACGTTCTGAATACATCCGGACATCCAAAAATTTATGTAAGCACTAAATTATTTTATTTTAGTGTTTGGCATAAGAAAAATCCATTCGTCGCGCAATTTGGATCGTTTTTCGCGCTTATGCGCATTCCGTCGTAATTAACCGAACATCGCGATCGTACGACCAAACGAACGTTGGTGACCGACCGGATAATATTTAAATCCCACAAATATTCTGTTATGATTAAAATCTTATTTTAATCAGGTCCGTGTTGAAAAATAAATTAAAACGCCTAAAAACGTTATTTTTCAAAGTTTAAGCGCGTACCGTGTGTTTCTGCGCAACACAGTGCTTCTACTGCAAAACGCAGACAACGCAGCCAGTCCTGGCAACTGAAATTTATTTCAGTAATATCTTGGCGAGTTTATTTTTATAGAGTAATAAAAATAATTTAGAACGCCATAAACCGGGATTTAAACGCTAGATAAAATACCCGGTACCCAGTTAAATACCCGTCTTAGCCATATACTAGGAATATGCTTGGCATATGCTTGGAATATGCTAAGGTATATGCTTGGAATATGCTAAGGTATATGCTTGGAATATACTAGGAATATGCTTGGAATATTCTAGGAATATGCTTGGAATATTCTAGGAATATTCTAGGAATATTCTATATGGAATACTATAAATACCCACCATATGTTTCATTCATAATCACTAGAAATTTGATTTGAGAAACTCTAAGTTGAAACACTAGTTTCATACCTGAGATTTTCGAATCGAGTTTAGCATTCGGGGACCCTTCGTAAGTATTCTTTCGTTCTTTTCCTTATTTTACTGCTTTTCGAGTCAGAAAGTCAAACTTTGTTTGACTTTCAGCGTTGACCAGCTCATGGTCAATGCGAAGTTCGTTTGAACTTCGCAACGTGATTGTAATCACGATGGTCATAGTCCCTTGGGACTATGCCTACTGATTACCACGTTGTCTAGGGTCGTAGGGTAGGCGATCTAATAAATCGCCTATACCTTCGAACCCGACCCAGTTTGGTCGATCATTAGGATCCGAACAAATACATTAGGTGACCCTAGTATAGGGCATAACCTTCCGAGGTTATACCCTATGGTCACATCGTTTAAGTAGTTGTATGATAGGTAGTTTATATGCCTTAGGTAAATTACCAGAATACCCTTTTCATGTATAATTGGTAATTAAGCATACGTAACCTAAACTTTTGTCACATAACTGATTATGTAACATGTTTAGGCATATAACACTTGTCATAGGACTAGTTAGGCGATCCGAACGCGTTTCACGCAAACGACGCGTTAAAGTAGCATAAGCTACCTAAACGGGTCGTAATGGGTCGTAGGCAGTTATGTTAGGTTTCATTTAGTATGTAGGCTTTGTTAAACCATATCACACAAGTCTCCACACTCGTTTGGTTTACAAACCCTAATGCTACCCGATCTTCCGATCTAGGTCCGGTTAATTAACATAGTTACCTATATTAGGTGCCGTTTGATTTCCGTGATCTCTAGCGTTGCTTGGTGGTTATCTTAGGACTCCTGAGCAATCTCAAGTGAGTACATAGACCCCTCTTTTACTGTTTTCCAAACTGTTTTGGGGTGGAACACATGTGCCTACTTGTTACTTTCATGCTTTCCTGTTTTCACATCATATACCGGCTATGTTTGATAGTACATTATAGTACATTGTTTTACATGACATTTCATGCTATGTATGCCCATTGTGTGCATTACTTAGTACATCGTTTTACATGACATTTCATGCTATGTATGCCCATTGTGTGCATTACTTAGTACATTGTTTTATATGACATTTCCTGCTAGGTGTGCCCATTGTGTGCATTACTTAGTACATTGTTTTACATGACATTTCCTGCTAGGTGTGCCCATTGTGTGCATTACTTAGTACATCGTTTTACATGACATTTCACGCTATGTATGTTCATTTGATTACATACTTAGTGCATTATTTTTCACATGCTTACATTTTGGTATGACATTTGGTTTGTTTACATGGGACAATACATTCATTAACACCGATCATGCCGTTCGTTAGTAGGTAGTGGTACCATAGGAATTGACAACTCCCGTTCCGGACATCCCAGGGAAAGGGGACAGAAAGGAATGACCGAATTCGATGTTATAAAGACAGATAGACCTTTAATTTGTTTAAAGGGTTTATCACCACAGTCACAAGGCTTGGATGTATGCATATTCACAATACCGCATAAATGTTCATATTAAATATTTGCATGCATTTACACAAAACATAGCTTTGATTTAAACCAAGTTTTACTTCAATACTTTGTTTTTGTGCATATGGTTTAGTTGAGACCTTTCACTTGCCATACATGACATTTTGACATAGACATTTGACATAGACATTTCGGCATAGACATTTTAACATGATTGACATTTGATCATGCATTTACACAAAACATAGCTTTGATTTAAACCAAGTTTTACTTCAATACTTTGTTTTTGTGCATATGGTTTAGTTGAGACATTTCACTTGCCATACATGACATTTTGACATAGACATTTGACATGGATATTTGACATAGACATTTGACATGGATATTTGACATAGACATTTGACATGGATATTTGACATAGACATTTGACATGATTTACATCTTGACATGAACATTTTACATTGTTTGGTTTGGTTTGGTTTGATTAAGTGATTAAGTAACGAGGCGTGTGTAATA
Source organism: Helianthus tuberosus (assembly GCA_030545235.1). NCBI lineage: Eukaryota > Viridiplantae > Streptophyta > Magnoliopsida > Asterales > Asteraceae > Helianthus > Helianthus tuberosus. The sequence continues at coordinate 148,384,493 of CM060384.1, read as the reverse complement.
TGATACAAGCATGGTGGATACGCCGCTGGTACTTCCTATATATAAGTGTTTGTATGGTATTACATGTCGTAACGTTATTTGAATCATTTCAGTTTGAGACATAGAACATTTCATACAAATAACATACTTTTCACAAGACATTGATTTATAAACAACTTATCTTATGCAAACACATTTTACTTGGTTATTCATTTAACCTTACATTTATTTATACTTATCATCTGATCTTATCGTTTTTCAAATGATTTAAAAGACAAAGCAAATAACAAGGTTCATGACTAAACATTTTCTCAAACATAAGTCATGAATCTTATTTTCACAAAACCTATGTATCTCACAGGCATTTTTATGCTGACGTACCTATTTTCACATGTGTTTTTCAGGAGCTGTTGCATAAGATGTTCAAGATACACATAGACAGACTTGGGCTTTAGTGACAATAAAAGATGCAAGACTAGTTAATTATGTTGTATTTCTTTGTTTGTTAAGGCATAGTAACACTTTTAATCAATAAAACGAAACTTTAATTTCCATGGTTGTGAAACATTAATTCTGTTACAACACTCCCCGATGTTTCCGCCACGTTTTGTATGTTCTACGTGGTCGGGGTGTGACAGAAAAGATGGTATCAGAGCCAATGGTTATAGGGAATTAGGTTATTAGTAATTAGTAATGCTTTGACCTAGTCTATAACCTTCTTAGGACCCTAACGCGAGTTTACTTGCGTTTAGTCATAAAACAATACCGTCACCTATCCTTAGGCGACGACCACAACAAAAACATAAATTTCAAAACCGCTTTGAAAACTAATCATCTGTTCTAGGATGATTGATTACTAGGTTTTGAACCCTCTATTGTAAGGTTTTGAACTCTCTATTATATGGTTTTGAACCCCTTTGAGTTTTCAAAATCTCGTCAAGGTTTTGGGTTTTAAATAATGTGAACACGTGCAAACTGGAAGGGTGAATGCCTGTATTCTGGGTTTTCTGTCTAGGCAAGCACTTCGTATACATCTCATCAGACGTGAGACCAGTTGTGTTTACCTGGGAATTCTTGGGATGAGTGTTCACTTATAGGCGAGCATGTCTTCGCGATACATTATTTTTGACCCATTTACTTTGATTTGTCACCATCTCATTTGTTTGCCTTAGGTAACAAACAAATGATCACAATTTTCATGCGTTATCATTCTGTTTTGATTTTCCAATAACCTTTCACTCGTTTCTTCCTTTGTCTTTCATTTTCTTCAAGAATGTCTCTTCATCACGATGACGCCCAGATATCCAAGCAGACTGAAAAATTCACTCAGCGAATAGGCGAAGTAGTCCTGAAGACTGTTGAATTAGCTACTGCCATGTATCGTCTCCAGGATGAAGCCACTCAAGAGTCACCAAGACAGGCAGGACCTAGTCAGGTGACAGCACCACCAGCCAAGAAACCAATTGAGGAATCAAAGACCATGGATGAACGATCCCCTAAGAAGTCAAAGAAGCGAAAGGCTTCTCAGAACTTCGCCATGGTCGCTCACAATGGTAAAGCTGTCCCCAACCAACCAGCTCAACCCCCTGCTAGGAAGCCATACAATGGAACTGCACCCTTGTGCAACCAATGTAGCCTTCATCATCAGGCTAGTGTGAAGTGCCGCAAATGCCATATTTGTGGACTTATAGGTCATACAGCAAGGGTTTGCCCAACTGCAGCTGTACCAAATCAAGCTGGCGACACTCCTGCTCAAGCTCGTTTCTCACGAGGGTCTTGCTACAACTGTGGCGAGATGGGCCATTTCCAAAGAGATTGCCCAAAGCTTGCTAATGCAAATTTGACCCGCGGATGAGCAGTTGGCTGAGTAGAAGATGTTGCTGTCTTATGCTTTTGTTTCTCCTATTTCTTGTAATGTGAAACAATCTGTTTTGTTTATAAATAAAAGTTGTTGTTCACAATTCTGATATACAAGTATTATTACATGTGTGTATGACTTTTCCTATGATACCTACATCAAGGAACTATGTACCTTACAAACTACTCTTGTGATTCTCCTTTTCAAGTGATCGCTCATAATTTCCTTCAAAAATTTTAAGTACTCGTTTCATTCTAAGAAACGAAGTACAGGAAATAAAGTGAAATTATGAGTAATCGTGCTTTTTGCACATCTGTACCTTTGAATCCTTGGTTGGATAACTAAGGATATTTTCAAATATCATACCCATTACGTTTTGATTTTTCAACATACACAGTACAAGTATTTCAAAACATCTTCAACTTCTAAAATCCATATGGGATCTTTTTATCTCCACAATTAGACCCTTGTGGATAATCATCATTCAAATCAGAGTCCTTAATTGGATTCCTTATGTACCTAAATTCGAACACTTCGGTTCCTAATAATCGAAATCGAATTTTCTTTTTGAATCTTTCTATCTTTATAGTTGGATTCTTGATAAACGTTTAAAGTACCAAATGAAATCCACGGAATGGATTCCTAGGGTGCTTTAAATGCATGTACGCAATTTACAAGACAAATTAACAAACAATTTTGTGGTTATGTGACTATGTGTTTACTCATCTTATGTTTTCTTTTATGCATTTTTGGTGTTTTTACTACTCTGGATATTCTTTATCCAAATCCTTGCAGGATCTTTCATATCTTCATATGAGGGATTCGTAGCAGGATATTCAAAAGGTACTACCTTTAATCCTTAAATGGGCTTCTATGTAATAGTTAAGACCCTTGGATTATATAGTACCACTCCATGATTCATAAGAGACCCTTTAGGGGTCTAGTCAAAAAGATTGATTCACAATTTGGTTAAAGAACGACATCTAGTGATGTAGCTGAACAGACTCCTTGATAGTCTATTTAGATCATTTATTGATTTAATTAAAAGGACTCTATGGCGGTCTAGTCACACTCGTCACTGGATTGTTCATTTGGTTTTCCCCTACACATTATAAAATAGACTGTGTGAACTGTGCAAGGAATTGTCTGATTATGGACGCGTACATAATTATGAAATTTAGTGCACAGAAACCTAGTAAGGTTTATTATGTGTAAGAACCGATAGTGACAACAATAACAAAATGATAACGATGTAATGGAGGCATGGTGGACGCACCAATGACGCTTCATATACTTGTATATAAGTGTCCCTCTTACATTGAAAGCATAATGTTATTAAGGTTACTAGAAGTTCAGAACCTTAACCAATGTTGTTTGATCTTTTCAACTTCATGCTTTCAAGCTCTCACAAGTTTCCTCTAAATAAATTTCGGGACGAAATTTCCTAAAGTAGGGGAGACTGTAACACCTGTGCCTCCACGGCCATCAAACAAATACCAAACCAATGAAATATTGTATTTCATACTTGGGATTTGTAAAAATATGTGTATCATTTGCACATATCAATTTCTGTTCAATTTCAAGCTTTAAATCACTTTCTGGAAGGTTATACGCGCACCGATGCGTAAATATAACCAGTTTAATGCAACAAACACTCCGGAATAGTGACATAGGCTTAACATACCTTAAATAACCTTTACATAACTTAGAAATAAGTTTTAAAGGCTTTGGTATGGCAAAATCAAGTTAAATCGCTTACAGGGACTAAAGTTGACAAACTGCGAAAGTATGCCAATTTGAACTGTAACAAACATTCCGGAACATGACCATAAGTTAAACATACCATAAATATCCTTTACATAGCTTAGAAATAGGCTTTGAGGGGTTCGGTGTGCTAAAATAAACTTTTGGGTCATCCAGGGACTAAAAGTGTCAAAAAGTGCACAAGTTTGCATTTTCGAGCATAACATACGTTCTGAATACATCCGGACATCCAAAAATTTATGTAAGCACTAAATTATTTTATTTTAGTGTTTGGCATAAGAAAAATCCATTCGTCGCGCAATTTGGATCGTTTTTCGCGCTTATGCGCATTCCGTCGTAATTAACCGAACATCGCGATCGTACGACCAAACGAACGTTGGTGACCGACCGGATAATATTTAAATCCCACAAATATTCTGTTATGATTAAAATCTTATTTTAATCAGGTCCGTGTTGAAAAATAAATTAAAACGCCTAAAAACGTTATTTTTCAAAGTTTAAGCGCGTACCGTGTGTTTCTGCGCAACACAGTGCTTCTACTGCAAAACGCAGACAACGCAGCCAGTCCTGGCAACTGAAATTTATTTCAGTAATATCTTGGCGAGTTTATTTTTATAGAGTAATAAAAATAATTTAGAACGCCATAAACCGGGATTTAAACGCTAGATAAAATACCCGGTACCCAGTTAAATACCCGTCTTAGCCATATACTAGGAATATGCTTGGCATATGCTTGGAATATGCTAAGGTATATGCTTGGAATATGCTAAGGTATATGCTTGGAATATACTAGGAATATGCTTGGAATATTCTAGGAATATGCTTGGAATATTCTAGGAATATTCTAGGAATATTCTATATGGAATACTATAAATACCCACCATATGTTTCATTCATAATCACTAGAAATTTGATTTGAGAAACTCTAAGTTGAAACACTAGTTTCATACCTGAGATTTTCGAATCGAGTTTAGCATTCGGGGACCCTTCGTAAGTATTCTTTCGTTCTTTTCCTTATTTTACTGCTTTTCGAGTCAGAAAGTCAAACTTTGTTTGACTTTCAGCGTTGACCAGCTCATGGTCAATGCGAAGTTCGTTTGAACTTCGCAACGTGATTGTAATCACGATGGTCATAGTCCCTTGGGACTATGCCTACTGATTACCACGTTGTCTAGGGTCGTAGGGTAGGCGATCTAATAAATCGCCTATACCTTCGAACCCGACCCAGTTTGGTCGATCATTAGGATCCGAACAAATACATTAGGTGACCCTAGTATAGGGCATAACCTTCCGAGGTTATACCCTATGGTCACATCGTTTAAGTAGTTGTATGATAGGTAGTTTATATGCCTTAGGTAAATTACCAGAATACCCTTTTCATGTATAATTGGTAATTAAGCATACGTAACCTAAACTTTTGTCACATAACTGATTATGTAACATGTTTAGGCATATAACACTTGTCATAGGACTAGTTAGGCGATCCGAACGCGTTTCACGCAAACGACGCGTTAAAGTAGCATAAGCTACCTAAACGGGTCGTAATGGGTCGTAGGCAGTTATGTTAGGTTTCATTTAGTATGTAGGCTTTGTTAAACCATATCACACAAGTCTCCACACTCGTTTGGTTTACAAACCCTAATGCTACCCGATCTTCCGATCTAGGTCCGGTTAATTAACATAGTTACCTATATTAGGTGCCGTTTGATTTCCGTGATCTCTAGCGTTGCTTGGTGGTTATCTTAGGACTCCTGAGCAATCTCAAGTGAGTACATAGACCCCTCTTTTACTGTTTTCCAAACTGTTTTGGGGTGGAACACATGTGCCTACTTGTTACTTTCATGCTTTCCTGTTTTCACATCATATACCGGCTATGTTTGATAGTACATTATAGTACATTGTTTTACATGACATTTCATGCTATGTATGCCCATTGTGTGCATTACTTAGTACATCGTTTTACATGACATTTCATGCTATGTATGCCCATTGTGTGCATTACTTAGTACATTGTTTTATATGACATTTCCTGCTAGGTGTGCCCATTGTGTGCATTACTTAGTACATTGTTTTACATGACATTTCCTGCTAGGTGTGCCCATTGTGTGCATTACTTAGTACATCGTTTTACATGACATTTCACGCTATGTATGTTCATTTGATTACATACTTAGTGCATTATTTTTCACATGCTTACATTTTGGTATGACATTTGGTTTGTTTACATGGGACAATACATTCATTAACACCGATCATGCCGTTCGTTAGTAGGTAGTGGTACCATAGGAATTGACAACTCCCGTTCCGGACATCCCAGGGAAAGGGGACAGAAAGGAATGACCGAATTCGATGTTATAAAGACAGATAGACCTTTAATTTGTTTAAAGGGTTTATCACCACAGTCACAAGGCTTGGATGTATGCATATTCACAATACCGCATAAATGTTCATATTAAATATTTGCATGCATTTACACAAAACATAGCTTTGATTTAAACCAAGTTTTACTTCAATACTTTGTTTTTGTGCATATGGTTTAGTTGAGACCTTTCACTTGCCATACATGACATTTTGACATAGACATTTGACATAGACATTTCGGCATAGACATTTTAACATGATTGACATTTGATCATGCATTTACACAAAACATAGCTTTGATTTAAACCAAGTTTTACTTCAATACTTTGTTTTTGTGCATATGGTTTAGTTGAGACATTTCACTTGCCATACATGACATTTTGACATAGACATTTGACATGGATATTTGACATAGACATTTGACATGGATATTTGACATAGACATTTGACATGATTTACATCTTGACATGAACATTTTACATTGTTTGGTTTGGTTTGGTTTGATTAAGTGATTAAGTAACGAGGCGTGTGTAATATGATACAAGCATGGTGGATACGCCGCTGGTACTTCCTATATATAAGTGTTTGTATGGTATTACATGTCGTAACGTTATTTGAATCATTTCAGTTTGAGACATAGAACATTTCATACAAATAACATACTTTTCACAAGACATTGATTTATAAACAACTTATCTTATGCAAACACATTTTACTTGGTTATTCATTTAACCTTACATTTATTTATACTTATCATCTGATCTTATCGTTTTTCAAATGATTTAAAAGACAAAGCAAATAACAAGGTTCATGACTAAACATTTTCTCAAACATAAGTCATGAATCTTATTTTCACAAAACCTATGTATCTCACAGGCATTTTTATGCTGACGTACCTATTTTCACATGTGTTTTTCAGGAGTTGTTGCATAAGATGTTCAAGATACACATAGACAGACTTGGGCTTTAGTGACAATAAAAGATGCAAGACTAGTTAATTATGTTGTATTTCTTTGTTTGTTAAGGCATAGTAACACTTTTAATCAATAAAACGAAACTTTAATTTCCATGGTTGTGAAACATTAATTCTGTTACAACACTCCCCGATGTTTCCGCCACGTTTTGTATGTTCTACGTGGTCGGGGTGTGACAGAAAAGATGGTATCAGAGCCAATGGTTATAGGGAATTAGGTTATTAGTAATTAGTAATGCTTTGACCTAGTCTATAACCTTCTTAGGACCCTAACGCGAGTTTACTTGCGTTTAGTCATAAAACAATACCGTCACCTATCCTTAGGCGACGACCACAACAAAAACATAAATTTCAAAACCGCTTTGAAAACTAATCATCTGTTCTAGGATGATTGATTACTAGGTTTTGAACCCTCTATTGTAAGGTTTTGAACTCTCTATTATATGGTTTTGAACCCCTTTGAGTTTTCAAAATCTCGTCAAGGTTTTGGGTTTTAAATAATGTGAACACGTGCAAACTGGAAGGGTGAATGCCTGTATTCTGGGTTTTCTGTCTAGGCAAGCACTTCGTATACATCTCATCAGACGTGAGACCAGTTGTGTTTACCTGGGAATTCTTGGGATGAGTGTTCACTTATAGGCGAGCATGTCTTCGCGATACATTATTTTTGACCCATTTACTTTGATTTGTCACCATCTCATTTGTTTGCCTTAGGTAACAAACAAATGATCACAATTTTCATGCGTTATCATTCTGTTTTGATTTTCCAATAACCTTTCACTCGTTTCTTCCTTTGTCTTTCATTTTCTTCAAGAATGTCTCTTCATCACGATGACGCCCAGATATCCAAGCAGACTGAAAAATTCACTCAGCGAATAGGCGAAGTAGTCCTGAAGACTGTTGAATTAGCTACTGCCATGTATCGTCTCCAGGATGAAGCCACTCAAGAGTCACCAAGACAGGCAGGACCTAGTCAGGTGACAGCACCACCAGCCAAGAAACCAATTGAGGAATCAAAGACCATGGATGAACGATCCCCTAAGAAGTCAAAGAAGCGAAAGGCTTCTCAGAACTTCGCCATGGTCGCTCACAATGGTAAAGCGGTCCCCAACCAACCAGCTCAACCCCCTGCTAGGAAGCCATACAATGGAACTGCACCCTTGTGCAACCAATGTAGCCTTCATCATCAGGCTAGTGTGAAGTGCCGCAAATGCCATATTTGTGGACTTATAGGTCATACAGCAAGGGTTTGCCCAACTGCAGCTGTACCAAATCAAGCTGGCGACACTCCTGCTCAAGCTCGTTTCTCACGAGGGTCTTGCTACAACTGTGGCGAGATGGGCCATGGAAACCAGAAAACGCAGAAGCTGGAACGAAAACATAATCACAAAATAGAGAGAGAGAGAGAGCTGCGAAATTGGTATGTAGAATAGGTTTCAGGAAGCTTTTATTTATAGGTTTAGTTATACCAGAGAATGAGAAAAATAGGGAGTGAGATAACAATCCATTACTAGATAATTATCCTATACGAATTCGATTTACTATGGGATAACCCCCACTGTTTCGAATCCATCTCTATCTCCTTCTTATCTCATCTCATTCGGTTTACAGGTCTGACCCACCTGAAATCGAACCTTAGCTAAAAATAAAAGCTCCTCAGCTCCTAGCGACGATGCGTACGTGCGAAGTGCAAAGTGCGCCTCAAACGCGCCCATTCGCGCCCATTCGCGCCTCAAACGCGACCATTTGCGAGCTCGCGGCTCGGCTCGGCGCGCGTGTGGGCTTGACCCACTTCTCAACCCGGATGATTCATGTCCTTAAAGGATTTTACGCGCTCGTATTCCTGTGAGCTGCAGCGTAAACTCCCAGGATTTAATGCAGAACTGATCTGGTATTCCAACAGCAATGGAAACCAGAAAACGCAGAAGCTGGAACGAAAACAGAATCACACAATAGAGAGAGAGAGAGCTGCGAAATTGGTATGTAGAATAGGTTTCAGGAAGCTTTTATTTATAGGTTTAGTTATACCAGAGAATGAGAAAAATAGGGAGTGAGATAACAATCCATTACTAGATAATTATCCTATACGAATTTGATTTACTATGGGGTAACCCCCACTGTTTCGAATCCATCTCTATCTCCTTCTTATCTCATCTCATTCGGTTTACAGGTCTGACCCACCTGAAATCGAACCTTAGCTAAAAATAAAAGCTCCTCAGCTCCTAGCGACGATGCGTACGTACGAAGTGCGCCTCAAACGCGCCCATTCGCGCCTCAAACGCCACCATTCGCGAGCTCGCGGCTCGGCTCGGCTCTGCGCGCGTGTGGGCTTAACCCACTTCTCAACCCGGATGATTCCTGTCCTTAAAGGATTTTACGCGCTCGTATTGCGGTGAGCTGCAGCGTAAACTCCCAGGATTTAATGCAGAACTGATCTAGTATTCCAACAGCAATGGAAACCAGAAAACGCAGAAGCTGGAACGAAAACAGAATCACAAAATAGAGAGAGAGAGAGCTGCGAAATTGGTATGTAGAATAGGTTTCAGGAAGCTTTTATTTATAGGTTTAGTTATACTAGAGAATGAGAAAAATAGGGAGTGAGATAACAATCCATTACTAGATAATTATCCCATACGAATTCGATTTACTATGGGATAACCCCCACTGTTTCGAATCCATCTCTATCTCCTTCTTATCTCATCTCATTCGGTTTACAGGTCTGACCCACCTGAAATCTAACCTTAGCTAAAAATAAAAGCTCCTCAGCTCCTAGCGACGATGCGTACGTGCGAAGTGCAAAGTGCGCCTCAAACGCGCCCATTCGCGCCTCAAACGCGACCATTCGCGAGCTCGCGGCTCGGCTCGGCGCGCGTGTGGGCTTAACCCACTTCTCAACCCGGATGATTCCAGTCCTTAAAGGATTTTACGCGCTCGTATTGCTGTGAGCTGCAGCGTAAACTCCCAGGATTTAATGCAGAACTGATCTGGTATTCCAACAGCAATGGAAACCAGAAAACGCAGAAGCTGGAACGAAAACAGAATCACACAATAGAGAGAGAGAGAGAGAGAGCTGCGAAATTGGTATGTAGAATAGGTTTCAGGAAGCTTTTATTTATAGGTTTAGTTATACCAGAGAATGAGAAAAATAGGGAGTGAGATAACAATCCATTACTAGATAATTATCCTATACGAATTCGATTTACTATGGGATAACCCCCACTGTTTCGAATCCATCTCTATCTCCTTCTTATCTCATCTCATTCGGTTTACAGGTCTGACCCACCTGAAATCGAACCTTAGCTAAAAATAAAAGCTCCTCAGCTCCTAGCGACGATGCGTACGTGCGAAGTGCAAAGTGCGCCTCAAACGCGCCCATTCGCGCCTCAAACGCCACCATTCGCGAGCTCGCGGCTCGGCTCTGCGCGCGTGTGGGCTTAACCCACTTCTCAACCCGGATGATTCATGTCCTTAAAGGATTTTACGCGCTCGTATTGCTGTGAGCTGCAGCGTAAACTCCCAGGATTTAATGCAGAACTGATCTAGTATTCCAACAGCAATGGAAACCAGAAAACGCAGAAGCTGGAACGAAAACATAATCACAAAATAGAGAGAGAGAGAGAGCTGCGAAATTGGTATGTAGAATAGGTTTCAGGAAGCTTTTATTTATAGGTTTAGTTATACTAGAGAATGAGAAAAATAGGGAGTGAGATAACAATCCATTACTAGATAATTATCCTATACGAATTCGATTTACTATGGGATAACCCCCACTGTTTCGAATCCATCTCTATCTCCTTCTTATCTCATCTCATTCGGTTTACAGGTCTGACCCACCTGAAATCGAACCTTAGCTAAAAATAAAAGCTCCTCAGCTCCTAGCGACGATGCGTACGTGCGAAGTGCAAAGTGCGCCTCAAACGCTCCCATTCGCGCCCATTCTCGCCTCAAACGGGACCATTTGCGAGCTCGCGGCTCGGCTCGGCGCGCGTGTGGGCTTAACCCACTTCTCAACCCGGATGATTCATGTCCTTAAAGGATTTTACGCGCTCGTATTGCTGTGAGCTGCAGCGTAAACTCCCAGGATTTAATGCAGAACTGATCTGGTATTCCAACAGCAATGGAAACCAGAAAACGCAGAAGCTGGAACGAAAACAGAATCACACAATAGAGAGAGAGAGAGCTGCGAAATTGGTATGTAGAATAGGTTTCAGGAAGCTATTATTTATAGGTTTAGTTATACCAGAGAATGAGAAAAATAGGGAGTGAGATAACAATCCATTACTAGATAATTATCCTATACGAATTCGATTTACTATGGGGTAACCCCCACTGTTTCGAATCCATCTCTATCTCCTTCTTATCTCATCTCATTCGGTTTACAGGTCTGACCCACCTGAAATCGAACCTTAGCTAAAAATAAAAGCTCCTCAGCTCCTAGCGACGATGCGTACGTGCGAAGTGCAAAGTGCGCCCATTCGCGAGCTCGCGGCTTGGCTCGGCTCGGCTCGGCGCGCGTGTGGGCTTAACCCACTTCTCAACCCATTTATCACTATGGAGGCCCATAAGGGGTAATCCCTTATAAACCACTCAAACTTCACTCACTCTACCGATGTGGGATGGAGGAAACATACCAACTTTTATGTTCCTCTTTAATATCCTCTTTAATATTTCCAACAGAATACGGGTGGTGCCGGTTCGTCTTGGATGGGAGGCGATGTTTTACCGATTATTCCACTATCGTGTCTTCCGGCGGGTGGAGGTCGGGTTTCCGTGCATCTTGGAGTGCCAAGGGGCTGGCGGCGGTCGAGTAGTCGACCTTGGACACAGTGCCCGTTGTTAAGGTGGTTAGCACGTCATTCCTTGCCGTTAAAAAAAAAACATTGATACCACACAACTGGTTGAAAAAAAGAAACATAATAACCAACACAACCTAAACCCTTTATTTCAGATACCCACCTTTCGGATAACTTTGGCCGGCTGACTCCAACGCCGCATCTAAATTCGGATGGTTCCAACGTGTCTCCGACGGAGTGAGTTCGGCGTTGCATCTAAATTCTGACGGTTTCAACGGTTCGGACCAGTGGTGGACCTAAGAATTATTTTTTAGGGTGCGGATGAGTGGATCAACTATATTTTCTAAAGGTACGATCGAATTTTTTCATAAAAGATACACTAATTTTTTTTTTCCTTCAAATAACGCGCCCACCCACTCAGTCATCAACCTGAGTCCGCCCCTGGCTCGACGGAGTGAGTTCGGGCGCATTAAAGATTACTTGCTATAACATAATAGGATTCTAGAAGCATGTAAATTATAATAAATAACTAGAAAGGTGATGTATTTAGTCAGCACTTACGTCATTGGCTTAATGTGTCACCATTTTTATAAGTCATTAAATTTGTACTTTTCTCTTGGAATAATTGATTATTTGAAATTAAATAAATGAAAAAAGAGGCCAAATTTGACAGAATGTTGAATGTTTCATCACTTAAAATCTTTATAAGTAAACACGTTTTGGACATTTTACAAAGTGCAACAACAAATGGGTTCCCAAATCTTGACACTCATTGAACAAGCCCATGTATCGTCACCACCGGGCGCTATAGGCGACAAGTTATTGCCACTAACCTTCTTCGACTTCTGGTGGCTAACCCAACCCCCGGTTCACTATCTATTCTTTTACGAGTCATCCGTCACACAAACTCAATTCATTGAAACCATTATTCCCAAACTCAAACACTCGTTATCAATCACCCTTCAACATTTTTTCCCATTCGCGGGTAACTTAATCGTGTATCCCACTTCCACTAAAAACCCAGAAATCCGTTGTGTCGAAGGTGATTCTGTCGCAGTTACTTTCGCAGAATGTAACCTTGATTTTAACAAACTAACCGGAAACAATCCACGTGATTGTGACATGTTTTACCATCTTATACCTCCATTAGGGCATACTGATAAAACTTTATTTCTGGGTCCGCCACTAGACTTCACAAAAATCCCCGTGTTCTCTCTTCAAGTAACACTTTTTCCGAACTATGGAATCTCTATTGGAATGACAAATCACCATTGTCTCGGTGACGCTAGCTCGCGGTTTAGTTTCTTGAAGGCGTGGACGTCGATAGCTCGATCTGGTACGGATGAGTCGTTTCTAGCTAATGAAACTTTACCGTTCTACGAACGGCTTGTTAAAAACCCGAAACTAGATGAAAGTTATCTAAAGTTTGTCAAAGTTGAAAAGTTTAAAGAAGAGTATCAACCTAAAATACTATGTGGACCGATTGATAAAGTTCGAGCCACCTTTATATTGCCTAGAACCATGCTTAATAAATTGAAAAGTTTGGTTTTAACCCAACTACCAACATTAGCATATGTATCATCTTTCACGGTTGCTTGTGCTTATATTTGGAGTTGCATAGCGAAAACACGCGACGATGGGGTTCAAATGTTCGGTTTCACTATCGATTGTCGCACGCGTATGAATCCGCCATTCCCATCGGCGTATTTCGGCAACTGTCTTGGAGGGTGTATGGCTATGGGAAACACTAAACAGTTAACGGGAAAAGAAGGGTTTGTGAATGCTGCAAAGTTGATAGGGGAAAGTTTACATAAGACGTTAAGCGATAAGGATGGTATGTTTAAAGAAATAGAGTCATATGGGGACTTGTTTTCGAATGGGATTCCGAAAACAATGATTGGTGTTGCTGGAACACCAAAGCTTAAGTTTTATGATATGGATTTTGGGTGGGGTAGGCCCAAAAAGATTGAAACGATTTCGATTGATTATAATGGGTCGATATCCATGAATGCCTACAAAGAAAATTATGAAGATCTTGAGATTGGTGTTTGTCTTTCGACTAGTGAGATGGAGTGTTTTGTTAGAATATTTGAGGATGGGTTTGAAAAATATATATAGATTTTTTTGAAGGCGAGAATAGATTTTTTTGAAGGCAAACAAATAGAATATTTCTAGATGCGTCAAATTATTGTAATATTTCTAGAGTTTTGAACTTTCAATTCTGAATTTCCGAGTCGTATATTATACTGTAATAAATATTTTACCAATGGGAAATTAACAACGTCGTGGTCTGTATGTTTAGGCTATGCGCTATGGTGATACCCTTCCTTAGAGGATGATTCACTACGTAAGCGCATATATGATGGGTGTAAAGACGAGACAAGGGGGATGGAACTAAGGAAATGGGGGATGGGCCTAATATATATATGTATATAGGGGAAGGATCCACTAAAAAGTGGATTTTGCCTAAGTAGCCTAAGAAGGATTGTGATGATGACATGTCGCACTCCTAAAAAGTAGGAATCAAGGGCATTTTGGTCCTTATAAATAGGAGGAGTTAACTGCCATTTTCGTCCCTGTGGTTTGGTCACTTTGGCCATTTCAGTCCATTTTTCAAAAATGCGCAATTTTCGTCCCCCACGTTATGGAAAGGTGCCATTTCAGTCCAAAAATCATAACCCAGTTAAGTCGGTTAGTAAATAAGGACTGATTGTGTAAATTTGTAACATAAAGGACTGATTGTGTAAATTTGTAACACTACCACCACTAGCCCTGCCACCACCACCACTCCGCTGCCACCACCACCACCACCACCACCACCACCACTCCGCTGCCACCGCCACCGCCACCACTCCGCTGCCACCACCACCACCACCACCACTCCGCTGCCACCGCCACCACCACCACTCCGCCGCCACCACCGCCACCACCACCACTCCGCTGCCACCGCCACCACCACCACTCCGCTGCCACCGCCACCACCACCACTCCGCTGCCACCGCCACCACCAATTTTGTTGATGATAATGTTGTTGCTGATAATGTTGTTGCTGTTGTTAGTGTTGCTTCCTTCAAATATTAATAGAGGCGATGATGATGATGATGAATTTGTCGTCGTCTGATGATGATGCTTCCTTCAAACATTCTCATTCATCGTTCATCACCGCACCATCACATTCTCGTTCATCGTTCATCACCGCACCACCACAGCCCTGCCACCACCACTCTCACAGATGTCAACAGTGTCATCTCCCCCAAATCGGTCAAACAGGAAAGTCAACGGCTCAAATTAACGACCAAAATCAGGTTATATTCCAATTAACCTGGTGCAAACATTGTACAAGTATAAACGAATGAACCGGAACAAGAAAAACGAACCGTTAACGGCTGGAACGACGTGTTGACTGATTCCGGCCACTGTGAAGATTCCGGCGATGTCGGTTCCGGCTAAAATCGATGTGTTTGAGCATTGTGAGGGGTGTAAAATGTTTGTGGGGATCTAAGGAACTTCAGATGTCCGTTCAATTCGACCCAGATCAACAGAAACAGAAGATTAACACGTGGGGGTGTGGGGTGTCGGAAAGATGGCCGGATTTACTCCGGTCACCGGAACCTGCAACTTCATCCGAATTCAGGAAAATCGACCACTTTGAAGATAAAAACGAAGATCCAATCATCGTTTCTGAAAGATCCAACTTCACCGGAACCTGCAACTTCATCCGAATTCAGGCAGTGGCTGTGGTGGCGGTGGTGGCTGTGGTGGCGGTGGTGGCGGTGTGGCTGTGGTGGCGGTGGTGGTGGTGGTGGCAGCGGAGTGGTGGTGGTGGCAGGGCTAGTGGTGGTGGTGTTAACTGCCATTTCAGTCCATTTTTCAAATTTACACAATCAGTCCTTTATGTTACAAATTTACACAATCAGTCCTTATTTACAAACTGACTTAACTAGGTTATGATTTTTGGACTGAAATGGCACCTTTCCAGAATGTGTGGGACGAAAATGGCGCATTTTTGAAAAATGGACTGAAATGGCCAAAGTGACCAAACCACAGGGACGAAAATGGCAGTTAACTCAAATAGGAGTGAAAATGACATGTGGCACCCCTTTTGTTTTTTCAAAATACAAAAAAAAATTCTAGTACAAAAAAATCTAGCACAAAAAATCTAGTACAAAAAAATATAGCACAAAAAATCTAGTACAAAAAATATAGCACAAAAAATGTAGTACAAAAAAATATAGCACAAAAAAATTCAGCAAAAAAATGTAGTACAAAAAAATCCAGTACAAAAAATTGAGAAAAAAAAATTAAGACAAAAAAATTCAGCACAAAAAATTTAGTACAAAAATATAGTACAAAAATCCAGCACAAAAAAATGTTATATAACATAGAAATACAACACATTTTAGTGAGTTTTTTTAGTCTTCATATTTTATATAGCAATATGGTACTCAAATTAAAGATAAAAAGACGCTTGAAATTTTTATGAAAAAATAATGTCGTATAAAAAAGTTATGAACGTTTAAAAAATGGGGGTAAAATATGCATGTGACTTGCATGTGGAGAGAGAAAGTCCATAAATAGGATTTTCCAAGATACCCTTGCACTCCTCCTTTCTCCTACACTTTCATCTTAACCATTGATTTGAAAAATGAATGGTTAAGATTCCTTCTCATCCTACTTAGGCAAAATAAACTTTTTATTTGATCTTACCCCCATACATATAGGGTAAGGTTCATTTGAGAACCACCCTTATTGCGAGAACCAATGTGAACACAAAATAAAATCTAAAAAAATCAAAAAAACACTCAATTTTTTTTTTAAATTGTTTTTTAAAAAATCGTTGTATTTAGTTACCAAAAAAAAAACTTTTTTTTTCGAGTAACAGTTATCCATGCACATGTGCATATGTATCATTACTTCGATAAATTCCGTAATACGTTATCAGTAATAGACAATTGCACTTTAATTTACAATACCATCCGTAATACACTACTTTTTACATTACCAATATTCAAAATGCACATGTGCATCATTAGGTATAACCATAATATAACATGTTTTGTTACAAAATGTTTGTGATTTTAAATGGAGAAGTAGGCCTATATACATGTTTTTTGGTTAGTTATATCTGGTGGTTGATGGTTTGGCTATAGTTGTTACTTTATGATGTAATATGATGATTGAATGGTATAAATGGTGTTGATATACATGTAATAAAGTGAAAATATTGGTAATAGTATTGTATTATGGATGGTAGGAGGTAATGGTATTGTATTATGGATGGGAGGAAGTAATGGTAGTGTATTATGGATGGTATGATAGATGAAGAGAAAGTGTATTCAAAGTAGTGTACCAAAACACCTTATTTCATGTTGATACATATAGATGCACATGTGCATTTCTAATATTGGTAATGTAAAAAGTAGTATATTACATATGATAGTGTAAATGAAAGTGCAATTGTCTAATATTTGTAATGAGTTACGGAATTTGTCAAAGAAATGATACATATGCACATGTGCATTTGTGTATTATGGATGGAATGATAGATGAAAGAGAAAGTGTATTCAAAGTAGTGTACCAAAACACCTTATTTCATGTTGATACATGTAGACCAGATGTGCATTTCTAATATTGTTAACGTAAAAAGTAGTGTATTACATATGGTAGTTTAAATTAAAGTGCAATTGACTAATATTTGTAATAAATTACGGAATTTGTCAAAGAAATGATACATATGCACGTGTGCATGCATAACTGTTACTCGAAAAAAAAATTTGAATTTTTTTTATTAACGAAATATAGCGATTTTTTCCACACAAAAAAAAAATAGTAATAAATTTTTTTTTTGGGTGTTTTTCAGATTTTTTTAGGTATTACTGTTTGTGTTCACACTGGTTCTCGCAATAAATGGTGGTTCCTAACGGATCCTTCTCATATATATATATATATAGGGTCGGGATTTAGAGAAAACGGTAGAAAGTGTGAGAACGGTGATAACGCTTTTGGATCGTCCGATCAAAACAATCTATGGACTAGATTGGCGTGATGGCATTTTCGTAAACAACATCAATTTTATTACATGGACGCGCCTCATTAAGGGTAAAAAGGTATTTACACTTCTATACCAAAACGCCATACTAATGATTAAAACGCTATTACGGACCAAAACACAACCCTATATAAACAAAAACATCCTAGAAATAAAAACACACACCCCAGAACCTGAAACGCCATATTTTTTACTATATACCATTCATTTTACAAACGCCAAAAATCCCCAAAACATCAAACACACCTACTAAAAAACGCCATATTTTCTACTATATACCATTCATCTTAGCAAATGCCAAAACACTCAAACATCAAAGATTCCAAAAAATCGAAGGTTCTTTCAGATACACTATTTACTCAGTAAAACACAAAAAATGGCAAATATCGTTTCTTGTATATTCAAATATTGTTCTACGCCAAAGTTTCGGAGAATGCATTCTTCCCTGAGGTGCTGTGACTCAAATAACATTTTGCTGCATGAGATGGACAAATCATAAACAAAAAGATACTGGTTTCAGACTTATGTCATTTTTTGTGTTTTGTTATTGATGAATATTATAATTGCATGAAAAGACGAATGACACTGATGAGTTGTTTGAAGATACATATTCAAAGAAAAAACTTATGTCATTTTGTCTTTCCAAACGGCCACAAAAACACAAGCATGGCTAAGCCAAACCGCCAGCGAACATGATTCAAAGAAGAAAGAGACTGATGACAGTGAAGATTTGGAAGATGAATTGTTTCTATTTTTATTTTTAAATTTTTTTTTCTATTGTTTGTTATGTATTTTTCAACTTCGAAAATAAAAAAATACATTATATTAATAAAACGCCAAACAGTCATAATGCATGTGAAACGCCATAATGCAGTAAAAACGCCAAAACTCCCAAACTATAATGAAAGTAGTTTGCAGAAGTATTAATAAAAGCTAAAAATGGAAAAAAAACGCCAAAAACTACTTAAAGCCATTAAAAAACGCCAAACTTGGGAGATGGAAAGTCTATGACCCTAAAAACTCATAAAAAACTGAACAAAAAAATAGTAAAAATACACAGTAACTGAAAAGACGGCTACTTTATTAATATCATTTATTATAAATAAAATCTCGCCTAAACTACGGGCCAAAAACATCCTATAAGAGAGACGTCTCTGCACAATCAACTGATCACAAACCAAAAAACAAACGCCATATTTTCTAGAAACCATTCACTTTAAAATGCCATAAAAATGGTTAAAAAAACCACAGATGCAGAACCTCGATTCTTCTATATTGAGTATTGATCTGAATGAAGTTTCAATGAATGGATTCTTCTCTGAGTTGGGTATCTCTATAATCTTTTGTTGAATGAGATGGACAAATATTCAAGAAAAAGAAACTGATGACACTGATATGTCATCATGTCACTTTGTTCTTGATGGATATATTTATGGCATGAAGGGATCAATAAATTAGAGCAGGCGTTGGTCTTCAACATGTCATCAAACAAGTATATATATCGGCCCACAATAACGGATGCCACACAAAATAAGCATCTTCTAAATACGGGCGTTATGTAGGAAAATAAGGATCTACATAAGGTATTCAAAAACAGGTTCAAAACGCCAAAAATGTTAAAGTAGAAAAGGCTGATGACAGTGAAGATTTGGATGAGAAATTAGATTATAATTTTTAATTTTTTTTCATTTTCTATTCTTTGTTATCTAATTATCTGTTGTTTATTATCTAATTCTCTACTAATTTAAAAAAAATGAGTATAAAATGCCAAAAACTACAAACCCCAAAACGCCTAATAGTGTGAAAAACTGTGAGAACGAATGCTAGCAAAGCACGATGTTGCTATATAACACGCCAAAAAACGCAAACAAAGTATTACTGGAAAAATCAACACTAATTGACAGATGAAAATTGAAAGAAACGGTAATTGCTAAAACAGTAAAATGAAGAGACGATATCATTATTGCCAAACATTTATTTATATTTAAAGCCACTACATGGAAAATTGAATTTATTTATCTTTTCAAAACGCCATAATTGTCTGTCACATTATAGGCCTGTATCCTACATGGCAAAACACTTGATATAATAAAATCAAGAAAATTACTGATGTTTTTTTACATTAAAGGCCTGCATCCTGATCTAAAAACAATAAAAACGCCAAAACAATACTTAAAACGCCAAAATTTTTAATATGATCCTGATCTAAAAACAATAAAAACGCCGCGTATTTATTAAACGCAAAAAAATGGAAAGATAAAGTGACACACGTTTAAAAAAAATATGAAAGGACAAAATAGCCCCTCCGCCTTTCTCTAAGCGGCGTGACACGTGTTGGACCGGTAAGCGTTCTCACCGTTCTCACACTTTTGAGTGTTTTCTCCTGATTTCGTTTCTATATATATACAAGTTGTATGTATAGGTGTGTGAGAGAGGGGGAGGCCCGTCACAATCATCTGGGGGGAGATGGTGTTCCGGCCTGCGTCGATCGTGGACGGGGACGAACCCCGTACCGCATAGCCTTATAGCCGTCCTTTTTTATTTGTTTAATCATATGTTTATAGCCGTCCATTTTGATTTGTTTAATCATTGTTATTTTAGATTTTTCATTTAATTAATAAATTAAAATAATTATTAGACCATACGTAACTGTCATGTGGTTTGCAAACCACAAGGGACCCCAGGGTTGTCACATTTTGGGTTTCTTATGTGATTGTGGTCACGAGCTTGATAGAGAGAAAATCATTGTAATTGGTTGGGTTATGACTTAACCAATTAACTTTTTTTAGAGTTAAATGTCATTTTAGTTAATGTGGTTTAAGTTATTTTGCAAGTTTAGTCCAAACTAGTATTAAGCACCACCGTGTTGCGGCGGGGGCGTATAAACGGGCCAAATAGTATCAATGGCACATTACCGCAACGACCACTAGCACTGAAGTTGTGGCGTGTTTATGTGAAGAAATTAGACCGAAACGCCAAACATGAAAATTAATAACTAAGTCGATCTATGACTCACACGTTATGTCGAACCTGTCAAACGGGGAAAAAACAGATGATGTGAAAACATTGAACTACACACGCATATGTGAAAACATTGAACTACACACGCATGTTGCATCGTGTTAACTCGAAAAATTTAGAACGAAACGTAAAAATGTTACACCACACATTCACGTTGCGATGTGTTACCCACAAAACTTAGAACGACACATAAAGCAAAAAATTTGCAAAAAATGAAAACTATAAATTACCAAAGTTAAGAATGAAAAAAGTTGTAATGATAGATAACAAAAGATAAAAAAATTTTGGGTTAAAAGTAAAAAAACAAATAGTTTTGGTTAAAAGTAATTTAGAAAATACTTTTGGGTAAAAAGTAAAAAAAAAATATTTTTTTTTTTGAAAATCTCCCAAAGCATTGGGTATTAGAGATTTCACCGTTGTTATTTTAGTCCACCGGGTTAACTTCATCCATTTTTTCTGTTAACGAGAAGGGCAATTCAGTCATTTTATATGGCCGAATTGTCCTTCTAGTTAACAGAATTACATATAAAATGACCGAATTACACTTCTCGTTAACAGAAAAAATGGATGAAGTTAATCCAGTGAACTAAAATAGCAACGGTGAAACCTTTTTGGACCAAAAAATAAAACATTTGGACTAAACTGACAAAATGACCCAAACAACAGGAACTAAACGGACATCTAACTCTTTTTTTTAGAGTTAATTACTGTTTTCGTCCATGTGGTTTGTCAAAAATCACTATTTCAGTCCATTAGTTTAAAAATTACGATTTCAGTCCCTGTGGTTTCACTTTCGTAACCATTTCAGTCCATCTCGTAACCATTTCAGTCCCTGTACTTACAAAATAAATGGACTGAAATGGTTACGAAAATGAAACCACAGGGACTGAAATGGTTACGAAGGTGAAACCACAGGGACTGAAATTGTAATTTTTAAACTAATGGACTGAAATAGTGATTTTTGACAAACTATAGGGACGAAAACAGTAATTAACTCTTTTTTTTAATTACAATCGAAATACTTCACCACTACACTTTCTCAACAAATGATTTAGTTAAAATGACGTGGATGTCACATATAAAAAAAACCATATGATTTACCAAACCACTACTCATTGTCTTTAAAGCTGTACCCTTGTACATATGGGTCTACATGTCGATATTATCATAACGAGATCCACGAGCAAAATCATAAATAACTGGCATTGATTATACCATTTCATCAATATAAAATTGATTAGCCTTTTGGAAAAAAGGAATAAACACAAGAATAAATTTGTTATATAAACATGGGACATGCTTAGGGTTGTTTAAGAGCCGAGCCGAGTTAGGGGTAAACTTGGACTCGACTTGATTATAAACCGAGCCAGCTCGGAGTTGATACGGAGCTAAAAATCTAAGCTCGAGTTCGACTCGGCTTGGTGAGGCCCGAGTTTTAGAAAATTAATACATAACTTTCAAAACTCAAATAGTCTAAAATACCATTCAATAATTTATAAGAACATATCCAGTATAAGTTTAACAAGTCAAATAAAGTTCAATTAAACACGAAATAACTTTCAAACTACAACGAAATACAATATAACTTCATTAGCATCATAATCAACCCCCAAATATATGTTATATACCCAATCAACTACACACCTAAATACTCGTAAATAATAACCAAATTTTTGCTAATAAGTTAAAATAATCCAAACCAAGCTAATGAGCAAGCCAAACCAAGACAGTCCGGCTCGTTACGTACCAAGTTGAGCTAGACTCCCTTTCTAATCGAGCCAAGCCGTCTCGGCTTAGTTTCAAACCAAGCTATATCAAGCAAGCTTTTGCCAAGCTAGATCCGAGCGATCTTCGAATAACGAGTTTTTTTAGACAGTCCTAGCCATGATCCCAAGCACACACATAGCTAGACATATTGTAAAACACTTGGATGCATAATGCTATAGGAATTTGTGCATTATGACCCCACGAGTTTTTTTTTTTTTTTTTAGTCCTAGCCATGATCCCACGAGTTTTTTTTAGAGTAAACTTGTGTTTTGCTCCCTGTGGTTTGGTCACTTTAATGGTTTTGCTCCAAACCTTTAAAAATAGCCAGTTTACTCCCTGATCTATTTAACTTATTTTCGTTTCACTCCCCGCCTTTAACTCTGTCTAAAATATTTGTTAAATGTAAGGGTATTATGGTAATTCAATATATATATATATATATATATATATATATATATATATATAATTGATTTCTAAAATCTATTTATTAATATAGATATTTATTTATATATAAAATGAAAAACTCATCTCTCAATAATCAATTAAATGTTACTGTCCATGACTCATTCACCTCTCCCCCCTTATACTTTCTCTGCAACCAGTCACCACCACCACCACCCAACCAATCATCACCGCCTGCCGACCAGCCCATCACCACCTCCTCCCCTTCGCCGGTGTGAAATTTGAGTTCTCCCAAAAACAACCAGATCTGAAAAGGGAATTTCTCCCCAAAGAACTAGACCTGAAAAGCGATTTCTCCTAAAGACCTGGGTGGTCTAATATTGTCGCTGGTTCACCATCTTTGGCCACTGCAACTGAATCCGGAATCCGGCGATACCACCGGAAGAAGTCACAGGTTCTTACTTTGTTGAAAGAGACTTCATGGCAGTTGTTTTCAGAAGACAAAATTGACTTCTTTTAAGCCTTTTTTTTCTAAATAACTTACAAGTACTCACATACGGGAGTGATATTTCGACCCAGATCCAAACCCATCTTGAATAAACCTAATTAAAGGTAGGTGATGACGGTTTTTTCAGTGTCGGTGCGGCTGGCAGAGGTAGAGTCTTGAACCGGATTTGCCGGTTTTTTCAGTGTTGGTGCGGCCGACGGAGGAGGTAGGTGATGACGGCTGGATTGGAGTTGCGGTGGTGACGGTTGGATTTGGGGTTGTGGTTGCAGTCGGTTGGATTTGGGGTTGTGGTTGCAGTCAGACTTGTTACGGTTGGAGGTGGTGGTAGAGGTGTTTGATGGTGCTGGAGCTGGACTGGTGAGTGTTACAAAAAAGGGAGAAAGAGATAAATAGTGAGTGAGAGGAGGGTGATGAAGGTATGAATGTTTTTATTGATTATATTATAATTAAAAACAATTAAATTCTTTTTGTAAAGTTACTAAAACACCCTTCTCATTATATGTAAAATTACCAAATTGCCCTTAATTGTAACAAACATTTTGGATGGTGTTAGGGGCGGGGAGCAAAATGGTGATAAGCTTCATAGATCAAGGAGTAAAATGGCTATTTTTAAAGGTTTGGGGCAAAACCGTTAAAACGACCAAACCACAAGGAGCAAAACGGAAGTTTACTCTTTTTTTAAGGGTGGGTCTATTCGCACACGCTCTTTGTCTTTTTGCACACTCAAAGCGCCCCGCTTTGGCCATAGCGGGACGCTTTGGCCAAGGTCAACAGACAAGGACTGACTTTGTTATTGAGAAATGTTATTGAGCGCTCATATGGTGTTTTGAAGGCAAGATTTCCAAACCTAAAGCAAATAGCTCCTTTTTCTTTTCCAATACAAAGAGAAATAGTGATTGCTTGTTTCGTTGTCCATAATTTTATAAGGAAATGCAATATTCATGATCAATTATTTATGGACTACGACGAGAACACTTTGTTTTCCGAAATACAAGGTGGAGAAAGTGATGGGTAGTTCGTTCAAGACATAGAATGGGGTTCACAAGGCATCGAGTATACCTTACGTAATCAAATTGCTAGTCAACTATGATCAAATTGTTCAGACTAAAATTGTACGAATAGTATTAATTTCTATTTGGATTATAGTATGTTTCCATGAACTTTGAAGAATTTATGTGTAACTTGGCTTTTCTATTATGTTTTGCATTTTTAAAGTTATTTATTATTCAGTACAAGCACTAAACAAACAACTATATTTCATTCAGCACAAAGTAGTTCAGAGGGGTAAAAATATCATTTTCAATAGTCATTCAGAGGTGCAATCAAACAACACTTTACTGGTTCAGAGTCTCTTAACCATTCGAACCTCTTATTCATTCAGCACTTATTGATCAGATGTTGCCAAACAACCTCTTAGATACATCTCTTCGAACACAAGATATCAAACATGAATCAAACATTCTTCTAAGTAATAAGGCAATATATTTATTCACTTAATGCAAATATTTTAAATAATAATAATATTCAACATTAAAAAATTCAAAGCTTTTCGAAACCTAATTTGAAATTACACTTTTCGTCCTTTATGTTTGTAGCGTGTTGCAGTGGATAACCTTTAACTTCAATAATTACAGTCACAGTCCTTTATTTGGAAGACCCATTACACATTTCGTCCTTTAGCACTAACCAGGTTAAAATTTTCAGTTAAATCAGAATATGTGTATTGCACATAAGGGTAGATTAGTAAATTCACTCATTTATTTATGGGTAAACAAAACTGATTTAAAAAAAAAAACAATATATTTAAACAAGAACATAAACCAATCTCAGTCTCTCTCCCCAACCAAACCCCACCACCACTAAGCCACCACCGACGCCACTCCTTTCTTCAGTGGCGGATCCAGGGTCGGATTCCACTGGGCTCCTTTTGGTAGTTTTTCACTAATTTTCATTATTTTTTCCCAAATCATACAAGATTTATACTAATTTTTTCCATTTTCTTCGAATTGAATGGGTTCCTGGGAACCCATGGAACCATGCTAAATCCGCCCCTGCCTTTCTTCTCCAACCGTGCGTTAATAACAAAGCTTTTTTTTTTATTGTCATCAGACCATAGTTACTCTTCATTAATACTCCCATAAAGAATAACATATGAAATAATTTTAATACACAGGGACAAAACTGTAACTCATATGTAATGTAGCAGTTGACAAATTCATGATTTCTCTTTCCCATCCAATCCACAATACATTCAAATCCACTACAATCACTTTGATG